>CM053156.1:74891048-76141048 GCA_028571685.1 Heterohyrax brucei
TCTAGACTTGCCCCTAAACTTCTGGTTGTCACCGTTTCACTGTCTTCGGCTTACCTATTCCTGTCTTCTTTCTTTTTCCTGAAGAGGGCTTGGGCATTTCTGGGGGGCGTGCACAATACAGTGATCTCTCCCATCCCCAGGAAGGAGCAATTAGGAATCTTTACCTGGGCATCAAGCATAGGAAAAAGGGGCTTAATGACAGTTGCATGAATGAGTAAAGGAACAGGAACCTGTCTCTTCACTAAAGGAAGCTGCTTAAAGTTGGGACCACACTCAGATTCCGACATGAAAACTGTACCCACTTAGTAGGTGCTGGGAAATTGTCGCCGCTGATTCGTCAGTTACATCTCTCAAAATCCGCTTTTTCATCTGGAAAATGTAATGGGAGTGACAATAAGAGAACTTGCCCCAGAGCATCTTTGGGGCCTCACATGAGGTGACGTGGGTAAAATCCATGTAAAGTGCCTGACACGTGACAAAATCCCAATACAAACAAACGTTGCTGTGGAGTCGATTCCCAGGCATGGTGACATTATAGGACAGAACAGAACTACCCTATGAGGTTTCCAAGGCTGTCATCTTTGTGCAAGCAGCCTGTCACATCTTTCCCCAAAGAACACAGCTGAACAGCCAACCTTTTGGCTAGCAGCTGAGCGCTTAATCACTGTGCTACCCAAGGCTCTGACACACGACAAGGTGTGATTATACAAGTGATGACAGAAATTATGCTATATCAGAGCATCCCTGACTTCTTAATGTTCAAGCAAAATATGGATTCCAAACTCTTATAGATCCATCCCCTCTCCAAGTTCTCGTCATCCTTCCCCAAAGTTTATCAGTGCTCTGAATTTGGTATTTTTAATTCTCATGTCTTTTTGGTACACTTTTACATGTGTGTACATACAATACTGTATTTCATGGTTTAATTTATATATAAAAGTCATCATACTGTGCATATCTTTTGACAACTTGCTTTTCCTTTTCCAGGATTGTGTGTTTTTGAGATTTATCTACATTGCTACATCTAGTTCTGGCTGTACCTCTGCAGCCACTCTGTGCCTGTGGTTCTCAGTCTTGTCTGCACATTGGAATTACCAGGGGAACTTTTGAAAATTCTGATGCCATAGACTGCACCCCATGCTAAAACTGAAAGCCAATTTGTTGCCATCAAGCAGTTCTGACTCATAATGATCCAATGGGACAGAGAACTGCCACCATAGAATTTCCAAAGCTGTAATCTTGACAGAGGAAACCATAGTGAGGCAGTGGTTAAGTGAACAAGAGGTCAGCAGTTCTAATCCACCAGGCACTCCTTGGAAACTCTATGGGACAGTTGTGCTCTGTTCTATAGGGTCACTGTCAGTCAGAAGCCACTTGATGACAGTGGGTGTGGTTTTTTGATTAACCTTTATGGAAGCAGACTTCTCTGCCTTTCTACTGCACAGCAGCTGGTGAGTTTGATCTGCCAGTCTTTTGGTTAGTAGCCGAGTGCTTAATCACCACACCTCCAGGTCTCCTTGTATCCCACCCTCACTGATTACATCCAAATCCTGGAGGAGAGGGACAGAGTCTCAAGGTTTTTCATAAACTCACCAGGTGACACCCCTGAGCTGTCCAGGCTGAGAACAAGTGAAATAAACAAAACTTTATCTATTTAGTTTATAATGTGTTACTTTAAAAACTCATGCAATGAATAAGATAAAAATATTTAATGAATAATGAAAGGGCACCCACATACCTACCACTTCACTACTTACCATGAACCAAAACTATCCCCTGAAGGCTTTTTAAAACCAAATAATAGTGCCACTTAACTAGTAAAGAATGTCTGCCTTGAGCACTGTGTTCCTTTAAGTTCTACCTATATGGGATCAAAGAGACAACAGCAACTGGCAGTCAGTTTGTGTCGATGGGAGAGGAACAACTCAGAAAAGGAGCGCAAGGATGGTCGCACAACTCACAGAATGTAGTCAGAGTCACTAAATTATACATGCGTAAATTGATGAATTGGTGTATGTTCTGCTGTATCATCTCAAAAATAAAATTACATAAAAAAATGGGACCTGTGAAGCTGAACCTACTCCTTCCCCCTTGCCCATCCACTAACCTCCATTTAGTGTTTATTATTTCCAAGCCTTCTATACTTTTAATACAGACTTATACTGTCCTTAATATACCTTACTACACACGTGTATGTCCCTATTATAGGTATGTAATTCCACATATATAACCAAAGACAAATCTATTGCTGTGAGTCAATACTGCTTCTTGAGACCCTACAGTAAAGAAGAGAACTGGCCCATAGAATTTCCAAGGAACACTTGGTAGATTTGAACAGCCAACCTTTTGGTTACCAGGCGAGTTCTTAACCAATTATGCCACCAGGGCCCCTATCTGTAATTAAACCCTGGCTAATAGGGCATTCAGCACAGCTCCAATAAGTCTTTTTAAATGCTCTCAGGTTAGCTGTCCATTGTTTTTCCTTTTGTTTTCTTATTTAGCTATCACCCACATTCCATACAAACAGAGAAGGGCCTAGAAATTCACTCACAAGCAAAGGAATTTCACTCTTAGTGTGTAGGGGTGCTGATGGAAAAGTTGCAAACTCCTGTCTTAGATTTTTTTTTTCTTATCCCTGATGCAAATCAATAAAGAACAAGGAAAGCAGAGCTTAGGGGTTTTACCATTATGATGCAGAATTTGTGGTCCCTCAGATCTACTCTGGCCAGAATTTAGAGAGGAACAGGGACAGCACAGCAGGGAGAACTACGTTTGTCACAGGGGACTCTACACCCCATCTTCTCAAGAGAGATGAGACCTGAAGAAAAGGATGACAAGAAGGATGTCACAAGGAGAGGGTGGTAGGTCAAACCATGCCACCCATACCTCCAAAGTGTTGCATGGGACACACTTACACTAAATAATTACTTTGTTTATTCTGTATATGTTATTTTGTTGTTAATTAACATTGTCATTGGTGTTAGGTGTCATCAAGGCCCCTCTGACTCACAGCCACGTTATGTAATCCAGAACAAAACATTGCCAGTTACTGAGCCATCTTCCTAACCATCTGTATGTCTGCATGTGCTGCTGCAGCTGCTGTGTCAATCCATGTCGCTGAAGGTCTCCCTCTTTTCCATTGAACCCCTACTCTTCCAAGCATGGTAGCCTCTCTTGTGGTTGGTCTCTCCTGATGACACGTCCAATGTAAGGGAGACAAAGTGTCACCATCCCCGCATTTAGGAACATTCTGTCTGTGTGTCCTCCAAGACAGATCATTATTTATCTAAAATTGAAATTTAACTGTGCGTCCTGTATTTTATCTGTGAAACCTGGCAACCATAGATGGGGAGCCCCTGAAGAAACTGGATGCAAAGGAGTAATGAAATCTAATATAGGATTTAATAAATGTATTTATTTATAAAATCAAGAAAATGTAAATTACTGTAAATGAGTTCAAGGAGGATTCAGAGGCATAGAAATAAGATCCAGGAGCCTCTGGGTAAAATCATTATGCAGAATCTGCACCTAATCGTTCAATCACTTGTGGAGATAAGAGTTTTGGTCACTTTTCAGCGGATCTGGAGGAACAGGAGCTGTCCGGACTCTTCCCTGGCTTCCCCTCTGGGTAGTCCAGGACTGTTTACCAGGATGTTCAAGTCCGGTATCCCATTCTAGCTTTACCACATTCCCAGTGTAGAAAATCAGGTCGTATCAGTTGCGGATGCAGAAACAGAGGCTCAGAGATGTAAAGTGATCTATCCCAGGTCACTCAGCAGAGAGACCAAGGTGAAAACCCAGGCGTGTGGAACTCCACAGCCCTTCCCACCCGCCCACTGCTCTCTGTTCTTGAGTGCCTAGCACGTCGTAGTTTCTTCGGAGCAGAAACGCGGCCCCAAGGGTGACTGCAGGCCGTGGTGCCTGTTGTACCTTCGCTGGAGCCGGGCGTGGAGGTGGCGGATCCTCCGGGCCTCCTGGGCGCTGAAGAAGGACGCGGCGATGGCGTGGCGCAGGCGGCGGGCGTAGGTCTCCAGCAGGACCAGGGCGCAGGCCGTGAGCTGCAGGGCCCCCGCGGCCAGGGAGGCGGGCGTACGGGGAGGCTGGGCGGGCAGCAGGGGGCAGTCTGGAGAGGTGAAGCGCAGCTCCCACCGGTGGGAGCTGTGGGCCGAGAGGAAGGTGCTCTCTGAGGGCGACTGGTTGAAGAGGAAGGGGATGAAGTCCAGAATGCTGTAGGTCGACTTTGAAAAGGAGAAAAAAACACGAGGTCAACAGGACAGACACTCCTGCCACCCTCTCCCCCTACTGCTCCTGAGCAACAGCAGGGCTGGAGGAGTCCAACTTTCCCTGGCGTCGTCTGTGAAATGGGTGCAGAATAAGCCTTGACTGCTGCCGTGTGGTGAGGATTCGATGAGACCGGGAATCTGAAACATGCTTTTTGTCAAATCAAGAACACATGCAGTGCTATGATTTTTCTTATTACTATTTCTGAACAGACTATTTCAGAGAAAAGAGATGTAATGCTTACGGGCACACTTTTTGCTGAGTCCTTTGTGAAGACTTTAGATGTTCTGTTCCATCAAATAAACACAATTCTATCAGGCTGAGTCCAATATGATCACACTGTGGGTCCCATGTGGCAGACTCAGGGTCAGTACCAACCATGTGGGTCCCAACATCCTGTGTATAGCATTATGTGCTACAATTTTCACAGGTAAGTGAGAGTAAGGAGTCCCTGGGTGACACAAAGGCTCCAGTACTATCTGAAAGGGTGGTGTTTTTAACCTTCCCAGAGGTGCCGCGGAAGAAGAGACTGGTGATCTGTCTCCAGAGTCCTTGAAAACCCACTGGAGCACAGCTGTATTCTGCCACAGTAGGGAGCGATTCTGACTCATGCCAACCTTACAGGTGTCGGTGCAGATCTGCATTCATAGCATCTTCAATGGCTGATTTTTCAGAAGTAATCACCAGGCCTTTCTTCCAAAGTACCGCCGGATGGATTCAAACTGCTCATCTTGTTTTAGTACCAATTACTGACTCAACAGCACTTGGCTTTTGGCATGCACATTAACCCAAACAAATCTATGCTAAATAAGGCTAAGTGAATTATTTTGAACAAAAGCTAATTTCTAAGTGATACAAAGTCTGCCAGTTAAGTTCACGAACTCATCCCAGAAAAAGTGCTACATACCTCATTGCTGAGTATCACTATGGTCACCTTTGAAGTACTGCCCTTGGGAGGCTATGCACCAATACCAGTGCCTAGTCCACCCCTCAAAGAATTTTTGGAACTCTTTTTTCTGGAATGGGCATCAGAGCTGTCATTGTATTACCCTTGATGTCCTGAATGTCATCAAAATGTCTTCCTTTCAATATTTCTTTTACCTTTGGGTAAAGAAAAAGGTCATGGGGGGCCAGATCAGGAGACTAGTGAGGGTGTTCCAAAACAGTCATTTGTTTAATGGCTACAAACTCCCTCACAGACAACTCTGCAATTAAGTTTGCAAACTTGTTGGCATGTCACCGCGTGCAATGGTCATTCCAAAAAGAGTTCCAGAATTGTCTCGAAGGGTGAACTAGACACTGGCATCAGTACATAGCTTCCCAAGGGGAGTAATTCAAAGGTGACTGTAGGAATATTCAGCAATGAGGCATGTAGCACTGAGGACAATTAAGTTCATGGACTTAATTGTCAGACCTCTTTGTTTGTTTGTTTGTTTTGTTGTTGTTATTCCAAAAAAAAAAAAAAAAAGCATTTTGTCATGGTTTTATGGGGAGCATTTTCTTTCCTACAGGAAATTGTCGCATCTACATAAAATGGCGATGTGACTTGCAATCAATGGCATCTTAGATTTAGCAAAATATAGTGATATACTTCCTTATTCATGGTCCAGCTTTTGCATGCTTATGAGATGACTGAAGATACCATGGGTTGCATCAGGAGCACCTTAGACTTCAAAGTGACATACTTAGGCCATTGCCTGGCACATTTCTTACTGTGACCTAAGTACAAAACAAATTTTATAGCACTTCCCAGGCACACGTTATGTAGTAAATGAAGAATGATTTCACCAAACAATATAACCTTTCTCCTACAATACACTCTGACAACTTTCTAGGCTATTCTATTTCATTAAAAGAAAACAATAATAATAATAAACACTGGCATGACTTCATGCAGTTAAAAACACTTTGTTAGCATAGACTAACAAAACAAATATTAACTACTAATATAATTAAACTCAGGGTTTGACACTTTGGTATGTTTTATGGAATGAGCTCTTGGGTGAGATTTTACCATTAAAAACGAAAAAAGATTTGTGTCTGAAGAAAACTGCAAATCTTGAGCAGCAGTTAACAAATTTTTCTGTAAAGGATCAGAGAGCAAATATTTGAAGCTTTGGGGGCCTTATGGTCTCTGCTGTTGTTACATGCTATCTAGAAGGTTCCAATTCATAATGACCGTCTGTACCGCAGAATGAAACACTGCCTGGTCCCGCACCATCCTCGCAATCAACAGTCTGCTTCAGCTGTTGTTGCAGCCGCTGACCTTCTAACTTTACCAAGCACAATGTTCTTCTCCAGGGGCTGGTCCCTCCTGACAACATGCCCGAAGTACAGGAGACGTTACCATCTTCCTTTCTAAGGAGCATTCTGGCTGTTTTACTCCTCCCAAGAAAGACTTGTTTTTCTGGCAGTTCATGATATACTCAGTATTCTTTGTCAACCACGTAATTCAAAGGTGTCAATTCTTCAGTCTTCCTTACTCATTGTGATGGACAATATCACGACTTAGGTCAGGAGCATCTTAGTCCTCAAAGTGATAGCTTTGCTTTTCAACATTTTAAAGAGGTCTTTTGCAGCAGATTTGCCCATTGCTTTGCTTGATTTCTTGATTGGCACTTCTGTGAGTGTGGATTGTAGATGCAAGTAAAATGAAATCTTCGACCACCTCAATCTTTTCTACATTTGTCATGATGTTGCTTACTGGTCCAGTCATGAGGATTTTTGTTTTAGTTATGTTGAGGTGTAATCCATACTGAAGGCTGTTGTCTTTGATCTTCATCATTAAGTGTTTGAAGTCCTCTTCACTTGCAGCAAGCTAGGGTTGTGTCATCTGCATAACACAGGGTTGGTAATAAGTCTTCCTTTAATCCTGATGCCTCGTCTTCATATAGTGCAGCTTTTCTGATTATTTGCTCAGCATACAGAGAGAATAAGTGTGATGAAAGGATACAATCCTAGATGCACACCTTTCCTGTTTCTAGACCACACAGTATCCCTTTGTGCTATTCAAGTGACCACCTCCTGGTCTACGTGTAGGTTCTGCGTGAGCACAATTAGGTGTCCTGGAATTCCCATTCTTTGTAATGGTATCCATAATTCCTTACGATCCACACAGTTGAACGCCTTTGCACAGTTAAACATATCTTTCTGGCTCTCTGCTTTCAGTCCTCTTACCACCTCTCAACTCTGCCTTCGTAGAGAAGCCATAAACAATCCATAAACAAACAGGCATGGTTGTGCTCCATGAAAGCTTTATCTACAAAACCAGGCAGACAGCTAGATTTGGCCCTTGGGCTATAGTTTGCTGACCCCGGATCTAAGCCCCCTCCAGTCTGATATGTCCAGATGCACATTATTAACAGTTGCTACCATTTATTAAAGGAGCCCTGGTGGCATAGTGGTTAAGCACTCAGTCACTAACCAAAAGGTTGGTAGTTCACACCCACCAGCTGATCTGAGGGAGAAAGCCGAGGGACTCTGCCTCTGTAAAGATTATGGCCTTGGAATCCCTGTGGAACAGTTCTGCCCTGTCCTCTAGGGTTGCTGTGAGTCAGAATCAACTCATTGGCACTGGGTTTGGTTTGGTTTTGGCTGATGGTGCAACGGGCTCAGTTGCCGATCTAAAGGTCAGTGGTTCAAATTCACCCAACAGCTCCCTGAGAGAAAGAGCTGGAGATCTGCTGCTCCCATACAGATTACAACCTCAGAAACCCTATGGGGCAGTTCTACTCTGTCACATGGGTTGCTATGAGTCAGAATTGACTTGTTGGCATGGCAACAACAGCAGAGACCATTTACTGGCCCTCTCCTGAATGTTCTGAAGCATACTAGATACTTTTGGAGACCTTATTGTCACATCTGAGATTCACAGTAGTCTTGTAGGGTAAGGAAGGTGGGTCCCATTTGTACAAGTGAGGACAATGAGGCTAGGACATTCTGCTACTTATGTAAAGGGTGCCCATGAAGGGCAAATTATTTTAATGATACCTGGGCAGCAGTATTGTCAGCTGCAGTGTGAGGAGAAAGCAGAACCTGCCTCACAGGCTGGCATAAGGATTAAATAGTTCATCTATGGATTCTCAAAGGTCTCCAGCTGACCCCAGGACCAGGCCTGGAAGGCAAGGAAAACTCAGTTGTGACTCAAGGGTGAAAGGACACCAGCGGCTTTCTATCATGGCACTTACATCATACTTGATGACGAGTGTAACGGGCACACTGGGCAGCTTCTGAGCCCAGTCCACCACTGCTTGGGCCAGAAGGAAAGCCAAGTGGTCTGTGGCTGCTGTCACAGCTGTGGCCACCAGAAATAGGGTGAGCATCCCCAGCCTTAGCAGACAACTCAGCAGCTCCTGCTGGGACAGCCTCGGCCTGGCAGCCTGGAGCAGCCAGGATGGTGGGGAGGCCACCAGGTGTGTGGCCTGGGCCTCTGCCAGCTGCCTGATCAGCTGCCGTGTTGCATAGATATTGTCGAATTGCACATCAGTCAGGTAGTGATGGAGATACCAGGCAGACTCCACCAGGAGGCCCAGTCCAAAGACACCAGCGACGACCCTCTGGGTCCCTAGTGCTGCTGTGTGGGTCAGGGTCTCCAGGTGAGAGAAGTCTTCCATGACCTGCTCAGTGACCCTGAGCACATGAAGCCGGAAGGCAGAGCCGTTGCCCTCGGCCCCAAACGTCAGGTGCCTGCTACCCGCCTGGCCTGCAAGGTCCAGAGCCCGGGAAGCCGCATGCAGCTGGTGGGTGGTGTTGAGCAGACTCTCCAGGGAGCCCTCGGTGACACACCTGAGCACCTGCCCGGCTGCTCTCACATTGGACAAGACGTTGGGCACCACGACGCTGACCAGGGTGGCGGCACTGCAGGACAGGAGCAGGCGGCGGCCCTGCTTGGTGCCCAGCGTGGGCACGCTGAGTGCAAACAGGCAGCGGGCGGGGGGCACCAAGCCCAGGCCCAGAAAGACCAGGAGGCCACAGACACCAGCCACAGTGGCAGAGGGTGCCAGAGGACAATGCAGGGAGGACGCCAGCCAGTAGTGGGTCAGACCTGAGGCAGCGGCAGCCAGGGAGCCACACAGGAGGAGCTGGGTCACCAGCTGGCCACGGCTTGCAGGGACGGGCTGGGAGAAGTCATTCCAGGCGGCCTGCAGCAGAACACGGACCCTACGGAGCCCAAAGTGCCAGAACCTCCACCTGCACACAAGGAAATTGGGAGAATCAGGGTCAGAAAGATGTCAATCCACCTGATGATCCAGAGCTATGAACCCTCACCTGCAAACAAGCTCCGCCTCTTTAGCCTCATAGGCGGGCAGCTTTCCAGGTGCACCAATCAGAGTAACGCATCCCATGGGCCACATGACACAAGCTGAACCAATCAGAGCCTTTTAGGATTATTCTCGCTGTAGTTGTTAGGGAACCGGAGACCGGAAGTCCCTGAGAAAAACTCGGGTTGGAGAGACTGTGAGTGAGACAGAGAGTGAGTGAGCAATTGACTACTGCACTTGAATGCATCTCTTACTTCGCTTGCTGTGTGACTCTAGACGGTCCCTTTAAAAAAAAATTTTTTTTAATTGTGATTAAGTGAAAGTTTACAATCCAAGTCAATTATCCTTATAAAACCCCTGTGGACAGCCCCTTCTTGATGAGCCCGTTTCTGCTTTGTAAATGGGAATGGGCGATGGTGGTGGTGTTGGTAGACCAGCTGGCTTCGGAAGGACTTTCCTCCTCTATCAGAGAGTCCTAGCCATTCTCCTTATGTTGACTCATTCAACAAATATTTATTACTAGCCTTTGGGGAAATAGGAGTGAATAAAACAGATTTAAAAAATACCTGCCCTCAGAGAGCTTACACTGAAGAGTGACAGCAGAGGAGCTAGTAAGAACAGGTCAAATTCTGGGTACATTTGCAGCCGGATTGGCTGTGGGATGTGAGAAAGGAAAGAGTCCAGGATGATAGTGAGGTTTTGTGCCTGAGCAACTGGAGGTCGGGGGGTGGTAGGGAGCGTTTCCTGAGACGTGGGCTGGACTGGTTTAAGTGGAGTGGGGAGAAGAGTAATTCAGCTTGGAACTCCCCCATCTGAGATGCCTATTTAACTACTCCTTGGAAACCTTTTCCAGCCTTTCTGTGGAAACTGTATGGGGATGTTTTGCTCTGTCCTGCAGGGTTGCTATGAGTCAGAAATGACTCAACGACAATGATTTTTTTTTAGCCATTCAGAACCGTGGTATCACAGTGGCTAAGAGCTCGGCTTTTAATGAAAAGGTCAGCAGTTAGAATCCACCACTTGTTCACTGAAAATCCTAAGGAGCAGTTCTCCTCTGCCCTACAGGGTTGCTGAGTCGGGATCAACTTGACAGCATTGGATATGGTTTATTTAGCCATTCAGTGAGCTGCTACATATAAAGTTGGAAATCTAAGTCTGGAATTCAGAGGAAAGGTCAGGCCGGTGATACAAATTGGGGAGTTGCTGACTTACCAAAAAACAAAAACAAGTTTACAATCCAAGTCAATTTTCCTTATTGCTGTGGAGTGGGTTCTGACTCAGAGTGACCCTGTCATAGGATCTTTTATTTGATGTTAGTTAAAGGTATAGCAGGAAAAAGATAAGTGTGACCCGCAGAGCAGAAAACACCTGGAACACCACTTTGTCTCTTAAGAGGAAGAGGTTTATTTGAGCCAGCTGTGCAGTGGCTGGACTCAGGTCCCAAACATCCGCACACCCTGTCCTGTTATCAAAACATCCCTTTTACAAAAGGGACAAATACTGTATGAGACCTCTATGATAAGATCTCAAAAACAGACTTGCATATGGAAGAAAAGACTCTTTGACAGCTGCAAGGGAAGAGAGGGAGGGAGGGAGGTGGGGAGGGTTTAGATTAGATAGTTGCTAGAAATCTGTTTGGGTGAAATCAGTGATAGCACACATTAGAAACAAGAACAACATTAAGTGGACTTCAGCATAACTTGAGTACTCCTTCCATCTTAACCTAATATTGCAAGGATAGAGTAGCTGGGGCAGGGGGCAGGGGACCATGCTCTTAGGCGAAATCGAGGCCAATTGGCAAAACTAGTGTTTTGCTAAGAGGGCTCTCTGCACCCCACTTTGGTGAGTGGCGTCTGGGGTCTTAAAAGCTGCCAAGCTACCGTCCGAGGACACAGCAAATGGTCCCAACTCAGCAGGAATGGATGCTCACCGAGGACCAAAACGACATGCGGTAAAGACAACCTAGAAGATAGAGAGACCCACAAGAGTGGGTGCCTACATCGACTTGGGACCGGAAGAACCGGATGGTGCCCAGCCACTACCAGTGATAGCTGCGATGGAGCTCACTAGGTTGTCTCACTGGCAACAGAAGAATAAAAAGGGGGTGCACCCTGAGATCCCCACTAAAAGACCTCAATTGATGGTTCAGCGGTTTCAGGGTTCCCCTGAGAGCATGGCCTCTGGCCCTGATGCTGCCCTTGCCCATAAATCATAACGAAGGTCCACTCTTTGGACACAAATGGATTAGACTTGGCAATGCAGAGTGACCATGTATTGGATGCACTTTATGGTTCTGTACATCTATGGGATATCATCCTGCTGACCTCTGGCTGTAGGAAGGAGAGTGGGTGGGGAGGAGGGGAAAGGAGGCTGTTGGGAGGATGAGACACGTATGGAGCAGAGAGGAGTAGTGTGCTGTCACCAGACAGGGAGAGCAGTGGAAGCTGCCTATAGGTGGGCATGTAAATTTATACGTGAATGTGCATTTTCACTCAGCCATATTAAATAAAAAAACAAAACAAAACAAAACATCCCTTTTATATGTTTTCTCAGGAAAGCAGACAAAGAAATTTCCATACAGCTTTCTAATTGGCAACTACAGGTATACAGATTTTCATATTGCAGTTTCATTGGCACGGCATACTTAAAGAAGCACTAGATAAGCAGTTAGCATTAGGTTACACGAGAAGAAGCTACTCTCTCTTCAGAAGCTGAGTTTATCTCAAGGAATGCTGTGAGGGAAGGGGAAGTGTCCTTGAGCTGGTACAGGGAGAGAAGCATCTGAGCTTCTGTGAATTTTGAGGTAGTATCTTCTTAAAAACTTTTTTCTCCCTCTCTCAAAGGCACAGTGCAAGATGAGATTGCCTGAGTGAAAGACCAAGACCCAGGATTGAGTCTCGGGGCACTGGAGCATTAAGAATAGGTTGGGAGATGAAGAACTAGCAAAGGAGACATAAATCCAGGAACATGTGCTTGGAAAGTCAGATCAATACAAGGCTTCAAGAAAGAGGGAGTCATCAGATATATTAAATTGTGGTTGATGGGTCAGATAAGTTGAGGACTGAGCAGTGATCATTGAAATTAGCCATAAAGTCACTGGTGACCTTGACAAGGGAAGTTTTGGTGGCATGTTGGATGCAAGTTCTAATGAGTGGGTCCAGGAGAGACTGGGAAGACAACAGGAGACACAAATACAGACAGCACCTTTAAGTAATTTTTGCAGTTAAAAAAAAAAGAAAACCTATTGCCATCGAGTCAATTTTGACTCATACTGACCCTATAAGACAGAGTAGAACTGTAGCATAGAGTTTCCATGGAACGCTTGGTGGATATGAACTGCTGACTTTTTGGTTAGCTGACATAGCATTGAAACACTATGGCGCCAGGGTTTCTTTTTGCAGTGGAAGAGCAGAGAAGTGGAACGATAGGTAGAAAAGGAAAAGGGGCCAAGAAATTTCAGTTAGGATGGGAGAAATTACAGCAAGTTTGCAGATGGGAGATCCAATTGGGAGAGGAGACACTGAAGAAGGGGAACCGGGCTGGAGTGATGTTCTTTGGTGGGTGGCAGGGGATGAGACTGAGAGCATGAACAGTGGGGCTAGTCTTTGCAAAGAATAGAGACTACTCATGCTTAATAGCAGGAAGAGGACTGGGAAAATAGTACAGGTGCTGGTGGATACACAGACAAGGTTTGGGCCCTTGTGAAATACGTCTTTGTAGTACACACTAATGGACTGCCTGACTTCAAAGCTTTAGTCTCCCGCTCACTGGCTGTGTAACCTTGGTAAGTTTCTTAACCTTTCTGTTCCTTTGTTTTCTTTCCCATAATAAAGTGCAATTACATGCCTCACAACAAGACAAATATTGTACGATCCGACTTTTATGAAGTATCCAGAACAGACAAATGTATAGACACCAAAGTTTGTTATTGGTTACTGAGGGTGGGAGGGAAGAGGAAAGAGGCAGTAATTATTTAGGGGGCACTGAGTTTCTGTTAGTGAGCCCTGGTTGCTCTGTGGCTAAAGCGCTCAGCTGCTAACTGAAAGGTTAAAAGTTCAAACCCACTAGCTACTCAGTGGGAGAAAGATGTGGCAGTCTGCTTCTATAAATTCTTATAGGCTTAGAGATCCTATGGGGCAGTTTTATTCTGTCCTATAGAGTTGCTGGAAACCCTGGTTGCATTGTAGTTAAGTGTGCGACATCTGTTAACCAAAAGGTCAGCAGTTTGAATCTGTCAGGAGCTCCTTGGAAACTCTATGGAGCAGTTCTACTCCATCCTACAGGGTTGCTATGAGTTGGCATTGACTCAACGGCAGTGGCTTTGGTTTGTTTACTGGTATAGAGTTGCTAGGTGGTGTAGTGATTAAGAGCTACACCTGCTAACCAAAAGGTCAGCTGTTCCAATCCACCAGGTCCTCCTTGGAAAGTCTATAGGCAGCTCTATTCTGTCCTATAGCGTTGCTATGAGTCAGAATCAACTTGACGGCAATGGATTGGCTTTGGTATAGGGTCACTATGAGTTGGAACTGACTCAACCAATGGCAGTGGGTTTGGGAGCTTCTGTTAAGGGTGATGGAAAATTTAAAAGTGAAGAATGGCGGTGGTTGAGCAATATGATAAACGTAATTAATGTTTCTGTATGGAACTCTAAAAAATATCAAAACAGCAAATCTTCTGTTATGGAGCTGCTTAACCCATTGCCAGTGAGTCGATTCTGACTCACAGAAACCCCGCGTGTTACAGAGTAGAACTGCTTCATAGGGTTTTCTTGCCTGTGATCTTTGCAGACACAAACCACTAGGACTTTCTTCTGCAGTGCCAGTGTGTGGGTTTAAACTGCCAACCTTTTAGGTTGGTAAACTGACATGAACTGTGTGTGCCACCCAGAGACCTCACCTATTTACTTCCCACACGTATGGGGCAGTTCTACTCTCTCCTATACAGTCACTATGAATTAGGATTGACTCAGTGGAAATGAATACACACACCAAAAAAAAAGTATGTGCCTCATAGAGTCATTTATCTTAACACAGGCAAAAAGCTGGAGCAGTGTCTGACCAGTAGTAGCTGTTGTGTCAGCTAGTATCACTGAAGCATCAACTCCCCCAGGGCAGGGAGTCTGTCTCTGTTGTGCCTAAAGAGTGTCTGGCACATGACGGACCTTTTCTAACTTGCTGTTTACTGTTGAAGGATTGCTTCCATTTGTTCAGACCAGTGGGATGCCAGGGGAGTGGAGACAGGATGCAGAGGAGGTGACAAAAGCCAAAGGAGAAGATATCAAGTAGTTATCTTAAACAGCAGGAGAGCAAGTGAGCTATGGAGAATATTCATGCTGAACAGCACTGAGGGCTCCCTGGAAGGTGGAGATGCTGAATTTTATGTGAGCCCAGGTAGTGTGATTGCTGAGAGACTGGGCAGGGAGGGTGGAGAGGCAATGGCTGTTTGCTATAGACAAAGCCCCTGACTCTCTTCTCTCTCCTCAGCTGGCAGGATGGACACATAACCAGGTCCAAGCACTCCAAGTACAACAGCCCCCTGACTACAGTGACTGTCTTGGGACTTTGCTGAAACTATTGCAAAAAAAGAGCTGCTCTTAGTCATCTGGAAAGCAAAGATGATAGAGGAGACACCTGGAGCTTTTGGGGGTCACCATGCGGTCTGAGTCTGCTTGTGATGAGGGCAACACAGGAAGGCAGAGTGAGAAACAGAGGCAGGAGGGGTCTCAATTGCGTTGCTTGAGTCCCTGGATCTAGCCCTTCCTGAAGCCCAGATTTGACCTGGACCATTCTGTTTCATGGGTCAGAGCATTTTCTTTTTTCTTAAGCTGGCATGAGACAGATTTTTATCTTTTGTAAACAAAGGAGTCCTAATTAACACAGGAGCTTTGTCACAGGGTTTCTGTCACAATGAAATTCAGCAATGCAAGTGAAGCACTTTCCACAGCATGTGGCAGCCAAGCCAAAGCCAAGTGGCAAGTGTGACTAAATCAGTTGAAATAAACCTATTGCCATCGAGTCAATTCTGACTTATAGTAACCCTATAGGACAGAATAGAACAGACCCATAGAATTTTCAAGGAGTGCCTGGTGGGTTTGAACTGCCAACCTTCTGGTTAGCAGCTGCAGCACTTAACTACTATACCACCAAGGTTTCGAGTGCAGGTGAAGGACCCTAAAAACTGTACCAATTGTTATTACTTCAGTGCCCCCTGGGACCCTCGTCTGGGCTGATCTCTGTGGCTACACGAATTAAGTCATGCTTCATCCACTTAGGAGTTCACTGTCTAGCTGGGGAGAGTAAAACAGGTCATTTGAGTTTAATTCAATAAAAAGAGAACTCCTAGAATGGTGTGCCCAGGCTCAGCTGGATGGGCTAGGAGGAGAGTGACTGAATTTTACCTGGAAGAGTCAGGAAGTCTTCCTGGAAGAGGTGACACTAGAGCTAGGGTTGGAAGAATAAATACCAATTCTTAGGTGGGGGAGGGAGATTGGGCATCCTGACAGAATAAACACCACACTTGAGGATCCTGAGCTGTGACAGGCACCTTCCGGAAATAGGCAGCGCAGGAGATTAAAATAGTGGAGATCTGTGACGGGGTGATGCCTGCCCAACTGAAGGCCACAATTTGGATCACAAGGGTGGAATCCAGGTTCCAAATGTATTTTATTTTGGCCTCCTGTTTGTCTGTATGTCTATGTATATATACATTAGGTTCCTTTGTTGGAAAATAAGGAAGTTTCACGTTAAAGATTTCCAGCTTTTCTGGAGCAATCAGAGGAGGTGGGTTAGCATTCTACCTCTGCAATAGGTGGCTGAGTGGAGTATCCACTGTCCTCGCAGGCAGTGGTGTATACCTGCAGACAGCTAATCCCTCCACCGTCAGTGTGGTGGAGGGGGGCTGTGGTACGTGAGACGGCTGGCCCTGGCTGTGTGTCGCTCCACAGGTGACGACAGTGAGGGAAGCAGGGCTTTGCTTCCCCACACCTCTCCTTTACCACTCATGCTCTGCTGTACCCCCGGGCTGGCCTCACTCAGCTGCCTTTTCTTCCGGGCCATGAAGACATTTTAATTTGAGACTGAACTGTCTGTCCTACTGGGTAATTAATACTTGGAACGTCGCAGCTACTGAAAAACTAGCTACTAACATAAATGATTTTAAGAAATGCAGGCTAGTTGCACATCGGATGCCCACTCCTGTGCTGAGTGTTGTCGGTACCCAGGTGACAAGCTAGGTGAGTTAATTAGTGCTTACCCTAAGTCAGGCCCTATGCATGCATTTTCTCATGCCATTTTTACGATCGCTTTGCAGACCGTATTATCACACCCATCTCAGAGAAGGACAAACTGAAGCTCAAAGAGATGAGGATTTACCCAGGCTCACACAGGGAATGCAGAGCTTGAGCCCTGGAGTGCACACCTGTCACCCCTGATTACTGACTGTGTTCTTGCCTGTGCCCCCCAATGACCAAAGTCCCCAGACCTGACGAGATGCTCAGTTGTCCCCCGGAGGGTCCTCATGTTCCTTGAAAACAGCAGAGGTCCGGGCAGGCGTCTCTGGCAGTGGTGGCAGGTGGACAGGAAGTTGGGGAAGTTGTGGCCACTGGGACTTTAAAGAAGCCTGTCACTTCTGCTTTTCCACCCTTTAATGAAGCCCTTTTGGCTGTCTGGTTCCGCCCTAGCTGAGCCCACTTACCAGGCAGTTGGGCAAGTGGCTTCACCCGCCCTCACATGCAGGAACCAGTGGAAGGTGTTGGGGCAGTGAGGGAAGCCCATTCTCAGCAACCTCTCTAACTTGGTACTAAAAGGAGGCCTGGTGGTACAGCAGGACGCCCTGATGGTGTAATGGTTAAGTGCTACAGCTGCTAACCCAAAGGTCAGCAGTTCAAATCCACCAGCTGTTCCTTGGAAACTCTATGGGGCAGTTCTACTCCATCCTATATGGTCGCTATTAGTTAGAACCGACTCGATGACACAATAGGTTTGGTTTGGTGGCACAGCAGTTACACTGCTCAGCTGCTAACTGAAAGGGCAGCAGTTCGAACCCACCAGCTGCTCCACTGAAGAAAGATAACGGCAGTCTGCTTCCGTGAAGATTTATGGTCTCAGAAACCCATCGGGGCAGTTCTACCCCGTTTTGCAGGGTCTGTACGAGTCAGAATCTACTTGATGGCAATAAACTTGGTGGTTCTGGTTTAGCGGGGAGACAGAATTAGCTCCATTTTACAGAGGAGGAAAACTGAGGCCCAGAATGTCAAGACTAGCTTCCCATTCCCCCTCCATAGTATGTGTCCCCAGAGGATCCCTATCCGTGGCTCCTAGGTGTGAGAACACAGGGTTGATAACCAGGACCCTGCTAAGGTGCTTCTCCAGCCAACAGTGGCTCTGGGTTCCTTCTCCAGGAACCTGTCTTTGGGGGAAGCTGATCTCGCTTCAAATCCCAGCTCTATCTCTCCCTAGCTGTGTGCATTTAGACAGGTGACCTTAGTTCTGCGCATCTTAGTTTCTTCTACTAAAACAAGAATAATGATTAACAGTTAACATTTATTGAGCACTTGTACCAGGCACCCTCCTGAACAAATTTATTGAGCACTTACTATGTACCAGGCACCCTCCTCAACACTTTGCAACTGAGCACTAACTTCTATCAACTGTCCATGGGAGGGACTGTTATTATTCTTCAGCTCAGAAAACTGAGACCCAGTTAAGTCACTTCATCAGCTGCTCAGCTAGTAAGAGGGGAAGCCAAGATTTGTACCCTACAGTCCTCCTCCAGGGTCTACCTGGCAAACCTTTGGGCTTCCCTCATCTGGAAGTAAGAGTTGCCACACCTCACAGGTTGTTGATGACCTTGTGATGCATCCAGCACTGTAAGTAAGCAAGTTGCTATTGAGTTGATTTGACTCAGGATGACTCAGGTGAATCAGAACACATAGGTTTTTAATGGCTGATTTTTTTTTTTCCTGAAAGTAGGTTGCCAGGCCTTTTTCCTAGGCACTTCTGGGTGAACTCCAAGTGTAACCCTTTTAGTTAGTAGCCAGGCATATTAACCATTTGTACCACGCAGGAGCTTTGGGAGGGCTGCCCTGTGCCCCCTTCCCTGCAGGGCACCTGGCCAGTCCTGGGGAGAACCCGCTGGGGCAAGCACCCAGCTAGGAGGCAGTGTATGCTCCCTGCCATTTTCCCTTGTAAGGGTGTGTTGCTTGGGCCACTCACTCATGCCTAAAGGCGATGTCCTGCAGCTAGACAGGAGAAGTGACATAGTCTCCTAACAACTGAATGACACACCTGTGGCCAGAGCCCTCCAAGGGCCTAATTACCTTCCTAGATCAGGAGCCATTCTGGGAGGCCAGGCCTCCAGAGCCACCCTGTCTGCTAAGAGGTGGGCACAAGAGCCAGGAGCCACACACCCAAGGCTGCAGGCCAGTCAGTTAGGGTAATGAAAGTAGGTAATGAAACTAGAGCAGCTGGAAATACAGACCCCAGAAAGAACAGGAAACCCTGGTGGCCTAGTGGTTAAGGGCTACAGCTGCTAACCAAACTATCAGCAGTTCAAATCCACCAGGTGCTCCTGGGAAACTCTATGGGGAAGTTCTCTCTGTCATATAGGGTCACTATGAGTCGGAATCGACTAGATGGAAGTGAGTTTGGTTTTTGGTGAAAAGAGCAGTGTCTATTCAGCTCCAGCTGAAGGTGAAAATCACGTAACATGAGGCTTCAAATTGCCAAATTTTCCAGTCTTTCCAAAGATACCAGTCATCCCAATTTTGATGAAAAAAGTTCAAGTTTTTAAAGCCAACAACTGATTTCATTTATTAAAAATGTGTGACTACCGTGTAGGTCAGTCTCCTTAGGTCTGTGGGCTGAAGGCAACGCGAGGAGCTGTCAGCTTCCCACCTCTATAGAACCCTTGGAGTGTGCCTGCACCCCTGAACTGCAAGGACCCCGGGCTGGAGGCGGCAGGCCTGCAGTCCAGTGCCAGCTTTACTACTTATGTGCTGTGTCACCTTGGGCATGACACTGTCCCTCTCTGTCCTTGTATGTCTTCTGCTACAGTGAGGGGAATACTGGCACCTCCTTCTCAGGGTTGTTTGCGGTTCTGTGAGATAATGTCTGCAGCAGCAGTTCAGTAGACTCTGGCTCACGGTGACCCCGTGTGTATCAGAGAAGAGTGGTACTCCAGAGGGCTTTTGATGGCCAACAAGAGATGTCAGGCTCCACTTTAAGTCCCTACTGCCACCACCACTGAGCTCCAAATGACTTGCTGGGTGAGAAAGAGTGATCTTTTGGAAGCAGATCACCAGGGCTTTCTCTTGCAGCTCCTCTGGGTAGACTCAAACCTCCAGCGTTTTGGTTAGCAGCCAAGTGCTGTGACCATTTGTAGCATTGAGGGACTCCAGTGTATATCTAGGGTTCAGAAGCAATAGATGAACGCTCATGCTTCTCCCTCTGCCTGGCTGCTCTGCCCTGATTGGCCAGGCCTCTGCAATGCTCATTGGGCCATGACTGAGGTCTGGGTCTCATCACACAGGGAACCTCAGGGCACCATACTGGTCAGAGGGCAGCAGTCCTGGAAAATGTCCACCAGAGTCTGCCCAGTTTCTGCTCTGGTCCAGGGAGCTGATTGGTTAGGGACCATTTTGGTCATTTCCAGAAAGCCTCTGGTGGGTGTGGGAGATTTGGGACTGTGGGAGTGTGGGCTCCTGGAGCGGAGGGCAGAAGCTATATTTGACTTTTCTCAGCATCCGTGGGCAGTCAGCTCTGCCTATATAAGGCTGGCCTGATGCCAGAGTCCACAGCATCTAGCTGGGGCTTCTGAATCATCAAAAACAGAATCAGTTTTGCTGAGGGGATTTCTGGGTGATACACTCAGAGCCACAAGACAGGGAGGAAGAGGAAGTGGTGAACCTTGCCAGCTGCCTGAGGATCCTGATCTGGAATCATACTCGGAGGTCCCTGGATATTAGAGACATTGGATCTTAAGAGCTTATAGGTGTATAAGAAGCCCTGGTTTCTCAGTGGTTAGGAGCTCTGCTGCTAACCAAAGAGTCGGCAGTTTGAATCCACCAGCTGCTCCTTGGAAACTCTATGGGGCATTTCTGCTCTGTCCTACAGGATCACTGTGAGTTGGAATCAACTGGACGGCAGTGGGTCTGGCTTTGGTATAGGTGTATAATGTTACCACCGTCCAGCTGGTTTGAGAATGCAGAGAGATGGCTTAAATCTTGCCGTATAGACCAGTGCTGTGCAGAAGAAACAGAACATGAGCCACCAAGGCCAATCACAGATAAAGTTTAACATTTTCTAGTAGCCACATAAAAAAGTGAAATCAATTCTACTAGTACATTTTATTCAACCCGAATGTCCATATATTATTCTTTCAGCATGGCATCAATATAAAAATTATTAATGAAATATTTTGCATTTCATTTTGTGTACTGTCTTTAAAATCTGGTGAGTATTTTATGCTTACAGCACATCTCAATCCAAGCCAGCCACATGTCTGGTGGTGAGTAGTCACACACAGCAAGCAAGTGGCTACTGTATTGGACAGTACAGATACAGACCATTTCCATCATCACAGAAAGTTCTGTTGGCAGCGCTCTTCTAGGCCATTGAACTAGTGACCACTAAAGCTGAAATGGACCTTTCAGATCATGCAGCCCTTGGAGTTATAGACTTAAATGCTATCAGAGGCAAATGCAGGCAACCATTGTAAGACATTAAGGAGTAGTGGGGATTGTGGCAAACAAGAGATGTCAGGCTCCAACTTACATTCATACACCCAACACCATTCAGCTCCAAACACCCATTGCCTGGTGAGAATGAGGGTCCCATATTGCCAGATCTTCTGATACTTTCTTTTTCAAGGGAATCCAAAAATTTCAGGTTTTGTGTGTGTGAAATCTGAATTTTAGAGATTAGCAACTCATCTGTCAGGATTCTGCGTGTTCCCCTAGCTGTATCCTCACCCTCTGGCCATACCTTTGTAACCAGTGCTTTTACTGAATTCTTCTCCTGTATGGGAAACCCTGGTAGTGTAGTGGTTAAGAGGTACGGCTACTAACCAAAAAGTCAATGGTTCAAATCTACCAGGTGCTCCTTGGAAAATATGGGGCAGTTCTACTCTGTCCTGTAGGGTCGCTATGAGTTGGAATCAACTTGATGGCAATGGCTGTGGTTGGTCCCCAGGTCACCTAGTTTGTTGCTTACTATTTTCTGTTTAGACCTTTGCTATGTATTCTCATTTCTCCAATGGGAAAATCAAAGTCCAAATCAATAAAGAGATCTGCTCGAAGCCATGCGTGTGTGTGAGGGATGGAGTCAGGAGTGCGATGAGGCTTCCTGAACTCCTCTTCCAGGGACTTCGGTTTCATCTTTGTAGCTATTGTTCCATGCATCATTACCACTTCCATTCTACTCTAACCCACTTGGTTCTAATCTGTGCGATGTGTATACTGGAATATATGGGTGTGTCTGTCCCACCTCTCTACATACCTGTCGCCATCACGTCTGTATGTTGTCATGTTATCTGTAGTGTACTTCCACCATGTTAATTTCTATTCCCCCAGGGATGCTCATTTAGGTGGCCTCCAGCTCCTTAGGAGCTCAGGCAACATTGGCATGACTATCTTTCTACACTGACCCCACAGGGACCCGTGGTGTAATAGTACTGGGGATATAGACCCCGGAGTAGGATAACTGGCTCACAGGAAAAACAAATAATGAATTCCCCTAATTATGCCAAACTGTGTTCCAGGAACCGGTCACAGTTCACAATTTCAGCAGCGGGACTCGAGGGCTTCTGTGTCCTCACGGTTCACTGTCACTTACTTTCCCCTGCTTTCCTAGTGTTTGCCGGACTGATCAAGGTGTTGCTGAGCGTCGCTTCAATCTGTGTTGTCCTGATGGTGTGAGGGCTTGAGTGTTTCTTTATAAGCCTGGTGGTCATTTAGATGTTCCTTTTCAGAGTGGCATATTCATCCCTTTTGTTCCTTTTTCTGTTGGGGTTTAGAGTAGATGACTTCCAAGGATGACGCCTCCCCTTCCTATATTCTTACGTAGGACCCCCACCAAGAGGTGGAGTCTCTTTTTCTAATTGTGCTTTAGGGGGAAGTTTACAACTCAGGTTAGTTTCTCATGCAAAAAGTTATATACACATTGTTATATGACTCTAGCTTCTATCCCAATAATGTGACTGCACCTTCTTCCTTTCCACCTGTGTCCATTCGACCAGCTTCCACACATTTCTGCCTTTTCATTTTGCCTCTGGACAGGCACGCCCCACTTAGCCTTGTGTATCTGCTTGAACTAAGAAGCACGTTCTTCACAAGTATCATTCTGTGTCTCATAGTCCAGTCTGTTCTTTGAAGAGTTGGCTTCAGCAATGGTTTTCGTTCTGGGTTAATGGAGAGTCTGAGGGCTGTGTCCTCTGGGGTTCCTGCAATCCCTGTCAGACCCTTAGTCTGATCTTTTTACTAGAATTTGAGTTCTGTATCCCACTTTTGTCCTGCTGCATCAGGGCCTCTCTGTTGTATTCCCTGTCAGTGCAGATACTGGTGGGAGCTGGGCACCATCGAGTTTTTCTGGTCTCAGGCTGCTGACATCTGTGGTTTATAGGGCCTCTTTCTGAAGAGGTGGGGTCTTTTTCCCTTCCCTTGAATTGAGGGGTTCTGGTGGCACCAGTGGTTAAGTTTTTGACTGCTAACCTGAAGGCTGGAGGTTCAAATCCACTAAGCTACTCCTTGGAAACGCAGCGGGGCTGTTCTGCTCTGCCTATGGGGTTGCTGTGATTCAGAATCACCTCGACAGCAAGGGATGTGGAAGAATCAGGCCCAACTGTGACTTGCTTTGCCCAATACAATATGGCACAATGTGAACCCTTAAGAGGCCTGGTAGCTTCTGTTTTTGCTATCTTAGAAGCTGACTGCCCTCTAAGACGTCTGTTTTAGGCTCCTGGAGGATCAAAGCCATTGTGGACTCTCCAGCCCCAGCTCAGCTCTCAGCTAAGTGGCCTGGGCACCCCACACAGGGTACAGACAAAGCCTCCATAGCTCTGCCCAGATTCAGAAGTGTGAGCAGATGAACTGTCACGCTTTAGGAGGTAGTTTGCTACGTAGACACAGATAACAAAAACTAATTGTTTGGGTCCTTTCTGATTTCTTGGTGTTCCTTGCAGGTCCTGTGCATGAATTCTTCACTTATTTCCACTGACTCTTGACCCTCTCTGCCATCTCCCTTCCTCTCATGTGGCCATGGGCACATCAGTGAGGTGGCCCTGCCTCTGCTCACAGACTCCTTCCTGTCTCTCCAAGGGTGTCTGGGCTGAACAACGACCAGGCAGGGTTCCCTTGGGGGATGGGTAGGAGTGCCATCCTCTCTGTGGAGGAAGACTCACGTGGCAGACAGGCCTGTAACCAGCCAGAGATGGCAGGCTTTTAAACCCCGCAGAGGCCCAACCCAGCGTGGCCAGCCCTCTGCTACGGCAGCACTCTCTGCCCATTTGGGCCTCCAGGCTTCCGCACTTGCAGTCCCCTGGCCAGGCTTGTTCTTCTCGTAGACAGCATGCTGCCAGCTCCTTCAGGTCCTAATCCAGTGCCGCCTCCCCAGAGAAGCCCTCCCTGACCACCCTGACTAAAGTGGCCTCTGAGTCAGTTTATCAGTCACTTTGGCCATTCTCAGCTTTTTCATAGCCTGTGGTCATTTTATGTATTTGTCTACCTGCCTACTGGCCATTCCCTTTGCTAGAAAGTCAGCTTCATGAGGGTAGGGACAGTGAACCAGCTCATAAAGTAATAATAATAATAAAACAGTTGCTATCAAGTCCATTTCAACTCATGGTAGCCCTGCGTGTGTCAGAGAGCTGTGCTCCGTAGGGTTTTCAGTGGCTGTGATCTTTTGGAAGCAGATAGCCAGGCTTTTCTTCTGCAGCACCTCTGGGTTGATTCAAACTGCCAAACTTGCAGGCAGCCGCTGGGCACTTAACCATTTGCACCACCCAGGGACTCTGAACCAGCAGGTAACAGGTTCTAAATAAACATTGGTTGAATGAATACACAAAAGTATGAGTTAACGAAGACACAATCCAAACAGACTCCAGGTCAGAAGGTAAGGTTACCTTTCTAGAAATTCTGGTGGAGAGTCATTTATCAAACATTTACTGAGCACCTACTATAGGTGCCCTAGGTACTGGAGTTACATCAGTGAATACAATAGAGTTTATATCCTCATAAGCTTATGTGCCAGAGCAAGGGAAAGACAGTAAACAAGAACACAAAAACAACCCAGTGTCAGGGCTAAGTAATACAGCAGAGTAATACAGTAAGTAATGCACAGCAAAGAGAGAGGCCTTTTAGACAGGAAGTCTCTCCGGGAGGTGACATTTGGGCAGAGGCCTGAAGGGAGGAAGGAAACCAGGCGGGGGCGGAGTGTCCTAGGCAAAGGCAATGTCCTGTGCAAAGGCCCTGAGGCAGAAGCATTTGGGCATATGGCTGGGGTGGCATGAGGGAGAGGAGAGTGGGAAGAGATGAAGTTACAGGCCAATTCTGTGAACTGGAGCCCAGAAATCTGGGACTCTGGAGCTCTCTTACAGCTTTGTTATAGTATGCCAGTGAGTCAGTTCCTACTCAAAGCATCCCTACGTAACAGAATAGAACTGCCCCATAGGGTTATTTAGGCTTAATTTTTTTTTTTTGCAGATGAGTATCAAACTTTTTGTTTCCTTTCCATATCACAGATTTGTTTCCTCCGATCACTTTTTTTTAATTGTGCCTAAGGTGTAAGTTGATAGACCAAATTCGTTTTTAAATAAACAATAAATACACAAATTGTTCAATGACATGGGTTGTCAACCTGGCAGTGTGTCAGCACTCTCCCCTTCTGTACCCCGGTCTAGGCTTCATCTTTCTGGGGGCAGACCTTCAGGTCTTTTCTCCCTTGGAGCTGCTCATGGGTTAAAACCAATGCCTGTGGGCTAGCAGCCAAGTGCTTAACCACTGCGCCACCAAGGCTCCTTCTCATATGTCTAGAAGGCAAATAATCTCCAGGCCCAATGTGATTCATGTTCTTTATTTTGCAGCCTTTTCAATCAGAAGTATTGGAAATCACAATTCATCTGGTTACAGGCCCCAGGGTTTTCTCCAGAAAGGAACTTTCCGTTCCCTGTCCCCCAGAGTCTACCCACCCCACCCCCATGGGTTGTAACTGTGATTAAATACAGAAGTGCTCACTTGGGAAGGGGTCTAACTCACCCAGGCTCAGGGGCTTCTCCTCTCTCTTCTTCCCTGATGTCAGGAATCATTTAGGATTCCCTGTGTTTTGCCAAGAATGACTTTAGTCTTTTGGTGCTGCCTTCCTGAAGGTGCTGCTAGAGGAACCCGTACCTGGGGGGCACAGGAAGGGGGTGTGAAGGGTCAGGGTACCTTGGCTGTTGCCTTTCTTGAAGCTGAGCTAATACTGGCCTGTTCATTCAGTAGACAATTGTCTACCGGACCTGTCGATGCTGCATGCTGTCAAGTCGATTCTGACTCACAGCGACCCTATAGGACAGAGCAGAACTTCCTCTTAGTATTTCCTAGGCTGTATTCTTTACGGGAGCAGATTGCTAGGTCTTTTCTCCCATGGAGTGGCTGGTGGATTCGAACTGCAAACCTTTTGGTTAGCAGCTGGGCACTTAACCACTGCCACCAAGACTCCGTCTGCTGGGCCTAATACGGTGCTATTCACTAAGGATGGTAAGACGCCTATGTGTAAAACAAGGGTCTGGATTCTCCAGCACTCACTTTTCCCATCTGTAGAAGGAGACTGCAACATTTTGCCTGCCTGAGAAGTTTGATAAAGCCTCAATTAATCTTTGACTTTCTTCTCACCCCTGGGAAATGTGGCCTTTGCTAACTAAACATGTTATACATTTGGAGTGAGGGTGGGGAGGTCAAGCCCAGGGGTGGCACTAAAATGAATGAGGAAGGCAGAGAAGGTGTCCTACAAAATGAGCCTGTGGGCCTAAGTGGACCACTGGAGGTCACCCTTGCTTGTTGTGTATTGGATCACAAAAAAGAATTGCTTGATGGTCCCATGGTGTCCTTAGCAGTGGGTGTTGGTGACAGCCCTCTGGGAGGGCCCAACCCAAAGGTAGTCCCCTGTGGGGACTCAGAGGGTCTGGAGTGTGTTGTTGGTCAAGGTGGTGGCAGATCTGTAACGTTGGCTATGTGGATGTCTGCCCAGGCTGGAAAGGTGCCCAGCTGGAAGATGGACTGCGCCCAGGTATTTATGGCCAAGTTCAGCAGTAAGACGCCCATCAAGTTCATCAGGAGTCCTGTACGCATCTGAAACAGAGCCCAGACTGAGAGAGGGGACACATACGCCCATTGTATAGGAGAAAACCCAGGCTCAGAAACAGGAAGTAATTTACCCAAGATCTCACAGGTGGGGAACAACAGAGCCAGAACACAAACTAGGTCAGTCAGTGCCCAAGACATGTCAGCCTTACACTGCCCTGGTCTTTTCAATTACCTCACATGCATGTGAAAGCTGGATAATGAAGAAAGGAAGACAGAAGAACTGATGCCCTCCAACTGTGGTGTTGGCAAAGAATATCAAATATACCGTGGGCTGCCGGCAGGAGCTCTGGTGGGTCTGTGGTTGAAGTGATTGACTGTGAACCGAAAGGTCAGCAGTTCGAGACCACCAGTAGCTCGCAGGGATAAAGCTGTGGTAGTCTACTTCCACAGAGGTTTGTGGCCTTGGAAACCCTATGGGGTCACAAGGAGTCAAAATCAACTTGATGGCAGCAGGTGGGTGAGCTGTCAGAAGGACAAACTGATCACTCTCAGATGAAATGCAAGTAGAATGCTCCCTAGATGTGAAGATGGGGCGGTTTAGTTCGCTTATTGCGGACATGTGATCAGGAGAGATCCATCTCAATCAAAGGACATCATGTTTGGTAAAACATGGTCAGCAAAAACAAAGCAACCTCTCAGATGGGCTGACACCACAGCCACAGCAGTGGGCTCAGAGATGACACAGGACAGGGAACAGGTTACTTCGTTCTACGTGAGGTCGCCTGAATTGGAGCCCACCTGGTAGCAGCTAACGAGGCTCTCCTCAAAGACCTGCAACTAGTCCCCAGGTAGGGCACGGTCTCGAGGTGCCAGACACTGGGCAGCACTTGTCATAGGTCATGCCATTTATCCCTGTTCTACCCATTGCCCTGGAGTCAAGTCTGACCCACAGTGGCCCTGGAGGACAGAGTGGGACTGCCCTGTAGGGTCTCCAGGCCGTCATCTTTACAGGAGCACACTGACACATCTTTCTCTACAGGGCAGCTGGTGGGCTCAAACTGCCCACCTCTCGGTTAACAGCAAAGCACTTAACCACTGCACCACCAGGGTTTCTACAATCTCCATTCTAGGGGGTCATAAAGCCCTCAGTAACGTTAAAGGATTAGATGGGGACCAACCAGAGCTGGGCATGGGGAACTGGGAGGAGGCTTTTCCAGGATCCTGGAGCCTGATGTGTAATGCCTGCTTGGCCCACACTGTGTTGTTGTTAGGGGCCATTGAGTCAATTCTGACTCCTAGTGACCCCATATGACAGAGTAGAACTGCCCCATGGGGTTTTCTGGGATGTCATCTTCCCTTCTGCAGAACTGCTGGGTGGGTTCCAACCACCAACCTGTCTTTTGATAGCCCAGCACTTTACTGTCCCACTAATCACTTCAATTACTACCTAATCTGTTACCTCTAGGGAGTAATACCTGCAGTTGGCTATGCCTAGCTCAGGACCAGCCATGCAGGTGGCTTTGGAACTTCTGTCTCTCTGTCCCCTTCCACATCTTTCTGCTTCTCAACATCTCTCAACAAGCTTCCACCATCATGACCCGGAGCCCACCAGGACCTGGAGCCACCCACCTCTCCGGGCCTTAGTCAGAAAACGCCCAGACTTACCATGTCTTTGACCATTAAGTGTCCAGAGGCGAAGGCGATTGAGTTGGGGGCCGTGGAGACAGGGAGCATGAAGGCATAGGAGCTGCCGACGGTCCCGGGGATCATCAGGTAAAGGGGGTTCACTCGCAGCCGGATGGCCTGGGCCAGGAGGGGGCCAGAGAGACCGAGACATACCCACAAGATAAAGAGAAGTCACAAGACAGAGAGAGACAGAGTTGCAAAGAGCAACACAGAGATAGAGGTGGGTCAAGACAGGAAAGAGAGATGACAAGTAGAGATCAGAGAAGTGACATAGAGCAAGAGAGACCAAAGAGAAAGACCAGTTGAGACAGAGATATGCGGCCAGAAATAGAGACAGATCAGAAGAGCACCAGATCAAGAGAAAGGTGGAGAGAACATTCTCATGGTTAGTGACGTTCTGGGGTGTCACAGATGGAAGTGCACAGCCTGCAAAATGTGTGCAGTCATTTGGCCAGGCCATGATTCCTGGTACTGTGTGATGTTTCTATATGCTGTAAGCCCTGCCTCTATGATGTTAATGAGGGAGGGTGGCCAGCAGTTATATTGATGGGCAGGACTCAATGTGTGAGACTATTGATGCTGAGTTAATCTCTTGGGATATACAGGAAAGGGAAGCAAGCAGAGAGTTGGGGACCTCATATCACCAAGAAGCAGTGCCAGAGGCAGAGCATATCCTTTGGAAAGGATCCGGGGTCCCTGCGCCTCAGAGGCTCCCACTCCAGGGGAAGACTGACAGAGTAGAATTGCCCCATAGGGCTTCCAAGGAGCGCCTGGTGGACTTGAACTGCTGACCTTCTGGTTCGCAGATGTAGCTGTTAACCACTATGCCACCAGGGTTTCCGTTCTGATTCACAGTGGTCCTACATTCACCTGCATTTCATGTTCATCACTTCTCCAGCATTTTAGTTGCAGTAGAACATTTTCTGCCCCTCCTAGAGAATTTTTCCTTTTAACTGACAGGTCCCTCCCATCCTGAGAAATGGTTTGATTAAATCCAGTCACATTTTGCAAGAGTGTGCGGAAACAGTCCCCTTCCCCATATTGCTGGTGGGAGTATAAAATGCCACTTCCACTTTGGAGGGCAAATTGGCTGTATCTAACAAAAACGGAAGTGTGTATGTCTTTGGCTTAGCCATGTCAGTCCTAGGAATTTGTCTTGATGTAATAAAAAATACACCAACAAGGAAAGGTTAGGTAGCATTGTTCGATAATAGCAAAGGCTGGAAACCATCTATATGTCCAGTAGCCAAGACTGCTTAGATAAACTGAACAGCTGTCCATTCCATAATGGACTGTTCTCCTGTCACTGAGGAAGAATAAAGTGTATCACTATGTGCTGATACGGTGCCATCCCCATCATAAATTAATGCATAAATAAGCAAACAAAAACAAAGTGCAGATGAGTATGTTTGGTGTACAATTTGCATAAGAAGCACACAGTTATGCCATTGGTTTGATATTATCCATTCTGTATTCTGTTACTATAACGACATTGTTTGGCTTTCTTTAATCTGTTTAAGTAGAGAACTATATTGGTGGTTTCCTAATGCTGCTTCCTGCTCTGATTGCTAACATAGTATCTTCTTGCTCATGACGCCTTGTTCTTATAATTCTGGAATCTTTTTGCTGTTTGTGTCTTTGTTTACATGTGAGATTAGCTGGCAGCTTTCTTTTTATTCTCTCTCCTTGTCTGGAAAGGCTGGTGGCCTAATGGTTAAAATCAAAAGGTCAGCAGTTCAAATCTGCCAGGCGCACCTTGGAAACTCTACAGAGCTGTTCTACTCTATCCTATGGGGTCACTGTGAGTCAACATCAACTCACCGGCAATGGGTTTGGTTTTTATGGTTTTATCTGGTCGTGGTGTCAGGGTTTTGCTCTCTCTCGTGGACTGAATGGCTTTCTCGATCTTTCTGTGCTCTGGAAAACTCTGAGCAAACTGTGAACTCTATTCCTTGATGGTTTGCTAGGTTTTACATAAAACCATCTATGCCCCATATCTTAGAGCAGAGATTCTGATGTTGGGGTGCATTTGTGCCCCCAGGGGACAATGGGAGATGTCTGGAGATATTTTTGGAGCCATGTTGGTGCAGCAGCTAAGAGCCTGGCTGCTAACCAAAAGGTCAGCAGTCTGAATCTACCAGCTGTTCCCTGGAAACCTAGGGGGCAGATCTGCTCTGTCCTGTAGGGTTGCTGTGAGTTGGAATTCACTCAGCGGCATCAGGTTTGGTTTGGGTTTCAGAGCTCTGTCTACGGCTAGGACTTTTTCTGTGGTTGTTGGTCTGTGTAGATTTCCTTCTTCCTCTTAATCCAAACTGGCCATGTATATTTTTCTAGAAAACTCCCCCATCACCATGGGTTTTCTTTTTCACTGTAAACTGATTTTATGCACTTTAGAAAATACTGAAGCATTTCTTGAAGAACAAAATAGAATTTCTTAAAAATCCCACAGTGGTTCTGACCCTTCCACGTGTTGTGGAAGGATGCAGACATCATTGTGGCCCCTGATGCCGTTCCGGAGACAGGGGAGAGATTTCTGAAGGAGTGCTGGGTCGGGAATGTCCTCCTCTTGCCCACCAGCCAGCCCCCTCTCCCCGGCTCCCGGGGCCCTCACCAGCTCCGCCAGGACCGGCAGGAAGATGATGGTGGCAGCCGTGTTGCTGGCAAACTCAGTGAAGAAGGCGATGACCACGGTGATGAGCAGCACGGCCAACATGGGGGGCACTCTCTCCAGGAGATGCAGCTGCCCCCCAATCCACGAAGACAGCCCAGACTCCTGCAGGAGGGGAGAGGCAGCGGTGGTTTCCTCGGTCATCCCACCAGCCCCGCACTGAGACTCCTGGGTGGACCCAGGAGAGAGGCTAGGAGCCATCATGAGGATGACAACGATATCCCTAGGTTCAGAGAGGGTGAGTGACATGTCCAAAGTTAAACAGCAGAAAAGCCAGGATTGAATTCAGCATCCCTTCTTCTTGGACAACCACAGCCCAAGGTCCCCCCAAAGTAGTGATCAAGCTCCATTTTACACTTAGGGTCATCTACCTGCTGAAGCCAGCATGCCCCTCCAAAGATCCCGGTCCCCCAGGCATCCTTCTTCACTGAAGAGCAGTGCCCAGAGCTGACCGCGTTCCCCCGGCCCAGAGAAGGTGCCAGCCGACTCTAGACTCAACTCTTCCATAAGTGCTACTCTCTCCGCTGACCTCTCCAGGAGTTCCTCTATTTGCAAGCTTGTAGTATGTATTCCCCCAACAACGCCCTCCCGTCTCCAGTGTATCCTTAAAAAACCCTGAGACCAATATACCCTTCTCCTGACTCCAAACTGCAAACCTGAGACGTAAAATAGCCCTCTATGCTGCCGCCTCGTGGCGCTATGCAGTAATAGCGCAATACATCGACTAGGGCGCGTCCCCACGTCGTTTTCTAAACGAAGATTTAACCCGTCACAGGCTTAGCAGTTGATCAAGGGGTAGCACTGGGTTAGTTCCCTAGCACCTAATACTCATAACTGTATATATTTCTACTGTAGCACTTTAAAAAAAAAAAAACGCAATATCTCCTGGTACCAATACACTTTGTTTTACCAAAGGAACTTCATGTCTTTTTTTTTTTAAGTTTTAAAATAAAAATTGTTGCTTGTCAGAAATTAAATGGAGTCTAGAACACAGTATGTATTTTTATATAAACAAAATAAGGTATTTTCCCCTACAATTTGATAAAAAATCACCTTCAATACACAAGTAATAACACATGCTTAAACACAGTTCGGAAATCCTGGTTGCATAGTTGGGTAAGTGCTATGTCCGCTAACCAAAAGGTTGTCTGTTCAAACCCACCAGGAGCTTCTTGGAAACTCTATGAGACAGTTGTGCTCTGTCCTATAGGGCCGCTATAAATTAGTATTGATTCGACGGCACTGGTTTTCGTTTGGGTTTTGGAAACATAGTTCTGGAACAGGCAGAGTGAAATACGTAGCTGCATCTTCAGCACAACCTGCACTGCTTTGTTTCTTAATGCTGTCTCCAAGCATTTGTCCACTGTTTCCCTTAGTTTCTTTCAAGTTAAGGCCTAATCTATGTTGCCTTTAGGACCGCGGAAAAACAAGTGATCGGAAAAACAAGTGACAATAATCTAAAACTATAAAAGCAAACTACAGGAATCTGCCTTGTGACCAGGAGCTTACACGATGGCCAGATCGCCTCTGGGCCCAGAATACCAGTTAAGATGTCAACACATCGGAGATATGACCACTATGACCTCCCAAAGAAGAATTAACATTCTACAAATTCCCAGGACTCATAAAACCTTGTTCCCCTTTTCCTGTAAGATCTCTAGCTAGTTTTCATTTCAGGGGACAGACTTTAGAGGAAGCTATCCCCTCTGTCTCCTTGGGTACCAGTGGTTGATATGTAACAAAATCTCTTGCTTCTCGTCTCAGCCCGTCTCAAAGACTGGCTTTTTGCAGCTGTGGAACGAACTCTGCTTGGGTTTGCCATAATGGCTTTTTCCCTAAAAAATAGCCCCTGTAGAATAAAGGTGCTTCTTTTCTACTTGTATTCTTTGTCTGATAGGCTGGCAAAGAGGGTACCTACAGAGGTGAGGCCCCAGCCTCTCCTCTGGCCTATGGAGCCTTGCAAGTTAAAAATGGAGCCACTGGTTCTCCCCACAGACCACTAAGCCCTGCCAGAGACTGGCAACAGTGCACGAGATTAAAGTGAGAAGGCTGGCAATGGGAAATACTAATGACTGGGGCAAGGGAAAAGCCAAGAGCTTTCCCGTAGCTGGGCCTCTGAGTCAAAGGCTTCCAGCCAATGTCCCAGCCATCCCTCAAGTTCTTGGCGGGGGCTCCTGAAGCTGGAAGGAGGCCTGGCAGCTTCATGAGAAAGGAGAATCCCAGCTGTCTGGGATTCTCTTGGGAACCGCAGCGGGGTCTCACTGGTCCTTTCCGAATCCCTTAGGAATCAGAAGCTCCATTTCTTTGGAAACACACTGGTCCAAAGAATCCCCAAGGGCTCCAGGGACAAAGAGCAGGCAAGGTCAGAGGGGGCTGGAGGGTGAGGAGAAAGGCTCTGTCTTCATTCATTGGGTCCTGGTTGTGTTGTCTCAGGCAAGCAGCTTAACCTCTCCATGCCTCAGTTTCCTTACTGTCAGCAGGGATAAGGACAGTTCCTGTCTTACAGAGATGCTGTCAGGAGAGAAGGAGCTAGTCTATCAAGCACTTGGAAAACTGCCTGGGCTTGTGGCATGTGCCCAGTACATGTCAGCAGAGTCTATTTGTGCTTAAGCACAGGTTGATTTCTGCTTATTTCCTAATCTTTAGTGATGAATTTCACTACAGATGTAATGTGTAATCGGTTGCTACAGATTAGTAACAATAGTTGCGCTCATGAGGAATCTGTATGTGGATCAAGAGGTGGTTGTGGGAACAGAACAAGGGGATGCCGCATGGTTCAGAGTCAGGAAAGGTGTGCATCAGAGTTATATCCTTTCACCATACCCTTTCAATCTGTATGTCGAGCAAATAATCTTAGAAGCTGGACTATATGAAGAAGAATGAGGCCTCAGGACTGGAGGAAGATTCATTAACAACCTGCATTATGCAGATGACACAACCCTGCTTGCAAAGCGAAGAGGATTTGAAACACTTACAGATGAAGATCAAAGACCACAGCCTTCAGTATGGGTTGCACCTCAACATCAAGAAAACAAAAATCCTCACAACTGAGGTTGTCAAGGATTTCAGTTGACTTCATTTCACAATCAAAGCTCATGGAAGCAGTGGTCAAGAAATCCAAAGACACACTGCATTCACAAAATCTGCTGCAAAAGACCTCTTTAAAGTGCTGAAAAGTAAAGATATCACCCTGAAGACTAAGGTGCACCTGACCCAAGACGTGGTATTGTGAATCACATCACACACATGCAAAAGCGGGACAATGAATAAGGAAGACCGAAAAAGAACTGGTGACTCTGTATTGAGAGGTTGGAGATGAATATCGAATGTACCATGGACTGCCAAAAGAACAAACAGATCTGTTCTGGAAGAAGTACAACCAGAGTGCTCTTTGGAAGTAAGGATGGTGAGACAGTATCTGACATACTTCAGTCATGTTGTCAGAAGGGATCAGTTCCCGGAGAAGGACATCAGGCTTGGTAAAGTAGAGGGTCAGTGAAAAAGAAGAAGACTCTCAAGGAGGTGGACTGACACGGTGGCTGCAATAATAGGCTTCAGTATCAAAACAATTGTGGGCATGGCACAGGACTGGACAGTGTTTGATTCTGTTGTTCACAGGGTCGCTATGAGTCGGAAGACAGCACATAACAACAAGGAAAGTCAGCCCGTGTCACCTTGCTTACTGGGTCACCTGCCCCTGTCAGCAACTGTACATTTCCAAAGAGGCTTTGATTCTATAGGAAGTGCTGGGGGCTTGGGACAGAGTCAGAAGCCAGCCAGACCTAGAAGCAGAATCTTTGATGTGGTGAAAAAAAAAGGTGAAATTGTTCCCTACAGATGATCTGGTGAGCCAGGTAAGTGAAGATGTTAAGTTCAAGGATAAAGTAGAAAGCTCTGGTCAAGAACACTCTAGAAAAAACTCTGAGAAGGCTCAAAGTTACGGCGGGCTTGACTGTGTTCGTGCAACTCTGTATGAACACAGTCAATTTTTATGACTATTTCTAGCTGGAGATAGCCAGAGACTTTCATTAGAGGAAGGATGAAAAAGAAGTCTTTCTGCACATGTGTGGACCTTCCAACCTTCCTGCTACTTACAAGTTGTGTGGCCTTGGGTGAATTAAAGAATGTCTCTGTGCCTTCATTTTTTCAAAGGGTTAAGGTAAGGATTAACTAAGCACACATAAAACAATCCTTGTGCACAATAAGCACTGCACATGCTTTACTATTATTTCTTTGACTTAAACATTTAACTATAGCACTGGACACTCTTCTTAGTACTTTGGTCATATTATCTTATTTAAATCTTCATCACAGACCCACAAGGTAGATACAACAATTATCCCCATTTTACAGATGAAGAAACTGAGGTTCAAAGAGGTAAGGTGGTTTGCTGAAATAACTGAAGTGACTTGCTGTAGAGTTGGAATTTGAACTTGGAGTTCAGCTTCTAATCCTTTCCTAGACCGCCTTACCAATTGAATGATAATAATAGTCATAAAAATGACTTTCAACTGTCCTGTAGAAAGTGAGGGACAGGGAAGGATACCTGTGTTTCTACTTGCCAACAGTTTGTTACACTTCAACTTGCTGTTAAGCTTCTATAACCTCAGTGTTTTGTTGTGGTGGAGATCAAGTGAGATCTGTATGAAGGTGTCAGAATTTAAGACCATCTCTCACCCATGAGTTAGTAAAAAATACTACTACTAATAACAGTAATTGTAGTGAAGATGATAGTGGGTCCTGGTTTTAGCGCTGGGTATGTGCCAGTTCCCCACTAGGAACTTCCCATACATATATCATCAACCCTCAAAACAGTCCATCTTGTAGGTCATAACTGCAGTGTAGATGCCATTATGTACCAGGACTCTTCTAGAAGCTTGAATAGTGGTGAGAGCAAGACAGAGAAGGTCCCCTCACGGAGCTTCCATTCTAATACCAGGGACCAACCATAACCAACAAATGCTTAAGATCATCTAGAAGGTAAAACAGTTGCTATGGAGTCAATTCCCATTCATGGCAAACCCATGCATGTCAGGGCAGAATTGTGCTCTCAAAGATCTTCAGTGACTGATGTCTCAGAAGTAGATTGCTAGGCCTTTCTTCTGAGGCATCTCTGGGTGGTCTCGAACCTCCAGCCTATAAGAGGTAGATATGGTACATGAGGCCCGAACAATTAAGTACGTGAGCTTAATTGTTCTGAGTGTTACATGCCTCATTGGTGAATATCACTATGATCACCTTCAAAGTACTCCCCTTAGGAAGCTATGCACTGAAGCTAGCGCCCAGTCCACCCTGCAAAACAGTTTTGGAACTCTTTCTGGAATGGCCACTGTGCACAGGGCAAGTGGCAAGTTCATGAACTTAATTTTATAGTTGTTTGTGAGGGAGTCTGTAGCTAGTAAACAAATGCCTGTATTGGAACACGCTCCCTGCTCACCTGATCTGGCCCCCAGTAACTTCTGTCTTGATGCAAAGATAAAGGAAATACTGAAAGGAAGACATTTGGATGACATTCAAGACATCTAGGGTCATACAATGACGGCTCTGATGGCCAGTCCAGAAAAAGAGTTCCGAAATTGCTTTGAAGGGTGGAAAGGTGCTGGCATCAGTGCATAGCTTCCCAAGAAGAGTACTTCTAAGGGGACCACAGTGATACCCAGCACTGAGGTATGTAGCACTTTTTCTAGGATGAGTTCACAAACTTAATTGGCAGTCCTCAAAACTGAGACAGAGGGAGTGGGAGACGGAGGCTACTTTAGATGCAGTGGCCAGGGAGGGTCTCTCTGAGGAGGTGACCTTAGAAGTGAGACTAAGAGATGTCAAGGAGGAATATTCCACAGCAGAAAAAGCACATGCAAAGACACTGGGGTATAAATGAGTCTGGTGCAGCTGAGGACCTGTAAGGAGCCAGTGGGACTAAACTGGAATAAAGAAGGCTGAGAGACGATGTGACATGAGGCAGTAGGCAGGGGCCAGCTGTGCAGGGCCCTGTGGGTGGGCCCAGGGGAGCCTTCACTGGTGTCTCAGTCCGTGCGGAGTCCTGAGCTGTTTTGCAGCAGGAGGAAACGGTAGTGAGAAGACACACAGCAAAACATACCTTGATCCAACAGTTTCTACTGGACCTTGTAATGACATCGATGACATCCTTCAAGTTGTGCAACCATTCTTACCCTCTTTTTCTGAGTTGTTCCTCCCTGACTGACATACACTCACTGCCCCTAAGGTTCCCCTCTAACCTTTCAAGTTGCTGTCATCAGCTCAGTGAGGTTCCCATCTAACCTTTCAAGTCACTCTTGTCAGTTTGATCCCTATGAAAACCCAAATCCCAACCCACTGCTGTCCATTCAATTCCAACTCACAGCAACACCACAGGGTTTCCAAGACTGTAAATCTTTACAGAAGCAGACTGCCACATCTTTTTTTGATCCCCCGCAGATAGCTCTTAACAGAGCATAATGCTCAGGGCAGAACTCTTTTACTAGTTAAGCTAAACTATTATTTGGGTTTTAAAAAGACTTCACCCATGAGTTAGTCAAAAAAAAAAAAAATAATAATAATGATAATAAAGATGATAAGGAATATTTTTGGTTTAAGGTTTAAAGATTATCTCCATGCATTAGTTTCAGGGGATCACCCACCCTCCATGGTTCCAGAAAGTCCAGAGTCTATGAAATTCAAAATCCTATTTTCCTCTGACACTAGTCTAAGCAAGTTAAGTAGTCTAAGCAAGTTCTCCAAGCCCCAGGCGAGCCCCAGGACCTGCCCAGTCCTTAGGAACCACCGCTTGGGACCCACATACCCAGACTCATCTAAGGCTGGGAAAGGTGCTGGGCTGGGCCAGGAGATAGGATGTGCCATAAACACTCCATTAGATCCTGTGCCAGGCTGCAGTGACCTGTGGTCGCCCAGGGCAGCCTGGGGTGGCCTGGGGAGGGGCAGCTGCCACACAAAGCCCTTGTTGCACAGCGGCCCCGGCTGGCTGCCCAGGGCTGGGCCAGGAGCCAGCCTGGCCTCCCAGGCTGAGCAACACTGCAGCCCAGTCCCCACTGAGAGACAGGGCATCTCCAACTACCCCTGGGGCTCCGAGAAGCTGCCATGGTGCCAGGTCATCTCAGCCAGACCCTGCCTCTGGGCCAGGCTGGGTTCAGATCGTCTCCATAAATCGCACAGTTTCTACTGAGTTGCTTAGGCCAACAACTCTGGAGCCATCCTTGATTCTGGCCTTTCTCTCTCAATATCTAGTCAGTAATACTCAACCAGGTCAAGCTTCGCTCTAAGTGCAGCACATATACTGACTTATTGACTGATTTAATGATTGTGACAACCCTGCAAGCTGAGTGTCATTAGTATTCCTGTTTTACAGATAAGGAAACAGAGGCACAGAGATTTTAAGTAACTTGCCAAAGATCACACAGCTAAGAAGTGGAGGACGTGTGATGCAAACCCAGACAGTCTGGCTCTGTAACCAACGCAGTCTACTGGAGCAGCTTCCTCCAGTGCAGTGCAGTGAATTACTTCACACTGGTCCTTCTAGCATGATCTTTTGAATCCACAAAATGACTGGGTGGGACTATGCAAATAAGGTGTATGGAATCTAATGAGGGGATTGGTCAGTTTTTCCATTCCTATAGGCTTAAAATGAGGTAATTCCAGAGGCCGAGAGGGCACATGACTACTGTTAAGAAAAGCCAAGAGCAGAGTGCACCTTTGGGACCGAGAACCTGTGCTGAGAACCTCCCAGATCCAGGGCACAGAGAGAGCTCTGTAATACCGGTGATAGCAGGACATGGTGAGCATGGCAGAGCCCAGCAGCAGAGAAGCAGTGGCAGAAGAATCAAGAGACTTGTGCAAGATGGCACAGTGGGCCTCCCAGCCACAGAGCAAGAGGGCTGAGAGTGGTCAGGCAAGAAGCATCCTGGTGCAGTGGTGTGACTTTGGGCACTTGCTGGCAGAGCTAAAGAGTTTTGCAACACTTGCCCAAGCAGGGCAGGGGCTGAGGGTCTGACAGACAAGAGCTGAGAGAGAGAGAGAGAGAGAGAGAGAGAGAGAGAGAGAGAGAGAGAGAGAGAGAGAGAGAGAGAGAGAGAGTGTTGCCTGAGAGCACAGCGAAAAAGCTGTCCTGGCTGAATGACTGTGTCTTAACTTGTTCCTGAGCCTGAACTGTATAACCTGTGACTTCCCTATTAAACTTCATAATCGTGAGTACTGTCTGTGAGTTCTGTGTGGTCCCTGCAATGGATTATCAAACCCAGCAGAAAAGGACAGAGTGCCATGGAAGAGATGATTGGTGTGACAACTGATAAAATGGTCGGAGGGTGGAGGTCTGTCTGATCTCTGCCTCCGTGGAACCAGATGTTAGGCAGATGCTGATGCTGATTCTCTTCCATTCCTGAAGTTAGAGGAGGTCTGACACCACAGCACTGTTTTATGACCAGGAAGCCTTCCTTGATACACCCTTCAGGTGGAGGAGGTAGCATGAAATGTCAGACAGGCATGAGTTCAAATCCCAGCTCTGCTATCCATGAGCTGTGTTACCTAGAAGCAGTCACTTAACTTCTCTGGGCTGTGGGCTTCCAAAAATAGGAAAAAGAATAGCTCTTTCACCCATCCATCTTTCTGCTCCCTGTGAAGTCTGTACCGTTGTGCAAAGGAGCCCTGGACGTACGATGTTCCAGCACTCGGCTGCTAACAAAAATGTTGGTGTTTTGAACCCATCCAGCAGTTCCAAGGGAGAAAGGCCTGGGGATCTGTTCCCATAAAGATTAAATCCTAGGAAAAACCTTATGGGGCTGTTCTCCTCTGTCACATGGAGACCCAGTAAGTCAGAATTGACTTGATGGCATCCCAAAATAACACCATTGTTGTGGTGGACTGAACGTGTGCCACCAAAATATGTGTCACCTTGGTTAGGCCATGAGTCCCAGTACTGTGTGGCTCTGCTCCTTCTGTGATTGTAATTTTATGTCAAAGAGGATTAGGGTGGGATTGTAACACTAAGGTCACATCCATGATCCAAAATAAAAGGAGTTTCCCTGGAGTGTGACATGCACCACCTTTTAACTTACAAGCCATAAAGGAAAGAAGCACGCAGAGGGTTGGAACCTCAAGCCACCAAGAAAGCAGAGCTGGGAGCACAGTGTGTCCTTTGTACCTAGGGTTCCTGTGTGGAGAAGCCCATAGTCTGAGGGAAGATTGATGACAAGGATCTTCCACTAGTGTCAACACAGAGAAAAAACCTTTCCTGGAGATTACATCCTAAATTTGGACTTCAAGCCTACTATACTGTGAGAGACTAAACGATCTGCTTCCCTAAAGACTGTAGCCTAGGAAACCCTATGGGGCAGTTCTGTGCTGTCATAGCATGTCTAGGAGTCATGGTCAACTTGACAACCACCAATCACCACCATCTGGGCCCCATAGGACCTCCCTGAAGGGCTGTCCCATCTCTAGAGCTCCTGGTGATGGGCCTGTCTCCCAGCCACACTTCTTCTTCCGCCTAGTCCTGCTTCCTGCCCTCCTTCCACAGGAGCTGACCACTGCACTATCTAATAAACCTCTGCTCACTAATTTCCACCTCGGAGTCCGTTTCCTGGGAATCCAGCAGGCAATCAATGGCTGGGCAGTGAGGATTTAATGAGATAATGTGCAGGGACTTCTCAGCAATTCCTATTGCTATGCCTAGGGCCAGTGGTGATATTTTTAATACTTTCCAACAAAGAATATGAACTTGGAGCCTCAATTCATGATTGCAAGCCCATGACACTAAGAGCGAAAGTCTCCTTGAATTTGTGTCCTGGGGTCACAGTTCCTCGCTGTAGCCCTGATCCTGTCTCTGGTTCACAGAACCTTCTAGAATAACATTAAGGGTATCCCAAAACCCAAATCCATGGCCATGGAGTTGATTCCAACTCACGCACAGCACAGAGTAGAACCACCCCATACAGTTTTCAAGGAGCAGTTGTTAGATTTGAACTGTCGACCTTTTGGTTAGCAGCTAAACTCTTTAACTACTGTGCCACCAGGACTAACATTAATGATAACATTAATATATTGATATTAGCAATAGCTGACAGTGTATCACCGGGGTTAAGAGCTTAGACAAAGAGCCAAACCACCTAGATTCTGTTCCTGAGTCTATAGCTGAGTGAGTTTAGGGAAGGTACTTTACCTCTCTGTGCCTCAGTTTCCTTACCAACAAGATGAGGATAATAGTGGCATCTATATCCTAGGCTCGGTGTGAGATGTACACGAGTTAACAAACGGACAGCATGGTGAACAGTGCTTGGTACATGGTAAGCATACTATGTTGTCCATTATCTGTGCTCACAGAGCCATCGAGCCGTGATGTTATCATTATTCCCGTCCTGAACTCCATGAAGGTCCAGAGCATCTCCTAATCTCTTGTTCTCCGAAGCACCGGCACTGAGTACGGAGCGGGAGACAGGCACTACTATTATCCCACTGGGCGGGCCGTGCAGGGCCACGTGGTCCGCCGGCTCTGGTTCCGCAGCCTGCAGCGGGGGTTGGTCCTCGCCCCCACGCCCCCCGCCGAGACCGGCGCGCAGCGCCACCCCTGCCCTCCTCTCACCTCACAGCCTTTGGCCATGGCGAAGCCCCCGCCCAGGAGAAGGATGATATTCCAGGGCACCGTCTTCTGGGCCTTCTGCCACGTCAGCAAGGGCTTTGTCTCTGTGTTAGGCGCTGGGCAGAAATTCAAGAAAACAGAAACTAAGGCCACCTCTGAGATAGTTTGTTTTCAAAAGTGGCCGTGTAACCCAATGGTTAGGACAAAGGTCAGCAAACTTAGTCAAGGGTTAAGGAATGAATAGTTTAGGCTTTGCAGGTCAAAGGTCTATTTTTTTGCAGCTATTCTGTGGTTGCAGCATGAAAGCAGATACAGACAACCTCCAAACCAAAACCCACTGCCACTGAGTCAATCCCAATTCATAGTGACCCTGTAGGACGGCGTAGAACTGCCCCACAGAGTTTCCAAGGAGCGCCTGGTGGCTGTGCTCCACTGACCTTTTGGTTACCAGATGTAGCACGTAACCACTACGTCACCAGGGTTTCTGTACGCACAACAGGGAAACAAAACTGTCACACGGTGGGCCGGATCTGGCTTGTGAGTCGTGGTTCACCATCCCTGGGTGGGATACAGTCCTGGAGTCCTGGGTCTTGGTACATGCTCAGTGCATGAACCTGAACTAGAGCTCACCCTTTTCCAGTCCCTATCTCCTCAAGTTGACAGGACCTGGAGGGTTCTGGGAGCAGTCACTGAGGTAGTGACAGAGCTATACGATGCAGAGAGGGACACTGCTGTCCAGTTTCCAGCTGGATTTCCTTGTGTCTAGGACAGGGTCTGACATCTGGTGGTGCTGGGTGCCACTGGGTTGGTTCCTTACTCATAGTGAGTCTGTGTGACAGAGCAGAACTGCCCTATAGGGTTTTGTGGGCTGCACGAGGCTGCAGTCTTTACAGGAGCAGATTGCCAAGTCTTTCTTCTGCACAGCTCGTGTGTGTGTGTGTGTGTGTGTGTGTGTGTGTGTGGACCAGTGACTTTTTAGATGAGTGACCAGGCACTTAACTGTGGCACTACCAGGGCACCTGACACACAAAAAAATTTGTCATCATGTCGATTCCAACTTATAGAGGAGACCCTATAGGACAGAGCAGAATCACCCCATCAGCTTTCCAAGCAGCAGCTGGTAGTACTGAACTGCGACTCTTTGGTTAGCATCCATAGCTCTTAACCATTGTTTCACCAGGCTCCACTTCATAAGTCACCAGTTAAAACCCAAACCCATTGCCACTAAGTCGCTTTTGACTCCATTAATACTTGTCATGAGACGCTTAGCCCAATGCCTGGTGCCGAGAAAACACTCCTCAGATGGAACTCTGCATTGCAGGCTGGGGCCTGAGGCACAGGGAGGACAGGTCTGGCTCATTTCTGGTGGCTCCCTGCCACCTGGTGGTATCAGTGACCCCATGTGACAGAGTAGACTGCTCCATAGGGTTTTCTTGACTGTGATCTTTATGGAAGCATACTGCCAGGTCTTTCTCCCTTGGGACTGCTGGGTGGATTCAAACCACCAAGTTTTCAGATGGCAGCCAGGCCTGTAGCCATTGTGCCACCAGGATACCTGGTAGTTAGATGCCTGGAGAGGTCCTGGTCATGGAATCATTGACATTTTTGTTCCTCCTTGTCGGTTTTTCCCAAATATGATACAGTGGCTACCTAAAACAAAATCTTATCATCGGGAAATAAAGACAAAAAGAAGCTACTTAATAAAATCCCTCCAGTGGCTAGGCACGCAGCCTGTGGGTGTGTATACCCAGTTGTTGGGGAGTTGTGTACTGCCAGGCAACTTTGGGCCACACGGACATTACCACTAAGTCCAGAATTAGAAGAGTTAATTGGAGATGCCAGGTGGTCCCGCCCTCTGCCTTAAGGTAGTGAAACATTATTTCCATAATGAGGCAGCCCAGGTCTGGAAGAGTCAAGTGACTTGCCCCACGTGAAGGTAAAGGTAAAGGTAAAGGTAAGATAAAGGTAAGACAGAGGAAGGGAAGAGGTCTTGAACCTGAGTTGCATCTCATGCTAATTAAGTAAGCTGACCAATGACAGCTCCTCGCAAGACTGCCTGCTATTTGGGAAATGCGCAATTAACCTGAGTTACTGGGGTTCTGAGTGGTGCAAATGGCCCTCGGCTGCCAACCGAGAGGTTGGAGGTTCAAGTTTACCCTGAGGGACCTCAGAAGACAGGCCTAGGGTTCTACTTCCAAAAAACTCTGCCTGAAAAACCCTGTGGAGCACAGTTCTGTCTTGACACCCATGGAGTCCCCACGAGTCAGAGTGGATGTGATGGCAATTGAGTGTGTTGTTTTATTTTGTTTTGTTTTAATTATCTTGTTTTCCCATCCAGCCGTACCCTGACCACTATTTCTTACAGGACTTCAAACTTTGTGTATGTCCCATTTCCAGCTCAGCTTGACATTTATTGGCCATCTGAGCAGTGGGTAAAACCATAGAGGCTTTGCAGTTGAACTCGATTTGAATCTTAGAAGTACTGTGTGACATGGGCCAGTGACTTTACCTCTCCGAGTCTCAGTTTTCTCATCAGCAAAGGAGTACCCTGGGGAAGGTGCCACAGGCCTGTGGGCACTAAGCGTGCAGCACAGGGCTAGGCCTAGAGCAAGTCTTTGGGTCATTTATTTAACAAATACACATTGAGCACCTACTATGTGCCAAGCTCTGGTCTAGGCACGAAGGACTCAGAGGTAGCCAAATTAGAGAAAATCTCTCTCCATGGAGAACTTACATCTCAGGAGGGGGTGCAGATGATAAGGACATAGATTCCTAGGGAATTGTGACAGTGAGCAAGGTGAGGTTCTTTATTCAGTGGCATGGTCAGAGAAGAATTCTCTGGGGAGGTGACATTTGGACAGGGCTGCAAGGGAAGCGATGGGGTGAGCCATGCAGATACCTGGAGGAAGACACGACTGGGCGGAGAGGAAGTGGAAGCTATCATCATCTCCATTGTGTTTTGAACCAAGAACACAGTGCCCAGCAGAGCAGACACTCAACACTGCATTGAACAACCATCCAAAACCAAAAACCCACTGCAGTGGAGTCAACTGTGACTCATAGCGACCCTACAGGCGACCCTACAGGACAGAGTAGAACTGCCCCCATCGAGTTTCCAAGGAGCACCTGGTGGGTTTGAACTGCCGATCTCCCAGTTAGCGGACGTAGCACTTAACCACTACGCCACCAGGATTTCCTGAATGCCCACAGAGGCAGAGAAATGGCAGGGCAACTCATACCCTAAGAACATGGGGACCAGCAAACAGAATGAGAAAATCAAGGTGGGTACAGATCAGTGGGTGCTGAATCCTGTCTCTTTTTAATCGGCTGTGTGACCTTCAACAAGTCACCTTCGATCTACAAGCGTCTGTTCCCTCATCTGCAAACTGACAGTTTGATCTTTCTAAGGCCCAGTATGAGCCCTGAATGCTGAACACTAGAAAGTTCTATTTGAGCCAAGTCTGCACAGCCCCATGAGTGGTGCTCCCAGACCTCCCCCAGTCCATCCATCAGGCAATGCTGAAACCCCAACTCAAAGACCCCACAGCCACAGGGCATTGGTGCTGTCTGGGGTACAGATGGCACGCGGATGTATTTTAACCAGACCCTGTTAACCCACACAGTTTTACTTAGGTGCCAACATTTTAGCATCAGGGAAATTTCATATAAACATCCAGCAGTTCTACTTCTCTGCAAATCTGGTGAAATTAGTCCCGCTTTCCCTCACGGCAACTGTTGGTGGGAGCTGGGTGGTGGCTGCGGGGGCCCTGGCTCCTCAGCTTCCCACAGAACCCACTGTGCCCCGACGCTGAGGCTTTCCACTAGCACCCCTCTCTGCTGCTGCTTTCCTTGTCATCTAGATGCTGTTCTCTGTCTCAACAGAGCGAAAGGACAGATGGATGGGGAAGGCCACATGTTTCGGGGAAAACATTTCCCAACACATAGATAACTCCCTGCTGCAGATGCAGCTGCCACCTTCTTGGAGGCCCCTGACCTACAGAACCACTAGATGTCGCAGGGACCTCCTCTTTTTACAAATGAGACAGCGTGGCCCAGACAGCGGAGGGGTTTACTCGAGGCGCCCAGTAAGTCAGTAATAAAGCCTGGACACTAGGCCTCTCTGTCACGGTGCTTCCTGGACAGCCCCAGCTAGGCGCCCACCCCCAGGGGAGAGGCCACAGATGGCCACCAGACCGAGGGAGCCCAATCAAGAGGTAGCCAGGAGCCCTTGGGGCGGTCTGATGGGAGAGGATTTGCCCAAAGAAGAACAAGCCAGGCCAATCAGATTCTTACCCTCAGAAGTAGGAATGGGAAACAGACATTCATGCAAAGAAAAATAGCAGCTGAAGGGGAAAAGATCTGCCCACAGGGAGGGAGAGGGGCCAGGTGATAAAGGAGGGGCGTGAAAGGGAAGGATTCTGTGAGGACTCAAAGGCTACGGAGGAAGCCGTGGCACTGAAGGAGGGAAGCTGTGAGGAGGCAGACGCTCTGAGGAAGCTGAGTCCGCGTGGGGACAGTAAGACAACGGACGCTGTGAAGAAGCAGCAGTGTGAGGCGGCAGCTGCTCGGGGGGAACAGAAACCACGGCAGGGCAGACAGCGTGTTATGGTCAGCTGCCGTCGAGTTTGTGCCTGACTCGTGGTGACCCCAAGCGCAACAAGGTCAGACTACGGTGCTCCACAGGGTTTCCAGGATGATTTTTTTAGGAAATCGATCACCAGGTCTTTCTTCCTAGTCTCTCTTAGTCTGGAAGCTCTGTGAAGCCTGTTCGGGGTCACAACAACACACAAGTCTCCACTGACAGACAGGTATTGACCGGCTTTGAGGTGCGCTGGTCAGAATCAAACCCGGTTCTCTACAGGGAAGGCGAGAATCCCACCACTAAATGAGACCCGTGCCCCCAGGACACACACCATAGGAAGCAGAAACCCTGAGGAAAAACCTCCAGCAGGAGCTCTAGAGAGCTGACTCTCCAAGAGGGTAGGCGGTAGGGAGGAGAAGATACCGTGTGTGTGTGTGTGTGTGTGTGTGTGTGTGTGTGTGTGTGGTGTGTGTGTGTGTGTGTGTGTGTGTGTGTGTGGTGTGTGTGTGTGTGTGCAGTTTATGATTTCTTTTTTAAAGAAGGAACTATACTGAAGCAGAAGCTACAAAGACAGAAAAACTAAGAAGCAGTTGACCATATAAAGAAGTCAACAAATGACGCACAGAGTAAGTGGTGAGGGAAGTCGGTTGGAAACAAGGTGGAGAAGCAGAGATGATGAAAATAATGGAATCTGCTGAACTGCCAAGCACAGAAGCCCCCCTCAGCCTCCCTGCGCAGTTCCAGCACCCTTCGGGCCCAGCTGCACTGCGATGACTGTTTCTGGACCCTTGAGAAAGAAATCCTTGTCTCCTCATGGATTCTTATACTCAGTGTCCTTCTTCCACTCCAGAAAAGCCCCCCTCCATGACCGGAACTATCCTTCCTGGTAGGTCATTACTCTCAGTAATAGAAACTCCCTCATCCCTAACTCCTGCTGGAGAGCTCACTCCCTGCCTCAGGAGGACAGCTGGCCAGTGTCAGCCTCTGTGGACAGGTGGTGGTGGCCATGCCTTCTTCTGGTAGATCTCTGCGGGAAACGAAATAGGCAATCTGCAGATCAGCTCATGGATGCTGGGTTTGATTTTTTTTTTTTTCCACACTGCATCACGTGCCTTTAGGTAGGTTTGCCTCAGTCCCTGGCACTTCCAGTAAGTTTTAAACCCAGGTGGAATTTTTCACCCCTGGTCCCTTGGTGGTGTAGTGGTTAAGTGCTACAGCTGCTGACCAAAAGATTGGTAGTTTGAATCCACCAGGCACTTCCTGGAGACTCTATGGAGCAGATCTACTCCGACCTATAGGGTCATTGTGAGTTGAAACTGATTCAGTGACAATGGGTTTTGGTTTTGGGGTTTGGGTTCTTTCAGCAGATATGAACTAACTTCCACTTTAGATTAGGGGTCCCCCAAGTTTTCCTTAAAACAGCCAGAAAGTAAATATTTTCAGTTTGGGGGCCAAGAGGTAAAATCCAGGCCCTGGTATAGGTACTTAGTAAGGAGGGAAAATACATTTCCCTAAATGTCATATTTAGGAAATTGAAAAGTTTTTACATAGATTCTGAAATGTGAGTTTCATGTGATGTTCCTGTGTCATGAAACACGATTCTTCTTGTGATTGTTGCCCAACCATTTAAAAATGTAAGCCCCAGTCTCAGCTCACAGGCTATACAGAAACAGAAAGCCGTTTGGTCCACAGACTATAATCACCAGCCCCCACCCTAGGCCATCGGCTTGGGTGCCCCAAGTCCCCAGCCGAGGTCAACACTACAACAGCAAAAGGGTAACATCAGGGCCACTTGGTTATGTGTCAGGGACATCCAGGAGCACTTCCCAGGTGGGGACCCCATCTCCAATTTCCTGATTACATGCTCTTTGCTAGAGCCTTTACTGGGCCCACCAAGACCCCAGCCTGGACCCCCTTACCTTTGAAGTCAAACCACCACTTGAGAGACGGCTTTTGGGATGGAAAGAAGAATAAGATGGTGACAATGGACACGCCAGTGACAGCATCAGAAAGAAACCTACAATGACAAGGCCCCAAAGCGTGTGACCCCGGGGACCACTACAGATCTTTGGTTGGTAGGTTTGCCCACGAGGATTAGGGGAAGGCAATTCAGCTTGCTCTGAAGGGCATCTTGGATATGGTCCTGCGTCATATTCTGGACAAACCAACTGTCCATGAACGCAAAACCCTTTTACAGGACATCTCGTTAGGACATGGTTTGACTCTGCTACAGCCAAGCAAATGCTTGTCCTCCCAATGCAAGGACTTGAGAAAGGAAGGATGAATCTGAGAGCCACGGAAAACAGGGGTCCATGGAATCCCCACAAATCACCTGAACCTAGACTGTTGTGAGAGTCTTATCTGTACATGTGCAGCTTCTGCTTGGATTCCTCCCGGGATGGGCAGCTTACCACAACGAGATGCTGTCCATCCCCACTAGTATAGCCCAGATTGATCCAAACTTTTCAGCCTTCATAACCTAACTGCCAGCTTCCAAGCACCTACAATGTGTCCTTGGTAGGCATTACACTCACAGAGCCTCCGACACAGCATTCTGAGCAGGCAGCTTCCATTTCAGAAGAGAAATTTGAACTTCAAGAGCAGAAGCAACTTGCCCAAGGCCAGACAATGGTTGAGGGAGGACATGGGCCTTCAACCCAGAGTTTTCTGACTCCAGTGAACCACAGAGCATTGCTAACAAAAAGCCTTCCAACTAATATTAGGGAAGAAGACTTATTCAGATAGCCAAGAAATTTGAAAAATGGTCATTATCATTTTACTGAAACAAACAGAAATTGAAACACTAGTGGCATATTATTAGTCTGCTGATACAACAAACTTGAAAAGGGCAATAATGGACAATGAGAGTGCTATGACAAATATCCCAGCAGTGGGGTGTTCTGGACTGGACTGTGTCCCCCCCCAAAGTGTATGCCAGCTTGGCTAGGCCAAGATTCCCAGTATTGCGTGGTTGTCTGTCATCTTCTGATCTGATGTGACTATCATATGTATTGTAAATTCTAACTTCTATGACATTAATAGGACAGGACTCAATTTACAGGATTAGGTGGTATCTTGAGTCAATATCTGTTGACAAATAAAGAAGAGACTCAAGCAGAGAGAAGAGGGAGCTCCTGCCACCAAGTTGAAGAACCAGGAGGGGAGCACATTTGGACCTGTGGTCCCTGCACTGAGAAGCTCCAAGACCAGGGGAAGACTGATGACAAGGACTTTCCTCTACAGCCGACAGAGAGAGAAAGTCTTCCCGCAGAGCTGGCACCCTGAATCTAGACTTCTAACCCCATAGACTATGAGACCATGAAGTTCTCTTTGTTAAAAGCATTCGCTTGTTTGTTATAGCAGCACTAGACGACTAAGACCCGGGAAATAAAATGTTTGAGAGGGAATTGGCAACACGTTTCAAAATTTTAAATGTGAATATCTCTTGATCCAGTTATTCTAACTCTAGGAATTTACCTTAAGGAAATAATCAGACTCTTGGTCACAGATTTTTGTACAGGAATGTTCATTATTTATAAAAAAGAAGAAAAAAACAACCCGCTGGCATCGAGTTGATTCCAACTCATGCTGACCCTACATTATTTTATAGCAGAGGAAAAAATAACCCAGAAAATTTAAATCAAGACATGCTTCAGTAAACTGTGTCCTAGCCACATAATCAAACACTCTGTATCTGTTTTTTTTTCTTTCCTTTTTTTTTTTAAAGGTAAAGTTTACCTTTATGCACTTACATGAAAATACAACCAAGACACCTTGTAAATGGAAAAAACAAAATGTAAGTTTTTGTTGGTAGTACCAGACACAATCCAAAAAAGAATTGGTTATATAAATTTATATAAATTAAGACACTTCCATTCTACAGACTACTCTGCAGTGTTTAACAAGAGCAGAGCAGGAGGAAAATAAAGGAAGCTGTCTAGGATCATAGTACTGTACTTTCTGAATTTTACATATTTATGTATATGAGGACTGCCAGTTAAATCTCAAACTCATCCTAGAAAAAGTGCCACATACCTCATCGCTGAATATCACTACAGTCACCTTCGAAGTACTCCCCACGGGAAGCTATGCACCAATGCCAGCATCTAGTCCACCCTTCAAAGCAATTTTGGAACTCTTTCTGGAATGGCCATCTGAGCTATCATCGCATTACCCTTGATGTCCTGAATGTCACCAAAATGTCTTCCTTTCAATATTTCCTTTATCTTCAGGTAAAGAAAAAAGTCACTGGGGCCAGGTCAAGTGCGTAGGGAGGATGTTCCAATACAGTCATTTGTTTACTGGATACAAACTCCCTCACAGGCAACTACACAATTAAGTTCATAAACTTGCCACTGTGTCATCCATCGTGTGCAATGGCCATTCCAGAAAGAGTTCCAAAATTGCTTTGAAGGGCGGACTAGGCACTGGCATCGGTGCACAGCTCCTCAAGGGGAGGACTTCGAAGGTGACCACAGTGATATTCAGTACTGAGATATGTGGCACTCAGAGCAATTAAGTTTGCAGACTTAACTGTCAAACCTCATATATATGTACTTACATATGTGTGCGAGCTTGTGTATTTGCTCTTGTGTGTGTGTGTATGGTCAGACAGACAAACAGACGAACAGTGATGAAATGCTGTACAGCAAAGTATCAATAGGGAACATCTCTGGGGAGTGGGATGGAAAGCAGGTGAAGAGGAACTACTTTTTATAATTCAGTATTGTTTGAATTTTGCATGATGAACATGCGTGATTTTTGTAATTAAAAAGCAGGTCATAAATAATACATATCATGTAATCACCTTTGTTAAAAAGCATCTTATGTTTCGGTAGGTTTGTTTTTAGCTAGTTTGCATGAGCTTTTTCAGCCAGTTTTTCACTGGGGTATTCACAAGCAGTAGGGTGCACCCATTTTGGGAACACAGTGTTAAGCATTCTGACAAATGTGTACAGTCCCGCGGCCACTAACGTGATCAGGATGTAGACCGGTTCCCAGAGACTCAGTTTTTTAAGTCAGAAGAGATGTATATGGGAATGGGAGTCTGAAGTTCTAGGGGATTTTCACTTTCTCTATATTGTTAAAATGTTTATAACACCCAGTCTTCATCTGAAAAAATAACAAAGACAGCTACATTTTGGGAAAATACAGAACAGCAGCAACAATCAAAGCCACTTCTCTTGGCCCCTCCCCACGTGACTCCAATCTGTGGGGCCCTAGAATCTCACCCGCGGGTGAAGAAACTGGCCCAGCCGGGGATGAACTTGGGGTCCCGGGAGAACAGCAGGATGGCGAACATGCAGAAAAGGACGAAAACGGCTTGTTCGGCAAACCTGTGGCAGACACATGGTTGGTGACCGCAGGGCTGCGGACTGGCCGAGGCCTGGCTGGGCCCGGCTCCAACTGTCTCCCTCCCAGGGCATCCCTGGAGCTGGGGGTGGGGTGAGGGGTGGGGGCAGGGGAATAGCATTAGCGGCTCTCCGTCCCTGAGATTCCACTGTCCCTCAGGTTCCTTTTGGAGCATCAAGAACCCCCTTCTCCAAACTATATCATCCAAACTATTCGCACCAGGAAAGTCCCAAAGTCCGAGGGAGAAACAAACAGAGATGCAGAAAGAAAGGGGAGGAGCCCCCAGAGAAAAGCAGACAAAGAAAGAGAAGTGCAATTAGACAGGCGGAGAGGGACACACACATACAGGAAAGGACAGGCAGACACAATGACAGAGGTGGACACAGATAGGGAGCAGGGCCTGGAAAGGGTTAAAGCCTTGCCCAGGACCACCTAGGAGGTTAATGGCAGAGCCAATCCGTGAATGCAGGCCTTCTGCTCTCCTGATTTTCAGCACCTGGGAAGCATCCATTAACAAGGCAGAGATCTGAAAGTCACCTGAGACAGTGTCAGGTTGTCTAGCACACCAGGAGGCAGAGGGTGCATTAGGTGGGAAGGTGGCAGGTCCCCACCCAAACTATAACTTGAGTGACTCTATTGTCCTTACCCTCACCCTAACGGTCACAGGGTATCTAGTCCACGTTCAGGTCAAGAGACTGTGAGAGTCACTTCCCAACCCTGAAGCTCCGGGCTCCCAGGCACTCAGCATCCCCGGGCCCAGCCTCCACTCAGGAGGTAGCTGTCCCTAAGAACCCCACACACCTGGTAGGTCCCAGGTTCTGGAATTCCTCCCGAATCACGGCACGAGCCCTGTCTTCCGCACTAGCTCTAGACTCAGATTTCTTCTTCCTCCAGCCCCTGGAACAGAGAATGGGGAGGTTAGGAGTGGCCTCTGAAGGCCTGGCTTTGCTTTCCTCCATCAGCTGGCTGAGCCGTGTGATCACTGTCCTCCTGGACACTACAACAGCCTGAACACTGTCACTTTCTTCACTGCAACTACTTTCCCCTTCTAAAACCTCTTCTCCTCAACAAAAATCTAGGTGATGCCTTTAAAGTGCAAATCTGGTCCATGGCTCCTGGACTTAAAGTCAAATGGGCACCTGAAAGAAAAGAGTAATTAGTGGAACAAAGTAGATTGCCTAGAAATAGACCTAAATGTAAGACCATGTGGTCTATGATAAAGTTGGTATCTCAGATTGGTATGGGCTCAGTATGTGGGCTGTTTAGTTGAGACAGCTGGGTGGCCATCTGGAACAAAAAGAAAGTTGGATCTAAACCTCAGGCTGTATATACATTATACCAAAAACATCAAAGACTTAAATGTAAAAAAATAGAAGTACTAGACAGAACATGGGATTATTCTTTTGTAATCCTATAATAGGAAGGCCTTTCTAATAATAATCAAAAATTCAGAAGCTATATGATAAAAGATTAATAAATTTACCTAAAAATTGTTTTTATTCTACATTGGAAATAACACCATTTGCAAAGTCAAAAAACAAACCAGGGTGGAAAATTTGCAGCTCATCTTACAGAATAAGTTCTAACCCTTCTCATACGTAAAGAACACTGGAAATCAGTAAGGCTAAGACCAACCATCTAGTTCAGAAATGTACAAAGAATATGAACACACAGTCCCACAATTCGCAGGAAAGAAAAGACCACTGGCCCCCAAACATATGAAAAGCTGCTGCAAATTGCTCTTAATAACAAAAGTATAAAAGATTTTTCTCTTTTCAGGTGAGCAAGAATCCTACTTTGCAGCTAGGAAACAGATGTAAGTTGTTAACTCAAGAAGAAATAAACACAATTCTGATGGAGAACAATTTGACAATATCTAAAAATCTGTTTATGAGCCGACCCAGAAATTTCATTTCTGGATATCTATTTGACCAAAAACCAAAAGCTTGCAAATATACAAAACGACAGCTGTAACAAGAAAATATATTTGTATCTCCTTGTATTTGTTTAAGAAAACTCTGGAAGGATACCCAATGGATACCCATCTGGGTGATGTACTGGGTAAGGAATACTTAATGGGCAGTGAGGGGACTCTGTCCGTGAAATTCAGGGAGGTTGTCTCATCCAGTGATCAGAACTCATCATTAGCTGAAAACAGCATGGTATGCCCCACCTGGTATAACTCTAAAACTATAAATAACTTAATGTCTGCTACCCCCACGCTCCTAATCAAAGCTCTTCACTTATCAAACCTTGACCATAAACAAACCATACCCTCCTTCCTAATCAACGCTTCTTCCTTATCAGACCATAAATCCCCTTACCAGAATTTCTTGCTACCCTTCCTCTCTTTTTAACATTCTTTTCTTATCAGACCATAAATCCTCTCACCGGACACTACCTCATCGGAACTTCTAAACTATAAAAAACTTGCCATACTAGCCAGAGGATGGGCTGAGCCACAGCTTGGTTCAGACCACACTTTCTTTCTCCTTGAATAAACTTCACTGGACTCTCAAGCTAGGTGGTGTGACTGTGCTCCTGTTTCGGGCCATTGTCCCCTCAACAGGCAGAGCTGGGAACAAGACTCAGAGCAGGCTTTGTATTGTTTTGATCTCTGAATCATGTGTCTGTATTGCCTGTTGTTACTTTTGAATAAAAAGCTGTATTCTGTCTCTCTTTTGGTCATGAGTGTTTACCTCAGAGAAAGAACAATATTATTTAACAATTATTAATGATGGGCGGAATGTGTTTGGTAAGGGATCAGTGAAGACAAAGGAAACTCTTCCATAAGGTGGGCTGCTACAACAGCCACAGGGGACTCAGACATGTCAGCCGTCACGAGGACGGTACAGCGCAGGGCAACACTTTGTTTTTTTATTTGTTATGTAACATAAGACAGCCATGTGTGGAGTCCACTTCAGGGCAGCTAGCATGACCTACGTGCCTGGCGCCCCTTGCAGGCTGGGACTGCTACAGTGGTTGCCTGACTGTGGAAGCCCTGGTTTGCACTACAGTCGACACCGGCTTAAGAAGACCTGATCTCTAGTGCTGAGGAAGCTGGGACTCCAACACAGTTCAGTCTGGCTCCTAGCTCATCTTTTCCTGCTTGCCCGCACCACTACCTCCAGGGAAAAAGCCAGAGGTACCTGAGGGTTATTGCCCCGTAGAGGAAGGAGATCCAGAGCCAGCCCAGTAACAGGAACAGCAGCATGAGCGGAAAGGCGAAGATGAACCAGGAGCCGAAATTCACCAAGTCACACTGCGGGAAGAAACTGGAGAACAGGGCAGATGAGAGCTGCTCCGGGGTAGGGGCGGGCAGTATGCAGAGAAGGGTCAAGAAAAGACCTAGGGGGTCCCCTGGGAGTCACAGCAACAGAGTTTCCCATCCCTTCTAACAGAAAAAGGAAAAAAAAAAGTTTTCTGAGCAATGTCGATACACGGCGATCCTACTGGGCAGATTAGAATGGCCCCAAAGGATTTCCAAGGAGCGGCCTGTGGATTCAAACCTCCAGCCTTTGGGTGTCAGTGGCCGAGCTCTTAACCGTTGCGCCACCAGGGCTCCCTTAAGACATTGCTTTTTCTTTTCTTTGGAGGGTGGATGCTGATTTTCTGATCTAGAGGGCCGTAGTGCAGGACTCTAGGAGTCAAAAACTCAGCCGTCTTTAGGGGTCAGAGAAGTAACTTAAGTGAATGAAACAGGCAACGTTGGATGAGCGCGAACTGAGCACACGATCCACCAGGAGCGTCTAGGAAACGCTATGGGGCACTTCTACTCTGTCCTATAGGGCCGCCATGAATCGGAACGGACTTGAAGGGAGTGAGTTTTTTGGGAGCGTCAATTTAATTAAGCAGGAGCCACTCGGCTCCCTCTAGTGTCGCTATGCGGGAGTGCAGGTCCAGCGAGTCCAGCTCTGAATTTTTTACAACAAATCCTGTGATGTTTCATTGCTGGCAATTGATCCAAGTGTTCTTTAAAGGCTGCAGAAGCCAGATAGCCTCTGCGGACTGTGACCTCTGCCCTCCTCTTGGAAGTCCTTACTGTCCCTGCGTGCTCTGCCCCAAACAATGTGGATATCTTTGCACCCTTTCCCTGCCAAGCAGTCCAACCTCAGCTTCGGTAAATCGTCTTCAAGCCTGAAAGGGTTACGGGTGATAACATTCATTGTCGGTGAAGATGCGCAAACAGGGACCAGCCCAGGCAAACCCCCAATGCTTGTCCCAGGGAACAATCTTTTTCCAGAGGAGAATTTGCTAGCAAGCATTAAGCGTCTTAAACATGTGTATGCTCTTTTACCCTGAGAGTCTTCTACTAAAAATATATCTCAAAAAATGAAAAAAATTAAAAAAAATCAGCAATGGGGTGCAGAATGTGCGTCCTAGACTCAGAAGCCAAAAAATAGGTCGCAAAATAATATGTATTCTTTCATCAAGCATGTAGGGACAGAAACCCATTCATGGGCATCACAGAATAAACAAACCTAAATATTGACAGTTGTTGCAAAATAAACAGATGAACAAACAAAAATATTCGTAGTCAAACTCTATCTAGTGGGACTCTGGAATATTTTTTACCGCTTTATTGTATTTTCTTTTTTTTTATTTAACATAACTGAGTGAAAATGTACATTCACATGTAAATTTACATGCCCCCCTATATGCAGCTTCCACTGCTCTCCCTGTCTGGTGACAGCACACTATTCCTCTCTGCTCCATACCTGTCTCATCCTCCCAACAGTCTCCTTTCCCCTCCTCTCCATCCACTCCCCTTCCTCCAGCCAGAGATCAGCAAGATGATATCCTATAGATGTACAGAACCATAAAGTGCTTCCAGTATATGGTCACTCTGTCTTGCCAAGTCCAATCCATTCCTGTCCAAAGAGTGGACCTTTGTTACAATTTATGGGAGAGGGCAGCATCAGGGAAGGGGGCCATGCTCTAAGGGAAACCCCAAAACCGCTGGACCATCAGTTGAGGTCTATTGTATTTTCTAAATTTTATGCAAGGAACAAGTATGACTTTTGTAATAAAACCAAAAAAAAAAGAACTTTTAAAAAAATAGTAAAATATCAGCAAGTGTATGGCCAGTAACATTTTTCATAATAGCAGAGAAGAAGAACATGAAACGGAAACAATCAAAATCCCCCTCATTAAATGAAGACACCCCAAATGGGATAATTTAAAGCCATTAGCAATCACGTTTTCTAAAAAAAATCAAGAAATGTAATGAGGAAATGTATAAACAGTGTGATGATCATGTTGACTATATATATTTTTAATAAATGAACATAGAAAAGACTAGGAGAAAATACACTAAGGTATTTCACATTTTTCCCCTATATTTTTGGAGTGATCTATATGTGCCTGTATCATTTATAATCAGTATAATTAAGGGCATTTTGGGAACAAAGACTAGTGCCTTCCCTGTCTCTGCAGGCCCTTTCTCTGGAGGGCCAGAATCCTGTATTACTTGACATTCTCTTTTAAATCCTCTTTTTCCAAGTTTAAGTTATTAAAGGTTGCATGTGATTTGCATCTAATTTGCATCTAATTAACTACTGAACAGTCTCTGCTTGATAGCTCTACGTACAGCTCCAGTATTTCCTCTTTAATTCCTTTTCAGGTTGGAACAAAGTCTTGCTCACATTGGCGTGGCAGGCAGCTTGAAGCCCTCTGGCAGCAGCCCCAAGCTGCATTCTCCGCATCCCTAGCTCAGGACCTTCCCCTGCGGTTCGGCCAGGCCCCCAGAGTCCAAGGCTTCTGGGTGAGCCTCTGGGTTGTGCTCCAACAAGCCCTCATCTCAAACTCCCAGCTTCCTTCCTGCAGCTCAGCATGGCCAGTTTTCCCTCCATCACCCCAATGCATTTTTTGATTCTTTAGCTGAACATTGGGTGAATGAGTTGGCTAACATTTGGGACCACGTTCAATATCAGATACTTTTTGTTGCTGCTCGGCGTCATAATGTAGAATTTTACCTGACTCCTGTGATAATGGAAACCCTGGTGGCTTGGTGGCTTGGTGGTTAGGTGCTATGGCTGCTAACCAGAAGGTCAGCAGTTCAAATCTACCAGGTGCTCCTTGGGAACTCTGTGGGCAGTTCTACCCCATCTGTGGGTCCCTGTGAGTAGACATCGACTCGATAGCAGGGAGTTCGATTTGGCTGGTTCCTGCCGTAATAGCAAATAGTGACGGTTACAGTAATCATGTGACCCTTTCCGTATGACCTAGATAAGGTTCACAGGTGCCCCCTCGGTTACCCATGACAAGGCCAGACAGAGCTTCCAAATGCCTGTTCTTTGATTGACAAATGAGTAGCCCCATTGATCAATCACAAAAAGTGCCTGCCAATCAAATTTTCTAAGCTTCTCTTCTTTGCCCTTGAACTTTGTCCCCCTTCAGCCTGAGCAAACACATTGTCCTTCTTTTAAGGGCCTTCAGCATAAAACATTCTAATTTGCTATCCGATGATGTCACACACACACACACACATTCTACCACTCCACACCTGGTTTTTACTAGGCTTGTTTTCTCACAGTCTGTATAAAAGCACTACTTCCCTACCTCTTGGACACAACTGCAGATTTTATGTGCTGGGTTCTCCCTAGTGTGGTCTCCCTTCCTCGCTACTGAGGAGTTCCTCTGCCTTCCTACCTTTTCTTTCTGAAGAATGCCTCTCCCTGTCAGAGTCTGAATTTGCTGAATTTGTTTTTCTTTCTCCTTTCCTGTTTTTCTTTTTTATATTATGCTTTAGGTGAAGGTTTTACAGCTTAATTTAATCTCTCATACAAAAATGTACACATGTATTAAGTGACAGCACACCCCCTTCTACCCTGTGTTTCTGTTTCTATTTAACCAGTCCCTGTCCCTTCTTGCCTTCTCATTCTGCCTCCCTACAGAAACCACCCATTTGGTCTCATGTATTTGCCTGAGCTAAGAAACATGCTCTTCATGAGTATTATTTTATGTTTTATAGTCTTGTCTAATCTTTGTCTGAAGAGTGGATTTTGGGAATGGTTTTAGCTCTGGTTTACCAGAATGTCCAGGGGCCACGGTTTGGGGAGTTCTTCCCATCTCAGTCAGACTGTTAAGTTTAGCCTTTCACGTGAATTTAAGTTCTGCTCCACGGTTTTCTCCTGCTCCATCAGGGATGCTCTGTTGCGTTCCCTGTTAGGGCGGTCGTTGCAGTGGGGCATCGTCATTCCTTCTGGTCTCAAGCTGGTAGAGTCTCTGGTTTACATTGCCTTTTTGTCTCTTGGGCTAGTGTTTCCCTCGTGTCTTTGATACTCTTCTTCCTCCTTTGCTTCAGGTGGACTGGAAGCAATTGATGAATCTTAGGAAGTAAGGTTCAAGGGTCACTACGAGTCAGAATTGACTCGATGGCCATGGCTTGGTTTCGGTTTTTGTAGATGATTGATCACTAATTTTGAAAACCCCAGATGCTACTCACCAAAGTGGGATATGAAACAATTTCTTTTTTTTTAATTATGATTGAGTGAAAATGTACATTCCCATATAAATTTGCATACCCACCTATATGCAGCTCTCCCTGCCCCGTGACAGCACACTCTTCCTCTCCACTCCGTACATGTCTTGTCTCCCAGCAATCTCCTATCCCCTCCTCTCCACCCGTTCCCCTGCCTCCAGTAAGGAGTCAGCAGGATGACATCCTTTGGATGCATAGAACCATAAAGTGCATACATGATATGGTCACTCTGTGTCACCAAGTCCAATCCATTCCTGTCTGAAGAGGTGACTGCCATTATGATTTATGGACAGGGCAGAATCAGGGCCAGGGGCCATGCTCCCAGGGGAACTCCAAGGCCCCTGGACCATCAGCTGTGGTCTTTTAGTGGAGCTCTCAGGATGTACCCCTTTATATTCTTGTGTTGCCAGGGAGACTCAACTTTGTGAGATCCATCACAGCTATCACTGGTGGTAGCTGGGCACCATCCAGTTCTTCTGGTCACAAGTCGATGTAGTCACCCACTCACGTTGGTCTGTCTGTCTTCTGGGCTACAATTTCTTAATAAACTTTGTTATGCCAGTTAACCTAGATGTCCCAGAAAATCATGATCCTCAGACCCCAATCCCAGCTACTCTGTCCCTCAAAGTGTTTGGCTGTATTCAGGAAACTTCTTGGCTTTAACTGTAGTCAGTCTGGTTGTGCTAACTAACCCTGCAACGTGGGCTGCTTTTCCTTTCACCTAAGTGATTCTTGTCTAACATCTGGTGCAGGAATTCCCCTCTTCTTTCTTCCTCACCTTCGTAACCCTCTGGATTTGATGTTTATCTGACAGTCAGTTGGCCAAATGTTCCCGTTTGTGTTCAGGTAAACAAAGGACCATATGATGCATCTCCGCCACAGATGAATCTCAGAAATGCAGCCACAGAATGCTGGAAAAATCTTAGAAGCAGAATCTTGAAATGCTGGCGTATTTCAAATCTTAGCACTCATACAGGCATCGACAAGCCCTGCAGTCTGCGAATCTTCTGCTCTTACTCTCACTCCCCTACAGTCACTGCCTGTGGCTCTCAGTGACGGGTAGAGTCTACCTCCTGACAGGCCCCTTCCATCCCTGGACGGTGCTCGTGGTCAGAACTGCCCATAGGACATTACGGCCACAGACCACTACCACCAGTTGGGGGTTTGTTTTGAAAGTAGAGGTCACATCATGTCCTTCTTCTCTTCTCAAATCTCCAACGACTTCAGTTTCACTTGGACAGAAAACTGGAGTCCTAGCAACCTCTTGTGACCTTATTTCCTCCCACCTCCTGCTCCACCCTCTAGGCCCAGCCAGCTTGGTCTTCTTGCTGTCCCTGAACCTTCCAGAATTCATCCACCTCAAGGTTTTCGTACTGCTAATTCCCTCTGCCTGGAATGCTTTCCCACCTACGTCCTCATGACCCATCCCTCAACTCGTTTCTAGGTCTTTGCTGAAATATTGTCTTATATGACAGGGCATCCCAGATGGACCTACAGAGTGTAACACCGCACATCCTCCCCTTATCCTGCTTGATTACGTAACTCACCACACTTGACACAGTGTACGTTGGTTTGCCTTTTTGTCTATGGCCTGTCTCTCCACTAGAATGGAAGCTCCCCAAGGACAGGGGTTTTGCTGGATTTTGCCTGCGGCTATGTCCCAGAGCCTGACAAATAGACAGCTCTGAACACACATTCCTGAATGTTGAGCAGTCCAGAGGAAGAGGAGGAAAAGGAGCAGAGTCCCCAAGCTCTGGGTGAGGGGACTCCTGCTTTTTTACCTGTTGAGCTGGCCAAGCAGGATGAGGTTGGGGGGAGTGCCTGTCAGGGTGGCAGTGCCCCCGATGCTGGCTGAGTAGGGGATGGAGATGAGGAAGCCTTTCCAGATGTTCCTGCGATATTCCTCCTCCTTCTTGGAGTCAGCCTGCAGATCCAGAGGCACCTCCACTTCATCGGGGCAGTCTTTGCTTTAAACAGACCCAAATAGCAGCCATTCAGAACATAAGGTGGATTTCTGACTACCTGGGAGACAGGTCACACATTTCTAGGGGGCTGGAGGGACACGCTAACTGGTCTTCTGAAAAGGCAGTTTGGCATATGCATTTAAAACCTTTCAAAATACCCACTCCCTTTAGTTTATCTATTCTCAAACAACCAATCTTAAAGAAAGATGCTTTAGGTACGGTACAAGGGTGCTTACCACGGCATTAAATACAATTTAAAATGGAAAAAGAAAACAAAAAAAGCCTAAATATCTGTCAAAAAGAGACTGGCTAAGTAAAACCAAACCAAACTCACTGCCACTAAGTCAATTCCAACTTATAGTGATCCTACAGGACAGAGTAGAACTGCCCTATAGAGTTTTCAAGGAGCGCCTGGCGGATTTGAACCGCCGACTTTCTGGTTAGCAGCCATAGCATTTAACCACTACACCACCAGGGTTTTCTGACTAAGTAAAGATGGTGCTTTTTCAGGATGGAACACCAGTGCAGAAATGATGCCGTACGTGGGTGTTTGTTAAGAAGCTAGATGTCTCCTATACAAAATAAAGTGACGAAGCAGGTACCACTGCTACTTGGCCTTTTATTTAAAAACTATCCATGTATTTTAGGAACATATGACTATTATGGAAAGTCTAGAATGGTATACACAAAACGATTTCAGTGCCTTTCTTGGGGGGGGGGCGTAGCTGTAGTTTCATTTTTTTCCTGCTTGCATTTTCTGTGATACTTTCTTTGTAAAGCTAAGGAATTCCAAAAAAAAATAAATGAGGTTAAGAAGTGTTTATTACTGAATGAAAGCAATGATCTTAACATATTTATTGAGGTGAAGAGATATCCACTATACTCCATCAAGTGGGAAACAAAATGAATCCATTGTTGTTGAGTCAATTCTGACTCATAGGGACTCTATAGGGCAGAGTACAACTGTCTTACAGAGTTTCCAAGGAGTACCTTTAAGTGAAAAAATAGGCTACAAAACAGTGTAAATGGCATCATCACTTTTTTATTTAAAAAAAAAAATGCATTCGTGTATATGCAGAAAGACTAAGACAGTCCAGAATGGTACCCTCTTGATTGTTTTAATGGCTACCTCAGGGAGTGAAAAAGAAAAATGTATTTTTCTTTTCATTTGTTGTTGTTGGTTGCTGTCAAATATTTCTATGCTCAAACTGCCTTTTTCTGCCCATCAGCCCTGCTCCCTAGTTCTCTTTCCTGCTTCATTCTCCTCCATGGAACTTGTCAACAGTCTGATACACTATGAATTTTGCTCATTGAGTCGTTTCTTGTCACTGGAATGTAAGCTCCACCAAGGCTGGGACTCTGGTCTGCTCAGTGCCTGGCTCACGGTAAGCTCGGGATATGCATTTGTTGGATGAATGAAACAGACCCGAGTGATGCTCTGACTTGCCGCAGGCAAGTCAGACTATTTTCTGCCATTTCATTAGTGTTAAATTAAGAAGGCAGAGCTATTAATGACAAGTGCTACCATTCGCACGAGGACTAATGAAGTTCAGTGAGGTTGAGAGACTTGTCCAGGATTCAGAGTTAGGTCTGTATGACTCCAAACTCATGATCTTAACAGCTCCGTGCTAATGAATGCAAAGGATACTGATGATTAGGTGTGATGTCAATGTGAAGAGGTGTTCCAGGTCCTACGAGAAATAAAACATCACCATGCAGTCGATTCTAACCCAGGATGGCCCCAGGTGTGTCAGAGTAGAACTGTGCTCCAGAAGGCCTTCAGTGGCTGATTTTTTGGAAAGTAGATTGCCAGCCCTTTCTTCCAGGGCATCTCTGGGTGAACTCAAACCTCCAACCTTTTGGCCGGCAGTCCAGCACGTTAACTGTTTGCACCACAGGGACTCCATCTGAGTCACGCAGATGTGAAGAATTATGATTGTCTCATGGGAATGTTTTCCTCCTTAGAGCCCTGGACCCTATCTGCAGCCCTCCCCTCCTTGACTCTTTGGCCATATAACTTGTTCTTTCAAGGGGAAAGGGCCTAAGATTTTCAACCTCACCAGACTTCTAGGGACCTAGTACAATGCAGTCCCCTGTCCTTTGCACATCTTTGGGTTTTTAAGGAAGCTGCAGAGACCCAGGCATGGTAGACTTTGAACACTGAGTCATTTGGAGAAAAACTAGGGGATGGGAGAGCACTGCTTGCAGGCATTGAATTCTCTGCCACCATCTCTTGGGTCAAGTAGTAGCTTCTCTATAGATTTCACCAAGGACTCACTCTTCTGTCCTGGCCAAAAATTGCATCTCCACGGGCACAGCAGGCAGGCCATTTCTCCGTGCTGCAGCTAGGAGGAAAGAGCATGAGGTCTTTAGTGTGACACAGCCAAAGAGATGAAAGTGTTCCCATTCCTTTCTGGTCAATCAAAAATACTCCTTTACACCTTATAGCTGCATAACAGATTGGCTTACAAAATACTGAATCTCACTAGTAAGTACTGAGATCCCTTGAAAAATCACCTATATGAGATTACATGGTCAACGATTACTGGAAAGATGAGAACGTAAGGGGATAGGGAAACTAGATTAACAGAAACAGACCAACCAATGAGAGTGCTCGTGCATTCTGAAAAATTAATGTCACTAAACAACTTGTGTAGAAATTGTTGAGTTGGGAACTAAGTTACTATATAAACCTTTACCTAAAATATCATTTCAAAAAATATATATATATATATTTCTTCAGGCTTCCCTCCTTGCCACTGAACCAAAAAAAAAAAAAAAATCCTCAGCATGCTATCCTCTTGGCCCATTCACACATGGAGATGGCCCCAGGCCTGTAGACAAGAGGTTAGCTGAAAGGCGAGTTGACAGCCTGTAAATCAAGCCCTAGGCTTTCTTAGGGACACCAGACGTGTGATTGGAAAAGACCAAACATGAGTGGTCATGGATGAGCAATGTGAATGCTGACACCAATTGCCCATCATTCATTCATTCAAAAAGTGTTTATTGAGCACTTACAATGTGTTATTGACAATGAGCTCTGAATATACCATGAACAAGAAAGAACAAGGTCCCTGCTCCCATGGCGATTCTTTTCTAGAAGGGGAGGCAGACAACAAGCAAATAAAGAAAAGTTCAGGTAGTGGAAAATGTTAAGAAGGGGATAAATCCAGACAAAATGATAGGAAGTGACTGGCAGAGTGGGGAGGGGGAACCGAGAAGGCTGTGTGTGACCGGGTCATCAGTAAAGACACGATGAGATAACAGCAACTGATCCAAGACCTCAGAATAAAAACGAGGCAGTTACATCAACAACCATGGAAAAATGGTTCCAGGCAGCAGGAGCAGCAAGTGCAAAGGCCCTGAGGCAAGGAGAAGCTGAGCACCTTCAAGAAATCCAGAGAAGGGCAGTGTGCTGAGAAAACAGCGGGTGGAGAGGACTTTGGCTTCTCCTCTGAGTCAGACAGTAGCCAGCAGTTATGTTGAAAGAGTGACAGGACAAGATGTGACTTGCATTTAAAAATAACTCCTCAGCTCAAGTGTCTCCCCAGGCAGGTCCATCAGTGTTTCAGAGACAAGAAGAATGGAAAGAATGGAAAATTCCTGAAGGTAGCATCATCACCACGGGCATGACAACCCTGGTAGTCACACATGTTCTGGGTGGAAATCACAGTTCCATCCCTTACTACGTGACCTCAGATCAGTGGTTCTCCCACACCCTGACTGTGCATCCTGGAGGTACTGGGCAATGTCTGGGGACGTTTTTAGTTGCCCCACTGGCATCTAGCGGGTAGAGGCCAGGAATGCTGCCGAACAGCCTCCAATGTGCAAGGCAGCCCTCGCTCGCCAAAAAAAAATCATCTGGTATAAAAAGTGAGCAGGGCTGATAAACTCCGGTTTAGGTAACTTCCTTAATCTCTCTGTGCTTCCATTCTTTAAGGTGTAAGAGATAAATCACAATCCTCCTAGGTGGTCAAAGGAACCCAGGAATTAATCCATTAAAACAGAGGTCAGCCAACTTCTCCAGTAGCGGGCCAGACAGTAAAGACCTTCACCTCTGCCGGGCCCACAGCCTCTGTTGTCTCCACTCCATTCTGCTTCCTAGCACCCAAGTAGTCTCAGGCAACAAGGAAAACAGCAGACGAGGCTGGCTGGTTCCAGAACAACTTTATGGACATCCTATTTCATGTCATTTTCACAGGTTGTGAAATAGACTTCTTTTAATTTTTTTCAACCACTTAAAAACATAAAAAACCATTCTTAGCTTGTGGGACAAACAAGGGTCACTCTTTGCGGGGAGAGGAAGCAGCCCCTGACATGGGTATACAGCTGCCACCCACAATTGGGCCATTTTTGTTCTCCTGTTGGATTCGAGTAACCTGACAGAATATTGCCCTCAGACAAGGTTACCCTGAGACCATGATTAAACAATACAAACCAAGACCCCTCACAGTCTTGTCAAACCTCAGCACAAAGCAAGGTCCCTGTGCTACCCATGAAACCCCAAGCCTCCCCTGTCTTCCGGTGGAGTGACTGCCGCTTCTCCAGAGCTGCCTCTGTCTTCTGATGGCACACAGTCCAGAGCACACCCGCTTCCACAGACCTTCCCCAAATCACCCAGATCCAAAAACCCCATGACCAGCACGTTGGTTATGACTCATAGTGACCCTATAGGACAGAACAGAGCCACTCCCTAGGGCTTCCAAGCAGCAGCTGGTGGATTCAAACTGCCAATCGTTTGGTTAACAGACAAGCTCTTAACCACTGTGCCACCAAACCAAACCTACTGCTGTCCAGTCAATTCTGACTTACAGCAACTCTCTAGGATAGAGTGGAACTGCTCCATGGGATTTCCATGAAGTGCCTTGAACTGCTGACCTTTTGGCTAGCAGACATAGCACGTAATCACTATGCCACTGGGCTTTGGGCTCCTTAAATCACTCAGGCACAGCCTATAAGAGGTTCCTGCTAACACCCTCTCACACAACAGTCCCTAGTTTCAGTGGCGTGAGGTCTCTCTTCCTACAAGTAGTAACCCACCCGCAGATGTGTTCCGCAGTCTTTCCCGGAGGGTAGTGATATTCTGGAGCCCTGATGGGATAGTGGTTAAGAGCGGAGCTGTTAACCAAAAGGTCGGCAGTTCAAATCTGCCAGCTGCTCCTTGGAAACCCTATGGGATGGTTCTACTCTGTCCTATAGGGTGCCTGTGAGTTGAATTGCCCCTGGTACTGGATAGTGATACTTTGAGGAACTCCTTTAGGGAAAAAAGTCATTTGTTGGCATGGGATTTTCCTTCACATAGAAACCAGGCTGCTCCATTGTTATGCACGGTCCTATGAGTCGGAATCGACTCCACGACACAGAATGCAGTCACAGGGTTAGGAAGAAGCATCTGGATGCCAGTCTGGGCTCTTTCTGCCCTATCTGGTGGTCCTGACAAAGATTGCCCTCTGGGCTGCCATTTCCCTGCAAGGACTATGAGGGATCATGAGTCTCTGAATTCGTCATTTGTATTGAGCCCAAGGTGGGCCCTGCTGACCACTGGCAGGGGCCTAAGGGCCAGTCAGCTCCCCCTGGGCCTTGGGGAGGAAGGCCCCAGGGTTCCTCTGTTGGGACCCGTGTCCGTGTCCTAATGCCAAGCATGAGACTGGAGCCCGGGGCACTGAGGCAGGAAGTGAAGGGCCGTTAGTAGCCCACTGGTGGGAAGAGGACCAAGTCACTCCCCAGGGGATGCCCAGGCAGGAAGAGCTCAGACCCAGGGACGCTCACTGCCACGCATCACTCCATACCCGCCGCGCCCAGGGGACTGCCTGTCACACAGCCCCAGGCATCTGTCCCCAGATCTCAGCAGCACTTGAGGCGCAGCCTACGCCTGAGCTTGGCCAGAGCTGCACCTGAGGAGGATGGGGTGCCCAGCTCTAGCCCCAGAAATTCCAGTTTAGTGGCCCTGGAGTGGGGCCTGGGTCTCAGTATTTTTTCAAAAGCTTTATGCAGCCAGGGTTATAGACGAGGAAACTGAGGCTGCTCCTGCCTCTAGAGGGGGCTTGTGCTCACCCAAGGGGGCTTGGTCACAGGCCCCACTTAGCCCTCTCACTGGCTCATGGAACCTGGACGCTGCCAGTCTTCGAACCTGAGGACCCCATGTATGCTTGTGGTGCTACAAACACACTAGTAGATGGTATTCACACAGAGAACTGTAAGTGGTCATGTCCTTTAGCATATGAGATTAAGGAGGGAGACAGGAGTTTCCTTTCTTCTTTATGCAGATTAGAAAACCAGTTGCCAACTCATGGTGACTCCATGTGTGTCACAGGAGAAATGTTCTCCATTGGGTTTCCAATGGCTGGTTTCTCAGCTGCAAAGTGCCAGGTCTTTCTTCCGTGGCACCTCTGGGTGGACGCAAACCTCCAACCTCCCAGTTAGTGGTCAAGCATGTTATCCCAGTTACACCACCCAGGGGCTTTGTGCAAATAAGTAATGTGTACAATTTTTATACCAAACATTATTTTTCTGAGGATGATGAGAATGATGAGGATGAGAAAGCTAATGAAGGTAACGTCGAAAAATGATTGAGACCAAGATGCTGAGTGCCTTTGACCATTTGCCCAGGGTTCATCCCATTCTTCCTATGGCCCCAGTGACCCAAGAGATCACGTGGATACAGGCCAGCAGGGCAAAGTCTCCAACGGTTTGACTTCTCTGGGTTTAGAAGTCACTGGTTGGCCAGAATCTCGAGGCTTACATAAGGACTCATTCAAATAATAATGATTCCTGAGTCTGAATTGGGTCAAGGGACGGAGAGCGTTCACATTTGCAAACCTAACAGCAGCCTCAGAACAGCCCTGGAGAGCTGCTGTGGTGTAGTATCAAGTCGATTTCAATTCATAGCGACCCTTTAGGACAGGGTTGGTGTCCATAAGGTTTTCCAGGCTGAAATCGTTATAAGAGGAGATCGCCAGGTCTTTTCTCCCACGAAGCCACTAGTGGGTTCAAACCAGGGTCACTTGAACCATTGTGCCCTGGGCCCCTGTTTTGTGGCTGTGTGACACCTGGGGAAACTGAGGCCCAGAAAGGAAGCTTAAAGCTGGGTTAACGGTAGAGTTGGGCTTGTACCCAGGACTGTGGATTCTCCACTCCTTATACTCTACCCCTCCCCAAAGGCACCGGGTAGGTACAACACCCACCTGTAGTCACAGGTCCAACAGGAAACTGAAACTCTGTTGTCATTGAGTTGATTCTCACTCATAGCAACCCCATGTGGCATATTAGAACTGCCCCACAGGGTTGCTTAGACACTAATCTTTCTAGAGTCAGTTTGTCAAGTTTTTCTCCCAGGATGCTGCTAGTGGGTTTGAACTGCTGACCTTGAAGTCAGCAGCTGAACTCTTAACCACTGGGGGCTCCTTAACTCTATCTAAACCTAAGTCAACCCCCTTGCTGTCTGAGTCAAAAGCTACTGTATACGACAAAGCAGAACTGTCCCATAGCATTTTCCAGGGACAGTTGGATTTGAACTGCTGACCTTTTCATTAGCAGCAAAAAGCTTAAAACTATCAGGGCTCCTTAACTGTATTTAGAGTCCCCCTATGACTGAAATGTCCTTCCAGTTTAGTACACAGCAGCCCCCAGGGAAGGCCACAAGCCCCCAACCTCGTTCATTTAATACATATAAAAATCTAGAAGGCAAAGTTTACCATCTGTATTTCATGGAAAAGGAAATGGAGGCCTAGGTAAATAACTGGCCCACTCATTCATTTCTTCATTAATTCTGCACAGTCACTGAACACCTCTGTGTCCCAGTGGCCTAGGTGGACAAGATTGCACCAGTGAGGAGTATTTCTGAAGTAAAAAACATTGATAGAACTCCTAGCGGAGCTTGGGGTCTGCATGGGGCGAAAGATCATAAGTAAACACATCTTCCCCAGCTAGAAATGTAAGGAAACCTAAACTGGTATCTATCCAGGTGTGTAAGCTTTCATTACCTGTTGCTCCGCTTCTTAAATCTTGTATTACTAGCTTTTATACACAGGCCACATTTAAGTTCTCACCTGCTTACCAGGTTGGCAGTTCGAATCCAGCAGCTGTTCCTTAGAAACTCTATGCGGTAGTTTTACTCTGACCTACAGGGTCATTAGGAGTTGGAATAGACTTGATGGTAACCAGTTTCAGTTTGTTTGTTTATTCCAGCAGCTCATTTCTCATGCAAACTTCATGATAATATGCATGGAATACAAGGTTTTATCCTCATTTTGTAGATGAAAAGAGAATCTCATTAAGGTAGAGTAGCATCATGAACGAAGGAGGAAGGAGGAGGGCAATATGTAACCCACCCTAAAAGACTACACGTTAATGATTGCATCTTGGGCATTCCTAAAGGGAGGATGGTGGTGAGCTCGCCTTCCCTGGGCAGAGGAAAGGAAGGGAAAGAGTGTGAGAGATTCAAAAGACAGCTGGGCTGCTTATGGACTGACGGACATTGGGAGAGTTACTTCACTGCTTTGAATCTCAGTTTCTTCTTCTGTAAAATGGGTATGATAATACAGCCCCCGCTGCAGGGCTGTAGTGGAGGATCCAAATGTGACCAGGACAGTAAATGGATTTTGGAGAAGCCACCATCCTCGTGACCTCCAGGTCCCTCAGGCAGTGGATGGAACAGAACCAGGTAAAGTAACTAGAGAGAGGAAGCAAGGCTATCCTCTGAGGCTGAGGACAGCTGCAAGCCTGACCAGAGGGGTCCCACCCTGTCCTCATTTGCTCCGCCTCTGTAACAGTCACCATGGCAGAGTGCTCATTAGCACAGAGGCTGGATGCTGTAGAGCTTAGCAGCTAACACACCGCGTTACTTTGGACAAATCATTCCACCTCTTTGAACCTCAGTCTTCCCATCTGTAAAATAGGGATCATGAGGATAAGTAAATCAATATGTACGAAAGATTCAGCCCAGGGCCTGGCATACGTGTGGTGGGTCGCAGAAAATGACAGCTGGCATTCTCCCTGTCACTGCTGCTATAGGTGGCCCTCATGGACTTACAGCCTGCAGAGGCCTCCTCACCCCTGGCCTGACCCCACTCCCTCCACTCCCTGCCTCCACCTCCATTCACCTGGACCGAGCACACAAGCCGGCTGAACCGGCACATGCTCTTTGCCTGGAATTAGCCTTGTCTTAGGTCTTTGGAGCTGATCATTAACTAATTCCTGCTCTCTGATCCCACCGCGTGCAACATTAGGTGGCTGCCCCACCTCCCGGGGTCTCCTGACTCCCTGCCGCCTTGAAGGGAGCGACTGGATTTGACCTCCCACCTGGCACTGAGTGTGACCTCAGGCAAGAACAACCCTCTCCCTTTCTGGTCCTCAGTGTTTTTCATTTTTTGTCTACTAGTTTACTCTTTGAAAAAAAAATACATAAAACTTGTGTGGGAGGCAGAAAAAGGCAGGTTAGCAGGATAGACTCTGAAGTCAGACTGCCTGGAACCAAAGTCCCAGAGCAAGATGCACGTCATCATTGAATTGTACCTGGAAAAGTTGTTAGATGGGCAAACATCTTATTAGGCATGTTTAACCACCAACACCAAATACAAAATTTTCCCAGAGCCTCTGTTTTGAAACTGTATGACCTTGAGGCTGCTTGTACCCTCTTTTCTTCTGCTGTCATTCCTCTAAATGAGGCCAAGGCTAGTTTCCCCACATTCTGATGGCAGGCCCTTAGCAGTCTTTGCGTGAAGTACTCAGTTAGCATAAATCTTTACTTGGGGAAACCCTGGTGGTGTAGCGGTTAAAACCTACAGCTGCCAACCAGAAGGTTGGCAGTTCAAATCTACCACGTGCTTCTTGGAAACTATGGAGTACTGCTCTTCTGTCCTATAGGGTTGCTTTGAGTTGGAATTGACTCAATGGCAATGGGTTTTGGTATTAGGGTTCAAATGGTGGGGTGGGGTAGAGTTCCAGCTAGTTGCTTGTTGCCACCCTGGGGATGACTGTGACCTAGCATCTTTGGAACCCCAGGCAGAGAAAACTTTAAAAACCAATGAGACTGAGCTGTAGAGCAGGGTTCTGCAAATTAGAGCCCAAACAAGCCACCCACTTGTTTTTGTATAGCCTGACACCTATGGATGGTTTTTACACTTCGAAGTGGTTGAAAATGTTCAAGAGAATAACATTTCATGACAGGAAAGTTAAGGAGTCCTAGAGATCCAAGGGTTAAAGCCCTTGGCTGCTAATTGGAAAGTCAGTGTTTTCAACCAACCAGCTCAGTCTGCTCCCGTAAAGATTACAGCCTTAAAAACCCCGCAGAGCCATGCTACCCTGTCCTGCCTATAGGATACCTCTGAGTTGGAACTGACTCAACGGCAAACAGTATTGATGTGAAACTTAAATTCAATGTTCATTTCAGTGTTTACAATAAAGTTTTATTGGAACACAGCCACACTCCTTTATGTGTTGTCTAGAGCTGCTTTCACTCTGTAAGGGCACAATACCAAGCCTGTTGTCGTTTGAGTCAATATCCAACTCATAGATGCCCTATAGGACATAGTGGAACTCCATAGGGTTTTCTAGTCTGTGAACTTCATGGGTGAGACTGCCACAGCTTTCTCCCGTGGAGGTGCTGAGTGAGTTTCAGCTTTTGGTTAGCAGCCCAGTGCTTAACCACTGCACCACCAGACCCCACCACCCCAAAAACAACCAAACCCAGTGCCATTAAGTCAATTCTGACTCATAGATACCCTACAGGACAGGGTAGAACTGCTCCATGGAGTTTCCAAGGAGCACCTGGTGGATCTGAACTGCCAACTGTCTGGATAGAGGATGTAGCACTTAACCACTAAATCATCAGAGCAGCGTGCAAACCTTGAGAAAGAGACCACATGGTCCACAAAGCCTAAAATGTTCACTGTTGGGTCAGGGAAATTTGCCAGCCCCTGCTACAGAGCACCTTTTCCCTCCTATGCAGAAGCCTTTCCCCTTGCGGAGCCCTGAGTTGGGCTACTTTTCAACTCTGTGATTGTGGACACACACCTTTACTTCTGTGAAGTGCATCTGTACAGGACTTAATGTCATTTCTAACTTTCAGGGCAGCTGTGGAAATCAAACATGCAAGGCCAGTGAGTGCATGATGAGGGAATAGTCATTTCAGTGGCAGGCAGTGAGATGAACTCAGTGGGTACACAGATCCACATTTCAGTTTTTAATAGACCTAGATTTATTTTGGAAACCTTGGTGGCACAGTGGTTAAGTGCTATGGCTGCTAACCAAAAGGTTGGCAGTTCAAATCCACCAGGTGCTCCTTGGAAAATCTATGAGGCAGTTCTACTCTGTCCTATAGGAGCTCTATGAATTGGAATTAGCTTGACGGCAGTGGGTTCGGTTTCGGGTTTTTTATATTTACTTTTATTTTAATGCATATTTAAAATTACAGGGAATTGAATGAATACAATGCCTCAGTTTGTGCCATATCAGCACGATTAGCAGCACAACCTGGTGGTGCAGTGGTTAAGAATTTGGCTGCTAACCAGAAAGTCGGCCATTTGAATCCACTGGGTGCTCCTCGGAAACCATATGAGGCGGTTCTAACTCTGTCCTATGAAGTTGCTGTAAGTTGGAATCGACTTGATAGAGGTGGGTTTTTTTCGGTTTGGTTTTAGTAGCACAAGCCCCCTCTTTTGTTTTACTGATTTGTTATTTTAGTCTCATTTCTCCCCGTTGCCCACGTGCGTCTGTCCCAGAGCAACCGTTCTGATGTGTTTGATGAGCAGCTTTCCATCTGTTTGTGTTTTTGCAAAATGTTATATCATTTGTGTATATTTTTTCATTTATGTAACAGTATCATGCTTTAAATCTCATTCTGTTTTTTGTCTTCTTCCAATCACAACTGTGTTTTACGAGATTTTTCTGTAGAGCTAAATGTTCCTTTGATCCTCTCTTGCTAAAAGCTGTAGAGCATCACTGGTGGGTAATGATCACATTTTACCCACCTCTTTACTCCCCCACAGATAAGCAAGGCCAGTGAGAATCATCATAGTCATCCCCTTATAAACTAGAGTAAGACTTTGTCACGGGTTGAACGGTGTTCCCCCCAAATATCCATTAACCTGGCTAGGCTATGATTCCCAGTATTGTGATTATCTATTATTTTGTTATCTGATGTGATTTCTTCACATGTTGTAAATCCTACTGCCAGCATGCAATGAGATGGACTAATGACAGTTACACCGATGAGGTCTATAAGGTTAGACAGTGCCCGAAGCCAATCTCTTTGAGATATAAAAGAGGAAAGTGAGCAAAGAGACATTAGGAACTCATACCACCAAGAAAGCTGGGCTGGAAGCAGAGCTTGTCCTTCAGACCCAAGATTCCCATGCTGAGATGCTTCTAGACCAAAGGATGACTGATGAATCACAAGGACCTTCCTCCAGAGCTGACAGAGAGAGAAAGGCTTCTCTTGGAGCTGAAATCCTGAATCTGGCCTTCTATCCTACTGGACTGTGAGAGAATAAACCTCTGTTTATGGAAGCCATTTCTGTTCTAGCAGCACTTGATGACTAAGACATCTTTTGGCATTTATATCCAAGAGCAAAACTACTGGGCTACTGAGCATGCCAGCCAAGCCAAGTACCATCGATTTAATCTGGTTAAATACTTGCAAAACACTCTGAAGAAGGCTGACCCAGCCCATATTCCTTCCAGCAGTGTACAGGAGTTCTCAAGGCTTCTTTTCCTCCAAAATGGGATCTTACCCAGCCTTTATACTTTAAAAAAAAAATAAATTTTATTGTGATTTAAGAACAATTTAACGATGTATATCAATTCAGCATTTTACTTTGACCAATCTTTTTGATATACATATCATTGCCGTTTCAATTTGTATTTCTCCGGGTGTTAATGATTTTGAGAACCTCTTAGTACCTATGGAGTAACTGTTATAATTAAACAAAGTTTAATTATACTTCTCAGAGCTGTTTTGAGAGTTAAGAGAGATAATATATTTAAAGTGTTTAACTCATCTCTTAGTATACAGTAAGCACTCAAGTGTGAATTTTAAAAAGCAAGATATTATGTTTGACATATCTGATTCTCAGTCACAACTATGTTTTTATTAAAACACTTGGCTAACAGCCTCCATGAACCATTGTTTCCATAACATGAGACCAGAAAAAGTGGATGGTGCCCAGCTACTATGGCCAACAGACGGGTTCTGATAGAAAGGAAAAAAAATGTAGAACAGAATTTCAAATTTCTAAAAAATTCAGACTTACTGGACTCACTGAAAGTGGAGAACCCCCCCCCCCACCCCAGGCCGTTGGTCTGGGATATTCTTCAAACCTTAATGTAAAGCTACCTCCTGAAGCTACCTTTAAATGAACAAAAAACAGTAAAGGATGTCATCTTTAAGTATTGTGGTTTTAAAAAAAATTATCTAGATGAGACTAAAGGGACAATAGTTGTAAAGCATAGGTGAGAAGTTTAGGGGACAGTGAGTCTAAATTAATGGGGACAAAACAACTAGAACTGAAATAGTGAGAACATTGAACACCACATGAAGAATGTAACCAATGTCACTGTCATGGATTGAACTGTGTCCCCAAAAATACATGTGCCGACTTGGCTAGGCTGTGATTTCCAGTATTGTGTGATCCTTCACCGTTTTGTCACCTCATGTGATTTCCCTTGGTGTTGTAGATCCCACCTCCGTAATGTTAATGAGTTAGGACTAAAAGCAGTTATAGTAACGAGGCAAGACTCAATCTACAAAATTAGGTTGGGTTTTAAACCGACCTCTTATGAGACATAAAAAGGAGAAACAAGCAAAGAGACTTGGGGAACCTGAGACCATGAAGAAACAAGAGCCAGGAAAATAGCACGTCCTTTGGACCCAGGGTTCCTGGGTTGAGAAGCTCCTGGACAAGGGAGGACTGAGGACAAAGACTCTCCCAGAGAGGCAACCGAGAGAGAAAGCCTTCCCCCGGACCCGACAGCCCAAATCTGGACTTCTGCCTACTAGGCAGTGACAGAATAAATTTCTCTTTGTTAAAGTCATCCACTTGTGGTATTTCTGTTATAGCAGCACTAGACGACTAAGACAGTTACTACCAGTATGTGTACAAATTGTTGAATGGAAGCATGTTTGGATATGTGTATTTTCACCAAAACTAAAACGAAAACACCCGGCACACTGTAGGAGTGCTCGGTACATGCGCATTTTCTTTACCTTCCCTGATATCCTCTGGACATCCCCACACCTCTTTCTCCATACGGGTGGTGGTGGCCCTGTCCCTTTCCACAACCTCACCTGCATTCTCATCACTCTCTCTGTTGAGGTCTTTCCCAGCCTCCTTCTGGTCAAAGAGACTCTTGAGGATGGCGCTGGCAATGGGCAGCATCATGGCGGTGGAGGCAGTGTTGCTCAGCCACATGGACAGGAAGGACGTGGTCACCATCATCCCCAGGATGAGCCTGGGCAACAGAGTGAGTCAAAGACACATCCAGAACCTCAGATCCATTTTGTCCTCCCTAAGGAATCCAGCCCACTTGTCTTATAATGCTTGGGTTTTCTTTCTTTCTTTTTTTTAATGCTGTTTTGTTTTATGTTTGTTTTGAGGCCCAGAGAGGGAAAGCCAACAGCAGAATGGCAGCCAAATCCACATATCAGGGTTTTTTTTTTAGACAAGGTGACTGTGGCTCAGTCACCTGACCACAGATACACCCAAGATAATACAGTTCCAGTGACACCCCAAGACTGATATTTCCCCTCCCTTGCCCCCTAGTCCTTAGTGGATCCCGTTTCAGAATAAAGCTGCCTTAGTTAGGCACCAAGACTTCCCCATCTCTCCCAAAATAGCCTTCTCAGCCTCCCTTCCCACTTCCCTCCACTGCCACCTAGGCACCTCTGCAGACAACGTGGAGCTTCTTGCTACCACCTAAATCTGCCTGGAAATCTCCTGTCTCCCTGCTTCATCTGCTCCCTCCAATGGGATCTAAATCACACGATTTCTTCTTTACACTGAACTCTTTCATTCACCTGGAATCTATTTGGGTGTACAGTATGAAGTAAGATCTAAATAGATAATACATTTTTTGAAGAATAATTATCCTAACAACCAATGCATATATACATACTCTTTCTTTGCCCACTGATTAGGATTTCTTCAGGAGCCCTGGTGGTGCAATGGTTAAGTGCTTAGCTGGTAACCAAAAAGTCAGTGGTTTGAAGATACCAGCTGCTCCATGGGAGAAAGATGTGCCAGTCTACTTCTGGAAACCCCAGGGGGCAATCCTTCTAGATGATTCATTCTTTACTCTGATTTTTTTTGTTTCTAATCTGTTTCTGTACTAGTTCCATACTGTTTTAATTGTTATAATTAAAGTGTGTTTCAAGCAGCCCTACCCATTCTTCAAGGTCCAGCTCAAGTGTTACATCCTCCAGGAAGAAGTCTTCCCCGTTTCTCATGTGGTTTCCACGGTGTGTTGTACACCTTAGATATCAAACTCTGCTTTGCCTTGGAATTAGTTCATTGGGAGGAGTCTCTCCCAGAGGATAAGTATGCCTCCTGGGCAACCACCTCTACAGACCCTAGCTGAGTGCTTGGCACAGAGTCCATGCTAGAAGCTTAGGAGATGTCCAGAACATTCTCCTCTCTCACTGCATCCCATCCCCCATCCAATCCATTGATTTCACCAAACTTACGCATTCTGGCTACCGATACTGACACTACCCTAGTCCAGGCTGCCACCATTACTTGTTTGGATACCCAGAACAGCCTCCCTATTAGCAAAACCACATCCAGCATCTCATCCTGTCATCTCTTCTCCCTCTGGTCACTTCACTTCCCAGCTTAATGCTCTTTAAAACACAGATTCTGAACTATGAGCCCATGGATATAATTCCAGACTGGAAATGACAAAAAAATTTACCAATACCTAATTGGAATTTAGTATTTCTCGGTGATAAACACAGGCAACAAAGTTTAGTTTGTTGTCTTATAATGTTTGGATTTTTTTTTCTTTGTTTCTTTTTTTAACACTGTTTTATTGTTTTATGTTTGTTTCAATGTCCAGAGAGGGACTCAGCATCTGAGACTCACTTTGTCAGTAGTAAAAATTGCAGATATTTTTTGCATCATTTTATAGTAACTGTAGACATCTTAAAAAGTCATTGACACTTATCAATGCCTCAAAACGACCACTGTTATTAGGCTCCTTGCTAGGTCACATTGTTACTGTCTTAATAAAGGGAAACATACAGTACTATGCCACAAATGTGTAGAGTTTAAAATATATATATATTTGACATTCTGATCAAAAGGGGGATGGAATGCAGAACAGAATTTCAAGTTTTCATTAAATCCACTTTCTGAAGTCATTGAGGCTGGATAAACCCCTGAAACTACTTTCCTGAGATAATCTTAAAACCTTAAACCAAAAATATCCCCTGAAGTCTTTTTATATCAAACAACGGTTTAACTAATAAGACGTCTGCCTTGTCCACTGTGCTCTTTGAAGAACTTTCTACATGGGACCAAATGGACAACAGCAGCTCAAAAGGTCAGGTAGGAAACTTAGGGGACAGTAAGTTTCTGTTGATGAGAGAGGAATGATTTGGAAAAGGAGGATGAGAATGGTTGCGTCACTTGAAGAAGGTCATCAACATCACTGAGTTGTACAAGTAGAAATGGTTACACTGGTGTGCGTTCTCTTGTGTATATTCTCAAAACAACAACAAAGATAAGATAAATGACTGGAAAAAGATTGTGGATAACTGCATTTTACTGTAATTGTTGTTTTTTTAATCCCTGTGTGTTGTACTTCATGCATTTCAAAGCACTGTTCTGAGAAGAGCTCTTTAGGATTCACCAAATCGCCAAAGGGGTTCATGGAACAACAACTTTGTTTTAAAAGCCACGCAGTCCTCTCAGACCGTAAGTCCACATCTTAGCCAGGGACTCCTCGTTCCTGTAGGATTGGACCCCTCCTCTGTCTCCCTGACCATCTCTCACTCTCTCCCCACTCCGGTCAGTTGGCCAGCTAACGAGTACCCGAGGCTGACAGTGGCCCGCAGTTCTAAGGGATTTACCTGTGTGCATTCCCTCCCTCCTCACAATAACTCTATGAAGCAGATGCTCTCACCTTACCTTTATAGGTGAGGAAACTGGCAGGGAGGTGAAGTGATTTTTCACCTCTGAGATCCAGCCAGACTCTTTTAAAAACTGTAGAGTCTACCCTGGGTGGTACAAACGATTAATACTCAACTACTAACCTACAGGCTGGTGATTCTAACCAACCTACTGGTGCCATGGAAAAAAGGCCTGGTGATCTGCTTGCAGAAATATTACCGCCAAGAAAACCCCACAGAGCAGTTCTACCAGGTGACATGTGGGGGTGTCGTAAGTCAGAAATGACTAGACAGTAGCGGGTTTATGGCCCCTGGAAATCTAGTGAACTTGAGTCTTTGGAGGTAGGGCCTGGGAACGAGCATTTTTAAATTGGACTCTCTCTTTGAAATCAACTGTCCAAGGGCCTGGCTCTGCGTCTGACACATGGAGGGTGTTCAGTAGATTCCTGTGTCATAAAACCTGCTGCTGTCAGGTTAATTCAGACTCAGAGCAACCCTATAGGATAGAGTGGAACTGCCTCGGACATTTCCAAGGAGTGGCTGGTGGATTTGAACTGCTGACCTGTTGTTAGCAGCTGAACGCTTAAATGAGCAAGTGGGTGAATGTTGGCAAATGATGTGTTCATTGGCCTGCATGACTTAACCAAGTAGAACCATCTGGGCTCTGAGAAGGGAGATCTCTCTGCCTCCCCAGGATAAGACAGAATCTGTTACCCGGCCTTACCTGGCTGGCTGGATCCCCACCAACATGAGGACCTTGAGGGCGATTCTCCGGTGCAGATTCCACTCCTCGATGGCACTGGCCATGATCAGACCGCTGAGGAAGAGGAAGTTGGTGTCCAAGAAGTACTGGGAGCAGACTTTGCTGGAAGGCAGGATGCCCATGAAGGGGAAGAAGACGACAGGCAGCAGGGCTGTCACCGCGAGAGGCAGGGCCTCCAAGCACCAGTACACCGCCATCAGCAGGATGACAAACAGGCAGCGGCCCTCCTGCATGGGGGAAAAGCACTCAGAAGGGTCAGTGGCACTTGGGGTGGCAGAGGAAGAAGTCCTGGAGCAGTGGCTGAGGATGCATATTCCTCAGGGAAGTAGTGGCATGTAGAAGTATCCAAGGCTTTGATCTTGTGCAGGCGGCATCACCTTTCTGAGCCTCGTTTTACTAAACTGAGAAACTATCGCTGCCCACACCAGTCTGTTCCCAGTTTAAAGATGACATGAAATGACCCCTTGTCTTAGAAGCAGACTGCAGAAGGTAGAGTGGGCAAACAAGACAGAAAAGAGAAGGAAGCCAACACAAAATACAGGTAATCTCTGACTTAGGACAGGGCTCCATTCCCAGGACTACCCCCATCATACGTCAGTCCTGATGCTAAGTAGAATATCTCAGTGTTTTTTAAACTTATTATTATTATTACTGTCTTTTATTATCAACACCTTTATAAATCTGATCTTTGTCTTTCTGGGTTGCAAACGTTACATCTGAGATTGATAACACCAGCCAATTCCATGCTGCAATATTTTACATGTTGTACACATCACTAATGATAAAATGTACACAGAAAAAAGGACAGTCCTAAGTGTGGTTCATCAGAACTGAATACACCATTGGTCAAGGACCAGCTACATGTGAATGACAAAGTCATCACCACGGGCACCTAGGAACCTGATGTGGAACTTTGGGATACCATGCAGAACACACCGCAGAGCTGTTTCACTCAGGCAGCAAAGAAACTGGGGGTGTTTCTCTGCCAAATCCTGACCACCCCTGGGAGAGACAGTCCTGGCTGCATTAGATGTCCAGCACTGCTGGCTCACCTCATGTGCAATCTGAGCATTCTTCAGCCACTAGAGAAAGTCCTCAAGTACAGCATCTCAGGAAGCTGCTGACATGTGCCAGGATGATGAAGGTCAACGGGGATGTGGATGGAGCACTGGTAGCAACCACCATACCCATAAATGACATTTAGTACAATGCCCAGCACATACTCCAGACTCTCCAAACAGTGATGTCATGGATTGAATTGTGTCCCCCACAAATGTGTAGCCATTTGGCTAGTCTATGATTCCTGGTATTGTGTGGTGTTCCTGCTGCTGTAAACCCTGCCTCTGCGATGTTAATGACAGAGGATGGGTGGCAGTTATGTTGGTGGGGCAGGATTCCATGTGCAAGATAGTATTATGACTTGAGGTAGTCTCTTTTGATACACAGGAAAGGGAAGCAAGCAGACAGCCGGAGACCTCATACCGTCATGCCGTGCTGGTTGCGGAGATCACCCTTCAGAAAGGACATGAGGTCTCTGTGCCTCAGAAGCTCCCAATCCCGAGGAAGACTGATGAAAACGACCTACCTCTGGAACCAACAGAGAAAGTTTTTTCCTGGAACTGATGCCCTGGATTTGGACTTTTAGTTTACATTTCTGTGAGAAAATAAATTTCTCTTTTTAAAGTCATCCACTTGTGGTATCTCTGTTATAGCCGTACCAGATGACCAAGACAAGTGGTAACAACTAATATTTATTCTATTATCAAACATCAACAATTGTTTATCTTTTGCAAAATCCCAGTGAAGTAGGTACTATTATTATTATTCCATTTTATGGAATTGGAAACAGAGGTACAAGGCTGTCAATGACAAGGCTGTGGCAAAGCAGAAGGCAGTCAGCCTCCAGAGCCAATATTTATAATCACACTACCCTAGGCTGCTACAAGCTGAATACTAGAACCAATGACAGATCAGGTAATTTAAAAGACTCAAGTAAAATTGGCTAGTGGTTTCTTGAGGTTAGGTTGAGAGGTGTGTATGGGTGGGGGTGCAGGTGGGTGAATGCAAAGGAGCAGTAGAGAACTTGTGGAGTGACAGAAACGTTCTATCCTAGCGTGGAGAATGATTAGTGGGTGTGTACATTTGTCAAAGCTAGTCCAACTACACACCTGCTTACTAAACAAGGCAGCAACAGCAACAACGCGTTCACTTCTGATACGTGAATATTCCACAGGGTCCATAATAAATGGCACTTTGAGATTCACACGGACCCTGCTTGAGTAGAACTACTTACCCCCCTGACTTCAGTTTTTATGTTCTTTGAAGGCAGTGATGTTTCATGTTCTAGTGAACACAAACTCTTTCTAGGATTTAGTGTGGGCTGGTGCCATTTTATGCTTCTTCCTACTCACGGAAATGCTCGTGGAGTTGTGGTTAAGTGCCTCAGCCACAAACCAAAAGGCTGGCAGTTTGAATCCACCAAGTGCTCCCTGGAAACTCCATGGGGCAGTTCTGCTTTGTCCTGTAGGGTCTCTAAGAGTCGGAATCGACTTGACGGCAGTGGCCTTGGTTTTCTGGTTTTATTCTTACTTGTAACTGCATTCTTCAGTGCCCACAGGACCTGCTCTATTCAATACTTCATTGAATTGAGCACCAACCCGACAAGCACCATCCTAACAAAACATATTAGCTCAACAGAGCAGACATTAAGTTACAAGGTAGATACAGACTGGCTAAGACTTGTAACAGGGGGCTCAGGGAGACCAGTGAGCTGCTCGTGGCAATAATCCAAGCAAAAGATGCTGGAGTCTCGGGTCCCAGAGAGAGTGGCAGAGTCAGCAAGAAGTGCTTACACGCTGCATCTCTCTCCAAGGTCGAGCCTGACAGCTTTGCCGGTGGGTCTTTTGTGGGCAACCCTGGTAGCATGGTGGTCCAGTGCTATAGCCGCCAACCCAAAGGTTGGCTGTTCGAATCCGCCAGGAACTCCTTAAAAACTCAATGAATCAGTTCTACTCTGTTCTATCAGGTCACTGTGAGGAATCTGCTCAGTGGTAGTGGCTTGGTTTGGTTTGGTTTCTTGAGGCATAGAGGAGCGTTCAGGGTGATGCTGAAGTTGTGGGCTCAGAGGTGGGAAGAAGAAAATGTTGTTTACTGAGATAGAGAACACAGAGCGACACACCTACGGACATTCCCACACCTGAAAAATACACCCTGAGACTATCAGAGCATTTCTGTACACCAAAGTCCCATTAAGGAGCCTTGATGACACCGTAGTGCTTGGCTGTTAACCCAAATGGTAGTGGTTTGGTCAATGGGGTTGCTGTAGGTTGAAATCAACTCAACGGCCCCTAACAACAACAAACACCTCACTTGCTGCAGCAACACTGCTCAGATTCCCTTAGGAAATTATGGACACACAGAGAGCCTTCTGCAAAGGGAATTTCCCCAGAGCAAATCCTATTTTCCTATTAACTGAAGATAGATTCTTTGCGAGGAAGGAAAAAAAAAAAAGGTTTCAGAGGTAATATGATCAATTATCCTTCAGAATGTTTAAAAAATATTTGTTGGGACAGAGAAGAAGAATCATAAGCCAAATTAACACACCTTGCAATGGATATTCCAAGAACTCAGGTTATTAGGCAAACACTTCAAAGATGGGAAGCTAAAGTCATAATATGTAATCAAGCCCCACGACTAAAACCCTAAAACATCCCTGAAGTTTTGACTTCTCAACATCCTTTCAGTTTCCTAAACCAAGAAGATTACCCACCCCCACTCTTACCTCCCAATCCAGTTTTAGTCATCTGGCGCTGCTCTAAACATAAATACAAGTGGATGGCTTTAGCAGAGAGAAGGTTATTCTCACACAGTCCAGTAGGCTAGAAGTCGAGGAGAACTCAGTCTCTTCCTGTTGGCTCTGGAGGAAGTCTTTGTGTTGCAACAGTCATTCTTTGGTCTGAGAGCTTTACATCTCAGTGCAGGAAGCTCAGGTCTAAAGGACACACTCTGCTCTCAGTGCTGCTTTCTTGATGGTAGGAGGTTCCCAAATTGCCCAACTAGCTTCCTTCTATCTCAGGAGACTGCCTCAAGGCACAGTACAATCTTACACAGTGAGTCCTGCCCCACCAACACAACTGCCACCCACCCACTCTTATTAACATATTTTTCAGGGAACACAATTCAATCCAATACACCCCTGTATCAGGCACGAGATATGTAGATAATCACAAGCCCATGGCCCATGGTTTATGAAGATTTATAATTCCTGGCCTTTTATTCCAGTAAAATCAGACACCGAATCACAACACATAAAACAGGCAGACACTGCATGCAAAAATCAGGTGGGAAAGAGCTTTTCTGGGAGAAGTGGAGTGAGATCTGAGCACAGGGTTCTCTGTCCTCTCCTTGCCTTCTGTCTACACTGGCAGCACCTAAGCCTTCCCTAAAATCGGGAGCTCAGTGGAGGAGAGTCAGATCACCTCAGCCTCCTAGTCTGTCCTTGGCTTTATGGACATGGGACCAGAGACGAGAAGGGACTTGTCCAGGGTTCAGACAGCAAGAAGGCAGGTATCAAAGCTGTTTCTAGAACGCTAAGCTGGGGCCACTCAAGAAGCCCTGGCCTTTTGTGGAAAAGGCCCTTTTAGCCTCAGTGAGTGCTTATGCCAAGGGTATCATCTCTGGGTTCCACAGACAGGAGGCCCATGTCAAGAACTGACAGCACAGCAAATACAGCTGTAGGAAACAGCTGGCACAATAAACAGACCTCAATTACAGAAGCTTCTGGGACTCCAGCATTTTGCCAGAGGAGCTTTGGGGCCCACCCAGGGATTCAGGATAGCCAATGCTTTGGGCCGGGAAGAGTGAACTCGATCAAGGCCAGCTCTGCCTTCTCAGGATTAGAAGCCTGTGAGTCTGCAGAGGAGTCAGGATATCAGCTAAGAGAGTCCACTTTCATAGCTCAGAAAGGTGCTGTGACTTGCCTGGGGATACACAGCACTCAACTGACAGCACCAGATTTTAAGCAAAAGAAGTCAGAATCTTGGCTTCCAGAGTGGCGCAGGCATGACAGCTCCTGCCTACGTCCTCTTTAGCTTCATAACACTTTGAACATAGATTTTATGTCTTTCTTGATTTTCTCCTCTACTAGAATACAAGCTCTGGGAGGGCAGAGATTCAGTGCCCAGAGACAAGAACAGTGCCTGGCACATAGTGGGCACTCAACTAATATTTGTTGGATGCCTAAATAATATATGCTTATACAACTCACTGAAGTTGCTAAAAACTACTGTAAAAATGGTAGTGGTGGGGTGGCATCTAACCTCCTCCCACTTTTACATGGGGAGAGGAGAATAAAGATCAATAGTCCGAGGATGATCCCTAAGAGGCTGTCTTGGTCACCTAGTGCTGCTACAACAGAAATACCACAAGTGGATGGCTTTAACGAAGGGAAATTTATGTCCTCCCAGTAAAATAGGCTAAAAGTACAAATGCAGCCTCCTGAAAGTACAAATACAAGCCTTCTCAGTTAGCTCTGGAGGAAGGACTTTGTCCTCAATCTTCCCTGGTCGAGGAGCTTCTCGGGACAGGGACCCCAGGTCCAGAGGATACGCTTTGCTCCCAGTACTGCCTTCTTGGTAGTATGTGATCCCCATGTCTGTCACTCACCTCTTTCTTTTATATCTCAAAAGAGATTGGCTTACAACGCTATCTGATCTTGTAGACCTCATCAATCTAATTGCCCCAATCCCTTTCATTCAAGCTGGATTAAGAAGAGGATGTGGAACCAGGGATATCACTGCTGATGTCAGATGGATCTTTGCTGAAAGCAGAGAATACCAGAAAGAAGTTTATCTGTGTTTCACTGGCTATGAAAAGGCATTTGACTGTGTGGCTAATTATGGCTAACATTATGGAGAATGGCAATTCCAAAGCACTTAATTGTGCTCTTAAGGAATCTGTATATGAATCAAGAGGCAGTCTTGTGAAGAGAACAAGGGGACACTGCATGGTTTAAAGTCAGGAAAGGTGTGCGTCAGGGTTGTATCCTTTCCCCATACCTTTTCAATCTGTATGTGGAGCAAATAATCCATGACGCTGGATTCTACAAAGAAGAATGAGGCATCAGGATTGGAAGATGACTTGTTAACAACCTGCGTTACACAGAAGGCACCATTTTACTTGCTGGGAGTGCAGAAGATTTGAACCACTTACTGATGAAGATCAAGGACCACAGCCTTCATGATGGATTACACCTCAACATCAAGAAAACAAAAATCTTACAACTGGACCAGTAAGCAACATCGTCATAAATGGAAAAAGGATTGAAGTTGTCAAGGGTTTCATTGTACTTGGGTCCACAAGCAGCATTCATGGAAGCAGCAGTGGAGAAATCAAAAGACACATTGTCTTGGGAAAAATCTGCTGCAAAGAATCTCGTTAAAGTATTGAAAAGTGAAGATATCACCTTGAAGACTAAAGTGTGCCTGACCCAAGCCATGGTACTTTCAATCACATCATATGCATGCGAAAGCTGGACAATGAACAAAGAAGACAGAAGAAAAATTGATGCCCGTGCACGGTGGTACTGGAGAAGAGTGTTGAATGTATTGTGGACTTCCAAAAGAACAAACAGATCTGTTCTGGAAGAAGTACAACCAGAGTGCTCCTAGAAAGCAAGACTGTGTCTTACATACTTTGGACATGTTGTCAGGAAGGATAGGTCCCTGGAGAAGGACATCACGCTTGGTAGAATGGAGGGTCAGCAAAACAGAGGAAGACCTTCAACAGGATGGACTGACACAGTGGCCACAACAATGGGCTTAAGCTTAAAAATGATTGTGGACATGGCACAAGACCAGGCAGTATTTCTTTGTGTTGTGCACATGGTCGCTACAAGTCAGAAATGACTTGAAGGTACCTAACAACAAGAATCCATCTCATTGAATCATAGTGATAAGATTCACAACACCTAGGAAAAGCCCATGAAATGATAAAATGGTGCACAGTCATGCAATACTGGGAACCATGGCCCAGCCAAACTGATACACAAATTTTGGAGGAGGACTTAATTCAATCCATGACAGAGGTGGAGGTGAGACATGCCTCCTCTGTTTGCCACTTTTACCAGTTCTGTCACCAATAGTCCCAGGCACAACACTGTTTCTCTGCTGGGTTCCTTAATTTGTTGCAATGGCCACACAGAATTTACAGACCATACTCACAGTTATGGTGTTTATTATAGAAGTAATGGGTTAAAGTTCAAGTTCAGAAGTGCTCAGGATATGGTTTTTCATTAGGACAGCCTTTTCTCAGTTGTGCCCATGGGCACTCCTCTCTCTGGTCCCTTAAACCTGGCCCTACTAGGGCAAGTGTTACAAAGCTTTTTGCTCTGCTGTTAAGCACCCCCAGGGTACTCACTTCACCAGTAAACCTCAGCCTGAAGACACTCAGTTCTAGCGCTGTGGGTTGGCAAACCTAGCCCCACCAGGTGCCCGGAGGTACCCTACCTCACCTGCAAGCCTCCTGCCTGAAGGCACTCAGCTTTCTTACTCTGCAGGCTGAGAACCTCACTGCTTTGTCTCCTGCCTGTCTCCTCTCGGTCTCCTGGGTCTGCTGCCTCTGCTACTGCTGCTATTTCTCCGCCACTGTACCTCATCACATTGCCATCTTCAGTATTATAGCTCTCTCTCTGACGCCTGGATCTAGGAGGGTCTTAGTGCAGGGATCCCAAGTCCAAAGGATGCACTCTACTCCTGGCTCTTTTTCCCTGATGGTGGTCAGATCATCTCTTCCCTCTTCTAGGATGGCTCAGGTTAAGCCTAGCAAGATGATAAAACTGACCCATTCCTGCTTCCTCCATTAGAGTTCCGTAGACCTTATTTGCATGGTCCCACCCCCACATGGCTGCTGTGAACTTTCTCTGCACTGTAAGCGAGCTCTCTAGTCCCCTTGGTAGGATACAGTTACTTCATTTCTATAGTCCCACACAGTCACTGGAGTGGGAATCGGAAGACTGTGGCAAGAAAGGGCATCTAAGAGCAAACCATCTACTCGGCAAACATTAATCCTGACCACATGCTAAGTAAGCCCTGGGCTGAGATTAGGAAAATGACCAAGACAGAGTCCCTGAATTTAAATGAGCCAATCTGACCACATCAATCAAAAAGATGCTTCTCTAATGCCAGTGTTTCTTAAACTCAAGTGACCTCACTAAACTCTACCTGTCATACATCATATCCCTTCAGCAGAGAAGTCCTGATAAATAGTGAACAACTGGTTCTCTGTCAAGAATGTGTGTGTGGGTGTGTGACTGGGTGGGATGCAGGGGTGCTAAACATCCTCTCTCCAAAGTCCCCAGTGAGATTAGCTCCAGATGTCCTCAATAGTAACCTCTGCATCAACACTCTTGCATTAGCCCCACGTACCACTTCCTAGGAGCCATATCCTTGTCCCAGGTCTCCTTCTGGAGAACCAACCTAAGAGTCTCTTCAAAGATGGTGACATTGCTCTGAGCTAGGACTTGGGAGGCACAGGGAAGAACAGAGTAAGCTTTCTTGCTTACGTTGGAAGCTTTAGTAATTGAATTAAAAGAAAGGTCCTGTCCTGCAGCTGGATTTAGGGGAAGTGAAGCATTTGCCCAAAGCCACACAGCTGGTTGGTGGAAGGATCTGCGGTTCACACTAGATGGTGTGGCTCTAGATCATGTGCTCCTGTCAGTTACGACCTATCACCTTTCCCAGAATGCTATGGTATGTCCACAGGAAAAATAAAGAAGGAAGGAGCCGGCACTGGTATGTGTAGAACGAATCAGTGACTGGACTTCGACTCTTCCTCTCTCCTAGGCTGCTTGTTGGAGGTTTGGGATATAGAGGCGAGTAAGTGAACATCTTCCTTCCAGGAACTCTGAGTTGGGGGGTGGAGTGAACGGACGTAGAATCAAGTGCTACAGCAACATGCCCAAGAATAGATTTGGTTATAAACAAATTACCCACTGCCACTGAGTTGATTCCAACTCATAGCGACCCTGTAGGGCAGACTAGAACTGCTCCATAGAGATTCCAAGGAGCACCTGGTGTATGTAAACTGCTGACCTTTTGGTGAGCAGATACAGCATTTAACCACTACACTATCGGGGTTTCCGTAGGTGAATTTAGGAGCACGTAAACACCTGTTACACTCAGGTCAATTCTCACTCATAGTGAGGTAAAGGACAGAGGAGATCTGCCCCATAGGGTTTCCAAGAAGCAGTTGGTGGATTCAAACTGATGACCTTCTGGCCAGCAGCCCAGCTGTATTTCTTCCAAGACGGATTATTTGTTCCAATGGCAGTCCACGGTATGTTCAATATTCTTCAAAGCTGTCAATCCTTTTTGGTCTCCTTATTCACTGTCCATGTTTTGCATGCATATGAGACAACTGAAAACACTGTGACTTGGGTCAGGTGCACCTTAGTTCACAAAGTGACATCTTTGCTTTTTTAAATATTTTAAAGAAGCCTTTTGCAGTGGATTTGCCCAAGGCAACATGCCATTTGATTTGTCGATGGCTGCTTCCACAAGGGTTAATTCTGGATCCAAGTAAAATGAAATATTTGTCAACTTCAGTATTTTCTTCACTTATCATGATGTTGTTTAGGTCACAGTAATTATAACAATAATGACAATTATAACAATAATGACAATCACAACCACTAAAACTTTGAGTGTTTACTAAATTCCAGGCATTTTACATGAATTAACTCATTTAATCCCCACAACAACCTTTTAGGGGAGGTTCTATGACTATCTTTCCCTTTCCAGAAGGGATTATAAAAAGACATCCATATAAGTCATGCTTATAATACCGAGCCAGGTAATTTACTCCTAGGGTAGTTCTGTAGCTCATAGACTAAAATTCAAATCAAACTCACTGCCATCAAGTTGATTCCAACTCATAGGAACCCAATATGGCAGAGCAGAACTACCCTACAGGGTTTTCAAGGAGCAGCTGGTGGTTTTGAACTGCTGACCTTTTTTAATTGGCAGCCAAGCTTCTAACCACTGAGCCACCAGGGTCCCTCTCTTCTCTCAAACTTCCGAGAGAATTGAAGGATAATGATAGCTAACAGTTAACAAGGGCTTACTGTTTGCTAGGCACTTTCTGGGTAATTTGCATGTACTAGGTCTTTTAATCTTCATAACAACTTTTCGAGGTAGCTACTATTATCCCCATTTTACTGATGAGATAGCTGAGGCAGAATGGGCAAATCAAGGAACATACCCAAGGTTGCTGAGCCAGGAAGTAGCAGAGCCAGTAAAGATCTAGATCATTCTCTTCACCCCAGAAAGTTCCATTTTTTCATTCAGTCTTCATCTGTTCTCTAAAACATTATGGTGGCCTCTATGGCCACAGATTGGTTTTCTCTGTTCCTAAACACTGCACAAATGGAGTCATACAAGATGTGCTTTTGTGTTTAGCATTCTGTCCAATATAACAGCTGTGAGATTCATCCATGCAGCTTCGAGTATCAATAGTTCTTTTTTTATTGCTGAGTGACTGTTCATTGGGCCACTTACACTACAGTTTGTTTGTAGCATCTCTTGCCAGTGATAGGTGAGTTGTTTCCAATTTGGGGGATACGATGAATAAAGTTGTTGTGAACATTGGAATACATCTGCTTTTGGGGTGATGTCCTATGAATCTTTTTGTGCAACGCATCAACTCTACACGTTATATTTGCAGGTGTTGTCATGTGCTGTCAAGTCCATTTCAACTCATATCAACCCTATAGGACAGAGTAGGACTGCCCCATAGGGTTTCCTAGGCTAGCAGATCACCAAATCGTTCTTCCAAGGAGCCACTGTAGGTTCAAACACACAACCTTTCAACTAGCAGCTGAGAGCTTAGCCATGGGGGGGCACCATGGCTCTTTACATGTTATATAAAAGAGAGGCAAAGATGTATTGTTAAATTCTGGTTGAAAGCATTGCCTTTTAAAGGCTCTGAGCCCAGGCATTTTGTATCTTCTCTCTCTCTCTCTCTCTTTCTCTCTCTCTCTGAGTGTGTGTGTCTCCTTTGCCCCCTACCTGCTCTGGGTCTGCATGCTCTGGCCAGGATATTGAACATCAGGACTTCCTGGAGGACCCGCGTGCCAGCAGGGGTGGTGACCAAGGGCAAGGGTAGGAGTTGAGAAGCTGATCTCGGTCCACGTGGGCTAGGGTAGTAAGTGGGTCAAGAGTGTGCTCCATTACCTTGCTGGTTAGGGATTGGAGCAGTGCCAAGGTGACCCCAAATAGCTTCTCCATTCTGGCTGAGCTTCCTGAATGGTGAATGGACTCAGACTTGCTGGATGGATGCCAGGCATGTGGTACGGAATTCATAAGCATCGTTGCCCTGCATTCACCATCTCCACACCGTGCCAGGCAGTGAAGACGGAACTGACTTCCAGAGGGCACAAATCTCCCAAGACGCTTAGAGGCAGCGACTAGAGCACTGAGGACTAGGAGATGTCGAAGTGCTAGGCTCTTGGAGGCCAGACCTTCCAAGCCCATTCTCACCGCCAGGTATTCGCACTGTATTCCCTCTGCCTGGCTCCCTGTGTCCCCAGATCCGTGCCTGCCTGGCTCCTTGTTGCTCAGCCCTACCTCAGTTGTCCTCTCTTCAGTGACTCCCTCTGTGATCACATTGTCATTTGAGGTCTGCCCCACGTTGTCTGAGCTTGTCATTCACTTACCACTAGCCGAAGCTATTTTTCTTTGTTTACTTACTATTATCTGCCTCTTCCACCAGACCATAAGCTCTGTGTACACAAGGATCCTCTCTGCCTTTATTCAACTCTATTCTCACTATCTCGATAGGCATTTGTTAAATAAATGAATTAGTTATCTCAGTCAATCACTGCAAACTCAAATGCAGTGAAGTAGGCTGGTAGAAGAAAAATCTCACTGAAGACTCAGTTTCACTTGTGATAGCACTGAAGGGACAGAAAACCATTATTCTAGCAAAAAAAAAAACAAGAAGGCTTAGGTTTGATGATAAATGACACCTGGTACTGAGCTTCGGCGTTGGTGTGCAATAGGGAGTGGTGAGGACTGTGGTGAACTGGGGAGCACATGCCCCTCTGAAGATAGCAATATTGCTCAGCTCAGTGACGGCATTGTGTGTGTATTTTATGGTTCTATGTATCTATAGGATGCTGTCCTACTAGCCTCTTACTAGAAGGAGAGGAGAGGGTGGAGAAGAGGGGACCGGAGAGATTGTTAAGAGGATATGACATATAGAGAACACAAAGGAAGAATGTGCTGTCACCAAGCAAGAAGAGTAGAAGGAGCTGCAGATAGGCAGGCATGCAAATTTAAACGGGATTGTATACTTTCACTTAGTCACAATAAAAAAAATTATATATATATATATCTCCACCAAAATTTTTTTTATTCATTGGAAAAGAAGTGTGGGTAAAAGAAAACACATCTGCAGACAGTATCAAACCCACGATCACCGTTTATGACCTCTCATCCAAATGGCTGTAAGTGGGGTGTCACTGATGCCTTTCGAAATCCCCCAGAAGTGCTCATGCAGTCACATTTCTGAATCTCATTGCAAGACATTCACAGGTTGTAAGGGATACAAAACAAACAAACAAGAAAATTCGATTGCTGTCAAGTTGATTCTGACTCACGGTGACCCTGTAAGACAGAGTATAACTGCCCCATATGTTTCCAAGGAGCAGCTGGTGGATTCAAACTTCTGACTTTGTGGTTAGTAGCCATAGCACTTAACCACTACGCTGCCAGGATTTCCAAGGGATTGGAGGACCTTATATTAAAAATTTCTGATCTGCTTTAAAATCCCCTTTCTACAGAGGTGGCACGAATCTGAACCAATCGCAACAACTAGCAACAAAAACACAGGCGTGAAAACTGAGCCCTAGAAAACCAAACCCATTGCTGTTGAGTTGATTCTGACTCACAGCGACCCTACAGCACAAGCAGAACTGCTGCACAGAGTTTCCCGGGAGCGTCTGGCAGATTCGAACTGCCAGCCTCTGGTTACAGAGGTAGCACTTAACCATTATATCACCAGGGTTTCTGAGCCCTAGAAAGAAGGCATTACTTCTTCAAGATCACACAGAGCACAAGAGACAGATCTCTGCCCTCTGGTCCTGATTACCACTGAAACAGCAGCAGCAACAGTCCAAGTGGAAATCATGATTGTAACCCACCCCATAGCCGGCAGGCTCTGTATCACCTTCTGGGCCGCCTGCTGGGTGAACTCAGACCAGCAACCTGGCCATGCTGAAGTTCAGTAGAGTCTCCAAGGTTACGGCAGAAAGTAGACTTGTGATTTCAAAGCACCGTGCATTTATTTTTAACCACTGGAGTTCAGAGGTTGGAGAAGAGTCCAATTTTGCAGACTCACTCTCTGGGTGATCTCGGCAACAGCTGGTCTCCTAGCTGCTTTGTTCCAACCAAGGCTCAGCCTCAGGAAAGGGATCTCACTGAGACGTGGCCCCAGGTGAAATATCTCAGTTTGGCAGCCTATTCCCTCTGCTGTCAGAAACTTGTATGACTCAAAGAAAGCTTCCAAGAGTGGATGAGCCAAGAACAGGGCCTAAAGGAGATAGGAGCCAGATAAGGGTAATCAAGGCCAATCCCAGAGTCCAGAGATTGGAAGACCTTGATGTGGATGGTGTTGGAGGATGGCTGGGATGGCAAGTGGTCAGCTACATTAGAGAGGGGAAAGGATACCAAGATCTCCAGAGGAGCTGTCCATTATGATACCTCTGGTCAACCCTAGGAAACCCTGGCAGCAGAGTGGATAAGTGCTACAGCTGCTGACCAAAAGGTCGGCAGTTCAAATTCACCATGTGCTCCTTGGAAACTCTATGGGGCAGTTCTACTCTGTCCTATAGAGTCACTATGAGTCGGCATCAACTCAGCAGCACTGGGTTTGGGTTTTGGTTTAACCAACTACTGGTGGCATAGTGGTAAAGTATTATCGCTGCTAATCAAAATGATGGCTGTTTGAATCTACCAGGCGTTCCTTGGAAACTCTATGGGGTAGTTCCACTCTGTCCCATGGGGTCACTATCAGTTAGAATTGACTCGATAGCAGCGGGTTTGGGAGTTTTTGATTTAGCCAACCACAGGAAACACTGAAGGTGGAGTGGTCAAGAGCTAAAGCTGCTAACCAAAAAGTCAACAGTTCGAATCCACCAAGCGCTCCTTGGAAACTCTCCTATAGGGTCCCTATCAAACAGAATCAACCCAAAGGCAATGGGCTTTTTTAAACCAACAACATATGGTTATTTAAGCTTAAATTAAATAAGATTAAAAATTCAGTTTCTCAGTCACTTTGGCCACATTTCCAGTGCTCAGTAGCCACATGTGGCTAGTGTCTACTGTTTTGGACACCCTGGTATAACATTCTCATCATTACAGAAAGTTCTATGGGACAGAACTGCTCTAGAAGGCTCAGGCAGCCAATTCTGGATGCATTTCTTCTATGACTGATTTGTTCATTCTTCTGGCCTTCCAGGGTATAGTCAATATTCTTTGCCAACTCTGAAAATTAGTAGACATTTAACTACTGTATTGCAGAAAGTTGAGGCCAGCCTTAAGATTCACAAAGTTTGCCTGGATATCTGTAAGTTTTCTCATTCTTAGCCTTCAAGCTGTATGTTACTTAGAAATATCTCAGTGTTGATGAGACTGTAGGCTTTTTATGGGAGACAGTATGTACTTTCAACCTGCATGTACTGCTCTTACTCAGCATCTAAGAAGTTTTCTTTTATTAAAGGTGCTAATTTTTGTCTCTGCTTTATTTTCTTCTTTAGTGACATCAATTATGCAGATGTTGGATTTCCTTTGACTTCCAGATTGATCTTGCTTTCTCACTCTTTGTTTTCCACTTTACTTTGTTCAATCTTCTTGAGACTGTTGATTGTGTTTTGAATAGTTCTCCACTTTGGTACTTTGATATGGCTTTTGTTCCTAGAATGGTCTTGTATTTCTCTTCCATTTCCTTCCTGAATACTGCTTTTTCATCTTTTTCTACATCTTTGGCCCTTTTTATTCTTTTCTGAGATTTAATTTCTTTAAAAATATTTAATTTAATATTTAATTCTTTAAAAATATTTAATTTCTTTAAAAATACTTTACAGAGAAATATCTTCATATTGTCTCCTATTTCATAACACAACATTTCCAATATCTGTTCTTCATTTACTTTTTATTTTATGTTCTCTTTCTTCTGATTTCTCATGATATCTTCTTGCAGGCTCCACACTGCATACTCATCACAGAACTGGGTCCTTTCCTTCAAGATCACCTTTTTGTTCAAAGAAAGTGTAGAAAGAGGAGCTGGGGAGCAGGCTGGGGCAGCAGGTATCTGAGCATCAGCACTGCTGATTAGCTTAGAAACCTTTCTCACCGACTTTGCCCTAAAATACATCAGCTCTACTCAGCCTGGAGCCTTACTCAGAATGGAGCATCAAGAATGTCCTAGTTCTTTTGTGCCTCTTTTAGCATTTATGTCTCTTTAACTTCATTATAATCATTCACAGATTAGCTGATGGCTGTCCATTATTTCTTTCCCAGTTGCCACTCTACCATCTTGCGCTCTTGCCAAGACACAGCGTCTTTGAGCCTCTTTGTTCCATTCTTCTAGACTCTTGCAGTGTCATATACGACTCATGGGCCCTCCCTCCTTTCCTTGGGTGCATGTTCCACATTTTGCCAGCAGTGGGAAGGGCTCTTTGGGTTGAAAATACTTCTAGAGAACTCTGTCAACTACCCAACAGCCTCAGAAACATATGCCATTCTTAGTTTCTTTCTGCAATTTGTCCCCAGTTTCCTGCCCTTGTCAGTTCTTCTTCATACTATCATCGGCGATGGTATTTTCTCCTCCCCTTTTTGCTTTCTGTTGTTGTTTTCAGACTGTTTCAGAGAGTTTAATGGAATAGAAAAGTCTTCATGCCACTAACTTTAACTAGAAGTGCCTTCAACCTAGTAATTTTGTCACCAGAAAGTACTATACTGTCTTTTGCCTATCTATTGTTTCTACCACAAAACTGCACCCTATAAGCAGCATAAGCTTTGGAATCAGGCAGGCCTTCCTTTGAAATCTAGTTCTTCCACATTCTAGCTGTGACCAGTTCCTTCATTTCCCTTACCCTTCGCTTCCTTACCTGCTGGACCCATGGCTGTCAAGTCAATTCGGACTCATGTGGACCCTACAGGACAGAGCAGAACTACTCCCATAGGGTTTCCAAGGAGTGGCTGGTGGGTTCTAGCTGCTGATGATTTGGAGACCGGCCAAGCTCTTAACCATTGTACAACCAGGGCTCCTTATCTACTATGGGGACATAATAATGGCACTTACCTTGGGGAATAACTTATTTAATACAAGATAACCATTGAAAAGTGATTGATGCATAGTGAGTGCTCAAAAAATACGAGCTACTGTTACATTGTGTTAACTGTTAACAATCATATATTAAATATTATTTTATTGTGATTAACAATATGAGCTTCATTTCCTAAAGCTGGGCATTAAAAACACTGTTCTAACACCTTAAAATAAATCTTAAAATATCACAGCCAGATCAAACTGGAGAACATTTAATCTAATGGTTTTCCACACTGTGTGAACTTGCACACTGCTCCTCCACTCCACCCGAGGGACATTTGGCTGGAGACACTTTTGTTGTCAAGACTCAGGGAGGAGGCTAGTCAACATCCTAAGATGCACAGGACTGCCCCCTACTACAAAGAAAGAATGATCAGGTCCCCAGATGTCAATAGTGCTGAGGATAAGAAACACTGGTCTGATCTAACCCCCAGTGGAGAGCATGATGGCACAGAGAAAGACAGTGGCTTGCCTGATGACACACAGCAAATCAGGGGTAGACTGGATAAGCTAAAGTTCTGTTTTGTCATATTTCACTGTAAGACTGGTGCCCTCACTTCTATCAGACAGAAGAGTTGGGAGCAGGTCTGAGCCTGTTGTTGTTTGTGAGTTGATGCTGAGTGGATTTTGACTCACGAAGATTCTGTGTGCGTAGAGTAGAAGTGCTCTGTAAGGTTTTTAAGGCTGTGACCTTTCAGAAGAAGGTCACCAGGTCGGTCTTCTGAAGCAGGGTGGTTCCAACTTCCAGCTCATAGTCAAAAGAGTGCTCAGCCCTGACAGTGTGCACCACCTTAATTTGTTCCTTAGGTATCTCACTGGCCTCCCTGCCACCCCACTATGCCCCACCCCGGTGGGGCAAGGGCAGGAGGTAGGGACACTTGGGCATAGCCTTTCCCAGCCTTATCACGCCAACTCAACCCAGTCAGACCCATCTCAAATCCAGACCAGGGGCTGAATTTCTTACTGGAAGCCTTGTAACTCCCAGCAGAAGAAATCCCGCTTTCTCGGGGTTTAGCCAATAATTATCACAGGGATTAAAGTCTGCAGGCAAACCAAGCAGAGGAGAGACAGAGAAGAAAATGCCTTGTCAGGTGGTTAATTTTTGAGCTGGGGCATGATTTCCAGGCAGACACAAGGCAACTTTTTTTCTCAATGCACCCAAGTCTGCCCCCTTTCACTCAGAAAAGGAAAGAAAGAGAAATGGTCTGTTCTCTCAAGCTTGGGGACAGGAACTTTCTGGAAATTGTATCTACTGCCACCATCCCTTCCCACAAGCCCGCCTTCCTGCTGGGCTGCAGCACGCATTTTTGTGAGGGCCCTAGGCTGTGGCCAGACTCTCAGCAGGCCCTAGCGGCTCCACGCCAGGCAGAGAGATGCTGGCCAGTCCTCCAGAAAGCAGGTCTGGGGTCAGCCATCTGTGGTGCCTTCTCTTCAAGAATTTCCAGATCTGGGGCTGTGTGAAGTCCTGGATGTTGAGTTCCAGCAAGGCAGAAGTCACCCTTAAAACCCTAAGGGTCCCGTCCCAGTCCCAACCAGGACCAGGCATACGGGAGGAGAGGCAGGTCCACACAGCAGCCAAGAGCAAGGCAGGTCTGAAACATCCAGCTTGGCATCTTCTGCAGGTCACTGCCCACATGGAATGACTGCACCTCCAGAATCACCACAGTGCTGCAGTGCCCGGAAATGTCCAGGGACACGGACAGGGAGCTAAGAGGTGGGGCTGCAATCTCGACCCATGAATAAGAAGCAGAGTCTACAGGTTACAACAAGCTTAGTGTCCAGCACCAGAGTCCCTGGGTTTAAATCCTACCTTTATCACTTCTAGAACAAGTGACTTAACTCTGTGCCTTAGTTTCCTCATCTGTAAAATGGAGGTGATGAGAATAATGATGATAAGAATTCCAGTCTCACAGAGGTATTCTTGCAAGGATTAAATTAGTTAATATAGGTAAGTCATTAGAGAAATGCACAGCACAGAGTAGGCAACATGTGTGTGCGTATGTGTGCACTCACGTTTGTGTGAATATACATATAAGGTTATCTATTATGGACTGGCTGTTACTTTGAGTACATTTCTTGCCATCTTTAAGTTGAAATTCCATCCCCATGACTTGTAAGACACTTTAACTGTATTATTTGGAGAAGATTCTACACGGCACACAGACAAGAACCCCAAAAGGAAGGGGTCTGTTGCATGTACACAGCAGGTCTAGGGAAAGGATCCCGTCTGGTAAGACAAGAGAGAACCCAACAGACATTCTCAATGCAAAAGCCAAGAGGCACCTGGCATGAGGTCTCCACTTGGAAAGATGGGGCTGTCCAAGGTGGGCCTAGCCTCAGTGCGACAAGGCCACTAGGAATAATAGTCTTGAGTTCAAATCCCAGCTCCATCACCTTCAAGCTGCGAGCTTTGGATTGAAGAACTGACCGTTCTGAGCCTTTGTGTCATTGGTAAGTGAGGATGAATACTATGCCCCCCTAGGATGGGGACAGGAAGAAGATCAATAGGCACACGGACATCTTCATTCTGTGAAAGCTGTACAATGCTGGGAGCATTCCTCACAACGCCGTTGTCACTCAAGAGAGCAACAGCCACAGAGCCCTCGTCGCATGCCAGGCAGTGTTCCTTCTATTCCTTTACTACACTCTCCCGGCTCCCCACGAAGAAGCTGTGGCTACTGTCTCCAATGTAAAGGGCTCACAGACTTTGAAGGACTTGCCCGAGGGTGCACCCCCTCAGTGTGGACTGCAATAATAACAGAAATGATGAGCTGTGTAATAAGCTATCATTTATCAAGTGTTTCCTGCCTGTCGGGCACAATGTCACACTTTTGACATGTATTAACTCACCTGCTCATCACAAAGGCCTTGTTTAAAAATAAGGAAACTGAGGCACTCCCTTATCCATGCACACACATCTAGCAAGGGGTGCAGCCAGGTTCCCACCGTGCCGTCTGAGCCCAGGGCCTGCCCTCTCTGGGTCTTTCTCTTGGCTTCTCAACAGAGATGATAGCGACAGTAGCAACCAGTGATTGCTGAGCACGTACCGTGTGCAGGCGCTGGGCTCAGTTGTTTAAACTCACTTGGCTTTTTACTCCTCAGGTACATTCTAAGGTCTGGCTGTTACTATTCCAGACACAGAGCCGCAGACACGGACCCTAAAGGAAAGAGGTCCAGCTCGCACACACACAGAGCAGGTCTAGGGAAAGGACTCAGCCTTGTAAGAGGAGAGAGAACCCAAGAAATGCCCTTTTGGCAAAAGCCAAAAGGCACCTGGCATGAGGCCTCCACAGGGGAAATGGAGCCATGAGAGGACTCCTTCCCTTTGGGGCCCGTGTCTGTTTATACATTTCTGGGACAATAATCATAAGAGTCCCTGGGGTGAGAGAATGAAAGGACAGGTGAGAAATGAAATGCCCCTTAATAATGCCCCTGCAGGCAGTTTTACATCCTTTCAGGGTCTATTCGGTCCTGAGGATTGGCAGTGCTGATTTCAATATGACCACTTTCTGGAGGGGGAGACTGAGGCTTGGAGGGTTAAGCCAGAGACAAGCCTAGGATGAGCCCAGTGGGAAGTAGCTGAAGTAGCCCAGAGTCTGATTTCTCATTTCCAACACAGGGCCCCCTCCTCACACCACCAGAAACACTCTGAGAAACAGCTAGGGTCCATCTGTGAGGCTCACGGGAGAAAAAAGAGAAAGAAGATTGAGGGGTTGCCTTATTCCAGGAGAACTCTTGGTCAAGCTGTGTACCTCCTTGACCTCTACCTCCTCCCACAGCCTCCAAGGGTGTTAGCCCCTGGACTCATTAGAAGGTGTTACAACAAGTTCAAGTCCTTGGAGGCATTCATTAAAAGTTTTCCTGGGATGGTTCACACCCCAGGTCACCAGGCCTCACTAATCATTCATGAACCCAGCAGGTGGGAGGGGGTGTGCCGGGGGCTGTGGCTGGACCAGGAGCCCCCAGTGGTCTGACTCTAGGAGGAGAGTACACATTGTCCTAGAAAAGACGCTGATTCACTGTGTGACGTTGGCAGGTCTGTCCCCCTCTGAACTTCAGTCTTGCTATGCATCCAGTGGGTCCTTCAGCTCCCAACACCGAGGGGAGGATGGCACATCTAACACTCCCCATTAAGCCTTATCCACCTGACAGCCCCTCCTGAAACACTGGGGACCTTTCTCTGGTTGAAGTATAATCCCACCCTAAAGCTGTTAGGTAGGATCTGCCCTTGAATCCCCTCTTGGTTCTTCAGCTTTGTCACTCTGTAAACCAAGGACCATGGCTCGGTCTTCCTGCTCTGGGCCTCAGTTTCCTCCTCTGATGAATGGGAATAATAACACTTCCTGTGAAGGGCATCGTCAGGATCAAGGAAGAGCGATTGCTGGTTTGGGGATAGCCACTGTGCTCTCCCACCTTAGGACAGGTTGTGGATTGAATTGTGTTCTACAAAAATAATCTATGCAGCACTTTGGCTAGGCCATAGTTCCTGGTATTGTGTGATATTCCCCCATGTTGGAATTTTTGCCTCTGTGATGTTAATGAGGATGGACAGCAAGTTGGTAAAGCAAGATTTCAGTGTGTAAGTTTGTTTGTGCCTTGGGTGGTCTCTTGAGATATAAAGGATAGGAGCTAGCAGACACAGTTGGGACTCCATGCCACCAAAAAAGCAGTGCCGGGAGCTGAGCATATCCTTTGAAAAGGACTGGGGTCTCTGTGCCTCAGAAGATTTTGGTCCCAGGGAAGACTGATGCAGTGGACCTTCCCCGAGTGCCAGCAGAGAAAGCTTTCCCCTGGAGCTGACACCCTGGCTTTGGACTTTTAGCCTACTGGACTGTGACAAAATAAAATTTCTCTTTTTAAAGCCACTCACTTGTGGTGTTTTTTGTTAGAGCAGCACAGGATGACTAAAAAAGAACACTTGTACTTGCTGCCCCCTCGACTGGAATGTTCTTCCTCAAGTATGCTCAGGGCTCACTCCTTCACCTCCATCACTTATTCAGTCAAATGTTTTCTTCTCCATGAAACCACCGTGACTTGTTCAAATTCCACTACTCCACCCCTTCTCTGGTTTATTTATTTCCATAACCCTCATCACCATCTGACATACTTGTGTGTTTATCTTTTGGACATCTTCCCATCTGGAAAAGGTCCCCAGGTAGCACAAATGGTTTGCTCTCGACTACAAACCTAATGATTGGGGTTTAAACTCACCCAGTACCAGCTCCCCAAGCGCAAGGGCTCATGATGTTTCAATTAGGTCAGTAGCTAGCACATAGTAGGTGCTCAATGAACATTTGTTGAATGGATGTATCAGTCACTGTGTGCAGTGCTGGACACACAGGAGACACTGAAGAAATATCCCTTTTGAGTCAGTGGTCATTCAAGACAGACATATTAAGCACCTACTATGTGCCAGGTGTGGATGGAAGACTCAGAGCAAGATGAACAGGTTCTTCATTTGCACTTTATTTGCTTGCTGAACACTTGACTTACAAAGTGTTTGGCTTCCCTGGTTCCTGGCCTTATGCTGCAGACAAGCTCACGTGACAAATGAAGAAACCAAGCCTGAAGAATGCACCTTGTTGCCACTTGCAGAGCAAGTTCCTGGTCAGCTGGGACCTACCCCAGATCACCTAGCCCACATTATATGCACCCACTGCTTTGCTGAACCCCTCTTGAGCACTGAGGGTCTGCCTGCCCTTGGCATTTCTAATTCTGTAGGGTTTACCATCATCTCACCCTTCCCTTGGTCCAGCTGACCCAGCCTAAGGCATCCTGGGGGTGCATGGTTGGTCCCTGCTGTTGGGGCCTGACTGTGGAGCTTCTAAGCAGCGTTTTGACAAGGTGCCTCCATTGCCCAGAATTCCCCATTTCTCAGTCCCCTGGGCTCCAGGCTCTGGGCCAAGAGTAAGAACGACACGAGAACTTTCACTGGATTTTTCTCTGAGCAAGTGCTATCTCATTTCATCTCCAGCAGCCCCTAGAAGATGAACTCTATTCCACATTATAAGGGAGGAAACAGAGGCTCAGAGAGATGCGAGCATCACCTGCCCACACAGTGAATAGAGGAAGAAGCCAGGAGGATTCAAGAGCAAGCCCACCACTTAAAAAGAACTTCCTGAACCTGGATCCGCAGGCTCATTCAGAATGCAGACAACACAAATAATGATGACAATAAACATTTACCTAGCACCTCCTACATGTCAGATATTCGTATCCACCTTAACCACGGGACCACTGGGACTCCATTCATACTTTTACTCTGTTACCACCTTTTATCTTACAAGATGTAAAACGAGAGACAAGCAAGCAGAAACAGCGGGGCCTCACAGCAACAAGAAAGAAGAACCAAGAGACGAATGCGTCCTTTGGACCCGGGGTCCCCACACTGAGAAACTCCTAGATGCAAGAGAAGATTGAGGATAAGGACCTTCCTCCCAGAATGGACAGACAGAGGTAGGCTTCCCTTGGAGCCAGTGTCCTGAATTTGGGCTTGTAGCCTCCTGGACTGTGAGAGAATAAACTTCTGTCTGTTAAAGCCATCCATTTGTGATATTTCTGTTACAGCAGCACTAGGTAACTAAAACACAATTAGGTACCGAGAGACTGGGGTGCAATTCTAACAGATCTCACTGTGGAAGTGGTTTTGGAATTGAGTAAGGAGGAGAAGCTAGAAGAGTACTTTAAATGGGGATAATAATAATACCGATTTCATTGGGATGTCATGATGATTGATTCACATACTTGTCTTTATGACAAGCCAACAAAACAGGCAAAATCCCAGTTTTACAGGGGGGTAAACTAAGGATTAGAGAGGCTAAGCAACTTGTTTGATGTCACACAGCCAAGAAGTGGGATAGCAAGAAGAAAATCCAGGAAGCTGGTGCTGGAATCCATACTCTCACCATGCAGTCCCTGAGAAAGTGACTCTGGGGGACACACCAGCCCAGTGGAGGCAATCGTTTTTCGAGAGGAGGAAAGCCAAGGCCTGAAGGTGTTCACAGTGCAAGAAAAACACAGATGCAGGAAACAGAACCAGGTCTCCTGGGTCGATGGCCAGTTTGTAGGGGTGAGAAGGCCATCTCAGAATGGGTCTCAGTGTCCCCTGACCCCTACACAGAGGCAGGGGATGGGCCATGAGCAGGGCACCATGTCACACCTCTGGTGGGTCCCCCTAGCCTGGACACACTTGATCACTCTAGTCCCAGCTGCACAACTAACTGACCTTGCTCTCTCCAGGCCACACTTTCCAATCAGTTTTCCACACTTCTGTTCTTGGTCTCTGTGCCTGTGAAGTCCCCATTCAGGGAACCGTAACTGGTTTTGCTGACTGGGTTCCAGCCCTTTCCAGGGAAACCTGAGGAGGCTACAGACAAGGAAAGTGGTGCAAAAGAGGAGGCAGAAGCACACCAACGGAAACTAGTGCCTACAGTAGCAATAACAGGTACCCCTGCAGAGCCTCAGTGAGGGAAACCAGCGCCCACGGGCAATCTTCAGGTTGTGCCCCTCCCCTAGATTCAAGACATACAGACGCTGGCAGCAGCCACACTCGGCAGAAATGACTTTCCCCTTCTTGGGTGGCCGCCTTTTCATATCTGTGGAGCCTGAGAATGGCAATCTGTACTGCGTCTGGAGTCCCCTTGGACTTGGACCTGGGGAACAGCACCGCTTCTGCCCCACCTACACCTCTGAGCCCCTATCCAAACATCTGACACACATCTTTTAGATAACTGTACATAATACCAGAAAACCCTGGTGGCATAGTGGTGAAGTCCTACAGCTGCTAACCAAGCAGTCAACAGTTCAAATCCACCAGGAGCTCCTAGAAAACTCTATGGGACAGTTCTATTCTGACCTTTAGGGTCGCTATGAGTCAGAACTGACTCGACGGCATCTAACAGCAACAATAACAACCTAACATCAGCTCAAAATCACAAGTCGAGCTCCTTCATCTTTTACGTAACCCATGATGGCAACGTATGAAAAGGACAACGCACCTTCCTCGCTTAACTGGTGAAGAGTGGTCAGCGATGAGCTGCCAGTTTGGGTTTCTTTTCTTTCTACACTCAGCAGAACAAGATCACACACAGTTGGCCTTAACCTGTGCGGGCGCTCAAATGGGAAAGTATCGGTTTTAATTTGTTGAATGATCTCACCCCTGGCGCTGGATGGCACCCAAGACACCTGCCACACCTGTTGTATGTTAGGGAAATAAGAATTTTCCTTGAGGGCCCCTTACCCCAGGCCACCAGGGCCTGCGGCAAAGTGGCTTGTCAGGAGAAAACGGTCCAGGCAGCTTGTCAAAAGGCCATAGGGAACAAGTAGAACTGTGGGTGGCAGCGAACAAGGACTTCTCTTGTTATTTTTCCCCACAAAGGGGAGGCGGCCGCTGTCAGCCCACTGGGAGCCAAGCGGGCAGAGTGGCCGGGTCAGCTCCCTCCAGTGGAGCCTGGAATTGGCCTCTGAGCAGGGCTGAGGGTCTAAAGGGGGGTGGTCATCTTGCCCGGAACACTCTATTTACAAGTCCTCTCTGCTGCCATGTGATGTGCCCACAGGCAAGCTGTTCACCTCTCTGGGCTTCTGTCTCCTTACCAGTAAACCAGGACTCGTGACGGTGCTGCCTCACGGGCTTGTTGGGCAAAAGAAAGCAATGAATGCATTTGGGGCAGGGCTCTCAAAGCTGGAGAGTGTGGGAATGAAGAATTATCCTGCGCAGGCTGTCATGTGTGATGCAGGGTTTTCAACAGTACCCACCCATGGCCTCTACCACTACATGTCAATAGCATTGCTCTGGCTGTGACACCTGAAAATGCCTCCAGATGTTGCCCAATGTCCCCTGGGAACAGAAGTCCTCAAGAATCACTGATTTAAAGAATTTCCTCCAGGGCCTGTGTGACACAATGGTGACACGATGGTGATACAATGGTGATGCACCCATTTTTAAGAGGAGAAGGCTGTGACATGCTGATCAAGTGGCTTCAGCCCTCTGAGCCTTGGCCTTCTCTTCTGAGAAACGGGTCCATCACCACGGTGGCACACAGCCTGCATACTAGCACAGGCCCTGGAGTCAGAGTACCAGGGTTTGAATTACCGCTCTGCTATGTCTGAGCTGCGTGACCTGGGTCAGGTGACTGAACCACTCTGTGCCTCAGTCTCCTCCTCTGTGAATGGGGATGATAGTAGCATGTGCTGTGATAAGGGGAACCTTGTACCCGGCACTTAGTAAGTGCTATAAAGGGGTTGTCAGTGGCCTTCACGAGGACTTTCAGAGCCTGAAGGAAAGGGTAGGAAACAGACAGATGGCCCAGGACCTCAACAAACTTGAATTCTCTCCCTGCAGCCTCCCAGGGGCCAGTACTTTCCTGTAGGGGAACTTAACAGTGTGGAAATCAAATCCCTCTCTCAAGCCCAGATTGCTGACAAGACCCCCCCAGCAGAGCAGAGCAAAGGGAACTAGGGGAGGAAAACCCAGCAGGGCTGCCCAGCAGAGGAGCACCAGCCTCGTTCACTCTTAGGTTCTGTGTACTGGTGACGCCCACCTATGGGCTCATTCCCATTGGCTGCCCCTCCCCATGTGAATTTCAGAGACAAGCAGAGCAGAGAGCCTGTTGTTCCTCTCTTGAATAGCAACCAAACACACTGCTGTCGAGTCGATTCCAACTCATAGTGACCCTATAGGACAGAGTTGAACCACCTTACAGAGTTTCCAAGGAGCTCCTGGTAGATTCCAACTGCTGATCTTTTGATTAGCAGATGTAGCACTTAACCACCATGCCACTAGGTTTTCCGAAAGCCCTTCATTAAATGTCACTCTTTCCAATCTGCTAACCTTCCCAGCAGGTGGGTTTCTTTATGCCCATTTTGCAGGTGGGGAACACGAGGCTCAGAGGAGGGAAACAACTTGCTAGGAAAGGATGTGCCTTGTGTGTGTGTCTTCCCACATCCCCTGATACATCCCTGCTGAAGAGGGAGCAATTTGGGTGCCTCCTGTAACTTGTCAGCGGCCCTAGAGAGGTGCTGACTTTGTGTCTTCAGAGATGGGGGTGGAGGTGGGGGGTAGGGGGTTGTGTCAGAAAGGTGGCTCTCCAGCTGCTCAGAAGTCCAGAGGGCGCTGTCCTGTCCAGTTGGACAAGGAAACACGATCTTGCTCCCTGCCGCATCCCCAGGAATCACGAGGCCTGTTTACACATGTGGCAGGAGCCCCGGGAAAGCGGAAAGTTGGCTGGGCCTCAGAGGAAAGGGTTTGAGACCCAGGGGCCCGGGTGCCTACTGCCAGATGGGTCAATGGGCAAGTCTGGCATGTGCGGAGAGTGAACACGGGGGACCATTGAGAGTTCTGCAAACGGCTGGCTGGGGGAGTCTGGGAAGTCCTTCCAAAGTCCTCTGGGCCTACTACGTCTTTCTCGCGGAAAAGCAAAAGGGCGGACATCCTGATTCTGGCTCAAACATTCCATGATGGGAAAGCAGTCTGGGGTCTTAGAAAGTGCACGAGTTCTAAAATCAGAGGGACTGGGTTCAAATCCAAATTCAGCCATACCACACCTGTTTAATGAGTGCCTACTATGTGTCAACCACTGCTGTAGGCGCTAGGGATGTTGCAGGGAGCAAGATAGACACAGGCCTTGCCTTCCGTTACTTGCAGGCTAGCCAGGGAGACAGACACTGAACAAATAAACGATCATTTCTGATTGGGATAAATGTCTTGGAGAAAATAAAACAGGAAGGTATTTTACAGGGTGACTTGTAGGGTGAGGACAAGTGCACTTGAGAAGGAATAACCAAGGAAGACTCCTCAGAGGCGGTACCATTGACATTAAGACCTGAATGACCAAAAAGATCAGGGGCAAGAGCATGCCGGGAAGATGGACTGGCAAGTGCAAAGGCTCTGAGGCAGAAACAAGCCTGGTAGGTTTGAAGATCCAAGAGAAGCTGATGAGGTTGCAGCACAGTGAGAGAGGAGAAGCATGTAAGAAGTAAAGTGGGACACGTGGACAGGGGCTGGATTACACAGAGCCCTGGGGGCCACCGCCAGGAGTTTGGATTTCATGTTACATTCCACAGAGTGACCTTGGCTGCCTACGTCATTCCGGTGTTCTGAGCCTTGGCTCCTCCCTTCTGGGGCTGCTACGTCGGGATGTTGTAAGGACTGGCTACGGGTACGCATGTGAAGCACCCAGCACCACAGCGCAGCTTAGTAGGTACCCAATCTGTGGTTGTCCGCCTGGGTCTAAGGAGGTGAGAAGACAGACTCTGTTCTCCCTCTGCTCATGATGATTCCTACCTCTGGGCTTTAGCTCCTACCATTTCCACCTGTCCCTGCCCCTAGATCTTTCCCCCAGGCCCCACCCCAGCTTTTGAAATTAGCCTCCGGCTGTTTCCAGAGTGTACCAGGTCAGTGTCTTTAAGCCAGGACAGGGCTTTGCCATATCTTAGGCACAAGAGCCCACATGACAGAGCACATCTGTGAAGGATGGACAATCAGTGCATCAGAATTCAGAGATGGATATGAAGCTAAACTTCCCAGCCCCGCTCCAGGGAGAACCAATCCAGCGGGGGAGTTCTGCTGTGTACTCATTCCCTATTGCGGCTATAACAGATGACCTCCAATTTAGTGGCTTAAAACAACAAAATTTGTTCTCTTGAGGTTGTGAGCGGCCATCTAAGATACAACTATTGAGCTCTACTAGTCCAGAACAAAATAGAAAGAAGGAAACCAAAGACTCAAAGAAGAAAATAGTCTATAGTACTAAATGTCTATGTAAACCATGGCTTCATCTATCTTGAAACCAGAAGAACTAGATGGTGCCCAGCTACCACTAATAACCATTCTGGCCAGGGCCACAAGAGATGGATCCTGAGAGGATAGGAGGAAAACATGGAACAGAACTCAAATCCTTAAAAAGTCCAGAAATACGGGGCTAGTTGAGACAAACAGATGTCCTGAGATTACTGTCCCGAGATATTCTTTAGGCCTTAAACCAAGGTCACCTTTTAGCAGAACAACCGACTGGCTCACAAAATAAAGAATATTACCTGTGAGTAGTAAGTTCCTTTTAAAAATCATCTATATGAGACCAAATAGTGATCTTTGACCATTTGGTCTCATACGGATGACTTTTAAACCCTGGCATTAGCTAGCCTAGTGAGAATGACTTGACTTGTGACCTCCAGAAGAGTAAGAGAACACATTTAAAAGCAGGTATGTTTTTAAATTGTGTTTAGAGTGAAAGTTTACACAGCAAATGAGGTTCCCATTTAACAATTTCAGGAAAGTCCGGTGGCATAGGGGCTAAGTGCTATATCTACTAACCATAAAGTCAGCAGTTTGAATCCTCCAGGCACTCACTCCTTGAAAACTCTACGGAGTCGTTCTACTCTGTCCTGTAGGGTCACTGGGAGTCAAAATTGGCTTGAAGGCAGTGAGATTTTGTTGTTATTGTTGTTAAATAACATGAAGGTTGGCTGCTTCTGGACACCCTAGGGAGGAAACTCCCCCCCTTCTTCCCAGCTTCTACAGGCTGCCTGCAAGCTTTGGCTTGCGGCCCCATCGCCCATTGCTTCTTTCCAGCGGCTCCTGTCACCACATGATCGTCTTCTGACTGCCTCCCCCTATGTCCCTCTTTTAGGAGGATCCTTGTGATTACACAAGGCCCACCCAGACAATGCAAGACAATCTCCTCATTGCACAGTCCATAAAAACCCTAGTGGCACAGTGGTTAAGAGCTACAGCTGCCAACCAAAGGATCAGCAATTTGAATCTGCCAGGTGTCCCTTGGAAACCCCGTGGGGCAGTTCTACTCTGCCCTACAGGGTCGCCGAGAGTCAGAGTTGACTGGACAGCAATGAGTTGAATGAACAAATTCCCTGTCCAAGTTCTCCAGGGTTCAGTGAGATTATGAGGATTAACAGCTCTAGGCAGTGTCTAGCCAGAGAAGGTGCTGGATCCACAGAGATGGAATTACAAGTGTTTTGGGTTTTTGCCCCTAGGAAGCCCCTATTATGGAAAGACTCAAGGGGCCTCTTCAAGTCCTAGCCACCACGTCTCCACAAATCCAGGACCAAGAGGGGAAAAAGGTGACTGCCATAACATTTAGTAGCTGTGTGACCTTAGGAACATCACTTAACTTCTCTGTGTCTTACTTTCCTTAGCTGTAAAAATGGAGCTCATTTCCCAACCCACCTGGAGCAGATGAGAATGAAAGACATCAAAAACATGAGGAAAACATGAGCCCAAGAGACTGACAGGGCCACATAATCCAGAGATTACATCAACATGAGACGAGAAGCACTTAGTGGTGTCGCCGCCCACGACTGCCCTGACCGGAAACACAACAAAGAGGCCCTGACGAAGAAAAACGGGTTGCAGAACTGGAACCCTATTAGAAAGACCAGGCTGGTGGTCCAACAGACTGGAGGGTCCTCAAAAGACATGGTCCCTGGACTCTGTTAGCCCAGAGCTGAAATCATTCCCGAAGCCAACTCTTCCGACAAAGACTGGACTGGACTATAAGACATAAATTGATACTGACTGTGCTTCTTGGCTTAAGTAGAGACTAACCGGAGGGCTCCTATCCTATCCAGGGGTGAGATGTGAGGGTGGAGGGGGACAGGAGCTGGGTGAAAGGGCATAGGATATACACAGTGGGAAGGAGGAATGTTCTGTTACATAGCAATGTGTCTGTGTAAGTTTTTGCATGAAAAATTGACTTGGACTGTACACTTCCACTTAAAGCACAATAAAAAAAATTATTTTTTAAATGGAGCTAATCATAGTTTCAAGTTCAAAAGGTTGATATAAAGAGTAAATGTGCTAAAATGTGAAAGGTACTTAAAACAGCACATGGCAAATGTGCAAAAAACAGCTCAGCTTTTATTGTCACTATCGTAAACCCCCATTACGTGCTGGACACTGCACTGGTCAATCCCCATATCTTCATATAAACCATCCACAACCAAGGTTCAGAGATGCTAAGCTTCCAACCCTGCTCCTCTCTCCACTGTGTCAGAGCCAGGACCCACACCCAGATCTGACTGACTCTGAGGCCCCTGTTCTTCCCACCATTTAGCTTCTCTGAGCTTTACTTTCCTCATCTGCAAAATGGGAAAGCTGACACATCCCATGAGCACTGAATGAAAAAATAGGACTTTATGGGGCAGGCATGATCCATGATTTCACTGAGCCCAGATAACAGCCCAGGGAAAAGATATTCTTGTTACCAGTTTTTAAGTGAAGGAAACGAGGCCCACAGAAGTGACTTGTCCAAAGTCATACAGCAAGGATGTAGAATGAGAATCCAGTTTTGATTCCAAAGTCTCAAAACGGAGAATGGAATGGACATTTTCTTGGTCACCCTTTTAATTCCCCTGTCTAACCTTTCACCTGAAAAATTAGACAGATGGAAGAAAGTGAGAGTCTGAGCATCTTTAAGAAGATCTGCCACCCCAGGGATAGGTCTGCTGCTGGCCAACATAACATGTTAGTGCTCCCTAGAGGCCCTTCCCTGGTAGCGGGAACCCAGCCTTGTGCGGGGCACACTTCGTTTTTCGACTAAGGGTTGCTTCAGCCCCACCTGGTGCTTCAAGGTCCCTTATGCGCGACCAATCTGCACAACACCCCATGGCAGCTGTGCCCAGAACATCCCCAAACTCCTTCTCAACACATCCTGTGAGTGTCGCCTCTAAGAACTTATCTTGGCCAGATAGCTAACTTAGCTGAATTTGCTCTCAGGGGGTACAGTGCAGGAAAGTGGGCAAGATTTGGCTGTAAATGCATGCGGCTTGTGCTTATCTGCAACCCTGCTTTAACGGGTCTGTCCTGTTGTCATTAAGTACCCAAGGCCACTCCCTAGCCTCCACTCCCAGGATGGTTATTTGGAGAACTTGGAGGCTGTCTGTCTGGCAGCATCCTGAATTCCCGAGCCTGTGACAGTTTGTAGTAAGAGCTGGGATCCCTAATGATGCTGGAAATTGCAATCATGGCATTCCAGAACTGCATCCCCTTCCCTGTCATCCTTGCGGGCAGCATTCCTGAACCAGGACGTAAAGTAAAAGTTGCCCTTAGTCTCCCTGTGAGCCAGACAGTCAGGGGCTGATGACTTGGTAAGCAAGGTAAGCACGAGCCTACTTGTGCTTACTTACTAATCTGTAGTGAACAATGTCACATGGGTTTCATATCTCTGTGGAACTCCCTGAAACTGTTAACTTCATATTTGTAAGTAAGCACATGTAAACCTTTGCTTACTGGGTAATCCATCTCTATAAGGGACTGTGAACTTGAGCAGAGGCTTTGATTCTACAGGAAGGCACTGTGGGGTTGGGAGAGACACAGATGCCAGCGACCTAGAAGCAGAACCTTTGACGTGATGAAAACCTGTGAAATTGTTCACTGCAGATAATCTGGTAAGCAAGGTAATCGCCATGCTTACCTTGTCTATCGGGCTGGATCATCTGCCCCGGAGCCAGCTCACCAGCCACAGAGACAGGTGCCTGACAGCCAGTCCTTTCGGACACACAGACTCCCAGAACATGAGAGTGACAAGCGCACTTGTTGGGACACCAACCAGCTGGGAAACCAGGACCCCGAAAAGGAGAAGTCCTTCACTACAGACCACAGAGCCAATAGCAAACGTCCAGGTTTTTTAAGCATCCTTTCTGAGCTAATATCTGGAAAATCTGCAAAAGCTTTCGGGAACCCGTGCACACAGAGCACGCTGCCCTGGTGACCCCAGATTGTCTACAGCAGAGAGGTTTCCAAGCGAATCTCACGTTGGTGTTGGTGGTCATGCTGGGAACACTTGTCTTGAAGCTCCTTTTGCACAGTAAACAAAGTTTGAAAGTTACAGTGTGGTGCCTTTGTTTGGGGAGGGCCGGTCAAGGTGACAGAAATTGTCTAGGGGCTGCATTTGTGTAGCAAACCCACTGTAACTGCTCTGTGTTACATATCAATACAAACAGCAATGTTCTCTGCTTACAGGTTTTTCCACTTGTATATTAGACTGAGAAACACGTGGGTGGTTAATATCCAAGAACACATGAATGATAATTATAATAAATGTTATGTGGGAAGACGAGTTTTCGGGTGTACTGATAGAGGTTTCTGAGGAGTTCCTGGGTGGCACAAATGGTCAAGCACTCAGAGACTAACTTAAAGGCTCGTAGTTTGAATTCACCCAGAGGTGCCACGCAAGAAAGGCCTGGTGATCTACCTCGAAAAGATCACAGCCACGGAAAATCCTATCTAGTGCATTTCCGCTCTGACACACATAGGGTCACCACGAGTCTGAAACGACTCAATGGCAGTATGTGTTTAAGCAGCAGAACCTGCCCCCTGAGAAGAAGTCCTGGTTTCTCAACCACTTAAATGCAGTGACACCCAGGGTCTCTCTAAAGGCCCCCACCAGGAAATTAGCAGGAACAAGAAGCAGTTCTTACTCAATCATAACCAGGAAGAGATTTTAAATTCACAATGGTTGAAAGCAGAGCCTGTGCATTCTGTGTTCATACCAGCTACGTGACTTTGGGCAAGTCACCTAACTTTCTCGGAGCCTTCATTTCCTCCCCTGTCTTGTGTAAGTGATACAGTGAAACCTGTGAGAGTCGGGACGTAACGGGACTGCCTTGTTGTTCTGGGTTTCATCAGTTTTCCGTCTGACAGGAATCAGTCTTATCACGTTTCTATGGCTCATTTTAGTGGAAAATATTTACATTTTCCTTCACTTGACAGATTTCTGCCTTACACAGTTTCCAGCTTTCACAAGGTTTACCATATAACACGATGCCCAAGATGGTCTTAGCGTGATGCCTGGCACGTAGTACACACTCTATAAAACACCGCACTGATCAGCCCCAGAGTCCCTCAGTGGTACAAAGCTGAGCTTGAGCGCTCAGCTACTAACTGACAGGTGGGCAGCTTGTAGTCACTCAGAATAAAGGCCTGGTGATTGCCTGATTACAGCCAAGAACACCTATGGAGTGCAAGTCTGCTCTGCAACTCACAGCACCACTGAGTCAGAATCAACTTGAGGGTGACCGGTTTCTTTCTTCTCTAAAATCAGGCTCGCTATGATAACGGGGGCTACAGACATCACTACTGGGGTTCCTACACAAACGATTCACTGTGAAGCTGATGACACCACAGAGCCTCTCTCAAGTCCTGCACTGAATTTTGTATTTGTAACTCTGTATTCTTTTTCTTAAAGACAGCCCTCTCAGACAGCCTATGCCTCAAGTACCAGAACACTGAGACCTGCCACCAGGGTCCAAAGAACTTTCTGTGGGGCACAGCAGAGAGAAGCTGACGGACTTCCCTTCCCCTAACGACAGAGACCCTGTGTATCTCTTCCCTTCTTCTCCAAAGCTCTGCATGGGGCCTCATAGACATCAGTAATCGGCCGAGGCTCCTGTACGCACCCTTCTACGACAGATGTTTCACAAACCCAGGCAACCGCCGTGCTCAGCCTTTCACAGCGATTCCCAGAAACACGACGACAGGTCCATTATACAGACACGGACACAGAAAGGGACACCCCAAGAAGGAGACTGGCCCAAGGCCCCAGGATGAGCTAATGGTTCAGGATACGCTGGTTTTTGAGCAACCTAATCCAGAACCCAGTCATGGCAACGGCACAGGACTAGGCAGCCTTTCGTTCTGTTTTACACGGGGTGGCCGTGAGTTTGCAACTAACTCAATGGCAGCTACCAACAATCTTCATTCCAGCATTTGTTGTTTATTTTCTTCCATGTCAGGAAAGGCTAATAGCTTGGGTAAATTCCACACTAAAGAACTTGGATGTGTATTGGCACTGGCTCTCCTTCAGGTCACTAGGTATCATCCCCTCACTCCCTGTGCTCAAGGAAGGCCTCTTCCTCCATGCAACCCTCTCTAAATCTCTCCCCCATCTTCCTCGTCTTAGCTCGTCAGTGCTGGGTAAGGTATCATTAAATCACATCTTCTTTCCTTTTGTTACTGTGGTTTGGGTGTCTCTTCCTGCAGGTAGAGTCTTATGACCCTGATATCCCACCCTGGTGTCCAGAATGGGCTGAGCACAGGCATCCCATAGGGACCTACAGTCCCATCTCCTTCAGGCCCCATCTGTGTTATTTTTGTAATGACGTTCGTAACCTCAGCCTACAATGCTAGATTCTTCTATGGATTACTGCTTTGGGGAGTTTGCAAACAGCTCGGCTTCTGGATTCTGACAAATGAAGGACCAAACCTCCATTGAGCCATTTGCTGTGTGACTCTCAGCAAGTCACAGGTACCTCTCTGAGCCTCGATATCCTCTCTGGATAATGGGGTACACTTCTCGCCGGAGAGCCACCAAACAGATTAAATAAGGGAATGTGGCTAAGACAAAGTTTAGCCCTACACCTTGTCCCTAGTAAACCACTCATCATATTATAGGGTGCCTATTATGTTAGGTGACCCTAGGGGCCAGGGTAGAACTGACCCCAGAGTATTCAACGGCACTTGGCTTGGCTTTATTATGTTAGGATCCCGGTGCAGAACAAAACCAACCAAAGTGTATCACGTACTTCAGATGTACCAGGCGCGTGTCTAAGAGATTTTACTTATATTGCCTCATTCAAGCAGCCTCAGTTCTGTAGGATGGCGCTGTCATTTCTTACATTTTTATGTATGAGTAAGCTGAAGTTCAGAGAGGTTAAGTAACTTAGTCCAGGTCACACAGCTTGGCACTCATCAGCCTTCACTGTGACTGCCAAGTGAAATGCACAGCACAGTGCCAAGCACACAGAAATCAATAAAGAGAAATCTGCCCTGTAGAAGTGAGAAGGTCCAGAAGGTCCCGTGGGACTCAGGCTCCAGGGAGCGTCTGGGAAGAAGACCGGGAGAAGGTGGAGGAGGTTCAGCAGTCTTCCCCTCCAGAGCCTAGGGCAGAGAGGGTCCTGCAGGTGGCGCGGCCGCTGCAGGGGTGCAAGGGCGCAGCGGCAACGGAGGCGTTACCTTGGGCGGGAGGGCGAAGACCACCGGCAGCAGCACAAGCGGCGTCAGGAACAGCACCAGCAACCGCCGCGCACTCCACACTTTCTTGGCAACTGCCGCCAGCGCCGCCATCAGCGCGATCACCGGCGGAGCCGGCCAGCCCGTGACTACCCCGCGCCTGGCCCCGACGCCCGCTTAAAGCCCAGGGGAGGGTCCGGGGAGGGGACTGCGCTCGGGACCCGCCCTCTCCATGCTCCCCCGCGGAGAAAAAGGGTGGTGCCTGAATCCCTGGGACTAGGTGCAGGGGGCGGGGGGCGGCCCCGAGAAAGTTGAGAAAAGTCAGACACCAGAACTGAGCAACCTGGCAGCCTGAAGGCAGCGTGACCCGGGGTTTAAGCATTGCCGTTGCGCAGCTAGGAGGCTTGCCCTTGTTTACCAGCCTGTAAAATGGGTGTTAACGGAAATGTCAGGACCAAAGCGTTTATAGGGTCTCTGAGGGTCTGAGCCCTCTCGTCTCCGATGCATTTGGTGGTTTGTTACTACAAAAGAGCCCCCTGGTGGTGCAGTGGTTAAGCCCTCAGCTGTTAAGTGAAAGGTTTGTAAGTTCCAACCCATCAACGCTAAGGGGAGAAAAATGTGACAGTGATCTTCCTAACGATGACAGCCTTGGAAACCCTGTGGGATTCTACTCTCTCCGATAGGGTTGCCAAGAGTTAGAATGGACTCGTGGGCAACCGGTTAACAGGTTATTATTATCATTATTGTTATTAGGTGCTGTTGAGTCGGTTTCAATTCATAGCAACCATACATACAAGAGGACAATACACTGCCCAGTCCTGTGCTGTCCTCATACTCTCGCTATGTTTGAGCCCCTGTTGTAGCTACCGTGCCAGTCCATCTCACTGAGGGGGCCTTCCTCTTTTTCGCTGACCCGCTGCCTTACCAAGCAGAAAGATGTCCTTCTCCAGGGACTGGTCCCTCCTGATAACATGTCTAAAGAACGTGTTTCATCGTCATCACCTCCAAGGAGCAGTCTGGCTATACTTCTGCGTAGACGGACTTCTTTGTTGTCCTGGTAGTCCACTGTTTATTCTTTGCCAACACTGCAATTCAGAGGCACCAGTTCTTCTTCAGTCTTCCTTATTCACTGTCCAGCTTGTGCATGTATGTGAGGAGACCACAAATATCATAACTTGGTCAGATGCAACTCAGTCCTTAAAGTGACGTCTTTGCTTTTTGACACTTTAAGTAGATCTTTGCCCAATGTAATATGCCATTTGATTTCTTGACTGCTGCTTCCATGAGTGTTGATTGTGGATACAAGTAAAATGAAATCCTTGACAACTTCAGTCTTTTCTCCGTTTATCATGATGTTGCTTGTTGGTTCAGTTGTGAGGATGCTTTTTTAATTCCTTATGCTGAGGTACGATCCGTACTGAAGTCTGTGGTCTTTGATCTTCTTGGGTAAGTCCTCAAGTCCCCTACACTTTCAGCAAGCAAGATTGTGTCATGTGCTTGACAGGTTGTTAATGAGTCTTCCTCCAGTCCTGATGCTGCACCTTTCTTCATGTAGTCCAGTTTGTTGGATAATCTGCTCAGCATGCAGACTAAGCGTGGTGGAAGGACACCAGCTGGTTGCACACTTACTCTGATTCAAATTAAGCAGTATCCCCTTGTTCCCTTCCAGTGACTGTCTTTTGGTCTATCTGCTTCCCTTACTGACCCGTTAGCTCACTTCCTTTGGGTCTCTGCTTAATTTTCTGACAGCCGGGAAGTTAGGCAGAGACCCAGGGGAAGGAAGCTAGTGAGCTCTGCGCATGTGTGAGAAAAGCATTCTAGGAAGAGGGAAAACCCGAATACAATGGCTTCAAGACAAGAGCAAACTTAGCTTGTTCTAGGATAAGCAGGGGACTAGAGTGCAGAGATAGGATGAGAAGGGTGGCAGACGACTAGACCATAGGATCTGAAGGCCCGGGGAAGGATTTTGGATTTTACACTGAGTGTCACGGAACAGGACGAGGGGACATTGTGTGGATTTAAGTGAAGTGCCAATTCTGCTTTTATCTTTTTAGAACAGTTTTATCGAGACATAATTCACACACCAGACAATTCACCCATTAGAGACACACAATTCAATGTTTCTTAGTATATTCATAGAGTTGTACACCATCACGACAGTAGGTTTCAGAATACTTTTATCACCTCTGTCTTGGCCATCTAGTGCTGCTAGAACAGAAATGCCACAGACAGATGGCTTTACCGGAGAGAAGTTTATTCTTTCACAGTCCAGTGGGCTAGAAATCTGAATTCAGGGTATCAGCTCCAGGGGAAGGATTTCTCCCTCGTCGGCTCTGGAAGAAACTCCTTATCAGCAGTCTTCCTTTGGTCTCAGAGCATCTCAGAGCAGGGACCTCAGGCCCAAGGGACATGCTTTGCTCTTGGCATGGCTTTCTTGCTGGTATGAGGCTCCCACTTCTCTTTCTGCTCATTTCTCTCTTTTATATCTCAAAAGATATAAAAGAGATTGGCTTGACACTGTCTAATCTTGTGGACCTCATCAATATAACTGCCACTGGTCCATCTCATTACATCACAGTGTTCAGATTTACAACACATGGGGAAGTCACATCAGATGACAAAATGGTAGACAGTCAAACAATTCTGAGACTCATGACCTACCCATATTGACAGATATTTTGGGGAGACACAATTCAATCCATGACACCCTCTGACTGAGTTACCTAGTGCTCCTGCAACAGAGATATCACAAGTGGGTGGTATCGACAAACAGAAACGTATTTTCTCATAACTGAGAATACTAAAAGTCTGAATTCCAGGCACCAACTCCAAGTCTTTCTCTGTCATCTCTTTTCAGCCTCTGCTTCTTGACCCCTTGGTGATCTTCACATGGTATGGTATCTCTCTTCCCCTGTGTCTGCTTGCTTGCTCAATCAGGTCTTTTCTATTTCAAAAGAGAGCAATTTAAAACACATCCTACACTAATACTGCCTTATTAACATTGTAAAGAAAACCCCCTTGCAAATGGTATTATAATCACATTTGTTATAAACACAGGTATAAAACAAACAAAAAAAACCATTGCCATATGGTTGATTCTGACTCATAGCACCTTTATTTAGAACACATATTTTGGGGGACACAATTCAATCTATAACATTCCCTCAAAACTATTCCCCACTAACAGTCACTCTCTATTTCTCACAGCACTAAGCAACAACAACAGCAAAGAACACTGCTGTTGAGTCGGTTCTGACTCGCAGTGACCCAGTAGACAGAGCAGAGCTTCCCCATAGAGTTTCCAAGGAGCACCTGGCAGCTTTGAACTGCCAACCTTCTGGTTAGCAGCTGTAGCATTTAACCGCTACACCACCAGGGTTTCCATAGCCCTAGACAACCACTAATCTACTTTCCGTTTGTAGGGGTTTGCTTATTCTGGACATCTTACATAAATAAAATCCTGCAGTACACAGTCCTTAGTGACTGGTTTTTTTTTTGCTTGGCAGGATTCATCCACTTTGTAGCATATATCAGTTCTTCATTCCTTCTTATGGCCAAGTAATATTCCAGTGTATGGATATAGCAAATTTTATTTATCCTTTCATTAGTTGATGGGCGTTTGGGTTGTTTCCACCTTCTGGCTACTATAAATAATGCTGCTATGAATATTCATATACAAATTTTTACATGAACACATTTTCATTTTTCTTGGGTACATACCTAGAAGTAGAATTGGTATGTTACATGGTAGCTGTATATTTAAGCTTTGCAGGAACCGTTAGGCTGTTTTCCAACGCAATTGCACTGTTTTACATTCCTACCAGGAGTGTATGAGAGTTTCAGCTTCTCCACATCTTTGCCAACGCTTGATAGTATCTTTATTACAGCCATCCTAGTAGGTGTGCTCTTCATTTAAAGGATCCCTTCTTGGGGAGATGATGATGGCTTGGACTGGAATAGTAATGATGGCAGTGGAGAGAAATGATATTTTTCTGGATATATTTTAACAATTGAGTTGACAGATTTTGGTGATAGTCTGGTGAGAGTTTGAGAAACAGTTGTTGTTGCTGGGATCAAATCAGATGATGGAATTATTTCCAAAACCACGACAGCCATTCCAGTGAAACCAAGAACTCATTGCCGTAGAGTCAATTCTGACTCATAGCAACCCTATAGGACCGAGTAGAACTACTCCATAGAGTTTCCAAGGAGTGCCTGGTGGATGTAAACTGCCTAACTTTTGGTTAGCAGACGTAGCTCTTAACCACTGCACCACCAAGTTTTCCATTTCAGTGAGGACACACAAAATAATTGTATTCTGTATTACAAAAAACGAAACAAACCCATTGCCGTTAAGTTGGTCCGACTCACAGCAACCCTGGAGGTCAGAGCAGAACTGCCCCATAGACCTTCCAAGGAGCCCTTGGTGGATTTGAACTGCTGACTGTTCAGTTAGCAGACATAGAGCTTAACTCACTATGCCACCAGGGTTTCTGTATGTTGTGTTACATGGCATTTAAATAAAAACATTTAATTATGTGGAGTGGAAGTTATTCCTTATTTCAACTTTAACCCTTAATCCCACTTTGGAGAAAGTCTCAGTTCGGTATTGGCATCTCTTTCCCATTCCATCACTTGATAATCTTCTTTTCTTTTTCAGTGAAGGCTTTAGGGTCAGGGATTTGGGGAGACCTTTCAGTCTTGCCAAAACTGGTCAGCACTACTTTGTTTTTCATTTATTTATGCTTACAGTTACTTTTGACTTAGGGCAAATGATTTTTGTTAATTTTTATGAATGCTGATGACTTTTTAAAAAAACCCTCACTTTAAATTATATCAATTTAAGTGTATAATGTGAAGCAACTTAAAAACTAAAAGTATTAAGTAGCAAATAGTGCAGAGAATGTGTGCCTATGGCAAAATGGCAAAAATTGGATGGAAAAATTTGAAGTTTACAAAGCGTTGGGATGGATGGCAAGAGAAGGAACCTGGAAGGGTGCAGTCAGGGCTCACTTCTCACCAGGCCAAGCTGCCGTCATTCCAACAACCTCAGGGGCTAGTCTTTTCTCAGTGGACACATTCCAGTACATGATTCAGCTTTCTCCCATGACATTTCAGGCTGAAGACCCCAGCTGAGCCTGCCCACGGAGCCTCCTGTGGAAAGATGAGGTGCTCAGACCAAAGAAGCCATTCCTAGGGACTCTGACCAGCTAAGAAACAGTGGTCCATTCCCCAAGGCCTGAATGATGTGGTGGGAACAAAGGTATATCATGGCCAGACCCCCTAGGCTGGCTCTTCTGCTCCAGATCAGCCACGAGGTTAGGAGTACAATATCTGATGTTACAGCCAAGGTTTCAGTCCAGGGCCTCAAATGTAATAAAACTATTATGGTAGTATTACTAATAATAGCAAGTATATGGGAACCCTGGTGGTTATGGCTGCTAACCAGAAGGTCTGCAGTCAAACCCCACTGGAAACTCTACAGGGCAGTTCCACTCTGTCTATAGGGTCACTATGAGTCAGAATCAACTCAGGGGCAGTGGGTTTGGTTTTGGTTTTATATATATTACGCTAATATATACATAGTGGTTAAGAGTTCAGCTGCAAAATCAAAAGATTGACAGATCAAATCCACCAGCAAGTTCTTGGAAACTCTATAGGGCACTTCTATGCTGCCCTGTAGGGTTGCTGTGAGTCAGAATCAACTGGACACAACAGGTTTGGTTTTTTATTACAATTATTATGGGCCAGAAGTTCCCTCGGTAATGCAGTGATTTGAATGCACTGTGTTTCAAACTCACCCAGTCACGCCATGGAAGAAAAGTCTGGTGACCTGCCCCTGTAAAGATTTCAGCCAAGGAAACCCTATGGAGTGTACTCTATAATTGTACTGTATAATATATGAGGTTGTCATGTAAATGACTCAACGGCACGAGCTTTGGTTTTTTGCGTTTTTTTTTTTTTTTTATCTACGTGCCAGGCACTGTTTTAAGGACTTTAGCTATATTAACTCAGACAATCGGTACAGTAACCTATTTGCAATATCTTTTAGAAGCTGTCACTCCTGCATTACACAAATCTATATTCAAAGTCTGATTGGGGCATTTGTTTATTGTGCAATCCTGGGTGAGAGTTTAATTTCATTGCTCCTGAGTCTCCTTGTTTGAAATGGGGACATCCCAAACTCGTTCTATGAAGCCAGCATAACCCTGATACCTAAGCCAGGGAAAGACCCAACAAAGAAAGAGAACTACAGACCAATATCACTCATGAATCTAGATGCAAAAATCTTCAACAAAATTCTTGCCAATAGAATACAACAACATATCATGAAATGGGGACAATAATTGCATGCCAGTCACATGGATGTTGTGAGAATAGGCAAAGGTAGCACGTGGTTGCTACACCTTCCAATTAGCAGCTGAGCGCTTAATCACTGCATCACTGGGGTTCCTTCAGCGTACAAAATAAGTAGGATACATACTTGCTATCATTAACAATACTATTATTACATTTGAGCCACCAGATTGAAACCTGGCTCTAACGTCAAATACTGAACTCTTAACCTCACAGCTGGTTCTGGAGCTGAGATGTGATAGACCCTGGTTCCCAATTGCTTCCTCTCTGTCTTTGGGGAATGGACCAAGGCTCCTGTGATGTCAGCTGGTCAAAGGGCAGCACAGTTACACAGTGAGTGATCAATAACTGACAATTATTATTTCTGCTTGTGGCAGATTTCGTTTTCCAAAGATGGCACCACTATATAGTTTCCATCACATATGCTCTTCTTACAGTGTGCCTCACCTGACACTCTTGCTACTGACAGATGGGAGGGGTCTGCGTTCCCACCTCTTGGATGTGGGTGGGACATGTGATGTTCTTACCAACAGAACAGGGCAGAAGGGATGGTATGTGACTTCCAAAGCTAAGTCATAAAAAGAATACAGTGTCTGCCTGGTTCATTCTTGGGACTCTCCTCCTTGAAACCCACCTACCCTATTTGAAGTTCAAATTAGACCTGGCAGAAAATTCTCATGATCAGGCCCATGTGGAGAGAAACTGAGGCTGCAGCCAACAGCCAGCTAACTGGTATATGTGTGAATGAGCCTTCAGACAACTCCAGCCCCTAGCCTTTGAATTTTGCAGCTGAACCTCAAGACATGGCAAAATAGAGACAAGCCATCTCTGTGTCCAAATTTCTGAACCCCCAAATCTGTGAGCATAGTACCTGATTGTTCTCTGCCATTAAGTTTTAGAGTAATGTGTTATATAGCAACAGATAATTATTACTACTGCAATTACTGTTAGTGTGATTACTTTTATTACCTGGAGAACAGCTTCTTATGGGAATGATGGTCTGTAAGACATGAAGTCCTTAGCTGGGTAACTGGGACCTCAGAAGCCAGCAGAGGGCAAAGTGGCTGCAAGGCTGGACCCACTAACTTCTTTTCTTGGTTTCTTTCCTCTTAACACTGAAAAGGAAGTAGACTGTGGTAGTGAATTTTTAAATAACTTTCTCACTTGGTGGATGGCTTGACTAACATTTATGAAATCAGCAACTAGGTGTGTCCATTGAACAGAGGAGGAAACTGGAATTCACAGAGATTAAGACATTTGTCCATGGTCACAGAGTCAAACAGGACAGAGCTGAGATTCCTGTGACACATACTGCCCCTCCATCCCCCGTGCCTGGATACTGAGCTGCCTCCGTTGCTAGGATTATCAGAAGAACAAGGGCTTGCCATGTATTTGATAAAGGAAGGAATCCGACATGTGGCCTGAAATCCAGAGTGGCCCTTTATCAACAAAGAAATATTTCATCCCCTCCTTTGGTCTCCAGGTGGAAAACTCCCTAAAATAGCCCATCAAACAAGAGTTCATCTTCCTTTTAAAGTTGGTCAGAGAGATGGATCACCACCCTTCCATTAAGGTGTGCATAACCCTGGTGTCATGGATTGAACTATGTCCTTCAAAACTACGTGTCACCTTGGCTAGGCCAGCATTCACAGTCTTGTGTCATTGTTCATAACTTCATCATCCATGTGATAATCCTGTATATTAGAAAGCCAACCTCTATGTTAATGAGGCAGAATTAGAACAGTTATGTTAACGACACAGGACGTAATCTACAAGATTAAATGCTGCCAATAAAACTATTTCTATTCATAGTGACCCTCTAGGACAGAGTAGAACTGCCCTGTAGAGTTTCCAAGGAGCACCTGGTGGATTCAAACTGCTGACCTTTTGGTCAGCAACCATAGCATTTAACCACTATGCCACCAGGGTTTGGGCTATGTTTTAAGCCAATCTCTTTTGCAATATAAAACAGAGACTGTAGATATTGATTTAGACATAGACATAGATTTATAAAACAGAGAAGTGAACGGAGAGATACGGGGGCCTCATAGGACCTCATACCACCAAGGAAGCAGTGCCCAGAGCAGAGCGTCCTTTGGACCTGAGGTTCCCGTGCTGCGATGCTCTCAGACCACGGGAAGACTGATGCATCACAAGAACCTTCCTCCAGAGCCAACAAAGAGAGAAAGCCTTCCGTTGGAGCTGATGCCCTGAACTTGGACTTTTAGCCTTCTGAACAGTGAGAGAATCAGCTCCTGTTTCTTGAAGCCATCCACTCATGGTATTTCTGTGACAGCGACACTAGATGACTAAGTCACCAGTGACCATCAGCTGAGCGCTTACTATGCCCTAGTCCTGTGCTAAGGGTTCCCTGATGTTGTCTCTTTTCATTTTTACAACTATCCTTCTAGGTGGCCATTGTTGTCCCCATTATAGAGGAGGAAGGTGAAGTTCAGAGGTGTCTACTCTGACTCTGAAGCCTATGCTCTTCACTCTCAGCAAGACTATCTTCTAAGCCTGTCACAAACTCCACTTTCAGACAAAGTTGAAAAACACCAGTTTGATGTGAGTTGACTGTCAGGTGTGGCCAAGACAGCAAGTAGAGAGATAAGAGGTCCCATGAGCTGAACATGGGCACCCAAGGAAAACTAGAGATCATGATTTAGGGTTCCCATAGAAATCCTGGTGGTGTAGTGGTTAAGTACTACATCTTTACTAAACAAAGGGTCGACGGTTTGAAGCCAACAGTCACTCCTTGGAAACTCTATGCAGCAGTTCTACTCTCTCCTATAGGGCCACTATGAGTTGGAATCGACTCAGTAGCAGTGGGTTATAGTTTTATTGTACTAAAGTTAGTAGGCATAATAACCACCATTTATTGAGGGACTATGTCTATGATTTATAGAATAATATTCCAGGCACTCTGCTAAGAACTTCATATACTTCATACTGGCTAAATCCTCGCCTGACCCAGCAACAAAAAACTCTCTGCCATTGAGTCAATTCTAACTCATAGCAGCCCTACAGGAAATAGTAGAACTGCCCCATAGAGTTTCCAGTGCCTGGTAGACTCAAACTGCCAACCTTTTAGTTAGCAGTGGTAGCACTTAACCAGTACACCTCCAGTTTCCTCATACTGGCTAGTGTACATCAAAAAGAGAGGAGGAAAATAATCTTATCCATGCTTATTTTAAAATGCAGAAAATATCTTGGGGAAGATAAATAAACTGGTTACCTTGCTTTCCTCCTAGGAGAAGTGTTGGGAGGGTGCATGCAGGAAGGACTACGCACAGCCAAGCTTCTCTTGGTCTTTAGTGACATCCCCCTAGACTGTATGGGCAGCTTAAAAAACAGAACAAACTGAATTCTCAGGCTTCCACATAGGTATGTGTCCTACATGATTGAGATCTGGGCAGTAAGAAGTTAATAGCTGTTGAATGCAATGTTTAGGATGGTTTCTTTAAAAGAGCACATGCTTTGTTCTTTCTCTTCCTTCCTTTTTGCTGTTTCTTAGAACGTAGTATAATGGCTTGAGCTCCTGTAGCCGTCTTGGAGCATGAGTGTGAAAAGCTTGTTATGTGGATGGCCCCCAATGAACCAGGCCTTCTGATACTCACGCTGTTATAAATTAATTCCCTCCCACTCTGACTCTGGGCTTAGCCCTGTGACTTGCTTTGGCCAAAACAAATTTAGCAAATGTGATACAAGCAAAAGCTAAAAAAGTGCTTCCCCCTTTAGGGTTTGTCTTCTTGAAATGCTCCCCCTCCTCTGCAGTCAGCATCATGCTACAGAGAAGCTTAGACCTTAGGCCTTAGAAGCTTACGAAATGAGGCAGGGCCCCATGGCGGCCGGGGTGGGGGTAGGCCTGGCAGATGAGAAGCCATCTAGGATGTTCCAACCCAGCTAAGCCCCAAGCTGACTGCAGCCACCTAAGTGAGCTCTGACACACATCAGGTGGCAGGAAAGAACCAAACCACCCAACTGGGCCCAGTCAACCACAGGATTATGAGAAATATCAAAACTGATGTGGGTTGAAGTTTTGAGGTGGTTTATAATGCACTAATTGACAACTGAAACCACAAGTTGGCCTTGAGACTAGAAAGTGCACACTGCAGGTGGCAGAGCAGAGAGATGGGGGTTAGATCTTGGGTGAATGCACAGAAGTACTACGGTGCTTCCTTTATAAGACAGTAGAAGCTCTTTTGTGTGGAAGCTTTCAATGTTTATGGCTTCTGCTATCTGCAGATGAAGTTGATACATCAGAACCACAAGCAAACTGGAGACTTCCTTGCATACTACGTGTAAGGATGGATGCTGGGATACACGCCTAGCATCCCCTTCGGGAATAAAGGGTCTCAGCTGCTGGGAATGTTACCAGCACCCACCCCTCAGCCATCAGCTGCCTCTGGGGATCACCTTTTCTACTAGAGCTGCCTCAGACAAGGCCATGTTCTTCCCGGGTGGTCTGCATCCAGTAACTGATTGTCACAAATTAAGACCCACTTTGAAGGACCATCTTCTTCCCAAGCATTCAGTGTGATCAACCAAGGCCTCTGTTGATACTATATCTCAGCCCAACTTCTTCTTCTGTCTGATCTTGTCTCCTTCCTTCCCTCTCATGGAGGTGGATCCCAAGAGCATAATGTAACAAACTTCTGGTACAAGAAGCCACTACCCACCCATCAGGGGAGATTTCCATGTCTCTAGGATGCTGGACAGGTTTCAGTCAAGCTTCCAGACTAAGACAGACTAGGAAGAAAGGCCTGGCAATCTGCTCCCCCAAACTAGCCAACAAAAACCCTATGATCATAACATGACCATTCCATCGTCAGTCCATCACAAAGATGGCACAGGACCAGGCAGCATTTTGTTCTGCTGTGCATGAGCTCATCATGAGCCGGGGACCAATTCAACATCAGCTGACAACAATTAGAACAACCTCAGAATCCCAGGAAACCCAAGACACAACACAACTGTTTTTAAACCTTTTGAATATTGTACTTTGTATATTACCTAGAAAAAAAAAAGAAGTAAATAAAAGGGAGTTCATAGGTAAAACTGTTTCATAGTGTGGGTTTTCTAGGAAAGAGTGGGAGTTAGGAATGCAAGAATATGTGGAGAATAAAACCCCAAACAAAACCCATTGCTGTTGAGTTGGTTCTGACTCATAGCCACCCTATACAGTGGAGCAGACCTGCCCCATAATATTTTCAAGAAGTGACTGGTGGCTTTGAATTGCTTACTTTTTTTGGTTAGCAGCTGTAGCTCTTAACCACTGTGCCACTAGGGCTTCTTAAGGGGAATAACACCTGTGAAAAGGAAAAGGGAGATGTAGGACTAGCCTCCAGCATTAGCTGCTTCAGAAACTGTTTTTGAGTCAAGGCCATGCTGTTCCTAGGGTAGCCCTAGTCCAGATGCTGAATGAGCAAGACGGTGGTTTGGTTGCCATCCTTCCTGTGCCATCTCCTCCCATGGGAATCTCTGCTGTGCCGGCACAGATCTGAGACTGTCATGCTGGCTATGAGTGGGTGCTCATGTTGACAGCCCTAGTTGTGTCCAGTCTCCCTGCCATTCCTTCCAAGGTACAAGATATGTAAGTTGAAGTCCTCTAGACCCTCTAGCTCATCCACTGGGTGAATAACACTGAGTGACAACTGATACAGTAAAGAACAGAAGAATCACCCGGCTGAGCCCAATCCCCAGTTCTGATCTGCTAATATCATGATAAAATATGTTAAGTGCTTAGGGGGTAGCTCATTAAACAGCAATTGATAACTGACACTGTGTGCTTGGCAGAGTCGTGTCACCTCTCTGAGCCTCTGCATCTTCATCTGTAAAATGAGAATAATAAAAGCAACTAAGCACACAGTTATTGCAGGAGTTTAGTAAATTAGTGTCAGACACAGTTCTAACAGCTTTTCGTGTGTTTACTGATTTAGCACAGGGCCAGGTACATAGCAGCTCCTTGATAAGTGGTATTAACGCTTTTTTAATTGGCAACTAACAAGTTATGTAAGCCAAGCCAAGCCAAGTATGCACATATATATATATATACATGTATATATATATATATATATGGAGAGAGAGAGAGAGAGAGAGAGATCCTTATTGGTACAGTGGTTAACAGCTTGGCCACTAATCAAAAGTTGGTGGTTTCAATCCACTAACTGCTCCTTGGAAACCCTATGAGGCAGTTCTACTCTGTTCTATAGGGATGTTATGAGCTAGAATAGACCAGATGGCAGTGGGTTTTTTGTTTTTCTTTTATAACAAGATGGCACAGTGTTTAAGAGTCCAGCTGCTAACCAAAAGGTTAGCAGTTTGAATCTACCTGCTAGTCTTTGGAAACACTACAGGGCAGTTCTACTCTGTCCTATAAGATTGCTATGAGTCAGAATCCTCTCAGTGGTGATGGACTTGGTTTAGTTTGGTCTAACACAACAAGAGGAGCCCAGGTGGTGCAATTGTTAGGTCTCAACTGCAAACCAAAAGGGCAGTGGTGGGAACCCATCAGCTGGTCCACAGGAGAAAGATGTGGCCATCTGCTCCTATAAAGATTACAGCCTTGGGAACTATGTGAGCTGTTCTATTCAGGCCGATTGGGGTCGCTGTGAGTCAGAATCAATTGGATGGCAATGGGTGTAAGATAAATTTGTAGAACATGTAGCATATCACAGGGTGCTTAATGTCACAAAGGAAAATCAAGTCAGGAAAAAGAACAAGAGGAGTACTGACTTGAGTTTCTCTTTCCCTCCACTGAAGTCTCCGTGTCCCTTCTCCAGTGCGTTCCCCAGCCCCTGGCCTTGCACCTCTCTCAGCATCTGTCAGTGTGGCATTCTGGAGCTTCTGCAGCTCCAAGAGCAATATTGGCTTTGCAGCAGGTCCCAGTAGGAACCCTCGGGCTGGGTTTGGGATTAGTCAACCTTCCATTTCTCCTGTGGAGCAGGGACAAGCAGCTTGGCCTCACAGGGCCTTTCCTCATTATGGGAAGGGGCAGGCCTGGACCCCCTTTGGACTGGGATCTGGGCCACCCCCGTCCTCCTATATCCTGGGCAGAGGGGAAGGTTTATAAACACTAAGGGGCCTTTGATCGGCATGAAACCCCCAGTGATCTTGCTGTTTTTTGTTCCAAACTCTGGGTCAGGACCGCGTTCTGTTTACCCTCCAGCAGGGAGCACTGTGGGAAGGTGGAAAGTATGTGTGTGTGTGTGCGCGCATGCCTGCTTGTGTGTGTGCGTGAGCCCATGTGTTTCTAGAGTGGTAAGAGGAAGCTCACGTGCATCTTTGAAACCGTAAGAGGGAATTCAATTCTATTGAATCGATGATTACGGAGCACCTATGATATTTGGTGGAAACCCTGATGGCATAGTGGTTAAGTGATGTGGCTGCTAACTGAAAGGTCAGGAATTCAAATCCACCAGGCACTCCTTGGAAACTCTATGGGGCAGTTCTACTCTGTCCTATAGGGTTGTTATGAGTCAGAATCAACTTGAAGGCAATGGGTTTGGTTCAGTTTATTATGTTCTGTTGCTGTTATAGCTTGTAGGTGCCACTGAGTGAGTTCCAACTCGTGGTGACCACAGTGACCAAACACTGTCTGGTTCTGCACCACACCCCCAATTGTTTTTATGCGTAAGCCCACTGTTACAGCCACTGTGTCAATCCATCTTGCTGAGGGTCTTCCTCTTTCTTGCTGACCCTCTAGGTTAGCATGACATCCTTCTCGAGGGATTGATCCCTCCTGACAACATGTCCAAAGAATGTAAGATGTAGTCTTGCCATCCTTGCTTCCAAGGAGCACTCTGATTGTGCTTCTTCCAGAGGAGATCTGTTTGTCCTTTTGGCAGTCCTTGGGACAGTCAATATTCTTCTCCAACACCACAACTCAAAGGGCAGCAATTCTTCTTCGGTCTTTCTTACTCTTTGTCCAGATTTTGCATGTATATGATGTGAGGAAAATACTGTGGCTTGGGTCAGGTTCACCTTAGTCTTCAAGGTGACGTCTTTACTTTTCAACACTTTAAAGATGTTGTTATTCATGAAATTTTCACGGCTAATTCTCTTCAGTAGGCTGCTGGGCCCTTCTTCCTAGTGTGTCTTAGTCTGGAAGCTCAGCTGAAACCTGTCTGCTGTGGGTGACCCTGTTGGTGTCTGAATACAAGTGGTGTAGCTTCCAGCATCACAACTTGCAAGTCCCCACAGTATGACAAAATGACAGACACCATTATTATAGAAACCAGGACCAGTGAGCCTGCATTCTAGATCTGGGGGAGACAAATGGTGAGGAAATGAACAAGGGAACTTACAGGGCTGCCAGTCACGAATGCCAGGCAGATGGATAAAGCTGAGGAGGCAAATAAGGGGGCTAGGATTAGAGTGTCACCCTCTTAAATAAGGTGCTCATGGAAGGCCTTTCAGATAAAGTAGCATTTGCACAGAGCCATGGAGGACACGAAGGCGGCAGCCATGGAAAGATCTGTGGGGAACAGTGTTCTAGGGAAAGGCAGTAGGAAGTGCAGGGCCCCTGAGTAGGAAGGCGTGTGGAAGAAGAGTGGGGAGCCAGTGAGGCTGGACCAGAGTGAGTGAGTGGACGGGGTAACAGAAGAGGGGGTCACACGGGTGAGGGCGTTGGGGTAGGGGCACCCAGAGTGAGGTGGCAGCTGCTAAAGTATTTTGAGCAGAGGAAAGGTATGATATGAACTGAGATTTAAACCAGATTCCTCAGGCTACTGTGTGGAAAATGGACTATCGGGAGGCGAGACAGAAGCAGGGAGACCAGCAGGCAGGCTGCTCCCAGAGTCCAGGGAAAGGACCACAGACCTCACCACGAAGGTGGCTGTGAGGTGGTAGGTGGTGGGAGGTTCCGACCGTGTGTTCATAAACCTTTTATTGAAATAACCCCAGTGGTGAAGGAATGGCTGCTGACCAAAAAGTCGGCAGTTTGGGCCTCCCAGTGTTCCTTGGAGATTCCATGGGCAGTTCTACTTTGTCCTATTAGGTTGCTATGAGCCAGAATCGACTCAAAGGCAGTGTTTCGTTTTTTACATATATACAGAAAAGTACACGTAACTGTACATGCAGTTGGATGTAGTTTTGCAAATAAAACTCATGTACCCAGTGTCCAACTCAAAAAATAGACCTTGGTCATTGTTGCAGAAACCCTCTTAGAGCCCACAAGTCACCACCCCTCCCCCAAAGGTAGCCACTCTCCTAACTTTCTGTCACTATTTTTAAAGTAAAGCTGACAGGATGCATTGATGGGTTAGATGGGGGGTCAGAAGGGGAGTTATTCTAGCACCATGAGGGGCGAGGGGTCTCCAGGGTGGCAGCTTGACTTCTTGACCCTGGAGCTTCTCCAGAAACCACAGTGGTGTAGTGGTTAAGAGCTACAGCTGCTTACCAAAGGGTTGGAAGTTCGAATCCATCAGGTGCTCCTTGGAAACATCACGGGCCAGTTCAACTCTGGCCTTTAGAATCGATGTGAGTTGGAATCCACTCAACAATAGTGGTGGATGGTGGTGGGTGGCTTCTTCAGGATTCAACACAGAGCTTCACACAGCCAAGGTGCCCAATAAATGTCCCGCGAATCAATAAATAAAGAAGGAGAAGAATAGGTAGGAACTCCACAGTACCACACCTGTCTCCTGGCTGGTTAGGAAGGTGTCCCCCCTCCCAACATCAGTACTCAGCAAGATGTTGAAAGAATAATAAATTCAAGGAAGGAAAGGACAGTGGGAAGAAAGGAAGAGTGAGAGAAGGTGGTGGAAAGAAGACAGAAAGAAATGAGGAAGGAAGAGAGTGAAGTTTGGAAGGAAGGCGAGAGGAGGGAGGGAAAGAACCAAGGATCCAGGAGAAGGGACAGAAGCCCAAGGAGACTGGAAGGACAGGGAAGCTGTGTATTTCTGTACACAGAGAATGATGGTAACTTGTGACCTCTGGTGGCAAGACAGAGTCACTTCTCCAGGCTCCTGAAAGGGGCTTCCATCCTTTGGAGTTGCAGGGCCTGGAATGAAGGACACAACAGAAGACTCCAGTACCCAGAGGGAGGGTTGGACAGGCACTTGTAAGAACCTGGGCCTCTCCCACAGGGAGAGCTGGTGGCAGCAGGGTGAGGACAATCGTGAGGTGAGGCATCTGCTGGGGGCGCAGAATTTGAGGTGGCGTCAAAACAGTAATCAAGACAAAGATTTTAATGCAATGTTTTGAAAAAATCAAACTGGCAAAACATGACTTTTTGTAAATACAGTCTTACTGGAGCTAGAGTCAGGAATTGGGGTTTATTTTCTAAGTCATATCACAGAGATCAAGCCCTAAATGCCTTCACAAATGTTGATGTCAACTGTCATGTCAGCTTTGAGTAGTGTGAACAATTAACACGCCCATCTACTGACTGAAATGTTGGTGGTTTGAGTCAAACCAGAAACACCCTCAGAAGAAAGGCCTGAAGATCTACTGCAGGAAAATCAGCTACTGAAAATCCTGTCGGGGACAGCTCCACTCTGACAACACATGGGGCCTCCATGAGTCAGAACTGACTCAATGGCAACTGGTTCAGGCCTGAAGGTGCTCCCAAATCGTTCAGCCCACACGTGTTATAAGCGTGGTCAGGTCTTCCTGTGAAACGAGAACATGGTGTCTCTTATAGAGGACTCCTGAAGTTACGCTTTGCTTTTTCAACTACCTAACTCTTGGCTCCATGGGCTGGTCATAAGGGAACTTTTAGGTGTTCCAGGATATGTAGGCCTGTGTCCTTTTTAGTACTAGACACATCTCAATGTCATATTCTATTGCCCTGGCTCTGTTGTGCGACTTTGGACAAGACACTTAGTATTTCCATGTCGCAGCTGCTTCTGTAAAATGGGTTAATGGATGCAAAGAACTTAGTCACTGCTCAAGAGTTAGCTGCTGTTAGAAACTTAGGTTGAACTCCAGCTCGTCACTCAGGACCTGATATTTCACATTGCTGAGACTGTTACCTCCTCTGTGAATTGGACAACCATAATCCCTTTCTGGAGGGGTCATTGATGGGATTTATGTGAGGTGCTTCTCCTGTTTGCACATCCCTGCAAAGCACTGACTCATAGACACAGGGATTTCAAAGGACATGGGAGTGGAGAAGCTTATTAGTCCTCTGCAAGGCAGTAAGCTAGGGGAGGAGTCTGCTGCTTGCCTCAGAAGATTTGTCAATCCTGTATTTCCTAACACAGGCCAATGGCTGAGTATGCAGATGACCAACACTTTTCCTGGGAACACTGATGTAGTTTGTCCAGTGCTCTCCTATCTCTCTCCCTCCTAATGCTTGCAAGGGGTATCTTTATTGCTTCCTTTGGGGTTGCAGTGCCTTGAATGAACTAAAGCATGAGCCCTGCTACCCGGGCTACTGCCGGCCGCATGTCCCACGCACCACTGGGTGCCAGGCCCAGCACCAGCTGTTTGCAGCATGTTTTCCACTACCCCCACCCTGGCTTCCACCGTCAACCACTCCATCGGCCAGCTGGGGTAGCCTCCGCACTGGTTTCTTGCCCTTGATGTCGTTTTTCTATCAGCAACGAATGTAATCCTTCAAAATGTGAACCAGATGTCCCTCTGTTTAAAACCCATTGCATCCCATTAAGAGTGAAACCCAGCCTTTTCACAAGGCCCACCATGATTTGGTCCTTGCCTGTCTTTCCCTCCTATCTCACTTTGTGCTCCTCCTTCTCCTTGCTGGCTATATGACAGCCACACTAGCCATGCTGTCCCTTAGTGACGCTTCTCCTTCATGATCTCTGTTAGATGAAGACCCTCCTTTCTGGAATTCACTCCTGTTTCCCTTGCACTTCTGCTGTTCCTTCACATCTTCATTCAAATGTCACATGAAACCTCCCCGGACCACCACTCTCTGTCCCTCATGGCCATTCCGCATCACATCACTCCTTACATCACTCATCACTGTCTGCCTTTGCATTAGGTACTTGTGTTGCTCAGACAGGAAGTTCTAGAACATGGACAGCCTTTGTGCCCGTTGTCTGGTACATGGTGAGCAGAGGTACCTGTTGAATGAGCACCTGTATGCACCAGGTCCCTCACCCTACCAGGCAGGTGTTAGCCTTACAGCACACCTGAGAAAGCAGGAATGAGCCATCTCAGTCACGGTGAGAGTATTAAATGAAAAAAATGGAGTTCTTTGAAAACAATGTCACATGATACCAAGGCATGGAAACCCTGGTGGTGTAGTTGGTAAGTGCTACAGCTGCTAATCAAAGGGTTGACAGTTCAAAGCCATCAGGTGCTCCTTGGAAACTCTGTGGGCCAGTTCTACCCTGTCCTAAGGGTGCTGTGAAGTGGAATCGACTCCATGGCAACAAGCTAACGCCAATGCATAGTACGATCATATAGAGAGCTGTCAAATGCAGCATCCCATTTCCTAAGGGGTCAGTGAAAAGAACACAAGCTTTATAGCCAGACCGAGGTATCTCTTGCTAACTGACATCTTGGGCAATTTTCCTCCTTTTTTGAGCCTGTTTCTCCCTCTGTAAAATGCGACAATCCCTAAGTCAGAGTTGTGTTCAGGCCCAATGTGAAAACTCGGTGCACAATTACTGGATATGATAAGGAATACTAGTTCTCTTCTAAGCCACAGCCGCTCAGAAGGTAAGCTTTCATTCATTCCTGGACAGCTGCCACCCCAGGGCACTCAGGTGGCACTGCACTGAAGGACCCAAGACACGCTCCTGCCTCACCAGAACATGAGCTCCATGAGAACACGTGTCTTGCCCACCTTGCCCATTGCCCTACCCAGGACCCGTTTCTGGGCCAGGCACATAAAAAGTATTCAGAATGTATCTGCTGATTGGAGTTTACAAGGAGGAAAATGATTTTATTATATGCCCCCACCCACCTTTCCAGGGGGGAGGAAACTGAGATTGGGCAAGACTGCGAGCTTGTTAGTGGCACTTTGCATCCTAACTCAGATTTTCTGCGTCTTCCCCTAATGTGGACTTTACCAAACTTGGGTCATTCACAAGCCTTCTCACCCTTTTCACTTTATTTATACATGTTATATGAATCAATTCATTTTTTTTACTTAAGGAAACTGTATCAGTCAACAGCAACGAGTTTGGTTTATTTTTTTAATTAAAAAGTAACCACAAAAAATATAAAGCAAAATAAAAATGCTATAAAACCCATTGCTGTCTAGTTTCTTCCAACACCTAACAACCCAGTAAGAAAGAACTGCTTAAGAGGTTTCCTAGGCTGTAAGTTGTACAAAGCAGACTGCCACAACTTGTCCCCATGCATCAGCTGTTGGGTTTATACTCCCAACCTTTCAGTTAGCAGCTGAATGCATAACCACTGTACACCAGGTCTCCCTATTATACAAATTATATGAACTTCAGTTGTTTTAACATTATGAGCCTGCTTACCAAGTAATTCTTTAAGACATCTATTTTACATCAAAGCCCCATATATGATACAAAAAGCAACACGTGATGCAGTCTGATATTTTCTCAGTATGATTCTTTTTCATTTCAAAACCTTTTGAGCTACAGCTCACTAAGCTGGTTTCATGACAGATACATCATGCATAGAATTTTTAAAAAAAAATCTTGAGCAAAAATAAACCTAATGTTGGCAAGTCGATTTCGACTCACAGCAAACCTGCAGGACAGAGAACTGCCCACAGCGTTTTCTAGGCTTTTGTCTCTATGCAAACAGATCACTGGGTCCTTTGTCCTGTGAAGCCACTGGTGGGTTCACACCACTGACCTTTCAGTTAGTGGCCGAGCACTTAACCACTGTGCCACCACAGCTCCTACAAATGCTGGACTAGAGGGCTGGAAATGGACTGAAAAGAAAAATGTTCTTATTATGTGGATCAATGTTTTCTAATGTCACACCCATGCACCTGTGGTACACCTGTCACAATTGGGGATGAACTCTGTGATACATTTATTTTAAAGACTCAATTCTGCCTTGGCAGATGAAGATACTTAACAAGCACAATCACAGACACCACTTAAAAATATCTCAACACTTTTATTTAGGTCTTCACTCATATTCCTAGCATCTTTCAAATTAACTCTGAAATACAAATCCATGTGGGACTGTCACAGGTATTCTTTTATCCGACCATGGACCTCTTCCTCCCTCTCAAGCGTACTTCATCTAACTTTTTTAGCACCGGCCTGGCCTTTTTGGAGGAAGAGGAGTAGCTCTGCAGAAAAGCTTCGAACACAGTCTCGGTGTTGGGATGGGTGCTGAGGAAGGCCTTCTCAAGGACGTAGAGGTCCACACCCTTATCTTCTGGAAGTGCTGAAACGAAACTCAGCCCGAAGTCTATAAGCACAACGTTCAGCTGTTCTAGTGGGGGCTTCAGGAGCATGTTGGAGGTGGTGAGATCTCCGTGAATGAGGTCCTCATCGTGCATTCGAGCCAAAATCTGCCCAACTGTCTTGGCTAAGTGGGAGAGGTTTGGGGAAGATTTTTCAGTCTCCATGGTGGATTCAATATAATCTCGAACAGTCACTGAGCCTTCTATTTCTTCCATGTATAAACAGTTGGAAGCATAGTCCACAAAAAAGACAACTGGGACAGATATCCCTGTAATCAAGAAATATGCCATTATTGGTTGGATTCTCCTTTTTTTAAAATGGTAAGTTTATTTTTCAAAGATTAGGCCAGTTTTTTACAATCTATATCTGCTTATCTCAGGAAAAAGATTTGGAAATGGTGTGCCCTAGGCGGGTGGAGAGGAGGGGACAGGAGTTGGTTGTATGAATACAGGAAGTACAGGGTGGAAAGGTGGAGTGTGCTGTCACAGGGCTGGGAGAGCAGCTAGAGTTGCACAGAGCTGTGTATACTGGGTTCTGTATGGCAAACTGACTTTGATCACAACAAAAAAAGAAGAAGTATGGTATACCCTGGTACAAATGAACTCATCTGGAAGTTTCTCTGCTCATTCTTCACAGGACCAAGCCTAAGACCACCCCACAGACCAGTTTAGAAGTGCCAAAGCTTCCTCCTGCTTTCCTACACTGCTGTTTATGATTTGGCTTTATTTACCACATTTGCTGCCTAAAAAAACAAAATAAAGAGCCAAAAAGGGAAGTCCAGTCCAGTCTGAGCACTTTCTACCTAAAGAGGACATAAACAGGAGGCCAAGCAGTATGCTGGCTTAAAGACTGATCTTTGCTGTCAGAAAAGACAAGGTTCAAATCCCTTTCTTATTAGTTATATAACTTGAAAGTTATATTAACTTTCTTGAGACTCAGTTTCGGATGCTACGAGGTCCGTCAATGAAATTGTGAACTCATCTTAGAAAAAGCACTACATGCCTCACTGCTGAGTAGCACTGCAGTCACCTTCGAAGCACTCCCCTTGGGAAGCTATGCACCAATGCCAGTGCCTAGCCCACCCTTCAAACCAATTTTGGAGCTTTTTCTGGAATGGCCATCAGAGCTGTCACCGTATTAGCCCTGATGTCCTGAACGTCATCAAAATGTCTTCCTTTCAACATTCCCTTTATCTCCAGGTAAAGAACAAAGTCACTGGGGGACAGATCAAGTGAGTAGGGAGAGTGTTCCCATATTGTTATTTGTTTACTGGCTAAAAACTCCCTCACAGACAACTAAACAATTAAGTTTGTGAATCTGCTACCTTGCCTCCATGTGCAGTGGCCATTCGCTTTGAAGGGTGGACTAGGACCGGCAGTGGGTGCACAGCTTCCCAAGGGTAGTACTTTGAAGGTGACAGTAGTGATATTTAGCAATGAGGTATGTAGCACTTAGAACAATTAAGTTCGCACACTTGTCAGATCTCATATAACATGAGAACAATACCTCCAGTAAGTGCATTCAATGAATCTCTACTGATGCTAACAGTGCTTAGGACATTGCTGTAGACACAGGGGACATTATCAGTGGGAATGATCCAGTAATACACAAGGCAGCCACAATTTCTGCTTAATGCAACTTATGTCCTAAAGAGCACAAACATAGAAATTATGGACACATAAATAGATTCCTTAAAGCCAGGGATGGCAGAAACGTGCCTGCTGGTTCACTACTGAATTCCCTCCGGTTCCCCTAGCAACCAACAAAGGCCTGATGCACAGCAAGTGCCTAAAACGAAAGAGCAGGAAGTGTAACAGTGAAAAGCCAGTCTTTCCAAATCAGACAGCTACGGCCTGGACGCCCCGCTGCGGGGTCGAGAGAAGGTTTGTTCCCTTCACTGAGTCCTAGTTTCTCATCTGAAGACAAGATATGTGGTGGTAAGTGTAAACACAGTGGTGTTTTAATGAAAGAAAAAAAATAATTCCACAAGTTCTATCATTTATTGAGCACTTCTGCCAGGCATACATTCAAACATAATGCATGATATACACACTTCATCTAACTGTCACTACGTGCCTATGACGTGGGGTCCTTAATTATTATCACTTGTACTTTACATGTGAGGAAACTTGCTCAAAGGGTGGCTACATATGAAGCAGCAGCAGAGTTAACATCTGAAAATACAAGGTTTCTTAAAACTAACCAGCGAGCCCATAGTCTTTGCTAGACATCTCAGTCAACTGGCATAATATTGTTCTTAAAGTTTATGTTCTATATTTTAGTTTAGCAACTAGCATCAGAGTCTTAAAAGTGTGCAGGCAGCCACCCAAGATACAAATACTGGCCTCTGCTCACCCAGAGCAAAAGAGAAATAAGAAAATCAAAGATTTGGAGAAGAGGTAGTGGCTACACCACTAATAGTCTACGCAAACCACAGCATCCTCAACCCTGAGACCAGAAGAAATAGATGGTGCCCAGCTACCACTACCACAGATCTCCGTGATGGGGCCACAACAGATGGACCTGATAGACTGACAGAAAAATGAGGAGCGAAATCTCATATTTAGGGGGGCGGCGGGGGTGGGGGGAGACATACCCTGAACCAGTTCAGACTGGAGGACTACCAAGACTATTGCCTTGAGATCCTCTTTAAACCCTGAACTAACAGTAGCCCCTGAAGTCGTCTTTTACCTAAACATCAGACTGCATCACAAAAACACAGAATGTCTTAGCAACATTGTTAACGTTGAACCAACAGTGGCAGACCCGGGATGTGAACTAGGACAAATGGATCCGGAGCAAATGCTCCCCGCTGCAAAGCCACGCGGCTTCTAAAAATTAGCTAAGAAGGAAAACAGAAGGCAGAAGGTATAAATGGAGAAACTGAGGCAAAGGAATGGTAAAGAGCGCAGGGGAGGCCGCCGCCCGCCGTCTCCCGGGGCCCCGGAGCCTCAGGGCGCCCCGCAGCCGTGGATGCCTCACCTGCGCGGCGACAGCGGAACAGCGCCCGGGCCTCCTGGACCGTCCGCCGCCGGCCGAGTCGCGCCTCCAGCGTCGGGTGCCGGTAACCCTTGGGGAAGCGGTGCTTCACCATGGCCGCGCGGCCCTGAAAGCGGCCTCGGAACACGCGCGCCTCAGCGCCCTGCTTCACCAGCTCTAGGCCGCTCAAGAAACGGCTGCACCGCTCCCGAGCCGCGGCCAGAGCCTGATCCCCCGCCGCCAGTTGCTTGCTCTTCTCGACCTCCGTAGCACTGGAGGCCGCCATGATCAAGCCGCGGCGCCGCTGCTCGGAGACCCTCGGCTCTCTCCGGAACATATCGGCGGTGCTTCGGGTATTTCCGGAAAACCTCCGCCCTCCTCGGCCACACGAACGACTTCTCGGGCACTCGGACACTTCCGCCTGCGGAAATCTTTCCGCTTCCCAACGTTTGGGGGTCTTTCCGGAAGCCGTCGCGCCCCTCCGGGGTTCCACGTGTCGATCTTCCTCTCAACTCTTGGACTGTCTCTGTAAGCCCTCGATAACTCTCAGTAAGCAAGTCTTGTCGCCGCTCTCTGGAAGCCCTGGGTGACTCGTGCGGCAGCTTTGTTGACCCCACTCGCCAGTTTTTCGGCTCTCTTTTCGGAAAACTTCGATATATCTCTCGTGTAAACGTTTAGAAATCTCTTTGCCCTTTCTGGAAACCTTGGTGATGTAACGGTTAGGAGCTACGGCTGCTCACCGAGCGGTTGGCAGTTCGAATCCACCAGATGCTTCGGGAAACTGTAGGGCAGTTCTACTCTGACCTGTAGGATCATGGAGTCAGTGGGGTTTTGCCCTTTCTGAGAGTCTCAGTCCTATGGGAGCCACACTCCTCGCCCCTTGGCTTAAGTGCTAGGGTAATCCTCAGTTCTGATGTGTGATGTCACCGCAAACCCTGAATTAGCAAATACTGAACCGTTACTGCTAGGGAAATCACAAAGCTAGGTGCCAGCAGTGAAACCTGTTGCGTGGATTCTGACTCATAGGGTAACACTGCCCCACTGAATTCCCAAGGAGTATCTGGTGCATTTAAACTGCCAACCTGTTGGATAGCAGCTGTATCACTTAACCACTGTGCCACCAGGGTTTACAAAAAGAGAGCTTGAAGGCAGTGTCCCTTGCTCAGCTTCAGCTGGAAGTGTGTGTTTGGGGCTATCCAAATTTTTGGCTGCCCTGTGCCTGTCCCCAAATCACTGCAAAAGCAAACTGAGTGTGGACTTTGTGCTTACTGATAAATAATAGTGACTGATTGAATTCACAAATACTCAGAATCTGCGAATAATGAGGGTTGCCTGTAATGGCACTCATTTATCGAGTGTATTCAGGAGTAATAAGGTTAAAGGAATAAAACTCATTTTATGGGAAAGGGTATTAAGGCTCAGAGACTGCAGTTAATGAGGCTAGTGGGAGTGGTGAGGTTGTGGAGGAAGTGGGATCTGGGAACATTTTCCAGAGGAGACAAAACCTAAGCTGTACTGGAGAAAATAAACTTTTGCTGTTGATGTTTGTTTTGTTTTTAATTGCAAAGCTAATATGAGTTGTAAGAAATCCTTGCAGTACAGAATTTTGCACACACACACACACACACACACACACATGCACATAGATCAAAGACTGCCCGTCCCCCTCTCCGATCTACAGCCCCCCCAGTCATGGTATAAAGTTCATATCTGGATTTTTTTTGTTTTTTGTTTTTAATACAGTGCCTACACTCACGTATATTATTGGTTCCTGTGAGTCATGGCAACATGTATAACTGAAAAGCCAAGCCAAACTTTTTGCAGTCATGATGATTCTGACTCACAGTGACCCTATAGGACAGGGTAGAACTGCTCCGTAGAGTTTCCAAGGAGCAGCTGGTGGATTTGAACTGCTGACTTTTTGGGGTTAGCAGCCGAACTTGTAACCACTGTGCTACCAGGGTTCTGACTATGCATAGCAGAACAAAATGTTGCCTAGTCCCGTGCCATCTCCGTGATTGCTGATACGTCAACGATATAGTCCCAACATAAGCAAGAATAATTACTGTGCGTTCTCCAATTTTTCTTTCTGCTTAGGCAATTTATCCTGGATGGTTGTCCATATTGCTACATATAAAATCACCACCACCTCCTTTCTAAATGGCCACAGTTCCCTGTTGCAAAAAGTTGTTTCTAGGGAGTGTGTGTGTGTGTTACAAACAATGCTACAATCCACGTATCTGCACAGTGTTTCTAAGTACATCTTTGTGGAAGTCATGTTGCTGAGTCAATGAGATAAGAACAGTTTAAAATTTGACCCACTAGCCAAGCTGCCTTCTCAGAGTTTTGTGCCTGTTTACTTTCCTGTCCAGTGTGTCTCTCATTTCCCTGTACCTTTGATTTTCCCAGGTTGCAGAAAACTCAACGGGTGTTTGGGTTCCAAGCAGAGAAAACCGACACAGGGCAGAGAAGCCAGCAGCGTTATCTGGCTGGTGCCCAGGGATACTGGGATCAGGCTGAGAGACAAAAAGGCAGGGGTAATGTCCTGGTCCCAAAGGACTCTGTGCTAGAAGGGAGAATGCTGTTAAGACTTGGGTGACAGCACCAGGAATGTGTCTTGAAGTCCCCTGCCTCTGGCTGTGGAAAGGACAGCTGGGCTCTGGAAGAACAGCCAAGCAGTGGAGGATGGATGATTATAGGAGCTTTGCAGAAAAATAAAGCAGGGAAAGGGGTCGGTGGAATGACATGCATCCCAATTTGCCAGGGACAGTTCCACATTTGCCCACTGCCCTGGACTAATCCTCATTACTGCCTTTTTTCACTCAGAAGCTCCTTACTTTGGATGATAAGCAATGGGTAATAGACTGGAGGGGAATTGAAGGGGGAGTGGCACAATTTTAAGTAAGGTGATCACGAAGATGCCAGCAGCGTAGTGAGTCACCGTTGTGTGGCCTTTCTAGTTATGGTCTCGAAATTCCCACTCAAGTCATTGGGCAAGACTGTGTGACAGGGTAATTGTGGCCCACAAAAGAGACTGATCAGTTGTGCCATCCCACTGGGCCTGAAATGAGCCACCCCAGAGGTGGGAAAGAGAGGATCCCACCACCATCAAGGAAGAAAAGCCAGGAGCAGAGAGTGCGTCCTTTGGACCAGGGCTTTCTGCACTGAAAAGCTCCTGGAACAGGGAAACCAAGTGAGAGAGGAGTGAGCTGTAACCCTAAAGATGGTGACAGCCACCAGAAAGAGACCTTGCGATGGGCACCCCTAGGGGCTTACTGCAAAGCTTGCCTGACTAGGGCAGAGGTGGAGGGCCAGAGAGGTGTGCCTGTGAGCACAGCTGGGAAGTGGCTAACCTGATGGAAGAACTGTTATCCTGAGTGTTCCTGAGCCTGAATTGCACCTATTGCTTCCCTAATAAACCCTGTAATTGTTAATATTGCCTGTGAGTTCTGTGTGGCCATTGCTGTGTGTCATCTAACCCAGCCGACTCGTAGAGAGTACCGTGGGAGGGATGCCTGGTGTCAGAATTGGTGAAGATGGCAGGGAGAGGAGGCTTGGGCTGTTGATCTTGATTGTCCTCCCCCTTTGTGAATAGAGAGGAGGTCAGCCACCACACACACCTTATTTTATACAGTTTCGTTGAAAAGGTGGCATTAGAACAGTGTAACTGGACTTCCTGAGAAAGAGCATTGCTGGCCTAGGGAAGAGCAAGTGCAAAGGCCCCAGGGCAGAAGTGTGCTTGATAAATTTGAGAAAGAGCTAGTTATTTAACCTCTCTGTGCCCTAGGGTCGCCATGAGTCAGATCCCACTCGACGGCACTTGGCTTGGCTTGGTGCCTTAATTTCTTCACCTGTAAAGTAAAGATTACGGATGATACTCACCTGGTAGGGTCCTAGTGACGACTGAGTAACTAGTGGGAAAACACATGAACAAGGTCAGTTACACTTCATAAATGAGACCTGTCCACATTCCTCCTGTTCCCCATCTTTTGTCCAACCGTTCTGAGACACAAGAGCAAGGCAGTTTCCTTGCCTGGTAATAGGAGTCTGGACACCACTGCAGAATAGCTTTGTGTTTTAATTAATACGTTAGTTAGGGCATGGGGTAAGCTACTATAACAACCGAAAAATAACCACCAACCAATTGTCCAGGAGTTGATTCTGACTCATGTGATGCCATGTGTTTCAGAGCATAAACCTGCTCCGCAGGGTTTTCAATAGCCGTCACCTCTGGAATGAGCCCTGGTGGCGCAGTGGTTAAGTGCTCAGGGCCTGACTGAAAGATCTGCAGTTTGAACTTCCGTGAAGATTACAGCCTAGGAATCTCTGTGGGAGCGGTTCCACTACATCCTATAGAGTCAGTGGGTTTATGGGTGACCTTGCAGAAGGAGATCACCAAGTCTTTCTTCCAAGGTGCCTCTGCTGGACTTGAACTACCAACCTGTCAGTTAGTAGCTGAGCACTTTAATTGTACTACTGAAGTAGGCAGTCAGCACTAACTCCATTTCTTTACCTGTTTTTCTTAAAAGTCCTGGCTTTCTAGCCAGGATTTCTGGCTCCAGAAATCACACATTAAGTTGTAGGAGCTATCGAGATAAAATCTTTACAGCAGTGTTTTCCTAGAACCGTTGAAACAAGTGGAGATGCCAGTCAGACACAACCAAGAGCCTCTGGACAGGACCTCTTCTCCCCTCGCCCCCCAGTCCTAGATGCATATCTCTTCGGGACCCCGGAGGCTTGGACCCTTGATGCCTACCTCCAGGTGGACCACCCCCCAAATTACTCTCATTCTTTCTTCCCTCACGTGTAATGTTTGCCCTTACCTACCAGTATAACCTCCCGGCTTGACTGGAGAAGTGGGACAGACTCTGAGGACCTGAGTTCCCCCTGTCCCTTGTATGTACTGGCTTGCAAATAAACCTCTTGGTCATTTGCTTTACCCTGTCTCAGTATTGGCTTTGTGGCATGTGGCCTGAAACCATGTATTATGGTCACACTACCCAGGGACTCCAAACCCCAAAATAGTGGCCTAAATATGAGAGATGTTCATGTCACAGTTATGTAATAAGTGGTCCAAGGCTTGCAGGCCTGTTCTGTCATTCTCATCCTGTGGCTTTCTTCTCTGAGGCAAGGTAGCTATTCTACTTTCACCATCTCTACTCAGCAAGAAGCAGGGACACCGAAGGACGAAGCAGGGAACAAGCAGCTAAGGACTTGTACCATAGGAACATTACTTCTGCTCACATTCCATTGGCCAGAACTCAGTCACATGACCCACAAAGCTGCAAAGGAAACTGAGAATCACTTTCTAGCAGGGCAGCCATAGACTTAGCTAACATTTTAGCAGGATTATTCCTAGAAGGAAGTAAAGGGAGGAATACTGGAAAATCATTAGTAGACTCTGCCACAGTTTAGATGTATTAAGCTGCAAGTTAACAGATCGGCTACTAAAAGCTTACACAACAAGTCCATTCATTATCTTGCAGAACAAACTCTCCAGAGATAGAAAGTTCCAGGTTCATCCAGTTGCTTTGTGCTATCAAGGCCTCACAACTTTCCCATCTTTCTTCCACACCGGTCTCTGGATGTTGTCTTGGTCCTTACATTTAACACTTCTGGGCTCAGAATGGCTGCCAAACTTTCCTCCATCGTGTGAAGACACAAAAACATCTCGCTGAAGACCTGGGGTAGTATAGCTCTCTTTATTTGGGAGAAAACCCTTTCCTAGAGTCCCTCTTCTCCCCATCAGGCTTGCCCTCTGGGATGATGGCTGTCACCGGATCATGTGCCTTTGGCTTAGCTGCAGAGGAAGTGAGAAAAGTGAGGATCTGGCATTTCCATCCTTCTAGAAACAGAGACATGCTTTACAAGCAAGAGGAAGAGAGCTGGGCTACTGGGAAGTCAACCACAGTGCCTGTTAACACACTGGGACAACAGTGGGCATCACTTCTCTGAATTTCAGCTGCATTACCTTTGGAATGAGGATAATTCTTTCTGCTTTAACTGAGTGCTTCCTGAGATTGAGTAAGATGTTGCTGGTGAGGGTGCCTGGTGGCCAGTAGACAGTCTTCATGTGTTTATTTTCCTTTCTCTCACCCCTGGGTCCTATTTGAAAGGCCCTTTTTGGTCCAAGGGTTGCCATGACTCCAGGGCTCTCATTTCTGCAGTCCCTGGGTTTCATTCACAGACATGCAGGCCTCCTTTTCAAACATCAGACCCTTTGTGTTGGCATAATATGATTTCCTGCACCTTTTATCAGCTCAGGCTACTCAAAGCTGGCCTGGAATACATTCTATTTATAATGCCCGGTTTCCCATGTTTGTGGCTCCATTACCATAATTGTTAGTGTCCCATAGCCATTTCTGTGGTTACCAAATCTGTCTGATCTCCTGCTATGGAAAATCCACTGTGCAAACATATTTACAAGTCCAAGGTTTGCCATGGTCAGACTGGTTTTGACTTCTATGGTAGGAAACCCACTTTAAAACCCTTCAGTGCCTCCTTTTAGTATTTAGGAAAAAGACTCAATCCTTAATTCAGCTCATGAGGCTCAGTGTGGGCTCCCTGGGCCCACTTCCAGCCTCATCTACCACCAAGCATCCCTTTGCTCTCTGTTCTTCAGACATGTTTGCCTTCTCTGTCTTTCATTTCTTGTCATACTTCCTCTTAGTGCAGGGCCTTTGCACCTGCTACTTCTTATGCGAGAAGTGCTCTTCCCTCCCTCTGTTGACCAATTAATATCTACGAATTGTTCCATCCTAAGCTCAAGTGTCACTTCCCCAGGGAAGCCCTCCCTGGCTTCTCAGAAGGAAAATCCATCTTTTATAAACTCTGGTGTTCCTATGAGCCTCTCATCTTTAGTATTGTCGTGGATTCCCTGTTTTGTTTGTTCCTTTGTGTGACTGTTTGATAGATGTCTATCTCCCCTACCGGCTGTCAGTGCCATAAAAGCAAGAAGCTTGTCTGTTGTCACATATCATTTTAACAACCTGCAGAGGAGTGGTGACCTTGTGTAACGGTAAGCTCATGACGAAGAAAACACAACTTTACTTTCAAACATTGTCCCTATCATATTGCCAAAGGGTGAGGGACCATACAGATGGCTTTTTGTTTATCAAAGTACCTTAACATTATTAGAAAAGCAAAGGTTAATTTGGATGGAGTGGAGATTCAAGAGGCTCTGAATAAGAAAATGAGCTGATTTGGGAGGTGAAATACTAGCTAGTGAGGGGGTAAGTCTCCAAAAGAAGCTAGAGAGAGCACTTGAAGAAGATGTAAATGATGGGTATGGCTTTATTCCTATAAAACTTTATTTACACAGTCAGGTAGCAGCCCTGTAGTTTGCTGGTTCTTGCTCAGAACATACAGCCCTCAGTTTGCCACCGTTCTCACTACTCTGTATTGCCTATACCCAGCCCAATTCTTTCATTTAGGACATCTGTGTGGCCCTATTAGGGCTCTGTTGCAGCCCCTGATCTAAGTTCTTTTTAAGGTTAGACCTTAGGGGAAAAAATCCAAGAAATCTGGTAAGCTGCTTGCTTGTGTAAATGAAAGGAATGTAAAATTCTTCAACTGTTATTATTGAACCCTTGCTAGTTCTATGTGTTTATCCTGAACAGGAAAACTGAGTATATAAAAGTGAATCAAAGAGATTAAAGAATTTTTCCCCAGTCATGGGGCTTTGTTTTAGTGAAGAAGACACAATAAACAAATATATAACAAAGATATATAATGCATTGGAGATAACAGACACGAGCCTTCTCATGATTATGATGATGGTTTCCTGGCTGCATACATGTCCGAACTTGTGAAATAGTATACTTTGAATGCATGTAGCTTATTGTCTGCTGGTTGTACTTTAATAAAGCTTAAAAACAAAAAGGAAAATAAATCAATGACAGTTTATTTAGAGAGATCAAAATGGAACTAGGTTTTTATTTCCTTGAGTCTTGCTCCAACTTTGCATTATTTTTAACACGTGGTGTCTATTGCTATATACAGCGCTCTGCCGCCTCCCCCCACTCTTGTCCCTTCTCTCCTCCTTGCTAACCCTTTGCTGCAGACGGTGGGGCTTCAGGCTCTTCATGGCCCCCCAGCTGATTTCAAAGAAACTGCGGTGGAGGAAGGGTTAAGAGCTCAGCTGCTAACTGAAGAGTCGGTGGTTCAAAGCCATCTAGGAGCTCCACGAGGACAGGATGATCTGCCAATTCTCTCCCGTCAAGGCTACAGCCTAGAAAACCCTGAGGGTCAGTTCTAATCTGTCACGTCCATCTGAGTCAAAACCAGCTTCCCCACACTCCATAGACACAAAGATGCCTCAGGGCATCTGCCTTTGCTGTTCAGTCCCCTGGAACATTCTGCTCCCCGATTTGGCTGTCGCTTTCTTGTCCACCACGTCTCAGGTTCTCAGAGGGACCTTCCCAGACCACAAACCACAGCAGTGCTTGGTCTTGCTGGACCCCATCACCTAGTCTTAATTCTCTGCCTACGCTTTCGCAAGCTCCTTTGTTATTTTTCTCTTGATTTTCCCTACTGGAAAGTAAATTCCACAAGAATGGAAAACCGGTCAGTCTCGTTCTCCAGCAGTCCCCAAAGCCCACCTCAGTGTCTGGCCCGGAGTAAGTGTCTATTAGCTAAGTGTTGAACCAACCGAGGAATCTGCCGGAGAATCTGAGTGACCGAATGGGTATGTCAGTGTCCCCTTTAGTGTAGACTCGAAACAGGCAGAGTGAGTGTACTTGTCTCTGTGTATAGAAGGTGGAGAGTGCAAACAAGTGTGGGGCCGCAGTGATCCGGCGATCTCCTTCCTCTGTCCGCGCCCTGGCCACAGAGGCTGGAGAACTCTGCGTGGGGGGCCCTGCCAGGGTGACCCAGCCAGGCTTGGGCGGGCGTGGGGCCCCTTGGGCCCGCCCCCAGGCACAGGGGGCCTGGACTTGCCTACGTGGCGGCGGCGGCGCAGCAAGCGGGCTCGGAGGGAGGGACCCAGGCAGGAGGCGGGCAAAAAAGTTTGTCCGGCGGCAGCGTGGTGACTCGGCCCGGGGGATGCGCGCCCGGGTCCCAAAGCCCCCAGCGCGCTGCAGAGTCCCGCTCGCCATGGGTAAGTCCCGATGGGGCGCTGCCTGCGGGGAGCCTGCCACCTACGGGGTGGACACACTGCCTCCGCGCCCCCCATCAATGCGCGCGCCCTCCGGCTCCGGGGTGGTGAGCCCCGGCGGGCAGGCCTGTAGCTGGGGGCGCGCTGTCTTCCGTCCTCCTATCTCCCGGGGCAAAAAAAGACTTCTTGTTGATACTGAGTGCTTCTCAGACAGTCTCCCGAACACTTTTAATCATTTCTAAAACCCCTGAGGCAAGCGAAACTGTTCTTTTTTTTACTGATGAAGAAAGGAAGGCTCTGAAAGCTACACTAAGTGAAATTCTTCATCAGTGTGTTTCTTGCTGGGTCCTGGGGGCTACTGTGCACATATACCCCCTGGTCATTCAATGGGGGGAGACAGGAGGGGATTCTAATGGAAAATTGGGGCAGAGGGGGTAAGGAATTTCTTTGTTACCACATGAAACTAAAAAGCTCAGAAGCCTCAAAGGGCCATTCATTCATACTTCTTTGTTGAGTGGGTACCAAGTGTCAGACAGTGGCTGAGAGACTGGAGATTTAATAGTGAACAAAATAGACAAAACTGTCACTCTTGTGAAGGTGACATGCCAGCTGGGGCACTGAGTAAACAAATAAGATCATTTCAGAGTGTGATAGATGCTGGGTGCACACAAAGTGATGTGGTATGGTGGAGGGTGAGGGCTGAGGGAGGAAGCTTTTTTACTGGGTGGGCCTCTAGGAGTTGGTGACCTTGGAGCTGAGAACTTACTTGTTAGAAGAAGCAAAAATCTGGGGAAAGAGCTACCAGGTGGAGGGAACAGCATGTGCAAAGGCCCTGAGGCAGGTAGTGTGGTCTTGGCCAGTATGGCTGCAGCACAGTGGGCAAGGGGAACAGGGTAGGAAGATCCATCAGAGGAGGGGGCAGGACCAGATTGTCCTAGGTTTTGTAGGCCATGGTGATATGTTTGAATTTTATGCCAAGTAACATGGGATACTAGCAAACCAAACTCAACCCATTGCTGTTGAGTCGGGTCCAACTCACAGTGACCCTAGAGGTCAGAGTAGAACTGCTCCATAGAGTTTCCAAGAAGCACTTGGTGGATCTGAACTGCCATACTTTTTGGTTAGCAGATGTACCACTTAACCCACTGTGCCACCAGGCTTTCCTGGAATACTAGAGGAGGATTTAAAAGCCAGGATGGGGCATGACCTGATTTGCTATAAAAGGCCACGCAAGCCTGTTTTGTGGCGAATTATGACAGCTGACACTTGCTAGCACAGATGTATTATTATGGGGACCCTGGTAGTGCAGTGGTTAAGGGCTCAATTTCTAATCAAAAAGGGTGGCAGTTTGAGTCCACCAGCTCCTTCTAGGGAGAAAGATGGTGCAGTCTACTTCTATTAAGATTACAGCTTTGGAAACACTACGAAGCAGTTTCACTCTGCCTTGTAGGGTCTCCATGAGTCAGAATTAACTTGACTGCAACAAGATCTGGGGTTTATTATTATTATCTCACATAGATGAAGAAGCTCAGAGAGGTTAAGTGACTTGCCCAGAGTCACACAGCTGTGGAGAGGAGAGACTGAGATACAACCCCAGCACTCCGGTCCTAGTCTGTGTTCCTCACTCTGGCACCACTCAGTTTTTTATACTATAACTAAGAAATAGTGCAATGGCCTAGTGACAACCAATGCCAGCCCTGGTCTCAGAGTTTATGCCCTTAACCATGATGACACACTGCCTGAGTCTAAGGGGAACTGAGGTACAGATATGAAAGACCTAACCCTTTGTTTCTCGCATCCCTTGCTCCCCCCAAGTTAATTTAAATAGGCTGGGCAGAGCTGCAGCTGGGTGGTGGTGGAAGTAGAGGTTCAAATTAACTGTCACTGAGTCCCTGTCTTCTCCAGACTCTCCAGCCTGGTTTCTTCTAAGCAGTGTCCGGGGATTAGTCTCCATGTGTAGACTTCAGGATCTAAAAGACCAGGGTTCAAGCCTCAGTTCTCCCACTTCCCAGCTGTACCATCCCAGCTGCACAGTGTGTATGAGGAGAAGGCCAAGGCAGGCAGGTTCTTGACTAGGTAGGTTTGGGAGTCAGACCAGCATCTAAGTCCTGACTGTTTTGCTCCATAGCTGTGAGACTTCTGTGAACCTTGGTTTTCTAATCTGTAGAATGGGAATAATTTTACATTATCAGTTAGCATTAATACCTAAAGGGTTTATTATCTACCCAGCATTGTCACCTATAGTGGTTACGAGGATGAAATGAGGAAAAAAACATAAAGTCCTTGCACAGAGGAATGCTCAGTAAGTGGTATCTGTTCTGATTACTACTTGAGTTCACTTTTCTTTTTACTCTACTTGTGACATTGTGACCCCAGTCTCCTCTGCTGTGTTTTTTCCCAGTAGAACCTGTGAACAGTTAACTTTCCCTGTGAACTCTTTGGATGGGTACCTGGGTAGCTTGGGCTTGAACTGCTGACCTTTTGGTTAGCAGCCAAACACTTGCCTACTATGTCACCAGGGTGCTTTATTCATTCCCAAATAATGCCAAAGGCTACTTCATAGGGTAGTCATGAGGATTAAATGTTTACTACATGTAAAGTGTCAGAGCCAGTGCCTGGTGCAGAGAAAATAGTCTGGCCATGGTATTATGAATGTTAGTGTCCTGTCCATGGTGGAAGTGGGCAAGACAGATGCTGCTGGGTTATTCTAGATGTCAGAAATATATAAGTTTGGCTTGTGAAATCAAAATTAAGAGTAACTGGTAGAACTGTGCTGTCCCATATGATAGCCACTAGCCACACATGGTTATTTATAGTTACACTGAAATTAATTAAAACTAAAAATTCAGTTCTTTGGTCACATTACTCACATTTCAAGTGCTCAGTGTTCACTTGTGACTTGTGACCACCCTACAGGACAGTGCCTAGATAAAACAGAAATGTCATGCTCAAATCAGCAGAATTAGAAATCGAACCAAAGAAAAACATAACTGACCCACCAAAAGCAGGAAATGGGGAGGAAAAAAATCTGCATAGTAAATAGGAATAAATAACAGACACAAAATTAAACAGCAGAAGCAATTCAAGCATATCAGTAATTACAGTAAATGTATGTTCGTTCATTTTTTTAAAAAGAGACTCTCAGACTAAACTTAAAAGCAGCCAGCTCTCCTCTGCTTTTTTAAGAGACTCTCCTAATAAGCTCTTACAAACCTAGTCCGTTGGGTTAAAGCCAAGCCACTGCCACTGAGGTGATTCTGACTTACAGCAACCCTACAGGACAGACTAGAACTGTCCAATAGAATATTCAAGGAGCACTTGGTGGATTTGAACTACCGACCTTTTGGTTAGCAGATGTCGCCAGGGTTTTCTGTTGAGTTAAGCTTGTCTGAAAATGCACAGACGCCTAGGAATGGGGCTCAGTGTAACATCTAAATGTGGATGCCTGTGAGGGGAGTAGAAACTGTGGTAGCACAGCAGATAAGTGCTACAGCTGCTAGCCGAAAGATCAGCAGTTTGAATCTACCAGCCGCTCCTTGGAATCTCTATGGGGCAGTTCTACTCTGCTCTCTGGGGTTTCTGTGAAACGGAAATTGACTCGATGACAGTGGGTTTTGGGGGGCTTATGCGGTAAGTGGGAGCCCTGGTTGTGAAGTGGTGAAGAACCTCTCTGCTAACCAAAAAATAAGGTCAGCAGTTTGAATCTACCAGAAACTCTAGGAGGCAGTTCGTCTCTGTCCCACAGGGTCACTACGAGTCAGAACTGACTCATTGGCAGTGGGTTTGGGTGTTTTTGTTTGTTTATGGGGTAAATGAGTGAAAGCAGGAGAGGGAGATAATGGGAACCAAGAAGGACTAAATCTAGCTGCTTCAGTCTTGTCTAGAATCTGTAACAATTGCAACTGACATTTTTTCTTTAACAAACTACTGAAAATGCCTTGGTCTTTCTGTTTCCCATGTCTATATTTATGACCCCTTTGTAATTTCGAATGTGTTGATTTGTATTTAACTCTCTGTCCTTGGATCACACTTGCTAAAGCTTTATCTATTTTGTTATTATGGTCAAACAACAAACTTAAATTTTAAGGATCAACTATCTTGGTTTTCTTTTTCTTCTTCTTTTCTTTCCATTTCATTAACTTCTGCTTTTGTATTCATTAATTCCACTCCCTGTGGTGGTTCTCTTACCTTGTTCAGCTGAGGCTTCTTTAATCTGTTTTTGGGCTGTCTGGATTTCTGATAAAAGCTGTAATTTTCACCTACTTCTTTACCCACATCTCATAGTCATTGTTCAATGAGGCGTTTATTCTCACTCCATTCCAAATAGCTGGTTCTCTCCTCCTTATGCCAAGTAGTTTAGATGTGTATTTTAAATTCTAGATGTCTAGCTTTGTTGGTTTGTTGTTACAGCTGTTTTTTACATCTCTCAATGAAAAATGCTTTTCTTAAAAAAAAAAAGCTTGTCTGAAATTCTAGGGACAGCAGGCCAGCCTGTTCATTGCATGGTGTTTTTATTTCACTCTATAAGAAAGAGTTAATGAGGTCAGCATCTTCTTGTACTTTTAGTACCAGCTGTTGTAGGGATGATCTGTGAAAGGAAGCAAGGAACCACACCAAACTTGTGTTTTCTTAATTCTAGAAATGGGCAGAAGGACCAGGCAGGGATGATAATGGTTAATCTCTTTGAACACACCTCTGTGTGCCAATAGCCTTTCCCTAACTAAGTCTTCAAAGGACCCAGTGAAAAAGAATTGATTAACTCCACTTTATAGATGAGCAAACTGTAGCTCAGAGAGACACAGCGACTTGTCCAAGGTCACACAGAGTAAATAGTAGTGCTGAGACTAGACCTCAGGTCTTTATGTTCTAAGTCTCTCTTGTTTTGCATGGCACTAAGCTGTTAACCACAGTAGGTAGAGCACCTTAGGATCATGGTGCTCACCTTCATCATGTTCACCGTTTAATGTCATCTTCCTGTCGGCTTTGCAGGCAGACAGAGTATTATTATCCCCATTCTACTGACTTGGAAACTAAGGCTGAGCGGTCAGAAGTAACTTGGTTCAAGTGCAGCTGAGTAGATTGGCAGAACAAGACGAGATGTACACAAACATAACAGGGATGCTTAAGAATATCTTTAAGAACTGGGCTGACCAGGGCTAGGAAGGGAAAAGAAGCAGATGACAAGAAAACAAATTTACCAAAACAAAACAAAACCTTTTCACATTGAGCCCAGAATTTTCTACCTTTTTCATCAGTTTGTTCATCCATAAAATGGGAATCATGAAGCACCACTTGGTTGGGAGAATTTTACAGAATGGTCTTATTTTTGACCTCAGTTATTTGTCCTTTTCATTTTTCATCTATAGCCAATGGTCCACCTGAACATAAATGAATCTAGAACTAAGAGCTCCTAGTTAAAAATGGCCTTGAAGTCAGAGTACTGTGTGGTCTAGTGTTCCCTGAGTCATGAGGGAACTGGGCCATGGCTGGATCATGGGCATGCTCTTCGGTTTCCCTAAATGCCCCTTATCTGCTTGTCATGCATGCTGAGATTCTCTAAGCATTGTACCTTGAAGGAGAAAGGTCTTTGAATGGTTACCTTATCTATTGATATTTTAAAAAATAAAAATGGGAACAGGTCCTTTATCCACATATCACGAGCCCTCTGAACACCCACATCTGCGGTAGCTGCCTCAGTTTGTAACTGGGTCAAGAGAGGCTTGTGTTTCGTTACGTACTGCTGTGTACGTAACATCCCAAACTGAGTGCCTCCAGTAAGAATCCTTTCATTGTCTAGGACAGCTGTTGGTGCCAGAGGGAGCAGACTGGACGTGGTAGCTATGCTTCTTTACCATGTGCCAGAGACTACATTCTGGTGTGGTAACAGTAACTGGGGAGTTCCCAGATGGCACAGATGGGTAAACACTCAGCTACTCTTCAAGAGTATAAGCACAAAATCTGGGTAAAAAATGTTCTAGACAAAGGGAACAGTAAGTGCAAAGGCCCTGAGACAGAACAATTCATGGATGTTTGGATAATAATTAATAGTACTGATAGCTAGTAGTCATAAAGCAGTTACTAAGTACAGGTCCCATTTTAAGAGCTTTGCACTTAATTTTTACATTTAATTGTTAAAATAATTGTGTGGTGTATTACGGTTATCGTTATCCTCCAAACCACAGTGAGGTTATTCAGCAAGTCGGTGGAGAGGTGATGTGGCTAAAGACTGCAGGGTTTTAACAACCACTCCAGAAAGCTGGCATCTTCAACCCACCCAGAAACATCTCAGAAGACAGGTCTGGCAGTCTGCTTCCAAAAGGTCACACAGCCTTGAAAACCCTACATAGAACTCTACACTGCACACACGGGGTCGCTATGAGTCAGAAATGACTTGACAGCAACTAACCACAATGATCGTTGAACCTGTGTCCAAGCTTTAGATGAGGAACGAGCTCTCCAGTTTGCTGCAGTCCTCACCACTCCTCGTGTGAAAGGATGGAATACAAACATAGGTGGATGAATAAATAGATTTGTGGATAGATGGATCAATAAATGGATGAATGGATGAAAGGATAGATGAATGGACAAATAGATGGATTAATATGTGGATGAGAGGAGTAGATGGATGATCAGTCAGTGTATGGATGGAGTGGGTGGATGGATGAAAGGGAGAGTGGTTGGATGGATAAAGGATGGAAACTGGTGGATGGATCAATAAATAGGTCAATAAATGGACAGATGGGTAGATGGATGGGTGGAGGGGTCAGTAGATAGAGGAGTGAGGGCTCCCTGGCCTGGCTGGTCCCAAGCTGCTCAGTTTCAGGCTTTGCCATATTTCCTCTATGGTCTAATGTACCATGAATAGATGGATGGCTAGATGGGAGGATGGATGGATGAAGTGATGGAGGCAGGGGAAGCTTAGATGGATGGATGGATGCTCCAGGAGGGTTCATTCTGAATTCTGCCCTTCTCTCTTCTGTTTTCCAGGCCACTCCCCACCTGTCCTGACCCTGTGTGCCTCTGTGTCTTTGCTGGGTGGCCTGACCTTTGGATATGAACTGGCTGTCATATCCGGTGCCCTGTTGCCACTGCAGCTTGACTTTGGGCTAAGTTGCTTGGAACAGGAGCTCCTGGTTGGCAGCCTGCTCTTGGGGGCCCTCCTCGCCTCATTGGTTGGGGGCTTCCTTATTGACCGCTATGGCAGAAAACAAGCCATCCTTGGGAGCAACGTGGTGCTGCTGCTAGGTACCCTAAGCTTGGGCCTGGCTGGCTCCTTGACCTGGCTGGTCCTCGGCCGCTCAGTGACTGGCTTTGCCATCTCTCTCTCCTCCATGGCGTGCTGCATCTATGTGTCAGAGCTGGTAGAGCCAAGGCAGCGGGGAATGCTGGTGTCCCTCTATGAAGCGGGCATCACTGTGGGTATCCTGCTGTCCTATGCCATCAACTACGCGCTGGCTAGTGCCCCCTGGGGATGGAGGCACATGTTCAGCTGGGCGGCTGCGCCTGCCCTCCTGCAGTCGCTCAGCCTTCTCTTCCTCCCCGCGAGTGCAGCTGAGGCTGCGGCCCACAAGGATCTCATTCCACTCCAGGGAGGTGAGGCCGCCAAGGCGGGCCTGGGCAGGCCAAGGTACTCCTTTCTGGACCTCTTCAGGACACGCGACAACATGCGAGGCCGGACCCTGGTGGGGCTGGGGCTGGTGCTTTTTCAGCAGCTAACGGGGCAGCCCAACGTGCTGTGCTATGCCTCCACCATCTTCCGCTCAGTGGGCTTCCGTGGGGGATCTTCAGCAGTGCTGGCCTCTGTGGGGCTCGGTGTGGTAAAGGTGGCAGCGACCCTGACTGCCATGGGGCTAGTGGATCGGGCAGGCCGCAGGGCCCTGCTGCTAGCCGGCTGTGCTTTCATGGCCCTGTCCGTGAGTGGCATAGGCCTTGTCAGCTTTGCCTTGCCCATGGACTCCAGCCCAAGTTGCTTGGCCGTGCCCAATACCACCAGACTGCCTGGCTCCCTTGGGGACTCCAGCCTGTCATTGGGTTCCTCTTTACCTCCACTGCCAAGAACCCAGAAGAACCAAAGGGAGCCAATCTGGTCACCCTCTAAGAAAACCAAGCCCCATCCTAGAGCTGGAGACCCAGTGGCAGTTTCCCTGCTGATTCCGAGCACAGCTTCCCCAGAGTCCCCTTCTGGCCTGAGCCACGCTCTGCTACACTGGACAACACTGGTCTGTCTGATGGTCTTTGTGAGCGCCTTTTCCTTCGGGTTTGGACCAGGTAAGTGTGAGTTTTCTTCCAGGCAACTTGGGAGCCTCCTACCCCTCCTCGCGGAAAGCTTGAGGGCTGTAACATCTCAGAAGGATCCCCAAAGGTGGCTTTCTCATAAAGCCAGCCACGCTTAAGCTTCAGGGCTCCTCATGTGAGTATGTCCCATCTGTAGGCCTGGCCCTTATTTTTGTTTCTTAAAAAGGGCACCCCAGTATTTCAGCTTCAGACTTCATAAAACCCGGATCACCCCCAGATGCCTCAGTATAAAAGGTTTCCTGGAAAGAAAAGACTGAATAGGGGGACGAGCCATCCTGGTTTGCTCAGGGCTGCCCTGGTTTGGGCACTGAAATTCTTGTGTCCCAGGAAACCCTGGACAAGGATTTGGGTATGGCTGACTGGACAAGCCAGGATGGTTGGTCACCTTAAAGGAATTCCTACAGGTGGATGGGGGAAGCAGTTGAGGGCAATCAGATGTCTGGAGCCTGAAATTTGCCCATTTACTTTGTTGGGAGCTGCGTGCTCCACACACTATGTCTGGCCCAGCTGGCTGGTACCCGGTCCTTGTCCCTGCCCTTACCCTGTTCTCTGCCAGTGACCTGGCTCGTCCTCAGCGAGATCTACCCCGCGGAGATCAGAGGAAGAGCCTTCGCCTTCTGCAACAGTTTCAACTGGGCCACCAACCTCTTCATCAGCCTGACCTTCCTCGATCTCATCGGTAAGTCCTGGATCGAATTCTTTCGCCCCATTCTTTCTAAATCCAGGAGCAATTTTCTCAAGACTACCGTGTCAGGTTAGAAGTGACAGAAAACCTAGTGGAACCAGCTCATGAGCGAAAAGAAATGTCCTAAAGGAATAGCTGAAGTGAGTAAGAAAAAGAGAGAGAGCCTGGCATTAAACTCGACTGACCTAGAAGCTCCAACAACTTGTCGTCTTGCCTGACTGCTGGGTCTTGCTTCCCATGATGCACTTCACCCTCAGGCCGACCGCCCCCTGGCGGCCGAGATGGGAAGCTGCAGAACCCTTGAGCGTGAATGCCCCGTGCAGGGACAGCATGTCTATCCCAGTGGCTGTAGCCAGTCAGCCAGACCCAATCCACGGACCAAGACTGGGTGGCGGTGGGGTGGGGTGTCCCCAAAGGAGTGCTGGTATCAGCAGGGAAAGTCCGGTGGCGTAGCGGTTAAGTGCTATGGCAGCTAACCGAAAGGCTGGCGGTTCGAATCTACGAGGCACTCCTTGGAAACTGGGAGTGCTTCTGCTCTGTCCTGTAGGGTGACTAGGGTTGCTACGAGTTGGAATTGACTAGAAGGCGATGTTAGTTTGTTTGTTTTGGTGTCATGAAAAGGAGGAAGGATGAGGAAGAAAAGACCAGAAAAGTGTCACTTGTGAGGCTCCCCCTGCATTCTGGGCTCCCTCAGAGGACAGGGCTGGCTGTTACTGCCCTACTTCAGACTAGAGGCTGAAGGAGGGGAATGGCTAAAGCATTCGGCTCTCTTCCTCCAGGAAGCCGTTGCTGATTGGTATGGTGGGGGAGGGGAGCAAATGCTAGAAGCATCGGGGTGGGTGGAGACCTGGGGCTGAGGCTCTTGTCCCTTGCCCCCCGCCGCCCCAGGTTAAACCCTTCTATTCTTTTGTGGCCCAGATACCCCCCTCTACTGAAACCAAAACTGAACTCAACTGCCTTCGAGTCAATTTCAATTCATAGCGACCCTGTAGACAGAGCAGAATTGCCCCACAGAATTTCCAAGGAGCACCTAGCGGATTTGAACTGCCAAATGTTTGGCTAGAGGATGTAGCATGTAACCACTACACCACCAGGGTTTCCCCCTCATTCTACAGCAGGGCAGTTTTTCACATTTTCTGTTTATACCAAGTAAAACCTTGTGCAACAGTGCCAAGACGACATCCATTAAGCTTAGTCACAATGAAAGCTCTGTACCCCCAAACTGGTGACAGTCTACCGTTGGCACTGGCCGGAACTTGAGACCAGTAGGTTCGGCAGCTGCGGCATTTGCATTATTTGTTCTAAACCACCTCAAGCTGGCCTGATTACCCCTAAAGAAAGAAAAAAGATAAAACTGTAGCCATCGAGTTGGTTCTGACTCATAGTGACACTGTATGGTGAAGTAGAGCCCCCTGGCTCCAGGAATTCTTTTTCAGATCTGGTTTAGATATCTTCTTTTCCTACCTGGCATTCAAACCCAGTCTGAATGGGTGGTGGGGTGGGCAGAAGTTTTGTGGACCCAGAACACAGAGAAGGGCCTCTGAGGCCCTGAGGTGCTCCTGGTCCCAAGGCCACTGGTGGGCAATAGGCCTTTATGGTCGGAGGCCAAAAATGGGCAGGGCTTCTTCACTGAGGGTCCTGAGTCCCAGCTCGTAGGGTTCAGTTATTGCCCCACACCTTGTGTCCCAGCTGCCTCTCAGAGGCAGAGTCATCTCTGGGGGGTGGCTGAGGGCTACCCACCCCTCATGGCTGCCTTCCCTTCCCAGTCTTAGGGATTCCAAGCTCCTCCCTGCAGCCTCAAGCTTCAAATATTTTCCTTTACGTGGAATGAAGAAGTGAGTGAAAGGGTGAGGAAAAGGCAAGAAAGAAGGAAGGGAGGGAACGAAGAAGTTTATTAGGAATGTATGACACGGGCAGAGTAAATATTAGCTTTGCCACTTCACGGCACCCTTCCTGAGTCCAGCCAGGTAGTCAGAGGACCAGGACTCAGGTCTCCTGACTCCCAGCCCAGTGCTCTCTGCTGGTGTAATGACCAGGTCCAGCTGGTTGGCTAGCCCTGACCTCCCAGCATTCCTCTATCCCTACCCCGAGACCCCAGGAAGAGAGAAAGGCTAGCTGGGACAGAGGAAGGGGATGTGAAGTCTAAGGGACTGAGCTGTGACATCTGTCCTGCCTCCTAAACTTGGCTGAAGCTCAGCTTCCTGCCTATCTGAGCCACAGAACGAGGCGTCCGTGGAATTTCTGAGGGTCTGTTTTCGAAGCTGAGCCCTGCCAAGCTGCATCCGTGCAGCTGTCTGGATGCTGAGCTGAATGTCGTTGTCTCTCTACTCACGTTTTGCAATTCTGAGCTTGCTGCTCTTAGCAGTTCATGTTTTCTGTGGGTGAAGGTCTTACCTGTAAGTGCCACTTGCTTCCATCTTTGTGTTTGTGGACCTGGCCCTGCCCCTACCTCCGGGACTACCAGTCCTTGTTTGTGTTAAGATCCTTATCGGAAAACTTCTGAGAAACTCGTCATTTTGCATATTAACTGTTTGGAGAATTTCCTTCAGGTGAACGGGTTTTTGAAGCTTGACCTGAAAGACCTAGAACTCTGGGTTTGGCGCACACTATGGGGCAGACTCCTCAGCTCTGCTGCTCCCTGTTCTCCTCTCGTGTTCCTAGGTGCCATTGGCTTGTCCTTGACTTTCCTGCTCTACGGGCTTACTGCTGTCCTCGGCCTGGGCTTCATCTATTTATTCGTCCCTGAAACAAAAGGCCAGTCGTTGGCAGAGATAGACCAGCAATTCCAGAGGACTCGGTAAGTGACGGACAGGGCAGGATCCGGGGCACAGTCACATCACACTCTGAAATCCTTGCAGCGGGATTTTAGCTCTTGTACTGTCCTTTGCGAAGAGAGCCTCTTTATTTCCCTTCCTGTCTCTTGTATTGCCTGGACACTGGGAGCTTTGTCTTGTCTTCATACACGAGCTCTTTTTTTCAAGGCTGTGTCTTCCTACAGTTGGAGTTTCATTTGACTGTGAGGCCTACTATACAGGAATTTTAAGATAGTGTGATTATGGCGTCACACGAGTGGCATGCAGTCGATTCTGATCCATGGTGACTGCATGTGTGTCAGAATAGAACTGTAGTCCATAGGGTTTTCAAAGGCTGATGTTTTAGAAGTAGATGCCTGAGTAGTCAAATGGTTAGCACACGCTGTTGCTAATCACAAGGTTAGAGGTTCAGATCTACTCAGAGGCATCTTGGAAGAAAGGTCTTGAGATATACTTCTGAAAAATCAGCCACTGAAAACCACATGGAGCACAGTTCTCCTGTGTGGTGCGTGGAGTCACCATGTGTTAGAAATGACTTGACAACAAGTGGCGTGGAATCATAAAAGGTTAGAATAGTAGAATCTTAATACTGTGGAGAAATAGTATCTTAGACAAAATATTGTAATTATGGACTTTTAGACAAGAATTACCTGATCTTGTCTATTGATGCAGAAAAGGCATTTGATAAAGTCCCACACCCACTCACACTAAAAACTCTCAGCAAAATAGGAATAGACGACAAATTCCTCAATGCAGTAAGGGCCATTTATACAAAGCCAACTGCCTACATCATCCTGAATGGAGGGAGACTGAAACAGCTTCCCTTGAGAACAGGAACTAGACAAGGATGCCCACTCTCACCTCTCCTATTCAGCATTGTACTAGAAGTTCTAGCCAGAGCAATTAGAGAAGACCAAGAAATAAAGGGCATCTGCATCAGCAAAGAAGAACTAAAAATCTCCCTATTTGCGGATGATATGACTGTATATGCAAAGAATCCATAAGGAAACTACTCAAACTGATAGAAGAGTTTGGCAGAGTCTCAGTATACAAGATAAACGTAAGTAAATCAGTAGGATTCCTTTATACCACCAACGAGATTATTAAGGAGGAAATCACCAAGTCAACACCATTTACCATAGCCCCTAACAAGATAAAGTACCTATGAATAAGTTTAATCAGAGAAATAACAGACCTTTACAAAGAGAACTACAAGTCCATACTACAAGAAATGAAGAGAGACTTACATAAATGGAGAGACTTACCCTGCTCATGGATAGGAAGATTTAGCATTGTGAAAATGTCTGTTTTACCCAAAGCAATGTACCTATGTAATGCAGTCCCAATACAAGTTCCAGTGACATTTTTTAATGAGATGGAGCAACAAATTACCAACTTTGTCTGGAAATGGAAGAAGCCCTGGATAAGTAAAGCGTTACTGAAGAAGAAGAACACACTGGGAGGCCTCTCATTACCTGACCTTAGAACATATTACACTGCCACAGTAGTCAAAACAGCCCGGTACTAGTACAAAAACAGACAGACAGATCACTGGAACAGAATTGAGACCCCAGAAATGATATCATCTGCCTGTGAACAGTTGATATTTGACAAAGGCCCTAAGACATTAAACTGGAGTAAAACAATCTCTTCAACAAATGGTGCTGGCAAAATTGGATATCCATCTGCACTAAATTAAAACAAGATCCGTATCTTACACTTTATACAAAAACCAACTCAAACTGTGTAAAAGACGTAAATATCAAATCTAAAACGATAAAGCTCATCCAAGAGAAAGTAGGAACAACAATGGAAGGTTTAATACACAACGCAGACAGACTTCAAAATCTGTCAAACAAACCACAATCATCAGAAGAGAAAATGGATAAATGGGAACTACTAAGAATCAATCACTTTTACTCATCCAAAGACTTTATTAATAGACTTAAAAGGCCACCTATAGAATGGGAAAAAATATTTGCCAACTCTATGTCAGGACGATGCGTGATCTCCATAACCTAAGGTACTACAAAATATCAATAAGAAAAAGATGAACCATCCAATTAAGCGATGGTCAAAGGAGATGGACAGACACTTCTCTAAAGAGGAGATTCAGGCAGCCAGAAAACACATGTGGACATGCTCATGATCACTAGCTATTAAAGACATTCAGATCAAAATGACAATGAGATACGCTCTCACCCCAACAAAGTTGGCTATGATCCAAAAAACACAAAACAACAAATGTTAGAGAGGCTGTGGGGAGATTGGAACTCTCCTACACTGTTGGTGGGATTGCAAAATGGTGCAACTTCTTTGGAAAGCAGTCTGGCGCTACCTTAAAATAATGGATATAGATATACTATTTGACCCAGTAATTCCACTGCTTGGAATATGCCCTACAGAATCAAGGTCATTCACACTGACAGATACATGCACACAAATGTTCATTGTAGCACAGTCCACAATAGCAAAGAGGTGGAATCAACCCAGATGCCCAACCGCAGAGGAATGGATAGGTAAACTATGGTATATGTACTCAGTGGAACACTATGCAATGATAAAGAACAACGATGACTGCAGGAAACATCTCTTAACCTAGTTTCAACTGGAGGACATTATGCTGAGTGAAAGTAGTCAGTGACAAAAGGACAAACATTGTATGAGACCCCTATGATAAGAACTTAAAAACAGACTCATGCATAGAAGAAAAGACTCTTTGATGGCTGCAAGGGTGGGAAGGGAGAGAGGGTGGGTGGGGGTTTTACATTAGATACTTAATAGAAATTTGGTTGGGTGAAATCAATGACAGCACACATTAGAAAGAAGATCAATAATAACTGGACTTCAACACAATTTGAGTACTCCTCCCATCTTTTCCTAATATTGCAAGGACAGAGTAGCTCAGGCAGGGGGCCAGGAACCATGCTTTCAGGCAAAATTGAGGCCAATTGGCACAGCTAGCATTTTGCTAATGAGGACTCTCTGCACCCCTCATCGGTGAGTGGCGTCTGGGGTCTTAAAAGCTGCCAAGCTGCCATCTGAGGGCACAGAAAATGGTCCCAACTCAACAGGAATGGATGATCACCGAGGACAAGGGTGACATGGGGAAAAGAGAACCCAGAAGACGGAGAGACCCACGTAAGTAGGTCTCTACATCGACTCGTGACCAGAAGAACCAGATGGTGCCCAGCCACCACCACTGATAGCCACGATGGAGCTCACAAAGTGGAGTCTTACTGGCAACAAGAGAATAAATAGGGGTGTACCCTGAGATCTCCAATAAAAGACCACAGTTGGTCCCAGGACTTTGGAGTTCCCCTGGGAACATGGCCCCTGACCCTGATGCTGCCCCTGTCCATAAATCATAATGAAGGTCAACTTTTCGGACAGCAATGGATTGAACTTGGCAACACAGAGTGACTGTATCTTGTGGGAACTTTATGGTTCTATGCATCTATAGGATGCCATCCTGCTGACCTCTTGCTAGAGGAAGGGCAGTGGGTGGAGAGGAGGGGAAAGGAGACTGTTGGGAGGATAGGACGTGTGTGGAGCAGAGAGGAGGGGTGTACTGTCACCGGACAGGGAGAGCAGTGGGAGCTGCATATAGGTGAGCATGTGAATTAATATGGAAATGTACATTTTCATTCAATCATAATAAAAAGAAAGGAAGAAAGAAAATATACGGACAGGAATGAAGACAGAGGGCTCAAGTAAAAAATAAAAGTGAATGAAGAAATCCATCAAAGTGTGCTGATTTGGGCTTGAGCTACTTTTTAAAAGTTGATTAATTGAAAATAAATTACAAAAATGCATAGTTAAAAAAGTAATAATAATTATGGGCTTTTAGAGCTGCATATACAAAGCTGTGGGTTTCATCCCTCCATTCAGCAGGGGTCAGTGTTCTCAGCCTTGGGAAATATCACAGAGAATAAGATCAATGAGGTACGTGTACTTAGGAGCTTCCATTCTGGTGGCAGATGGGAACAGAAAATAAGCAAGCCAACAAATACATAAAAAGCAGCATTTTGTTTAGTAACAGGTAGTTAAAAAATAATTAAACAGATCCCACCTGTGGAGAAGGCCAGGTTGGCAGAGAATGGGCCAGAGGGACAGAGACCGTGGCTAAGAAGGAGGACCTCTCTGAGAAGGTGAAGTTTAGACGACGAGAAGAAAGAAGCAGCCTTGTAAAGATGAGGGGGAGGAGCATTCGGGGCAGAAGGAATAGCAAGTGCAAAGGCCCTGAGGTGGGAAAACAGACCCATGACCAAGAGAGACCTCTGTCTCTGAACTCACAGAGAAGTTACATTTTAATGTAGGGGGAAGAGATAGACTGGAAAATGTACAAGTAGAATAATTTCTGGGTGGTACTTACAAAGAAAATATGGCAGGTTCCAACCTATTAGAAAATAACCAGTGAATTTTTCTTTTTGCAGTGGAGAATGGGTGCATTTACTTTACAGCTAGGGTACAATTGTGCTATGGGCACAAATATGGGTACAAGTATACTATATGTACAGGTGGAATAGGGGCACAAGTATATTATGGGTACAGGCCAAGCCAAGCCAAGTGCTGTTAAGTCGGATGTGACTCATGGCGACCCTAGGGGGTACAAGTGTACTATAAATATAGGTGTACTAGAAGCACAGTTATACTATGGGCACAAGTATATTATGGGTACAAGTGTACTACTATAGACACTGGTGTACTATAGGCACAAGTATACTGTGGGTACAACTGTGTTAAAGACAGAGGTATGCTACAGCCACAAGTGTACTATGAGCACTGTTAATATACAAGTGTACTGTAGACATAGGTATATTATAGGCACACATGAGCTGTGGGCACAGGTGCACTGGAGGTACAGTGTCTTATGGGTTCATTCATGAACAAGTATGTCATAAATTCTCCGTGGGCACAGGGAATTAAAAAAATTATTATGATTTAGTGAAAGTTTACAATCCAAATCCATTTTCCATATAAAACTCTGAGTACCCGCCTCTCTGCAGCTCTGTGTGCTCTCCTCACCCTGTGACAGCACACACTTCTTTTTCTTTCCTTACTTCTGGTATCCACTGAACCAACCAACGCTTGTCCCTTTTTCTACACCCTCTTCTCTACTTTCTAAAAAGAAACCAGTAGGACAGCCTAATATACATATTAAAACATGAAGTACACATGCCACATCCATCACTGTGTGTCCCCAAGTCCAGTCCATTCTTTGTCTGAAGTGTTGGCTTCAGTACTGGTTTCAGGTCTAGGCTAACAGCAAGTCTAGGAGCAATGTTCTCAGGGGACCTTCCAGGCTGTCAGACCATCAATTCTGATCTTTTCATAGAATTCTTGATCTGCACACCTCTTCTGCTTGTGCTACGTCAAGGACTCTGCATTGTGTCCCCTATCAGGGTGGCTGTCTCTGGTGGTGGTCAGACACCGTCTCATTCTCCTGGTCTCACGCTGATGTACTCTCCAGTCGTATGGGTCCTTCTGTCTCCTGGGCTCATTTTTCCTTGTGTCTTTGATATTCTCTGTTGTCATCTGTTTGAGGTGGGTTGGCACAAATTGATGTTCCTCAGATGGTGGATTGCTGGCTTTTAAAACCCCAGATGCCACTCACCAATATGGGGTGCAGAAGACTCTCTTAGCAAAAGACTAGTTATGCCAACTGACCTCCATGTCCCCAGCACAGGGAATTTTTATGAGTCTATTTTGCTCACTGCTATATTCCCAGGGCCTGGGGGTGTAATGGTTAAGAGTTATGGCTGCTATCCAGAAGGCTGGCAGTTCAAATCCACCAGGCGCTCCTTGGAAACCCAATGGGGCAGTTCTCCTCTTCTCACAGGGTTGCTGTGAGTTGGAATTGACTTAACGGCAATGAAAGTTTGAGAGGACAGAACCTGGCACATCACAGGGAATCAGTAATGATGTCCTTGTTTTAATAAATTAAGGAATAGTCAAAGAAGGCCTCTCTGAGGAGGTGCCAACTAAGAGGAGACTTGAAGGATGAGAAAAAGTCAACCATCTCAAGGCGATTCTTGGAGTAAAATGTTCTAGTGTTTTAGGCAGATGGGGTACAGGCACTGAGGGTGGGCTGGGCTCCACGCCCATCCCCCTAGGAGGGACCGCAGGCCCTGCCACCCTCTGACCCTGCTCCCTCTCTCTTCCGCAGGCTCACCCTGGGCTTTGGCCCCGGGCAGAATTCAGCTGGCATCCAGTACAGCCGCATCGACGTCTCCACAGCCCCCTGAGGTGTCCGTCTTCCCGGAAGATCGGGAACCACGGCTTGAGTCTCCAGCTTCTTAGTTGCCTGGGCCTCAGGGCCCTGGAGTCCCGAGTGATCCTCTTACAGCCACCCGTGCCCCAGAGGAGGCCTTTTTTCCTGGGGCAAGAGTTTCAAAAGTCTCGGAACCCATGAATCTTCACTTCAAGTCTCGTGTTCTTAGGGTTTCTGAGGATCTGTCTTTGTGCCTCAGTTTCTCCATGGGCTTTGCCAAAGAGCCTCTACGGTATCCATCCTGGTGGGAAATCTCTCCTGCTATCACCGTTAAATCTGACTGAGAATCCCAGACTGTCTCTTCTTATTCCATCTGGCTGAGGCTTTTTGATGAGGGCAGGCCTACTTTTTTTGACTCTTCTATCTGTTTTATTCAGCCCCTTTCTATCTCGTATCCAGGATATTTATCATTCACCAACAGCAGAAGCGTTTGTTTGAGAGAACTGAGTTCTAGTCCTGGTGGTATTACTGCTCTATGATCATGAGCCTCAGTTTCCCCTTTCCCAACCTGGGGGGACTTGACCAGGTGGTTCTTAAGATCTCTTCTGATTCTGGAGAGCTAAAATTCTATATGATGATGGTAACAAAACAGACATTCAACATGAGCCCTGTCTTTGAGTCACCACTCGTCTCTGTGGAAAAGGTGAGTTCGAAGTGGGGGAAGTAAAGCAGAGGTCTCGCTGTATACACTAGAACCCAAGAGATGCAACAGTAGTTGTCGTGGGCTCCAGGAGCTGTTTCTAGGAGCCAGCAGGGTGGTTTGCAGAAAGATAGGTTCGGAGGCTGGCAAACCTAGTTGACAATGTTGCCTCCACCTCTTGGCAGCTGTTGACTTGGTTAAGTAACAGTTGCCTTAAGCTTCTGTTTTCTCATCGCATGTTTGTTACATGTTCATATCTTCCTCCAGGAGAGTCTTTATTAGTCCTATTTAGCTAGCCGAGGTGTGGGGGAATTTCTGCTTACCTTCGGTTATCCTGGGTGGCCACCTTAGGGACATTAGAAAGGGATGGTGCCTGTTCTACATTGAGTTGTGTCCCCCCCAAAAGTGTGTCAACTTGGCCAAGCCATGATTCCCAGTATTGTATGGTGGTTTGCCATTTTGTCATCTGATGCGCTTTTCTTATGTATTGTAAATCCTACCTCAGCGATGCTAACGAGGGAGGATTAGAGGCAGTTACATTAATGCTCAGGACTCCGTCTACAAGATTAGGATGTTTCTTGAGTCAGTCTCTTTTGTGATATGAAAGAGAAGTGAGCAGGAGGGACAGGGACCTCCTACCACCAAGAAAGCAGAACCGGGAGCTGAGCATGTCCTTGGACCTAGGGTCACTGTGCTGAGGAGCTCCTAGACCAGGGGAAGATTGATGACGAGGACCTTCCCCCAGAACTGACACAGAGAAAAAGCGTTCCCCAGGAACTAGCACCATGAATTCAGACTTTGAGCCTCCTAGACTGTAAGAGAATAAGCCTGTTTGTTAAAGCTGTCCTCTTATAGTATTTCTGTTATAGCAGCACTAGATAACTAGGATGTCCCCAAGGGGTCGGTAAGGTGGAGACTGAACACGTAGCTCAGGCCAGAGGTCTCTGAAGGATGGGCTGACAGGAAGTTCCCGGATGCTGAGAAGAATGAAGCTGAAGGATGTCAGCATGATGGTGTTGGAAGATGCCATGTGGGTGCTGCCCGGCCCCAACAGGACTCTGGCTCCATGAGGTATCCTAGTCTCCTCCTAGTTTCCAGATACTTCTTTATATCTGGTGGAGGACTGGAGCCAGCTTGTACCAGCTTTTGAGAGCTAGTTTTTAAGCTTCTGAGATTTTTTGTGGGCTAGTTGTTAAACATGGCCGTTATAAAAACATAGATTACTGTTTTTTACATTGAATTATACTATCAACAAAAGTAATAAATGCCCCAAACTTATCAGTCCTAATTACTTTACTACAATGTCCTGTTATCTATTCTCTCAGGAGTACTTACCTCTATCATATCTCTCTGGGGGAATTATGGTAATTACGGAGATAACGTGAATCTCTTCTGGATTCTGTGTTCAGTGACATCTATTTGTAGCTTAAACTGGTCACAGGGGTGTATTTGCATCATGGAAATCAGAGAACACTACAAATCAGGGCTTGGTTTATTGTTTTGTTGATTTTCTAGACTTCAACGGATAGATAAAATGTTAAAAATGCCAATAAAACTTAAAAGGGTGTCATGTCTAACTGTTACACTGTGATTAGAAGACAAACCAAACCCAACCAAGGGAATGTTCTTCCAATGTGCACATGCTGTTAGCGGGTTCATCAAACAAGCTGCTCATGTGATTGATGGAGTGGTGAATTGTCAGTGATGAAGCGGTGACATTCTGACATACACCCACTGTCTCCCTTCAGGAAGGTCTTCAGCTCATTCCATTCAGTTAAGTCACTGTTTGACTTTCATCTCATTGATGTAAATAAAACATTCTCAACCAACATTCATGTCAGCACTGTGTGTGTTCTTCAGTGATGTGAGCGGCTTCTTTACTGAATCCTCTAGCTGTCAACCATCTGTTCTCATTGTAATTTTGTTAAATATGATAGTTAGCTTTGGATACAAGAATTTGGTAAAAATCAACAAGAGTGCTCTAGGGAACTCAACTGACTGTGTGGCATTCATCCTAAAGGGCATTGTGTATTAATATTTGTAAATTGTGTGCCATAAACACTTCCTTTATCTCAGCTTGTGTGGTGTATAGTGTATATAGTGTGGTGTATAGTTGTGAGTTTAAACACCTTTATTTTCCTGGAGCTGGACAATGAATAAGGAAGACTGAAGAGGACTTGATATTCTTGAATTATGGTGTTGATGAAGAATAGTGAATACACCGTGGACTGCCCAAAGAATGAACAGATTTGTCTTGGAAGAAGTATGGCCAGGATGCTCCTTAGAAGCAAGGTTGGTGAGACTTCATCTCATGTACTTTGGACATGTTATGGGGAAGGAACAGTCCTTGGAGGAGGACGTCATGCTTAGTAAAGTAGAGGGTCAGTGAAGAAGACCCTCAGTGAGATAGATTGACATAGTGGCTGTAACAGTGGACTGAAACACAATGGTTGTGACGATGGTGTAGGACCCGGCAGTGTTCTGTTGTGTTGTACATGAGGTGGCTATGAGTCTAAACAGGCTTGACAGCGTATAACAACAGCAGTCACTATTTTTCCAGTTGTTGAACACTTACCAGGACACCACCACTTATGTCTTTTCTTGTGGCCCCTTCAAACCCTGCTCTCTCTCCATGGGCCTTCAAAGCTCTTTCAATGATTCTTTCCCTTCTCCCTAGCCTAGAGTAATGCTTTTCTAATCTTAAGGAAGATCCGTCCTCCTTTCTTGATTGACTTTATAAATTCAGTGACCACAGCCAAAGATGTAAATGAGTGAAGTTACTCATGGTAATGCAATAGGGGGTGGTGGGCTCTGTGAACCTGGAGAACACAGACCTCTCTAAAATGGGCAGCTGACACCACATTTCAGCTGGTGGCTCACTTGTATAGGAATAGAGGCTCACAGTGATATCTGGGCCATCGGATTTTTATAAAAAGTCAGAAATTCTAATTTTGGTACACATTTTCCTGACTTCTAAACATTGGCACATGATTCTTGATTTAAATCTAGGTTAGAAGTTGAACAGAACACACCTGTGGCCTTCAGTTTGTGCCTCTGAGACACTCCTTCCTCTTGGTTTTTGAGGCTCCTGGTTGAATTTCCTTGAGCCAAAGCTAAGTGCCATCAAATCAGAATCTCCTTGAAGAACGACTACATTTCACTAAATTCTCCTCCCTCTGATAAGGGTTCTGAACTGGAGACCTAGTCTGTTGAAAGGGGAGCTTAGCAAGCCTGAAGCAGGTGTTGAAGACATGGTCCATCAATCTGAGACAACCTCTTTGTCTGGATTGAAAGAACAACAGCGCGATTCAGCATATCTCTGTGGTGTTTGTGAATAGCATCAGTGGTTTCAGATACCGCTGGCAGTCATGCGTTCTACACTTCGGTAGCTACAGCTCTAAGGGTGAAACTTTCAGGGACTTCGTAAGCCCAAGAAAGGGAGAGATGGCATCAGTCTCTCCTGAGAGAGGCTTGTTGACAGTGTAACCACCTTACAGAAGATGAGGATCCCTGCACTGACGGTCCCTCCAGGGAGGAGTGGAGGATCCAGGAGGGGATGGCTTCCTCCTTTGGGAGAGAAGAAGACTTGCATAGAAGCAATGACCATTTTGCTGCACTTCTTAAAGAGCTTAGTATTCAGAGGGAGAGAAGACGGAACAAGAGATGGGACAAGAAGCAAGACCAAACCACTTTCCAATCCTGAGGTCATCAAACCTGGGGGAGGGATCACCGTTCCAGTCTCAGAGACCAGGAAGCCAAGTCTTACAAGGCTGTGATGAACCCCCGTTCTCTTCAGCATCTCTCTACAGGGACTTTAGATCAGCACAGGTGGCCATCACCTGTCCGGGATCTTTCAGTCCCAGACCATGCAATCCAGGTGGCCTTAGGCTCCTCTGCCACTCTGCACTGTGCAACCTCAAAGATTAGTCACTTAGAGTGTTTGATTTCAAGCATCCCACTTTCTGGTCACCACATTCTAATGTTTCTGCTCGTTCATCACAGCTCCCCAGGGTTCCAGTTCCCTGACCTCATCAAGACCTTTGCCCTCTAAATGCCAATCCCTGGCCCCACTGATTTCTCAGCATCCATGAATGTCCTCCTGTCTTCACTTCTTGTCCAACTGAGATCTCAGTTCCCTGCCTTGTAATCAATCTTTTGCCAATACCCTCATACCCTTGGTAGCACTAATCCCGGATTGATTTAGACACTCGTCTTATCTTTGCTCACGCCTGGGTTGTGAATGTTGTCAGAGACAAATTTTACAACATGACAAGCAGGCTTCAGTTGAAATCTGCCCCCAAGCTCAAGCCTCTGACCTCCTGTCTTAGTCTTCTAGTGCTGTTATAACAGAAACACCACAAGTCAATGGCTTTCACAAAGAGAAATTTTATTCTGTTACAGTCCAATAGGCCACAAGTGCAAATTCAGAGCATTGGTTCTATGGAAAGTCTGTCAGCTCTAGAGGAAGGTCCTTGTCGTCAACCTTCCTTGACTGGGAGCTTCTGAGGCACAGGGACTCTGGGTCTTTTTCAAAGGATGCACTGTACTCCTGGCACCCAGCTCTCTGCTTGCTTTCTTTTCCTTTAGATTCTAAGAGACTGCCTCAAGGCACAGTACAATCCTACACACTGAGTCCTGCCTCACTAACCCAACCACTGCCCATCCTCCCTCCCTAACCTCATAGAGGTGGGATTTACAGCATATAGAAACATAACGCAACTCCGGGAATCATGACCTAGTCAACTTCCTACATACGTTTTTGGAGGGACACAATTCAATCCATGACACCCCAAAATGGTCCTCCACGACAGCACTCTTCCCTGCTTACTGACTCACCTATTTTGTACCTTGAGCTGGGTTGAATGCTGTCCTGTTTTTGCTTTATCACCCTCACTTTCAGTTGTTTGTTGTTAGTACCTCCAAGTCACCCAGTCTCTTGGCAATCCATGTACAACAGGGTGGGAATGCTGTGAATGGTAGGCTCTTATTGGCTGGTTTTCAGAAGCAGATCATCAGGCCTTCCCTCCTAGTCTGATTCAGTTTGGAAGCATCCCTGAAACCTGTTTAGCCTCAGCGCAACACAAAAGTCTCTACAGACAGACAAGCTTAACTGCACATGAAGTTCATTGGCTGGGACTCAAACCCAGATCTCTGCAGGGAAGGTGAGAATTCTGCCACTGAACCACTTTGCTTCATTCTTCACTGAAAGAAATTTATCAGAAGCAGGGCAGAGTCTGCAATTGTCTCCCTGTCTAAAGATGTTGACTCAATAACGAAATTAATCTATCAGATGAAATTATTAGGGCAGAAAATTGGGCAACCAGGTAGCGGCAAACCACACATGGAAGGGTACTTGGGGAGCATCAGCAGTGACTGGCTTTCTATTAAGAAAAACAAAAACAAAAGCAGAAGCAAAGGAAGTTTGTTTCTGATTGGCTTATGCAATTTACCATTGAAACGCTGCGAGACTTCATTGGTCAACAATGGTGGCCTGATTTTCAGGAAAGTTAGGCTTAAGATTCAGCAAAGACAAGTCTTAGGATTGGTCCACTCAACTGCCAATGCCATTTTGTCAACCATGTGTCTCCATTCTCCTCCACCCCCTTTTTGTTTGATTTGACAGTCAATTCAGTAACAATCGGCTTGGAATACTGGGGAGCCCTGGTGGTGCCCTGGTAAGTGCTCGGCTGCTAACTGAAAGGTTGGCGGTTCAAACCCGTAATAGATGGCCGTTTGCTTCCATAAGGATTATGGCCTTGGAAGGGCCGTGGGGCAGTTCTACTCTGTCCTACAGGGTCATTAGGAGATGGAATCGACTCCATGGCAGTGGGTTTAGTTTCCATTTTAATATATGTTATCTTTTTCATGCTGCTCAGACTAATTACTACATCACCCAGGTTCCTTTACAGACAGATTTGGTCATGTGACAACATCCAGACCAATGCAAAAGCACAGAAATGATGTATACCATGCCCAGGCAAGCCTTGTGGCAGAGAAGATTGCTCTTTCCAATTCCTTTTGCACTGAGTAATAGAAACACCTTTTTTCCATTGGATATATGGTCAGTCAGCTACAGTTGACATTTTCCAGCCATGTGACTAAGATCTGGCCAATGGGATGTGGGCAGAAGTGATGCATTCGTCTTCTGGGCCATGTCCTTAAAAGGAAGCTGCTCATGTTACATTTGCTCTTCTGCCTTCCTGTGAATGGAATGTCCTTTCTGTTCCTCTCCTGGCTTACAAAGCCTTCCATCTGATGTTGCCCTCTTTCACTGGAAGTGACAAAAACCCAGTCTACACAGCTGTAAGTAAAAGCGGGGAATTTATTGGCCTACAAGGACAGAATCCAACAGTGGACTTTAGGCATGGCTGAATCTAGGGGCTTAAGTAATATCACCAAGAATCTGAGTCTCTTTAACTACTGGTTTTCCGTTCTGCATGGTGCCTTTGTTCTAAGGTGGACTCCTCCCACAGGTGGCAAAGCTTCAATCTGACATCCTATTGGCTTAGCAACTCCAAGGAAAAGAGACTTTAGGGGCTGACTCGTGTTGTCCCAGATTGCTTCAAGTCCTACCTCTGAAGCTATCATTGTGACTGCACGTGATCAGGCTTTGGTCACAGGTCCTTTCCAAGAGCACATATTAGTGGTCAGCTGCTGCCCCCTGGTTCTGGATTGTAGGGAAGACCAGAGAACTGTCAACACTGTCTCCACAGTCACATGGCATCCAGCCATTACCTGTACTTTTTGACACCAAGGAGAATCAGAATAAGGCACGATTTCTCTCCTGCTTGGGCTCAAGGTCTTCATAAGTCTTTCCTGAGTGCTCTGTCCCTTTCCCAGGCCCAGGAACAGGCTGGCATGGAAGGAAGGTGGGACCAAGGCTGGGAGAATGGGATGGAGCTGGAAGAGAGGAGGTTGTGACTGCTGCTGGGAGCCAGGCCAGTGAAGATGAAAGGATTAGAGTTTCCCAGCACTTACCCTGGGCAGGAAACTTGCCTGAGCCCAGTGGAGGGTGTCACAAATTTGGCAACAAGCTGAGGAGCTGTGAATCTGACAAAAAACTGTTCTGCAATAGTAACAGACACTCTGGTGGTGTAGTGGTTAAGAACTATATCTGCTAACCAAAAGTCAGCAGTTGCAACTTGGAAGTTCCGTGGGGGAATTCTACTCTGTCCTATAGGGTTGTTGAGTTGGAATCAACTCTATGGCAACAAGTTTGGTTTTTGGTAATATACACTAGGTCCGACAACTAAGCCCATGAACTTGATTGTTCTAAGTGCTACACACCTCATTGCTAAATATCACCATGGTCACCTTGGAAGTATTCCCCTTGGTAAGCTATGCACTGATGCCAGTGCCTAGTCCACCCTTCAAAGCAGTTTTGAAACTCTTTCTGGAATGACCATTGCACATGGTAGCAAGGTGGCAAGTTTGCAAACTTCATTGTATAGTTGTCTGTGAGGGAGTTTTTAGCCAGTAAACAAATAACTGTATTGGAATACTCCCCCTACTCACCAATCTGGCCCCCAAACACTTTTTTCTTTATTGAAAGATAAAGGAAATATTGAAAGGAAGACATTTGGATGACATTCAGGACATCAAGGGTAATATGATGACGGTGCTGATGGCCATTCCAGAAAAAGAGTTCCAAAATTGCTGCAAAGGGTGGACTAGGCACTGGTATCAGCACATAGCTTCCCAAGGGGAAGGGGACCATAGTGATATTCAGCAAAGAGGTGTGTAACATTTTTTCTAGGACAAGTTCATGAACTTAATTGGCAGTCCTCCTGTATATAAAGTTTCAAGCTGTCATGCTAAAGAAAAGACATAATCGTTTTATTGTCTCCCTATACAAGAATTTTATGGAAATCATTGTCATGAGAAAAGTTTGGAGCCAAAGGTAGTATAACAAATACAACAGAGGTAAGTCAGGCAGGCGATAATAGTAAGAAAAACAGTAAGGAGGAGAATTTGCTATTTTTTTTTATTTTAGGGTGTTTACAGTGCTTGCCTGCCAGGTCCCTGGGCGGTGCAATCAGTGGTTTGCCTGGCTAGCAGCCCAAGGGTTGGTGGTTTGAACCTACCCAGAGGCGCCTTGGCAAACAGAGCTGGGGATCGGCTTCTGGAAGGAAGGCCACAGCCTTGAAGATCCCACGGGACGGTTCTCTTCTGCGTGTAAGGGGTTGCCACAAGTTGAAACTGCCTGCGTGACGACTAACCACAAAATAGTTTTTGCCAGCTTTGTAACCTCTGAAATGGGTTGCAATTCCTTTTCTCACCATCAATATTCATTTCATAGTGAATTTTGTCTTGGTAGTTTTTCTGTTCTTTTTCCTAAAGGGAGTCCCTAAAGTTGAATAGGCTCCAGGCCCCACAAGCCAGGAGCAGCCCCTGTCGGTGGAGAGCAGAGGCAGGGCAGAGAAGGGAAAGGCCCTGTGAGGGTTCTTCTGGTGGCTGCAGGCGAGCTGAGTTGTCCTTCTTCCCTCTCCGCCTTTCAGTGACTGCCCCTAGATCAAGCTACAACAGGCAACCTTAGAGCTCAGGAGGGGCAATCACAGGGCAGCTCTGGGGACAATCGTTGTTTGCAGTTGTCCTCCAAGGCCAGGAAGGGTTTCCTCCAAGATTCCATTAGTTGGAAATGTCAGGCTGTTTGAGTCTTAATTTTTATGCCTGGGAAACCCAAATCAATCTAAACCCATTGGCACTGAGTAGATTCCAACTCATATCAATCCTATAGTATAGAGTAAAACTGCCCCATAGGGCTTGCAAGGAACAGCTGGTAGATTTGAACTGCTGACCTTTGGCTAGCAGCCAAGCTCTTAACCACTGCGCCACAGCCAAGCAAAGCCAAATGCCGTCGAGTCTGATCCGACTCATGGCTAGTGTTCCATATACTCCCTGCCATTTGAAGGACTCCTCTATTTCCATACTCAGCTATTGTTTTTGGTGTCGGGACATGAACTAGGGTTAACTGAACAGTTTTAAGTACGTGTTTGTAACAGTACCTTCTCAATGATTTACCCTCTTAAGGTGTGAGGGGCTTGGAAAAGGGCCAGAAGAATCATGAATTTCTTTCTAGACACTAGATTCGTTGATACATAAGATTAAGGGATGGGTGAAGAAAGAGAAAAAAAGATGATTGAGGGTATTCAGGCCACATAGTCATCCAATGCTTGCTTCCTTGTCTTCATTAAAAACTTTTTAAACAGAAACTAAAACTAAACTGGCTTAAGTTACAAGAGACGTTACTGGTGTTAATGTGGCTCTGTGGACGGTAAGGTGTCTCTGGGACAGAGTTCTGAAGGTTGGGAGGGGCTTGGGATATTTTGTCACCACGGGGCCTCTCTTATCCATGAGTAGTGGATCTTGGATCCCATTTTGCAGAGCATACAACACACAGAACAACAAAGCTCATTGTCTTAGAGTCCATTCCTACTTACAGTGCCTCTGTAGGACAGAACTGCCCTAAGGAGTTTCCAAGGCTGTAACTTACGGAAGCTGACTGCTGCATCTTTCTCTGGAGTGGTGGGCTGGTATTCATGCTGCCTACCTTCCACTTAGCAGCTGAGCCCCTAACCATTGCTCCACAGGGCCTCCTTGTATGCACCACGGGCATGCTCTAAATGGCTACACAAAAGTCTTGTTGGGGCTCTGTTTAAAGCAACCAGATGTGTGAACATTTGTGTTGGGTGCTAGTGGGCCTTGAGTTTAGAGTCCTAGTCTGCTGTCAAGACACAACCCAGAAGCTAGTACCCAGAGGCCACCTGTTATGGACTGAATCGTGTCCCCCCAAAATACTTGCTGTAAATCCTAACCCCTAGTGTGGCAGTGGTTAAGACCATGGCTACTAACCAAGAGGGTGACAGTTGGAACCCACCAGCTGCTCTTTGGAAATCCTACAGGTCAGTTCTATACTGTCCTATTAGGATCATTGTGAGTCAGAATTGATGACAATGGGTTTGGTTTGGGAGCCTTGGTGACACTGTGGTGAAGAGTTGGGTGGCTAGCCAAAAGGTTGGCAGTTCGAATCCACCAGCTGCTCCTTGAAAACCCTATGGGACAATTTTACTCTCCTTGGTGGTACAGTAGGTTAAGTGCTACATCTGCTAACCAAAAGGTCAACACTTCAAGTCCTCCAGGCTCTCCTTGGAAACTCTATAAGGTAGTTCTACCCTGAACTCTAGAGTTGCTATGAGTTGCACCTGACCTGATGGCATTGGCCTGGTTTTTTTTTTTTTTTTTTTTTTTGCTGTTCTATAGGATTACTATGAGTCAGAATGATCTGGACAGCAATGGGTTTGGTGGAGTTTGGTTATACCTATGGTTAGAATCCCATTTGAGAGTGGAGTTTTCTTTGTTGTGTTAATGAGGCATTGTCGGTGTAGGACATGTCCTGTATCAATCTCTTTTAAGATTTAAAAGAATAGATGGGTCAAGTGGAGAAGGGGGAAGATAGAGGCCACACCACATGATGATCATCCTGGAGCCAAAGACTGCTGGTTCTGCAGATGCTGAAAAGAGACCAGAATCTTCCCCCAGAGCTGACAGAGAAAGCCTTCCCCTGAGCCATGCCCTGAACTGGGACTTAACTAGCCTTCTAAACTGTAAAAAACTAAACTTCTGTTTGCTAAAGCCACTCATTTGTGGTATTTTTCTTATAGCTGCACTCGACAACTAAGACATCATCTTTTGCTTTACGTGTGTATCAGCAGGTGACCCGGCCCAGAAAGCGTGTATAGCATGTGTAATCAGGAGACCTGGGGTTGAGCTCTGCCTCACTTGCTCTGTTAGTTTTGTGATCTTGGGTGGGTGACTTTCCGTCTATGCGCCTCAGTATCCTCATCTGTAAAATGGGTACAGCAGAAGTGCTCACCTTGAAGAGTTGCTGGGATGACTCATTGAAATACCAGAAGGGAACTCATCTTCTTAATTGTAAGGACAGTGTACTCATACAGAGTAGAATTCTGCCCCACATAAGGGTTATTCCCAGCTCTGCTCTGACCCACAACCAAACTCAGTTTCCCTATTTGTTCATTTTCCTTCCCAGGTCAAATGTTTCCTCGTCAGTAGCAGAGGAGATGGATGGAATTTTGATATGAGACACAAACATCTTATACAGCCACCACCCTCAGGAAGTGCTTCCAGACCCCCACATGCTGGGTCCCCTCCAGGATTAAAAATAATTTGCCATGGATGGTTTTCTACGTGGTTTTGGAGTTTTTCCTCCTTGTGAAATTTTTAAGTGGAAAAGCTGACGTTCCATTTTTAATTGATTCTTATAAGATACAAAAAATTTCTAAGAAGGCTGTTACGATAAAAGCTTCATATTCTAAATGAAAATAAATAACTAAAATCAAATCCTGTTCTTTGAAATTATTTGATTTAATATGTATAGTGGCACACCAAAGTATTACACAAATTAAAAAATTACTGTATGTTCTCATTTAGTTCTGCCTGGCCTTAAAATTATATAAAACATTCATAGAATTGTATAAAAACATGTGTAAAATTGAATAAAAACTTAGATCTTAACCCTGGTGGCATAGTGGTTAAGTGCTATGGCTGCTTACCAAAAAGTTGGCAGTTCAAATCTGCCACGTGCTCTTTGGAAACTCTATGGAGCAGTTCTACTCTGCCCTATAGGGTCATTGTGAGTCAGAATCAACTCAACAGCCATTTTTTTTCTTTTAAATTGTCTAGTTAGCTGACTCAGTATTTGCCTGAACTTTTTCCATTTTTTGTTAACGTATTCGAGAGTCTTTAACACTTGTTCTTTGCACATAAAATTTCACAGTAACTCTCTGTGTTGTTTTTCTCTTGGATCTGGCAGTACAAAGTTGCTAAGTTCTTCCAGATTTGGGAGCTGATGCCATCCCAGATCTCCTGGTTTGACAGGGTAGATTGACAGCTACTGAGATACAATATTTTTGCAATGATAAATATTATATTTAAACTTAAGCTAATCAGTAGCATTTCAGCACATAAAGCAAAGAAAAAAAATTAAACTTCCAAGTTACATTGAAAATAACGGAAACCCACTGCCCCCAAGTCCAACTCAAAGTGACCCTACGGAGGTCAGAGTAGCACTGCCCCACAGAGTTTCCAGGGAGCACCTGGCAGATCTGAACTGCCAACCTTGGTTAGCAGATGTAGCACTTAAACCTTCTACGACACCAGGGTTTCCAAGTTACATTTAGGATGTGAAAAACATGTTTGTTTGGTTGATTAGGGTCGTGAAGACTTATCTGATTGCAGAATGACTGATGACACCCAGTTTCAGGGGGAGAAAAAGAACGCCTCTAAAGTGAACATTTTCTCCTTGACCTCCCAAAAGCCAAGGCCAAGTAGCCAGAGCCAAATAGCCATCAACACGAAGGCCAATGCCAAACTTGGACAGACATGAATTTTCTACTTGGAATGACCAGTCATCAAAGGGTCAGCAGTGTTTATCTCTGGGTAGCAAAACGAGAAAGAATTTTAATTTGATTGGTGGTGTTTTTCTATAGTGCCCAAATCTTCAGAACAAATGTGTAAAAATTTGCAACAAGATTGAAAAAGAAGCTCCATGAAAAGCAGCTACCAACAATTAGATCAAGGTGGAGCTGTGTTACCAACCTTAAAAAATGGAAACAGAAAAATTTCTAACAGTGGTGATCTCAAGGCAGCCAGGTCTGGGAGTGTCAGAAGGATGGAAAAGGGTGACTTTCCACTTAGAACTTTCTAGACTGTATGTAAGGAGCCCTGGTTGCACAGTGGTTAAAGTGCTGCACTGCTGACCGGAGAGTTGGTGCTTCAAACCCGTCAGCCACTCTTTGGGAGAAAAGACCTAGTGATCTGCTCCTGTGAATATTCCAGCCTAGGAAGCCCTGCGGGGCAGTTCTATTCAGTCCTATAAACCCAAACCAAACCAAACCCAGTGCTGTCAAGTCGATCTGACCCATAACAACCCTATAGAACAGGGTAGAACTGCCCCATAGAGTTTCCAGGAAGCGCCTGGGGGATTTGAACTGCTGATCAACAGGTCAGCAGGACATAGCACTTAACCACTACGCCACCAGGGTTTCCATTTGGTCCTGTAGGGTCACTATAAGATGGAACCGACTGGATGGCACACAACACCAGCAGCAAGATACTGCACATATGTACATTCCTGTGAGTTCAGGTATGTGCATTTTGCTTCTGTGATGAGCCCATCTCCCCACCCCTGCAATCCATTGCAATCCAGTTGCTGCTGACTCATAATAACCTTGCAGGAAACAACAGAACTGCCCCACGGGGTTTCTAAGGCTGTAAATCTTTCTGAAGCTGATTGCTATGTCTTTCTCGCACAGAGTAGCTGGTGGCTTTGAACCACTGACCCCTCTGTTAGCAGCCATATGCTTAACCAGGACACCACCAGTGCTCCAGTCTATAATGAAAAGACTAGTTAAGTTGAAGAGGGGCAGAAACCAGAAAAAAAAAATGGAGATTAAAAATAAAAACTGCCCCCACCCTACAAGTTGTTAGCAACACTGTTTGTGTATATCCTTCTAATCTTCTGTGTATGATGATGAATTGAGATAGTCAGTGTCTTGGTCATCTAGGACTGCTCTAACAGAAATACCACAAGTGGATGGCTTTAAAAAGAGAAATGTTTGTCACAGTCCAGTAGGCTAAAAGTCCAAACTGAAGGTGTCAGCTCCAAGGGAAAGTTTTCTCTGCTGGCTCTGGAGGAAGGTTCTTGTCACCAATATCCCCCGGACTGCAAGCTTTCGAGGTACAGGGATCCGGTTCCTCTTCAAAGCATGTGCTTAGCTCCCAGGACTGCTTTCCTTCTTGGTGGTATGAGGCCCTCAAATCTCTCAGCTAGCTTCTTTATACCTCAAGAGACCACCTCAAGCCCCAAAGCAATTTCACACCTTGAGTCCTGCCCCACCCACCCAACTGCTGCCTACCCTCCCTCATTAACATCATAGAGGCAGGACTTAAAATGTGGAGGAACATCACGCAATACTAGGAATCAGCCAAACCACCATACATTTTGCAGGGGAACACAAATCAGTCAACAGCAGTCAGAAATGAAGATACTATTTGGATAGGTCAATTTTTTGCATCCTTGATTACATACTGTATAAGCTACGTTGTAGCAGTTGCCTTTCTAAATATCAAACATTTTCTGTGAGGCTGACTTCACGTATAAGTGCCATTGCCAATGTCAAGAAACATATCAGCGATTTCTCCCAGGGTCTGGCTTCTTCTTTTGAGCACACAGCAAATTGAATTATGTATACACCAAGTCAACACTCTACATTTCCTGGCAAAGATGGATCCTGCCAGTTGCAAATGAATTGTTTTCTTTGACTTGCTTTCTCCCCGTCCTTCTCTGCTTTCCTGATTTTTCTGGGGTTGTATTTTTCCCTCAAGTTTGGCACCATGAAATTGTTAAATTCTTCCAGATTTGAGGATCTGATGTGATCCCAAATCTCCAGGTTTGACAGGCTGGATGAGTAGTTCCTGAGATATGATCCTAAAAGATTTCTCTGGGGCTGTCACTCAATCAGATGTGAACTCAAGAGGCAAGACTTGGCCACTCTGCTTAACTTGAGTGCCAGAGTCCTTTGCCTTCTCCCTGAATGGTCCCTCTGCACAATACTGGGCACGAGATCAACTCTGACGACATCCTCCGTGGTTGAAACGTGGTTAGGCAGCTCACGGTGGTGGCCATGGCCTGCCACCAACTCTTCATTGCTGGCTTTGAGAGCGTCTTCACAGCTGCACAGCATTTAAAACTTTCTCACATTGTAGCTTACTAACTTCTTCATTTCCATCCTGTGTTAATTTTTTAAGACAATTCACTACAGGATCCACATGTTGGCATCTGTTACGGATTGAGCTGTGTGTCCCCAAAATATATGTTGTAAATCCCAACCCCTATATTTGTGGATGTGATATCATTTGGGAATAGGGTTTTCTTTACCTTATGGATGAGGCCACATCAGTGTAGGGTGTATTTCAAATACATTATCTTTGGGATATAAAACATGCAGATTAGGCACAGAGTAAAAAGCAGACATGGATAACAGAGATGTCACGTCACATGAAGGTCGCTGAGGAACCAGATGATGAATGCTGAAAACAGACAAGGACCTTGCCTTAAAGCCAACAGAAAGAAAAAGCCCTTCCCTTGAGATGGTGCCCTGAACTCAAACTTCTTGCCCCCTAAGCGAGAAGAAAACAACAATTTTCACAACTAAGCCCATAAGCAACATCATGATAAATGGAGAAAAGATTGAACTTGTCAAGGGTTTCATTTTCTTTGGATCAGAATCACTGCCCATGGAAGTAGCAGTTAAGAGATCAAACAGTGCATTGCATTGAGCTAATCTGCTGTTAAAGACCTCTTTAAAATGTTAAAAAGCAAAATTGTCACTAAGAACCCAAGCTGTGGTGTTTTTAATCACTTCATATGCGTGTGAAAGCTGGATAATGAACAAGGAAGACCAAAGAAGAATTGGTGCCTTTGAATTTTAGTGTTTCTGAGGAATACTGAATATTCCATCAGCTACCGGAAGAACCTTGGTGGTGTAGTGGTTAAGTGCTATGTCTGCCAAGCAGAAGGTCAGCAGTTCAAATCTACCAGTAGCCCCTTGGAGACTCTAAGTGGCAGAATTGTTATGAGTTGGAACTGACTTGATTGTAGTGAGTTTGATTTCTTTGGTTATCAGAAGAACAGAAAATCTGATGGCAGTGTGGTGAAGAGCTTTGACTGCTAACCAAAAGGTTGGCAGTTCAAATCCCCCAGGTGCTCTTTGAAAAATCTATGGGGCGGTTCTCTCCCTTCTGTAGGGTCACTCTGAGTTGGAATTGACTCTAAGGCAGTGGTCATTTTGGGAGGTTTACCAGAAGAACAAACAAATCTGTCTTGGAAGAAGTGCAGCCAGAATACTCATGAGAAGTATAGATGATGAGACTTTGTCTCACATTCTTTAGACATGTTATGAGAACAAACAATTATGAGGATGCCACAGGAGCGGGTGGTGTTTTGTAAGGTTGCTATAAGTTGGAACCAACTCAATGGCACCTAACAACAACAACTGTGAGAAAATAAATTTCTACCTGTGAAAGCCACCCACTTGTGGCATTTCCATTACAGCAGCACTGGAAAAGTAAGAGAGCATCTGAGATCTCCAGCCTTTCAGGGTCTCCTTTCCCATAACATCATTTGAAATCTCCTTCCATGCTACGTGGGGAACGTAGTGCCTCCACTGTCCCCTCCAGTGTATCTTTGAGGGGGGCTGTGGGGCTTGCGTGTAACAGTACAACGGAAGAGTGGATGTCAGAAGCTTGCAGAAGTCATCAATGCTCATTTTCCTCCCCTGTCAGGTAGACTGGGAGCAAGAATACTACACCTGTCCATCGGTGACATACTGGCCAGATCCCATAACTTTTCAGGTCTCTCAGATAACGATGAATAATAATACTAAAGTCTCCTGGTCACTTCCATGTATAACAACAGCCAAAATTCAGTTCAGTTAAAATATCAGACTGTGTCATAGATTGAATTATGTCCCCCTGAAAATGCATGTAGCAATTTGGCTAGCCGTGGTTCCCAGTATTATGCAATGTTCCTATGGGATGTAAATCCTGCCTCTGATGTTAATGAGGGAAGATGGGCAGCAGTTGTGTCAATGAGGCAAGACTCAGTCTGTGAGATTGTACTGTGCCTGGAGGCAATCTCTTGGGACAGAAGAGAAAGGGAAGCAAGCAGAGACTTCAGGACCTCGTTCCACCAAGCAAGCTGTGCCAGGAGCAGATAGCTTCCTTTGGATCTGGGGTCCCTGAGCCTCAGAAGCTCCCAATTTGGGGGAAGATTGATGACAATGACGTTCCTCCAGAGCTGACAGAGAAAGACATCCCTTGGAGCCAATGCCCTGAATTTGGACTTTTTGTGGAGTTCGGTGAGTATCTTGGAGAGATATCTTCTTGTCTTTCATGATGTCAGGGAATTTTTCTGTCAGCATCTCTTCAATAATTCTCCTTGTATTTTCTGCTCTCCCACCCTGTTCTGGTACTCCAATTACTTGTCAATTGTTCCTCCTAGTAGACTCTCACATAACTCCTAATGATTCGTCATTTTTGTTGATTCTTCTATCTGATTGCTCCTCATAAATGCCAGTGACGGTTGCTTTATCTTCACTCTCAGTAATTCTACATTCCGTTTCCTCACTCCTGCCCTTTGGCTTTCAATCAACTTATCTCTGTGGTTTTCTTACTGATCTGCTGAATTTCAGATCGTTGTTGTTCTAGCAATTCACGTAGCTCATTTAATTTTTCATTTTGTTCTGTTGCACTTTATCTAATCTCCATCCTAAGATCTAGAAACGTTCTAAACATAATTCTTTTGTATTCTACCTCCAATAATTTCAACAAGACTTCTTCATCTGTGAAATTTTTTGATTTGTTGAGAGTTTTCTTGAGCCGTGATGGTCTGCTTCTTTAAGTAGTTAGAGATTTATTATTGTCTCTGAGCCATCGCAAAGCCACTATTGCAATCTAACTAATACGTGTGTGTGTGTGCGTGCACCCATTTGGTTTTGACTGCCCATGTGGTCTAGTTGTTTCAGCTAGATAGGTTACTGAGCCTTAATAATTCTGGCACCCTGTCACCTGATGGTTGGAGTGATGACTGCACTGAGAGATGTACCAGGAGTTGCTGGCTCAGGGGAGCCAGGGGAACCCTTCTTCCAGCCCCTCTTTTGTTTCTCTCCACAGGTCCAGGAGAAAAGGTCAAGGCAGACACATAAAATATCCCAATTCCGGCCCAGGTAGTGCTCTAGAATTTAAATCTGGTATAGAACAGAGAAAGGAGGGAGAAAAGGCTGGGTATAGTGAGTGAAGAATGTGTAGGAAAGGTTTGTGTCATGAAAGTTTAAGTACATTTAGCTTGCATGGCTCCACTAACTTGCAGCAATCGGTAGCTTTGAGAAGCCAGTGGAACTTGTCATCTTGCCCTCTCTTTGTTTCCCTCTCTGAGACCCGGAGAGAAGCTCAGGGCACACAAGTGAGATGCCGTAACTTCTTCCCAGGTAGTGCACCAGAATTTAGCCTGAAGAAGGAGAGGCTGGAGGCAGAGAACGAAGTAAGCATGTAGGAAAGCACCGAGCCCCAAGGTATCCCGAGCACTGATCTTGAAACATGTGGTGTCTGCCTGGTATTTTGTAGATGCAGTGATCACCTGGCTCGGTGGAGGTTCACTTCTAACCTTCCCTTTGTTTCTCTCTTGAGTCCCAGAAAAAAGCTCAGGGCACACACATACAATCCCAGTGCTAGTCCAGCTAGTGCATCAAAATGGCATAGCTCAGAGAAGAGAGGGGGAAGGGCACTGTTGCACTCAGTTGCCAGCCGCTGCTGTGTTCTCTAGGTGCAGGTGTCTTAAGCACAGCCTCACTGTTGAAAGAGATGCTGTCCACTCAGGCACTGCTGCTTAGCGTGGCAGCCAGCCCCAGCCAGGCTCTCAGCCATGGCAGTCCCAGCCTTAGCCTCCAGCTGACAAAGACGGTGTCCACACCTGTGCTGCGTCTCTGTTGCTGCCTCCACAGAAACAGGACCCTCAGTGCTGCCCTCACACTTCTGACAAGGGTAGTTGTCAACAGTCCAATCTCACAGCTTTCTGTTTGATCTTGTGGCACCTAAAATGTCCATTTTCTTCCATTCAGTTGTTTTTCTAGGCCTTAGTTCTCAAAGGGAACCAAAAGACATGTGACTAGTCTGCCATCTTGGCCCCGCCTTCTTGAATTTGGGCTTTTAGCCTGCTTTTCTGTGAGAAAAATACATTTTCTTTTTGTGAAAGCTGTCCACTTGTGGTATTTCTGTTATAGCAGCACTAGATGACTAAGACAGACTGTATGCACATGCAATTCTATGTTTAAGAAAATTTTCCACAGATACATTTACACATAGATGTGTATTAGGACCACAGCACAAGATTGGGCAGGTTGGACACTGCCCAGCGTTAGGAGATGCCGTTCACATCATGGGAGAGGGAGGCTAACTGCTTACTATCTTTGTGTGCTTTATGATTTTTTAAAAAAATCATGTGCATGTATGACATCTTCCAAATAGACATTTTATATCAAAACTGAGATAGTATGCTTCCATTTATTAAACCTTGCCTGGCACATCAGCATTCAATAAGCACTAGCCGCCATTGCTATTATCATTAAAGAAGTCCTTTGGTGGTACAAACGTTTAAACACCTGGCTACCAGCCCAGAGGTTGGCAGTTCATATACACCCAGAGGCACTTTGGAAGAAAGTCCTGGCCACCTGTTCCTGAAAGGTAATAGTAGTTGAAAACCTTGTGAAGCTCAGTTCTGCTCTCACATTCACGGAATCGCCTTGAGTTGAAGTCAATTCCCTGGCAACTGGTTGGTTTATTTTTTGGTGTTTGAAAACCCTAAAATGTTATTACACCATTGAAACACACGAGGGCGCTCCGTCTCTCTGCTTTCTGTTGCCACAGCAGCAGCCTTTGTAAACTAGTTTTGAAGGAAGCCAGAGAATGTTTTGGGAGGGGAGTGTCCCACGTGGGTAACAAGGGCAGGTCCTGGCCTCATCTTGGACCAGTCTACCACTCTTGTAAATGGAATAACAGCAGCTTCTGTCTTCCGAGTGGTTTCCTAACTGGAAATTTGGGGACGGTCCATTCTTCACAGGCGTGGCAGGTAAGGGGAGGTGGAGGTAGAGAAGCCCATGAGAGCTGCCCGTACATCAGGACCTGAGTCTTGTCATTTTTACAACAAGGATCACAAAACCCACCTTGTAGGTTTGTTGCAAGGATTAAGCAGGGCCTCAGAGATCAAGAAAAGCCTGAATAACTGGTGGTGTAAATGGTTTGCGCTTGAGTACTCTGAGAGGTTGACAGAGTGAATCCATCTGGGGTACTGCGGAAGAGAGACCTGGTAATCTGTTTCTGGGAAGATTATAGCCAAGAAAGCCCTAGGAAGCACAGTAGAACTGTGGGGTTGCCATGAGTTGAAACTGATTGGATGGCAATGAGTATAGTGAAAAACCGAAGGGGAAAAGAAAAAAAATCAGTTACCAAACCTGAAGTCACCTTTACAAGGTTAGGTTTTAAAACTCATTATCTCTAACTCAAACATACACAAACAGAGCACAGACTGACTCTGCTAAATACAGAGGGTGGGATTTTAGTAATCCCTGTCGTCTGATAAAAAATGGGTCTAAATTTAGCAGTTTTTAATGATGTCTTCTGCTGTCAGCTGCCCGGCCAACCAACTGGAAGAGATTCATGTTTATGTCCATTTCCTAAAATGGTGATCCAGCCAAATACAGAAATTATTGAACAACATCATTAATATAACCTGTAAATAAAGTTTTGCTGTATATTGACAGAGAACTACCAGAAGTGCAAGCTGGATTCAGAAGAGGACATGGAACCAGGGATATCATTGCTGATGTCAGGTGGATCTTGGCTCAAAGCAAAGAATACCAGAAAGGTGTTTCCCTATGTTTCATTGACAATGCAAATACATCCATTCGACTGTGTGGATCATAACAAATTATGGATACTATTGTAAAAATGAGAATTCCAGAACACTTAGTTGTGCTCATGAGGAATCTGTACATGGATCAAGAGGCAGTCATGCAAACAGAACAAAGGGACGCTGCATGGCTGCAAGTTAGAAAAGGTGTGTGTCAGGGTCGTATTCTTTCACTATACATTTTCAATCAATATTCCAAGTAAATAATCTGAGAAGCTGGATTATATGAAGAACGGGCAACAGGATTGGAGGAAGACTCATTGACAACCTGCGTTATGCAGATAACACAATCTTCCTTGCTAGAAGTGAAGAGGATTTGAAATACTGATGAAGATCAAAGACCACAGTCATCAGTATGGATTGCACTGCAACATCAGGAAAACAAAAATGCTCACAACGGTACCAGTGAGCAATGTTGTCATAAACAGAAAAACAGTTGAGGTTGTCAAGGGTTTCCTTTTACTTGGTTCCACAATCAACACCCATAGAAGCAGCAGTCAAGAAATCAAAAGACAGACTGCACTGGGAAAATCGGCTGCAAAATACCTCTTTAAAGTATTGAAAAGTAAAGATGTCATCTTTACTTTACCATGGCTGACCCAAGCCATGGTATTTTCAACCACATGATACGGGGACTGACATTAAAGTTTGCAAACTCATCCTAGAAAGAGTGCTACATATCTCGTTGCTGAATATCACTACAGTTACCTTGAAGTCCTTCCCTTGGGGAGCCATGCACTGATGCCAGCACCTAGTCCACCCTTCTAAGCAATTTTGGAAATCTCTTTCTGGAATGACCCTCAGAGTTGTTGTCGTATTACACTTTATGTCCTGAATGTCATAAAAACGTCTTCCTTTCAATATTTCCTTTATCTTCCAGTAAAGAAAAAAGTTACTGGGGGCAGATCAGGTAAGTAGGGAGGGTGTTCCAATACAGTTATTTATTTACTGGCTAAAAACTCCTTCACAGACAACTAGACAATTTAGTTCGCAAACTTGCCATTATGCCACTGTGAGCAATGGCCATTCCAGAAAGAGCTCCAAAATTGCTTTGAAGGGTGAACTGGGCACTGGTGTCAGTGCGTAGCTTCCCAAGGGAAGTACTTTAAAGGTGATCATAGTGATATTCAGCAATGAGTTATGTAGCCCTTAGAACAATTAAGTTCACAGACTTAATTGTCAGACTTCATATGCATGTGAAAGCTGGACAATGAATAAGGAAGACAGAAGAAGAATTAACGCCTTTAAATGACGGAGTTGAAGAAGAATATTGAATACGATGGACTTACAGAACAGCAAACAGGTCTGTCCTGGAGGAAGGACAGCCAGGGGTGCTCCTTGGAAGCAAGGAGGGTGAGACAGCATCTTACATACTTTGGACATGCTGTCAGGAGACGTCAGTCCCTGAAGAACGATATTATGCTTAATAAACTAGAGGGTCAGGGAAAACGTGAAAGACCCTCAACAAGATGGGTTGACACAGTGGCCGCAACAACGGGCTTAAACATAAAAACCATCGTGAGCATGACGTAGGAGCAGGCAGTGTTTGTTTCTACTGTGCCTAGTGTCACTGTGAGTAGCAACCACCTAGACAGCACTTAACAAGTGCTATCAATTTGGGCGCTGCTTCTCTGTGACTTGGGGATAACGTCATCTGGAGATTACATATCAACACCCACAATGAGGTCTACACAGATTGCTTGTCCACCTGACCGTCATCCTCCCTTTTTCCTGGGTAACAGAACCCAGCTTTTGTTCCAGGTAGTGCACTTATCAGAAGCCCCACCCCTAATCCCAGGGCATCGGTTATGATTGGTCTAAGTCATTCCCCTTTGGCATTGATTGGTTTATAGGTAACTGCATGCTGCCTCCCTTCTGGCCAATGGGATATGAGTGGGTGTCTCTTGGGGGCTTCTGGGAAAGATCTTTCTGTTTGATAAAATAGAGGCACTGGAAAAAGTTTTCTTCCTAGCTTTGGACATTGTCAGGTGAGGATGAGAGGTTTGGGACTGCAGCAGACATTTTCGTGGACACAAAGCAAAGACCCAAAGAAACCCACGTCCTGAGGTCTGATATATAGGGGAGCTGCTGAGGTAACCAACCCCGAAACCACACACTCACAGTAGTTAAGGGCTATGGCTGCTAACCAAAGGGTCAGCAGCTCAAATCTACCAGGCGCTCCTTGGAAATCCAATGGGGCAGCACAATTGAGTTGTTTACAAGAGATGTGAGATACATCTGTTTCATTGGGAAACTGTTGCATTCACTGTTTTATCTGCCATATTCTGGTCTCTGGGATTTTTGAACTTTATTGTAATTTTATGGGACCACAGACAGATATAGTCAGACGTACATACATACAAAGACACACACGGAGCCCTGGAGGTACAATGAATGGTTAAGCACTCAGCTGCTAACCAAAAGGTGATGAACCCACCAGTCACTGCAAGGGAGAAGGATGTGCCAGTTGGCTTCATAAAGACTCCAGCCTAGGAAATCCTATGGGGCAGTTCTACTCGGTCCTGTAGTGTTGTCATGGATTGAAGTTGACAGGACAGCCGCAACTACATATATATGCATTGTGTCTATAATTTCCAGGTACCGTCTGTCTACCAGTTTGTTGTACCATGCTGGTTTGTGTGTCGCTGTGATGCTGGAAGCTGGACTATTGGTACTTAAATACCAGCCTTGTCGCCCGTGGTGGACAGGTTTCAGCAGAGTTTCCAGACTAAGGCAGACTACTAAGAAAGGCCTAGAAGTCTACTTTTAAACTTCAGCCCATGAAAATCCCATGGATCACAACGGAATATAGTTCGGTGTCACATGGAAAGGTAAGCCCCCAAGTTGGAATACCACCAGCGACAGTGTCATCTCTGTAGCAGCAAGGTTCTCAACTGTTGATTTATTTTGTTGTTGTTAGGTGCCACTGAATTGATTCCAAGTCATAGTGAGCCCATGGGCCAGTAGGTCTGTCAAAACATCCACAGGAAAATGCACTCTTGTTGAGTTTCGATGCATGCAGAATCATGTAATAACCGCCACCGCGATCAATATATGGTCTATGCATCTGTAGGATGTCGTCGATCTACTGGCCTCTTACTAGAGGAGAGTGGAGAGGGTGGAGAGGAGGGGACAGGAGAGTGTTAAGAGGATATGATATGTATAGAATGGAAGGGGGGACTGTGCTGTCACCGGGCAAGGAGAGCAGAGGGAGCTGCAGATAGGCGGACATGTAAATTTGAGTTATGCTGTAAACTTGCACTCAATCACACACACACACACAAAAGATATGGAACATTTTCACCCTCCCCCAACATTTTTTTCCCAGCTGCTCCACTGCTTTGCAGTCAGCCCCGCCCCTCCACTTGCCCCAGCTGATCCACTGTCTGCCCCTGTGGTCTTGTCTTTCCCATCAAGTCATGTTGGTGGAATCAGATAGTAGACAGCTTCCCAAGTCTGGCTTCTTCCTCTCAGCTAATGCTTTCAAGACCTATCCATGTTTTTGCATCTAACAATAGTTTATTGCTTTAGTTGTCCATTGTATGGACATACATACAAGTAAAGCTGCTATGAACATTCGTGTGCAGATTTCAGTGGAACAGAAGTTTGCATTTCTCTAGGAAAATACCCAGGAGTGGGATCACTGGTTATAGGGTAAGTGGATGGTTCACTTTATAAGAAACTGCCAAACTGGTTTCTGGAGAGTTTGGGACATTTTGTTTACCCTCCAGTTATGTGAGAAACCAACAGCTGCTCTGTATCCACATCTGTTTCTGTCTCCTATGGAGTCTCTACCACCAAGCTCAGAACCTGGCACACAGCTGGTGCTCAACAAACAGCAGCTGAATGAGTGGATGGGATAGTCACAGGTGGCTCTGAAGATTTAGTGAGATAAAGTTATAAATGGTCGGGTAGGGTAAACCCCATAAAATCTGTTGATGTCAAGTCTATTCTGACTTACAGTGACCCTATGAGACAAAGCGGAACTGCCCCATGTGGTTTCCAAGGAGTTGCTGGGGATCTAAGCTGCCGACTTTTCGGTTAGCAGCCATAGGTCTTAACCACTAAGCCACCAGCGCTTCCTTGGGTAGGGTCCACAGAAAGCCAAAGCCATCACCCTCGAGTAGACTATGACTCACAGTCACCTTGTAGGGCAGTGTACAACTGCACTGTAGAGTGCCTGGTGGATCTGAACCACTGGCCTTTCAGTTAGCAGAAACAGCACTTAACCATTAAGCCACCAGGGTTTCTGTACTTAGCCCTTAATTACGGCTCAGGGTTGCTGTTTGCATCAGAGGCCACTCTCTCCGGGGAGAATTCCACAGGGGGTGGAGTCCTCAGCTCCACCCTTCCCAGGGAAGATTCCAGGAGGCAGGGTGGGGTGCAGCTCTGCTCTCCCAAGGAAGGTTTCTACAGGGAGGCTGCCGTGGCAAGACCCCTCCTCTATCCTAATATCTGGCTCCTTGAGGCTCTGGGGAGAGAATGATCTTCCCTTCCAGCATCCAAGGGGGTAGAATCTTCCCAAGAACTTGAGGACCCCCCAACCTGCAAGTGCTGCTCAGCTAGTCTGTCCCTGGCAGAGGAGGAGCCCGGAGAGACCGGCTCCCAGGGTGTTTACTTTGCCGTTCCATGCAGGGAGGGGGCCCCTCTGGCCGAGGGGCTGGAGCCCAGCTTGTTTTCCTAGCTGGCCCTGGCCCCTGGAGGGTACACCATTGCCCCGTGCAGCTGAGGTTTCTCCCAGCCCAGCCAAGTTCTTGGCCTCTCATGTCCCCCCGGGGGCCTGTTTGCCAGAATTTTTTCACCAGCTTTTCTTATCCACAATAACTCTGACCCCTTCTGCTATTGTTTTTCTAGGTTAATAGAATACGTTCTCCTCACTGCTGAGGCCTGCAGGCAGCGCCAAGCGTAACAGGCTCAGCAAGAAGAGGCCATGGGAAGCCCGCCCCACCTCTGCAGCCTGGGGCCCGCTCAGGCAGGGCAGGGGGACATTGATGGGGGACAGGAATGTGCATCCACCTTGCATGTGGACAGCAGCCAGCTGGGGGGATGCAGTCCCAGGAAGGGGGTGTCTTTCTATCTCCTTTCTGTTCTTATCAGAGCAGATTATCCCTAAATCCTTCTTCAGTAAATCATGCTATTAACCTTACGAGCACCTTTGGTTGTTGTTGCTGGGTGCTGTAGAGTTGATTGCGACTCATGGTGACCCTGTGTGACAGAGTAGAACTGCTGTCTTATGGGAGCAGAAGGCCAGGTCTTTTCCCAGTGGGTGGGTTTCCACCACCAACCTTTGGGTTTGTAGCAAGTGATTAACCACTACACCACCAGGTATGCAGTTAATGTTGCTGCTCTCTGACTGTCTCATGGCACAGAAAACTCAGCGAGACCTGCAGTCTAAGAGTACTGTTCCTTGCTGGAGTGATTTTGCCACCCTGGAGACACTGGCAGTGTTTGGAAGCATTTTTAACTGTGATGGGGAAGGGATGCAGCTGGCATCTAGTGGGTAGAGGCCAAGGATAATGATAAAAATCCTAGAAGGTACTGACAGTCCTTCCGCAATAGAATTATCAGACCCAGAATTCAAGTGTCAAGATGAGAAGCTCCAGTTTATCCCTAACCCATTTGCAGTGGTTTGGTTGGTTGTATTGATGAGAAAACCCCTCCAAATTAAGTCACATGATCAAGGACACATGCTGTGATTTCAACTCAGACACTCCGACCCTGCTATCGACCTCGTGGCACTCTTAGCCAGGTAGAGCTCAGCAGGGATTTGATGAGTTTTGGGGGAGTGGCGTTCCGTGAAGGGGGGGGGGCCTTTCAGAACGCAGGTGGTGCCCTGGGGCCCTCCCCAGAAGATGATTTTGGAAGGATTCCCAGGGGGATGGGGGAGACTTTCACGATCCTTCTGATCATCTGTTTCCAAACTTGGGTAGAACGCCTTCTGTGACCACAAGTGATCCACTTTAGGGCAGGTCCCAAAAGCTGTGTTGCAGTACCAGCATATGAACAGCAGAAGGCGGAAGGGTTCCTTTGTTTCTTTACCGTGGAGCGCTTTTTCATTGTGAAGGCAATAATAGGTGCGCCTTGAAGGAAAGGTAGAAGCCACACACACACACACACACACACACACACACACACACACACACACACACACACACGCACGCACACGCACACGCACACACGCACACGCACACGCACACGCACGCACACACACACGCACGCACACACGCACGCACGCACGAACGCACGCGCACAGAAACAAGCAGAACGAAGAACTATCAAGTGCCCACAATTATCTCCACACTCAATGCTGTCAAGTTACTTCTGACTCACAGCGTCCCTATAGGTGGGACAGTTAGATATTTAAATATTGTGTACTTCGCTTCTGTTTTTTTCCCCAGGCAAAACTGGTTATTTTATTTAGTTTCTGTTGTTCTTTTGTTTCCAATTAGTGAGGGCTGGAAAGTGAGGAGTGAGGGAAAGCAGGGATCCCTGATGCCTGCTTCCTAGAACAAGGGACGCTCACTGACTTACCACCTGGATCCAGTGGCCCCTCCCTCCCAGGTACCCAGAACTCACCAGTCTCTGCGAGAGGGACAGCCACTTTCCTGTTTCATTTTGAGGATAAAGAAGAATGGAGAAGGTAATGGTGTCTAAAGAGGAGATTCAGTTTCATTCGAATAAAAATAGGAATTATTTTGTATTTCATTAAAAAAAGAAAAACTACAGTAAAACCTTCAAGAGAACTTATGTATGGCAGAAACCAGGCAGAGAAAGAAAAGTCAACTATTTTTCACTAATAAGGAGCAATAGAAAAGTGGTAAGACTGTACACTGTCAAAGGTGGAAAGGTTAGAAGACCTGGAAAAAACAGCAGCCTTGCTGAGTTCTGGCTCTCACAGGCTTCACTGTCCCTTTTTATTTGCTTCTCATACTGGAAGAATCATCACTAGTCCTTGTAGAAACTTGTGTAAAATACAAACACAAAGAAAGGGATAAAGCATTCCCATAATCCTACCATCCAGAGAACTACAGTAAACCTCTGGAGTCTTCCTTCAGGGCGTCTCTCTTTTTCAGTGTCTGTATCTGTGTCTGTACTCATTCATCCATTCAAAAGACTTCTTTGAGTACCTACATGTGCGAGTCAGTTTTCTAGAGCTGGGGATGTAGCAGGGAATAAAAAGACAAAATTTCTTGCCTTCATGAAGCTGACATTCTAGTGACAATAGGCAAACCAGCAAAGAAAGTACATAGTATGTTACAAGGTGCTCAAAGATCTGGAGAAACTAAAGCAGGCCATGGGGATGGGAATACAGTGGTCAGGAAGATGTCTCTGAGCAGGTGACAGTTGGGCAGAGGTCTGAATTTGCCAAGGGAGCAGGCTAGGAGAACATTTGGGGCAGAGGACAGCACGTGCAAAGGCCCTGAGGAAAGAGAGCCTGGGGTGGTTCAGTACAGCTGGAGAAAGTAGAGGGGCATCAGGGTAAATGGGGGGAAGAGTAGGCTGGGTAGAGGCAGAATCACAAGACATGTCAACCATTGAAGGGTGGTGGCTTTACCTGGAATAACATGGGAAGCCAAATCAGCTTTTCTTTCTCTGTAATTGTTTTATTATAAACTCAAACAAAAGCAGAACAGTGAAAGCAACTGCTTGCACCATCTCTCAGCTCTGACTCGTGGTCAGTCTAGTTTCAGCTGTTCCCCACCCAGCCACCCAGCCACCCACCCTTCTCACTCCACCCCACTGGATGATCTGGAAGCAAATACCAGACAGTGAGTAATTTAATCTGTAAATATTTTGGTGGTGGTGTTGGGTGCTGTTGAGTTGATTTTTGACTTACAATGACCTTGTGTGGCAGAGAAGAACTGCCCCATGGGGGTTTCTAGCTTGTAATCTTTACAGTTCAAATCCTCCAGGTGCTCCTTAGAAACTCTATGAGGCAGTTCTACTCTGTCCTATAGGGTTCCTATGAGTTGGAATTGACTTGACAGCAATAGATGGTTTTTTTTTTTTTTCCATTGTTTGTTTAAATCTTTATAGGAACAGATTGCCAGGACTGTCCTCCTGCAGAGTGGCTGTGTGGGTTCAAACTGCCAACCTTTTGGTTAGCAGCTGAGCACTTAACTGTAGCACTGTTAGGGCTCCCAAAACCAGGATACTATTTGTTTTAAAAGCTTAACCTCAATGCTATTATCATGATCACAAAATTAATGATTCCTTAATATCATCATCAAAAAAAAAAAAAGATGGCAATGTGAGATAAAGAAGAGTGCAGCTCAAGAACTCTACTAAAAGACCACAGCTGATGGTCCAATGGCCCAGGGCAACCCCTGGGAGCATGGCCCCCCAGATCTGTTGCTGCCCCTGACCAGCAAATACTACTGAAGTCAACTCTTTGGACAGGAGTCAGGGAAAAATGTGACTGTGTAGTGTGTGTACCTTATGGTTCTATGCATTGACAGGATGCTGTCCTACTGGTCTCTTTCTAGGTGGGAGAGAGGAGGGTGGAGAGGAGAGAACAAGAGATTGTTAAGAGGATACTAGTGGTACAGAATGAGAAGGAGGAGTGTGCTGTCACCAGGCAAGGAGAGCAGAAGAAGCTGCAGCTAGGTGGGCATGCAGAACTGATTTGGATTGTATACTTTCACTTGATCACAATAAAACAAAACAAAACAAAGCAGAGTTCAAATATCTTAATTGTCCCAACTGGTTTCCAATTTGTCCAAACCAAGGTTCAAGCGGAGTCCAGACACTGGGAATGATTGATCTGCCTCATGCCGTTAGCTACCTTCAAGTCGGCCATCAACTCATGGGGACCCGTGCACAATGGAATGAAAAACACTGCCAGGTCTGAGCCATCCTGTGATGGTTCAGGGACTGGATCTTTGTGATCCATGGTGTTTTCATTGGTTGTTTGGAAAGTAGATGGCCAGGCCTTTCTTCCTAGTCCAACTCAGCATGGATGCTTGGATGAAATCTGTTCAACATCACAGAGCACAAGGAGCCACAGTGGCTCCGTGGTTAAGAGCTCAGCTGCTAATCTGTGGGTCAGCTGTTTGAATCCACCAGGCGATTCATGGAAGCTATAGAACCAGTTCTACTCTGTCCTGCAGGGTCACGTTGAGTTGGAATTGACTTGCTAGTGAACTTTTTGGGGGGGGGGGCCACAGCAGATTTTTGAATGGAGCAAACTGTGCACTTGACTGGAAAACAAAAAGTTGGCAGTTCAAACCCACTCCATAGTGCCACAGAAGAAAGGCCTGGCAATCTGCTTCTGTAAAAACTACAGCCAAGAAAACCATATGGGGCTCAGTTCTACTGTATAAGACACGTGGGGTCGCCATGGGTAAGAATGAACTTGACAGCCAGGTTTTTTTTTTTGGAAGGGCTTATAGTGCAGGAAGTAGGCAGCAATGTTAGGCAGTCAAGGCAGGCTTCCCAGAGGAGGTGACGTTTGAGCTGAGATTTAAAGGACCAAGAGGAGCTGGCCATGAAGGAGCTGAGTTTGACCACTTTATTTGAAAAAACTTTTGGTAAAACTGTAGCTACACCCCTTCCACACTCCTGCTCTTCTTACCCTCTAACAGAGAATCTAATGTACTTATTGTTTTATTTGTCTGTCTCCTTGCATTGGAATGCCAGTCCCGTAAGGTCAGGGATCTCCAGCTGTCCTGTTCACTGGTGAATTCTCAGTACTTAAAAAAGGGCCTGGCACACAGTAGGTGCTTAATCAGTTTTTGCTGGGTGAATTAATGCTGCCTCCAGGTGCAGCTTCAGGTTTCTTGTTAACAGATTGCTGGCCACCACTATCAGTCAGTCCGAAGAGGCCATGGCTGTTGAGTCAGTTTTGACTCACAGTGGCCCTAGGGGACAAAGCACTGCCCCAAAGGGCTTCCAGGAGTAGTCTTCATGAAAGCAGATCTTTTTTTCCAACAGAGTGGCTGGTGGGTTGGAGCCGGAGACCTTTTAGTTAGCAGAGAAGAATTTAACCACTGCGCCACTCGGGCTCCTTCTGATGAGAACAGGCAAGGGACAGAAATCCAGATGCTCCAGGGAATAAGTAAGAAGAGGCTGAGGAACTGCCAAGCAGCAGTGGCCCCTGTCTGAAACTAAGGCCTAGTTCAGGGTCTCTTAAATCAGACCAAAGCTGACTTACACCCAAGTCCCGCTGCTGTGTAAGTTGTGTGATCTTGAGCAAGTCAGCTAGCTTCTTTGAATTCAGTTTCAGCATCAGGAAAACAGAGAGAAATTGTTGGGATGGTTAATGAGTTCATGCATGTAAAGAATCCAGGGGAGAGAGAGAGAGACAGAGAATCAAGGGCAGTGGGTTGCCATCCTTAAAATGACCCACAAGAGGCCCAAGGTAAATGAGGTCAAGATAAATCTACTGGAAAACTAGAAAGCCAGATGGAAAGATTAGAGGTCACCCCAGGGCCTTTGCACTTGCTGTGCCCTCTCCCTGCACTTTTTACCTAACTCCTTGAATGATTGGCTCCTTCCAGCCATTCAGGTCTCAACTCAGATGTCAAGTCCTCAAAGAATTCCTCTCTGTTCACACTGTCTAAAGTAGCCTCCCCTGTCTCCTGTCTTCTTCTCTTTCATGACTTTCTTTGTTTGTTTCACAGCTTTCATCACCAGCTGAAAGTCGTCATTGATTTGCTGTCTTTTTTGTCTGTCTCACCCCCACCAGCCACACACACTTCCACCCAACCATAAGCTCTATGAGGTTGGAATCTTGTCATTTGATTCAGCTCCTGAATCCCCATCAAAAAGTGTTTGGCCCATAGCAGACACTAAAGAAACAAGTGTCCAGTGAGTGGATGAATGAATGAATGAATGAATTGGAATGATGAGAAGACCCCTTGGAGTGAGGTGGGGGGAGTGAAGGGAGGCCGAGAGGTCGCACACCCGAAAGAGGGGGTTTCAGCATTTCAGACCTTGGCTGCTACCAGCATAGGAACAGATCCCCAGGAAATACCAAGACTCTGTGCAATATTACAGGTTCTTAGCTGTAGCCTTAATGTGGTTTTTGCATTCTGGGAATAATAAAAATGTAGGCGATGTCTGCTCAGGACATACTTCCCGATTCAATTTCTACTCTGCTCATGAGTATGTTGTTAAATTGTTTGGCCCCATGGGTTGAGAACGATAGATTCATAGCAAGTTCCAGTTGGAAGGCCCAGAGAGATGAACCAGCTCAGCTTTCCAGCCTTTTCCAGCAGCCTGCTCTAAGAAGGATGTTTTACATGGTGGCTCAGTACACGTACACACACACACACACACACACACACACACACGCACGCATACAAGAAACGATGTCTTTTCTCATGCAGTGCACTCTGATACTTTCTATTTGTTTTATCTCATTTTTCTTTTAATGATAGTCCCCACTCACTCACTTGATTTTGTGAGCCATAAATGGGTCTCAGCTCACAGTAGCTCTAAAGTCCACCGTTAGCAGATGGGGAGATTGAGGCAGGTCCAAAGCAGGCCAGTGGGCTTGCTGAAGTCGCACAGCAGGTTAGTGGCTGCACCAGGGCAAAGACACTCCCACTCCCCTCCCTGAGGGCATGTCTGTGGGTCTGGGCATCCAGGAACAGCGGAGAGTCTTTAAGTGGTGGAATCCTTGAATTCCGGATAGTGATTTTGTTCTGAATGTTCTTTCTAAAAACCAACCAACCAACCAACAAAAAAGCTGTCACCATGGCATGGCTTCTGACTCGTAGTGACCCGGTGAGACAGAGTGGTACTGCCTCAGGATTTCCAAGGCTATAGGGTCTCTATGAGTCAGAATTGACTTGATGGCATGGGTTTGGTTTTCTTTGGAATCTTTACAGGAACAGAGCCCTTAACCACAGTCTCAACAGAGCTGTGAGTACTTCCTGCTCCCACTGAATGCTCCCTCCACCCGTACCTGTTGCCACTGAGTCAATTCTGATTCATAGTGACCTACAGGACAGAGTAAGACTGCCATGCAGGGTGTCCAAGACTGCAGCCTTCAGGGAAGCAAACTGCCACATCTTTTTCCCGCACAGCAGCTGGTGGGTTCAAGCCACCAGCCTTTCGGTTAGCAAGAGAACACTTCTCCAGGGCTCCTTACTCTACCGCTCCCACCCACTACGCCACCCTCTCTCCCATCACCCTGTCGGATTGTCTACATGGTGATCATGCTACCTGACAAGACCTCATCCATCTGTCAGCCTCCTTTCTGTTTGTCTAATGTTAGCACTGCCAAAAATGGGAGCGCGTGACAGCAAGGATTTGTCAGACTGAGCTCTTCTGTGTCCCCAACCCCCTGGCGTGCAGTAGTGTTCTGGAAACCTCTGTTGACTGTTTCCGTGGTGCCGCTGGCAGCTGCCATCCAGGCTGTAATGACAGCTCGTCTCAGATCACGTCCAGCCACATGAAGGGACATTTGTTAGTTGGGGGTGGAAAACACTCACACAAGCAGATCCAGAAGCCCACTGGACTCCCCGTTCTTGAGACTCAGAACGGGCTAGGCACCAGTGGTCACTGAGGCTGAGACGGCAGGACTTCAGCAGCAAGATCCTGACATCCATGGGTCAGGATCAGGGCCATTACCGCGAGAATGGCACTGTGCTTCCAGGGCTCCTGCGCAGGCAGAGGGCACCTCTGAAACCTGTACTCTAGTTGATACCTCCTGAGTAGTGCTAATGTCTCTAAAGAGATCTGGTGTCCAACATCCAGTTTTAATACCCACAGGCCAGTAGCCTTACCACTGACCACTTACAGCCATTCGAGGGTTGTCATGCCAACTAGCAACGCTCTGGTGCAGATGGAACATAAAGCTAGAGAAGAAGCCATTGAAGAAGCCACCTCTGGAGTGCAGTTCCTCTCAGTGTCCGGCAGGGAAATCACCTCCAAGTGTAAATTCCATATTGGCCGCTACTAAGGCAGAGACTGAAATTAATACAGACATACACTTAAGTCCAGATCCACTGTGGTACAAACGGAGTCCTAGTGGTGTAGTGGTTAAGAGTTGAGCTGTGAACCAAAAGATTGGTGGTTCGAATCCACCAGCTGCTCCCTGGAAGCCCTATGGGGTACTTCTACTCTGTCCTGCAGAGTTGCTAGAAGTCGGAATTGACTCTATGGCAACGGATGATGGAAATGGTTAATGAGCTCAGCTGTCTGCCAGAGGGCTGGTGGCTCGACTCACTCAGGAGTGTCTAGGAAGAAAGGCCTGGTGATCTACTTCCAAAAAAAATCAGCCGCTGAAAACCTTATAGAGCATAGTACCATACTGACACACCTGGGGTTGCCATGAGTTGGAATCAACTGGATAGTAACTGTGAACTGGTCGTTGCAGAGGTGAGAGAAATGTTAAGTAAATTACTGTGTAAATGAAGTGGTAATGGGACGCTGAAGAAACCCTGGTCGCACAATGGTTAAGCACTTGGCTGCTAACCCGAAAGTCAGCAACTGGAACCCACCACCCTCCCCACAGCAGAAAAGACCTTTCAGTCTGCTCCTATAAAGATTACAGCCTAGGAAACCCTATGGCACGGTTCTACTCTGTTCTATGGGGTCGTTATGAGTCAGAATCAACTCCACAGCACACAACAGCAACAATGGGATGAGGCATGCTGAGAGAATGGGTAACATGAGAGTCATGTGGTCCAAGGTGGCTTCCCTGAGTAGGTGACTCTTTTTTTTTTTAATTTTTTTTTATTAATTACAATAAAAAAATAAAATTTCTAAAATCTATCAATTATCTCATCTATGATAAACCCTCAGCCCCCACACACCCATGTAGTCAACTCAATCATTTTCTTCTGTGGATAATTCTCTTGTTCAGTCCTTATAGCAGCCGTCTTGTACAAAATTTGTCCTTTTGACACTGGTTGATTTCACTGAGCATGATCTCTTCCAAATGAGACCATGTTATGAGTTGTCTTCTAAAATTGTCGTTGTTTTTTTTCATAGCATAGTGTTCCATTGAGTATATGTACCATAGTTTGCTTATCTATTCATCTGTTGATGGGCATCGGGGTTGATTCCAACTTTTTGCTGTTGTGGACTGTGCTGCAACAAACACTTGTGTATATGTGTCTGTTCCTCTGACAACCTTTGTTTCTGAAGGATAAATTCCAAGCAGTGGAATGACAGGATCAACTGGTATATCTATCTCCAGCTTTTTAAGGAAGTGCCAGACTGTTTTCCAAAGAGGCTGTATGATTTTGCAATCCCACCAGCAGTTTAGGAGAGTTCCAATTTCTCCACAATCTCTCCAGCACTTGTTGTTTTGTGTTTTTTGAATCATGGCCAACCTTGTTAGGGTGAGATGGTATCTCACTGTAGTTTTGATTTGAATTTCTTTAATAGCTAATGGTCGTGAACAATTTTGCACGGGTCGTTCAGCTGCCTGGATATCCTCTTTAGAGAAATGTCTATCTCCTTTGCCCATTGCTTAATTAGATTATTAATCCTTTTCTTGTTTATATTTTGTAATACCTTATAGAGTATGGAGATCAGACTTCAGTCTGACATAGAGTTGCCAAATATTTTTTCCCATTCTGTAGGTGGTCTCTTAATTCTTTTGATGAAGTCTTTGGATGAGCAAAAGTGTTTGATTCTTAGTAATTCCCATTTATCTATTTTCTCTTCTGTTGAATGTGCTGTTTGTCAGATTTTGAAGTCTGTCTACCTTATGTGTTAAAACTTCCATTGTTGATCCAGTTTATGTTGGATGAGCTTTATCGTTTTAGATTTTATATTTAGGTCTTTTAGCCAATTTGAGTTGGTTTTTGTATGAGGTATGAGATATGGGTCTTGTTTCAATTTTTTGCAGATTATCCAATTTTGCCAGCACCACTTGTTAAAGAGACCATTTTTACCCTAGTTTAAAATCTTGGAGCCTTTGTTGAATATCAACTGTTCATAGGAGGATGGTGGCATCTCTGGGGACTCAACTCTGCTCCATTGGTCTATCTGTTTTTGTACCGGTACCAGGCTGTCTTGACAACTGTGGCAGTGTAATACATTGTCAAGCCAGGTAGTGAGAGGTCTCCCAGTGTGTTCTTCTTCTTCAATAGTGCTTTACTTATCCAAGGTTTCTTCCCTTTCCAAACAAAGATGATGATTTGTTTCTCCAACTCATTAACCCAAGAGTTGAAGACAGAGGAGGAGAGAGCCAGGGCAGGCAACAGACAGAAGCATCCCAGTCAGAGGTACCAGCACGTAGAAAGGCCCTGTGGTGAGCTGGCACTTGACCTGCTGAAAGCATGGCTTTGAACCAGTTCATATTCCTGGTCAAAACCCTGCCACGCAGATGAATTTCTAATAAGTCCCCAGGCGATGCTAATGCCGCTGGTTAGGGACCAAGTCTGAGAACCACTGGTAGAGCAATGAGTGTCCACACTTAGACATAAGAATTGTCTGGGAATCTTGTTAACCTGTAGATTCTGATTCAGAGTATCTGTGGGTGAAAAAGCAAATTCTCAGCAGAGCTTTGAATGGGAATGAACTGGTTCAAAGGCTTGGTTTAAGGATCTGGAAAAAGACCAGAGTGGCTGGAGGAAAATTAGAGTGGGGCCAGAACTTTTGGACTGTGTTGTCATGGCAAGGATTTGGGATTTTGTTCAGCCATCAGATTTTTCCAGTCCTTGTTTGAGACTCTGGCAGGTACTGGGTTAACCAGTGCTCAGAGGCCAGAGATTTCCTGCTGAAATAAAATCTTTTGTATATGCGTTCTGCCAGAGGATCCAATTTAGTATTGATGTTCTCATAAAAATAAATAAATAATTTCCATTAGATTCAGGCCGGAATGCCCTTTGAAGCATGGCATGGTTTGCCAATTGATTCAGAGAACGAAATCTTAGCTGAAATCTTTTTATTTTATGCTATTAAGGACACAGGAGGGAACAGCCAAGTAAAAAATTTCCCTAACTGGTAATGCATAGGGGTCACCAAGGAGCGGCCCCAGGGCTATCTTAAAAAGATTGTCATTTGCCATTTCCCACTATTTGGGTTCAGGTTACCAGTAATTGAGCATTTTCCTTCCCTTTGGGTGAAGTTAATGGATTGACACCCCCTTCTTAGCACCTTGGATCTATATTGGTGACTCCTGCCCAGGATGACACCACCGCAGGTACTCTGGGACACCTGGGATGGTCAGTGTGGTTTGCTCACACCTCTGTCTGCAACCCTGGGCACCAGGAATAGGAAGCGCGGTGGTGCTGGGAGGAGGGGGTGCAGCCCACCATCCTGAGGCCACAGCCCAGACCACACCAAACCCTTGCAGCGTAGTATCCATCACAGCGACCATAGCAGGACCTGCAGAATGGGAGACTTAAGGAGTGTTTCAGTCTCCCAGGCAGCCAGTCATTTTGCAGATGCAGACCTGAGCCAGGAGAGTAAAATTATCAGCTCTAAGTGGGGCAGGAAACCCTGGTGGGGTAGTGGTTAAGTCCTACATCTGCTAACCAAGAGGTTGGCAGTTCGAATCCACCAGGTGCTCCTTAGAAACTGTAAGGAACAGTTCTCCTCTGTCTTATAGGGTCAATATGAGTCAGAATCAACTTGACGGCAGTGGGTTTGGCTTTGGGGGTAAGTGGGCCAGGAAAGAGACTTCTAAGTGGAAACCTCCCTTCTTTTCCTTGAAGATGATTAAAAAAAGCTTTTATTTCCATTATACAAGTTATTTACAAGTTACAAGTTTGTCATACTGTGGTAGCCGGGTGTTACTCTGATGTTGGAAGGTATGCCACTGATATTTCAAATACTAACAGGGTCACCCAGGGTGGACAGGTTCCAGGGGAGCTTCTAGGCTAAGACAGACTAGGAAGAAAAGTCTGGCAATCAACTTTCTGTTAAATCCTGTGGATCCCCGCGGAATCTTGTTGTATTTAGTGCTGGAAGATGAGCCTCTCCAGTGGAAAGGCACTCAGAATATACAGTGAGTACAGCACGGACTCAAGCACACTCGTGGTCTTGATGGTGGTGTATGACTGGGCAGTGTTTTGTTCTGTTGTACATCGGGTCACCACGAGTCAACGGCAGCTCAGTGGCAGCATGCTCTATTAAGGAGAACACAGGAGGTACCGAAAACCTCCGGTGACTCGTTCTCTGCTCCAGCCACTCTGGCTGCCTTGCTCTTTTCTCCTCACTCCTGCACTTGGCCTTCACTCTGCCTGGAACCCTTTTTCCCATGCCTTCACACCCTCCTTCCTCTCTCTCTTTCCAATCTTGACTCAACTGTTACCTTCTCAATGGGGCTTTTCTGGACCACCCTACCTAAACTTGCAACCCCATTCCCAGCCTGGCACTCCTGTACCCTGCTCAGCAAGCTCCCACTCATCTCCAACCTGCTGCGTACCTTACCTTTCGTGTGTTTACTCTCTGTCTCCAGCCACCAGGGTGTTTGTGTGTTTTTCATTCACCACTTTCCCTTCAGTGACTAAAACAGTGTTTGGCACATAGTTGGTGCTCAACAAATACTTGTGAAAAAAAGGTATTATGAAAGAAGGGGCAGGAAAAGCATGCACTTTCAAATTCAACCACTGGTAGGACTTCCACGCATTTACTATTTAGCTTTTTTCTATCTCTAAGCTTTTATTTTGATTTTATCAAGGAGTAGCCCCAGATGCAAGCACTGGGTGAAAGATAAGTGCTTACGGTGAAAACTCCAATACTGTCCCTGAAAATTCCTTAAATTACTCCTAAGTGGTGTCATCTATGCACGGAGTAGCCAGCTTGCATTCAGGAGGCAATTTCATAAGGTGAAATGCCCTCATAGGAACTGAAACCCACCAAGTCCCCAGGTTCATTCCTCCCATTCCACATGCAACCAGTGACACCTATTCATTAAACCCGAGGAGCTGCCTCCAGTGTTTCAATGATGCTTTTCCCTTTCCTCTTTAAGTTGTTTTGATCAAGCAAATCGAGTTAATGTGACACAACGACTGTAATAGGCTCATATGTGATGCCCTGTATATGGCTTCACTTAAGCCAGATAAAGTCATTTTGAATCCTGCTCACGTCACCTAACGTTACATCACCTGGGGTTCACTCTGTGTGCCGTGCAGTCACACGGGCTTTGACAGATACTTCATGTCGTGTGTCACGACAATGGCATGCAGGACCCCTCCACTGCCCTGCAAGTGCCCCTCCTGCCCTGAACCTCTTGCAACTCCTGATTTTCTTGCAGTCGCTCTAGTTTGGCCTTTTCCCGAATATCATATAGTTGGAATTACAGTCTGTAGCTTTGCAGACTGGCTTCTTTCACTCAGCAATCTGAATTTCAGGGTCTGCCATGTCTTCCCAGGGCTTGATAACTCGTTTCTGTTTATTACCAAATAATCCTCCATTGTATAGATGTACCACAGTTCACTTACCCATTCAACTTTCAAACAAGGCTATCTTGGTTGCTTCCAATTTGTGGTCCCTAGAAATAAATATTCATGTGTAGGTTTGTATGTGGACATAACTTTGTGAAACTCATCTGGGTAAGCTCCTAGGAGTGCAATTGCTAAGGGAAATGGTAAGCCTGTTTAGTTTCGTAAGGCCCCCAATGCTGTTTCAAAAGCTGAATGGACATTCCGGGCACCACCCTCCCACCCAGACCACCTTCTTTATTTGCATCAACTGTCCAAGCCACTTAGGCATTGAGCGATGACCTAAGTCTTCCAGGGAGTCCCTGGGTGGCAGAAACACACACTCAGCCACTAACCAGAAGGCTGGCAGTTCAAATCCATCCAGAGGCACGTTGGAAGAAAGCCTGAAAGCTGACAGCCATGGAAACCCCACAGAGTGCAGCTCTACTCTGCAACACAGGGGCTCATCACGAGTTGGAATTGACTCACTGACAACTGGTTTAGTTTTTGTTTTGGTGGGGGAGGATGGTTAAGTCTTCCAGGGAGTGGGTAGTACAGATGGATGACCAGCTTGGCTGCTAACTGAAAGGTTGGCCACTCAAGTGCAGCCAAAGATACTGCAGAAGAAAGGCCTGGTGATCTGCTTCTGAAAAATCACCCTTGAAAACCCTGTGGGGCACATTCTACTCTGACACACATGGGGTCCCCATGAGTCCGAAAGGACTTGATGGCAAAGAGGGGTTAGGTCTTCCAGACCTGTCTCTCCCTGCTTTCACCAGGGAGGCAACTTGTAAGAGGAACCAGGACTCACAGACCGTTCTGGGAGGACAAGAACAGCTCAGATGGCAGTCAATATTGGAGGAAATGGAAAAGCAATGATGCCCGTGAACTTGAAGCAGCGGTGGGTGTGGAGGCAGCAAGGTCAGCTCTTTTATGGATTTGACTGAGTGGCAGAGACTATGCTTTCAGCGTGGGTGAAGTTAGTTAGATTTGGGAATAGCAGCCTCGGTAATTAGCAGTCGCTAAGAGCTGAGAGGGAATGTGAGCTCATAGAAAGAGGCTCTCTGGTGATGCTGAGTTCAGCTGGAACTCAAGAGTGAGAAGGTTCTGGATAAAACGGCCACCTTTGCTCTCCACTCTGGGGTTTCCAGTGGACCCCTGGGAGCTGGGTAAGAGGGAGAACAAGACCTTTGACCTTCTAATGAGATGAGTCTGCAAATTTCTCCCCAATTTGCATATCAAGTTTAATAGCCTGCACCTGCCAAGTGCCAGGCTCAGTTCTAGAGAGCTTCCTTCACTGTCAGTGAGCAGAGAAAGCTATCTGGGGCACACACACACACACACACACACACACAGACGCACACGCACACACACACACACCACCCCCAAATCCCAGCACAAGAGGTAACTTGGAGAAAGCAAGGAGGAGGAGAGGTGTCGGGACAAAGTGTCTCACTCAGCTCAGGCTAGGAACCACTGTCGAACAGGCTAAGGGTGCTGCTCACAGAGACCCGAGTGAGCACCGATGACATCTCAAGGGGCGTTAAGAGAAAATTCTACTTCATTCGAGGGGATGCTCTTCAGCGTTTGGGTCTGCAGTAGCTGGATAGTCTTCACTATCAACACAGAGATGTCTGACAGACCTGGATTTCAAATCCAGCCCCATCCCTTAAAAGCTGGGCACCTTGAGCAAGTTAATCGACCTTAAACCAAACCCAAACCAGTTGCTGTTGACTCACGGCCACCCTTTGTGTTGCAGAGTAGAACTGCACTCCATAGGGTTTTTCAGGCTGTGACTTTTCAGAAGCAGACTGCCAGGGCCTTCTTCTGAGGCACCTCTTGGTACCAGGCTCGAACAGCCGACCAGATGAGTAGCTGTGTACTTCACCATTTGGCTCAACCATTTTTGCCACCCAGAGACTTCTAGTTAACCTTACTGAGGTGACATGACTCCTCTGTAAAGTGGATGATGATCACAACAGTTAAGTCCTTGCCACTCAGAACACAGCCTAGGGACGACAGTGTCGGCATCCTCTGACAGCTTACAGAAATGCAGGATCTCAAGTTCCACCCCACACCCACTGAGTCAGAATCTCTGTTTTTACAAGATCTCCAGGCAGACTGTGTATATATGATGTTGTGAGACATAGTGCTCGAACTCTTAGGGCCTTTGGGGAACAGTATGTGCAATCTGTTTATTCCGTACACACTTACCAAGCACTTTCTATGTGCTAGGTTCTGTTGTAAATGCTGGGAATCATGAATGAATGTGATGGATAAATCCTGGCTCCTGTGAGATTTAATTCCTAAGGGGGAGAGACAGGTGGACAGACAAGATAAATACATGAAACGTGGAATACAGTAGATATGACGAAAGGGGGAAAAGAAAAACCCAGCAGTGCTCCTGGATGGAAATTGGCGGGGAGAAGGAGTATGGTGCCTAGAATAGCAGGAAGGCGACGTCAGAGCACTGACACAAGGGAAGTGAGGACAGGAGCCACGTGGCTATTGAGCAGGCATGGACCAGGGGTCCTGAATGGCAAATGCAATCACCATGTAGCAGAAGCATGCCTGGTGTGTGTGCCTGAAAGATCAGCGAGGAATAGAGTGAGCAGGGCAAGTGCCAGAAGATGAGGTCACAGAGAAGACAGGGCACGGGGAAGGTCACACATAACTTTAGAAGTCCCTGGAGGCCTGACTTCTCGTTCAGCAGGCAGAAAATCAGACAACCAAACCCACTGCCTTTAGCCACCCTGTAGTCAGCAAGCAGGGAGGCGGTGAAAGACAAGGCTGGCATCGGGTTAACATCCAACTGAGGGTGCCCATCACTGTGGTTATAATTGTGGTCCTTCCTCGGAGCTTGTAGAAATAGGTTGTGGCTTCGCATCCCTTCTTTAGAATTCCTTCCCTAACTGCCCAGGCTAGGTTAGGTACAGTTGTGCAAGTACCCACAGCTTTCTGAAAGCCCTCAGGTGCGGCCAGGGTGGGGAGCTGACCCTGATCCATCGGTGATCGCATCTCAGAGACTAGTTCAGTTCTTGGCACTTACTAGCTGCTCAATAAATACTTGTCCATTAAGCCAATGAAGGTGTACAAAGATTTGGACTATGGAAGGGCAGGTGTGCTCAGGAAGGGCAGAACCTGGCTGGGGAGGAGTGGCAGGGGTATTATTAGAAACAAACACTAGGGCTTTGTCCTTTCAAGGTGCTATCTGGAGCCTGACTCCCATAATGGGTGAGGGCTCGGGGTTTCACACCGCTGTGTAAGATGACCTAGAGCACCGGGATGCTGTGCCAGGAAACCCCTGTCCTTTGCCCAGAACGTGGTGAGATTTCCAGCCTCCTCCAGGCAATCTGAGGCCCAGGCTTCTTCACAGAGCCGACCCCCAGCAAGAGGGCTTGGGCATTGTTGGTGGGAGGTGGCCGCTCTAGTGAGTCACCAGCGGCACTTACGCTTAGCCGTGCACACACTCACTGTCAGGGCAGTCCATTCTGGGGCAGGCTGTAAGGGGGTGATGGGGGTGCTATAGGGATATAGTCAGTAGAGGCCAGGGATGCTCCTGAGTATCTTACAGCTCACAGAAGAGTGTTCTACAATGCAAGCAGCAGCAATGAATTACTCCGGCCAAAGCCCAAAATGTCAAAACTCATTATCGCCCCTGAAGGAGCCTGGAAACCCTGGTGGTGTGGTGGGTAAATGCTGCTCCTAGTAACCAAAAGGTTGGCAGTTCAGATCCACCAGGTGCTCCTTGGAAGCTCTATGGGATAGTTCTACTCTGACCTATAGGGTCACTATGAGTCAGAATTGACTCAAAGGCACTGGGTTTGGTTTTGGTTTTAAGGAGCCCTTAGGAAACCTTGGTGGCATAGTGTTTAAGTGTTATGTCTGCTAATCAAAAGGCTGGCAGTTCCAATCCACCAGGAGTTCCTAGAAAACTGTAAGGGGCATTTCTACTGTGTCCGGTGGGGTCATTATGAATTGGAATTGACTCAACAGCAATGGTTTTAGGGAGCACCTAAACCCTGGTGGCATAGTGTTTAAAGAATCATGGCTGCTAACAAAAAGGTTGACAGTTCAAATCCCCCAGGAAAACATATGAGGCAGTTGTACTCTGTCCTATAGGGTTGCTATGAGTCAGAATTACTCAACAGCACGGGGCGTGGTTTTTAGGTTTAAGGAGCCCTTTGGAGAGGGCACTGGTGCCTCTGCAGCAGTATCCTTGCCTTCCACGTGGGAGACCCCAGTTCAGTTCATGGCCAATACCACTGAGGCACAGCTACCGCTCCTCTGTCAGCTGCTGAAAACCTACAGATTGCGACAGTTCGAGCCATGACTGATCACAGGGCTGGTGCAGGACTGGTTAGTGTTTCCATTAGTTGAGCATAGGGTCGCCAGGAGTCCGGGGACCAACTCGAGAATAGATATAATTAAGACCACTAGGTCCGACTCTATTTTTTTTAATTGTGATTAAGTGAAAGTATACAGTCCGAATTAAATTTGCATGCCCACCTATCTGCAGCTGTTGTTGTTGCAAAACATGTACACTTTCTTTGTGAGCATCTCTTTTAACTTCCATGAGATAACAGTGCACAGTGTTTTCAAGATTTATCCCTATTACTGTGTGTACACCCAGGGCATTGCTCCTAACTGCCCATAATACTCCTTGGTGTGCATCTAGGCCTACTGCAGCACCCCTTATAGGACAGAGCAGAACTACCTCATAGGGTTTCCAAGGCTGCAGTCTTTATGAACACACACTGCCTTGTGTTTCTCCCATGGAGCAATCCCGAAGTTAGAACTGGTATGTGTTCCAGTTAATTCACTGGCAAAGGGCTTCTCTGTGCATCTCGTGCATCTTCTTGCTGTCAAAGACTTCAGAGACCTTGCGTTGGTTAACTGCACACTGTTTAGTTTTCACATGAGGAAGATTCACCTTTATCAGGGACCAAAGGCACAAAGGTAATTTCTAAGTCAGAGGAGGGCAAACAAATGGATGGCAAGCGGGAAATGGTGCTTCTGTATGCTTGTTTTGAGTTTTGTTTTGTTTGTTTGTATAAATGGATTATCTGGTATCCAGCAAAGAGTGACATGCTTGACTGTTGGCCAAAAAATGAGCAATTCTAAGCCCCTCAGAGGCATCTCAGGAAACAAGCCTGGTGATCTGCTTCTGAAAGGTCACAGGCTGGAAAACTCTGCAGAGCACAGTTCTGTCCTGACACACAGGGGTCACCATGAGTCAGAATTGACTCGTGGCAACTAACAGCAAGAAGCAAAGAGGCCAGCTGGAAATTGTCCTTGAATTTCTGATTAGAGGTAGTAAAGATGACTGTTTCCACTGTTTGTGGATTCTCCACAAACCTGGGTGCCTGGCTGCAGTGACTTGGATGCCACAGGCTGTCCCAGCGCAATGACCAGAGATGTTTCCAGCAGCATATCTGCCTTGCCAAGCCAGGCAGGCACTGTTCTTCACAAGAACACCTCGTCCTGCCATCACTGGGGAGGAACGCGGATGCCTCCAGCACCCAGACCTCAGACAGATTGCTGTGAATATCCATGCACAGGTGTCCGGACAAGGATCTCGCTAAGCCACGTGTTCTCAATGGAGCTGATATCACCTCCAAGGAGGTGAGAGCTGGTTTGTGCAGGGCTGGAAAAATCTTACTCTTTTTATGTATAAAGCACCAATATACCCATAGCATGTATATACAATAAACATGGTTAACTCTGAGTATTCAAGTTCTGTAGTATGGGGGCAATTAGGGAGGAAAACAAAACAAACACATAAGAAGGCGCTCAGTTCCTGTTAGCTGCCACTGAGATGTTGACAGTAGAGATGTGAGCAGGGGTCAGATTGCTGAGATTGTCCCCATGAGCGAGAAAGTCAGGAGGGGGGTCAGATCTCACAGAGATTTGTACCCATTGCAAGGACATAGTTTTTACTGAATGGGGTAGAAGCCACTGGAGGGCTCTGACCAGAGGAGGGGACATAGGCTGACTTAAGTGCTAGCAGGATTCTGTGCCCAAAGAACCAATTGTTGGGGGTGAGGCTGGAAGAAGAGGGGTGAGCGAGGAGGCAACTGTCATAGTACACATCAACGAGGGTTGTGGCCGGGTACCAAATGGAGAGTCATAAAACCCAAACCCATTGCCACTGAGTTGATTCTGACTCATAGTGACCCTATAGGACAGAGTAGATCTGCCTCATAGGGCTGCCAAGGAACACCTGGTGGATTGGAACAGCCCACCTTTAACCCTTAAGCCACCAGGGTTACCCAATGGAGATTAGATTCTAGTCTGTTTGTTTGTTTTTTCAATTAGAGCCTACAGAATTTGCCAATGGATCATTTGCAGGGTGTGGGATGAAAAGAAGGTCAAGGATAACTTGAAGGCTTTGGCATGAGTCACTGGAAGAATGGAGATACTGTTCAAGTCTGATCCCACCCCCGAACTCAGCCAGGCCGTCAAAAAGATTGAGACTTGTCACCCTCCTGGCTTGAAAAGTTTCCAAGATGAGAATGTCAGCCCATCACGCCAGAAATGCAGAGAGGCCATTAGTCCCTCGTCTTAATCAGATCTCTATCTTATTAAGCAATTTGGGGCCATTTCTGGAGAACATTTTGTTACTTCCCTAAATCTCTGGCTGCTTCATTTAGATGGGTGTTTAGGCGGAATGCAATTAGCACCTTCCAAACCCGGTTTCCCCTGAAATCCAATCAATTGTAACTCATTTTCAAATCACGCTGCTTTCTCTAATTGTGAGCTGTGGTCTCTGCAGAATAGTGATTTAAGTCAATTATTGCATCACCTGTGTGAAAATTTGCGCTATTTATGTCGGCAGCTCCCCACATTACTGATGAGCTTCCGAGAGTTAATGGAATAATGAAAACACAAAACAGATTTACTGTTCTTAATAAGAGAAAGAGATAATGAAGGCAAATTAAAATGGAAGCTCAGGCCTACGTGGAGAACAGGTAATGCAGTTTCTCTTTCTAAATTAACACTCAGATTCTCAAATGTTGATGGCAGGGAGTGGGGAGAAACTGAAAATTTCATTTGAAGCAAGGGTGCCCCTTTGGCTTGGTTTTGGAGAACGTGGTGGTCCATTGTACCTCCTCAGTGTATTTACAGAACACCTTCAGAGGTCAACCACACTGGGGACCAACTCGCATATCCACATATCTCTGTACTGTTAGAATCAACCTGCTTCCTGAAAGTCCCCAGACTCAGCCATCTCAGTACTCGCTCCTCCTTAAATTCTATGAAGCTCAGCAGTAGTGTTAGTGTTGTATTACCAAGCAGAACCTGGGCTGAAATGACTTGTCTAAAGCTTAAAACTGTATGTGAATCTAGACCAGGGTTTCTCAGCTGTGGCACTGACGTCTTGGGTGAGATGGTTCTTTGTAGTGGGAGGCTGGCCAGTGCACTGTGGGATATTTAGGAGCATCCCTGGTTTCTACCCACTAGAAGCCAGTAGCACCTTCCCAGTTGTGGCAACCAGAATATCCCCAGACATTGCTAAGTGTCCTCTGGGGGGCAAAATCTACCCCCAACTCCCTAGTCGAGAAACACTGTTCAAGACTGTTCTCATCCATTGTCCTAGACATCCTCTCTTGCAAAGGAGAGGCCAGATGCACTGGGCTGGGAGTCAGGAGTTATAGGTCCCCATCCAGGCCCTGCCTCACTGTGTGACGCAGGGTAAGTTGTAACTCCTCTCTAGGCCTGAGTTTTCTGGCCTGTCACACATGTGTGATAATATTGGGACCTGGATTCTGGTTTGGCTGAAGAAGCTTGTCCCATTCTTATCAAAGGTTTGGCCACATGGGAAGCAGAAGGCCTGGGAAGGTCAAAGAGGGAAGGATCAGAGACACCCCAAGGGGCAGGCAAGCCAGCAGGAAGTGAGGGTCCACGCTGCTGAGAAGTAAGGCCAGCTGAGGCCAGGGGTGGGGCTGCAGAGGGTCCCGGCTTGGGAAGGCCCAGAGGGCCAGTCGTAGTCCACCTACCCTCCCTCCCTGCTTCCCTCCTCCACCTCCTCTGTGCCAGACACTTGGCCTCTTATCCCTGTGCTTTTCAGGGCACCTTCCCAGCTGCTAGGGCAGATGCTCAACCCTGGGGCTGGGCCCCAAGGTGACAGTGATCATACTAAAGATCAAAACAATGGAAGCAGAAACACACAGACCACAGTGCTAAGCCCTTCACATGCATCTCCTAAGAGTCCTGTATTCTTACCCTTACTAACCTTGCTGGAGAGCTGGTTGCTAGGTGTCCCTTGGGGAAAGAGAAGAGAGAGCCTTTGCAGCCAAGAAGGGGTAGTTTGCTAGTAACAGTTACCTGTTTATTGAGTGCATACTATGTGCCAGGACTTATTCTAAGACAGAGTTTGATTCGTTTAATCCTTACCACAAGTTTTATCTCCATTTTGTGGAGAGACACAGAGAGGTTAATTCAACTGCCAAGTTTACATAATTAAAGTGACAAATCTGTATTTTGATTCTAAGTAGTCTGACTCTAGGAAGTCCCTGGATGATGTAAACAAATGCTGAAATCCTAGCCCAAAGAGTGGTGACTCGAACCCACCCAGAGGTACCTTGGAAGACAACATTGGTGATCTGCTTCCAGAAGGTCATAGCTTTCAAAATCCTATGGAGCAGTTCTACTCTGCAGATACAGGTAGCCCATAAGTTTGAATCAGCTTGGCAACTAACAACAACAACAATCTGACTCCAGTCTGTGCTTCTGTGAATTTAAACTGTGGCCACAGGAGTCCCTAATCTCACTGTTACGGATTGAACTGTGTCTCCCAAATGCACGGGTACCAAGATGGCAGAGTAGATGGACACTTCCTGTGACCCCTCTAACAACAAAGACCCAAAAGAACAAATGAATCTAGTATACATGATGTCCTCCTGGGAGCCCTGAACATCAAAGGGAAAGCTGAAAAATTGGGCCATGCAACAGGGAAGGGAGAATAGTGCCAGAACTACATAGTATTCCCTTCCCTTCTCTGCCTATGCCCAAACTGGATTCTGGTGCCACTGGCTGAGCTGGAGGTGGGGTTTTCAAGCCCACCCTAGGCCATTCTTCCACTCCCTTCTCTGCACTGCACCTAGCTCTGAGCTGGAAGTAGGACTCCTTAAACCTTCCCTGAGCCATTCTCCGAGATTCAGAGGGGTAACGATTCGATAAATTCAGAGAAGAGGGGAAAGAAAAATCCACTGACTCTCCTAAGCCAGAAAATCAGGGCAGAAACTGTTCCTTCACCTAGATTCAGACATAGGGTATACAGCATCCTCATGGACACTCAGGGATGGCTGTTAGCCTTCTGCCTTTCTCAGCAGCTGCAGCCAGACACCTGTGCCTATACTGATTACTCCTGCCCATCTAGAACAGCAATTGAGAGCCTCCACTACACACTTGGTGACTGACTACCTGGATACCTGAGCTGACTCCATATAAGAAAAGTAAATTATACATTTAAAAACAAGAAGCTAGAACACAATAGGCAAACATAAATAACTACAGTTTACTGATGGCTTAGAAATAGCAGTCCATATCAAAGCACTTAAACGGGTGGACCATCATCTCTTCAGAATGCTTGCAAAACAAAGAATCTAATTTTCTAGAGGAAGACAACTTCTGGAATTATCAGAGGTAGGACACAGAAGATAATACTTAGAACTCTTCCAGAAATGACAAAGGAAATGAGGCAAAGTGCAGGACAGCATAATGACAAATTGAACAAGCTGCAAGAAAGCATTGAGCGGCAAGAACTAGAAATTCAAAAAATTAATAATAAAATTATGAAATTACACAGCTCAATAGAAAATCAAAGGAGCAAAACTGAGGCAATGAAAGAGCAAATAAGTGAGACTGAAGATAAAGCACATGACATCAATATACTTGAGGAAAACTCAGATAGGAGAATTTTTAAAAAATCAAGAAACACTAAGAATTATGTGGGACTATATGAAGAGAAATAATCTATGAGTCTCTGGAATATGGGGAGATGGGGAGTAACAGAAAATGCAGAGAGAATTGTCAAAGATTTACTGTCAGAAAACTTCTCTGATGTCGTGAAAGATAAGATGATACCTATCCAAGACGTCCATTGAACTCCACACAAGGTAGATCCCAAAAGAAAGACAGCAAGGCATATTATAATCAAACTTGTTAAAGCTAAAGATAAGGAGACACTTTCAGAGGTGGTTAGGAATAAATGAAAAATAACCTACAAAGCAGAATCCATAAGACTAGGCTTGGACTACTCATTAGAAACAATGTAGGCAAGAAGGCAATAGGATGTCATATATAAATCCTTGAAGGAACATTAATTTCCAGCCAAAAATTATATGTCTAGCAAAACTGTCTCTCAAATATAATGGCAAAATAAGGACATTTCCACATAAACAGAAGTTTAGGTAATTTGCAAAGACCAAAACAAAATTACAAGAAATACTAAAAGGTGTCTTTTGGGTAGAAAATCGATAACACCAGATAAAAACCCAAGACTGGAATGCAGAACAGAGCAACTGGATATCAACCCAAATAGTAGAATCACAAGAATAAACCATAATCAAAACACTGAAAATAGGGAAACAGAGATGTCATTATGTAAACATTTTAAGAAAAAAAAAGGACCCAGGAGAAAATGTCATCATAGATCTTTCACATGGAGAAGAAGCCAAGATTATACAAAGTCTTACAAGTCTGTGAACTTAATTGTTCTAAGTGCTACTTATCTCATTGCTTAATATCACTATCATCAGCGTCCAGGTATTCCCCTTGGGAAGCTATGCACTGATACCAGCACGTAGGCCATGCTTCAAAGCAATTTTAGAACTCTGTCTGGAATGGCCATTGCCATGGTAAGGTGGTAAGTTTATGAACTTAATTGTATAGTTTTCTGTGAGTTAGTTTTTAGCCAGTAAACAAATAACTGTATTGGAACACCCTGTGTACTCACCTGATTTGGCTCCCAGTGACTTTTTTCTTTACCCAAAGGTAAAGGAAATAGTGAAAGGAAGGTATTTTGATGACATTCAGGACATCAAGGGTAATATGATGACAGCTCTGATGGCCATTCCACAAAAAGAATTCCAAAATTGCTTTGAAGGGTGGCCTAGGTTCTGGCATCACATAGCTTCCCAAGGGGAAAACTTCAAAGGTGACTGTAGTGATATTCAGCAATGTAGCACTTCTCCTAGGGTGAGTTCATGAACTTAATTGCCATCCTCTATAAAGAAATTAAGCACTGGTTTAAATTCAGAAAGATGGGGTAAATATTAAGGTAACCACAAAGTGAACTATCAGTCTTATATATCAAAATAAAAATGAAGAAAAACATGAGCCAAGCTGAGTGCTGTCGAGTCAAAAATCATGAAATTTCAGTGAAAACAAAACCACCAATATTGGCAAAGATGAAAAGAAAACACATAAAGAAAAAAGATGCAGCAAAGAAAATTAAATGGGACAAAGGAGTTGTCTACAACACACACACAAAACTATCAGAATGACAGCACTAAGCTCATACTTATCAATAATCACACTGAATGTAAAATATTATGCAACGATAAAGAACAAAGATGGCCTCAGGAAACATCTCACAACACGGACAGAATCATCTGGAAGGCATTATGCTGAGTGAAGTTAGTTGCAGAAGAACAAATACTGTATAAGACCACTGTTACAAGCACTTAAGAAAAAGTTTAAGCACAAAAGAAAACAATTTTTGATGGTTACAAGGATGGGGAGGGAGGAAAGGAGTGGAGTATTCATAGACTAGATAGTAGATATGAATTGGCTTAGGTGAAGGGAGGGACAGCACACAGTAGAAGGGAGGTTAGCACAACTGGAGTACACCATAAGCTAAAAGGTTTTCTATTACAATGCACTCGACGGCACTTGGCTGGCTTGGCACTACAATGCAACGTTTTGAAGGACAGAGTAGCAGGGACAGGATTCTGGGGACCATGTTTTCGGGGAACATCTAGGCTAATTGGCATAACTTTTTTTGTGATTAAGCGAAAGTATACAATCCAAATCAAATTTGCATGCTTGTGTATCTGCAGCTCCTTCTGCTCTCCTTGCCTAGCGACAGCACACTCCTTTTTTTCATTCTACACTTCTAGTGTCCTCTTAACAAGCTCCTGTCCCATCCTCTCTACCCTCTTCTTGCCCATCTGGAAAAAGACCAGTAGGACAGTATCTTATAAATGCACAGAACCATAAAGTACACACACTGTATGGTCACATTGTGTCCCCAAGTCCAGTCCATTTTTGTCCAAACAGTTGACCTCAGTAGTGTTTTCTGGTCATAGGCAGCAGCAGGTCTAGGGGCCATGCTCGCATGGGATTCCCTACACCATCAGACCATCAACTTTTGTCTTTCAGTAGAGTTCTTAGCTGTACCTCTCTTTTTCTCATGTTGCAACAGGGACACAACACTGTGTGCCCCATCATGGCTGTCTTTGTTGGTGGCTGGGCACCATCTGGCTCTTCTGGTCACATGCTGATACAGTCTGCCATTCACATGGGTCCTTGTGTCTCCTGAGCTCTTTTTATCTCGTATCTTTGTTGTTCTCAGTGACCATCTGTTCCAGCTGAGTTTGGACCTCTTGGTGTACCTCAGATAGCAGCTTGCTAGCTTTTAAGATGCCACTGACCAAAACGGGGTGCAGAAGACTCTCTTAGCAATAGGCTAGTTATGTAATTTGCATAACCAGGTTTTTTAAAGAAAATATTCTGTGCACCACTTTGGTAAATGGCATCTGGAGTCTTAAAGGCTGGCAAGGTGTTCTAAGCAGCACTGGTCTCAATCCACCTGGAGTAGAGGAGAATGATGGATATCAAAGACATGTGGAAAATGCGAGCTCAGTAGACAGAAGGTGCCATGTGATACAAAGATTACATCAGCAGAAGACCAGAAGAACTAGATGGTGCCCGGGCACCATCGGTGACTGCCTGGATAGGGAACACAATGTGAAGTCTCTGATGCAGTGAAAGAATAACAGGTGTGCAGAACTAGAACTCTATTAGAAGACCACACTTGATGGTGCATCAGACTGGAGGATTCCCTGAGTACATTACTCTTTGATTCTCTGTTAACCCAGTGCTGAATGCAGCAGTGAAGTCAACTCTTCAGACAAAGATTGGACTGGACTATAAGGCACAGAGTGATGCTAGTGAAGAATGTACTTCTTGGATTAAGTATATACATGAGGCTGTCTGAGCAGGTCTTGTCCAGAGATGAGATGAGAGGGTGGAGGGGGACAGGAGTTGGTTGAATGGATGCAGGAAGTACAGGGAGCAAAAGAGGAGAGTGCTGCCAAGGGGTGGGGGGGAGCAGTTATAGTTACATAGTAGTGTGGATGGGGGTTTCATATGGCAAAGTGATTTGGATTGTATACTTTCACTTACAGTACAATAAAATATTTTTTTAAAATGTGCATCAACTTGGCAGCCATGATTCTCAGCATTGCTGGATGTCCTCTGTTTTATGGTCTGATGTTTTCATACTATGTGTTGTAAATCCTCTGTGGTGTTGATGGGTGGGATTAGCAGCAGTTGTGTTCATTGGGCAAGATGCAATCTATAGGATTAGGTTCTATTTTGAATCAATCTCTTTTTGAAAGAAGCCAGCAGCAAGGAGAGGGGCTTCATGCCACTAGGAAAGAAGCACCTGGGAGTGGAGTGCATGTTTGACTTGGAGTCCCTGTGATGAGAAAGCACAAGACCAGGTGAAGATTAATGACAATGGCCTTCCCGAGCGATGAGAGAGAGAAAAAGTCTTCCCTGGGATCTGCCACCTTAAATTGTGACTTTTAGCCTCCTATACTGGGAGAGAATAAATTTCTGTTTGTTAAAGGCATTCACCTGTGATATTTCTGTTACATAAGACACTCAGCAAGGATTCTGGGTCTTCTCACTCTGGAGGCTGATGTGAAAACTGCACATCTCATTAAGTGGGATTGTGCACTGATGAGAGAGGCCTCCCGTGAATTTGGTGACCCCAGACCCCAGGATAATTGTGCAGGCTTTGGATGGGGAACTGGACTGAGTTCTCTGACTTGGTATGAAGCTTGGGGACCAAAGGAAAACACTTTAGCATTTGAGTTTATGAATCAAAAATAATCTAAGACCAGCACTAGGTTGGTAAGAGAAATACCCAGCATGGAGCATGCCACACAGCAGGTAGGTACTCAGTTAGTGTCTTCCTCTATTCCTTATCATCACACGCAGTTTAGGGCGGAGCCTGTGGGTTGGGGGTCTGTTTGGAGTAGCTCTTACAGTCTTTCAACCTCCTGTGCTCACTCTTGCTGCAGATCACTCTCCCTTGATAACTCATCTTTCGTTTTTGAGGTCAAGGCTTAGCTGTGTGACCTTTGATTGGTTGCTTAGCCTCTTTGAAACCCCACTTCCTAGAGCGTTTGGTGGGATCTCTGGACTCCCTTTCAGCTCTGAAATGTCAGGAGCTCCACTCTGCTACTCTTCTGTAGCCACACCTCCCCACCTCCTTTTTTCCTGTCCCCACTTCGCCCTCTATCTGTGTCCTCTCTCCTTTGGTCTGTGTGCTTTCCATACATCTCCGCGCATGGCTCCAACTCTCTGTCTAGATCATGATTTCGCAGGGCTGGGGGACTACAGAGTAGCGAGAACTCCTCCTTTTCTTTGGGGGAGCCAAACAGTGATTCAGACTGCTCTGTGATACAGCGAAACATCAGGTCACTCAACTCGCCTTTCCGCACAGGTAGATCTCGGTTGACGTCCGGTCGACAAGCTAAATATTTACCGAGCTCCTAAGATTTCCAGCCCCATTAAGCCCATTGCTTTATCTCTTGTCTGCACACAACCCTTCTCTGTTCACTTGGGTCAGACATTTCCCAGCATCCTCCAGGCTGCAGGCACCATCTCTCAGGAGGGTGATGAAACCACGTCTGCCTCTAATCACTTCCAGTAATAATAATAATGCTTCTCCGTTGTCTAGGATTTCTCAAAGCACGTTTGCACATGTTATCTCACTCACTTCTCACAATGACCCTGTGACTTAGATTTTATTTTGATCCCCATTTTGAGGAGGACTTTCCAAGCCACCTGCCCTAGATCTCACTGTCCGTGTGTGGCAGGGTCCTTGGTTACCTCCTCCTTATCCCCCCACAAATGTCAAAAGGAAACTCTTTTATATGGCCCAGGACAAGAGTGCAAATGGAAACCCACACACTAAATCCTTAATAGTTTCACCCTAGTAAATAGCACAGAGTTTCTTCTCCTACCTTGACAAGTACACCTGGAAGGTCAAGTTCTAAGTTAGCAATCTATGACTTGGACTTTCACTTTGGAATGTGCTTGAAAAGGAAGGATAGATGGCCTTTCTAGTTTCATGCACTTGGCATAGCTTTGTAAATCTCGCTTGCACTTAAGCTAGTTTAAGTTGGGGTTTTTCTCACTTCTGACAGGATGAGTCCTGATAATCCATCTGACATGGAAGACAGAACTGAGTGCAGAGGGAAGAGCAGGCCAACAGCTCTTCCTTATGAACTGTGAAGCTGGGGACCCATAGTAATGTATGACCAGATTGTGCAAGTGAAGGATTTTAAATATATAAAATTGAATCAACGAAAAGGACCGACAAAGCCTCCTAATCCTTATCACACTTGCACATACACATGCCTACACCTCTTTAAGATAAGCAAAGCATATAAAAATAAAGTGGGCACCTTGAAATTCTCTAACCATAGCTTATTCTCTAAGACTACCAAAGCTCATTAGGTCCATTCTAAAGAGATTTCAAAAAACCAGTTGACACTGAGTTGATTCCCATTTCTAGTGACCTCATGAGTGTTAGAGTAGAACTGTGTCCCATAGGGTTTTCAATGACTGATTATTTGGAAGTAGGTTGCCAAGGCTTTCTTCCAAGGCACCTCTGGGTGAACTTGAAAAATCAACATTTTGATTAGCAGACAAGCATGTTAGTCATCTGTACCACCCAGGAACTCCTGAAGAAATTTTGTTATTGTTGTTAGCTGTTGTGAAGTCTGTTCTGACTCATAGAGACAGAATGACACACTGTACCAGGTCCTGTACCATCCTCACAATCGTTGCCAAGCTTGAGCCTGTTGTTGCAGCCACTGTGTCAATCCGTCTTGTTGAAGGTCTTCCTCTTCCTTGCAGACCCTCTGCCTTACCAGGTATGATGTCCTTCTCATGTCCAAAGTAGCTGAGATGAAGTCTTGTTATCCTTGCTTCCAAAGTACACTCTGGCTATGCTTCTTCCAGGACAGACTTGTTCATTCTTCCAGCATTCCTTGTGTATTCAATATTCCTCACCAACACCATAATTCAAAGGCATCAATCCTTCTTCAGTGTTCCTTGTTCATTGTCCAGCGTTTGCATGCATATGAGGCAACTGAAAATACCACAGCTTGGGTCAGATTTGGGTCGTGGCTTAGTCCTCAAAGTGACATCTTTGCTTTTCAACATTTTAAAGAAGTCTTTGACCAATGCAGCACATCGTTTGATTTCCCGACTGTTGCTTTACGGTCACTGATTGTAGATCCAAATAAAATGAAATTCTTGACAACTTCAACCTTGCCTCTGTTTATCATGATGCTGCTTATTGGTTGAGTTGTGAGAATTTTTTTTATTTCCATTGAGATACAAACCATACTGCAGGTTGCAGTCTTCGTCTTCATCAGTAAGTGTTTCAGATCCTTTTCAATTGCAGGAAGCAGTGCTATGTCATCTGCATAGCAAAGGTTGTTAATGAGTCTTCTGCCAATCCTTGGCCAATCCTGTGCCGTGTTTCTCTTCACGTAGTATAGCTACTCTGATTATCGGCTCAGCATACAAGCTGAGTATGGTGAAAGCATACAGCCCTGACACACACCTTTCCTAATTTTAAATCAATGGTATCCCATTGTTGTTTGGATGACTGTTTCTTGGTCTCTGTGCAAGTTCCCCAAGGACACAAGTAAATGTTCTGTAATTCCCATTCTCTGCAATGTTGTCCATAATCTGTTATGATCCGCAGAGTTGAATGCCTTTACACAGTCAATAAAACACAGGTGAACATCTTTCTCATATTCTCTACTTTCATTCATCTGACTTCAGCAATGATACGTCTCTTTTCATATCCTTTTCTGAATCTGGCTTGAATTTCTACAGCTGCCCGTGGATGTGTGTGTTTTTGAATGATCTCCACAAAATTGAACTTTCATGTGATGGTAATGATATTGTTCTATAATTTCCACGTTCTGTTGAATCGCTTTTCTTTGAAATGAGCACAAATAGGAGCCTCTTCCAGTCACTTGGCCCAGTAGCTGTCTTGCAAATTTCTTGGCACAGATTAGTGAGCACTTCCAGCACTGCACCCATTTGTTGAAACATCTCAGTTGATATACCATTAATTCCTGGAGACTGGTTTTTGGCCAATACTTTCAGTGCAGCTTCCACTTCTTCCTTCAGTACCAGTGGATCTTGATCACACGCTGCTGACTCCTGAAATGGTTAAATGTTGACCAAGTCTTTTCGGTACAGTGACTCTGTGTATTATTTCCATCTTCTTTTGATGTCTCTGTGTTGTTCCATATTTTGCCCATAGAATCCTTTAATATTGCAACTCCAGTCTTGGATCTTTCCTTCAATTGTTTGAGCGTGAGAATCACTGAGTGTGGTCTCCTTCCTTTTTGGTTTTCTAACTCCAGGTTTTTGCATTTTGTTATAATATTTTACTTTGTTTTCTCGAGTGGCCCTTTGAAATCTTTTGTCAGCTCTTTTACTTCATCGTTTCTTCATTTTGCTTTAGCCACTCTACATTCAGGAGCAAGCTGCAGAGTCTATTCTGACATCCATTTTGATCTTTTCTTTCTTTCACATCTTTTTAATAACCTTTTGCTTTCTTCATGCACGATGTCCTTCATGTTGGCCTGTAAGTTTTCTGGTTTTTAGTTATTAGTGTTCAGTGACTCAAATCTGCTTTTGAGATATTTTCCAAGTTCATTTGGGACATACACAAGGCCACATTTTGATTTCATGGATTTGTTTTAATTTTCTTCAGCTTCAGCTTGAACTTGCAGATGAGAAATTGATGGTTTGTTCTGCAGTTGGCCCCAGTCTTGTTCTGACTGAACATCGTCACCTTTCTCCACACTCTGGAAACCCTGGTGGCGTAGTAGGTTAAGTCCTCTGTCTGCTAACTGAAAGATCAGCAGTTCAAATCTACCAGGTGCTCCCTGGAAACTCTATGGAGCAATTCTACTCTGACCTGTAGGGTTGCTATGAGTTGGACCTGACTCAATGATTGTGGGTTGGTTTTTGGTTGTATCACTGTTTTCCACAGATGTAGTTGATTTGATCTCCATGTTTTCCATCCAGTGAGTTCCATATGTTGGCAATTATATTGTTGAGAAAAAAATAATTTGCAGTGAAGAAGTTGTTGGTCTTGAAAAAATTCTATCATGCAATCTCTGACATCAACTCTATCACCAAGCAGTATTTTCAACTACTGATCTCACTTCTTTGTTCTAGCTTTCACATTCCAATCACCAGTAATTATCAGTGCATCTTGGTTATGTGTTTGATCAGTTTCAGAGTATAGAAGTTGGCAAGAATCTTCAATTACTTATTTTTGACATTGGTGTGAAAATATGAATAAAGAATTAACTGGATTTCCTTGCAGACTTAAGGATATCACCCTACCACTGACATCATTGTAATTCAGTATAGATCTTGAAATGTTCTTCTTGAGTACGCATGTGATGTTATTCCTCTTCAATTTGTCATCACTAACATAGGAGACCATAAGATTTTTTAATTTAAAATGGCCAGTACTAGAATCATAAAAAAAAACCAAAAACCAAACCCACTGCTGTTGAGTCAGGTCCAACTCATAGTGACCCTAGAGGTCATAGTAGAACTGCCCCCATAGAGTTTCCAAGGAGTGCCTGGTAGATTTGAACTGCCAACCTTTGGTTAGCAGAAGTAGCACTTAACCCATTATGCCAACAGGGTTTCCCGAGCACTATATCAGGCAGTATTCCACTGCTGTTCATAAAATTTTCATTGGTCAATTGTTTCAGAAATAGACCAGCAGTTTGTCATAGTCTGGAAGCTCCACTGAAACATGTACCATGGGTGACCCTGCTGGTATTTGAAATATTGATGGCATAGCTTCCAGCATCATAGCAACATGCAAGCCACCACAGTGTGACAAACTGAAAAACATGAGGTGGAAAGACATTTTATAGATGAGGAAATAGAGGTTCTGAAAGAAGTGATTTGATCAAAGTCACACAGGTAGTGAGCCATAGAATCATTCATCAAATCGACAAATACTTATTGATCATATACCATATCCAGGGAAGCCTGGTGGTGTGGTGGTTAAGTGGTTAAGTGTCATGGCTACCAACCAAAAGGTCAGCAGTTTGAATCCATCATGTGCTCCTTGCAAATTATGTGGGGACAGTTCTACTCTGTCATATAGGGTTGCTAGGAGTCAGAATCACCTTAATGGCAGGTTTTTTTTTTTTTTTTTTAAATACCATAGCTGAGATCTTGCAGTAAGCACAGGAAATACCTTACAATGGGTGGACAAACCACAGCCTGCAATTCCAGCCCACCACTTGTTTCTACAAATAAAGTTTTATTGAATGCAACCTTGTCCATTCATTTATGTATTGTTTAAAGTCTGCTTTTGTGCTGCAGTGACAGAGTTCAGTAGCTGCAACAGAGACCACTTAGCCTGCAAAGCCTAAACTATTTACTTTCCGGTCCTTGGAGAAAAATTTGGCTGATACAACAAAAGAAAATAAAATAGTCATGGAAATTTTAGTCTAGAGATATGGACATGGTACCAAAATTCAGGGCTTTGAATTAATTCTAAATGATTTAGTCATGCCAGTGCAAACTAGGGTAGCATACATGTTGCATAGCAACCGAGTTTTTTGTGTATCAGCTTGTGACCTAAATAGGATATAGGCAGCAATGTTTCCCTCAAAGATGGCTGCTGACCACCCTGCTTTGAATGTGTGTTGGTCTCCACAGTCCTGCCAATTATGCAATCTCCTCCACTAGTATCAACTCAATGGCAACCGGCACAGATATCCTGAGAGAGGTACGCTCAACTTCTGGGCTCTGACCATGAGCAGGGTGAATACCATGTCTCAAAGTTTCCACCATCTCCATCAGGAGAGCCCGGGGACCCGCAGTCACAGGGGCAGACTTCCTGGCTTGTCTCTCCCCTTGAAGGAAGCCAGGGTGGCAATCTTGATTTTAAAACTTTATTGAAAAATAAACACCATAAATGTACAAGAAATCCCATCTGAGGGTCCAGTCAAAACATCCCCATGTGGGAAGGATGTCTCCTAATGGGTTCCAGATGTCCCTGGTCTTGGTGTCCCAGTGAGCTGAGGGTGGGAGCAAGCCCCGGCGGGGAGACTGGTGGTGGTGACATGGAACCCTAATAGGCATCCTCACGGCTCCAATTTCTCTCTGCAAAGGGATGTTCTGGGGCCCTCTGCTTGCCCTGCTTAGCTTCGCCGGACCCGATCCTTTTCTATTGTGGTGGTCTCTGTACCCTCTACTCTTGAGTTTGTTCCTCCAATCAAAGGTGATGCCCAGCCTGGTCGGTTACAATTCCACTTGGTGTCAGTGCTAGGAGTGACTTCCCCCTGACCAGGCATGGCGAGAGGCTGAGTCCATAGCAAAGCAAGCCACACTTCAGACATCCCCTTGGAAGGACAGGGGAGGAAGGGGGGTGGGTGTAGTAGAGAAGGAAGAGACAAGTTGGGGGTTGGAACAATAATTCCAGAAATGGCTCCATGGAAACATTTCTTGAAGATTACCGTCTGAATGACACACTTACAGTTAAAGACCTGAGCTGGGCCTGGCTGCCTCTGAGACCTCATTTCCTGTCACACTTCCCATCATCCCCCTTGGCTCCAGCCACACCGGCCTGCTGGCTGGCACTCCAGTGAGGTGAAAAGGAGTCTTCTCAAGGCCTCTACAGTTGCTGACTCCTGCTGGGAAAGCTCTCTCCTCAAACATCTCCCTGGCTTGCTCACTTCCTCAGGAGCCTCTTCCTGACCATCTGCCTTCTCCCCATCTCCTTGTTCTCCTCTTTGTTCTTGTTTCCTTTTTCTTCTTGACACTTTTCACACTACCTGTGTTGTGGATTGAATGTGTTCCTTAAAAAAATCGGTAACAATCTGGCTGTGCCATAATTCCTGGTATTGTGTGATGTTCCTCCTTGTTGGAATTCCTGCCTCTATGATTTTAATGAAGATGGTGGCAGTTGGGTTGGTAGAGCAAGATTCAGTGTGTAAGATTGTTTTGTACCTTGAGGCCATCTCTCGAGCTGTAGAGAAAAAAAATCTGGTGGAGAGAATTGGGAACCTGACACCATCAAGAAGGCAGCACTAGGAGAAGAGAGCTTCCTTCAGACCTGAGGTTCCTATGTCAGGATGCTCCCTGGGCAAAAGACTGATGCAGCGCAAGAACTTTCACCCAGAGCTGACAAGGGGGAAAGCCTTCCCCTGTAGCAGATATCCTGATTTTGGACTTGTAGCCTATCAGACTGTGTAAGAATAGACTTTTCAATGCTAAAGCCACCCACTCTGTGGTATTTCTGTTAGAGCAGCACTAGCTGACTAAAACAGCCTACCACTAGGTCATGTGTATTATTCTGTATTTACTTGTTTCTCTGTGTCTCTCACTGCACTCTATGCTCCAGAGGCAGGGATTTCCCCCCCAACCTCAAGAATCATCACAGTTTTATTTTTAACTTTCTTGGGATGTATAAAAAGCATCTTATTGCTTTTGTCAAGTTGAATTTTTTTTTAATTGTGGTTGAGCGAAAGTGTACAATCCAATTTAAATTTGCACGCCTGCCTATTTGTAACTCGTTTTGCTCTCCTTGCCCAGTGACAGCACACTCTTCTTTTCTGTTCTATACATGTCATATCCTCATAATGATCTCCTGTCCCCTCCTCTCCACCCTCTCCACGCCCTTCTACTAAGAGGCCTAGTAGGATGACATCCTATAGATGCACTGAACCATAAAATGTGCACGTGTTGATATAGTCATCCATTCATGTGAGTCCTTCTGTCTTCTGGGCTCTTGTTCCCTCATGTCATTGTTGTCCTTGGTGATCATCTGTTCCAGCTGAGTTGGGGCCATTTGGTGTACCTCCGATGTCAACTTGCTAGCTTTTAAGACCCTAGACGTGACTCACCAATATGGGGTGCAGAAGACTCTCTTAGTAATAAGCTGGTTATGTCAGCTGGCCTCTATGTCATCTGAGGGCATGGTCCCCAGACCCTGTGGTGGCAGCGATTGTGTCTTGTTCAGTGATGTATCTCCAACCCATACAACAGGGCCTGGCACTTAGTAGGTGCTCAGTAAATATTTACTAGATGATTGCTATAGTAATATTTTGTCAATGTAAAAATATTTTAAAAATTTTGAAAAATTAGTTCTCAGATCAGGATGGTGCCTTTGGGAGAGCTGAGGCAGCTCCTTGACTCCCAATTGCTCCAGTCCACGCTTCTGCCAACACTTGGCCTTATTTAATGTACTAATTTTTGCCAGTCTAAAGGTGTAAAGTAATATGTTCACTTCTTTTTAATTTTTTTTCCTTCTGATTCCTAATGAGTTTCAGCATCACTTCACTGCTTATTAGCTTTTGTGGTTCTCATTTATGGAAATTGATTATTCATACCCTTTGTGCTTTTTCTATTGAGGACATCACCTCCTTCTTTTTGATTTATGAGAGTTCTTTACATATTGAAGGCCTTAATCCCTTATCTGTTTTAGACTTTGTAAATATCTCCTCCCATTCACTATGAGTCAGACCCAACTTGACAGCAGTGAGTTTTTTTTTTTATTCTACCGACTGCTTGTTAATTTTGTGGCATCTGTCAGATCTGACTCAGTGGCAGTGGGTTTAGTTTTTTTAATTCTACCAGCTGCTTGTTAACTTTGTGGCATCCTTCACAGAAGAATCACATCCTGAACATTGATGTCACTGAATTAATCAACACTTCGCCCTTGGTCACTGCCCTGGGTCAGTTTTCTCTGTCCAGAGAGTATATTTCAATTTCTTCAGAGCCCTCGTCAATCTCCAAAGTTCTCATCTGTCTTTGTCTTCTTGCTTCCCCCCCCCCACCCCAAACCACTAGCATGTGAGTCCTGGGCAGGCAGGAATCCTGTCCCTGATGCCTGAAACAGTGCCTGACACAAAGGAAGTACTCAGCAAATGTTTGGTGTATATTGCATCCCTATTTTACCAACTAGAAACCTGAGACGTCTATCCGGAGCATAATTCACCTTCTTCCTGCCTTTGCTCAAACATCGCCTTCTCAGAGAGGCCTCTTTTTTTTTTTTTTTAAGATTGCAAACCTCCACCTCCCACAGCAGTTCTTTTCCTTCTTTGTTTTCCCGTAGAACTTATCACTTCCTGGCACGCCAGGTATTTTCCTTATTTTTGTGTTCATTACCTACTCCGACCCTATAGAGGGCGTCCTTGGGTGGTGCAAAAGGCCAAGCACTTGACTGCTAGACAGAAGGCTGCCGTTTGCACCCACCCAGAGATGCCTTAGCAGAAAGATCTGGTGATCTGCTTCCGAAAGACTACAGCCTTTTGGAGCAATTCTGCTCTGCACACATGGGGTCACCAAGAGTGGGAACAGACTTAACAGCAGTGCCCAACTCATGGGATGTCAGTTTCACGGAGGCAGGAGCTTCTGGGTATTTGGTTTCCCGGAGTATGCCCAGTGTTGGTCTCAAAGGAGATACCCAATAAACGTTTGCCAAAGAAACAAACGCCCAAGATTATCCCATTTTACAGGCCATCAAAATGAGGACCAGCAGGGTGGAGGAACTGGCGGAGCTGGACAAGAATCTAGAATGCCCTACAACTGCAGTCCCTGTGGGGGATTCAAAAGAAACTCTGATTTGAGAGCTGGACTTAGTGTCAGCAGCTGTGGCTGTCAGTCTCCCGTGAACTCATCAAGAGGAGAAGGAAAAAATAAACTCGGGGGTTAACGAAACCGGTGAGATGATCACGGCTGATCCCCCATAATCCCCTGCTCTGAGCTGGCTTCCCATGGACAGCCCGGGCATCTTTTTTGTCTTCTTCTTGAGAAAGTCTCCCCCAGAGAAGCAAATGGCCTCAGTGTAATAAAACTGCTGCCTGCCTCCCACTTGTCGTGAAATAATGTAACAGCAGGATGATTTTTATACATCTATCTGGACACTGACAGGCAACTCCAAGTGAGAAAAAAATTAAGGGGAGGGGAAGATGGTGGTGGGTGGATGAGAGTATTCGAATACGTGCGCGTTTGAAAGCTAACGCACACTACAAGGGGGGTCCGAGGCTGCCTGTATGTTGGTAGGCTGCTACCGTGACCACAAGCGTGCGCGCGTGTGTGTCAATAGAAACAAGCAGTCAAGAGCATGCGTATGTGTTGTCAGTGTGTGTGTATGTCTCAATAGAAACAAGCAGTCAAGAGCATGCATATGTGTTGTCAGTGTGTGTGTGTGTGTCTCAATAGAAACAAGCAGTCAAGAGCATGCATATGTGTTGTCAGTGTGTGTGTGTGTGTCTCAATAGAAACAAGCAGTCAAGAGCATGCATATGTGTTGTCAGTGTGTGTGTGTGTGTCTCAATAGAAACAAGCAGTCAAGAGCGTGCATATGTGTTGTCAGTGTGTGTGTGTGTGTCTCAATAGAAACAAGCAGTCAAGAGCGTGCATATGTGTTGTCAGTGTCTGTGTGTGCGTGCACGCGTGCGTGTGCGCGCTGGAGGGCATGTCAGAGAGGGTGTAGGTATCTTGGAGTATGTGTGCCCAAGCAAAAGTGTGTAAGTAAGAGTGCATGAATGAGGAAACATGTGAGTGTGTGTCCCTGTGTGCCTGTGTGTATGGAAACAAATGTTTATGAAGGCAAAAATGTGAGTGTATGAGTCTCTGGGAGCTTGGGCATATGAGTGTGTGATCATGCATGTGTATGACTCTGAACCTTTTATTAATAGCAATAATACCCCTCAAGGCCTTTCCAAGTCCCACAAGTCCCTACAACTCTGCTCCCTCCTCATTTCCTCTCTGACTTCTTCTCCTACAGTTCTTTTTCACTCTGTCCTCCAGCCACACCAGGCTCTTGATGTTCCTTGGACACTGCAGGCTCACTCCTGCCTCAGGACCTTTGCACTTGCAGTTCTCTCTGCCTGGACTGCTCTCCCTCCAGAATTCCACATGGCTCCCTCTTTCTCCTTTCCTCTGCTCTGCTCAAGTGTCACCTCACCTGTGTCCACTGCAATCACCTCCGTCATCCCCAGTACTCCCAATCCTCCTCCCCTGGGGTGGAGTAGAAGTGGAGATGGATAGATGGGGGGGGGGGGGCAGGAAAGTGACCAAATGTGGATAGTGAGTTCACGGCTACAAAAAAAATTCACTGGTGGGTGTGACAAGATACCCCAGACCAAGTAGATTTCTCTTTTGTTAATTTGGAAAGGAATTTTTTTTTAAGCATGTTTGGCTGGCAGGCAGCTTAGAGATCATCTAGTTTCATGCCTCTTAGCTGATCTTCAGTCATGGACTAGTTTAAGCCTCTTTGGGTAGCAAGTGACAAAAACATACCACCTCAAACTGGCTTAAGCAAAAAGGCTAATTTGCTGGCTCACATAATTGTAACATCCAGAGGTAGAGCCAGCTTCAAGCATGGCTGGATCCAGAGGCTTAAGCCCACTTTGGTTCCTCTCCATCTCTCAGCTCTGTTTTCTTTTGTGTTGGCCCACTGCATGGTAGCCTAGCTTTGGGCTTTCATCCAGTGGCTTAGCAATCCTAGTTCATGTCATCGCAGCTGGGATGCTGATGTGACACTTGTTGGCCTGGCTTAAAACAAGTGCTCAGGCCAGAAAGAAGGCTTGAGTCACAGGGTACAATGAGTACACAACTCCAGTTTTCCTCTGGGGACCTGCCGTCTCCCCAGTCAATGCCCCTGGCTGCAGCATCTGGTTCAAGGAGGAACGTATGATTTCAACCAAGACAAAAAGGCCAATCCAAATGGATCTCATGACTTTTGCTTGACTGATAATCAAGAGAGCTACTCTCTTCCCTTGGCAAGGTAAGGTGTCAGGTTGGAGCACTGTTGCTCTCTTGACATCCTAAATAGAAATCTGCTCTGAGAATCAGCCCAGGAGTCAGCCCAGAGGAGGCAGCGCAGAGCGAGGTTGTTGGAGCATCTGCGACAAGCTGTGCCTGAAGCCAGCCCACCCTCTGGACTTCTTAGTTAGAGAAGCCGATAAATTCCTTTAAATCAGCTGAAACTGCATTTCACCTTTCACCACCGCAAGTCCTGACTGATAACACATGGTAACGCTGCTTACACGCTATTTTAGTTATCCAGTGCTGCTCTAACAGAGATATCACAAGTGGATGGCTTTAAAAACAGCACGTTTATCTGTCATAGTCCAGTAAGCTAAAAGTCCCAATTCAGGGTGAGAGCTCTAGGCAAAGGCTTTCTCTGCTGGCACTAGTGAAAGTTTCTTTTTTTCTTTCTTTATTGTGACTGAGTGAAAGTGTACAATCCTCTTTAAATTTGCATGCCCGCCTATGTGCAGCTCTTACCACTCCTTCTTTCTGTTCTGTACAAGTCATATCCTCTTAACAATCTCCTTCTCCTCCTCTCTACCCTCTGCCCTCCCCTCCAGTAAGAAGCCAGGAGGACGACATCTGATAGAAGAATAGAACCATCAAGTGCACACACAATATGGTCACTCTGTGTCGCCAAGTCTGACCCATTTCTGTCCGAGGAGTTGACCTCAGTAATGATTTATGACCAGGGGCAGCATCAGGTCTAGAAGCCATGCTCCCAGGGGAACCCCCAGGCCTTTAGACCACCAATTTCAGTCTTTTAGTGGAGTTCTCAGCGTGTACCCTTTCTTATTCTTGTATTGCCACTGGGACTCAACTTTGTGAGCCCCATCACAGCTGTCACTGGAGGTGGCTGGGCACCGTCTGATTCTTCTGGTCTCATGTTGATGTAGTTAACCCATTCATGTGGGTCGTGAAAGGTTCTTGTCACCAAGCTCCCCCTGGACCGGAACCTTTTGAGGCATAGGGACCCCAGTCCTTCCCAAAGGATGCACTCAGCTCCTGGCACTGCTTCTTGGTAGTATGAGTTTCCCAAATTCAGCTTGCCTCCCTTTCTGTATTTCAAGAGGCTGCTCCAAGTCACAATACAATCCCAGGCAGTTGAGTCCTGCCCCGGCAACCCAACTGCTGCCCACCCACCCTCATTAACATCATAGAGGCAGGAATTCCAATGTGAAGGTACATCACACAATACCAGGAATCCTGGCCCAGCTGAACTGCTACTGATTTTGAGGGGAACACAATTCAATCCATGACACACGCCTTCAGCATATCAGGATGTGTCTGTCCTGTGGCCCATCCTGCACAGAGTCCGCTGGTTATGGCATGTGTGATAATTCTTCTTTGCTCTACATTGTATTTTAATATATCCTGAAGAGATACTATAGGATAAAACAGAAATGTGGGATGCATTAATGCTATTTACTACTTGGAGCAATGCAGTAGCATAAATAAACTTTCCATAAGCTGAGTAAAGAACACTAACGGATGAGAAATTAATCAGATAAATATAACTCAGTTACCAAATTACCATACTTACATGATTTGTATATTTCTTAAGCAGACTAAGGTTTTAGTGATGAGGCAGTGGTGGCTCAGTGGTTAGAATTCTCACCTTCTGTGTGAGAGACCCTGGTTCAATTCCCAGCCAATGCGTTTCATGCACAGCCACTACACATCTGTCAGGGGAGGTTTGGGTGGTCCTGTGATGCTGGATAGGTTTGGGTGGAGCTTTCATACTCAGAAGGACTAGGAAAAAAGGTCTGGTGATCTCCTTCCAAAAACTCAGCCTCTGGATCACAGCAGTCCGATTACAGTCTGGGCAAAATCTGGTTCCATTGTGTGTGGACTCACTTTTGCGTCAGCACCAACTCAACAGCAGCGAACATCGAGGTTCCGGTGTTTGCCAATGTGCTTATCTCTTCAGAGTAACACGTTTGTGTATTTATGGAAGCTTCTGGTAAGGACACTTACGCCTAAAGGTGTGACTCAAGTATCCTATTGTTCAGGCTCAGTGACACAGGAGTCAGGAGGCTTTCCCGAAATCTACAAATAGATTCATTCAGCAAACAAGCACTTCCTGCTGCTTTGCCCACACCTCGTGGGAAAGGGGGGGCAGGAGCCTCCAGGGAGCCCTTGTCGCATCCAAGTGGCCTCTTCTCCCCATGTGGAAACTGAGTAAGCATGACAGGATGAGATGGGCAGTTCCCCCACTTGCTGGGCTTGACCTAAGCTCTTCCCCAGCTAGATTTTTCTTTCTTTCTTTTTTTTTTTTTTTTTAAGTCTCTAGGGACAATTAGATGTGGTTTCCTGGTAACAGATGCTGTCATATTCTGAGGCCCTGGTGGGGCAGGCAGTTTGAGGATCCCCTCCTTCCTCACCTCATCTGTCTCTCTTCATCCTCCTCCCAACTCCCAAATGGTTACCAAGGACGTGAGCAGCATTTCTGGTTCACCTGCCACATTTCTGATGGGTTACAGACGACATTCTAGACCTCGACTCTGGGACGGATCTGCCATAGGCCCCGCCCTCTCCAGTTTCTACAGCTCTAGGCTATCTCCTCATTTGTTCATTCCTTCATTCTGACCCTCCTCCACCTCTCTAACCGCCCCCTGGCCTTTGCATTGGCTATTCGAGGTCTAGAATGTTCTCCCTTCAGATCTTCCCGTGAGCGGCTTCTTCTTGTCCCTCAGCTCTCAGGTCTAAGAAGCCTTGCCTAAGACAGGACAACCAGCCCTCAGAAATTTCCCCACCCACTGCTCTGTTTCTTTCCATCCTGTTTCAGCATCAGCTGATGTTTCCGGTTCATCCAACTCAGCCAATCGTCCCAAGGAAAAATAGTCTTCCTTTCTTTTAGTCTGTCAAGGGAAAATCATTCCTAGAATCCTGTTACATGGCTAGTGACACATGCTACATCACAGGTGTGCCCCTAGCCCAATCACTGTCAAAGGTACACAGGTCGTGATGGGCTTGGATCAGCTCTGGCTGGTTCCCTGGCGCTGGACTCAGGACTTCACCATAAGATCCGAGGTGTATGTGTAAGAAGCAGTGGGGATGGCTGCTAGGTCAGCGACTCAACCAAGAAGTGTCTGCCGTTGTTTTAGTCAGCTAGTACTGCTCTAACAGAAGTCCCACAGAAGGGATGGCTTTAGCCAAGGAAGGTTTATTCTTATACAGTCCAAATTCAGGATGTCCGCCCCAGGGGAAGGCTTTTCCCCTTGCTGGCTCCAGAGGAAAGTCCAATATTGCATCAGTCTTTGTCCAGGGAGCATCTTGGTGCAGGAAACTCACGTCTGAAGGATGCACTCTTCTCCTGGTGCTGCTTTCTTGATGGTGTGAGGTTCCCAATTCTCTGCTTGTTTCTCTTTCCTTTTATCTCTTGTAGGATGAAAAGATTAAGGGTGGGGCAAGCCACACTCCAGGGAAACTCCCCTCACAGCAGAGCAGGGAGGTATTCCTATGAAGGGATTTACAGTCCCACCCTAATCCTTTAACATGCCAAGTGCCGTTGAGTCGGATCCGACTCATGGCGACCCACACAGCACAGCAAAATCACAAAACGGGGGATAATCGTAGAATACAGGGAATCATGGCCCAGCCACATGGCTACACATATTTTTGCGGGGGACATAACTCAATCCATGACAGCCATTGAAAATCATTTCATTTTCACTTTGTATTGTTTCCACCGGCTGGTGCAAATGGTTTGTGCTGGACAGTTAACCTAAAGTTTGGCAGTTCGAATCCACCCAGAGGTTCCACAGAGAAGGTCCTGCTAATCTGTTTCCATCCAGATCATTGTTGTTGTTATATGCTGCCAAGTCGATTACAGTTTATAGCGACCCTATAGGACAAGTAGAATTGTCCCATAGGTTTTTCTAGGCTTTAAATCTTGACAGGAGCAGACTGCCAGGTCTTTTCTCCTTGCAGAACTGCTGGTAGATTCGAACAGCCAACCTTTCAGTTAAGCAGTCACGCTTTTAACCACTGAGTCCCCAGGGCACCTTCTGTAAAGAGTACAGCTGGGACTCCAGGGTACAGTTCTATTCTATAACTTGTGGGATCATCATGAGTTGGGATTGACTTGACAGTGTTGGGTTTGAGTTTTTTTTTTTTTTTAATTGCTTCTATCACCAAAACTCAGACCAACCAACAGAACAAGTAAACGCCTTGCATTGTCTTCCCAGACCTTCCTAACCAAGAGCTCCACCTTTGCTGAGCCAATTCCACCTCCTCCGCTTTCTGCAAAAGAAGGGGAACTCTTTCCACCATTCTGCGTTTGCCTGCATTAGAACCCTGGCTCGCCTTCGAACCAAGCTCGATCACAGTGTACACACAGCGTGCCCTTCTAAAGCACTCCAGACCCTTCCTCCGTGCCTGCCTACAGTCTCCTGTGGGACCTAAGCTGTTGGTAGACACGGCAGAAGCACCCCAGTTCACCAGAGAGGCCTGACCCCAGGAGGGCAGGTGGTAGTTAAGCAGCCCAAGCCGGTCAGCAAATCCAGACAGCTGTGCACATCTTTGAGATGGAGACGAGAAGCAGATACTTAATGTATCTGGTTAGAAATGAGGATTTTCTGGTTTGGTTATGGCTGTCATTTCCAATGTGTCTCTTTGAATATTTACAGCATTTGTGCACCTGACCTTGTCAGTTTCATCCAGAGAAGCATCTTGGTGAATATAGTCCTCAGGGTATGGTCCGGAGATTCCGGGGAGCTCTCTACTAAGCCCCAATCCCTCCCCAATCATTGTCAGCGGACAAGCCTAGGTGACAGCGTCGATGCAGGAGAAGACTTGTAAATCTGTGCCCAACACTTCTCAGTTCAGAGCAGAGCCAAAACAACATCCTTATTCTGCTCTCCTTCACGTACACCCCGCAAGCCAGGACCTCCTTGTCTCAATTGGTGTCCCCAACATCCAACCAGTACCCCCTAATCTTCAGGTCATCCTTTGTTTCCTTTCTCTCATACCATAATTCCTGTTGGCACTTAATAAAAAATATATCCTAAAACCAAGTGCTTCTCAGCAACTCCACAGCCATCCATCTGGCCAAGCCACCATTGTCTCTGAATGACTGTAGTGCTCTCCTTGCAGGGCTTTTTGCTCCTGTTTCTGCTCCCGTGAAGCCAGTCTCCACGCAGCAGCCAGAGGGATTTTTTGTTTGTTTCAAATCAAGATCAGCCTCTTGCCCTGCTTAACATCTCCCCCTGACTAATTCTTGTATTCAGAATAAAATGCAAATATCTGCCATGGACTTGTGGTCCTGCAGCCCAGTTCCCACAGACCTTGTGAACCTCATCTGGTACCCCTGTCCCCTCTCAGCCCTTCCGCTCCCCGCCCACAGCCTTAGGAAGCTGTCTCCGCCTCGCCCAGCGATGTGGCCCGCAGACCTCGCCATGGCTCAGCTTTCCCATCATTCACACTTTTGCTCGAAGGCCATCATCTACCCAGAGTCTTTCTGACTGTGACGGTTGATGCCTAGGCTAGGATTCTCAGTGGTTTGGCAGACACTGCGTCACCATCTTCCATTTTGTGATCGCACATGGGCAGCCAATAAGTTGAAAGGACAATTTCCTTGGGTGTGCGGCCTGCATTCAGGATATAAATATTCTGGCAAAGCTCTTTCTTGACCCTGTACACTTTATGGCACCTCACCTCCGGGTCTTGGGACATAAGCCTGAGGAAGTCTCTGGCCTGCCGCTAGACCTGCAGATGGAGGGTTCTTCAGCCTCTGCAACCACATAAGCCAGCAGAAGTCTGTGGCCTGTTACCTGACTGATGGATACGGTATTTATCAGCCCTCAAGACTGTAAGAGTCATTCCCTTGAAATATATCTGTCTAAATATTCATGTATATTGTTTTCACCAGTTTTCTGCTTCTAGAGAATCCAGACCAAGACACCGACGCCCCGGGGTTGGCAGCTGGCTAACCCTCCCTGCCACCCTTCCGTCACCCTGTTTCATCTCCTTCATGGCTTTTCCATTGCTGTCAGTCCTTGACCTGGTCTCCACTTTCCTCCCCTCACTGTGATGTTCCCTCTGTGAGAATCAACAGAGCAGTTTTCATCCATCAGGTTGACTCTGACAGCGTCCCCCTGTGTGTCACAGTAGAACCGTACGCCACGGGGTTTCCAGTGGCTGACTTTTGCAGAAGTAGAGTGTCAGGTCTTTCCTCCAAGGGACCTCCAGATGAACTTAAACTCTGAGGCTTTGGGTCAGCAGCTGAGCGCTGAACTGTTTGCACCACCTGGGGGATCCATGGGTACCATCTTACCCCCATACTGTGAAATACGCCCACTACTGTTGAGTCGGTTTCAACACGTAGCAACTTTATGGGACAGAGCAGAACCTTTCTGGAAACCCCATGGCATACGGTTCTACTGTGACACACAGGGGGACGCTGTCAGAGTGGATGAAAACTGCTCTGTCGATTCTCACAGAGGGAACATTGCAGAGAGGGGAGGAACGTAGAGACCAGGTCAAGGACTGAGCAGCAATGGGAAAGCCACGAAGAAAATGAAACAGGGTGACGGAAGGGTGACTGGGAGGGTGAGTCAGCTGCCTACCCCGGGGCGTTGGTGTCTTGGTCTGGATTCTCTAGAAATACAAAACCAGTGACTCCTGTATATATGAATATTTAGAAAGATATATTTCAAATGCTCCTGGTGGATTTGAACTGCCAACCTTTAGGTGAACAGCTCTGACACTTAATCTTTTCAGCCCCACGGCTTCTATGTTGTAAAATACTAATTGGCTATTTAAAAGCATTCAGAGGTCTGTATGTGCTGGCATGGAAGTGTATGGGTGCCTTCTTATTTATACATTTATCTAACAACGATTTATTGAGCACCTACTATGTGTTAGACATTGTTCTAGATTCTTGGGGTGCAACAAGTAACACAGATGACGAAAAAATTCCACCCAAATCAAGAAAGAACAATGAATAAATAAGTCAAATAAATCATATCCCAGTGGGTGATGGTGCCTTGGACAACATGAGGCAGGAAAGGGGAATGGAGCGTGGGACAGAGGGCAGGGGTTGTCCACAGTCGTGTGGGGCTGAGGATCCAATGAAATAGGGGTGATCTGGGTTCCAGGCTCCCTGGGGAGACTTGATGACAATGACGATCAGAAGAATGACGAGATTAGCCCTGATGGTCCCAGGGCGGGTACTGGTGAGACAGTGTGAGTACTAGGGGTGGAGGGGGAGGTGGGAAAAACGGTCTTTGCTGAGAGTGCGCAAAGCTCTGGCACCCCTCTGCTGATGGAAGGAAGAAGCCTAAGGAGCATGTCATGTCCAGTCTCTCCTGCTGCCTCTCCAAGTGCACCCTGAAGCTGACCTGTGGGGGTGATTCAAAGGGCCTCCTTCCTCTGGACTCCCTATAGGTTCAACCAACAGGAGGAAGGCCCCAGTAGGAGATGGGGTGCATAAGGGGAGCGAGAGCAATGTCTTTATCCCTTTGTTCTACCTGCCAAGTCACCAAGCCTTCACTGTGTCCTTCTATGGAAAGCCACGGTTCCCGGCAAGTGACTCTCTTCACGTACCCCCTTTTGGGTCGGGTCACTACTCCCTCCTTTTGTCCCCTCAGGCCTGGGGTGGCAATGGTTTCCCACAGTTACTACCCCTAGGCATACTGCACTAGTCTTGATGGCTTTCCCTGCCCCTACTGCACCTTGGTCACATTCCCCTCACTAAGCCCCCAACCATTACTCAGACTGAATGGGCCATCTGCTCCTGCAGGGGTGTGTCATGCAAACGGGGTGTGATCTCATTAGTGTGAAAAGCATAATTACCCATGTATGTGCAGGCGCAGACATTGCTTGGAAGCAAAGATCAAACTCTCAGTAGTCATTACCCACAGGAGGTAAGATGAGGGATGCAGGGAAAGTTGTATTTACACCTCTATTTCTGGGTTTGCTTGGAAACCCTGGTGGCATAGTGGTTAAGTGCTACCTCTGCTAACCAAAAGGTCAGCAGTTCAAATCCTCCAGGTGCTGCTTGGAAACTCTATGGGGCAGTTCTACTCTGCTCTATAGGGCCACCATGAGCCAGAATCTACTAGATGGCCCTGGGTTTGGGTTTGTTTGCTTTTTCCTAATAAGTATGTATTATTTTTTAAATTTAAGGAGAAAAAGTTGGAAACTTTTTTGGGAAACTTTTTATGGGACTGGAAACAAAACACTATCAGCCCCATTAGAATCACGGTTCAGCTCGCCTCTCTGGAATGGTAGAATTGGCCAACACCCTTCTTGGGGAAGATCCACATGGAGTCCAGGGCTGGTCTGATGCAGGACACTACCTGGTCCCCCAGCTGTCCTCATTCTCAACCCTGATAGAGAGCAAAGCTTTACCCGAAATAAAAAAAATAATAAAATAAAATAAACAGCTGCCACTGAGTAGCTTCCAGCTCAGGACAACTCCATTATCCAGATGAGGAGGTTGCCACTGAACTGGTTGTGACTCACAGCGACCCTAGGGACAACAGAGTGAGACCTGCTTAGTCCTGTGCTGACCTCATGATTGGGGCGGTGCTAGAGCCCTTTGCTGCGGCCACTGTGTCAATCCATCTTGTGGAAGGTCTTCCTCTTTTTCTCTGACCCCTTACCTTACCAAGCATGATGCCCTTCAGGGACTGGTCCCTTCTGATAACACATCAGAAGTATAACAGGTGAACTTTCACCATCTTCACTTCTATGGAAAAGAGCGTGTGGTTGTACTTCTCCCAAGAGAGATTTGTCCTTCTGGCACTCCATAGTATATTTAATATTCTTCACCAACACCGTATTTCAAAGGTATCAGTTCTTCTTTTGTTTTTCTTGTTCATAGTCCAGCATTTGCATGCATATGAGGTGACTGAAAACACTTTGGCTTGGGTCAGATGCAAAAAACCAGGCCCACTGCTGTCGAGTTGACTCCTACTCACAGTGACCCTATAGACAGAGTTGAACTGCCCCATAGAGTTTCCAGGGAGCACCTGAAGGATTTGAGCTGCTAGCTTTTTGCTTAGCAGCTGTAGCACTTAACCGTGACACCACTAGGGAAAGTGACTTCTTCTTTTTTTTAAACACTTTAGAGAAGTCTTCTGCAACAGATTTGCCCAATGCAACACGTCATTTGATTTTCTTGACTGCTGCTTCTACAGGTATTGATTGTGGACCAAGTGAAATGAAATCTTTGACAATTTCAATATTTTTTCTGTTTGTTATGATGTTGCTTACCGGTCCAGTTGTGAGGACTGCTGTTTTATGTGGAGGTATAATCCACACTGAAGGCTATGGGCTTTGATCTTCATCTGTAAGTGCTTCACGTCCCCCTTTCCTGCAGCAAGTAAAGCTGTGTCATCTGCATACTGAAGACTGTTAATGAGTCACCCTCCAAACTTGGTACCCCGTTATTCTTCATGTAGGCCAGCTTCTCAGATTATTTGTTCAGCATACAGATTGAATAATGCAGTGAAAAGATACAACCCTGATGCCCACCTTTCCTGATTTTAAACCACGTAGTATCCCCTGGTTCTGTTTGAATGCCTGCCCCTTGGTCCACATACAAGTTCCTCATAAGCACACTTAAGGGTTCTGGAATTCTCATTCTTTGCAACATTATCCATTATTTGCTCAATGATCCACACAGGTGAACACCTTTGCATAGTCAATAAAACACAGATAAACATCTTTCTGGTGTTTTGCTTTCAGCCAAGGTCCACCTGACATCAACAAGGATACATGTCCCTCATTCCATGACCTCTTCTGAATCCAGCTTGGAGTTCTGGCAGTTGCCTGTCAATATACTGCTGGGTTTTGAAAGGTGTAAATCTTTATGGAAGCAGACGGCCACAACTTTCTCCCACAAAACAGCTAGTAAATGCAACCCTCTAACGTTCTGTTGAGCAGCTGAGCCCGTAACCACTGTGTCACCACAACCCCTAGTCTTGAATTACCCAAATAGCTACCTGAACTTGGGCTTTCCTAGTTTTCTGCAATAAAGAAGTACGACTGCCTTTGTACAACAGATGGATGGATCGGTGGGTGGGTGGGTGAGTAGATGGATGGATGAATAAATAGATGAAACAGACATGGACATAGATAATCAAGGTTGTCGATCATGTTATCAAATCCCCCTATATCTTTAGTTACTTCTGGTTGCTTTCGATTTTTTTATATCTGAGGGGTGTGGAGGGCAGAACATGCTGTTTTCCTGAAGCACAAGGGGTTTGGGCGAGATCTCTGGGGTTACCCTGCCTAGGTTCAAGCTCTTGCTTTACATTTGCTGGCTGTGTGCCCTTGTGCAAGGTATTTCATTACCTCTATGCCTCAACAGGAAACCCTAGTAGCATGGCGGTTAAGTGCTACAGCTGTTAACCAAAAGGTCATCAGTTCAAATCCACTCCTTGGAAACCCTATGGAGGCAGTTGTACTCTGTACTATAGAGTCACTGTGAGTTAGAACTGACTCAGCGGCAGTAGGTGTTCTGCCTCAGTAGAAGCCCTGATGGTACAGTGTTTAACAGCTATGGCACTAACCAAAAAGGTCAGCAGTTCAAATTCACCACATGCTTCCTGAAGATCCTATGGGGCCATTCTACTCCGTCCTCCAGGGTTGCTATGAGTCGGAATCCACTCAGTGGCAATGGGTTTGGTTTTTTGGTTTATGTCTCAATATCCCCCTTTTTCAGTGGGATATGATAGGAATTACCTTTAAAGTTGTTCGAAGAATTCAGTGGGCTAGCATGTCCAACTACTTAGAGCAGTGTCCAGTCCGTGGTACATGTTTCATGTCTCCTGTTTCTCCTTGCTGATGACTTTTATTACGGCAGCAACACGCCTAACTTCAAGTGATAACTCCTTCCTGATCTGAGTCTGCTTTCTTGCATGTGGCCATCCCCAGGTAAGGCCCTAACACTGGTAGAAGGTCTGCTGAGGGAGGCTTGGAGAAACTTTTGCTTTCTTTAAAAAAAGGCTATGTTGAAACCAACACTAACCTTCACTGCTTCCCATTCTTCTTGCTTGAAAGCAAGTGTGATGCCTGGAGTTGCAGCAGCTATCTTGCAACCATGAGGCAAGAAGCTTGAGAGAGAGACCAAGAAAAGCATAAAAACACAACGTCATGAAGGTGCTGAACTAGCACTGCTTCCAGATTTCTCATCATGAGGGTTATAACTTTTCTTATTTAAGTCATCAGTAGTCAGACATTCTGTTGTTATTGTTGTGAGGTACTGCTGAGTCAATTCTGACCCACAGTGACCCTGTGGATTACAGAAATATGCCCAGTCCTGTGCCACTCTCACAGTCTGTTACTTACAGCCACACTCATTCCTAACTGATCCAGTGTATTAGTATTCCAGTTATGACTGAGATTTGTCAGTGTCTCCTTTTGTAAAAACCTCTGGTATAGAAACTGAAGTTAATCCTACCAGGGGTTGGCACATCATTATCATTAGTCTATTCAAGACCCTTCTCAATAGACTGATTAATTGACTGATTCCCTTCAGCTTAGTGGTTAATTGCTCGACTGTTAACTGAAAGGTAGGGGTTTGAACCCACCAACGGCTCTGCGCGAGAAAGATGGGGCAGTCTGCACTCGTAAAGATGACAGCCTTAGAAATCGTATGAGGTAGTTCTACTTTGTCCTATCGAGTCACTAAGAGTGGAAATCAACTTGATGGTGGTGGATTTACTCCCCCTGTGATGGACACCCGGGTTAGCTCTCTCTCCCCCTGCTGGAACGATCACACTCATGTAGGTCTTCTTATGGACCCTCGTGAAAATTTCTTTGGGATTAACACCCAGCCTAAAAAAGAAAAAAAGGCTAGGTTGTAGGACGTGCAGATACTTAATTTGACTAAGTGTCTGTTTGCTTATCTGAATAGTTACATTCTCAGAAATTTCCATTTTATCCTTTTTCAAAAGTTATTACTTTCAGTGCTTCCCTACTAACTTGAAGATTGGTAATTCAAACCTACCCAGCTGTGCCGTGAAAGAAAGTCCTGGCAAGCTGCTTCCATAAAGATTATAGCCAAGAAAACCCCATGGAGCAGTTCTACTCTGGAACACATGGGGTCACTATGAGTCAGAACTGACTCAACAGCATTGGGTATGTTTTTTACTTTCGTTAAAATTACTCTCTACATTCTACATCTGCACACAAAATAACGCAAACCACATATGAACTCATGCTATTTAGCCAAAAGCCAGACCTACTGCTGTCCAGTCGATTCCGACTCATAGAGGCCCTACAGGATAGGGTTTCCAAGGAGTGGCTGGTAGATCCAAACTGCCAACATTTAGTTAGCAGCTAAGGTCTTAACCACCGCACCACTGGGTTATAAGGTACACCAAAATTAAGAGTCTTTTTGGTGGTTTTTTCTTCCTGTTTTGTGTGCAATTTCACCCTTTGAGCTTTTCAAAGCTCTTCACCTTGAATTCTATTTTGTCAGGCCTGAGTACCTCCCAGTTTTCCATGCTGTTTTTCAACTTACAACTCATGCCCAATAACCTGTATGATCAGGACTTATGTCACTGCTTGCTATACATGCATGCCCACTGGTCAGACGGGATAAAGCCTTGATGGCATCTCACAACAACAGTCTTCTGCCAGCGAGGAGGAGATCTGCTGTCCAGGCGTTGCGGATACCTGTCACTGATGCCTGCCCAAATCCATTCCTTTATTCTGATCGTTGTTGGGTGTTCTTGTCAAGCACATTCCAACTTGTAGTGACCCCATGGACAGAGTAGAACTTCCCCAGAGGGTGATCTTGGCTGTAATTTTTATGGAAGCAGATTCCCAGGTATTTCTCCTGTGGAGTTTCTGGGTGGGTTCAAATAACCAACCCTTCTGTTAGCAGCCAAGGCCGTAACCATTGTGCCACCGAGGCTCCTTTTTAACAGATGTTAAAACCAAAACCTGCTGCTGTTGAGTCGATTCCAAATCACAGTGACTCTAAAGGACAAGGTAGAACTGCCCCATAGTATTGCCAAAGCTGTCATCTTTAGGGAGGCAGACTGCCACATCTTTCTCCTGCAGAGTGGCTGGTGAGTTTGAACCTCCAATCTTTTGGTTAGTTAGCTGCTGAGTGCCTAACCACTGTGCACCAGTGTGCCCTCTTCCGGCCATAACCCCTTAAAACCCATTGTCGTTAAGTTGACTCTGATTCTTAATGATACTATAGGACAGAGGAGAACTGCCTCATATGGTTAGAAGGGCCTGGTGGATTTGAACTGCCAACCTCTTGGTTAGCAGTCATAGCTTTTAATTACCGTATCACTGGAGTTTCTGGTCACAGCACTCCAATATTCACTGGGGGAATCTACCTCTCCCCATCACAGTTCTGGCCAGAATATTCTATACTTCCAGCCACCGTGATTGTTTCAGCCGTGGGCAACTGACCTCAGGCCATTTGATGAAATTCTTACCCAGGATGTGAGCTGGGACTCTTCAGGGAGTGGTGATCTGTTTCTGCTGAGATTTCTAAGCTTGCAGAAGAAGCCCGGAAATGCTGGAGGCCACTGGTGCCAGGCGAGCACCTGGATCATGTGAACAGTTGATCTGCTAAACTGCCAAGTGAAAACTTGGTAGTTCAAATCTATTCAGAGGCATCTGAGAAGAAAGACCCAGTGATCTATTTCCAAAAAATCAGTCACCAAAAACCGAATGCAGCACAGTTCCCCACTGGCACATGTGGGGTTGACAGAACTGACTCCACAGCAATTAGTACCTTTGCCATGTTATGGGATGCATCTGCTTGGACACAAACCATGTGAAAGGAGAAAGGAGCCCTGGCAGCACTTCAGTGAAGCACTCTGCCACTGACCGAAATGTAGGTGGCTCACACTCACCAGCCACTCTGAGAGACAAAGAGGTGGTAGTGTGCTTCCATAAAGATGACATCCTTGGAAACCTTATGGGCCAGTTCTATACCATCCTATAGGGTCTCTGTAAGTGGGAATCAACTCAATAGCATGGATATGAGAAGAGAGACAGAGAGGTAAAAGCCAATTGATGGTTACATTATCATCTTTTCAACTATTGAATTGAAGCAAGCCTTAAGTCTGGCTACATTTGTTTGCTTCAGGCATGTGACCCAATAAAGTCCCTTGGTTTGAAGTACCCAATAAGCAAAGTATGTACAGGCCCAGTTGTGCCTTCCCACTCATCTGCAGTGACAATTTCACCTGTCCCCCACGTGTCAAAGAGGTAGTGAAATCCATGTGAATCTGCTCACCACAGATGAACAAGTAAGTACAGTTGATCCTGTTTATTCCTTGTTCAATGCAAGCCATTGTATACATTGCTGACTGGTTAATCCACCCCTGATAAATGCCCCATTACAAATAACACAGTTTGCCTTGGATTTCACTCATATACAGCTGAAAAGGCCCTGGACTAATTCAGCGGGTGGCAGTCAGCTTATCCCTGTACCTATAAAACAATTTCCCACCCATCAAGCATCTGTTAGGCCTTGCCCTCTCTTCAACTTCCTATCCTACCACGCTCCCCCTCACCTACTCTTTTCCAGCAACGCTGGTCTCCTCAAAGTTCTGGAACACACCAGCTTGTGCTCACCTCGGAGCCTTTGCAATGTCTGTTCCCTCTGCCTGACTGTAATACAGCTGCTTCCTTCTCACCCTTCAGGGCTCAGCTCAAACATTGACTCTTCCTCCCACAGTCTGATCTAGAATCGTCTCTCACCGCACTGCATTACAGCTGCACACCTATGAGACACCTTCTGGTTGATTTATTCCTTTATCTGATTATTGTTTGTCCCTCCACTAGAATTAAGCTGCAGTTTTCAGCACCATTGCCCCATGTTTGGAACAATGCCTGGTTGTTCATAGATAATACTCAATAATAATAATAATAAAGATTGAATAAACGTATGAGGAGAGTGAGACAGCAAAGGGCTAACAAGGGAAGAAGGGACCCGAACCTATTATCATCAAGTTGATCCCGACTCATAGCAACCCTACACAACAGAGTAGAACTGTCCCATAGGGTTTCCAATGAGCGACAGGTAGATTTGAACTGCTAGTCTCTTGGTTAGCAGCCTGAGCTCTTAACCACTGTGCTACCAGAGCTCCGGAAGCAAGGGAAGGAGAATAGATTCTCATAAATGTTCCACATTCAGGGGCTGTTTCCTTTCTGTTCATACTCTCAAACTTGGTCCAGAAACAAACTCAGAAATAAGACCCTTTGAAATCTTATCTTAGGATGTCCCTCTGGCCTGCCACTTAATTAAATGACCCCATAATGAAATTTCCCCCATTGAGTCTGTATTTAATAATTAATTGGCCCCTTTAGCCCAGCCAGGCTTGGCATCGCATCTATTATGCATTGTTTCCTTCTGGTCTCACCACTCAGCTCCCAGGAAAGCAGGGCCCAAGGAGGAGAGGCCCACAGTCAGTGGAGGTTAGTGAGGCCTTGTGGGGTGGGGTGAAGGTCCCTCAAAATGGTTCTGTGCTGAGGATGGGGAGGGAAGGGGAAATCTAGGATCTGCAGCCTGCACCATCTGGTGGACCCCCTTTAAGAAAAGAAGCCACAACTACTAATTCACAGTCACTAGAAACTTAAGACATATCTAACAAGAGGACTAGATATGCCTAAAACAAAATCACTAATATAAAATTACATATGTCATTTAGAGTGAGAAAAGAAATGATCACTGTTTGTAGTTTTTAAAAAACTAACACCAAACCTAAAAGTCAAAGCTGTTGCTGTCTAGTTGATTTCAATTCATAGCGACCCTATGGGATGGAATATAGCTGCCCCATTGGGTTTCTGAGAAGAAGCTGGTGGATTCAAACTGCTGACTTTCCAGTTAGCAGCTGAGCTTTTAACCACTGTGCCACCAGACCTCTACAGCTAACAGCAAACTAAAATCAAACTCTTTGCTGTTGAGTCAATTCTGACTCACAGTGACCCTAAAGGACAGAGCAGAACTGCCCCATAGAGTTTCCAAGGAGCACCTGGTGGATTCAAACTGCCCTTCTTTTGGTCAACAGCTGCAACACTTAACTACTATACCAACAGGGTTTCCATCTCTAACAGAGACATTACAAAATCCAGAAAATATCAACATAATGTTTTAAGAAATTAGCTGCCTAGAGCATTGTGGAGTTAGCAATTCAGTGTTTGTAACTGTGGCTGTACCAGAAGACTTGAAACACCCTGAGACATTGTAGCTTACTCAGGAAAGAAGCTTAGTGACCCTCTCCTCTTTTTTGACCATAAGCTCTTTGATTGCCTCTTATAAACATCATTCCTATGGAGAGAAAAGAAAGGTAACTTATTCTTTCCTCTAGTAAGGTTGATGGGGCAAGAAATTAATAGGCAATTTAGAAAAGTTTCTTGTGGTTTGTAACCTATTATTGGTAATGTTGTGTAAATTGGTAGATTCTCCATCAAGTATGGGAAACAACTATCAAGTTTCTTTCCTTTCATTGTTGGGAAGGACACTGGAACCTGCCCCTGACTCATGGGAAACCCGTATACAACTGAACAGGACCACTCTGATCCAAAGGGTTTTCATTGGCTGACTTTTCAGAAGATTGCCAGGCCTTTCTTCCTTGTCTATCTTAGTCTAGAGGCTCTGCTGAAACCTGGTCAGCACCATAGCAACACACAAGCTTCCACTGTCATACAGGTGGTGGCTGCTCATGAAGTGTGTTGGTAGGGAATCAAACCCAGGTCTCCAGCATGGAAGATGGGAATTCCAGCGCTGAACCACGCACATTTCAGGGCAACTCAGGTTTGCTAGTGCAGTGACTAGTCTTCCACTCCTTGGACTGATGCACCTCGTGGACCAATTTGTTAATGGGGTTCCTGTGCCATGATGTCAGGTTGTGGGCACAGAGGACAGCAGTTTTCTGGGGTGCCATTCTCACACCTTGACAACAGAAATGACCGTGAGCCACATATCATATCTCACTGGAGCCAAACTGCAATCTTAACCACATTTCTCTTTGGCCGGGTCCCTAAACTGTCCCTGGTCATCCAGTTCCACACATCACAAGGTGTAATTGTACCAGGAAGTGAAAGCAGAAAGAGACAGCATCGTCATGGGCTATGGTTAAATTATCTTACTTATGCAAATTTCACAAACATGTGGGCCCCTGGATGCGACGTTTGTGCGCTTTCTGAGGCTTTAGAAGCCGCCAGGCAAAGGAGGAAGGGTCCTGAAGCTTAAGCTTCATCAGCTTCACAGAAATCTGCCATCAGGTGGGTCCAGGTTATGAATGTCCTCTGCCCAAACACCATGAGGTCCTGAGCGGCCTCTAGTGCCAAATGGGGCTTTCTTTTGTAATGGGGAACCAGCAATGTCACCACAGTCACAGCCTCATGCAGAGCAGACCTTGGCAGAGGAAGTTCAATTGAAAAAGGAAAGACTTGCCTGCCTGTGTCTGCTGTCAAGCGTTCAAGCATTGTGCGAAGGCTCTGCTCTGTTTCAGCACTACTGTCCATTACCCCCAGGTGACAGCTCTGAGAACAGACTCCGAGGGAGCAGGTTCTCTCCCGCATGGCATGCTGGGGCTTTGGAAATGACCTCTGCCTGAGCTCTCCTCAGAGTCCAAGAGACCAGTGGGCAGCTGACACAAAGAAAAGGCCTGCCTTCCAGAGAGGAGGCTTACCAGCCTGTTGGTCCTTGTACCCTACTGCTGGGCCACCCTGCCTGCAGGGCCCTTAGGAATGACAGCTACATAAATCACTGCTGTGCACATTTTAGGAAAAGTGTGATCTGATTGCTCTTCACTTTTTGGTGGAGACGGGTGGTGCTGTGGTTACGCAGTAGGCTGCAAACCAACAGGTCAGTGATGGGAACCCAACAGCTGCTCTGAGAGAGAAAGATGTGATAGTCTGCTCCACAAAGATTTCCAGTCTTGGAAACCATATAGAGTAGTTCTACTGTGTCCTGAAAAATTGCTAGGAGTCAGAATTGGCTCGATGGCAACAGGTTTGTTTTGGAGTTTAAGTGGAGGACGAAAATGTTGATGCAATAAATTTAAACATTTAGAGTAGTAGAAACCCTGTTCTACACATATGTGTATAATACATACGTGCAAAACCAAACCAAACCTACTGCCGTCGAGTCGATTCTGACTCATAGCAACCTTACAGAACAGAGTAAAGCTGCCCCCACAGTTTCCAAGGAGCATCTGGCAGATTTGAACTGCTGACTTTTTTGGTTAGCAGACGTAGCACTTAACCACTACCCAGCCAGATTTTCCATCCATCCATCATCCATAAAGTAAAACCTCTGAGATCCAGGACTCAACAGAATCGCCCTGTTTGTCCAGGTTTTGAAAGTTTTTCACCTTTCACAGGATACAGTCTTACCTCTTTCTTTTGTTTTCTATTTGTGAACAATATTACACACACACATGCACACACATATGCCGAAAGGGGGCGGGGACCCACTGCCATCAAGTTCATTCCAGTTTGCAGCAGCAGCGGTAAAGGACAGAATAGATAGAACTGCACTATAGAGTTTTGAAACACAGGCTGGTAGATCTGAACTGCCAACCTATCGGTTAGCAGCTGAGCTCTTAACCACTGTGCTCCAGGGTCAACATATGTGAGTATACAACCGGTTGTGCTGAAGTCTGTTCTGGCTTATGTTGACCCACGTGTGACCCAGTGGAACTGCGCTCTATGGGGTTTTCAGTGGAGGATTTTTCAAAAGTAGGCCACCAGATCTTTCTTCTGAAATGCCGGTGGGTAGACTCAGACCTCCGACCTTTTGGTTACCAGGAGAGTGTGTAGCCTGGTGTAAACAAAAAACGGATGTGCCCTGGGCCGTTGACCACGGCTGAAATTCTCTTGGTCACTCTGGTCCACAGCTGAAAGCACTGGAGAAGCTGCCAGTTGCTAGGTGACCTTGGATGAGAGATTAATCCTACCTGGCATCCAAGGAGCAGCTGGTGGATTCGAACTGCGTACTTTTCGGTTAGTAGCCAAGTTTCTAACCCTTGCTCCTGTAAGATGCTAAGGGAAGGAAATTTAGCGGTGTGACCAAGAGGTTAGGAGCTCCCTTCTCTGCCTCTTTTCAAAACTTCCTCGCCCTCCCTTGCCCGCCCCCCCCCGCGCTCCCCCGCAGGCTGGAACGCCCCAGGGGGGCTGCGGCAGTAATGACCCCACGACAGCTGCTCTCCTCGCTAAGCTGCCGTCCCCTCCCCTGGCCCCCAGCCCTCCGCCCCTTCGCCTCGGGAGACAGGTTCGCACCTGCTCGGAGCCATTTCTCATCAATTAGGCCTTGGCAGCGCTTGAATGGGGCCCAGCGAGGGCGCGTCCCCGCGCCACCTCCCGCCTTCCCCAGCGGCCCTGTGCTCACAGATGGCAACCCGGGCACAGCTGCCCCCTGGGCTCGCGGGGGCCACAATCGGCCCAGTGTTCGCAGCCCCCAGGTTGGACAGGGAATCGGGCACACCTGCGCGCCGCAGATGGTGCAGCCGGCGGCAGCAGGCACAGAAGGCTCCTCTAGGGACCAGGAGACCCGACCAGAGCAGAGGGGCCCCTTGCCACGACGAGGTTCCAACCTCGGAGCTTGGAACCTGATGGGAGGGGGCTGCAGAGACAAGTCTTCGCCGGTGGGACCAAGCTACGCCCTTACACCTCATTTCACTGTGAGGGGTTATTAGAGCCCTGTGTTCCTAGCTGCAGGAAGGGGAGTGCCTTTTGGAAAATTGCTCCTTAACCTAAACACCCAACAGAAGGGGACTGAGTGGACAGTATGTGCTACAGTTCTGAAGCGCAGTGACACGCAGCTGTCAAAAGCCATGTTAGAGAAGAAAAGCAAGTTGCAGAACAGAGTGTTCAGTGTGCCCCTACTCTGGGGATCGGAGTTTGAATTCTGACTCCTTTGCTCGGACCCTGTGAGCATGTGAGCATGGTCAGGTCGCTGATCTAGGGTGAGGTCCGCAAGGCATGCCTCTGGGCATTACGTCAGTTTTTTCACTTGTGGAACGGGATAATGTCTTACCGTTCTGGTGCTGCTGTGACAAAAACACCACAGGTGGGTGGCTTTACCAAACAGAAATTTGTTTTCTCCTAATTTATGGAGGCTGACAGTCCAAAGTAAGCCCTGCTGGTGTAGTGATTAAGAGCTATGGCTGCCAATGAAAAGGTTAGCAGTTTGAATCCACCTGGCACTTCTTGGAAATTTCTGGGGGCAGTTCTACTCTGTCCTATTACGGGGTCACTATGAGTCTGAGTTGACTTGACCGGCAGTGGGTTTGGAAAGTCCAAAATCAGGGCATTGGTTCTAGGGGGAAAGGTCAGCTCTGGGGAAAGGTTAGTTTGGATCTTAAAGGGAATTGGGTGAAGACTCACCCTACTTTAATACGGCTTTATTAACATAATAAAGAAAACTCTATGCCCCAAAGGGATTACACCCCACTTAAACCTGAATCAAACCAAACCTGCTGTCATTAAGCGATTCCAACTCAGGGAGACTCCATAGGATTTCCAAGACTGTAAATCTCTATGGAAGCAGACTGCCGCAACGTTCTCCTGCAGAGCCACTGGTGGTCTTGAACCACTGACCTCTAGGTTAGCAGCCGATCACTTTAATCACTGCAAGTTATTACCCACTGCCATTGAGTCAGGTCCGACTCAGAGCAACCCTAGAAGTCAGGGTAGAACCGCCCCCAGTGGATTTGAGCTGCCAAACTTTTGGATAGCCAAGATAGCACTTAACCCTCTATGTATGCCACCAGGGTTTCCCTGAAAGTGGTTAGGATTTACAACACATACTGGGGGGGAGGGGGGGAGATGCAGTGCAATCTATAACAGACAGTAACAGGGCTGTGACAAAAACTAGGGTCCTGAGTGGTGCAAATGGTTAAGAACCCAACTACTAACCAAAAGGTTGCCCCGTGATTTTTTAACATATGTATGAATAAATATACACTGTGGTCTAGAGCCAGCCACAGTTAAGTCTGGAGCTCTGGTGGTGTAGTGGTTAAGAACTCGGCTGCTAACCAAAAGGTCAGCAGTTCAAATACACAGCTCTACGGGGGCAGTTTTTTGGGTTTTGTTTTTTTTTTTTTGTCTTACCGGGTCGCTATGAGTTGGAATGGACTCAGTAGCAACAGGTGTTTGTTGCTATTGGTCTTGTGGCTGTCGAGTCATTCTGACTCATAAGCCCTGTGGGTCTCTAAGACTGTAAATCTCTGCAGAAGCAGGCTGTCAACATCTTTCTCCCTTGAAGTCATGGTGGCCCAGTAGTTAAGAGCTTGGCTGCTAACCAAAAAGGTCAACAGTTCAAATCTACCACCCACCCCTCGGAAATCCTATGGGGCTTTTCTACTCTGTCCTGTGAGGTCGCTATGAGTCAGAATTGACTCCATGGCAATGGGCTGGCTTTATATAAATATATGTTCGGAGCATATTTTCCAAAATCAAACGAGTTTAACTTAGTGGTGGTGGTGGTAGTGGTTGTTAGGTGCCGTCAAGTTGGTGCTGACTCATAACAATCCAATGCATGGCAGAACGAAACACTGTCCCATCCTGTGCCACGGCCACATAAGCTTAAGCCCATTGTGACAGCCGCTGTTGCAGCCCACTTTGTTGAGGGTCTTCCTCTTTTTTCTCTGACCGTCTATTTTACCAAGCATCATCCTTCTCCAGGGACTGATCCCCCCCTAACATGCCCAAAGTATATAAGACCCGGTTTTGCCATCCTTGCTTCCAAGGACAACTTCGGTTGTGCTTTTTCTGGAATAGATCTGTTTGTTCTTTGGGAGGTCTATGATATGTATATTCAATATTCTTCTTAACACCACAGTTCAAAGGCATCGGTTCTTCTTCTGTCTTCCTTATTCATTGTCCAGCTTTTGCATGCATGCCATGCGATGGAAAATACCATTTAGTGGTTGAAGTCCTGGATTTCTGAGGTCAGGCTGCCTGTGTTTAAAACTCGATTTCTCTCTGCATCACCCCGGGAAAAATACTTAACTTCTCTGGGCTCCAGTTTCCTCATTTATACAGAACCTCAAAGGAAGGCTAGCTGAGCTAGTACGTGTAAATATTTAGAACTGCGAATTAACGCAAACAGAAATGTTAGCTTTACTGTGGACAACTATTGTGCATCTTTTTTCCCCCCTTAATGTTTCTTTGGTGTTTTTCTGTGCCAGGAAAGTCAAAGTAACCCTATTCTTTGTAACAGCTGCGGGTTAGGCCATCTTTTGAAGTCTCTGGGTAGTGCAAACAATTGATGCTTGATTAGTAACCTTAAGGTTGCAGGTTCGAATCCATTCAGCAGTGCCGGCAAATGAAGACTGGTGAGCTCCACAGAAAAAGATCACAGAAAACCTGACTAGCAGTTCTTCTCGGTAACACACAAGGGGGTTGCTACGAGTCCGAACCAACCTGATGGCAACGGTCTATGATAGGCACGCACATATTGGACAGTCTTCGGAGGGTCCTTGGACTGATTCTCCAGGGTGTCAGTGAACCCACAGCATTATACCCTGGTGTGTGAGTTCCTGGAGTGACGGCTCCTTGAGCTGGCATTGCTGGGTACAACCACCTGTGGTTTCCATGTGCCAGCAAGGCACTCACCTGGGTACAACTTACAAGAGGGTACCAGAAAAAAAAAAAAAAAAGAGTTGATCATTACGAAAAGTCACATTTTAATGCAACATTTTTGGAAATTAAAATAATGCTGAAAAAATTCCACAGTGAACAAAACACGAAGATTTGAAATAAAGACAGGAGCCACCCATGCTGGACTCAGTCTGGTTGGAGTCCAGTATTATAGGACATCAGTGTGTGGAATTTGTGCCTCTATCTGCATTTTAAAATGATAATTGTTGCCCAGAATATTAAACCAAGTAAAGAAAATATATTGAGAAGTAGTAATTTTTTTTTTTTAATTCACAGCTTTATTTTGCACTTAAGTATTTTATTTCTACCCCAAATAGAATTTGTACCAGTTTTACTTTTCTAGCTTTAAGGGAAGCGAAGTCAACAATAATATTTGCAAAATCTACGTTTTGAAAGTCATGAACCAGGAAAAAATACATAAGAACATGTACATCAGGGTTGCACATTTTTCTTCGGCCTTGGACAGTAATATGGAACTCCCCCGCAGGGCACTGGATATTGTCAATGTGCCTTTCTGTAAGGATTGACACCCCACTGGCAGTGGGCTAGATTTTTCAGCATCATTTTGGATTAAGTTTTCAGCAGAGGGTCGTTATCTATCTCTACTTGCGGGGCCCTGTCTGAAAAGAGCCAGGAGCTGGCTGGCCTACCTGGGCTGACTTTCCGTCCCCTTCACTGGTGAGAAATACCCAGAGGGCTGTGCAGAAGCCTGGCTGGCTCAGGTTACTGCAGGCTATGTGCGCTGTCTTATCTCAGATCTGCAAAGCCCAGGCGCTTCAGTCTCCAGAAACCTTTTTTTTTTTTTAAGAGTGATTTATTTATTTATTTATTAAATTTTTTTTATTTAATATAACTGAGCGAAAATGTACATTCCCTTGTAAATTTACATACCCACCTATATGCAGCTTCTACTGCTCTCCCTGCCCGGTGACAGCACACTATTCCTCTCTGCTCCATACATGTCCCATTCTCCCAACAGTCTCTTTTTTCCCTCCTCTCCATCCACTCTCCTTCCTCCAGCCAGAGGTCAGCAGGATGACATCCTACAGATGTATAGAACCATAAAGTGCATCCAATATATGGTCACTGCATCGCCAAGTCCAATCCATTCCTGTCCGAAGCATGGACCTTCATTATGATTTATGGTCAAGGGCAGCATCAGGGCGAGGGGCTATGCTCCCAGGGGAAGTCTGAAACCACTGGACCGTCGATTGAGGTCTTTTAGTGGGGATCTCAGGGTGCACCCCTTTTTATTCTTGTGTTGCCAGTGAGACTCGACTTAGTGAGCTCCATCGCGGCTATCACTGGTGGCTGCCGGGTACCATCCGGTTCTTCCGGTCCCAAGTCGATGTAGGCACCCACTGATGTGGATCTCTTAGTCTTCTGGGTTGTCTTTCCCCCATGTCATTTTGGTCCTCGGTGAGCATCCGTTCCTGCTGAGTTGGGACCATTTGCTGTGCCCTCGGATGGCAGCTTGGCAGCTTTTAAGACCCCAGACGCCACTCACCAACGTGGGGTGCAGGAAGCCCTCTTAGCAAAATGCTAGTTGTGCCAATTGGCCTCGCTTTCGCCTAAGAGCATGGTCCCCCACCCCCTGCCCCAGCTACTCTATCCTTGCAATATTGGGTTAAGATGGAGAGTACTCATGTTATGTTTAAGTCCACTTAATGTTGTTCTTGTTTCTAATGTGTGCTATCACCGATTTCACCCAACCAGATACCTAGCAACTATCTAACCTAAACCCTCCCCGCTCCCTCCCTCCCTCCCTCCCTCCCCTCCCTTGCAGCTGTCAAAGAGTCTTTTCTTCTATACACAAGTCTGTTTTTGAGATCTTATGGTAGAGGTCTCATACAATATTTGTCCTTTTGTCGCTGACTACTTTCACTCAACATAATGTCTTCCAGTTGAAACCAGGTCATGAGATGTTTCCTGAAGTCATCATTGTTCTTTATCATTGCGTAGTGCTCCACTGAGTATATATACCGTAGTTTACCTATCCATTCTTCTGTTGTTGGGCATCTGGGTTGATTCCATCTTTTTGCTATCATGGACTGTGCTGCGATAAACATTCTGGTGCATGTGTCCGTTGGTGTGAAAGGCCTTGATTCTGTAGGATATATTCCAAGTAGTGGAATTACTGGGTCAAATGGTATATCAATGTCCATTTTTTTTAAGGAAGTGCCAGATTGCTTTCCAAAGAGGCTGGACCATTTTGCAACTCCACCAACAGTGTAGGAGGGTTCCACTTTCTCCACAGCCTCTCCAGCATGTTGTCTTGTGTTTTTTGGATCATGGCCAACCTTGTTGGGGTGAGATGGTATCTCATTGTCATCTTGATTTGAATTTCTTTAATAACTAAAGATCGTGAACATGTCCGCATGTGTTTTTTGGCTGCCTGGATCTCTTCTTTAGTGAAATGTCTGCCCATCTCCTTTGCCCATCGCTTAATTGGATGATTTATCTTCTTCTTGTTGATATTTTGTAGTATCTTATAGATTATGGAAATCAGGTGTCAGTCTGACATAGAGTTGCCAAATATTTTTTCCCATTCTGTAGGTGTTCTTTTAATTCTATTAATAAAGTCTTCAGATGAGCAAAAGTATTTAATTCTTAATAGATCCCATTTATCTATTTTCTCTTCTGATGATTGTGGTTTGTTTGACAGATTTTGGAGTCTGTCCATATTGTGTATTAAAACTTCCATTGTTGTTCCTACCTTTTCTTGGATGAGCTTTATCATTTTAGGTTTGATATTTAGGTCTTTTATCCAGTTGGAGTTGGTTTTTGTATAAGGTGTAAGATATGGATCTTGTTTCAGTTTCTTGTAGATGGATCTCCAGAAACCTTTTAAGTCTCCCGGCAGACAAACTCTAAAAATCCCACAGCTGCCCTAGAGGCAATGGAAGCGGCTCCTGAATTGACTAGATCTGGGAGCCCCACTGGAATAATCTCATTATTGTTCCCTTACCTGTGGCCAGTGAGAGCTGCTCTATCTGTTCATTTATTTATTCCCTCTTTCAACACCCAGAGCTGCTGCTCTGAGTAGCTAGAGTCAAGCCCTGGGACTGAGGTGATTTAGTCCCAGTCTCTAGAGCTCTGACGGCAGACAGACCGGTAAACAAAGAGTTTTCAAAACTCTTTCACATCCATTATTATCTCACCACATTGCCCCAGGAGACCGGGAAACACTTGGGCCAGACCTAATTGGATGATAACGAAAAACCAAAACACCAAACCTGTTGCCGTTGAGTCAATCCCAACTCAGTGATCCCATAGGGCAGAGTAGAACTGCACCACAGAATTTCCAAGGGGCGCCGGCCTGGTGGATTTGAACTGCCAACCTTTCGATTAGCAGCCATAGCCCTTAACCACTACACCACCAGGGTTTTCTGGATGTCAACAGGTATCTCAATTTTATCATGCCCGAAGTAATAATACTAATAAGAATAATACTGTTATTGCTGTTTTTAGATGCTGTCGAATCTGTTCTGACTCACATGGACCCCGTGTATGACAGAAACACTGCCCGGTTCTGCACCATTCTGATGATTATTACTGTTTGAGCTCATTGAGCTCCTTATTGCAGCCACTGTGTCAATGAGTCTTCCTCTTTTTTGCTGACCCTCTGCCTTACCAAGCATGATGTCCTTTTCCAGGGACTGGTTCCCTCCTGATGATACATCCAAGGTACCTGAGATGAAGTCTCCCGATCTTTGCTTCTAAGGAGCATTCTGGCTATACTTTTTCCAAGACAGATTTATTCATTCTTTGCCAACATCGTAGTTCAAAGGCATTGGTTCTTCTTGGTCTTCCTTATTTATTCATTGTCCAGCTTTCATGTGCATGTGAGGTGATTGAAAATACCATGGCTTGGATTAATCACACCTTAGTTCTCACAGTGATATTTTTGCCTTTTTAACACTTTAAGGAGATCTTTTGCAACAGACGTGTCCAATGCAAGACGCTGATTTCTTGACTACTATAATAATACTGGAAACCCTGGTGGTGTAGGAGGTTAAGTGCTACATCTGCTAATCAAAAGGTCAACAGTTCAAATCCACTAGGCACTCCTTGGAAACTCTATGGGCCAGTTCTACCCTGTTCTATAGGGTCGCTATGAGTTGGACTTAACTCGACAGCAGTGGATAGTTTTTACAGTAACACTACCAATGGTAATGGAAACCCCGGTGGTGTAGTTGTTAAGAGCTATGGCTTGTAACCAAAAGGTCCACAGTCTGAATCTACCACGTACTCCTTGGAAACCCTGTCGGGCAGTTCTACCCTGCCCTATAGGGTCACTGTGAGTGGAATCCACTCAATGGCAGTGAGGTGGGTTTTTTTGAGTAATAGAGTATTTGCTGCACCAAGCACTGTTCTAGGCACTTTACATATATTAACTCTTTCAGTTCTTGTAGGAACACATTGAGACACTGGATATTTGGGTTTGTCCAGTAGCAGAGACCAAGACGAGGATTTCAGGACAAATAGTTTGTCTGGGAGGTGGGAGATGATGATCCACGGGGAGGGCTACTGAGACAGATGACAGAAGGCTGTCAACAGAAGGGAACTTAGGAAGCTGGCCAAAACTACAACGGTGACTGCCGCTTCATCCTTGGAAGAAACTCTGGGAAACAGTGCAGAGCACCTACTTCAGAACTGTTTTGTCCAAGGGGCTGAGGAAGCTGGGGTACAGAGGCACTACCTCCTGAGAGTCACCAGCTGCCCTCTCCTGAGGGGCACAGTGTTGAACCATGGGGACTGCTGCTCTAATAACAGCAAAGCTCTCCAGTTTTAGGAAGCAGAACCCCTTTATGAATTGATTTGTGTCCCCCCAAAATGCATATTGAATTCCCTGCCTTTATACCTCTCTTTGTCATCCAGTGCTGCCACACCAGAAATACCACAAGCAGATGGCTTTACACAGAGAACTTTGCTCTCTCTCAGTTTAAACGCTACACCTCCAAACCCAGGGTGTTAGCTCCCAGGCGGGGCTTTCTCCCTCTTTGGGCTCTGGAGGAAAATCCTTGTCTTCAATCTTCCCCTGGTCAGGGAGCACTGCAATGTAGGTACCCTGTCTCTTATTTCTTGGTGGCATTAGGTCCTCAAGTCTCTCTGCTCAGTTTTCTCTTTTATATCTGAACAGACATTGGCTCAAGACAGAATCCGACCTTGTAGACTGAGTCCTGTCTCCTTAACATAACTGCCACTAATCCCACTCGTTAACGTCATAGAGTGAGGGTTTAGGACACATAGGAAAGTCACATCAGATGACAAAATGGTCGAGGATCACACAGCACTGAGAATCATGGTATAGCAAAACTTGACAGTTATTTTTGGGATGGCATAATTCAATCCATGACAATGGCTAAAACCTTGATATGGATTTTGAGCCTCCAGAACTGAGAATAAATTCTTTTCTTTAAAACCATCTGCTCAATGGTATTCGTGTCACAGCAGCACTAGAGAACTAAGATAAGCCCCCAGGGCTTACCCAACTCTTGTCTTCTGGAGTTCCCTTCCCTTCCTTCCACCTTAGGAGAAAGCAGAGAAGAAAGGAAGCTCTCAGGGAGTTCTTTGCTAAGGAGCTTAATCCCACTGAGCACCTCCAGGAGGCAGTGCAGAGCCGAGGCCTCGGAGTTATCCCACTTCTGGGCAGAGACAGTGGAGGTAGTTACCCTCCAATCTCCATCTGTCTGGCTGGGAGCTGCTTCTAGGGACATCAACTCAGGGACACTTCTGGCTTGCTCTGGGGCCAGACCAACAGCTCAGGCAGAGAAGTACAGGTATTCCCAACAAGCACTCTTTGGTGAGAGAAGGTCAGTGCAAGAGGCCATGGAAGGAGCCCCGCCAATGGCTGCTCCCAGTAGCTTACTCTTCTGAAGGAAAGCCTGATGCAGGCTGCCATTGATGAAGCCTAGTGTCACATGGAATGTTTTCCATGTATAATTTCACTGCAGTCTGGCTAATACGATCTCCATACTTCAATGAGGTAAGACAAAGCTTAAGGAAGTGAAGGACTTTGCCTAAAGTCCCAGACCCAGCTAAGCCCAGTGGATTGAAGAGGAAAACCAGGTCTGTGTGATTTGCCAGACCCAATATTTTCCCCTTCACGTGATATCTCTGCATCTCTGGGATTCGTGATTCCCACCAAGCTGGCCCACTGAGGTAACATGGTGAGCGCCGAGTGAATGAAAAGCTAATCCTCATCAATAGATTAAACTGAGAAATGCTTAAACCAGAGGTCTGCCTGCAATAAAAGCAATTGGGTTATTGCTTTGTAATTTGACTGCTCACATGAGCCCAGGAACCTGCCTTATAGCTTTACAAATCTGTGATAATTTCCTTCAACGTTTCCATTTTATTACTGCCATTAAAATCCTGTTGTGTTCTTAAAGCAGGAAAAAAAAATGATTAAAACAGATGTGGTTCTTAAAGCTGCAATATGAATTTTACAACCCCAGGTTTTATGATAGGAGGGAAACTTCAGCCACCAGGGTCAGAGGCAAGAAAAATGGGACTGGATTTCTGAAATGGGTTTGGGGAGGGGGATGGAGTAAAGGTAAGGGGCTCCCAATGACAAAGAGAGCCAACAGAACTAATTTCCTGGCGTTTACTTTCCTCTCCCAATTCTCTGGAACATAAAGGGACCTACTGCAGAATGTCACAGACACAGCTCTGTCTCTGCACCATAAAGCTGAGTTCACCCCATAGCTACTGAAACTAGACTAGATCACTTTCTCTCCCTCCAGCCTCAGTTCTCTCCATCTCCTGAAACACAAATCACAACTGTCCAGTGAAATACACAGCCCTGATTTTTTTTTCTGTTGTTTGCGGTAGCACCTTCCAGTAAAAAGAGCACCAAGAACCACTGAGAGTTTAGAGATTGGAACCCAACCAGAGATGTCTCAGGGTGGCTTAGTGATTAAGTGCTACTCTGCTAAACAGAGGATTGGCAGTTCAAATCTGCCAGGTGCTCTTTGGACACTCTATAGAGCAATTCCACCTTGTCCTATAGGGTTACTATGAGTTGGAATCGACTCGATGGCAGTGGGTAGACGTGTCTCAGTAGATGGCCCTGGCATCTGCTTCTGAAGAGTCACAGCCTTGAAGACCCTATGGAGCAGTTCTGCTCTGCACGTGTGGTGTCAACTGGGAGTCAAAATCAACCTGATAACAACTAGTTTGGTGGTATCTTTGTTTGTTTGGTTTCTAGTCCTAGATCTTCAATCAATTTACCCTATGACTGAGGCAAATCACTGAGCTTCTCTGTGCTTCCCATCTTCATCCATGAAACCAAGGAGTGGTACCAGATTCCTAAATTCTCTCCTGGCCCTGGAAGTCTGTGGTCACATCCACGGCAGCACAGTGCCTGGCACAAAGGAAGTTCTTAATGCTTACTGCATGAAGAAATCAATGAATTCCTAAATCAGCCTCTGCTTTTCTTTTTGGAAGAAGGAAGGAGTTATTAACCTCCATTAATAATCATGTAAAAGTTGGATCAGGAAGAAAAGGAAGACTGAAGGAAAATTAACAGGTTAAAATTCAGTAGATGAAAAATATTGAATATACCGTGGATTGACAAAAGGATAAACAAATCAGTCTAAGAAGAAATACAACCAGAATGGCCCTTAGAAGCCAGGATGGCACGTCTTCAGCTGGCTTACTTTGGACTATCCTCAGTAAAGACAAATTGCCGGAAGAGGATATAATGTTTGGTAGCGTGTCAGTAAAAACAAGGGAAACCATGTTTTTCCATGAGACTGATTAAAATAATAACCATAACAGTGGGCCCAAACATACTGTTGGTCATGACGATGGCAAAGGAAGGTGATCACATGTCATGCTGTTATACATCAGGTCACTGTGAGTCAGAGCCGACTTGGCCACAAACTAACAGTAAGCAAAAAAGAACTCAAACAGCCACAAGATTTTCTTTCCCTTCTGAAAAAACAAACTATCAGACTGACGAAGGTTTAAAAGAGCTATCCACAGTGCTGGCAAAAGTGGAGAAATAAGGATTCTTTTATAATGCCATTGTTGTTAGGGGCCATCCAGTCACTTCCGATTCACAGTGACTCTACATGCCGCAGAAGGAAACACGGCCTGGTCCTGGGCCATCCTCACAATCATTGCTCTGCTTAAGCCCGTTGTTGCAGCCACTGTGTCATTCCACCTCTTTGAGACTCTTCTACTTTTTCAGTGACCTTCTACTTTGTCAAACACAATCTCCCTCCCCAGGGACTGGTCTCTTCTGATGACACGTCCAAAGTGCGTGAGACAAAGCCTTGCCATCCTTGTTCCTAAGGAGCACCATGGCTGTACCTCTTCCAAGAAAGATTTGTTCATTCTCCTGGCAGTCCATGGTATATACAATATTTTTCGCCAAAACCGTAATTCAAAGGCATCAATTATTCTTTGGTCCTCCTTTTTCGTTATCCAGCTTCCACATGCATATGAAGCGGTTGAGAACATCACGGCTTGGGTCAGGTGCACCTTAGTCTTCAGAGTGATGTCTTTGTTTTTTAACACTTTAAATAAGTCTTTTGCAGCACAGTTGCCCAATGCAACAGGCTGTGTAATTTCTTAATTGCTACTTTTATGCTAATAAGAATGTAAATGGCATAACATTTCTGGACAGTATCTATCAAAATGTTAAATGGGCATATGTTGAGAATCAGCAGTTTCACTCTCAGGAATCTTATCCTGGGGAAATAATCAGAAAAACATATTTAAAGCATGAAAACATCCCGACAGTATAAAATCCAGGGAAAAGAAGAAAAGGAATATAAAACGTTATACACTGTATCATTCCAATTATGTATTTTAAAAAATAGCTGTATAGAAAATAACTGAAGGGAAAATGTTGGTATGCTAAGTCTAAGTATCTCTGGTAAGACTACAAATTGTTTCTATTTCTTTACATATTTGAATATGTATCTCATTCTTCTCTCTCTTCTTTAAGATCTCTGCTCAAATGTTGCTTCGTCGAAGCCTTTCTTGACCCGCTTATCCAAAACAGCAGAGCCTTGCCCCCTACCTCTCGTCTATTTCTTTCCCTTCCTCTACTTTGTTTTTCTTCATTATTGGACAGTGTATTTTACATAGATTTATGGGTTCACTGTCTGTGTTCCAAGACTTGAATATTGATTCCACAAGTGCTGTATCCTCAGCACCTGGAACAGTGCCTGGTACATAAAAGGTACACAAATATACGTGATAATGTGAATGGATACGAGTACTGGTTATCCTACAAATATCCTTTGTCTAGTTTGATACTAACATACTTATTTCTTGATGATTTCTAGGCACTCTTTGTTGATGAGGGTTATTTAATCTTCACCTGTCTTTTGTGTTACACATTCCCCCTCCACCATACTGTTTTTTGGTCTTTAGAATTTGTTCCAGATATCTTTTTCTGTAAAGATCCTTTTAATCTGTCATAATCTGCTGTTTGTTTCTTTATGACTTCTGGGTTTCCTGTTTTGCATAAGAAGATCCCCTTTAAGTTGAGTGTGTATAAATATTCTCTGAAGTATTATTCAAATATTATCAGCATTTTCCTACATTTAGATGTTTAATTCATCTAGAAGTATTTTTGTATGTAGTATGAGGTTGAGACTAACCTACTTTCTTGTAGGTGGACACTTTGCCCATACCATTTAAAAATGAAATACACTGTTCTTACTGAATTTAAATGCCACTTTCACATATATGTATATATCCCATATATACTAAGGTTAATTGCTGGAGTTTGTTTGATATTCTACTGATCTGTTTTGTTTCTTCTCATGTCTTTTTCTTTCACTAGCTGTTACCAGCAGGAAACAAATAGCTCTCTCAAGTGGGATAACACAGGTTGGTTTAACAGAGAGACTGTTTACAAAGTAATGGGTAGGATTTATGGAAGCCAACAAAGGATAAAGCAGTATCCCAGAGAAAGTGACTAAAAGCACTCCTACTATCCCTAGTCCTGTAAAGGACACGGGAAGAGCCAGTGGTGTGTTAGAGCTAGCTCACACTGGCTGGTGAGAACCAGGTTGCTAACATCCCTTCCCAGCTGCACACAGCTTCATAAGGCAGCTGGAAACCAGCCATGATGGAGATATGAATACCATGGGAGTCAGCAAATGCCACCAATCAGAGTGCTCCTTCCTGGGAGCTGGTTGTTCAACACCTACCAGTGCACCACTGGGAGGGAGTAGGTACTGGAAATCAGAAAGCAGAGTTGTGAGGAGAGGGCTGGAGTTAAGGTCTCAGTGAAAGGACACTGCTAAGCCGCAGGGGTCCATCAGCAACATTATCCATACCCCCAAAATACCTTGTAAAGACAGCATTGGATTTTATACAACTTAAAGATTAATTTGGGAAGAGCCGCTGTTCAGTGAGGTGAAATCTTCCCTTTCGAGAATATGAATGTCTTTCCATGGGCTCCATTGATCTAGACTTTTGTTTCTTGTTCTTTGATTAAATCTCATACTTGTCTCCAAACGGGTCTTGTACTTTTCTTGTTAAATTCCTTTGTGTTTTATAGTGTTGACCACTGATATGAGTGAAATGTCTGTCTATGTTCATTTGAAACTGGTTACAGCTAATAAAAAGCTATTGATTTCTTCACAATCAATATACATTGGAACAATTCGTAAATCACCATTTATAGTCACCAAATATGTATATGCATAAAGTACCTGGTGGCGTGGTGGTTAAGAGCTCCAGTTGCAAACCTAAAGGTCTGCAGTTCGAATCCACCAGGCACTCTTTGGAAACTCTGTGGGACAGTTTTACTCTGTCCTGTGGGGTCGCTATGAGTCAGAATCAACTCAGTGGTAACGGGTTTGTTTTCATGCATATGAATAGTATTTTTAAGTAGGATCCTTTAGATTTTCCCAACTAAAAATAACATCATCTGCCAAGAAAAAAAAAGATAAAATTTGTCTCTTGATTTCAAGTATTGACATTAACTATTTCATTTCCTTATATAATTGCATTAGCTACAAACCCTGAAATAACCAGTATAGACAGTAGTCATCTTTTCTTTCTTTCTTTTTTTTTATCTTGGGGGCCTAACTATGCTGTTCATTGGGAGCAAATATTTTAATTTTTTTCATGTAGTTTCTTTCCCGTCTTGATTTTACTTAGAGTTTCTTTCAGAAACAGTCGTGGAATTTTATCAAATGCTGTTTCTTTCTTTCTTTCTTTTTAAGTGTATAACCTCTAGCTTTCCTCGCTTAATTTGCTGATGTAATGTTGTTATAAATTATATTGTCAGCTCTCCCACTGATGGGCCATTGCTGTCTTCCTGAAATAAGTGCCATTTGCTCATGATGTATTACCCTCTTAATATGCCACTAAGTTCTATTTGCTGGCATTTTATTCAAAAGCCTCAGCTTCTTTATTTATAAGTGCGTATGATCTAGAGTCTTCGTAAGTGTATTAGAAATGACAAACCTTGGCACTAAAGTTGTGCTTTGCTTTGATGAATGATTTTTGTGGCCTGAGGTTCTTTAAGTAGCATTTTAGTCAACTTTGAACACTTTTTCCTGGGGCAGTGGTGGTATTGCTGGGTGTCACAGAGTGGATTTTCTGTTGATAGTAATCCCGTGTGACAGACTAGAACTGCCCCATAGGGTTTCCTAAGCTCTAATCTTCATAGGAGCAGATTGCCTGATCTTTCTCCTTTAGAGCCACTGTATGGGTTTAAATTGCCAACTTTTCAGTTAGTAGCTGAGTGCCTAACCACTGTACAACCTGGCCTCTTTTATCCTGTGGTACCAAAAAATCATACCCACTGTCCTGGAGTTGATTCCAACTCATAGATACCCTATAGGACGGAGCAGAAGTGCTCCCTGTGGTTTCCAAGGTTGTGATCTTTAAGGGAACAGACAGCCACATCTTTCTCCTGCAGAGTGGTTGGCAGATTCAAACTGGCAGCCTCTGGGTTAGAGGCTATGTGCTTAACTGTTGTGTTACCTGTGCTCCTTTTTCCTGTGGTAAATGTCTTTTATAAACTTTTGTTCTATTCTTGAGTCATTTTTGGCCTTTTGTCTTTTGCTTGGAAATCACTTATTTCCTCTGCAGTTTCCATGTTTTTGCCACAGAGCGCCAAAACTGTTTTCTTATCGTTATTTTATTTACTTCTATATTTGTAATTGTATCTCCTTTGTCAGATCTACTAGATGTTATTTTCTTGATTCTTCCTCACAGAGGCTCTCAAAGGGCTTATCTAATATATCCCCACCACCACCAAAAAAAAGCCAGCATTGAGCTTTGAGGAGTCAGAGTAGATAGGTATGGTGAGGTGGGAAGGAAGGGACTCTGGGTACAAATCCCAGCTCTGCTGATGACCAGCTGGAGGACCTCAACAATCATTTCACCTTGCTGAGCATCAGGTTTCCCATCTGTAAAACGGGGACAGGCACGGGCTTCACCCCCGAGGTGGCTATGTAAAGAAAGCAAGAAACAGCGTGCAAAGTCCCCAACACAATTCCTGATGTGCTTCTCTGTAAGGACATCAGGCTCACCTGTCATCACCCACCTGGTTACTGCCCGCATACCTCTAAGCTGTGCACATCAGCAGGCAAGGACACTGTCTCTGGGCTGTACAAGGTCTGACAAACAAGTTAGTGAACTGATTGTAGAAAAAGTGCTACATACCCCATTGCTGAATATCATGGCTGCCTCCAAAGTACTCTTCTTGGGCAGCTATGCACCAATGCCAGTGCCTAGTCCACCTTTCAAAGCAATTTTGGAACTCTTTTTCTGAAATGGCCATCAGAGGTGTCTTCGTATTACCCTTGATGTCCTGAACGTCATCAAATATCTTCCTTTCAGTATTTTCTTTGCCTTTGGGTAAAGAAAAAAGTCACTGGGGGCCAGATCAGGTGAATAGCGATGGTGTTCCAATAGAGTTACTTGTTTACTGGCTAAAAACTCCCTCAGAGACAATTAAGTTCATGAGCTGGACACCTTGCCACTGTTCACAATGTTCATTCCAGAAAAATTTCCAAAATTGCTTTGAAGGGTGGATTAGACACTGAAATTGGTGCACAGCTACCTAACGGGAGTACTTAGAAGCTGACCGTAGTGATATTCAGTAATGAGACAGATGAAAATCTGTGCTCAGATCTGGAGGTTTCTGATGCGTCAATAATCTATCCCACTCAGGTTGAAAACCCATCTGCTTGTCACCCAAACCAAGCCAAACCCATAGCTGTCAACTCGATTCTGATTCATGGTGATTTGTGCATTATGTAGAGTAGGATTGTTCCACAGGGTTTTCTTGGCTATCATCTTTATAGAAGTAGTAGGTCACCAGGCCTGTCTTCTGCAGTGCCACTGTGTGGGTTTGAACTGTCAGCCTTTAGATTAGCAGCTGGTCCCACACCATTCACGCCACCCAGGACTTTGCATGTTATTGGATGCTTCCAAAATTTTCAGGGGAGCTGGAATGGGAGGCACCACAGCTGTAGAATTTGTGCTGTGACTTCTCACCTGCTCCAGGTTAGTGCAAGTAAGAACACCTGCCAGTAGTCCCACCCCACCTGCACTTCCTTCTAGGTACTCCTCCAAGCTGAGACCATATCCATTGCCTTGAAGTCAGTTCTGACTCATAGGCACCCTGTAGGACAGGGCAGAACTGCCCCCATAGAGTTTCCAAGAAGCGCCTGGTGCATTTGACTTGCCGACATTTTGGTTAGCAGCTGTAACTCTTAACCAGTAGGCCACCAAGGTTTCCTATCTACAAAAGCCCCAGTCTAACTTCTGCTCTTTTTCCCCCTGAAAATCTTGCTCCCTCTCTATCTTTAAAAGTATAATAGAGCTAATAAAAATAATGACAAGTGCTTGTCATATGCCAAGCATTAAGCTATACACTGAACACATTTAACGTCTCCTTAAGCCTAATACAATGGGGTATACTTATGCCCATTTTAAAGATAAGCAAACTGAGGTCTAGAAAGATTAAGCTGATTTATTCAAGGTTACACAGCAGCTAAGTGATACAGTCAGACAGTCTGACCCCAGAAAAAGGTCAAGTAATCCCTAAGCTATGTAGCGATGACTTTCAAATATTTCTGACTGGCACTTGCTGTAAGAAATACTTTTTCTGTCATAACCCAGTTCACACATACACATATGCCTCAGCCACACAAGACTGAAACAAAGGTTTCACAAACACTTATTTTTATTTTGTGCTATGCATTCTCTCTCTCTGTCTTTTTAAAAGATGATCATGACCCAGGACAATTTACATAGTGTACATTTCCAGAAGACTAAAATTAGGTATACATCCTATTTGAAGTGCATTGCTGCTGTTCACTAGGTTTTCAATTACAATACATGTTTGCATATGTATGCACACATTATCTCTTGAAGGATATTATGATAAACAGTCGTCTCGCTGCCCACACTTGTCTCCACTCCTCACCAAATACGTCCGTATCTGAATCTCCAGAACCTTTTGTGTTATATTACATAAATGTTATGTTTACACTTAAAACCTTAAACAAAAGCTATTCCTGGAAGCCTTCCTTGAATCAACAGATGTTGTTGTTGGGTGCAGGAGGGTCTGCTGGATTCGAACTGCCAACTTTTTGGTTAGCAGCCAAGCTCTTAACCATTGCACCACCAAGGGCTCTACAGCTGCCACAGGACATGAGTACAGATAACCAGTAAGCTGGTAACAGAGGGGGCGAAAATGAGTTGAAGGACAGGAGTTAAAAGGTACAAAGCAAAAAAAGAAAGTACAGTCTTTGAATTTGAGACTAGGTGAAGATAGTAGTTGTCTGGTCTTTTTTTTTTTTAACAAAATGAAGTGTTTTGAATACTTGGGAAACCCCTGTAGGTCTTCCCCTGAGCCCACTTTGGAAAACACTGATTCATTCTCAGCCTCTCTCCGCCTACTGCCCCATTGGGTAATTTGGCCTTCCCAGCAGGAGTCCCCTCTTCTTCAGCTGAGTCTGACTATCCTTCGCCAAACACTTTTCCCACCCTCAGTGGAAAATCTCTTCCCACCCTCACCCTCTGTCCTGTGGTTTAGGTGGGTCTGATCCCTGCTCTTATCTCCAGGGTGGGCATGTGACTCAGGCTTAGCTAATGAGAGAGTTAGTCATCCAGCCACAGAGAGGAGTTCAAGGGTGAGCATGTGACCAAAGCCTAGCCAATGAGAAGACTGCCCCTCCCTAGACACAGCAAACAGTCGAACGACGGGCATGTGATCCAAGCAACAAGAATCAAACTCACGAGTTTTGCTACAACTATTAACAAAGGTGGGGAGGGAAGTGTTGAACTGGTGGAAACTACCCAGGCCATCTTCTCTACCGGCCTTGGGAAAGGCCGGCAGAGAAGGCGAATCAAGACAGGGGAAAGCAGAGCCAAGAAACCCAGAAACAGATTCCTGAGGCAAGGAGAGAGCACCTGGATCCAGCTGCACCTGAAGCAACATGGAGCTCTGTAGGTCAATAAAATTGCTCTTGCAGCGTAAGTCATTTTGATGTGGATTTTGTCACTCACAGCCAAAAAGTGACGGATGAACTTGTTTCGCTGGTGGGGAGACAGAGACGCAGATTCCCTCAGGGAGACTGTAGCAAGGCTGGGACAGAGTTCACATCTGATTCTGTTCCATCGCTTCTGCTGCCAGACCGCAATTAGCCATTCACTCCCCACGACAGCCACCACCACAGGGAGCCGTGGTGGCCTAGATGTTCAGAGCTTGGCTGCTTACCAGAAAGTCAGTGATTTGAACCCACCCACCGCTCCGTGGGAAAAAGATGTGACAGTCAGTTTCCACAGGGACTCTAAAAAACCCCAACCCACTGCCATCGAGTTTTGTCCAACTCATAGTGACCCTAGAGACAGCCTTGGAAACCCTATAGAGCAATTCTACTCTGTCCTTCAGGGTTGGTCTGAGTTGGAATCGACTCGATGCCAATTTTGGACCAGATCTCCTTTATCTGAGTGAGGTGAGCAAGTGAAAAGTGCCCCTCAGTGTAAAACAGAACAGGTTTTACAGGGTGACCCAGATCTCCGTGTTCTGATTGGCAACACGCAGACGTTTCCCCCAGACGACTCTGGTTCATACTCAGCATATCTTTGAAATCCTAGGCCTGGATCTTGGTGCACAATTGTACTTTCAGACTGTGAGAATTTGTTAAACAGATATGCAGACTGGCAAGACATGCGGCCTAGGATGAGGGGTTGATAGGGTGGAGCAGGACCCCTTCTGGAGAGCTGTGGCCCTGCTCTGGACTGTCAGAGATGAGAGAGAGTCCTGGAGAAAGGCCTATAAACAGCTCTGGATGAGAGTTGCTCTGAGGTTTTACCCTAGAGGTGGCCAAACCTCACCTCATTCACCTTGTGGCTTGGCCATGTCTCAGAAAATCCAGGCGGGGCCAGAGAGCCGTGCCCCAGTCCCAGGCAGACAACTCAGGGGACTGGAGGTCAGAGTTGAAGAGTTTAAATCCAGCACAGTTCTTGAATGTTCCTGGGCCCCAAAGAGTAACCCGAGAAATTGTTTGTATCAGTGAGAGATGACTTAACTTTTGGCAAATTCTGGAAAACAGCCTCTTTTCCTGTTTCTCAAGGCCTTCCAAAGAAAAGAAACAGTTTGGGTTTTGCTGGGCTCCGTGGCTGATTGTAGACTCCCATCCGACACAGCATGGGGGACCCTTGGGTGTCCTAGCTGCCTTGAGCAGGGGAGGAGACATTCAGGAAGTGCAAACCAGACTATTAGACTTTCTGTGACCAAGGGGACCTCTGAGTCCTGCAGGGACAAGCAACAATTGGAAGAGTTATAAACGTAGATCCTGGAATCTCTGATCTGTACACTCCAACCAATCAAGGCTGGTCTCCTCGCCACCCGTGCTCTGCCTCGTCCTGTGTCCTTTCCCACCACCTGGCCTTTGCACGTGCTGCGTCTCTTTCCTGGAATGCCTCCCTCCCATTCCTAAGCAAACACATCAGACTTCCAAGACCCAGGTAGAGAGCTCTGCATCCACCATGCAAAACTTTTATCTGAAATCTGCAGTTCAACAGAAGTTTTCTCTCTCTTCCTGAACTGGCTATGTGATTTAATCTTTCCTTAATTCAGTGAATAATTCTTAGACCTGTAGTTCTCAAAGACTTTTACCTCTTAAAACAAACAAAATACAAGCCCATTCCCGTCAAGTCAATTCCAACTCACAGCAACCCTCTTGGACAAAGTAGAACTGTCCCATAGGGTTTCCAAGGCTGTAATCTTACGGAGGAGGATGGCCATGTCTTTCTCCAGAGGAACGGCTGGTAGTTTCGAACTACTGACCCTTCAGTTAGCAGCCGAATGCTCATCTGCTGCACCACCAGGGCTTTTTTGTTACCTCTTCATGCTCCTAAAAAATTATCAAGGAGCCCCGGGAGAAGGACAATGTGCTTGATAAACTCAACTCAGTGATAAAGAGAAAGACCCTCAATGAAATGAATTGACACAGTGGCTGTAACTTAAGCACAACAGTGACTGTGAAGACAGTGCAGGACCAGGAAGGGTTTCCTTCTGTTGTACACAGGGTCGCTGTGGATCAGAACAGACCCGATGGTACCTAACACAGCAACAACAGGACAAGATAGGGTAGGTAGGGTAGGGTACTGCAGGGTACAGTGAGGTGGGAAAAGAAAAGAAAGACCGTGTGCGAAGCACAGAGTCTTAGTCAAGGCTTCTCATACTGCTGTCAATAGTTTAGTTATACGTTGTTCCCGACATGAACAAAGATGTAGACGTACGAAGAAAGGACTGAAAATCAGCCCAATGACAACTGCGTGGGTCACAACGGTCCAGCTCACAGTGGATCATGGGGATGGCACAGGACTGGGCCCAGTGTCTTTCTGTTGTACACGGGGTCACCACGATTTTAAACCACGCAGTGTTCCCTTGTTCTGTTCAAATGACTGCCTCTTGGTCTGTGTACAAGTCCTACATGAGCACAACTAAGAGTTCTGAAATTTCCATTCTTTACAACTTGCTCTTGAACAAGGAGAGGGAAGAAATAATAATGTAAGAGAGTGGAATAGAGGATCTCAAAGGGGAGCTGAAGAAGAAGAAGTATTGTAATGAAATGTCCAGTGTTCTCAGCAGGGAGCAGACTCAACCCTAAAGACAACAGCATAGATAGGAACATGATGGATATAGATACTATGACGGGGGGTGTGTATTTGTTACCATGGGCTGTGATCATAAAGCTTTGAAAGATAGCACAGTGACGAGGCCTATGAGAGCTGAAACTCGATGGGACCGCCACCATGCTCTTCCAGTTGGGTAACTTTTCTGCCTTGGACAGGGTGTGGTCTTATCTCTTTATTATCATTCTCTATTGGTGGAAAATATTCGAGTTTTCCTTCTCTGCCACATTGCCACCTTACTTCTGGCTCTAGCAGGTTTTACTGCACGTTACTAAGTTTCTAATGGAGATGCCTCAGTACAAGACAAGGCTTAGCAAAGGGACACTTTCCCCTGGTGGTATGGGAAAATGATGTTTTGGTTGCGTACCAAAAGTGTACGTGATATTAAATAACCACTTTATTACATAATGATATCATTAATCATTCCCATTCCATCCAGGAGAAAGCCTCACTTGGGGACTAGGGTATCTTTCTGTCTAATATTTGCTAATCTCTCCGTTTAACAGAGACAGAAATGGTTTCGAGCTCAGAGTTCTCAGCAGGCCACAGCATCTAGCTGGGACTGAACAATGTTTTGATTTCTTTAAACAAATCGACAGGCAGATACAATCTTACAGTTATTCTTTATGTGTGATAGTCATGCTGGTTGTCCATTTGGGGTTACTGTTGTTAGGTGCTGTTGAGTCAGTTTTGACTCATAGCGACCCTGTGCACAACAGAACGGAACACTGCCTAGTCTTCCAGACCATTCTCACAATCACCCACATGCTTGAGCCCATTTTTGCCATCACTGGGTCAGTCCACTTCATTGAGGCTCTTTCTCTTTTTTGCTGACCCTCTGCCTTAAAAAGCATGATGTCCTTCTCTTGAACACAGGGTAGCTAAAGGAAAGGGAAGACATGGTAACATGAAAGAGCTGAATAGAAGACCTTAAAGGGTAGCTGAAGAAGACAAAGTAATGTATTACAGTGAAATGTGCAAAGACCTGGAGTTAGAGAACCAACAGAGAAGAACACCTTTGGCATTTCTCAAGCTGAACAAACCTAAGGAAAAATCAAGCCTGGCATTGCAATATTGGTGGATTCTACGGCCAAAGTATTGAACTACCCAAGACATATCAAAAGAAAATGGAAGAAATGCACAGAGTCACTGTACCGAAAAACAGTTGGTTGACCTTTCAATGCGTTAGTCCTCTAGCGCTGCTGTAACAGAAATACCAAAAGTTGATGGCTTTAAGAAAAAGAAATTTATTTTCTCCCAGTCTAGCAGGTGAGAGTTCCAAAACCAGGGTGTGATCTCTGGGGGAAGGCTTGTTTTCTCTGTTGGCTCTGCAGGAAGATCTTTGTCAATCTTCCCCTGGCTGAGAAGCCTCTCAGGGCTAGAACCTCAGGTCCAAAGGACATGATGTCCTCCTGGTACTGCTTTCTTGGTGGTATGAGGTTCCCATGTCTCTTTGCTTTGCGTTTCTCTTTCCTACTAGCTTAAGACCCCGTCTGATCTTTTAGGTCTCATCAGTATAACTGCCACTAACCCATCTCATTACATCATAGTGACAGCATTCAGAGAAATCACATCAGAAGACAAAACACTAGACAATCATACAATGCTGGGAATAATGACCTGGCTAAGTTAACACATATTTTTGGTAACACAGTTCACTGCATGACATCCAACTATTCTGTGCTGAGGACATTGGCAAAAAATAAGGCTTCAGGAATTAACAAAATACCAGTTGAGATGTTTCAACAGACAAAAGAAATGCTGGCAGCACTAACTCTTCTGTCCCAAGAAACTGGGCAAACCAACTGGCAGAGATCCATATCTGTGCCCATTACAAAGATAGATGATCCAATGGAATGCAGAAAGTATCAAACTATATCGTTAAGATTGCAAGCAAGTAAAATTTTGATGAAGATAATTAAAAACAGTTGCAATAGTACATTGACAGGGAACTGCTAGAAATTTAAGCCAGCTTCAGAAGAGGATGTTATTGAAATGAAGGATAGCATAGCTGAATTCAGATGGATCTGAAGCAGAGAATATCAGAAAGATGTTTAACTATGTTCAAAGACTATGCAAAGACATTTGACTGTGTGGGTCACAGCATATTATAGATAACACTGTGAAGACAGGAATTCCATTTTGAGCATGTCACAATATTTCATATTTAAGTAAATTTACTGAAGTAATAAAATAAGTTGATTTAAAGAAATACATTAAGAAAACAATCTTATAGTTGGTATGCATATCTGGCAAAAAGCATGAGATGAAGGTAGCTACTGAATTGTTGAAGTTCCAGAAATCCTGGTATTGTGGAAGGAGCACTAGATGGGGTCACGCGTATGTGGGTTCAAATACGAATTCTGACACCCACACAGCTTTGTGACCTTGGTCTAGTTCAACTGGTTTGGAATTCATTGCTTCTTTGGGTTCTGAAAGTTTTCAAGTATCAAAGACATCTAATGGTGACAAAGGGATCAAAAGGAGACATCACATGGCTTCAGGTGAGAGGGAACCCAATAACTTACCCAGTAACTTGCTAAGTAAATACTTTACAGCCATTATCTTATTTTAGGCTCACAACAATCTTGAAATAGGAACTGTTTTCTCTATAGTTGAGTGAAAAAAGGTTGGGAGAAATGCAATGATTTTCCCAAAGTCATAGAGCCAGAAAGTGCAGAGGGAGAGACTTTTGCACGGTTCCATCTGGGTTTGAAATCCATTTTACTCCCTACTACACTTGACCATAGAAGAAAGGGCTGATGACATACTGTCAGAAATTAGTCAATGGAAACCCTATGCCTCCACAAACTGCCTCCTTTGCAACAAAACCAGAAGAACTGGAGGGTGCCTGGCTACTGTTACTGAACATTTTCATAAAAAATTCTACACAAGACAGGTTGGAAAGGAGGAGTGTGCTGTCATAGGTTTGGTAGAGCAGCTAGAGCTGCATAGAAGTCTGTGTATAGAGCTTTATACAGCTAATTGACTTGGATTGTAAACTTTCATGTAAGCACAATAAGATTATTTTTTTAAAAAAGATTCTACAGGCGAATCTTAATCAAAAGGGGGAAATTGTAGAACAGAATTTTACAATTCTCCTGGAATCTAGACTTTATGGAGCCATGGAAGCTGGATGAAGAACACCTGGAACTAATGTTCTGAGATAATCTTTAAACCTCAAACCAAAACTATCCCTTCAGGATATTTTAAAACCCAACAATAGCTTAAGTAGTAAAGAATGCCTGCCTTGAGCATTATGCTTTTCTAAGATCCATCTACATGGGATCAAACTGACAATGGCAACTTGAAAGATTAGATAGGAAATTTCAGGGGCAGTGAGTTTGTGTTAATGGGGGAGGAACAACTCAGAATAGGGGAGTGAGAATGGTTGCACAGCTCAAAGACTTTCGGTGTCACTGAACTGTATATGTAGAAGCTGTTGAATTAGTGTATGTTCTGCTGTCTATGTTCTCAACAACAAGGACCAAAGAATAATAAATTATAAAACAATGACAATGGAACCCTGTGGATCACAAGAAAATATCCTATACAGTTCTGGAAGCTGAACCCCCCTGAGGTTGGAAGACACTTAAACAGTGGCTGCAGCAGTGGACTCAGGTATCCCAGTGATTGTGAAGAAGGTGTAGGACTGGGCAATATTTCATTCTGTCCCACATGAGGTCGCCATAAATCGGTGCCAACTCGATGGCAGCTACTGTCAGCAATACACTTACCCATCTTCACAGGGACCATAACAGAAGCAGCGACCCAGTCATGTGTTACATTTTAATTACTTCTGTTGTAACTGAAATTTATTTTTACTTGCTTTGAAATTCATACATGGAAGAAACAGGGTTTTTTGGTTTTTTTTTCCTTCCTTAAGCCCGGGAGACTAAGAAGATCAGTGTGGTCATTGAATTAAATATTAAGAAGCTGATTTATGAGTTCGAACTCAAGGTTACATTAAAAAGCATACAGCTGAGTAGATTTCACAAGGTCAAGCTATAGAATATGTATAAATCTGACAAGAGAGAGCTTTCCATCTACCCTGCTTATGTTTACATTTTTGAAGCCTTCAAGGTCTTTACCGGTAAATATTCAACTGTTTTCACCCTTCTTTAGATAACAAAAAGGGCTCTGTGGGACAGTGATTAAACAGCAAGTACAAAGATTTTGAGATGAGAATGACCCTAGAATGTTTGAACAGCATTACAGAAGTGAGGAATGCTGGAAGTGAGAGAGTTTGAGACCAGAGAGGTGATGGGAGTTGGGAAGGAAAGACCACTCAAGGCTTGTTCTCTGTTATAAAGACATTGGCCTTGACTCTGAATGATGTGGGAAAAGGCTGCAGGGTTCTGAGCTGAGAAACAGCAGGTTCTATTTTCACAGGAACACTCAGGAAGCTATGTTCAAAGCAGGTCACAGCTGGAAGAGGAGTGGGGGAGTTCTATACACTAAGTCACGTGACAGATTATTTTGGCTTTGATAAGAGTGTGGCACTGGAAGTGGTGACAAGGACAGAAATCTGATGGTGGATTGAAGGCAGAGTACACAAAAGAGGGAAGAGTCAACAGTGATGATGAGGGTGTTAATACGAACAACTGAAAGAAGGGAGTTGACATCTGCTAAGAGAAAGATGGCAGAAAGTGTGTATATGTGTGCGTATGTGTGTGTGCGTGCGTGTGTGTTTAAGGCCAGGAGTCCCAGGGAGGTTTCTGTGTCAGCCTGGTAACAGATGATGGAGTTAGGAATTCAAATCCAGGTGACCTGTCTTGCAAGCCTTTGTTCCCATGAGATAAAAGGAAGCACCATCCCTAAAACAGGCAAATTTAGAGACACCTCATGCAGGTGGACATGGGCAGGAAAATCTATGCCTGCTTTGCTGTGAAGATGAGTCTCCGTGTTGGCTGTCACTTGGTGGTGGCTGGAGATGGCAAAGAGAGGCCAATGCCCGGGGAAGGCTGGCTGTTTCAGATAGTGATGGCTGTCTCTGGCTGGTTCCCTCTATCTGTCTTTAACCCCATTCTAATGTAGATTGGGCTCCAGCTGACTTTGTTTCAAAAGCATTTTTATGGTAGGGCTTCCTAGTAGGTATTCCTAAAAGCCATAGGCCATTACCAAGAATTGCAATTTTTTTTTTCTGAATGAAGAAAAGACTGCCCAAGCTGGTAAATTCTGTGGGTTCAGGGCTTCAACCATTGCTCCCTGCTCCCCAGAAGTACTCCAAAGATATGGCAGGACTCAAATAAAGCTGGAGGTCTTCCCCATCTTCACCCCCAGTTAATTTAGCTGTAAGTGTCAGCCAAAGTCTCCTACAATACCGGATTTGCTGCTCAGAGAAAATCTGAGGATTCTATCTTGTAACATTTATAAGGTTGTTGTTAGTTGCAACTCCATGTACAACATGGAAACCCCATCCACAAAAGAACAAAGCCTTGCCGAGTCCCGCTCCAGCTTCCAGATCATTGGCTTGCCTGATTCCACTGTTGCAATTTGAGTGCCTTCCAACCTAGGGGTCTCACCTTCCAGCACCCCACTGGACAACAAAGTTTCCATTGACGGATTTTTGAAAGTAGATCACCAAGCTTTTCTTTCTACTTGCTCTTAGTCTAGAAGCTGTCCACTACAAGCGGTATTTGAGATAATAGCATAGCTTCCAGGATCATAGCAATACATGAGCCACCACTGTACAACAGACAGACTCAAAACCCTAAACTCATGGCTGTCAACTCATAACGCCCCTACAAGACAGAGTAGAACTGCCTTGTAGGGTTTCTTGAGTAGCAACTGGTGGATTCGAACGGACAACCTTTTTTGTTGAGTCGCCAATCTCTTAACCATTGTGCTACCAGGGCTCCTGATAGATTCTAGCTAGGTACTTTGCCTCCCTGTTACCTGTCAGTTATAAAAAAGGATGGATGAGTGTTAACAAAAGGAGCCCTGGTGGCACAGTTGTTAAGAGTTCAGCTGCCAACCTAAAGATCAGCAATTGAAACCCACCAGCTGCTCTGTGGGAGAACGATGTGGTAGTTGGCTTCCATACAGATCACAACTGTTGAAATCCTAAGGGACAGTTTTTGACTTGACAGCACTGGGTTTGGCTTTGGTTTTTAAGGGGCAGTTCTACGCTGTTCTATAGGGTCTCTAAGAATCAGAATCAAACTCAACAGCCATGGGTAAAGACAGACTAGCACCCAAGGGAGACTTTGTCCTGAAGGACTGAAGGAGAATTAAAGAGTTTCTTAATATGTGAGTCAAGAAAAAACACAGAGACATCTCAGGTACATCATCCAAAAAAGCACGGACGTTCTACTTTTTGTTTCCGTTTTTTAAGAGCTTAAGCAATTCACTCTTCCATTAAAAATGTCTTTTTTATGAATATAATTTTAAACCTCCTCATTCTTCAGAAAGAAAGTCCTAGCTTGAATTCATTTGCTGAAGCATATAACACATTTCTTACCTGTCTTGTTTGAGTATTACTCAGGTATGCCATTTTCTTGGTGATACACTGCCAGCTTGGTAGTTTGATTTTTTAAGTTTGACAAAATGTTGTCTATATCAGGGATAGGCAAGTGTTTCTCTGGGAAGGAACTGAGTGATCATTTTAGGCTTTGTTGGTGGTAACAGTCTCTATTAAAAATGCTCAGCTTTACTGTTGAAACTCTAAAGTAGCCATAGACAATACATCAGTGAATAGGGGTGGCTGTGTTTCAATAAAACCTTTTCAGGAAAACAAGTAGAGGATGGGATTTGGCTCACCACCGTGTTTTGCTGATCCCTGGTAATAATTTTTCTGTTTTTAAATTTTCTTGAAAATACAACAGCAAAACATATCTATCAACTCATCAATTACTACATATACAATTAATATTGATTATATTCTTCAAATGACACATTCTTGCTTTTTTAAGCTAAACTGGTCTTCTGTTTAAAGAAGACTTCAGAGGATATTTTTGGTTTAAGGTTTAAAGACTCTCTCAGGACAATTGCATTACTGGTCATCTAGCCTCACTGGCTCCAGAAGTCTAAATTCCACAACAATTAGAAATTCTGTTCTGTATTTTTACCCCTTTTGATCAAGATTCTTAGCATATAATATAGCCAAGTGGTTAGGAGGTGACGGTTTTGTTGACAAAGATTTTGGTTTTAATTCAGGGTTCCAGTCCTAGTTGTGAGATCTGGTTGCATAACCATGTAACATCTGTCTGCTCCGTTGTCCTTGTCTGTATAATGTGGATAGTCATAGGTGAATCTCAGCACTGTTGATGGGAGCCCATGAGTGAAGGTATATGACAAACTCAGCCTAGTTTGTGCTACGTGGAAGAATCTGCCCAAATGGTAGCTGCTGTGATGACTTTCTTACAGTGAACCACACTTCCTGTTTGTCTTTTATCATCTGTATGTTAGTCCAGTGAGTAAACATGCTTTAATCTGCTCCATTATTTCACCCAGATGCAGCGGCAATGGATTTGGTTTGGTCGGGTCTACTTTAAAAATCAGTCAACACCTTGAAGAGTTACAGATGAAGGAGTGAAGACATTTTTCAGATTTCTCTGATACCACAGAAGCTGATTTTTACTTTTGAACTAAATGTCTGAGTTTCTGTGTTCATGTGTTGTGTGTACATGTTGGTGTATAGGGGAATGTTGGGAGAAGTGTTTAAAGAAATATTTGTGCTTGAGAAGAACTTTTCTCCCAGCCCCCTAGTCAATTACAAATCCTTCAAAATGCAGGTTGGGTTAGGTAAGGCTCTTCATTGAAAGTAAGGGAAATTGAAATAAAATTGCCATGGAGTCCTTCTAAACAAGACAAAGGAATTTTTATGAGGAGTCAGGGGCATTTCATGAAATTCAAAGTCCCAGAATGCATCCTGGCCTTGGCGGGTACAGGAAAATGAATGAAAAGCCAGCAGCTTCCACCTCAAAGGCCAGGCAGAGCTCCCAGTGACAACAGAAGCCACACTATCAGAATAAGCTGCTAAGTTCAAGAACATCTCGCTTCCCATCGCTCGACACTTGAGGTCACTCTGCCTCAAACACTGAGTCTTGGCTTGGAAGAGCAGATGCAGATGTAGACACAGATATAGGAGACACGATCAACTCAGAGGCTGAGCACCACCTAAAAGAACCATGGGAGTTTTAAAATTAGATTTTTTTAAAGATTATTCTTTTATTTTCTTCTTTAATGTTATATTTAAGAAATTATCAAATTTTGGTAAACAGCTAGATAGTAAATATTTTCAGTTTTTGTGTTCTGCATAGTCTGTGTCACACACACTGAGTTCTGCCATTGTAGCTATAATATGTAATACATAAATGAATGAGCACGGTAGTGTTCCAATAAAACTATTCCTGGACATGAAATTGGAACATCATGAAATTTTCGGGTGCCACAAAATAATATTCTTCTTTTACTTGTTTCCAACCATTTCAACATGAAAAACCATTCTTAGCTTGCAAGCCACAGAATAATAAGCCATAAGCTGGAGTTGACCAATGGGCCATAGCTTGCTGACTTCTTTAATATTTGATTCACAGAAAAAGTTACATACAAAAAGTATGTTAAAACCCCCCAAAACAAACCCACTGCTGTCAAGCACATTCTAACTCATAACGACCCTATAGGCCAGAGTAGAACTGCCCCATAGAGTTTCCAAAGAGCATCTGGAGGATTTGAACTGTTGGCCTTCTGGCTAGCAGCTGTAACACTCAACTACTATGCCACCGGAGTTAGTTAAGAAGCTTGATAATGAACTAAAAACCTGTGATTTCAGTATGCAACTTAAACCCCCAAACAAGACTGATATCATTGACTCTTTGTCTCTTTTCTATCATCTAGCCTCTCTCAACCCTCTACCCTGAGAAAGCCATAATTCTCACTTTTCTGTTTCTTCTGCAGCTTTCTTTCATCATTTGATCATTTATGTTTGCATCTAGGAACAATATCTGTAGAAGTTTGTTTATGTGGAGACTTTATCAAAAGGGTACCACCATCCTGTACAAAACTGAAAGGGAATTGCTTTCTAAACTCAACATTGTGTTTTTAAGATTTGTCCATGTTGTTTCATGCACCTGTGGCCCATTGATTCACACTAGACAAAGTTTAAACTAAATAGATGAGAATTCATTTCTTTCCATCTACTCAGTGGACAGAGGTTCATGTAGAGCTAGCTAATTAGAAATCAAGTAGAATTTCTCTGTACATCCACGTTGCTAACAGGGTGATTTTGTGACCCACCACCACACCCTCCCACTGTGTACATCTGCACATTTTCTGTCTCAATTATAGCTCACGTGTCCTTTCCCAGCAGACACATGGACAAGCATGGCCACCTCCAGCCCTCGAACTCTGCATTAGGGTTTCTCAACCTTGGCATTACCGGGATTGAGATGGGATAACTCTTTGTTGTGTGGGGCTGTCCAGTGTACTGTAGATTGTTGTGGAATAGGATACTTGGTGGCTCAGTGGTTAAGCATTTCGTTGCTGACCAACCATAAGTTCAGCAGTTCGAACCCACCAGCAGCTCCACAGGACAAAGTACCTGGTGATTTGTTCCCTCAAAGATTACAGCCTAGGAAATAGTATAGGGAAGTTAGTCACAAGCCAGAGCTATATCGTGCTCTGTGTGGAAACGATGTAGGGCCACTATGAGTGGGAAGGAAACCTTGGTGGCATAGTGGTTAAGTGCTACATCTGCTAACCGATAAGGGGCAGCAGTTTGAATCTGCCGGGGGCTCCTTGGAAACGCTATGGAGCAGTTCTACTTTGTTCTACAGGGTTGCTGTGAGTCAGAATCGGCTCAACAACAGTGGGTTAAGCAGTCCTGGTGGTGCAGTTGTCAAGTCTTGCCTGCCAACCAAAACGTTGGTGGTGTGAACCCACCAAAAGATGCGGCAGTCTGCTCAGCAGCCGCAGTGGAAATTCACCTGCTCATTCCCAAAGGTACTAACAGAAGTCCTGAATAAGACTCCAGTTTGGCCAAACTTGGCTCCTGTTCTACCCCTGTAGTTTGGTCGAGCCTTCCCAAATCATATGGATGGAGTCTGGAGGAGAGTGGCCCCCCTCGAGGAAACTGAGGTGCCATTGCTAGGAGAAGAGAGATTTATGCAGGGCTGGCTTGTGCTGTGAAGGAAGAAGGGAGAGGAGTACCAGGCAAAGGTCCTGACCGAAAGAAAACCCATGCTGTACCGAAGGAAGTGGGAAAAACCCAGGACGGGAAGACGGGATGTGAGCTGGGAGGGTACAAGACAGGTCTAGAGACCAACAGAAGCCGAGTCCTGTGGGGTCTCTCCACCAGGTTCTTCCGGTTTTAGCCTTGATCCCGAAGGCAACGAGAAGCCATCTCAGGTGGCTTATGATTCTTACCTGTAATAAACTTTGAGAACCACCGCTCTACTCTCACAATTGGCCCCTAACCTGCCACGTTAGCATCACCTGGGAATTTGTTAGACATGCCAGTGATCAACAGCGGCTGGAACCAAAAGGAACCAGTTGGAAGCCCTGGTTTGTTGTGTTAATGGCTTTTCAGAAAGCAGAGAGAAACAGAAGAAATATTTTCCAGATCAGATCTTGAAAACCACCCTGTTAAAAGCCAGCCAGGTAATCTGGTAGTTGTTTGTCATTGAATCCTGTTCAGGAATGCTCCTTAAATTGGTACAACAATCAAGAGACAATTTATAAGGACAGAACGGTCCTCAAGCCACCACATCCTTCACTGCAATTCATACCAGAGATTTCCTTCCTCAGCTGAAGGAAGGCGTTGCTGGTACCCAGGGCAACAGCCTGTGGGCCTTGCAGTTCTAACCAGTGTGCTTCCTGCAGTAGATACACACTGGTAGTCTCAAACCTAAGCACTTCTAGAAAATGGGCAGAGTTAACTCTTTAGCAGCCTCACCCCTCAACCAGCCGGCACACCAAAGTCATCCTCAGATCCTGCCTCGGAAAGAACCATATGGGGCAAGCCTTAGTTCCGCTCATAAATCAATGTCTGCAAGCCTGTTTCTACTCGTAGTTAAATTACATGGAAAGTACAACTGGATTTGTCCCCGGTTTTCCCATTAGGACTCATATAAAATAGAGGCGGAAGTGGAATGAGTTCAGAGTTCACTGTGTAATGTCAGGGAATTGGGATTTTGGCAAGGAGGTCGTGTGGAACATGTGTTCTGGGGGGTAGCGTTTTAACACAGCTTCCTTAGGGAAGGCAAGTTTTCTTTCACCAGGAGTGCAATCTTCACAAAACAGGCTTCTGGAGTTCCAAAGGGCTTTTTACCTACAGCACAGGGTAAAGGCCTCATTTTGCTTACACAGATTTTCTTGCCATGGGGTACGCTCTTGATGTTCCAGAAAAGGTTGTAAAAACCCCTGCTTCTTAACAAGAGATCATAAAGCACAGTGGTTAAGAGCAGGGACCCTGGAATCAGATTACAAGGTTCCAGCTCCATTATTTATAAGCAGGGCTTCTTGGCATGGATTATTTCACCCTCTGAGCCTTAATTTTCTAATATGTAAAGTGGAGTATTCAATGGTACCTACTTCATAAACTCGTTATGAAGATTAAACAATTAATATGTATTAAGTGTTCAGAGGGGTTGGCTGTTTGTAATAAGCATTTCTATTTTGTTGTTGTTGTTGTCAGGTGCTGCCAAGTGGGTTTCTACTCATAGCAACTCTATGTACAACACAACGAAACACTGCCCGATCCTGTGCCACGGCCACCAGTTGTTTTTATGCCTAAACCCCTTGTTCAGCCACTGTGTCAATCCATCTCCTTGAGGGTCTTCTTCTTTTCCACTGACCTTGTAATTTACCAACTTTTTTTTTTTTTTAACTTCTATGCTTGGCAAAAAAAAACAAAAACAAAAACAAAAACAAAACTAAACGTGTTGCCAGAGAATTTATTGCAATTCATAGTGACAATAGGACAAAGCAGAACCATCCCATAGAGTTTCCAAGGAGCACTTGGTAGACTCAAACTGCCAGCCTTTTGGTTAGCAGCTATAGCTCTTAACCGCTAAGCCACCAGGGTTTCTATCTTAGTTACCCCCCAAGCCAAGTGCAGTTCAGTTGGATTCAACTCCAGGGTCCCCATGAGTCTTAGTTACCTAGGGCTGTTATAATTGAAACCACAAATGGAAGGTTTAAAGAAACAAATTTATTGTCTCACAGTTGGGAGTCTAGAAGTCCAAATTCAGGGTGCCAGCTATAAGGCAAATCTTTCTTTCCCGTCAGCTCTGGGGGAAGGTCTTTGTTTCTTTTGAGCTTCTGTCCCTGGGTGATCTTCGTATGGCTTAGCATCGCTTTTCCCTCATCTCTGCTGCTTCTTTATGCCTAATTTGCTCTTTTTATATATCAAAGGAGGTTGACTTAAGACATACTGTACACTAATACTGCCTCCTTAACACAACAAAGAAAACTCGTTGCAGAACTGGATTATAACCACAGGTATGTGAATTCGGATGTATAACATATGGGGGGAAGGTGCACAACTCAGCCTCTTAGAGCCACCTTTTCCTTCCTTCATCTTCCTACTGCTTTTCTTCCAAGTTTTCTGCCCATTCTTCTTTCTCTTTGGGTAATTTCTCCTGTCTTCTCATGAGAAGCTAGGCAGGTGAGGTGCGAGGCATTGTTGTAAGAGTTATACAGTTTTTTCTTCTGGTCATTGTAAACTTTCCTGCTGCAGAGAAATGCAGAGCAGCTATGAGAAGCTGTATTTGGAAAAGGGACATGGTGAACCCGTAAGTCAAGCAACCTGGAGAGATCCAAACTCAACATTAATGAAAGATCTCTAAGACATGCAATTTAATGCTGTAAATCTGAAGAGATGCATATATAAGTAGCACAATTTTGAAAAGAGGAATGGAAATAAGGAAATTACTCCTAAGTGAACATTATATTAGGGGATGGTGTGGTTAGGGACACGGACATGGGAGTCACACAGACCTCAATTTGAGCTCTGACTCAGCCAGTTCCTGCTATACAAAGTTGGTCAAATTAGGTTCTCTGAATTTAGTTTCTTAAGGTGAAAAATGGAGCCAGTAGTGGTGTCAGACCTCATAGGTCTGTTGTGAAGCTGAAATCTGTCATGTAAAACATTGCACTTGGGCAATCTACAAGGATAAATCAGCGGAGTACTTAATAGCAAGCTTTTGTGTAGAGGATATATAAAGCGGTGATAGCAAAGCTACCACTCACAGAACTCATTTTAACTAATATTTTTCTAATTTAAAAAGTAGCTTTATAATTGTATTCATTATAGAGACTTTGAAAACTATGGAGGTATATAAAAAAGAAAGTTAACTTGACCACGTATCTCCCTACTCAAGAAAAACATTCTTAACATTTTAATCACTGTCTTTCCAGTCTTTCTTTAGCAACACACACCGGAAATTGGTGTATGTGTCTATCTACCCATCTGTCTATCTGTCCATCCATCTGTCCGCCCATCTGTCCATCCGTGGTCTATCTAATCTGTCATCCGTGTATCCAAGAGAAACATCTTCCTCTACAAACAATATTTGTAATCTGCCTTTTTTATTTATCATTTGTAATTGGACAATAGGCACCTGCCCAAAAGCAATTCTTCCTTCCTCCCTACCAGCATAACTCTGTTTTTATTCATGCATTGGCCACAGTTTCCTATGATCTCAGGGCAGGTGGATAGAGATGGCCATATGTGCTTACTATGGCCCACTAAGAGTAAAAATAAGTCTCATGGGGAAGCTTTTGGGAAGGAGTTTTGCACTTTGAGAAAAGGTCAGACTGAAGTGAGAAAAAGTTCTGCCTCTGTTCCGGCCACACTGAACCATGACGCCTGGAGTTGTGGTAGCCATCCCGGCTCCATGAGACCATAAGCTTGACAACAACATACTAACGAGAAGGATGGAGTAGATACACAGAAAGAGCCTGGGTCCTTGATGACACTGTTAAGGTACCACACAAACCCTGAGGCTCCTAACCCTGATTATGATTTCCAACATTAATAGTCCAACTCTCTGTTACTTTCTGCCAGAGTCATTGGAAACACAGGTTTGCTGTGGAATTCCTGGAAACCACACACTACTGTAAAGAAGAAAATCGCTATTACTCCAAATCCCACTACCTTGAGATGGTCACTATTAATATTTTGGTATATTTCCTTCAACCAGAGAGAGAAATCCTTTTCCACAGCTTATTATCCTGCTTCTTGGCTCTCTATTTTAAATTAAGAGTCAGTCAAGCCAAGTGACGTCAAGTCGGATCTTTTTCATATTTTAAATCATTTGTGAAAAGTTCACTGTTAATACCCATGACTTGAATGTGTTGTCATAATTGACGTGTTTGGTTTCATTTCTGTTATCTAAATAAAACAATGAATATGGAGGCTGAAGAAGAATTGATGTCTTCGCACTATGATGCTGGAGAAGAATACTGAATATACCACAGACTGCCAAAAGAACAAACCTGTGTTGGAGGAATTATAGCCAGAACGCCCCTTAGAAACAAGGATAGTGAGACAGCATCTCACATATCAGGAAGGACTAAGCTCTGGAGAAGGACATCATGCTCGTAGAGCAGTGCGTCAAGGTCAAAAGAGGAAGACCGTCAATAATACGGACTGACACAGGGCTTGCAACAATGGGGTCCAACACAGCAAAGGATCGGAGGATGGAGCCAGACCTGGCAGTGTTTTGTTCTGCTGTACACAGGGTTGCTACGAGTCAGAACTGACTCGATGGCGCCTAACAACAACAAATAAAACAAGATGCTTTGTGATGCTTTTCTTTTCCTGCTTTCTGTTTGTTCAGGTTTTGCAATGTGGATTTTTTTTTTTAACTCTGCTTGAAAAATGTTCCTTTCTCCAGCACTGTGAAAGGCGATTCATTCTTCACAGGATTCTTGATTTCAGATTTATAATCTGATGCCTCTTGTCTTGATCCTTTTGAGAATCTCACATTGCCGAGTCCTGAATTTCAACCCGCGTAGATGTGTTGGGCTTCCCGCCTACCATCTGATGAGTCCTTCTGACACATACCAGCTGCTGGTGGCTTATGAGGACAGGAATACTAAAAGTTTCTCCTTCAAATTGGAGTGATTTCCAAGCACTTTTTACTGGGGCCAAAGCTCTCCATTTCAGAATCTTTAGGGGGCAGGTGGGTGGGGTGTGGAGGAAGAGAGAAAGAAGATTTTCTTTCTCTGGTAGTTCAGACAGATGCTGTAGGGTGACAACAGCCCAAATTATGTCATTTTAGTAATACCTAAGTGAGTGAGTTATGGACATGTTTTGTGTGTTGAATCTGAGAGCATAGATCACGTACAATGATTCATTCAGTTATTTCTGATAAGTTCTTCCTAGAAGCAGGAGCAAGTTATGGAAAGATGAAGAAGGGAGAAGTTATGTATGGCAGATTGGCTGGCAGATTCCAGAGTCAGCTGAGGGTCACACATGGATATGTTCAGCTCGAGTTGTAGGCCACCTTGGTTTCACACTTCAAAGGTATCATTGTCTGCTTTTCTAGAATTTCTTCTTTTACTGACTTCCTAATTTGAACTTCTGGTGGCTAACTGATGGCGTTTTGCTCTCAATTACAATGTTTGGAATTAAACAGAAACAAAAAAAAACCCAAACCCACTACTGTCAAGTCAATTCTGACTCATGGTGACCCCATAGGACAGAGGAGAGCTGCTTCACAGAGTTTCCAAGGAACGCCTGGGGGATTCGAACTGGCAGCTTTTTGGTGAGCAGATGTAGCACTTAACCACTATGCCACCACGGTTTCCAGAACTAAACTTAGTAAAAGAAAACACATCAAAATATAGATTCGATGCAGCCTGCTTCATTTCCCCTCACATCTATCTTGAAGTGTTTTGCATCCAAATGCTAAAATATTGAACATCTTTGGACTTGAAGAATTTGATCTTTTACTTATGCTTTTATTTATACTGGAAAGGCAAGCTGCAGGAAGTATAAGTACACAGACGTCAGGCAAATTAGGTTCTGTGTCCCACTTTCAACATTTCCTAAGTGCATAATCTTGGGTAAGTTACCCAGCCTCTCTGTGCCTCGGTTTCTTCACTCTGAAAGCGGAAATATAATGCTACCTGTTTTACAGCACTTTTAAAATTAAAGTATTATATATGTGTGTGTATATACTATGTGTATGTATTTTATGTGTATGTACACATATATAATGTTATACTAAGTATAAAAATCTAATTATATATTCCTTATACACTACATTATTTTTGCTTTAAACCGTCAATGATCTTTTTTGAAAAAAATGTGTAAAATAAGGTCATATGAAAAGATATTTTACATTTTTCTGGATATTTGTATGTCTGATGTTCCATCAAGCCTCATTTCTCTTTTAGTCTAAAGACATTTTAGCATTTCTTTTAGGGTAAGTCTTTGGAGATGTCTTAATTCAGCTTTGTCTATCTGAAAAATGTCTGTACCTCACCTTAACTTTTACTGGGAATAGAATTCTAGGTTGGTTAGGATCCCTCTCTTTGTTTTTTTGGTAAGCGTTGTTAAGATATTGTTCCACAAACTTTAACCTTCATTGGCATGAAGTTAAACAAGAACCAAACCCACTGCTGTTGAGTTGATTTCTACCCATAGCGACCCTATGGACAGAGTAAAAGTGCCCCATAGAGTTTCCAGGGAGTGCCTGGTGGATTCGAACTGCCAACCTTCTCGTTAGGAGCTGTGAGACTTAATCACCATCCCACCAGGTATGATGTTAGCTGGCATTAATGTCATTGTTCTACGTTTAATGTGTCTTTTTTTTTCCCCCAGCTGCTTTGAAGCTTCATCATTTGTCTCTGTTTTCAGCAGTTTGACTTTGATGTGCCTAGTTGTGGTTTTCTTTGTATTTGTTTTGCTTGGGGTTCACTGAACTTCTTGAATCTGTTGGTTAACATCTTTCATCAGCTACAGAAAAAATTTAACTATTGTCTCTTCAAATATTTCTTTTGCCGTGTTCACTATCTCCTTGCCTTCCCAGACATGCACTCTTTTTCATTTTCTTTTTTAATCGTTGTGTTTGATTTAGTTATTTTCTATTGACCAACCTTTAGGTTCACTTATCTTACCTTGGCTCTGTCTAGCCTTCTGTTAAGTACACCTACTGAATTCTTCATTGCTGAGAGGGTAATTTTTTTGTTTTTAGCATTTTCCATTTGGTTCTCTCTTAGAGTTTGTGTTTCTGTAGAAATCAGTCATCTTTTCACACACATTGGTCAACTGTTCACTAGATCAGTTAGCATTTTTGTCATGTTATTGTTGTTAAGTGCCGTTGAGTCAGTTTCAACTCATAGCAACCCTTGGTACAACAGAATAAAACTGCCCAGTTCTGTGTCATCCTCACAATCACTGTTATGTTTGAGCTCATTGTGGCAGCTACTGTATCAGTCCATCTCATTGAGGTCTTCCTCTTTTTCACTGACCCTCCACTCTAACAGGCGTGATGTCATTCTCCAGGGTCTGGTCCCTCCCGATAATAATTTTGCAATAGTTCTTTAAAATTCTTTTCTGATAATTCTAGCTTCTGGACACTTTTTGAGTTTGTTTCTACTTAATGTTACATAGGTTTTGCTTGCTTCCTCATATGTCTTGTAATTTTCTACTATGTATGAGTCATTTGTGTAAAAGAACATTCCAGAAAGAAGTAATTAATCTTTACATTTAGAAAAGGGCATGTTCCTTCTGCTGGGCTGCATGAACAGGACAGGGAGTGATAGTAGTCAATCTAGTCTTAGATGAGCTGGGTCTGTGCTTTGTGACAACTTCATGTGACAGTGATTATGTTCACCATTCATTTCAAATATTCTGAAGCTCGGTCAGAATTTGGAACTCAGAGCACTGTTGAGATACTAGAGATATCTTTCAGATTTCAGATGAGCCAATAGTTTTCCAAATTGTGGGAGATCTCTACTTTAGAGCCCTGCTTCTAGGCCTTTGGTTGTTGACAAGTTATCTTTGCTCTTTAGTCTTTCCTCCTAGAATAAACTCCACTTGAACATGATGCATTTTCTTTTTATATGCTGTATTTGGTTTGCTAACATCTTGTTCAGGATTTTTGCACCTAAGTACGTAAGGATTGTTCCCCTGCATGTTTCTTTTCTTGTGATAGGTTTGTCTGGTCTTCAGTAGGAATAAAACTGGCTTCATAAAAAGAGTTGGAATGTGTTGTTTTCTACTTTATGAAAGAGTTTGCACAGAATTGGCACTATTCTGAATGTTTGCTAGAATTTACCAGTGAAATGATCTGGTCCTACAATTTTTTTTTTTAAATGGGAAAGTTTTCAATATGTATTTGAAATTCCTTTAATAGCTATGGGGATACTAAAATTCAATTGCATCTTTCAACGAGTTTGCTCATTTCATCTAAAGTTGTCAACTTTGTTGGCATAGAGGTATTCAGAATAATCCCCTCTTACTTTTTAATGTTTCTTAAGATCTGTAGTGATGTTCCCTCTTATATTTTGGATATTGGAAATAAATGTTTCTCTCTCTTTTTTTACTTAGTCTAGCTAAATGTTTCCCACTTTTATTGATCTTTTCATAGAACCAGTTTTTTTTTCATTGATTTCTCCATTGTTTTTTCATGTCTCATTTCATTAATTTTGTTCTTTGTTATTTCCTTCCTTTTATTTACTTTGACTTTTTATTTTTCTATTTTCCCAAAGTGGAAACTTAGATGATTGATTATAAATTGTTCTTACATTCTAACACAAGCATTTAAAAATACAAATTTCCCTATAAGCATTTCTTTTAACTGCACCGCATAAATTTTGATATGCTTTATGTTGATTATTACTCAATTTTAAAAATTTCCTTCTTGATTTGATGATTTATTCCTTGAAATGCAGTTTTTAAGTTTTAGGTAGGGTCCTCAGGGAAGGCCTCACTGAGAAGGTGACATTTGAGAAGAGACTCAAGGAGATGAAGAAGTGAACCAAACAGATGTGGGTGGTGGGAGGGTTCTAAGGGAATAGTCAGCTTTAGAAGAGGGCACATTTCCAAGGCAGAGTACGACAGCCACTGTGGCCTGGGGAAACGGGCGAGGTGAAGGAGGGTATGAAATTAGGGGCCCAAGTTGCAGCAGGCATTGTAGGCTGTTGTCTGGACTTTGGCTTTTTCTCTGAGTAAGATGAGAGCCCTGAAAGATTCTAAATAGAGGAGGGACAAGCTTTTGTGGGCTTCCTTTGCCCCATCTATGAAACAGGAATGAATCTCATTAGGCAAACACCACAGTAATAACTATTGCAGGTGTTACCTATCGATGGATGCTAAAATCAGTGGTGAAAGTTTGTGGAGAAACAGGATATTTGCATGATCTCAAAGTATCACCCCTATATTGTCATTGTTGTTAGGTGCTGTCAAGCTGGTTCTGACTCATAGCAACTGTATGCAGAACAGAACCAAACATTGCCCGGTCCTGCACCATGCCCACAACCATTTTTATGCTTAAGCCCATTGTTACAGCCACTGTGTCAATCTATTTTGTTGAAGGTCTTTCTTGTTTTCTTTTTACTGATCCTCTCCTTTACCAAGCATGATAATGTTCTCCAGAGACTGATCCCTCCTGATCATATGTCCAAAGTACATAAGACACGGTCTCGCCATCCTTGCTTTCAAGGAGCATCTTGGTTATACTTCTTCTAGAACAGATCTGTGTGTTCTTTTAGCAGCCCATGGTATATTCAATATTCTTCTCCAATACCACAATTCAAGAGTGTCAATTCTTCTTTTGTCTTCCTCACTCCTTGTCCAGCTTTTGCATGTATATGATACAATTGAGAATACTGTGGCTTAGGTCAGGAGCAGCTTAGTCTTCAAGGTGACATTTTTACTTTTCAGCACTTCCAAGAGGTCTTTTGCAGCAGATTTTCTGAATGTGACATTTCTTTTGATTTCCTGATTGCTGCTTCCATGGGCATTGGTTGTAGAAAAAGTAAAATGAAATTGTCGACAACCTCAGTCTTTTCTCCATTTATGATGATGTTGCTTACTGGTCCGGTTGTGAGAATTTTTATTCTCTTGATGTTGTGGTGCAATCCATACTGACAGCTTTGATCTTTGGTCTTTGATCTTCATCAATAAGTGTTACAAATCCTTTTGCTTTCAGCAAGCAAGTTTGTTTCATATGCATAATGCAGATTGTTACTGAGTCTTTCTCCAATCCTGACGCCTTGTTCTTCATACAGTCCAGCTTCTTAGATTGTTTGCTTGGCATACGGACTGAAAAGGCATGGTGAAAGCATACAGCTTTGATGCTCACCTTTCCTGACTTTAAACGATTCAGTGTCCCCTTCTGTTTGCACAATTGCTTCTTGATCTTTGTACAGATTCCTCATGAGCACAATTAAGTGTTCTGGAATTCCCATTCTCTGCAATGCTATTCATAATTCGTTATGAGCCACACAGTCAAATGACTTTGCATAGTCAATAAAACACAAGTAAACATCTTTCTAGTTTCAGTCAGGATCTATCAGACACAAGTAATGATATCCCTGGTTTCATATCTATGATATTTACTAATTACAAGGGAAAACTTAGTGACTTTACTGTAGAGAAACCCAGCAGATTCCACCATAACCAAGTGATCAGGGTTAATACGACAAATAATAAAATGTATTAACATCAGCTAGTCCCTGATAAGATATCTTGATGACATGTCAGTTCTGTAGCATTCTTGCTCAAAAGGCATAATCTCAATCTACTCACAAGAAAGCAACAGACTAATAAAAATTGAAAGACATTTTACGAAACAACTGACCCCTGCACATAGTGAGTGTTAAAATAGTGAACAGCTGACCTGAGAAACTGCCACAGAATGGAGAAGAATCAGAGAAAAATATCTAAGTGCCAAATGGGATCCTGGTTTGATCCCGGAAAATGAACAGGATATTGGTGGGAAAACATGAAATCTGAATTAGATCTGAAGGTTAGCCAACAGTACTGTACTATCTAATGTTAATTTCCTGGGACTGATCTTTGCATTGTGGTTATTTAGGTTCTTAATATTAGAGGAAGCCGAGTGAAGGGTACATGGGAACTCTCTGTGCTATTTCTACAACTTTTCTGAAAGTCTGAAATTACTTCAAAATGCAACACTGGAAAATGACATAACAGTACAAAGATGGCACGTAGCATAAACCCACCTCAAGTTTATAGCGTGGTGCTGGATAGGATAGGGTGGGATAGTCAGTGTGACAGCCACCTCTTGGATGTCTCTTATCGCTTGCTCACTGAGCACAGACATGCTCCCCACTGCTGGCTGGCTTTCTCCCTCTTGCCCTCAGCAGTAACTTCTCTCGGATTAAGTAAACAGGATTCCGCAAATCAGTCCTAAAAACCAAGAGTTTAAACAAAAACAAACTTGCCTTATGGCTGCCTGCATCACTCCATTTACGTAATAGAAACCAGAGTCTCCTGGCTACTGAAAACAGCGGACAACCTCGTACCCCTTAACTGCTTCCTGAAACAGATGGTAGAATTTATTTGAAAGGTCTGAGAAGAAAAAAAGAGGTATCCATTCTTGGACTGATTTACCAAAGTGTTGAAGGCCAATGAGCCATATTGTTTCCTGCTGGATCACGTGCTTACTGAAACCAGCAGTCTCTAAACTTCTGATCAGGAACACATACTAGAGGGAAAAAAACAAACTGAAAATTGTTCAAATATGTTTTTATTCATTCATTCATCTATGATATGCTCATAATATATTATTTTGATACAGAAACAATACTTACTGACATGTGACTGGTAATGCACAGGCAAGGAAAACAATTCTTTTAAAAAGTGTGCTAAGAAGAAATAGAAAATACTTTGAAAAACACTTATAAGTTGATACAAAAATCTTTCATTCTCACTAGTATTATTATTAATACTTGAATGCTGACAGTAATATAACTCAATTTCTTTCCTTACTTTGAAGGTCTTGGTGTAAAATTTTATGATGCCACTTATTTCAATATTTGATTTTAATGGCTATCATAAATGAGAAAGTAACCCCATAAAGATACGTAGATTCAACTGGAAAAAGGCTGTCACTTCCTGTATTTATATATTTTTTAATTAAAAAAAAAAAAGCTTACCAGTTTTCAATTGCATCTACCAGTTCTGCAGATTGCTGTTGAAATGTGACTTGTTATCTCTGTCTCCTCCAAGGTCAAGCTGTTGTTCTTGACAACATAATTGGAAAGTGTTGAATTTTTATACTTTTAACATATGAATTTAAAATCTTCTGGTTCTAGGTCTTTAAAGGGTATTCATATTTGAGCATTTATGTTGGAGATTCAAGTAGTTTTTGAATAACATGAATAATATCAACAATATTCCCTTAACATCAAGAACATTTCCAAACACTTACTTTCAGAATCCCTCCCCTGTGCCCCCATAGCCCAAGTTTATTAAACAATCATTTTACCTCTTGGTTTTTAATTGCCCTCTTTACCTGGGGAAACCCTGGTGGTGTAGTGGATTAAGTGCTACATTTGCTAACCTAAAGGCTGGCAGTTTAAATCTGCCAGGAGCTCCTTGGAAACCCTATGTAGCAGTTCTGCTCTGACCTATAGGATCGCTATGAGTCTGACCGACTCAACCACAGTGGGTTTCTTTCTTTCTTTTTTTTTTTCCCCCCCTTTACCTGGGGCGGTCCCAGGTGGTGTAAATCACTAAGTACCACACTGCTGGTACGAGGGCTGGTAGTTCTAACACATCCAGAGACAACTCCGAAGGATGGACTGAAGATGTGCCTCTCTGTAGCCTTGAAAACCCTACAGAGCAGTTCTACTCTGCACACGCACCATCGCCATGAGTCAGGAGCAACTCAACAGCAACGAACAACCGACTTCACCTGGAAGGCACTAAATGAGCGTGTAGCTCACCAAACTGTCACGCTGGGGGGAGAGACATCTCCGCCCTCTTCTGAATACTCTGCCACTGGGAACCTTATGGAGGCCAGTCTACTCCAACATACATGGAGTTACCAGGAGCGGGACTCCACTTGATGGCAGGTGGTTAACACCCTTCAAGTTTACTTCTGCTGAAGATGTTTGCTCACTTCGGAAGACGCTCCTTTGCCTTGGCCAAGGATCCATTTTAGGGATGGGGGGCAGAAAGAACAGCCCACACTGTCTCCCCACCAGATATTTCCTTAGGCCAGTTTATGGAAACATTTGGAGATTTGTTCCTCTGTGTAAAAAGGGCAAAGTTGTTTCGGGATGGGAAAACGCCCGCCTGTGTAGACGGGTGCAATTTGACGCTTCCCATGGGAGACTCAGTACCTACCCGGAATTCCTCGTTCATGGCAAGAGAAGTTCCGCCCGTCGCTAACGCTGAGGAATCACTGCCCGGGGAAGACCGACTTCTCCTTCCTTCCTCTTTGTCTCGTTCATCATTATTCCGTGGCCCAGCATCTTGCTTGATGTTGTCATATGTATAACATCTATGTGTATGTATGTAATATATATATTAAAGATATTAGGTTCATTCCTATCCTCTTTGCTTCAAATATTTCATGCAAATGATCCCGCCTACACACACATCTGCTAGGAGACTCCTTTTAAAATTTTATCCTTCAATCTTAACTTTGCCCTCTAAACATGTCAAAGTCATTCAGAGCCTCAATTTTCAGTTGTACAAAAAATTATGGTAAAAAGTAGAATCCAAACAATGGACTTTGTTTATTTTTTAAATAATCAAGCAGGAGCTAGTTTTTCAAAATAACTGTCTAGAGATGATTCCATTTCACATGCTCTTTGAATATGCATTTTCTGTGCTCTATGGCTTGAAGGGACGATTTTAAATTAGTGTATATAGTGCATTCTGAATCATAAAACTCCGTCAGTTAAGTTTTGCAATCTTTTTGATACAGAATTCCATTTTGAAAATGAAGTTCTACTCCTTATAAAGCCCCATTCCTCCCTTTTCCACCCCCTATCAAAAGAATTCCACCAATGGAAAAATAGAAGTTTGTTTTGTTTTAACAATTGCAACTTAGAGATGTTGCAGTAGCTGGAAGCCTAAGACGCTTTCATGATCTCCATTCGGAGGTGTTACTCCCTGTATAATTCCCTGTCACTTGTTTCTACTTAACAGAATTTCCCAAAGGTGAAGGGATGTCTCACTCAGGGACACAACACGCACACACGCACACACACACACTTACTTATTTGGGGACAGGAATGGTTCAGCGGTAGAACTGTCCCTTTCCACATAAGAGAGCCAAGTTTGATTCCTAGCCAATGTACTTCAAGCCTAGCCAACTTCTCTGTCAGTGGAGGCTTTTGCGTTGCTATGATACAGAGCAGGTTTCAGAAGTATGTCTAGACTAAGATGGACTGGGAAGAAAGGCCTGGTGATTCACTTCTGAAACATTAGCCAGTGAAAACCCTATGGATTACAACAGTCCAATCCTGTTGGGCTTGGGGTCGCAGTGAGTCAGGGTTGATGCAATACCAGCTAAAAACAACAACAGATTATATAACATGGGTCTTGCTAGCACACTGTAGAGTGAGAGAGATTCTCCTGTGGACCTTGAAGAAGCTAATAACCAGGTTGTAAACTGCATAGGGTGAGGACCACTTGGTAGAGTACTGCAGGTGGTCTCTAGGATCTAATGGTGGCCTCCAGCCAACAGTCATTAAGAAGTTGGGACCCTCCATCCACAGCCACAAGAAAACAAATGGTGCCAGCAACGTGAATGAGTTTGGGTAGGCTTCCGGCTTGAAAGTAGGTTCTTTTCTGGGTAGGCTTCCAGGTGAGAAGGCAGCCTGGCCAACACTTTGAAGGCAACCAAGTGAGACAGAGGATAACTTGAACAGAGGACCCAGCTAAGCCATGTCCAGCCTCCTGACTCACAGAAACTGGGAGATCATAAATGTGTATTGTTTTAAGCCACAATTTATTACACAATAGAAAAATAATACAAATGTTTGTTGATGAGAACTCTTGCAAAATTTGCCCTAATTTTAATGCTGAAGGAGACTTTAGTCCTATCCTTTTGTTTTACAGATGAGTAACTGGGAATCAGAGACACAAATAGTCACCCTGCAAGTTAGTGACAAAACCAAGAACTTGGATCCAGCCTCCTTGGCAGTGGATTTTGTGAAAAATCATACATCTAAAAATAGAGTAATGATAAACAGCACTGGGTGAGCATTTAGTAATTCATATGTATTATTTCTTTTAAGCTTAAAGAATTTTTCTTTTAAACCAGGTCAGAGTTTTTAGAATTTATTCTAATTATCCAAGTGATGTTTTAAAATATTATCATCATGAAAACCTTGAACAAGACAAATAAGTGAAGTTTTCCTTGGTCTTTTCTCTAACACTAGTCCTCTCCCCTTAGGTAACTATTAGTATCAGCTGTAGGCATACATAGCCAGATGAAACAGACAGATAGCTGCCATCCAGTTGAATCCAACACATGGTGACCTGTGTACAACAGAACAAAATGCTGCCTGGTCCTGCATCATCCTCATAATCATACAAATACATACGTAGAGACATACATATATGCAGACACACACATAGACAGAGAAAAAGAGAAACACGGTTGTGTTTTGTCAGATTTTTGTTACATACACGGGACTGTATTTTATACACGGTTTTGTAATTCCTTTGTCATTTAGTGGTAGACCTTTACAAACATAACACTTCCACTTCAGTCTCTATCTGCCCCCCAAGTCCAAGTTGCTCATCAAATGCACCCTAGGCAGAGGGAGACACTGTCACTGGTGGCAACAGGGACAGGGAGGCCGGGGTGGGGGAGGGTGGCGACCTAAGACACCATGATAATGGAAGGAAAAAGCTTTATCCTTTATTACCTACGTGAGTCCTTTGTTTCTGCTTTTCTAACAAGGCACTCTGCATTTTCATTTTGTACTGGACCCCACAAATTATTTGGCTGGTTCTGGTATAAAGTTCTGATTTTCAATGCATATAGATAAGCACTGAAATAAATATAGATAGGAAAGCAATGTATGTATATATGTGTATGTATGTGTATATCTGTGTGCATAGCTCTGTCCACTGTGACAGCCTAAGAGCAGCAACACCCTAATAACCATGGACACACTTACTGCCCAGCTCTTGGTTTCTAAGTATTACTTTTTACCAAAATGAATCATAGATTTTGGCAGAAATGGCTACTTCTAGGACTGGAGCAGGACTACCGCTGGGTAGGTAAAGTTTACATTGTCTAAACTCCCATGTAACTAGACACAGATATATCACTAAGTGTGGACAGTAGGATCCGATATTCAACTTCTGGGCAGTTCCCTTAATAGAGAGAGATATACCCTTCAGTTCTTTGTCTCTTTCCTGCTGCCTGAAACACAGATGTGATGGTTGGAGCCAAAGCAGCCACATTAGACCACAAACTGAAAGTCACTTGTTGGCGACTGCAGCCCAACAAAACAAAAGGGAGCTGGATGATTCTGGAGCCATCCTATCAACCATCAACTACCTACCAAGACTTTTAATGTGGGGTGGAAAAGTGTATCATATGAAAGTTCTTTTTGATGGTGTCTTTCTGACATAACAGCCAGACTGATATCCTCGGTCACCAAATACTAAAAGAGATTTATGGGTAAAGGAAGTAAACATTTCAAATTGGGGAACTCATAAGAAGAGTATCTCATTTGATCCTCTGAAACAAAGCAGAAAAGTTTGTGTACTGGTGTCTAACAGCCATTAATATTGCAGATTGTTAGTGAGGCTTGTACAACTATTCCTCCCCTCCCCCCCTGGGATTTTCCTAAACTGTTGGCAAGGGCGGTTCAAGGGATTCATCTCTGCTGAATGAACCAGGAAAAAATGCTGTCCAAACCATCTAGGGTTTGGCAATGAATGCACATTCGTTCACCAGTTTAGCATTTGTTTGAATTCCACTGTTTAGAAAAATTAAGTGGTTCAGTATTTTAAATTCATTCCTAAGCCCAGTGTAACGAATGACCTTTTCACTCCTTAGGTCGCTGCAAAGAATTTTCTTGTGTTTGTGGCTAATTCCTCAATGGCAGAGGCCCCAAGAGGGGGACAGGAGGGACATTAAGGCTGCTTAGGTGAAAAATAAACACAGGGATGACAGCAGGAGCTTGGATTTCCTGTGGCTCATTCCACTTTCAATCATCCATATGGTTACATACTAGCTTGGGGGATCCTTGAAGGCAATTTTCGTATGCAGAATAAGATGTACATAAATTCTAGGAAATAATTTTGAATTGCTAAAGTCACAAATTACCAAGCCTAGTCTTTCCCTGGAGCTGCTGATTTCCTTTCAAACTGATTGTACTTTTTATAAGGTGAGAATAACAAAAATCAGCCATTATTTTTAAGGAACTCATTTCATCTCATTTATAAACTTAGCTAATTAAACGTCCCCAAACCTTTTTAACTGTATTTCTGACTTTGAAATGCTGGATTTGGAAATCCTTCAGCTGCTCAACCAACCAACTTTCCTTTTATTCCATCAATTCTTTAAATTTAATAAATCACATTTACACAGAAAATCTTAAGTTCTTTTCAGGGTTCCAACGATGATATATAAGCTTAGTAAAACCTTGGTTTGAAAACTACAAGTTTTTATCAATGATTCACTCCATCACACATTTTAAATTAGTATCATAAGTCTGACCAGCATTTTACTTGAGTTTCTTAAATAGTCTAGGTATGTAAATTACCAAGTGTAAGCAGATTCTCTCTTAACACACACAAAAAGTAATGTGGACTTTGACACTCAAATAGTTTTATATTTATTTCTGAATTATAACTCTTTTAAAACTGGCTTATTGAGATAATCACTCTCCCACACAAGATATTTCCATCATTAATTCTGTGTATTTCTGGGATTAAAAGATGCTTACCTTCCAGGGTGGTTATTGGCTTCTCAGAGCTGAGTTTACTTCTAAGAAGACTTTTTAATTGAGTACACAAATAGAATTCAGAGAGTCTGTACACTTGGAGAGGGGGAAAAAATTCTATTTTCACCAACCTCTACCTATAACTTAGCATTTCCTTCAAATAGAAACATAGGCAACAAGCCACAGTAGCATTAGCAGGACCAGTGACTCTGCCACCAATAGAAATCACAGGTATTGTCATGTTTTCTTATGGTCATTGCAGATATCCCAAGACACCTGCCACAGCACTGCTTTGAAATTACTGAAGTCATTAAACTGGGACACTGCTGAGGTTGTTCTTCATTGTGATCAAGTCCATTTTGACTCATGGTCACTCCATGTATGGAGAGTAGAGCACAGGGTTGCTAGGCCTGTGTTCTGAGGTGCCTGTAGGTGGGCCTGAACCCCCCAACTTTAGGGTAATAGTTGAGCACTTAATAGTTTGTGCCACACAGGGACTCCTAGGCCTGCTACTATTGCTGTTGTTAGGTTCCTTCAAGTCAATTTTGATTCCTAATGATCTCATGTGATCAAGTAGAACTGCCACACAGGATTTTCAAGGCTGTATAATCTTTATGGGAGCAGATTGCCAGGCCTTTCAAAACCCTTGGAGTCACCAGGTGGATTCAAAGCACCAACCTTTCAGTTAGCAGCCCAGCACTTAACTATTACACCACCAGGTCTGCCACTAGCCCACTGATGCTGACTCATAGCGACCCTATAGGACAAAGTAGAACTGCCCCACAGTTTCCAAGGAGTGCCTGGTGGATCTGAACGGCCGACCTTTTGGTTAGCGGCCATAGCATTTAACCACTATACCACCAGCATTTCCATGGTCTGGCACTAGGTCTTCTTGTTTAAGACCAGCACATAGGGTAGAGACATCTGAGCAGAGATCCAAAAGAAGGAGGCTGAAAGCCACTGGGTCGTGTTAGCTGGGTGTGGTGCAGGCCACGTGGGGAACAGCAGGGATGGGTGTCTCAAAAGTCCCTTTCTGCATGGATGAATAAGCATCTTCCACTGAACCCCAGTGGTCCTAAAAATCTAATGCTGTGCCTGAAAGCACTACCTAAGCATCGATTTCCCATTATTTCAAATGTGAAAACTATAGTGCATGACATAACAACCCAGGCCCCCAAATAATTTCCTACAATGGTACTAAAGCTCTGTAAAATGATTGCCAATAAATAACAAGTTAGCACGTTAGCATGTCTTAAAATATTGTTTCCTGAACATCAGATAATTACAGCACTTCTAATAAGTGGTTGGTTTATAGGTGGCAGCATGGTTGGCCCCTTCCCACCAGGCAGCAGCTAAAGGCACACTGGTTCTACTGCTTCTCAGCATGCTTCTCAAAATGGGATTCTGAAGTTTTCTCAACGACAGTTGAAATGTTATTTTTCCTATGCATCATTTTTTTTAAATATCACTTATTTTGTTGTTACTGTTGAGAACATACACAGTAAAAACATACACACCAATTCAACAATTTTTACATGAGCAGGTCACTGACTTTGGGTTCCATTCTTGGAGCTGTGCACCATCCCCACCTTCCTGTTCTGAGCTGTCCCTCCTCCACTAACATAAACTCCAGGCCCCCAAAGCTTCCTATCTAATCTTTTGAGCTGCTGTTGTCAGTTTGATCCCCTGCAGATAGTTCTTCAAAGAGCATAATGCTCAAGGCAGACATTTTTACTAGTTAAGCTAAACTATTGTTTGATTTTAAGAAGACTTCAGGGGGTATTTTGGGTTTATGGTTTAAAGATTATCTCAGGGCAATTGTTTTAGGGACTACATGTCATTTTGATAAAAATATTTTACAGAATTTTAGGGGTACAAATGTAAGCTTTTTTCTTTGTATATATTGGTCTAATGATTTGGGAGACGGGCCTTCTGCAAAGTTTAGAACAAAAACAGAAAGGCTTTCTGTTGGGAACTTCAGAGACAAGCAATGTTCTAAGTATGCCTGTTAATGGGTTAGGGAGGATGTGAGTTTTGTTAGCTGCTGTTTTTTGTTTGTTTGTTTTTTGTTTTAGTGTTATTTTCTATATCCTGTGCTTACAAAGAAGTCTGTGCACACACATACACACTGCATGATGCATTGCCTGGTTTATAAAGACCGCTAGGAAAACTCTCCTGCACCAGTATCAGGAAAAAGCTCAGATTCACCCAAGTTACTATATCACGGGCACTAAAAATCATGAACACAGTGAAATCTATGTTTTCGAACTTGATTTTGCAGAGCTTTGGGGATTCCTTAAGACCTTTTACAAGTCCCCATGAGAGATAGGCACGATGCATGAGGCCAGGGTTTCGATCCTTCACCTATTTCCATACTAAGTTGCTATGTATGTCTGCCTTTGAGCAAAAAATAAAAAGTTTGAAAGCCACTGATAGACATAATCAATTTTTTTCCTTTTTGCATTGGCTGCCGGGAAGCTCAGCATCTAATTCTTAGCCTACCACCAAATGTTCAGGACCTCCCAGTCCACTTTTTAGTAAAAACCTCCCCCTGGAACTTCTTTCTTTCTCTACACTTCCACTTCACCTGCTTTTCTTGTTTTCTTTATTCTGTTGCCATATATATGTTTTTACATACAACCTCACATCCTTCTTGGAAAGAGTCAAGGCTTGAATGCAAAAAGAAATGGAATACTTTTCCTAAAGAGGAGATCTTTGCAGGTGGGAAAGGAATGTGTATAGAAATAAGGCATGATTTGGCATGGAGAAGGCACATGTGTGTGTAGGATATGTATCTACATGTTGGCTACGTTGCAAAGCTCATAGTTTTCAAAGTTAAGCTGATCTTCTGGCTTCAGAGGACATTTACTTGGAAGACTCTGGGGGGAAAAATGTATTTTTTCCAGGGTAAGCATGCCTGTGGTCTACCTCTCAAAGAATCTGCTTTATGGTTTAGCATTTTCAGATTTTTGTCTGGGATTATTTTGCTAGGCATTATAAAATGAGGGCAAAGACTCAACAAGAAGAAACCAAGAGGGCACCACTGGTGAGGAAGCCAGCCAAGCCAAGTGCCGTCGAGTCGGATCCGACTCAGGGCAACCCTAAGGTGGGTGGATTTTAAGCTGTCTTCACTGAGAATTGTGGGCCTGAACTCTCACCTCACTTTCTACCTGTTCCGCTGTGAATCTGTGATCAAGTTTTCATTCTCTCCAAGTTGGCGATGTACAACTTTCTCTGTATTTTGGAATCACCTAGGAAGTTTTAAAAGAATACTGATGCCTCAATCCCACCCCTCCCCACTCTAGCCCACCCCTTGCCAGAGAATCTGATTTAATTGGCCTGGGGTACAGCCGGGCATGGGGATTTTCAAAGCACCCCTGGTAATTCTAATGTACAACCAGGGTTGAGAACCACTGCCCTAAAGAAAGAAAAATACAATTAATAAGCACCTGCCTCCTGATTCTCTCTCAGGGGAGTACTGGGGAGTGGCCAGGATTTATGAGATAATGGGCCAGATTCTAGTGCATGAGTCAAACGGTTGGAAGGAAACAGATGTAACCCTTTGCATTCCATGGTGTATCCATAGTCAATAAGCGTTCTTCAATATTTCCTTCTCCCCATGATCTGCATGAAGAAGCACATTTCATAAAACCCATTGCTGCTGAGTTGATTCCAACTCATAGTGACCCTATAAGACAGAATAGAACCACCTCATAGAATTTTCAAGGAGCAGCTGGTGGATTCAAACTGCTGACATTCTGATTAGCAGCTGTAGCCCTTAACCACTACTCCATCAAAGTTTCCATATATACATGTATATATGTATGTATGTATGTTTCCATATATATGTATCCGATTCAACAGCACTTGGCTTATATATGGTGGAGTAGTGGTTAAGTGCCACAGATGCTAACCAGAAGGTTGGCAGTTTGAATCCACCAGGCGCTCCTTGGAAACTGTACAGGGCCATTCTATTCTGTCTGTAGGGTCACTATGAGTTGAAACTGACTTGACAGTAGTGAGCTTGTCTGTATGTATATATATATAAAAAACACCCACTGCTGTCGAGTGAATTCTGACTTATAGTGACCCTGTAGGTCAGAGTAGAATTGCTCCATAGAGTTTCCAAGAAGCACCTAGAGGATATGAACTGCCAGCCTTTTGGTTAGTAGCCATAGCACTTACCCACTATGCCACCAGGGTTTATACACACACATACACACACACACACACACACACACGTAGACATGGAAGTCCTCGTGGCGTACTGGTGAAGCTAATTGACAGTTTGGTCTGGCTTGAGCCACTAGCAACTCTGCAGAAGAAGGATGTGACAAATCTACTTTCACAAAGGTGACAGCCTGGGAAACTCTGTGGGACAGTTCTACTCTGTCCTAGCATGGTTGCCATGAGTTGGACTGTCGGGAAGGCAGTGGGTTTGGTTTTAGTTTCGATAGCGCAGTGGCCAAGTGCAGGGCTGCTGACTGAAAGGTGTGTGACTCAACCCACCAGTGACTCTGCAGGAGAAAAGGCCCAGCGATCTAATCTGTATCTGTCTGTCTGTCTACAGCAGGGAATAGGAGAGGACAGAGACAGTGGTCTTAATTAACTGCAGCTAACTGTCAAAAGCAAATGGCTTTTGCAAATCTTATGTGAACCAGTGGCCATGTGAACACAGTGCTAGGCCCCAGCCAGGGTCTTGGAAAAGTGCTCAGGCAGGTGATGGCCCAGGCGTTTAGCTTTCATCAGCTTCCCAACAACAAGACAGCTAGATTTGAAGGTTCAGTGTTGTATCTTGAGGGTCCCCGGTGACACAGTGGTTAAGAACATCGCTGTTAAACTAAAGGTTGGTGCTTGGAACCAACCAGCTCTTCCTGGCAGACTGGCTTCCATAAAGATCTACAGCCTCAGAAACCCTATAGGTGACCCTAGTGGCATAGCGGTTAAACGCCACATCTGCTAAGCAAAAGGCTGGCAGTCCAAATCTACCAGGCCTTGTTGGAAACTCAATGGGGCAGTTCTACTTTGTCCTGTAGGGTCGCTATGGGTCAGAACTGACTCCATGGCAGTGTCCTTTTTTCTTTTTAGGGTGGCTAAGTCAGAATTCAGCACAACCCACAAAACCCACCCACCGCTTTCAAGGTGATTCTGACTGATCGTGACTCTATAAATCAGAGAAGAATTGCCCCACAGAGTTTCCAAGAAGTACCTGGTGTATCGGAACTGCTGACTTCCGGTTAGCAGGCATAGCTCTTAACCAGTGCGTCACCACGGTTTCCACAGAGGGTATTACCTCAGGTGGTACAAAAGGTTCAGTGCTCAGCTGCTGCTTAAGGGTTGCTGGTTACACGATTGACTCTGAGGAAGCCAATAAAGCTTGTAGGACCTACTTCCTTATCTGTAAGATGAGGGAAAAGTATGAGGAGATTCCAGAACCCTGCTCCAAGCTTTCCCCGACATGGCGCTTTCTCTTAATTCAGACGTCACCTCCTCAGAGAAGTCTTCCCTGACTACTCTGGTTAAGATTGCTTTTCCCCTCACATTCACATAGTTTTTCTCCATCAGAATAACGATCACTTTCTGAAACTGTCTTGCTGCTTTACTCAACTGCTTGTTTATGGCCTGTCTCAGCTCGTGGATAGATTTTGGAAGGCAGAAAAGTAGTCAGTCTTGTTCTAGTTGAATCTACCAGGAGGCGTACCCGGCACACTCAGTAGGTGCTCAATTTATGCTGAATAAATAGATGGATGGATAGCTGACTGGTGGGATGGATGGATGGATGAAGACTTCTCCTTTCTCAGGGGCCATGAGTGAATCCATGAGTGAAGGAAGGCTTTCCTTTCCCAGGGGCGGTGAGTGAGTGAACGAATGAATGAATGAATGAAGACTTGCCCGTCTCAGAGGCCGTGCCCGGGTTACAGGGAGGGTGTGCTGGCCCCAGGGAGGGAGGAGGTGTGGGGTGTCTGTGGGTGGAGAAGAGCCTGGGGCCTCGCCTCCTCCGGGACCGGCGAAAGCGAGCGCTCGCAGGGGCTGCAGGCGCAGACGGCAGCGCGGCGGCAGCTCCAGGCCTGAGCCCGGCGCCCGCGTCCTACCGCCGGTGTGCGCGCCCGCGGAGTCCATCGCTGCGCTCGGCGCCCCCACGCAGCGGCGCGGGGACCCGGGCGGGGGCAGAGGGAGGGCCCGGCCGCGGGAGAGGAAGGGGCCGGTCCTCCCAGAGCAGGCAGCCGCCGCCGCAGCCCAGGAGGCGGAGGCAAGCGGCGGCGACGGCGGCAGCAGCGTGCCGGCGCAGTCCACCCGGCCGCGTCGTCCCGCGCCACGCCGGGGCGCCGTCTCCACTGCGCGCGGTGAGTACGGCCCGCGGCGCCGCCCCCGGCCGCCCGTCGGGGTTCTCGGAGCAGGGACTGACGGGGACCCCCAGCCTGGCACCTCCCCCAGACTCGCCGCGCTGGGGTCTCCGCAGCTGTCGGGGCGCTCCAGGGCGCACGGGCCCGACTCAGGCTCTCGAGGCACCCCCACGTACCTCAGGCACATGAGCAGCAGGGGCGGCGGGCAGATTCCCTCAGAGAAGTGCCTCCGTGCGCTTGGGCTGCCACGACCCTAAAGTTTGCGTCCCCACGCGCGGGACAAGTGCATGACGCGCCGACAGCATAGACGCGGCCAGGTGCTCGGCGTTTGGTCCATTTGTGGCCCGAGAGGTTCGGATGAGGGCCTCTCCGCACAGGCAGAAGAGGCGCCGCAGCCGGTAGACGAACGCGCGCTAGCGACGGTGTTTCTGGGGTAACCGATGAGCGAATCTCTGGAATTCCCGGGATGGGCTTGGAACGGCCCGCTGCGCCTGCCTTTTCTAGCCTCGTTTCCTTCGTAAAGTCTGTTTGCGCCCTGCAGGCGTTAGTCCAGCTCTCGGACCGTGCACCACAGCGGGCTGTGCCAAGCCGGTTCAAGTTGGAGTTGAAACTTTAAAAATTTACATCTAAAAGGCGCTGAGAAGGAAGCGAGGGTTTTGTTGGCCTGGGAGAGAGTGGGGAGTGGAATTTTATTTTAGCTATGCAGTTAAGAGGTTCAATAGCCGTGCTGCTTCTAGCGCCTTCAGTATATTTCCTGCTCCCAAATCTATGGTTTTGTAAGCTTACAGAATATTAAGAAAGGCTGGCTGAGGAAACTGCTCGCATCGCAAAATACTCAGTGCGCTTTTCTCCGCTGTTGGAATGGAAAAACTCCTGCAATGCGAGGTTTCTGCGTTACCGGCACTAAGAGTTGACAGCTTGCACGCGGCGTTCTGAGTTCTTTTTAGAAACTCGAGGCTGAAGATACATTTCCATAAATACCATTTTTCTTTTTCCCCGCTTTCCCCGAAATGCTCCGAAATTTATTTATTTATTTATTTTTAAACGTTGAGGTATAAATCACCCCTGGTGGAGGTACCTTTTAATTACTAGGTGCAGCCACATGAGTGAACATCGGAGTCAGGAGTTGTTAGCCAGGGCAGAGGGGAGGTGGAATGATTTACAAACATCAAAGAAGAATTTGAGTGCTAAATTATGTTTGAGTTAGGGAGCGCCTTTCCAGAGGAAATTATAGCCAGCGGACGATTGCTGTATTTCAAACCAAATCTATTAATTTGGCCAGCACTTTCTTGTTTGAGTGAAATTTCTGTTACCCAAGTACTAAGCTAGCAGTGTCACTAAGCTGCTTGGTAACCTGACTGCATTACCAGGACTGGGCTTTTGTTGACAGAAGGAAACTTTTTTTCCTGTGGCCCATTTGTTAGGGGTTGGCATCAACTCCGGCAGTGGGCTTCAGTTTGGGTAATATCCACTTACCTCCGTGCTCTGATTAATGTAAATTCATATAGCTACGTAGGGAAGAAGAGGAGGGGGACACCTCCTTTTTTAAAAGTTATGCCTGAAAGAATCTTTCAGGCATTTTTACCCTAGAATTTTTCCCACATTCTCTCGCTTCTATCACCTTAAATCCTTCAAACTTTTTATTAATATTATTTTTTTGTACCTAACCTTCAGTTAGTAAAAAGATAGACAATTTAGATAACAAATGAAGAAGGTTTGAATTTTGCTTTTAACTAAATGCAAAATTGTGATTCTATTCAAAATCTCCACTGCCTTTGGAGAAAATTCTATATTTCTCAGTTCTGAAAAAGACCCATGTGGCTAGATCTGAAAGGATATGAGCTTTTTTTTAAAAAAAAAAAGCAGTTAGCATGTCCTCATACCTAATTAGCTACCCATTTCTTCTTTTATAACTTTAGCTTAACATTATTACTATTTTGCTTTAAAGAAATTAGCATTTTTCCTCTGTCTTGAAATAGCTTACCTAGTACAGTGACTATATGCCTCAAAATACTCTAGAAATATGTAAATCCCTTTCCTAGTACAAAGTAACTAAAGAAAATAAAACTACTGGATAAAAAATATGCATGTCACTGTGCTTCGGGAGTTAAAAAAAGGAAAGTTTTAGTCGCTAAAGTTTTAGAATCTTCTTTTCACACTTTTTGTGTTGCCTTAAACACATCACAAAGAGATATGATTTGTTGACTCATTATAGGATTACCATTTGGCAAAAACACCCAAGACACGCTGTTGCAAATATGTGGTATTGCTTCTCCGTTAAATTGCATGTAAGAGATTGCAAGCCTTGTTCCAGACTGATAAATTGATAAAATGCTAGCTGCTGTTGGGAGAACGGCAAAGTCCTCAGCAAAAATGCTGTGTGGAGTAGCTAAGTACATTTTGCGGAAGGTTGAGTAAGCTAGAGAGATACTGGCAGTTCAGGGAAAAATATAGACAGTTGCAGCCCGTCCACTTTAAGACATTTCTGGTTCCCCTATGACAAGATGACTCCTTTCCCACAAAGAAGAAACCGTTTCCTTATTTTTTCAGTTACCTTTCCAAAGATAACTTTTGTTGGGCGCAAGAGACCAGAGTTATGCAGAAATCCAACTGTAACCAGCTCAGAACGAGCACTCCTCTCTCTCCTTCCCCCAGATGTTTTTTAGGTGTCCTCAGCTGGAATGCCGGGTTTGAAACTAATTAGGCCAGCAATAAACTCCTTGTATAATAAAATCGCAGGCCGTTATGGTTAATAAGTGGGGTTCCCAACAGCTTATGACATATACCCCTCTGGGCAGAGAGAGCCCCTGGCTGTCAGGAGCCCGTGGCGAGAGTGGAGAGTCTTGTTTGGAGACATGGCTGCCTCTGTACGTCCACGCACACGGCTTCTGGGAAGAGATGGGTGGCTGTGGCAGCTGTGTAGGGTTTTGTCTTTGCTGGGCAGGCCACCTCGACACAAATGATGCTTCAGGGAAGTAAAAGCATGAGTATGAGGCAGTGTCTGTATGTCTGGGGTGTCAATATGTGTGTATGTGGCAAGTGTTAGTGTCCACAGGTCTGGTGTGTGTGTGTGTGTGTGTGTGTGAGAGAGAGAGAGAGAAAAGTCTTAGTATACACAGGTCTGGTGTGTGTATGTGAGAGAGAGAGAGGTCTTAGTATACACAGATCTGGTGTGTGTGTGAGAGAGAGAAGTCTTAGTATACACAGATCTGGTGTGTGAGTGTATGTGTGTGAGAGAGAAGTCTTAGTATACACTGATCTGGTGTGTATGTGAGAGAGACACACAGAGAGAGAAGTCTAAGTATATACAGATCTGGTGTGTGTGTCAGAAAGAGAGATAATTCTTAGGGTACACAGATCTAGGGTGTGTGTATGAGAGAGAGAGAGAGAGAGAGAAGTATCAATATCCATAGGTCTGGGAGGGGTGTGTGTGTGAGAGAGAGAGGTCTTAGTATACACAGATCTGGTGTGTGTGAGAGAGAGAGAAGTCTTAGTATACACAGATCTGGTGTGTGAGAGAGAGAGACAGAGAGAAAGACGTCTTAGTATACACAGATCTGGTGTGTGAGTGTATGTGTGTGAGAGAGAAGTCTTAGTATACACTGATCTGGTGTGTGTGTGAGAGAGACAGAGAGAGAAGTCTAAGTATATACAGATCTGGTGTGTGTGTGTGAGAGAGAGATAATTCTTAGGGTACACAGATCTAGGGTGTGTGTGTGTGAGAGAGAGAGAGAGAAAGAAGTATCAATATCCATAGGTCTGGGAGGTGTGTGTGTGAGAGAGAAGTCTTAGTGTACACAGATATAGGGTGTGTGTGTGTGTGAGAGAGAGAGAGAACTATTAGTGTCCATAGGTCTCAGAGGTATGTGTGAAAGAGAGAAGTCTTAGTGGTGTATACAGGTCAGGTGTGTGGGTGTGGGTATGTGTGTGAGAGAGAGAAGTCTAAGTGTACATATGTCTGGTGTGTGTGTGTGCGTGTGAGATAAGTCTCCATGTACACAGGTGTCTGGGGTATGTGTGTATGTGAGAGAGAGATGAGTATTAGTGTACACAGGTCTGGATGGTGTGTGTGTGGGAGATAAGTATGAGTGTACACAGGTCTGGTGTGTTATGTGTGTGACAAGTCTTAGTGTATACAAATCTGGGGTATGTGTGTGTTTATATGTGTGTGGTGAGTATTAGACAGTGTCCATGGTATGTGCATGAGAGAGAGATGCATACACACAAGTATGAGTGTACACAGGTCTGGAGTTTGTATGTGTGTGATAAGTCTTAATGTACATAGATCTGGCATGTGTGTGTGATAAGTCTTAATGTATACAAGTCAGGTGTGTGTGTGTGTGTGTGTGTGTGTGTGTGTGTGTGTGAAGTAAATATTAGTGTCCCCAGGTCTGTGTGTTTGTGAGAGAGACGTAAGTATGAGTGTGCACAGGTCTGGGGTATGTATTTGAGATAAGTGTTAGTGTACACAAGTCTGGGGTATGTGTGTGTGTGAGACAGAGAGAGATAAGTGTTTGTGTACACAGGTCTGGTGTGTGTATGTGTGTGCAGTAATTATTCAGCAGTATACAAGTGGGTGTGTGTATGATAAATACTAGTGTATAGATCTGAGGAGTATATGTGTGATAAGTATTAGTACACAGGTGTGAGGTGTGTGTGTGTGATAAGTACTAGCTATTACACGAGCCTGGTGTCTGTGTGTGTGTGTGTGTGGTAAGTATTCAGCAGTACACAGGTCTGGTGTGTGTGTGAGAAGTACTAGATAGTACACAAGCCTGGTGTCTGTGTGTGTGATAAGTATTCACCAGTACGCAGGTCTGGTATATCTGGGTGTGGGTGTGGGTGCGATAACTATTCAGCAGTACACAGGTCTGGTGTCTATGTGTGCCTGTGGGTGTGTGTGATAAGTTTTCAGTAGAACACAGGTCTTGTGTGTGTGTGTGAGAGAGATAAGTACTAGTGTACACAGGTTCGTGGTGTGTGTGGGGGGTAAATATTAGACAGTACCAGGGCCTAGGGATGTGTGTGTATGTGTGCACGTACCTGCACACAGTGAACGCAAACCAGAGGAAAGGGACTTGTCTTACCTGGCAGGGTAGAACATATCTTTTTCTCACCTGGGCTGAAGATAAAAAGCAAGGCTGTCAGACCTGACGTGAATTCCTTAGGGGAGCGGGGAAAACCCTCCAAAACCTTTTTATGAGGAGGGAATTTGCCTAATTATGTGTTTCTCTTCATCTGTTGGGTTTGTGGAGGTGAAGTGCTGGCTACTCTCTCCCCTCCAAAGGCTAAGCATCCTGACTGCCTCACCGGGACTGGGCTTCTGTTGGTGAAAGGAAACCTTTTTCTGGCCGAGTGAGCTGCAACTGTAGTTGGTGGATTCTACTCAAAGGGCTCTCTTTAGAGAGAATTAACCCCCAAGTTGAGAAAACATGACCTGTTGCAGAAAAAGCACCGCCAACAATCCATGCCCTGCTCACCGTCCACCTTTCTCCCTGTTCCCATCCCCCAATGTCCTACCAGATCTCAGAAGGGCACTTCTTTTTGTGTCATTTGCGTCTGTCAAACAGTCCCAAACACAAAACACAAAAGGAAGATTCCAGTAGAAAAACACCAGTCATTGCTTGAATTCGTTTGAGACAATGGTTCATTTTCACTCTTTGAAGGTCTTAACTGGCCTAATGGTGTTTGGCCAACACCTTCTTCTAATCCAAAGAGGATAAACCCCTTCAATCAGGTGACAAATACTTGCAGGTGACATTACGGTAACTGTGACAGTGGCTGTAGGGTACTTGTCCCGCTGTAAATGAGTCAAAGTGGCAGGAGTTTGTTCTTTATTGTGTGCAATTTAACGTCATTATTTTAAAGTGCCTATCGAGTGTATCCAGAGAAGAAGGGACACAAAAGGGATTAGACTTTTAAATTTAGTTTTATGTATCTTTTGTTGTTCACTTTTATCATATGGATGCCTTTGCAGTTTCTCTCCATCTGCAAGTCATGTCCTCATGTTTAATAATAATGATGAAAATACCAAAAAAAAAAAAAAACCAAAACACCAAAAAACCCACCGCAAACCCACCACTGTCCAGTTAATTCTGACTCATAGCGACCCTGTAGACAGAGTAGAACACATAGAGTTTCCAGGGAGTGCCTGGCATATTTGAACTGCCGACTTTTTGGTTAGCAGCTACATAGCGCTTAACCCACTATGCCACCAGGGTTTCCTGGTAGCTACTGTTCATTGAGCACTTACTGTATGCCAAGGAGGACATCAACTCCACACGTATCTTGTGGATTCTTCAGCCTTTCAGCTAGGTATTAATATAGTTGTTACTATCCCAGTGTTGTTAACTAGGAAACTGAGTTTAAGATGAATGACTCACACAAAGCCACAAAAAGTGAATGGGCCCAAAATCTAGGTTTTTAGCCCTTCTCAGAGCAAGTACTACTCAAGTGCTAGGAAGAACCTGGCTCCAAGAACTTTTTTTGCTATCATTTCTCTTGGAGAGAAATGCTGAATCTGATTTTTTCTGTTTTTTAAAAAAATGGCAGGACGCAACTATTTTCTGAACATGTCCCGATGGTTTTTGTCATCATTTTAAATGGAAGAAAAATCATATTATGTGTGTAGAAAACACAAGCAGGGGCCTTTTCAAGCCGTGATATTTTAGCAGGTTGAGTGTGGTTTTATACACGAAAAATGACTATTTACAAGGGTTAATTGGCTGTTAGAGCCTTAGTGGTCCAATAGTTAAATTGCTCAGCTATAAACTGAAAGGTTGGTGTATAGAGCCCGCCAGCTGCCCAGCAGAAGAAAGACATGGCAGTCAGCTTCTGGTAAGATTACAGCCCCAGAAACCCTGTGGGGCGGTTCTACTCTGTCCTATAGAGTGGCTGTGAGTTGGAACCAACTCAGAGACAGTGGGTCTGGGTTTTTGGTTTTGATTTGAAGTGTTCCTTCTGTACTAACTGTATGCATTTCAGTTCCTGAAAGGAATCAATAAATGAACCGGCAGCTGGAAGGCTCTACGACATTACGGTAGACACAGTTCCTAGTCAAGTTTATAGGAAGGTGCCGGATCACTAGGGGTGGATTGTTGTTTGGAGGGTTATATTATAAACATTTGGAGAGCAAAGAATAATTTGGAACAGGTGGTGCCTAGAGTCAGGTAACTGAAACAATTTATCTTTGCCACTTTGAACGTTAAGGGAGGCCGTCGCTTACGCTGAATTGGAGCTGGGTGGGCTGAGGGTCTCTGGGGCCCAAGAGCATGACTTTGGGATGTAGCCAGCAGCCGTAGGATGGGTAAGATAGGTTCCCTGATTGTCCACAGAAAGCAGCATCTTGGTCAGCACTGATATGACCCTCCCAATGTGACCAGTTAGGGCACGGATGGGCCTGCGCCTGCTTTTTTGAAAAGCCTGCCTCTGCTTTCAGATACACACAGAGAGAAATTTAAAACTGAAGCTTAGATCAACGGACAGCCAGGAAGACAGGCTTGCTTCTTACCAGTCTGTGGATGTTTTCGATGGCCAACTCTAGTTGTGTTATAAAGCCGATTTAGACATCTTTGAAATGAACAAAGCTTTGAGGTATTATTAGAAATTATTTTGTTACCTACTGTCATAGTGTAGTTTCGGTAACATGAAAAATGTGTGTGATTTCAATGGCATAGGAGTTATTTTTTTTTCCTTTTCCTTTTGCACTTCTAGTAAAGTTAAGTTTGTAAAAGTCTGTGTATTCCCAGATGGAACATACACTTCTCTATCAACTCACGGTCACTCAGAGGAGAACTGTCAACTCTCTATAAATTTAACTAAAGAAAAAATGATAAAATTGACGTATTTCTTACCCAAAGAATGAGGAACTAAAGGATCTGAGTGCTGTGTGAATACAGCAGCTAACTTTTGTCTTGCGTCAGCTGAATCTGTCAATTCTCCTTTCTTTTCTCTTTGTCTCCCCGAAATGGCCTTTTATAACTGAACTGTACAGTGTATTAGCCAAAAGACATTTTAATTTTATAAAGAAAAATCACGCCAGAGACAGCCGAGTCTGTTTCAACCATTATTGTTTCTATTGTGTGCATACTTTGGGTTTCATGGTCAGATGTGGGTTTGCCAAGAAAAGAAAATTACAGCAAGAAACTATGTTGAAAACATATACACTTCTGTTTAAGAAATGGGAAAAACACGGAAAAATTCTATGCGGTAATTGCTTTAACGTGAGTTTTAGACGTTAATTGTTTGACTTATGTCAGAAATCCCTCTTAGCTAATTCGCACATACGCTGTTACCAGATATCTCACCTTAAAAATGGCAAGTGTGAGCTTTAACTCTGATGATCGTTGAGACTTTAAGAAACATCTTTAACCCTAGTGGAAACATTTTAAACTTTAAGTTGTGCAGGCAGTTGTTTTTTTTTTTTTTAAGGTTACTTAGATATCGATTTTATTTTCTTGACCCAAAATGAGAAAACACGGGAAATTCTCAAAAGCTTTTTACAGACTGCTATTATGAGAAGAGAAGCCAAACCAACACGTATTAGGTCATGAGCTTAAAGTGCATAAATAAGCCCAATGAAGGTCACCAAAACAGGGCAAAAACCACCAGCTCTGGTTACCTCAGCCAAGTCTAAATTCCTGCCTGATAGACGTGTTTGGTCGAAGCAGACACAAAAAAGAGGTTTCTAAGCCCACGGTGAAAAAAATCTCGGTTTGATTTGGGTTCTGAGGACGACTGAGGACGTCCTTGTGGTAAACGGTGACAGGAGGGCTGGAATTCTGGCTTCTTTCTGATGACTGCCTCACACTGTTTCTGAGAAACCCAGGTTCCGGAACCATCCCTCACTCCAAAGCAGATGTTTCATTCTTAGCATTTGGAAGTGTGGAAGCCGGAGATTTGAAAATGTTTTTGTTTCTTCTGGTCAATTTCTTCTCCTCACATTCCCATCCGATAGTTATTTTGTGGTTAAGGTATCGATAATTTCCCAAACAAGTTTTTATTCCGATAGTTATTTTGTGGTTAAGGTATCGATAATTTCCCAAACAAGTTTTTATTCCCACACGCATATTATGTGTGTACGTTCTTCCTAGCATTCAGGGTGAAAGGCATAAGTCCTAAGACCTTTAGATCTTAATTGATGGGCAGCTTAATGACGTACAGGCAGAGAGATTGATTGTCCACTCTTCTTGAGTTTTGTACCAACCCAGGGGCTGATGGAAACTCCATGCAGGGAGGTAACCTCCTCTTAGAGAAAAAGAATGGGTGCCAAGCCAAAGAGGTTGTTTACTTTTGTGGGTGTGTATTATTTGCACACATCAAGACTTTTGTTTTAAGGTGTTCTAGAAGTATCAGACTCTCCAACAAAGGCCTGGATGTCCTTCTAGGTGGAGAAGTGGGTGGAAGGGATGGGGGGTGAGATTCATGCACCTCCAGCCTTTTGTGTGATGGGGTACAGTGCAGGGGAGGCTGTGACTTGCCGGATGGTGTCATGTGACATGACAAGTTGTGACTTGCTGCCTTATGGTGTAAACAGAGTTTTGGCCCTGTCCGGCCGCTCCATCTAGCCGTGAAAAAGGATGGAGCCGAGATTATTTACTTTAGGCCTGGGACAGTCTCTGAGTGCTCTGGTGTTCCCCTCTTGCTAAATAGATCATCCTCAGTGGAGGAGCTCATGGTTGGGGTGTGGAGGGAAGGGGGGGGGGAGAAGGCAGAAAGAATGTCTTAAACTCAGCAAATGTCTGCAGCACTGGGAATGTCTTCAGCATTGCTCAGGCAACCCACAGCAAAGACTACGTGGTGTAAGGTCATAGAAGCAGACTTTCACTGTAGCCTGGGAGATTGTTAGTGGTCAGAGCTAGGAGTGGAAGAGTTTTCTGACACCTGGCCCGCCCTCCGCCACAGTGTCTTGCTGTCATGTCTTACAAATGTAACCCAGAACCCACTGCTTTCAAGTCAGTTCCGACTCTTAGCACTTCTATGTGAGGATGGCGTATAACTGCCCTGTAGGGTTTCTGAGGCTGTAATTTTAGTGGAAGCAGACTGCCACATCCTTCTCTCATGGATGGGCTGGTGTGTTTGAACCACTGACTTTTCAGTTAGCAACTGAGCCCTTAACCACTGTGCAACCAGGGTTCCTTCTTAGGAACCTTTTTTTTCCTTTTTTTTAATTATGATTAAGTGAAAATATACAGTCCAAATCAATTCTGCATGCCTGCCTATCTGCAGCTCCGTCTGTTCTCCTCAGCCCATGACAGCACACTCCTCCTCTTCACTCTATACTTCTAGTATCCTCTCAGTGAACACCTGTCCCCTCCTCTTCACCCTCTCCTCTCCCATTTAGAAAGAAACCAGTAGGACAGCCTCCTATAAATGTATAAAAGCATAAAGTACACACATCCACATGCTCATGCTGTCTCCCCTAGTCCAGTCCACTCTTGTCTGAAGAGTTGACCTCAGTACTGGTTTCAGGTCAGGGCCAGCAGCAAGTCTGGAGGCCATGTTCCCAAGGGTCCCTCCAGGTTGTTGAACCATTGCTTCTGGTCTTTTAGTAGAGGTCTTGAGCTGTACACCTCTTTTTCTCATGCCACATCAGGGACTCTGCATTGTGTCCCCCACCACGGCTGCCTTTGGTGGTGGCCAGGCACCATCTGATTCTTCTGGTCTCATGCTGATGCAGTCTCCCATTCATATGGATCCTTCTGTCTCCTGGGCTCATTTTTGCTTGTGTCTTTGATGTTCTTGGGCATCTGCTTCAGATGGGTTGGGACCGTTTGGTGAGGAACCTGTTTTGACAGTCCTGTCTTTTTTCCTGCAGCTTTGTTATAGGTTCTTGGCTCTTATTTTCAGTGAATTATGTTTTGGTTTTGTTTTTGAGAATACACAAGAGTTTTAAAACTTATTTGGGAATGACACACTGTCCATTTTTACTGAGTGCTTATGTGCCAGGTGCAGTACTAAGGAAACACCACATATGTTTAATCTCCCAGCAGCCTTAGGGGAATCTGCTGTTATCATCAGGTCTGTTTTACAGATGTGGAAGTTGAGCCTTGGAGAAGTGAAGTAACTCATCTAGGGTCACCTGGCTAGTGTCCAGACCGAGACTTGAACCTACTCCTGGTTCCTAACCACTATGTTATCCAGCCTTCCCCCCTGATGTATTAAGAGCTCAGCTTCCTGGCCATGTCTGCCCTGGAGAGCTGGATTTTAAAGTCATTCCCCATTTGCTATGCCTCGTGCATATAAACCAATGGTTGGGGCTAAAAGTTGAGCTCAGAAAGCAGGAGAAGTCAGTTGGTTCTCTCAGAATCTTAAGCCCATCTTTGCAGGAGTTAGTGGAAGTTTAGAATGAGAATCTAGTTAAGTGATGGCTGCATCACTTGGCAGTGGTTAGCTGCATTAAGCACATATAATACTCTGTGTCCCTGTGCCTGATGTAGGAACGAGACCCCTGTAACCTTTTTGGTGTCTGTACCAGAAACTTGGTTCTTCATGCCTGAATTGCCACCAAGTCCCCTACTGGTGACAGTGAGCTATTCAGTGAAATATGGCTGTGGGCCAAATCTGGCCTGTCAGTTGTTTTATACATAAAGTTTTATTGAAACACAGCTATGCCCATTTCCTTATGTACTAGCGTAGTGGTCAAGCGCTACAGCTGCTCACCAGAATCAGCAGTTTGAGTCTACCTGGTGATCCCTGGAAACTTGATGGGGCAGCTTTACTCTGTCCTGTAGGGTGCTGTGAGTTGGAATTGGCTCAACTGGCAGTGGACTTGGCTTGGTTTTGTGGCTGCACTCATGCTGTAGTGACAGAGTTGAGGAGTTTACATATAGATGAGATGACTTGCAAAGACTGAAATGTTTGTTGTCTGGCCCTTTGTAGAAAAAACTGCTGATTCCTAAGCTGATGCAGGAAACTCTGGTAGCATACTGGTCAAATGCTATGGCTGCCAACTAGGAGGTCAGCAGTTCAAATCTACCAGGTACTCCTAGGAAACGCTATGGAACAGTTCTGTCTACAGGGTCACTATGAGTTGGAATGAACTTGACAGCAGTGTATTTGGTCTTTCAGTTTCAGCTAATGCAATATGACATGACAGATGTTGTTGACAAGAAAGAACATGCACTGAGGACATTCTGTAAACAATTTGATGATCAATTAAATATGTATTGAATGCCTCCCATGTGCCTGATACATTTACATAGTGGTGGGAGAAATTGCAAATACATCCCTTTTTTCATTCACTTATTCAACAGTATTTATTTAACTGTATTTTAGATGTTGAGTTAGTTACTGGAGATTCAGAGGGAGGAAAGATCCAGTCCAGTAGCCCTGGGATAACAGGATCCCAGTGTGTTTTCACTGGTACTGAACTGTCTCTTTCCTCCTGTTACCAATGAGGATTCCAAGGGTGGTAACGAGACTTCTTGAGCTGTCCGGTGTTCAAGAGGCAGGATGGAGAAAAAGTCCCAACTCTTGAGACCCTCACCAAAAGAAACTAGTTGCCATGGAGTTGGCTGTGACTTATAGCAGCTCTATGTGTGTGTCAGAGTAAAACTCCTCCATAGGGTTTCCAGTGGCTGATTTTTCAGAAGTAGATCAGCAGATCTTTCTCCTGAGGCCCCTCTGGGAGGGCTTGAACTACTGATCTGTTAGGTAGTAGGCAGTGTTTTAACCATTTGGGCCACCCAGGAAACCCTCATTCAGAGAAGTCAAGCCTGATTCACTACAAGCAGTACCGTGTCTTCTGTGCCTGGAGCTGCACCAAACATTACGTACAAATGCCTGTAGCCCTCAATTTGCCCTGGAGAGTAAGCCCTTTCTGCTGCCCTTAAGAGATGGTGTGGAATGGGTAGGAGTGTGGGGAACCAGACGTCCTGAACTTGAGCCTTGGCTCTGACACACAGCCTAGAGATTAAAGCATGAGCACAAGAACCAGGCTGCTTGGGTCCAAATCTTTGCTCAGCACTCATCAGCTGTTTAACTTTGGGTGGGTTACCAGACTTTTCATGCCTTGGTTTCCACATCTCTAAAACAGGATGGATAATAGTGCACCTTCCTCAAAGAGTTATTGTGGAGATTAACTGAGCTAATTAATACAGTGTTTGGAACAGTGCCTGGCAAAGAGCATGAACTCTTTCATTGTCAGCTACTGTTATTATTATAACTTATAAGCTCTGTGACCCTAGGCAAATTACTTAGACTCTCTGGGGTGCAGTTTTCCCCTCTATAAAATGGGGATAATAATATTAATAATAATAAAAGCAGTCACTGTTTCAAAACACCATTATGGGAAGTCACATGAGGCAATACGTGTGAGATGCTTATCTTAGCTTCAGTGCCTGCCTGCCGGGAATGCTTGATTAGTGCTGACTACCGTTGCTGTTGGGAACCCTGGAGGCGTGGTGGTTAAGTGCTGTGGCTGCTAACCAAAGGGTCAACAGTTGGAGTCTACCAGGCACTCCATGGAAACTCCATGGGGTAGTTCTACTCTGACCTGTAGAGTCACTATGAGTTGGAATTGACTCGACGGGAATGGTTTATATATATATGTGTGTATACGTACATATATGTATACACACACACACACACATATAGTTGTTGTTAGTTGCCATTGAGCTGGCCTGATCCCATGCACATATATATAACAGAACGAAATGCTTCCCATTCCTGTGCCAACCCTTTGAACAGTTGTGAATCGGACTGCTGTGATCCATAGGTTTGCTTTTTTTTTTTCCTTTCAGACATCTAAGATGAGTTGTTGTCTAGTTGACTGGGACACGTGAGGTTCCCTCAGAGTCACCTGTGTTCCTTAGAGGTTTTAAGTCTGTGACCTTTCAGCAGCAGATACCAGGCCTGTCTTCTCTATCATAGTCAGCAAGCTGTGCCCAAACCTATTAAACATCATAGAATCCCACAAACCTCCGCTGGCAGATGGGTGGTGGCAGTGCATGAGGTGCATTGGCTGGGGATTGAACCCACCCACATCTCTCGAATGGAAGAGGAGAATTCTAGCACTGAACTGCTACTGCCTCTGCTAGGTATTATTATCCGTGGAGCTATGGGGAGCTGCCTGCAAGACCAGTGATATACTTTTAAGCTATTTAGTTAGTCCAGTTCTTTTCATTATTAAGACAGTGTAGGGAGGTGGTTAATCGGCTGGGTCTTGAGCAGATCCAGGGCAAGAGGCTGCCTGTCTGAGTTTCTTAGACACTGGGGACAATGGTCACTGCTCTTCGGATGGTTGTGAAGATTAATAGAGGTGGCACACATAAAACATTCTACAGGGTATTTGGCTTAATAAGCTCTCGGTAAATGGTTGTGTGTATTGTTATCAGTCCCGTGTCTTGCTCCACACGCATCCCAAGAAAGCACTGAACATTAGTGAATTTTAATTTGAGAATAAAAGAACACATTTTTAAACTGCCAAACTGACTTAAAATAATATTCATTAAATAAAATTAAAATATTCTATTAAACCCAGTCTTTGGGCTCAGACCAAATTTTTATAACCCAAACTGAAAGGCCAAGAAGTCCCCCAGCCACAATGAGGACATTGTGATTGCACTTGAGAGTTCAACGCTGCTATTGAGCGGCCTTGGAAGTGTATGTTTCTCCACTAAAATGAAAGGGAAGCCATGGAGTTAAAAAAAAGAAAAAAAAGTGGGGTTTTTGCTTACCTCAATAAGCCTTAATGAATTGAAAAAGAAAAACAAAAGATTTCTCGTTTCTTCTTCTGCGGTTGTATCCTGCCAAAGACATATGGCCCCCTCCTAACACCAGCTTTGAAAGGTACCCACTCAGAATGTTCCAGATCTGGTATACTCTGTGAGCTAACCTAGTCTGTATTCTAGTCTTCATCAAATTTTACAGATGGTAGAGCATATCCCAGAGAACCCAGACTCTGGAGCCCAAATACTTGCGTTTGAATCGCAGTTCTGCCACTTTCCACCTCTGCCTCAGTTTCCTCATTTACAAAACAGAGATAATAGAATACCTACTAAATAAGGTTGTGGTGAGAATTTGTAAGAGTTATGTATCACCACTGACATTTTAAGGAGCCCTGGAAGTACAGTGGTGAAATACTTGACTGCTAACCAAAAAGTTGGTGGTTTGGGCTTCTGCTCCTCAGAGAAAGCTGCTGCAATAGGCTTCTGTAAAGATTACGGACCTGGAAACTACGAGGTCTGACAATTAAGTTTGCGAACTCATCCTAGAAAAAGTGCTACAAACCTCATTGCTGAATATTGCTATAGTCACCTTTGAAGTGCTCCCCTTGGGAAGCTCTGCATCGATACCAGCACCTAGTCCACCCTTCAAAGCAATTTTGGAACTCTTGTGGACTGGCCATCAGAGCTGTCATTGTATTACCCCTGATGTCCCGAATGTCATCCAAATGTTTTCCTTTCAATATTTCCTTTATCTTTGGGAGAGTAAGGAGGGTGTCCCAGTCCTAGGAAACTCTATGGAGCAATTCCACTGTGTCCCACGGGGTCACTATGAGGTGCAATCCACCTGCCAACAGCACTGATATTTTAACCTTGTGCTGTTGTCTAATAGCCTGAAACTTCTCCAGACTTATGGGACTTTGAAGAATTAAAGAATGTAGGTATGCCTTCGTTAGACAGTAAGAAATCAAAATAATCTCTATATTCAGGGAGAGGAATCATGGAGGGAAGAAGTGACTTTAAAAAATTGCTCACAGGAGTTACAATGTGCCAGACAGTTTCACAGAATATATTTAATCTTTTCCAAAAAAGAACTTACGACGTAGGTGTGTCTGTTTAATGAATGAGGAAGCTGAGGCTTGGGCAGGTCAAGTGGCTGTCCCAAGGGGGCAGGATCACTGGCCCCTTCTAGGTCTGTCTGACCCCACAGCAGAGGCTTGCCACACCACAGGACCTACCTAAAACAAGCCCAGGACAATCAAAGGGAGAACGTGTGGCTGCGGCCTAATTGACGGGTAATTTATGGCCTATTCTTTTTTTTTTTTTTTCAATAATATTTTATTGTGCTTTAGGTGAAAGTTTACACAACAATTACATTCTGTTCTTGCATTTCAATAACATCTTTCTTCCTCAATGAGGCTGAATTTTTGTGGCTTTTTAAAATAAGCTAAATATTCCCCAGGGAGCCACGAGGGCACAATAGTTCGAGTGCTCAGCTGCTAACCAACAGGTTGCCAGTTGGAACCTACCAAAAAGATGTGGCAGTTGGCTTCCGTAAAGATTAGAGCCTTGGGAACCCTATGGAGCAGTTATACTTTGTCTTGAAGGATTATTAATAAGTCAGAGTCCACCCGATGGCAACAGGTTTTTGGGTTGTCTAGATGCCTTCCTCTCCACTGAAAAGGGATGGGCTTTTCCTTAAGCAACAAATGGAGAGAGAATACTGGAAGTGGGTTGTGAATTCCTCATGGAAGTGAACTGTTTAAGAACCCCGCTGTCTCTTGTCATCCAGGGTGGAGTGACCTTCTCCTTGGACCAGGCCAGGCTCGTGTCTCCTTGGGTGGAATCATCCAGGTTGGGCAGCTGTTAGGGAGGGAATGAGAATGGACTACTCACTCCATCACCCACCTGCTTTGTGACCTTGAGCAGGTCACTTGAGTTCCCAGAGCTCCATTCTTGTCATCAGGGCATGGGCAGATGCCTTCTATTTTGGACTTATTCTACTGCATGAATAAAATGTTGAGGAAGCATCTTCTATAAAATCTGAAGTGGCATTCTTAGGCTATTATAGGATTGCACTTGCCCTCAGAAATATTCAAAGAAAGAGATGAAGAATACTCAGCCCTGAGAATATTTCTCACCGTTTTTCCGCAGCTGCAGCCTTGTCATTTTAGACTTTCTGGAAGTGTCTGTTTTTAATGGAGTGTATGCCTTTTTCCCTGCTTTTCACTGGCCAGCTTTTTAAGAAGTGGATTCCCAGGTCCTTCTTCCTAGTCTCTCTTAATCTGGAAGCTCTGCTGAAATCTGTCAACTGTGGGCGGTGACTGACCTGCTGGTATTTGAAATACCAGTGGTAGCTTCCAGCGTCATAGCAACCCGCAAACCATCACAGCATGGCAAACTGACAGACAAGTGGTGGTAAAGAAGACTGAAGATGATTTGATGTATTTGAATTGTGTTGGTGAAGAATTTTTTTTTTTACATATGGAAGTCTTCACAAGTTCTTGTGCCATCCTTGCACAGGGACGTGCTAACCTTCTCTGTATCATTCCAGTTTTGGTATGTGTCGGCCAAAGCAAGCACTGGTGAAGGATATTGATTATAGCATGGATTGCCGGAAGTAAAAAGACATCTGTCTTGGGAAAAGTACAGCTAGAATGCTCCTTAGAAGCAAGGATGGCGCGACTTCATCTCAGGTACTTAGGTTAAGTTATCAAGAAGGACCAGTCCCAGGAGGAGGATATCATGCTTGGTAGTGGGACAGCAAAAAGGAAGACCCTCAATTGGATGATGTGACACAGTGGCCGTGACAGTGGTCTCGAGCACACAATGATTGTGAGCACGGCACAGGACTGCAGAATTTGATCCTGTTGTACCCAGGGTTCCTCTGGGTCAGAACCAACTTGTTGTTGTAACAACAACAACAGCAGCAGCAACAGCAACAACAACAGCAACAACAATGTGCCCTCTCCACATTAAGACACGCATGGACATTTAAAAAAATCTTCCAGGTTCTGCCTTTATTTTAGCATACTTTTGGAAAAGCATAACAAGCCTTTTAAGCAAAGCTTTCACTGCTTAAGACAAAAGGCTTGAAAATCAAAATTCATCCAAGGAATTAATAGCAAAATTGGCCCAATAGGCATGGCCGAATTGGTGATCAAAGTTTGAGAATAATAAATCTCCAGCTGTGATGTTTTCACCAAGATGAAATATTTTATTTCTCAAGCTCGTCCCTGCAGATTGATGACAGTGACTCCTCCGAGTAACCAGAATTACTGCACCTAACCAGAATTGCAGTTCTGCCCTCTCTTTCCAGGGGAATAAAGTGGAACAAGTGACGTATCCCAGAAATGTCAGTAAAGTTGCCTCGGGGTATATTGGTGTCTGTGTTCCTAATCTCCGAAAGAAACCCAACTAATATTTGGCTGAATCTGATGTTAATAAAAATGATGTCTGATTGCTTACTCTATGCCAGGGTTTCTTCTGAATGCTTTTAGGCATCAATTCATTTATTTCTCACCATCCAGTGGAGGGAGTTCTATTCCCATTTTAGATGAGAAATGTAAGGTACTGAGAGGTAAGTGACTGGTTCAAGACCACATACCTTATGAGGGGTAGTAGAGCCAGGCTTTGATGTAGGAGATATGGTTTGGCAGTTCACCTTTTTGTCCCCTGCACTACCCTGGCTCTTTAACCTCCATAGCAAACTGGGTGCCAATTCAGACTCATAGTGACCCTGTAGGACAGAGTAGAAGTGCCCTGTAAGGTTTCTGAGGAGCAGCTGGTGGATTTGAACTGCAAGGCTTTTGGTTATTAGCCAAGTTCTCTACCACTATCCAAAAAACCAAACACAGTTGCCATTCAGTTGATTGCAACTCTTAGCAACTCTATATAGACAGAGTATAGAAAGAATTAAATTCACCTTGTCTTTATTACTTACCTGGACAACTAATTGATTAGGGCTAAATGTGAGAGGGAACTATAGGAGACTTAAGTCTCAGCCATAATGTTGTATTTTTTACAAGGCCGTTCTCATGAATTAAATTGTTTCCTTCAAAAATATGTGTCAACTTGGTTAGGCGCTGATTCCCAGTATTCTGTAGTTGTCATTCATTTTGTGATTGTAATTTCCCTATTGAGAAAAACATCGAGTAGTTACTGACTCACAGCGACCCTACATGTTATAAATCCTAATCTCTGCCTGCGTTGATCAGGAAAGATTGGATTATGTTGAAGAGGATTAGGTTGGGATGTAACACTCTTACTGAGATCACATTCCTGATTCTACGTGAAGGGAGTTTCCCTGGGATGTGGTCTGTACCACCTTTTGTTTCACAAGAGAAAAAAGACAAGGGAGCCAACGGAGTGGAGGACCTCATACCACCAGCAGTGAAGAAGGGAGTGAGCTTTCTTTGGACCTCGGGGTCTCTCCCCTGAGAAGCTGCTTAACCAGGGGAAGATGGGTGACAAAGACCTTCTTTGATGTTGTTGTTATTAGGTGCTGTCAAGTCGGTCCAACTCATAGTGACCCTATGAACAATAGAAGGAAACACTGCCTGGTCTTGTGCCACGTCCACAATCGTGTTTATGCTTAAGCCCATTGTTGCCATCACTGTGTCAGTCCATCTCTTCGAAAGTCTCCCTCTTTTTCACTGACTGTCTCCTCCTTAACCAGGGGAAGACTGATGACAAGGACCTTTCTCCATGGCCAACAAGAAAGCCTTCCTCTGGAGCTGACACCCTAAATTTGGACTTGTGGTTTACTAGACCATTAAACATCTTTTTGTTAAAGACATCCAGTGGGATATTTCTGTTCCAAGAGAACTAGATGATTGAGATACATATGTTTGTGACTTCTGTTAGCTTCAGGGGCAGCAAAGTGCAGGGCTTCTGAGCTGGACTCGGGAATCGGGCAGTCTGAGTTCAAATCCAGGCTCTACTGTTTACCAGCCTGTAACCTTGAGTTTTATGTGACTTCTGCAAGCCTCAGTTCCTCATCTGTGAAGAGGGGACACTGGAGTCTGCCTCGGAGGAGTGAACAGATAAACTGGTAAGGTGACATGAATGATATCAATCGTAATTCCATGTGGGAGCACAAATGCGGTTTGGTATAGTTGGGAGTCGAAGAGAGGGAAAAGTGTCTGAGACATAGGGCTCAAGCTGACAGATGGCTCAGGTTTTTCCAGATGATTAGGACTGAGCCAGAGAGTCCTTGTCCGTGTGTGAGACGCTCCCAGGCCAAGTCTTCGGCAGGCAGCCCAGAAACCAGAGCTATCCGGGCATTAGAATCTGGACAGATGAGAAGGCCGAGGTCCCCGAGGACTCACAATCTCATGACCCAGAACTGTCCCAAGAAGAGTATGTGCTTGGGTGGCATGGGGCAGAGGCAGACAGGAACACGTAGAAAAGTCCCTTGCCCTCAGAGTGACCATTGATGCAGACTGCAGTGCTGCTCTGCTTGCTCGTCTCAGAGAGTTTGATTTCTTCATTTTGGTCCTTTTCATCTGTCATGAAAAACGTATTTTTCTCCAAAAGTACTAGCCTGGGTTTCACAGAGTAGGATGGCAGACTGTGTGGGTTGTTATCTCTCACTACCTCCTCAGCCCCACTTGCGTTTCCTCTTGGGCATGAAAAACTGAATTCCTTTATCTGTTCCTTCAAAAGAAATGAATGGTGAAGACCCACTGTGAGCTAGGCACTGTTCTAGACACAGGAAAGTGTAGTGTTGTTGGGCTGTTGGGTGCCATCGAGACAGACCTCCGTGACACAGTAGAACTGTCTGCTGGGCTTTTCTAAACTATAATGTTTACAGAAGTGGATTGCCAGGTCTTTTATGTCACAGAGCTGCTGGGTGCATTTGAACAACCAATCTTTGGGTTAGCGGCCAAATTCTTAACCGTGTGCTACCAGGGCTCCTTCAGCACACAGTAGAGGACAACAATGGCCAGAGACCACACCCTTGTGGAGACATGATGAAGTTGGGGGAAGATAGTAAATAAACAATTATGGAAAGGACACAGGCTGTCAGATGCCTGTAATTCTGTGGTGTTTGTGTGTGTTTTGGGGTGTTTGGAGTTTGAGAAAAGGCAGAGATGAAGTGTCCAGGGAGGAGATGCCTCGTGAGAAAGCAGCTTCTGAGTGCAGTGCTGAAAGAGTGAAGGAATGGACCTTGCTCTTATTTGAGAAAGGAAAAGCAGCAAGTGCAAAGGCCCTGGGGTGGGAGCAGCCTGTTCAGGAGCTGCCAGGAGACCAGTATGACTGGGGCTGAGTGAGCAAGGTGGGAAGATGAGGTCACAGAAAGACCTGCTGACAACCTCCACGCCAGCCCTTCTGTCCACTGGATGTGTCTAAAGTGAAAATTCTTGTAATTAAAACACAATATTTAAATTACAATTACAATTTAAATTAATTTAGAAAGGCATTTATTTAATTTATATTAAAATGATATTAAAAAAACAAATAAACAGAGCTAAGTCTGAAATAAGTGATTGCAAACTCAGGTACTCACGATGGTCAGACAGATAGTGAAGATAAAGGTGTGGGTGAGGTCATTAACCAGGAGTGCCCAGAGCAAGGTGGTCCTGAAGGGCACAGAGGGTTAACATACCCAGTTGTTAATGGAATGTTAATGCCCAGCTCCAGAAGTTCAAATCCACTTATAAGTACCTCAGAAGAAAGACCTGGCAGTGTTCTGAAAAATAGCCCTTCGAAACCCTGTGGAGTACACTTGGACTCTGACACATATGGGTTAACCCCACATCAGGGTTGGCTCAAGGGCAAATGGTTTTTGGGAAGGGGGTGGCTATTCCTTAGGTTCAGCTGATTGATGTCCCACAGAACACAGGTTCTGTGTTGCCAGCTGTTTTGATTTATGAGAAGCGTCCTGATTTTTAAATGGCCTGGTAGACCCACCAGAATACACCTATGGCTGGCTGACACTGTGGGATCCCTCCCTGAAATCTTGATGTGGACTATGAGAACCTAATTTCAGTAAAAAGGCACTAAGTCTTTCTCTTGCTGTCTTTTCTTTCTTACCAATTACTGACAAGAAAGGATGCCAAGAGATGCTAAAAATTGTTTCCAGGAAAAAGTAAGACTTGCATCTCCTGGGAGTGGGAGCCAAGAATTCTTCCAAGTAGCAATTGGTTTGCTTCATTTTTATGTCTTTCTCAGGACTTTTTCCTGATCACTTCTCATCATGGGTAATAGCAAAAAGGTCCCAATTCATCCTCCTTCGGGTTTTCATGATTTTCGTGATGATTAGTATATGTCATCTGGGGTTGATTTAAGTGTGGTGAAATGTTTGCAGGTTTCATAAATGGTTGTCAGCCACTGTTGAGAATGGCAAAGAATTTCTTGCATTGCTCACACTTAAGGACTGAGGTGATAATTTCCAGTGGTTACAGGCATTTGCAAGAGAAAAAAAAAGGAGATGGGTGGCTTTAAAGTGTTTCACAGAAAATTGGAAAGCTCAGTAATTAAGGGGACTGAGGAAAGCTCTTGGAGCTTTTAAAGGACCTGAGAAGCCCAGACTGACAACAGTGAATTAGTAGTCTGCATTCTCAACCCCAAAGCTGGGAGTTAACCAAAAACCCAGCCATGGGCCCCGTAAGAGTTGAAATTGTTTTGGATATAAGTGACAGAAAACTTACTTCCCAGGCAGCTGGAGTGCAAAGAAAGTAGACTGACTTGGAGAAATGAACAGTTCTGGGGAGAGCTAGCTTCAGGTATGGTTGGTTCAAGAACACAGATGGAGTTCTTGTGCCCATCAGTAATTAATCTCTGTTCAGGGTGATTGTGTACTGCAACACACGTATCTCTGGAAATAAGGGTGGAATGGGGAGAAGATTACCAACCTGAGGTCAGAAGCATTTGCTAGAAGAGGGGAACATGTTCCTTGTGAGACTTCAGACTGCCTCGTAATGCATCTCTAGATATGTCTTCTTTACCTTTCTTCTGCTGTGCTTCTGTAGTGTTTATGAAGTTTGTGCTTTGTGCCAGGCACAGTGCCATGCTCTTTGTGTACAATATCTCCTTGATCTCCCATTACTCCTGTGATGTTGGTGCTTTGCAGACACCCTGTCATTCCGCCTTTCCTGCCGATCTGGATGGTCGTCTCTTATGTCAAATAAGGGTGTTCGAAAGTGTTGAAAAGTAAAGATGCCACCTTGAAGACTCAGATGTGCCTGACCCAAACTGTGGTATTTTCAATTGTGTCCTATGCATGTGAATGCCTAACAACAAGTAAAGAAGACAGAAGAAGAACTGATGCCTTTGAATTATGGTGTTAGAGAAGAATATGGAACATACCATGGACTGCCAAAAGAATCAACAGATCTGTTCTGAAAGGACAACTGGAGTGCTAATTGGAAGCAAAGATGGTGAGACTACATCTCACAGACTTTGGACATGTTGTCAGGAGGAGTCAGTCCTTGGAGAAGGACATCATGCTTGGCAGAGTGGAGGATCAACTGAAAGAAGCAGACCGTCCATGAGATGGAATGTTGCAGTGGCTACAGTGATGGGCTTAAGCATAAAAATGATTGTGGGCGTGACACAAAACCAGGCAGTGTTTCATTTTGTTGTGCGTAGGGTCGCTATGAGTTGGAACCAACTCGGCGGCACCTAACAACAAGAAGGGTGTTCAAGGTGGGTCACCTTTTTTCTCCAGTGTCTTTGGCAAAATTAGCATTGAGTAAATATTGGGGATGTTCCAGCCAGGTCTGTTGTGGCGATGGTGCCAACTCATCTCCCCAAGGGTCTACCATGCCCTTGTTGATGGATATGACTTGACCCGAAATCTTTGCAAAAGTAGAGTCTTAAGGACAATGACTGAGGCTTGTTGGAAAAATTGGAAATAACTCGGTATCGCTTGGAGTGGAAGGGGTGACCCTGGTAAGCTTATGATCTCAGGTCTCTGCTATTTCCTTTCCATGTTTGAGCTTTGACTTTCCTTGTTGCTCGCCCTCAACTTTTTCTCATTCCATCTAGTGGCAGGAACATCTGATACAACATACAGCTTGCAAATTGGCAGCCAAAATACTTTTCGTTTGGCCTTCAGAGCATTTAAAAAAGAAAATGGAGCCATCATTTGAAAATCTGAGCATTTCACACAAAAAATCAGATTTCTGGCTTCTGTTTAAACGTCCAAAAGGTCTGTCAACACTGTGCCCACATTTCCAAATGACTGTAATTGCCTGGAGCTGGGAAATGATTCCCTCTTTTAAATGGAGTGAGTCTCAGTTCTCCTTAGTCCCCGCCTCTCCTTACTGTCTCTCCAGCACTGGAGCTCAGGGTCAGATGCCATTTACCATTGGGGTGGTTGATGCTGTAGAATTTCATAGTGTAGATTTAGGGAGAGGAAACTTCCTTCTAATCAGAGCTCCACTAAAAGTGTGAAAATGAAGTGCAAACCAAGTTGGCTAATAGTATTAATAAAAATGACAGTAAATATTTGTATTTAGCTGAGTCTCTTAGCCTCAGCACTGTTAATATTTAGGAGTGGCTGATTCTTTGTGGTGGGAGCTGTCCTGCGCACTGCGGGAGATTTAGCAGCATCCTGGCCTCTACCCTTTAGATGCCAGAGTCTCCCTTCTCCAAGTTGTGACAGCCAAGAATATCTACAGACATTACCAGGTGTCTTGTGGGGGTCAGACCAACCCCAGCTTGAAAACCCCTGGAGGAGGTGAAGGCTGCTCCTTAGCATGAAAGTCACAAATGACCCACTGTTCTCTGGTCCTGGGAGCATTAGAGTTTGCGGCCCCTGCCTTGGATGACATTTAGTGTCCACACTCAGACCACACCCCATTTAGAAGTAAGTAGCTCTGTGGACTCCAGGTACCCATTACCAGTTTGGTAAGAAGAGTTATGAGAAGTGAGGAAAGCTGATCTTGTTCTGCATTGTGCCCTGGCAGGCTCAGTGTTGGCAGCAGAGGTTATGGGTTGGCTGGTTTGGGTTTAATTGTAGGTGGATTTGCCAACCATTGAGGCCATTTACGACTGCCTGCCTAAGAAGCTGTGGAAGGAATTCGGCATTGGATGAGAGATGGAGCCATCTGTAAGAGTCTTGGGCGAATCTGCTGACTTTGAATTGAAAGAGGACGTGATGAATGTTGTTCGCTGCCGTGGCATTGACTTGATTCACATTGACCTTATTATGAAACATTACCTCGTCCTATATCATCCATAGTTGCCTTGGTCCATCTCACCAAGGGTCTCTCTAACCCTCACTGATGGATCTTACTTCACCCTAAATCTGCCTAAATGGAGGCTCTGTTATGGAGCATGGGCAATGATGGAGATGTAGTGCAGGCCGAGGGCTGTCTTCTCCACCCATGGTTTTCTGAGCGGCAGCCCAAAGAGTGAATTTCCCCAAGACCAGTTCAAAATTTTTGCCTACTGTGTCTTCACAGCTCATAAAACAGTGGTCTACTATGAAATCCAAGGAGAGAAGTAATCTTTCTCTAGGTTAGTATTGTGTGTGATGTGGTACTTGCTTTCTGGGCTTTTACTGGTGCTCCAAAGCCTTCCAAGTGTCTGGAATGCCTTCCATGTGTAAGGTTCCCATAATATCAAAAATAGCTGCCATTCATCTGTGCAACACGTGTTTACTGAGCACTTGCTATGAGGCAGCCCCTGTTCCAGGAACTTGGAAGACAGTGATGAACAGAGCTGACAAAGCTGTTGGCCTTCTTGGTGCTTATATTTCTAGTAGGAGGAAGCTGGACAATAAATAAGACCCCAAGCAAATGAATGTCATGTGACAGAGTGTTAGGTGTTATGGAGTTAAGTGGCAAGGAGACTAGGAAGTGTCATCTGAAGCAAGGAAGAGAGGAGGTCACTGCAGTCATGTGACTACTGCAGAACCAAAGCCTTCTAAACTCTTGGTAGACCAGCTCTCTGGGGGGAAAGGGAGAGCCCCAATTTGTAGCACTTGCCAATTGCCCTGGTGTAAATACTTCCGTCATGGTGTACTTAAGTACCAGAGGTTTAATGACCAGCTCGCAAATGTATGACGTCACTGGCAGGAAGGACTTACCTTGCTGACTCTTTAGCAGAAGAACACTCAACAGCCCTGAATGGGATGGGCCCTGGAGTATTGAAGGGAAGCAAGAAGTCCAGTCCATTGCAGCTGGAGCAGAGTGAGGGGATGTGGTCAGAGAGGTAGCTGGGAGCAGATGAGCAGGGCAGCTTGGGCCACATGGCTTCTACTCTGAGTGCGATGGGAGCCACTGGAAGACTGGAGCCGAGGAAGGTGAGGATCTGACTGACACCAGCAGAAACCCCCCCCGGGCTGTGTATGGAGAACAGGCTGAAGATGATGGTGACCTGGACCCAGGTGGCAGCCCCAGGACGGGGGAGAAGTAATGGGATCCTGGATGTGTTTTTGAAGATAGAGATGTTGGGAATTGCTGAGGGTGTGGATCTCCAAGGTGAAAAGAAAGAGAAGGCCAAAGTGATTCCCAGACTGTCTGGGTGGAAGGAGTCGCTATTTCCCGAGGTGGGAGCAGCGGTGGGGGAGCAGGCTGGGAGGGATGATGGGGAGCACCCCCTGTGAGGCTGTCGTGGGGAAGCCGCACAGAATCTTGTGTGATCTCTGTTTTAGAAAGGATGTGACAGAGACTCAAGGAGGCTACACAACATGTCCAAGATGTCCAGAGACTGGGAATCCCATCCATTTGCCGCTATGCTGTCCTGTCGCAATTCCTTGGCCCCACTCCCCCCAGCCAGTTTTAAGGAAGTGGGAACAGAGAAACTCTGCAAAGGAACCTGCAGAGGGACCGGTGCCATGTCCCTTCTTCCTAAAGAAGTGTCCAGTACTCATCTCCAAGAACATGTTGGTTCTGCTCAATGCATTCATTCCTGGCCTCTGACCATGGCAAATTTGTTGTTGGAGTAACCCTAAAAGATGACTGTTTTATCACAGAACTCACACTTGAAATAATAGCCAGTAATTTAGAACTCTTTGGTTTTATGCTGACGTGGATGTCATTTCAGATTTCCCATGTAGTAGTTTTACCTGTCTGAGCCTCAGTTTTCACGTCTGCAAAATGGGGATAATAAGATTTCCCTGGGTTAAATGAAATGATGCATTTAGCACTGTGCCTGGCTCATGGTCCACACCGGGGAAATGGAGGGTATGGTGATGACTCTTACTGGAAAGAGGGAATTGGAAAGTTGAGTTTAATTTTAGACAGAGGCTGATTTACCTTCAGAGCTGGCGTAGGGATGAGGAACTCTGGAGCAAGCACTTTGTGCCTGTGAGCTTGGTGGTTTGGTGTTTTGTTTTCTTTCTTGTGCTGGAGATGAGAGGCCTCTGTCTGTGCTTCTGCGATGCTCACTAGGAGGCCCGTCCTCTGCCAGTTACTGCTCCCCGGATCCCAGAGGAGCCCACATCAGCTCTGCCGAGCCTCCTGCCTTGAGCTGTCATTTGTTGAAGGCAGAACAGCCTGTTCTCATAACCAGCAAATCCCCAGATGTGAGCCCATTCGGGGCTGCCACGTTTTTCCTGATGAAATTCCTGACTTGGTGTGTTGTGTTTTTTTTAAAACACACCCACTGCCTCTAAAAACCTCAGGCAGGAAAGAGAAACATTTCTGGCTGAATTACCGGTTTTGGAAATGGTGTCAGATTATGCCCCACTTCCATGGCCTAGATATGCCATTCTTTCCAAAGACTGCTTTTCAGAGTGGCCTAGATAGCAGAGTGTGGAAAGTCCCTAAACCAACCGTTGCACTTTGCGGATGGGAACACTGAGGCTCAGAGAAGCTGAGGAAAGAGCGCCCTGCTGTAAGTCAGTCTCAGATCCTCAGTTGCACCTCGATCGCTTGATCTTCCTCCATCAGAGGTCACCAGTGGCAGCCTGTTTCCACCTCTGCCCCACAGATGTGCTTTCTTTGGCCCGAGGATATTTTAATTTGAGTCAGTGGCCAGCATTTGAAAATCAGGGTATTCCATGTAAAAACCCAGATTTTGGTCTTCTGATGCACTATTGGGAGATCTGCCAAGTGAGGTCTGCATTCCTGCCTGGTGACCATCAGTACATCTGAAGAATGGTCACTCCCTTTATCCAGAGCATGTCCTTTCCAGTTTGCCACAGTCTCCACCTCTCCCAATAGCATCCCACCACTGGGACTCAATATCAGTCACTAGTTCTCTTACGGTAAAAAGGAAGATAAAACATTTCTCTATCAAAAATAAATAAAAGATCAATCAAAATGGCCACCCGTTTAAAGGTAAATTGAACAGAGCATTATTTCTTTGTGGCCATGAAGAAAATTTCTGTGAATAAGCAAACAGAATATGTCAGTGTTGGGAATAGCTGGCCCACTTCACTCCTTGTTTTCTTCTTCTTCTCCACCAGTGAGATGCTTGTGGCCTCTGCCAGGGCTGTAGTTCCCGCTTATTCATAAGGTGTATTGAAATTCATGGAGCTAAACTTGCCCCACTTCTCTGAAACCTGGAATGCTATTATGCCAAATTAAGAAATTAAAAAAAAGAGAGAAAGGTGAAATAATCGTTAATAGGTGAGTGAGAGAGAGAAAGAGAGAGAGAGAGTGTGTGTGTGTGTATGGGCACCGCGTGCATATGTGAAATGTCCTTGACTTCCGGATTTTCCCTTGAATAGAGTCAGATGAAAATATTTTTGTTTAGCTTTTCGCTTGACATTGGGACTGGCACTTCTAGGCTTTGCTGTAACTTGAAGGCAGAGTAGTAATCCAAGGTGATTTTAGCGCTCCTTTATTGAAAACCCTGATGGCTTAGTGGTTCAGTACTATGGCTTTTAACTAAAACTCGGCAGTTTGAACCCACCAGGTGGTCCTTAGAAACTCTGTGGGACAGTTTTACCCTGTCTGACAGGGTTGCTCTGAGTTGGAATCGACAGCAGTGAGTGAATAAGTTAGTGGTGTATCAGTTAGCTTGGTTTACTTCCCTTCTATAAGGTCACTATGAATCAGACTCGATGGCAGTGGTTTTTGTTTTTTTTAATTTCCTTCTAGGGTATGTTGAGGGCTATGGTGATGGGGATACCAAATTTTGAAAATGATCAGCACTTTCTTTCCTTGAGAACTGACTTGGAAAAGGGAGACTAACAATTGCGGAAGACCTGCTGTGTCAGATGTTTGTGTAAAGATCATAGCTGTTTTCCTAAATGAGCCTGTTAATGTTGTTAGGGAAAAAGATATGAATGACCTATGATACACAAGCCTTGAATGAATAGCATTTCTTAGAATGAGGCATAATTCATTTAAGAGGGACAAAGAGTTCATTTAAAGAGAACTATGAAAATAATACAGGTGGTTTAGGTTGTGAAAGGATCATGAGTGATTAGTTTAATTGAGTCTTCACAATACTTGGGAGTGGCCAAGTGGCCAGTGCACCTTCACCTCTAAATTTGCGAACCCTTCTAACATCCTGTACTTCCTCAAAGCTCTTTCAGCTGTAATTAAATACTTAATTGTATAAACTTTTGCATAATTCTGTCTCCTTTAAGCCAGGGCTGTGCCTGCGTGTTATTGTATTCACAGCTTCTAACAGAGTGCCAGACACATAGTAGACACTCAAGAAACATCCGTGAATGAATGCATGAATACCTTGCAAGGCAGCAACTACTGCCCCCATTTTATAGATGAGGAAACTGAGGTTCAGAGGCTTTCAGTGACTCACTTAAGGTATTTCAGTTGGGAAATAGTGTCCCTGGCTGGTACAAAGTCTTGGCTGCTAATTAAAATTTTGGGGGTTCAAGTCTCCCCGGAACACCTTGGAAGAAAGGTCTAGAAAGCTACTTCTGAAAAGATCAACCCTTGCAAAACCCTGTGGAGTGCAGTTTTACCCTGACACACATGGACTCAGCGTGAGCCAGAAAGAACTCTACAGCAATTATTTTGTTTTTGTTTTATGGCAGCGTCAGGATTCAAACCCACAGCTGGCAGGCTGCATGCAGCCTGTGAACTTTTTGGCAAACACTGGTGTGTGGGACTCAGGTCAGGCCATGACAGCTGTCCCATAGCAAGATAAGAAAAATAAAGTGGACAGAACAGAGTTTCCTAAAACTGGACGCAATTTAAAACGTAGTCTGTTATTGTCAAACCGTCTCCTTTCCATTTCGGGGTGTTAACATGTGTTTTCTTTTTACAACTGTAAAATTTCTTCTTTGGTGTTTTTAAGTGCTTTACTGGACAGATCAAAATGGCAGCCCCCTTATGCTGTTTCACCCTGTTTTTTTCTGGTGTTTGTGTGTGAGCTTTCCTAGCAGATCAGCAGACAACCTCATGCTCCTCTTGAGATTTTACTAGGCCAGCTGGAGAAAATCTCTCAACGCTTTTCTGACTTCCCTCAGATTTGTTTCAAAATTTTCCCCTTCCAAGGCATGAAGCAGGCACATCTCCATCACCCTAGGCCTTCAGTGACACAAAAAGTGGAACCCAGAACAGCCTCTTCAGGACTTGTCCTCAGACACAGGTCAATGAGTGGGGCACACCTCACTAACCGTCAGGGAGAAACAGGAACCATGGGGGCTCCATGAGTTTGAGGTGCTGTGATTTTAGTGGCTTTTAAAATTTTTCTTTGTTTTTATTGTTGTTGAAAATGTACACAGCAAACCGTACACGAATTCAGCAATTTCTCTATGTAAAATTCAGGGACATTGATTTCATTCTTTAAATTGTGCAGCCTTCCTCACCTTCCTTTTTTGATTTATTCCTGCCTCAGTGACATACTTCTCTCTAAGCTTCCTTTGTAACCTTTTGAGTTGCTATTATCAATTTGACCACATATAGTAAATCCTTTAAAAGAACACAATGCTTACGGCAAACATTTTTTTGCTATTGCTTGGTTTTAAGATGGCTTCATGGGATAATTTTGGTTCATGGTTTCAGGATGAAAGATTGTCTCAGAGCAGCAGTTGTCAGGGTTCTTCCAGCCTTAGTGGCTCCATGAAGTCTGGATTCTTTAAAAATTGAAATTCTGTTCTGTATTTCTCTCCCTTTTGATTAGGATTTTCTGTAGAGTCCTTGATCAAAATATTCAGTGATGGTAATCAGGAGGTGTTTTTTACTCAGCACTCTTCAGGTTTTATTTTGGCTTTCTGGAGCAATCCAGAACCCTCTCATCTCCAGGTTAAGCTACCTTCTGAGCTATGTTTCACTTCTGAAACTCTCTGCACACTGTTGACTCCATCAGGCACGTTTTCCATGTGGATATCTCCAAGGAACCAGGAAACAAGCTGACGAGTCAAGAACCTTCCCCTAGAGCTGACAGAGGAGAAAGCCTTCCCCTAGAACTGATGCCCTGAATCTGGGATTCGAGCTTCCTAATTTGTGAGAAAATTAATTTTTGTTAGTTAAAGCCGTCCACTTGTGGTATTTCTGTTATAGCAGCATCAAGTAACTGAGACAGACTGAATTACCTAGAGTAATAGTAAGAGTAATAAGAATAGTAATTGTAGATGTCTAGAAAATTTCTGGAAGATGAGACAGGAAATGATGAGTTGTAATAACCCGTGAGAAGTCTATGTATGCAATGGAATAGTATGCAGCTGTAAAGAATGAAAATACCCCTCAGGCACTGTTTTTGGTAAAAATCTCATGAAAAATATTCAGAAAAGGAAGTAGTATACTATCTTTCTAAAAAATAGAAGTAGGAGTGAATAAGAATATTCATATTTGCTTCTATTTGCATAAACAAATTTTAGAAGGATACTCAAGAAACTGTTGAAAGTGCTTACGTAAAATGGAGATGAGAATAACAGGAACACTTAGTCTTTATTGAGCACCTACTAGGTGTCAAGCTCTGTGACTAGTGCCTTATGTGTTTTGGTAGTTGTTGCTGGTTGCTGTCGAGTTGCTCCTACCACATGGTGACCCCATGTTTGCAGAGTAGAACTCTTTGGAATTTTCAGGACAGTGACCTTTCAGAAACACGCCGCCTGACTCCGATGACACAGTTGGGTGGGTTCAAACCACCAGAGATCTAGCCAGTGGTTGAATGCGTAACTGTTGGGGACTTCTTATATGCCTTAGATGTCTTGTTTTTTCCTCACTTGAGCCTTATGAGGTAAGTTCTCTTATCCCCATTATATAGATGAAGAGACTGAGGTTCAGAGAGGTTCAAAAACATAGACATCCAGTAAGTGGCAAAGCCAGAATTTGAAGTCAAGTGTCTCATCCTGGAGCATGAGACTTTGGGCTCTGGCTGAGTTCCCAAGACTGAACTCCAGGGCGCCCTCCTGGACTCTGCCTGTGGGGAGCTGATGTGGGGATGCAAAGTGTTTTGGGGGTGGCATCTAGGGCCTGGCATGTGCAGTCACCACTGCTTTGGGATGGTGATGTTACATTTGATGTTACATGTCACCCCAAGGAGCTTTGAGTTTCTGTTTCCACTGTTGCTACGTTGGAATATGGTGGGGGTGCTTTCAAGGAATGTGTTATGGAACGGATTCTAGAAGGTTGTGTGGCCCAGAAGCCATGCTGTGCTGAGGTTGGGGGCCTCTACCTCTGAACTACAAGCAAATTCTTCCCTCCAACAAGGGCACATTGTGTTCTGGCCTGGGTCCCCCACTCAGGCTACTTTAAATGCAGATTCTTCTGCCAACAGCTACTTTTAGCAAGGACTGACTATCAGAAGGAGGGAAACTCGTGAGAAAATAGCAAAATGGAAGCATTGTTCCTGAGGGTTTGGAGCGGGCTCAGGGAGCTGTGGGGTGGGAGAGGCCAGAAGACATGCTTTGCCATCACAAATAGGTTTGGAGGGGGAAGAAAAGTTACTATTTTTTCCTTAAAGCCAAAAGAGGGGAGGTGATGGGCAGATCTAACCAGGAAGTCCATGCTGTTGTTAGATGCCATCAAGTTGATTTTGACTCATAGTGACACCATGTGATAGAGGAGGACTGCCTCCTAGGGTTTCCTTGGCTGTGATCTTTATGGGAGACACCAGGGAGTGTTTGAAGAAGGAAAGACCCATCATGGGGCTGGAAGCAGCACAGTGAGATTGGTGCGGTCACCTCTGGTGACATGGAAGGATGGTAGGTGCATTGTGGGTGGAGATCATGATACAGATAGGGCTTTCTTTTGAGAAAATGAGAATTCTCAGGGCTGGAACCTTATGATGTAAGTTGCCAGAATGGTTCCCTTCCCATACCAGGCGGAGTAATGGTTTATGCTTTATGCACTAGGGAAACCCTGGTGGTCTAGTGGTTAAGCACTAAGTCTGCTAACCAAAAGGTTGGCAGTTCAGATCCTCCAGGCAGTCTTTGGAAACTTGAGGCAATTCTACTCTGACCTCTAGGGTCACTATGAGTCAGAATTGACTTAACAGCAGTGAGTGGTTTTTTTGATATGTGTGTGTGTTTGTGTGCACTAGTGAATAGACCACTTCCAGAAGCATTCAAGTGGCACCTGGGTGGTGATGCAAGGAGTCCAGCTTTGAGACAGGATGTAGAACTCAGGCAGAGGTTCACAACTGTGGTGGTGTTATTCTATAAGTGATTTTACCCATCAGCAATGACATGGAAACCAAAAGGATTAAGTGGTGAGATGTTAATCTGAAAAATGAAATTGATGTTATTTAAAGTACTGTCCTTTGAGACTGTACACTTGCTGGTTTGAGATGTTCAACCTCCGTTCTAAGAGTACCAGTTTGTGAAATATGAAAGTTGGAAAAGAATGAAATAGAGGATGGCCAAGTCTTTTCCGGTGCCAAGAAGCTGTAATTCTAGGAAAATATGCTTCTGATTTGGATGAAATAAGATAGGAGGAGTAAGTGTAAAATCAAACCTTAAACTGATATATCGAGAAATGGCCGTGTCAGCAGATTCTATGAGGACATGGAGTTAATTACCAGGAGGAACAGCTAAAAAGGTTGACAGTCATTGCCCCCGGTAACGGGGCTGGAGGTGAGGTTTCTTTTAACTGTCAATTCTGTGTTATTGTATGAGTTTTAGAACTACATGCGTATGGTATATGACCTTCATTAAACATAAAACTTTAAAAAATAGAAGGTAGTTGTAGCCACTGCTGTTTGCTAAGTTCTGTCTTAAGTGCTTTTTTTATATGATCACGTTTAATTTTGTTGTCACAGTTGGCTGTCTTTGAGTTGGCTCTTGACTCATGGCCACCCCAAGCACGATGGAACAAATGCTGCTGTCCCCACAATCAGCTGGGGATCATACCCTCATGATCCACAAGGTGTTCGCTGGCTGATTATCAGAAGTCACTCTCCAGCCCTTTCTTCCTAGTTTCTCTTAGTCTGGAGGGTCTGCTGAAACCCCATTCAGCACGCTGGCCTCTACAGACAGATAGGTGGTGGCTGCTCATAAATGCATCAGCTGGAAACTAAATCCACGGAAAGTGAAAATTCTACCAACGAAAGGCCACTGCCCCCCAATCTCATTTTAGAGAAGAGGGAATAGTCTCCGAGAGGTGAAATGACTAGCTTTGCTTTACAGAGATGGCATCCGGAAGAACTTTTAACTTGAGCACCCGAAGGAGATGCCTTCACAGTGCTCTGCTGTGCTCCCCCAGGGGGGGTCTTCCAGCTGCTCTTCCTGCAGGGTGAGCAGAGAGTGAGGATGAGCTGGAAGCAGTTCTTTGTCTTGCGGCTTGTCATGCAGCTTCCCTGTGCAGGAGGCATGTTTAGCTGCATCCCTGACCTTCGTCTATGAGATGCCAGTAGCAATTCTCTGTCATTTGTGACAATCAAAAATGTCTCCAGACAGTGACAGGTGTCCGCACTAAAGAACTGCTGGCTTAATATGTCTTCTTATTGGTGGGTGCCATCAAGTTGATTCCTATGCAGAGGGTCCCTGTGGGACAGAATAGAGCTGCTGTGTAACTTTTTCTTGGCTGTGACCTTTACGAAAGCAGACCACCAGGTCTTTGTCCCGTGGAGGTACCAGGGAGTTCATATACCAGCCTTTCAGTTAGTAGTCAAGCTTGTGACCATTGCACGACTGGGGTGCCTTCTCATGTGACTCATAGCAACCCTACAGGACAGAGTAGAACTGCCTCAGGATTTCCGAGAAACTGGTGCTTATCTTTTGGCTAGCAGCCAAATGCTTAACCACGGCACCGCCAGGGCCCACTCACATGTCTGGGCACATTATGTTTACTGTGTCTAATCCCCTCACGAGGCATGATGCCCGCTTTATAGATGAGGAAACTGAGGCTGAGAGAAGAGGGTTCACCTGGGATCACGTAGATGTTAGTAGTGGAGCTGAGAATCGAGCCATGTCCATTCTCCATACTGAACTTAGAAAAGCAGCTTATAGAGACCTGAGTCCCATGCTCCACAGTTCCCTGAGGCTGGCATGAAGATAAAGATTGAAAATTTCTTAGAGCAGACGTGAGGTTTCACTGGGTTTTGAAAAGTAGACTGGTAATGTAGCTTCTGGAGTCAATGCCTCTTTCAACCTACTTAGCAATCCTGAAACCCCAGGCACGTTGTTTAAGCTCTCTGGGCCTCGTTTTTTTCTCTGTCAAATGGGATTCATGATACTTCTTCCTCATGGAGTTGTTGTGAGGATTAAATAAGACAGTTTGGAGGAAGCAACACCTGGCAGATACTCAGCACGAATACATATGGGCTACTTATGTGCAGTTTTTAAACCCATTCCACATTCTCAGGCCTAGGAAGCAGACCTTGCTGATGTATCTCTGGGCACCACTTCTGTGTGGCTGACTGTTTCTCTGCTGTCAGTCCTGGGATTACAGTGTTGGTCAGTTTTTTGCTGACCACTGAGCTGACGCCTCCCAAGCTGCAAGAGTATCCAGATTTGGCTTGAGCGTCCCGAGGAAACAGTGTCCAAGCTGACTGAGCATTTGCCTTCCCCACCAACAGGAGTCTCCAGAGAATGATGGAACCGTCTCTACACATGGAAGAGATTAATTCATGTGGCCACAAATAGCTCGAACACTGTGTCCTCAGCGCTGTGATCTAGCATCCCCTGAAATTTATTCAGGGTGCCAGCTTGGCAGCCAGAAAAGCCACAGGCTGCCTTCAGTGGCCCGGTGCTCCTCACTGGGGTACCCCTCAGGACTTGTGGGACAGGGGTGGGGTTAAGTAGTTGGGTGGTTTTTCATTCCACTTCTTTGCTCCCGGCACCACCAAAGCGCACCGCCTGCTCTCCCAACGTCGGTGCAGATGGGACAGCTACGTGTTGCTGTGTGCTGTTGGGGTGAGTCTGACTGACAGCACCCCTGTAAGACAGAATAGAACTGTCTTGAGGTTTCCTGTAATCTTCATGGGAGCAGATCACCAGCTCCTGTCTCCTGTAGAGCCGCCGGATAGTTTCGATCCACCAACCTTTCAGTTAGCGTCTGAGCACTTAACCATTTGTTCTGCCTCCAAGGCTGCTTGCACTAGTATACAGCCCCCTGGTTTCCCGCTGCTAGACTTTTTTCTGCTGATCCCCTCATCTGCTATTCCCTGTTTCTGTCTCTGTTCAACCAAATCAGTTGCTGTAGAGTTTTCCTCAGATGATTTTTTGGCAGTAGACCACCAGGCCTTTCCTCTGAGGCACCTCTGTGCGGACGTGCCCCTTCGATGTTTTGGTTAGCAACCAGGAGTGTCAGTCATGCACACTGCCGGTCTCTGTGTCTTTAAATGCCACACTGTCTCTCAAGCCTGGTGCCACCACTTCCACCTCCAAGGTGATGTGAGGGGGTGTGGGCTCTGCGAAGGGGCAGGCCTCATTGACTCGGGTAAGGCACCTGCCCTCTATGAACCTCAGTTTGTGTCCCTGTAAAATGGAGACACAGATCAGCACCTTCCACTTACTCACTGAGATTTAAATGAGAGAAGGCTTGGTACCATGCCAGGCGTGTGTTAGTAGGTGCTAGCTCAGGATGGCAGATAGCCGGAGCAGCAGGGAGCCTAAAGAGGCTAGTGGGACTGCTGAGTGGCCACACAGTGTGGTGGCAGCCACCAAGGGGGCTGGCCACCCTTTCTGCAATTTGCCCAGTAAGGAGATGGCATATCCAAGCGAATTCAGAGCCCTGGTGCTGCAGCAGTTAAGCACTTATCTGCTAACCGACAGGTTGGCGGTTTGAATCCTCCCAGCAGCTCTGTAAGAGAAAGGATTGGCAGTCTGCTGCCATAAAGATCATGACCTAGGAAACCCTATGCAGCAAGTCTGCTTTCTAGCACACGGGGTCACTATGAGTCAGGATTGGCTTGATGGCATCCAGCAACAATGTTAACTCACAAATGACCTAAGATCAGTGTGGCATCAGCTCCCTGCAGCCCTGGTCCCCCAGGGCATCACTGAACAGGGTGGGCCAGATGAGGGACGATGTAAGTGGTGGGTCATTTTGTGACTGAGGAACCAACCCCAGATGGCAGCTCAGTGATTTGCTTGTCTGTGCCTGTACCCAAGCTGAGGGGTGGGTGTGATGTGGAAAGTCCTGTTCATCTCCAGAACCTGGCAGATGGGTAGGAAGTGGCCCTGGGATGACTCTGACAAGATTATCTTGCCAATCCCAGGGAGCAACCCAAGGCGTTTGCCAAGACTTGGGTCAGACTGTGGTTGAGCCGTGCCATGTAGCCTAAGTGGAGATGTGCAAAGGCCTTGGGGTGCCAGGCAGAGCTCTTCCCTCCAGAACATCAAGGGGGAATGCAGGAAGGCATTCTTCCTTACAGCCTCAGCAGTGCCTGCCTCATAGTAAGTACTCAATGAATAGGAGTCGAATGAATTAATTCATCTACTTAGAGAATATTTAGTGAACCCAACCTTACAGGTCAAATCCACCAGGCGCTCCTTGAATACTCTGGGGGTCAGTTCTACCCTGGCCCCTAGGGTCGCCATGAGTCAGATCCGACTCGACGGCACTTGGCTTGGCTTTAACCTTACAGCAGTGGAGTCCCTGGGTTGTGCAAGTGGTTAATGTACTTGGCCACTAATGAAAGGTTGGAGGTTCAAGTCTACCCAAAGGCACCTCAGAAGAAAGGCTTGGAAAACTCCTTAAAAATAAGCCATTGAAAACCTTATGGAGTGCAGTTCCATGCCTGTATGTGTGGGTTCGCCGTGGTAGGTGGCCCTCTAACAAGCTCCTGTGCTAGTTGCTGGTAGTGTGGACATTAGTCAGGCCCTGCCTGTGTTCTCAGGACCTCGCCTTGGATGTTCAGGGGATAGGAGGACTGCCAATTAAGTTCATGAACTCCTTCTAGAAAAAGGACTACATACCTCCCTGCTGAATATCACTACGGTCACCTTTAAAGTCCTCCCCTTGGGAAGTGATGCCCGGACACCAGCACCTAGCCACCCTTCAGAGCAATTTTGGATCTCTTTTTCTGGAATGGCCATCAGAGCTGTTGTCATATGACCCTTGATGTCCTAAACATCATCCAGATGTCTTCTTTTCAATATTTCCTTTCTTTTCGGGTAAAGAACAAAGTCATTGAGGGCCAGCTCAGGTGAGTAGGGAGGGTGTTCCAATACAGTTACTTGTTTGCTGGCTGAAAACTCCCTCACAGACACCTAGATACTTAAATTTGCTAATTTGCCCCGTGCCACTGTGCCCAAAGAAAGGGTTCCAAATTTGTTTTGAGGCATGGGCTAGGCACTGATGTCGGTGCATGGCTTTCCAAGGGGAGTACTTTGTAGGTGACCATAGTGATATTCAGCAATGAGATATGTAGCACTTAGAACAATTAAGTTCACGCACTGAGTTGTCAGACTTCATAGATGTGTTAACTGAAAATTAGCAAAGGCTTATTGGAGCTATGCACTGTGCTCAGTGAAGTGAGCAAGTAACTTCTGATGGGAAAACCAGGAACACTTGGGTGTATCAGAGCATTTTTGGTAGCAAGTGACGGAAATCTCAAAGTAGCTGGGACCAAAAAAGGAAATCTTGATTAGCCTCACGTAACTGAAAGCTGTAGCTCCAACTTTAGGCATAACTGTCTCCAGGTCCTCAAACAATGTCAAAGCAGCATCTTGCTACCCTTGCCCCCAGACCTAAGTAAATAATAATCCGTTGCCATCAAGTCAATTCCAACTCATAGTGACCCTACATGTCAGTGTAGAACTGCCTTATAGGGTTTCCAAGGAGCAGCTGGTCGATTGAACGGCCTACCTCTTAGTTAGCAGCCAAGCTGATAACCACTGTGCAACCAGCGCTCCTTCGGGATGGAAGACAGCATTCCGGCTACAAAGGTGAGTGCTTTTCTCCCCAGACACGTAGATAGTGCTCTTCGGCTGGATGAAACAACATGAAGAGGGGAAGCTGCCTACATCCCTTCCCAAGGCAGATAGGGGAGCCCCTGATTGCGTCTCCCAGAGGAACCAGAGGGCATCCCCCAGCCTCCTGGGGAAGTTGGGTCAGTCCCAGAATGTGACTCTAGCAAGTGTCTCAGTTTTGTGACTTAGGGATTTCTTTTTTCCTCCTCAGGCCTGCAGTGATTTGTGGCTCCTTTTCTTTGTGAGAGCAAACCTTTCTGAGTAGAGCTGCTCAGTCCTGGAAGCAGCGAGGCCTGGGAAGCAGTTGGGAAAGGTCAGTTGAGGGCAAAGTCCAAAATGATTGTCAGTGGCCCAGCTAAGTACCCGGAGCCGAATGACGAGCCTTTAAAATTTACTACCGTCTCGCCCAGTGAAGAAAAAGACAACATTGCTCCAGAGCAGTTTGATAGTAAAGTAGTAAGTCCCTTTGTGTATATAAAAAGTACAGATGTATCTAGCTCAAGTTACAGGAGGGAAAAAAAAAATTTTGCCTGTTGAGGCATTGGAGTTGAACTTAGGTATGTGAATCAGTGGGAGGAACTTCATGGAGAATAAGGAGTTTATCACTGTAAAGCAAGTTTAATTTTTTATTGTATTTTTGGTGCAAGTATACACAGCCAAACAGGTTCCCAGTCAGCAATGTCTGCCGTAATGTTCAGTGACATTGGTGACAGTTTTTGGTTAGTGTTGACATTCTAATTGTTTCCCATCTGGTTCTCTTCCCATTCATTTAGTCACGCTGACCCTTGACCTTGTCATCTAGAAGGTTCGCAAACTTAATTGTTGTAAGTGCTGCATACCTTGTCGCTGAATATCACTATGGCCACCTTCAAAGTCCTCCCCTCAGGAAGCTATGCACTGACGCCAGCACCTAGTCCACTCTTCAAAGCAATTTTGGAACTCTTTCTGGAATGGCCATTGTACACGGTGGCATGGTGGCAAGTTCCTGAACTTAATGTAGTTGTCTGTGGGAGAGTGTTTAATCAGTAAACAAATAGCTGTTTTGAAACACCCTAGCTACTCACTGGATCTGGGCCCCGAGGACTTCTTTTCTTTACCCGAAGATAAAGGAAATATTGAAAGGAAGTCATTTGGATGATATTCAGGACATCAGGCGTAGTACAAGAAGAGCTCTTATGGCCATTTCAGAAAGCGTTCCACAATTGCTTTCAAGGGTAGACTAGGTAGGCACTGGCATCAGTACATAACTTCCCAAGGGGAGTGATATTCAGCAATGAGATATGTAGCTCTTTTTCTAGGATGAGTTCTGGAACTTAATTGTCAGATGGAGTAACTATTGCCCACTTAGTCTCATGGATAACTTTTTAAAAGGACACAGGACTCAAGGGAGACAGACTTTTTTTTTCCAGAGTAATTTTATTGTCGTTGAGAATATGCACAGCAAAACATGCTCCAGTGTAGCAGCCTGCACATCTACCATGTAGTGCCACTGATGACATTCTTTGAATCGTGCAACCATTCTCACCCTCCTTTTCTGAATTGTTCCTCCCCCATGAACATAAATTGACTGCCCCCCCCCGAGATTCTTATCCAGTCTTTCAAGTTGCTCTTGTCAATTTGATCCTCTGTAGATAGTTCTTTGAAGAGTATTAATGCTCAAGGCAGACATTTTTTACTGGTGAAGCTATTGCATGATTTTAAGAAGCCTTTAGGGGTATTTTTGGTTTAAGGTTTAAAGATGATCTCAGTTCAGTGGCTTCAGGAGTTCATTCAACCTCTGTGGCTTCAGTAAGTTTAGAGTTCATGAGAATTTTAAATTCTGTTCTACATTCTTCCCCCTTTTTGATCAGGCTTTTTCTGTGGAGTCTTGGATCAAAATGATCAGTAATGGTAGCTGAGCACCATCCAGTTCTTTTGGTCCTGTGGCAAAGAAGGCAGTTGTTTAGGGAGACAATTAGCCAGGTATTTCCTACCCTCTTCTTCATTTGCCTTCTTCCTCTATTGCTCCAGGCAAATAGAGACCAGTTGTGCCTTAGATGGCTTCTTCCAAGCTTTTAAGACCCCAGGCACTATGCATTGAACTAGGAGGTAGAACAGAAGCACTAAACGCATTATTAGATCAAGTAACCAGGATGTCCAAAGAAGCTATGACTCTAAACTTCTGAACCAAGGTTTCAGAAGGTTTCGGTTGTATATAGGCAGTCTCAGTAGCTACACTTTGTTGTTGTTGTTGTAAATATACCCATCACACAACGTCTGCCAGTTCAACTGCAACTTAACAACAGCAGTTGCAATAATTGGCTGTGCAACCCTACCTGTAATCAATGTGATGTTTCCACTATCATTAACTACGTCTGTCTCACTTCCTCTCCCCTCTGGTAACACTAGTAAGCTTTGTTTTCCATACATGTACCTTTTCTTGACATTTTATATAAGTGAGGTCATATAATGTGTGTCACTTTGTGAGTGACGTTTCACTCAGCATAATGTCTTCAAGGACTAACCCTATCGTAGCATGTGTGAAGACTTCAGAGCCCTGGTGGTGCAATGGTTAGGAGTTTGGCTGCTAACCAAAGGGTCAGCATTTCCAATCCACTAGCTATTCTTTGAAAACCTTACGGGACAGTTCTCTATCCTATACGGTGACTGTGAGTCAGAATTGACTCAACAACAATATGTCTTCTAATTAAGACTTCACTTCTCCTACTGGCTGAGTAGTATTCCATTGTGTTTGACATTCTTTTTGAGCTAACCTGATATTTAGTTAAAAAGTGACTTGAGGGGCATAGTTTTGATTCAAGGTTTAAAGGGTGTCTTAGGGCATAGTCTGAAGATTTCCTGTAGACTCAGAGAGTGCAGAAAGTCTGGATTCTTTCTGAATTTGAAGTTCTGGTCCACATTTTTCTCCCTTTGTGTCAGGATCTACCCATTATGACCCTGACTTAAATGTTTGGTAGTGGTAGCTAGGCACCATCTAGCTCTTTTGGTCTCAAGAGAGTGGAGGCTATTGTTCATGGAGACAGTCTTACAGTAGTCCATTTCCTTCTCTGATTCTTGAGTTTCATTCTTTCTCTTTTGCTCGGGACTAATAGGGACCAGTAGTTATATCTTAGATGACTTCTCTACTTATAATCCATGTTTAATTTATGACAATTTCATCCCTGACTGCCTGGGATCACAGCTCTCTAGCTGTGTGTGATCTTGCGTGAGGCAGTTCTTTCTGTGCCTCAGTTTTTTCATTCGTACAATCGAACGATAATAGGAGTAGTCTCTACGATTGTTGTGAGGATTGAATGAGACTAGATGAGGGGTGGTTAAAACAGCACTGGCAGAGTGCATGCACTGGTAAGGATTAGTTACTAGTACTTCATACGGACTTTGGGAGTTGATGATTTTCTACCTGGCACAGGGGTGGGAAAGCCGGTCTAGAGAGCATTCCAGTTGCAACAGAAACCTATAGTTTCCTCTGTCTCCTGATTTTCTGCCTTGGAAGTAAAATGCTCACGTGTCTTTATGCCTTGAATTTCTTTCTTTTTTCTTTTTTAATTCAACCTTTCAGGACATGCTTCCAGCAAGGCATTTTGGAATTCCTGAATTCCGGAGAGATTTTTCTGGCTACACTAGCTAACACAGGAACTCTTCGAAACCAAGAAAAGCCTGGAAACCACAAATTAAAAAAGTGATTCTTTTGTTCATTCATTCTACAAATATTTCTTGTGGGCTTCCTTTTTGCTAGGTTCCTGAGCAAGGCTCAGGTACAAAGTGAGCGTGACGTAGCCACGCTGACTCTTCTCAGGAGCGGGCACTGATTTAAGATCTGTGCATGCATTAATCCATGTCATCCTCCCCACGGTCTTAAGAGATATGTGTTGTTTTAATATCCATTATACAGATGAGGAAATTGAGGCACAGAGAGATTAAGTAACTTGCTTGAGGGCGCACAGCTGGTAAATAAAGGCTGTCTGGGCAGCCTTTCTCCAAAGTCTATACTCTTCTTTTTCTCCCCAAAACCTATGGAAAATTTATCAGTGTGGCACAGTGAACATCCTATAGAGGTCACATGGTGACTGTAAACAGGTTGCAGCCATTTACTTTACTGTTCTCTCAGTTTTTTGAGCGTTATAAGCAGACATTATAATTCTTCTCCCCTAGATACTTGGTTAACTAGTGCTGGGTAGCAAATTACCCCAGAATTTAGAGGCTTAATGCAAGAGGTGTGTGTTATCTCACAGTTGCTGTCGGTCGGGAATTTGGGGCGGCTTAGCTGGGTCCCTGGCCATGGACTCTGGCACAGGACTGGGACCAAGATGGTGGCCAGGGCTGCCTTCCTCTGAGGCGTGACGGGCTCCCTCACATGGCTCTTGGCTGGAGGCCTCGCTTCTGAAGGCTCCTTCCTGCTTGTGGAAGTGAGAGGGAGTTTGAGACCGGAAATTCACTGGAGTCAGGAACGAGAAAGTGCTGGAAGATCAGAGTGTTTGTAAGAAGTGGGGGAATTGAGGTGGGAGGTTTTGTCTGGAATTCTGTCTACTGGCTTGTGGTGTTTACAGCAACATAGGGTGGGAACTGCTCCTTCAAGGACAAGTTCAACTAACGGTTCAGATTCTGCCCTCTGAGGAGGGGTGACTGGTGTGGGGGTTGAGAACATGGACTTGGGAACTCTCTGCCTGGGTTTGCACTCCAGCTGCAATTCTGACTAACCAGGCCAAGTGACTGAATTAGGTGGCCTGTATTCCCATATTTAAAATGGCAATGCTAACAGTGCCTACATCATAGGGTTGTTATAAGGATCAGTTAATACTGTGAAGTAAGAATCCTCAGTGTCTTCCAGACCTACCACTCCAGTCCAGACCCAGTGGGACTTCTGGTATTCTTCCCCTCTGTTTCCTGTAGCTTACCCTGACTTCCTTTGAGAAGTCCCTTGCCTACACTAAGACGCTCGATTGCTTGTGTTCTAATTCTGTGTGTGGTGTTCTTTCATTCTTGAATGTATCAAACTGTAGTTCCATGATGTGCTTAGACTTCTGTCTCCACTGCTGGGCTGACCCATTCTACCATCTTTGTATAAAAGTACTTGAATTGTCCTTTAAAGAAACACTTCTTTCCCACTCTCGGTTCATGTGGTTTAGGGGACTCACCCACCTCCCACAACCATAGATGGGCATATGGCGTAGACAGATGTGGACAGATGTAGACAGATGTCAGATGTAGACCATGAGGGTATATAACATCATCCTGGTGATGGTGATTGGTTTAAGCATGGTACATAACCCAAGCTGGGCCAATCAGAATAATTCTAGGATCTGAGCTAGTAATATTGGGTTGCTATGAGTTGGAATTGACTTGACAGCAGTTAACAACAACAACATAACATTTGGAGAAGATACTATCATACTAAAACAACCAACTTGTCTTAGTTGTCTGGCACTACTGTAACAGAAATACCACTAAGGACTATTTAACAAAGAAAAAGGGGCTTTAACAAAGAAAACTGTGTTCTTACTCAGTCCAGTAGGCTGCCAGTCTGAGTTGAGGGAGTCCACTCCAGAGAAAGGCTTTCTCTCTTTGCCAGCTCTGGAGGAGGGTCCTTGTGTTGTGTCAGTGTTTGGTCAGGGAACATCTTGATGCAGGAACCTCAGGTCTGAACGACATGTTCTAATCCCAGTGCTGCTTTCTTGATGCTATGAGGTTCCCAACTCTCTGCTACTCTTTTATCTCTTGTAGGATGAAAGGGTAAAAGGTGATGCTAGCCACACTTCAAAGCAACTCCCTTTATACCGGAGCTGGGAGGTGACCTTAAGAAGCGTGTTACAGTCTTGCCCTAATCCTCTCTAACGTAATCCACTCTATTAACTACAGGCCAAGATTAGGATTTATAGCATAAGGAAATCAGAGAATGTATGACAATCATACAATATTGGGACTCATGGCCCAGCCAAATGGCTACACACATTTTTGGGGGGGGACACAGTGCAATCCATGACACAACCCAAGCCCTTTGCCATTGGGTCAGTTTCAACTCGTAGTGACCTTGTGGAACAGAGTAGAACTAACTTATAGAATTTCCAAGGCTGTAAATCTTTATAGAAGCAGACTGCCACATCTTTTTCCCACAGAGCCTTAGTGGCCTAGAACTGCCAACTTTTGGGTTAGCAGCTGAGTGTTTTAATCACTGCACCACTGAGTTTAAAGAGCTGGAAGAGGATCAGGCTAAAGATACCAGGGACTTCTCTACCAATGGCTGAGGGGGGATGCTGCCTGAGAATAAAACCAACATAGTGGGCAGCAACATGAAAGATGGAGAGAGAGGTAGTTTTTTTTCCTAATTCCTTGATCAAGCCATCCCTGAAGCTAGATATTCCTAAGTTTTGAGTTACGTGAGTCAACAATTTCTCCTTTTTACCTGAAAGACCATTTAAGCTGAATTTCCTACTGTTTACAACTGAATGAGTTTTAATGAATACACTCGTCTTCCAGAAAAAAAGAAAGATATGCTGTAAATCCATACCACAGAAATTAGTTGTTAATAGAAGCTTGCTAGTAGAGCAGGACTGGTTTTCTCAGAAATTGGAATTCTTTACTTTCTTCCCTCTGTTTGTACGAGTCTAAGAGATGGTGTGAAAAAAACTCAAGTTCGTTTCCCTTGTAATGGGTTTGCCCAGGCCCAAAAATTTCGTCAAGACGCATTTGTTTCACTTATTATTTGTGTGACCTTGAGCAAGTCATTTAACTTCTTTAAGCCCCAGTTTCCTCATCTGTAAAATGGATATATTATTAAGATTTACAGATGAGGGAGGAAAAAAAATACAGTGATGCAGTTAAGGGTAAGCACAATATTGAGCATATAGGTAGGGGGCACGGCGGTTAGCATTCAGCTGCTACCCGTAAAAGGTAGTGGTTCAAACCCACTGAGTGACCCCACGGGGGAAAAATCTTGGTAATCTGCTCCCATAAAGATTACAGTGTAGGAAACTCTATGGGGTAGTTTTACTATGTCTGATAGGGTTGCTATGAGTTGGAATTGACTTTAGAATACAACGTCAGTATAACTTGGCCATTAATAATGATGATGTAACGATGATAAAAGACCTACTGTGTGCCCAGTATTGTGCAAGTGTCTGTGAGGAGATACATAAAAAATAATGGTTTGTCCACTTAACAAGCCCCAGTGGTGCAGTAGGTACGTACTTGGCATCTAACTGAAAGGTCAGTGGTTCAAACTCACCCAGTGGCTTCCTGGGGGAAAGACCTGGCCGTCTGCTTCCGTAAAGATTACGACCAAGTGCACCCTATGGGACAAGTCTACTCTGTCACATGGGGTCACTGTGAGTTGGTATGGACTCAGCGGCACCCCACAACAACGTTCCCACCCAGGGGTCTCAGAAATCTTCAGAGAGATGAGTCATGGGTTGAATTGTGTCCCCTTAAAACTGTGTGTAACGGTTTGGCTAGGCCGTGATTCCTGGTGTTGTGCCATGTTTGTTTGTGTTGTAAATCTTGCGTCTGCGATGTTCATGAGGGAATATGAGTGGTGGTTCTGTTAGTGAGGCAGGACTCAGTCTATAAGACTAAATTGTGCCTTAAGGCAGTCTCATGAGATAGAAGGAAAAGGGAAGGAAATAAAGAATTGGAAACCTCATACCATCAGGAAAGAGGCTGTGCCAGGAACAGAGCACAGCCTTTGGACCTGAGGTCCCTGTGCCTCTGAAGCTCCCAGTCCCAGGGAAGATGGACAACAAGGACCTTCCTCCAGAGCCAACAGAAAAAGCCTTTCCCTGGAGCCGATGTCCTGAATTTGAACTTCCAGCCAACTTTTCTGTGAGAAAATAAATATCTCTTTGTTAATGCCATCCATTTGTGAAATTTCTGTTATAGCAGCATCAGATGACTGAGACAAGCCAGAAAGACTTGATCTGGCCTTTCATAGATTCACCCAAATTAAAAAACAGACATAAGTAAAAAGTGGAGAGCCTCCTAGACAGAACAGGCAGAAACACACATCAGTAATAGTAACTTATTCAAAACTTACTTTGTACCGCCCACTGCAAGTGCTGCTCACATGTCACCATGTATACAATTCCCAGTAGCCCTTGAGGTCAATATCACAATTAACTGTTTTGCAGATGAAGACAGAGAAGCACAGAGAAGTTAAATAATTGCCCAAGAGCACTTTGATCTTTAGTGGGGAGTCAGAATCAGACCCCAGGTGTCTGGATCCAGAACCTACATTCTCAACCTCTGTGTAGTACCACTCTCACGAATAACAAAATGAATAATAATAACACTAGCACCAGATTACTGAGGTCACACACAATTTATGGGCACACATAGAAAATTCAAGTGGTGATAAGGATATAAATGAAGAAGCAGAAAAATCACCCCAAATTGGCCAGGACTCCAACCTGGGTCTGTCATCCTCTCCCCCTCTGTCTGCAAGGAAAATGCTTTGTTCTGGTAGAGTGGCTGGGCCCAAAGCAAAGGACTCTGGGAGGGGAAGACATACTGGCTGAATGAGCAGTGGAGGAGAGCTCCAGGCTGCTAGCAGCATTTGACGTTGTGGCCAGCTGTCACCCACTGGCCAGGCCTGAGCACCTCCAGGCCCCTTGCAGGCAAGACCCCAACAGCTGTCAGGGAGGGTGATGCCTGCTGGCCATGGCCGACCTGCAGGGCAGTGCAGTGACCCTGAGGTGAAAGGTCCTGCCTGACAGCTCTCAGGCTGCTGATGGCCCATCTGTCTCACCACCTGGAAGTGCTGCTTCTGAGTTTTCCCTTTGGTATAAATGGAAAAACAACTGTCACCCCTAAACAGTGGGAGGTGTAAGTACTGCAGCGTCCCATCTCTTAAAAGTCGGCTGCCTGTCCAGCTGTATTTGGATGCTGGTCAGGACCTGGCTAGGGAGACCAGCAATGGGAGAGTACGGTGGGAAGAGGTGTGTCTTGGAGTCCCACAGACCCAGGTACTAATCCTCACCTCGCAACCAGTACCACCAGACCTCAAGTGAGACATGTAATCTGCCACAGAGCATTCCACAGAGGTGTTGGAAGGATTTACTGAGATGATGGAGCTTATGCACAATGTACAATGAGCTGTTAAGCCCACCAGTGACAGAACCAGATTCCCAGGTGCAAAGCCTGGCCCATGGCCCTCCTTAACTGTGTGACTGTGAGCCATTCTTTTGACTTTTCTAGGCCTCGGTCTCCAAATCTGTAAAATAGGCGTGCTCATGTCAGCCTGCCAGAGCTATTGGGGGGAATTAACCGCATAACTGTGTACAGTACCTAGAACGCTTTGTTATTGTTGTTAGGTGCTATAAAGTTGGCTCTGATTCATAATGACCTCTTGTATGACAAAAGAAAGCATAGCCTGGTCCTGCGTCATTGTCACACTCACGGCTATTTGATTCCATTCCTGCAGCCACTGGGTCAGCCCATCTTGTTGAGTCTCCTTCTTTCCTGCTGAACTTCCGATTTACCGAGTATGAAGCCCTTTTCTAGAAATTGGTCTCTCCTGATGACATGTCCAAAGGACAGAGACAGAGCCTCCCCACCTTCTCTCCTAAGGAGCATTCTGGCCTCACTTCCTCCAGGACCGATTTGTTCATTCTTCTAGCAATCTGTGGTATAGTCAGTATTCTTCACCACCACCACAACCCAAATACAGCAATTCACCTTCAGTCTTCCTTGTTCCTTGTCCAGCTGTTGCATGCATACCAGGTGACAGGAAAGACCATGGCTTGGGTTAAAGTGCACCTTAGCTGTGGAACACAAGCACTTTAGTAAATGCTGTTGAGAGGGACAGTCTAGCATAGTGGTTCAGAGTGCCAGCTCTGCCAGCTACCAGCTGTGTGATCTTAGACAAGTTACTTCCCCTCTTTGTGCCTCTGTTTCCTCACTTGTCACATGGAGATAATCAGAGCCCCTGCCTTGCCATAGGACTAGATGAAATATTATGAAGACTCTTGGAGTGGTAGACGTCTCCATGTTACTGAAGTGCTCAGTGCATTGTAGGTGATTGGAGGCTATTATTATGAGTGCTGCGTTAGCTTTCTTTCCTCTACTAAGGCTCTTCTCCAAGGAGGGGTGGTGAGCAATCTGAGGGGAGATAACCATCTTATAACAGAAAGACCCTCTTACAGAAAAGTGGGGAAGGAGACAACGAGGCTGACGACACTGAGGGAAAGTTTTGGTGTAGTCAGGAGAACCTGACTGTTGGATTTGTGAGACTCCAGAATGGAACACCTCAAAGCCTCCAACAGCTAGCTTGCAGCCTTGAAAATATCTCTTACCCATGTGGTCAGAATTGAGAAGAATCACACACCCAGGCCATGAAGCAAGACTCACTGGGTTCATGTCCCCTCTCTGGCACCAGCTGTGTGACCTCAGTCAAGCCACTTAACCTCTCCAAGCTGAGGTGCCTCCGCCTGAGGGCTCAGCAATGCCTGAGATCTTCAGAAGGAATTCTTGAGTTAATCCATGTGTTGCAGGGGTTCCCAACCAGAGTGACTTTATTCTCCACGAACCCTAGGCAATGTCTCGAGACATTTTGGTTGTCACACTGGGAGAGGATTGTGTTGCTGGTAAGGGATGTTGCTAAGCAGTCTGCAGCGCACAGATAGCCCCACAACAAACATTATTGGGCCAAACAAGTCAGTAGAGATGCGACTGAGAAGCTGTGATGAGAAATACTGACCCTATTGTGTCAGTATCAGATGGAAAAGCAAAGAGGATCTTAAATGGTGAAGATGCCACATTTACCTGGCAGTTCATTTGGTTCTTAAAAAGACCATGCCCTTGCTGTTAGCCTTAGCCTCTCTGGGCCTCAGTTACCTCACCTGTAAAATGGGCATAAGCATAGTGCCTGCATCATAAGAGTGTTTTTTGTTGTCAGGTGCTGTCAAATTGATTCCAAATTAATCTCATGTGACGGAGCAGATACGCCCCATAGCGTTTTCTTGGCTGTAATTTTACAGAAGCAGATTGCTTGGTCTTTTTCCCACAGAGCTACTGGGTGGGTTCAAACCCCTAACCTTGCAGTTAGCAACCAGGGACTTAACCATTGTACCACCAGGACTCCTTTGGGTTAAATGTAGATAAAACAGTATCAGCTGTGTAAAGTGTTTAGAACAGTGCCTGCTGTTCATTGACGAGTGGAGATGATTAAACACACAACTACTGACCAAAAGGTAGGTGATTGACATCTACCCACAAGCCCCTTGGAAGACAGGCCTGTTGCCTTGCTTTCAAAAGATCACCGCCTTGAAAACTGTGTGGACATGGTACTAACCTGGAGCTCATGGGGTCACCATGAATCAGAATTTGCTCAAAGGTAACTGGTTTGATTTTGGTTTCTTTAAGGGTTTGCCATATTGAGCTGGGTGGTTGGACTGTCAGTAACTGGGAGTTTTTTTAGAAAGCCGTTGCTGTTTCTTTCTTAGCCAACTCCAAGACATTACAGAGAACTCAGTAGCCTCTCCCAAGCCTCAGTGTTGCTGTTCTGTAAAAGGGGAACTCTTCCTCTCGCAGTCAGCTGAGTTCCCACAAATGTACTGCAGGATGTTTGCAAAGCCCCAGGAGCCCACAGAAGTACGGCTGCTGAGAACACTGTTACCGTAATCCACATTCTCGAGTGTTCTTCAGAGACTTGCGAAGCTCTAGCTTGCGTCTTGTTCGACTTTTCATGACATGGCTCTGGTCATCATTATGGCATTTGATGATTTTGGACGGAATCTGCCTTTCACCTCTGACCCTTGGGGCCCTTCTGGGCGTGTTGGAGGAAGAGAATGTCTCATTGCTCCTATCTGCCTACTCAGCTTTTGTAGCAAGCTCTTGACAGGATGATTGTGTGTTTGGCTTTTCAGACCTTGTGCAGTGCTTTGCTGCAGAGGGCTGGAGGCTGCAGGACAATCCAGCCAAGCCATCAGCTGCTTGCAGATGACCTTACAATGGCTTGAGCTGCCTTGGCCTGGCTTGGGGGATGAGAGTGGACTCGGAGATCATAGAAACTGGCACAAAAGTCACTGAGTGGTCTTTGAGGGTCTTGGAGATAAGTGTGGCCCTCAGAATCTGTGTCCTATCTCCCCCTGGGAGTTAGTGTTTTTATGGCCAGGGTTGGCCTCTTCCAATGCCTGCTTGTATTTGGAATTCTTCCTCCTCCGGACTTTGTCCATCGGGTCCCTGTAGGACCATCAAACCCTCTGCCAAGACTGGCCATCATGGTGAGGGCTGCTCCCTTCCTCCTTCTGAAATCGAAACTCTGGGAGGTCTTACACATGAAGACGGGGTACATGCCTTTGTGTTTTATTACTATTTATTGTTCTTGTTATTTTAACATTTATGAAGCACATCTTAGCTGTGAACTCATTTCTTGAGCGTCACTGCGGTCAAAATCTCTCCAGGGTCCAGGACTAGGGGTTATTTTGATTTGTTTTTTGGCTTTTGCCCTATTTAAATCATTGGTTTATTAAAAATATCATTCTGCTTGGGGCTCCCTTTGTTCTGCTGGCTTTTCTGGATATAGCCCCGTGTCTACCCTAAACCTATAAACTCCACTGTTTGAACTTGAGCCTGGGCATGAAGTAAGGCCATGTAGGTCAGGGACTAGCAAGCACTTTCTGTAGAAGGCCAGATAGTAAATATTTTAGGTTTTGTGGGCCAGATGGTCTCTGTTGCAGCTACTCAGCTCTCCCATCATAACCTAAAAGCAACCACAGACAAAACATAAGGGAATAAAACTTTATTTACGAAAATAGATGGCAGCCCAGAAGTGGCCCATGGGCCATCATTTACCAACCACTGACATTGATGAAGGCAGCTTTGATCTTCTAGGAACTCATCTTTAGTTCTCCTGTAGATCTAACATAAGTCCTTGTTGGTGCAGTCTCAGCCTGTTCCTACTTCTTTGTTTGATGTCCACCACCAAACCTGCCCAGATGCCTGTTTTTGTAAATCAAATTTTATTGGAATGTAGCCACATGCCTTTATTTCTGTTTTCTGTGACTGCTTTTCCCTTACTGTGGCAGAATTGAGTAGTTGTAACGGAGACCCTTTGACCCCTCGCCTAAGTCTAAAATATTTGCTGTCTGACCCTTTACAAAAAATGTTTGCTGACCCTTACCTTTAAGAGTTAGAGAATGGCTGGACAGTGAACTCTTCAAGGCTGTAAAGAGAATTAAAACTAGCCCCAACAAACTCATTCCTTTGGCTTTTTCTTCCATGTTCTCTTGTCTACTCATCCAAATATTTTATATATGCTTCTCTGGACTGTAAGTTTTTTCCAAAGTTTTAAACACTTCATTTTATACCAGGACCCTTAGTAAGAAACGTATTTTATATCACAACTCAGTATAAACATATATAAGGATGCATACACATAGACATACCCCCGACACACAATCACAGGCTCTATGTAGCTGAAAGTTTCAAGAAACCTTACTTTACCTGTACTGCTTGTGATACACTCTTACGTTTTCTTTTACCATCTGTTAGGATATGCTTGACTATGCTGCTATAACAAACAACTCCAAATGTGGTTTAAATCAATGGTTTAAATCAATGGACGTGTATTTCTTGCTCGCGCTCTGTATTCATTCTGGGTTCGTTCTAGGGGCTCTGTGCCATGTCACCTTTACTTGGGCCCTGGGCTAATGGCAGCCACCACCTGGAATGTCACCTGTTGCTGGGACAAAGAGGAAGGACAGCCACAGAAAAATACCCGTTGACTCTCTAAGCATCTCTCCAGAAGGGACACTTGTCACTTCCTTTGACAGTTCTGTGGCCAAAGCAACTCATGTGGCTATAACTTTAAACAGAATGAATGGGTGCTGTCCTGTGAACCCAGAAGGTGGCCTCAAAATATTTGGTGAGCAGCATTAATAACTATCATATTAAGGTATCCCAGGGGGTGACAAAATTTCCTGTAAAGAGCCAGATGATAAACATTTTTGTAGGCTGTACACTGTATGTTAAAACTACTTTACTGTTGTAAAATGAAAACAGCCATACTCCAAAACCCACTGCCATTGAGTTGGGTCCTACTCATAGTGACCCTGGAGATCAGAATAGAACTGCCCCATAGAGCTTCCAAGGAGCGCCTGGTGGATTTCAGCTGCCGACCTTTCAGTTAGCAGATGTAACCCTTAACCCACTAAGCCACCAGTTTTGAACACAGCCATAGGCCACACATGAACAAATGTGTATAACTCTCTCCCAATAAAACTTTATTTGTTAAAACAGATGATAGGCCAAATTTGGCCCATGAGCTGTAGGTGGCCAATCCCTGGTCTGTTCTATTTAATTTTTTTTAAAATGCTGGTAACCACCCTCTGAATTAATTTCATTAGCCCACTAATGGATTATGACCCCACTGTCTGAAAAACACTGAATAACTATAAGTGGCTTGAGGTCCATGTCTGATATTTCTTATCATTAACTTTATTCTCAGTGCTTTACACAGATTTGGTGCTGGGTAAATATTGTTGAATTAAAATTCTCTCCCTTTTTTTTTTTTTTTGATAATAGCTGACCTGCTCAAGACACACACATTACTGCTTAATTCTTGCAATTTTGAACCTACTCTCAAGGAGGTTGTCAATTTCAGAGTTATAAAACCAAAACTAAACCCACTGCTGTCAAGTCAATTCTAACTTGTAGTGCTCCTGTAAGACACAGTAGAATGACCCCACAGGGTTTCCAAGGAGTGCCTGGTGGATTCAAACTGCTGACATCGTGGGTAGCAGCCATAGCTCTTAACCACTACACCACCGGGCGTCCTTCAAAGTTACAGACACAAGTACATCCTCACTTTTGTAAGAGGAATGATGTTTTCCATTCAAGTCTGAGACGACTACTTCACAAATGTAGTATGGAAATCTGCACTTCTGGAAGCTTAGCTGATTATATATGTGTGTTTTAGTCACATATATTTACTATTGATTGTGCCAAGCAGGAGCCTTGGTGGCACAGTGGTTAAGCACTCAGCTACTAACTAAAAAGTCAGTGATTCAAACTCACTACCTGCTCCGTGGGAGAAAGATGTGGAGGTCTGCATCTGTAAAGATCAAACCATTGCAGTTGGGTCAGATCTGACTCATAGACAGCCTTTAGGACAGAGTAGAGCTAACCCATAGACTTTCCAAGGGGAGCTGGTGGATTTGAACTGCTGACCTTGTGATTGGCCGCTGAGCTCTTAACCACTGCACCACCAGGGCTCCTTGTAGAGACTACAGCCTAGAAAACCCTGTGAGGCAGTTTTACTTTGTCTTACAGGGTCACTCCTTGGAAACTCTGTGGGGAGTTTCTAATCTGTCTTATAGAGTTGCTAAGAGTTGGCATGGATACAACGGCAGTGAGTTTTTTTGCTTATTTGTTTATAGGGTCGCTAGGAGTCAGAATCTACTTGATGGCAATCAGTTATTGTGCCAGGTTATTTACATATATTAATTTCATTTAATTCTGTTGCAGGGAGTGGTGGGGAGGGGATAGTTCTTCAAAAAGAAATTAAGACAGAATTACTATATGACCCAACAGTAATGAAGAGAAACGAAAACATATATCCACATAGAAACTTGCACATGAATGTTTTTAGCTGTTATTTGTAGTAGCCAGAAGGTGGAAACAACTCCAATGTCTGTTAACAGATGAATAAACAAATTGTGATACATTTGTATCAAAAATAACAATAATAGCAAAACCAGTTGTTGTTGAGTTGCCTGACGCATGGTGACTTGTGTGTTGGAGCAAAACTGTGCCCCATAAGATTTTTAATGGCTGACTTTTTACAAGGAGATCGTCCAGCCTTTCTTCTGAGGTGCTTCTGAGTGGGTTAGAATCCCTAACCTTTAAGCTTGCAGCCATCCTTGTTCACTGTGCAACCCCAGGCCTCCTCTTCATTTGTAAAATAGGCAACAGGAGTATCCTGAAGTCAATTCAGAAGCCTCACAGCCTGTCTGAAGAATGTTGCATTCAGCCACCTTCTCGATATGAATTCTGTCTTAATTATCTAGTGCTGCTGTAACAGAAGTAGCACAAGTGGATGATTTTAACAGAGAGAAATTTATTCTCTCCATCTGGAAGGCTTAAAGTCTGCATACAGGGTGCCAGCTCCAGGAAGGCTTTCCCTGCAGGCTTCAGGGGAAAGTTCTCATCAATCTCCTCCTGATCTCGGAGCTTCTCAGCCAAGAGACCCCAGGTCCAAAGGACATGCTCTGTTTCTGGCCCTGCCTTCTTGGTGGTAGAAGGCCCTTCTCTTCTCCGCTTGCTTCTGAAGATACAACCTAATCCTGTAGATTGACTCCTGCTCCATTAACATAAGTTCCTCTAATCCTGCCTCATTAGTATCAGTTGTTATTGTTGTTGTTAGGTGCCCTCAAGTCGCTTCTAACTCACAGCGACCCTGTGAACAACAGAACAAAACACTGCCTGGTCTTGCGTCACGTTCACAATCATTTTTATGTGTAAGCTTGTTGTTGCGGCTGCTGTGTCAATCCATCTCGTCAAGGTCTTCCTCTTTTTTGCTGACCCTCCACTCTACCAAGCATGATGTCCCTCCAGAGACTGATCTCTCCTGACAACGTGTCATAAGTATGTAAGATGCAGACTTGCCATCTTTGCTTCCAGGAGCACTCTGGTTGTGCTTCTTCCAAAGCAGATCTGTTCTTTTGGCAGTCCATCATACATTCAACATTCCTCTCCAACACCACAATTCAAAGGCATCAGTTCTTTTTCTGACTTCTTTGTTCATGGTCCACCTTTTGCCTGCATGTGATGCAACTGAAAATACCATGGCTTAGGTCTGGCTTATTTTAGTCTTCAGGGTGACATCCTTACTTTTGAATACTTTAGAGAGGTCCTTTGCAGCAGATTTTCCCAGTGCAGTGTGTCTTTTGATTTCTTGACTGCTGCTTCCATGGGCGTTATTTGTGGACCCTCTCCTCCTTCCTTCCCCTTCTTTCTGTTTATTGAGCACCTACTGTCTGCCAGGCACCCTTATCTATGCCAAAAGTCAACAAGTACCTATTGTTATGAGTCCTAGTTTGTGAAGGTGAGAGACAGACAGTATATAATTAACCAGAGGCATGTAATTTTGTCTTTGTGATGAGTATTAAGAAGAATAATGAAGGAGAGTAAGAGAGTAGGGAATGGCAGGGGTTCTCCTTCATATGAGGTGGTCAGGAATGTTTTCCTGAAGAGGTGATGGGGAGCCATGGAGGTGTTTCTGACGGAGGACCACCATGGGCAGGAGAACAGCAAGAGTGATAGGGGCAGTAGCGTGGGGGTGGAGTTGTAGGAACCCCAAGGAGGTCACTGTGGCTGGAAGGGAGGGAGGGAGGAAGGGGACAGAGAGACTTGAGTTGCTGAGGTCCATAAGTCGGAAGCCAGGTCAGATAAAGCCTATAGACCATGCACAGATGTTGAGATTCTATTCTGAGTGAGGTAAAAGATCCCTTTTACCTCCATTTGGAATTACAGTCTCGTCCATTCGTGTTCCACTCACTCGTAGATTCCTCAGTCACTGTGATCATCTACTATGTGCAGCACTGTGCTCAGAGCAGGTTGTTTTATTGTTCCTGTGATGAATGGTACAGAGGAGGTAGAGAACCTACCAGAATGAAAGGAGATGAGCATTTCTCTCAAGCTCTCACTGGGCTCCTTGCTCCACAGATGCCCAGCCCAGAGACAGTGTGCACAGGAAGAGTGCCACGTCAGCTTCTGCACAGGGTGAAGGACAGTGAACCCAACCCGTAGGGGTCAGCCTGCAAGTTCGGTCCCACAATTTCCCTAGGTTGGCAGTGACCTCACTTCTTCAGCAATAACTTCGTGCCAGGTGAGCACCTTGAGGGAGGTCAGCACCTCTGGGGAGGTCAACCCCTCTAAGGAGGTCAGCGTCTCTAGGGAGGTCAGCCTCTCTAAGGAGGTCGGAGGCTCTGGCGAGGTCAACCCCTCTAGAGAGGTGAGCGCCTCTGGAGAGGCCAGCCCGTCTGGGGAGATCAGCCCTTCTAGGGAGGTCAGCCCTTCTAGTGTTGAAGGAGGGCATCCTGAGAAGACAATGATTTAGGAGGGGGCAACCCCAGTTATTTTAATGTAAAACTTAGAACCTTTCCCTAGGTGCAGGAAGGTAAAGCAGGGGTCATTTTGCTTCTAACTGCACGGAAAATGGGACCTTGTGGATATTTCTACTTCACCCTGTTTCAGATTTGCATGATTCCTATAACTCCATTTGCATGCATAATCCTATGATAAGAGATCCGATGTTGAAGTCTTAGAAATCAACTTTTATAAACCCCTTTTAGACCATTATTTCTAACATTAAAAATTAAGGGGAAAAAAAGAGCAATGATACTAGCTAACATTTTTACATTCTTGGTAAACTGGAGAGTCAGCAAAAAAGAAGACCCCCCCATGAAGATGGATTGACACAGTGGCCCCAACAGTGGGCTTTAGCGAAAACATGATTGTGGGGATGGTGGAGGACTGGGCAGTGTTTTGCTCTGTTGTGCATAAAGTCGCTATGAGTTGGAACTGACTTGATGGCACCTAACATTTTTATAATGATCTGTATGTGCTGCATGGTACGTGCTTTACAGATATACCAGTTCACTTCATTTTTATTACGATCCTTTGCGGGCAGTTTACTGTTAACCTCGCTCTACACACGAGGACCCTCAGCCCCCACAGCTGAATAACTCCCCAGTCTGACCCAGCTGGTAGGAAGGAGCCAGAAGCTCTCTCCTAAACCACTCAGCCTAGCTGTGCCAATCCAGGTTTGGGACCTCAAACCTGTGCAATGTGATGTAGTCCTAGAAAGATGTTTGTCAAAAATCACGGCCAATGGGTGTTTTCATGCCAGGTGGAAGACGTAGCTTCAGCATAAACAACAGAGCAGGAGTTCATCTGCTCTCAAGAAGAATGTATGTAAGAACAACCGGGGTGAAAGTGAGGCCTGCAAACCTTGGCCTAGAGCAGCACTTCTCAACCTTGGCACCGTCAGCAACTTGGACTGGTTAATTCTCCCCTGGGGGTCTGTCCTGAGCCTTGTAGGGTGTTTTGCAGCATGCCTGGCGTCTAACCCACGGGGTGTCTGTAGCACCTCCACCACCAGGGTGTGACAGCCATAAATGTCTCTGTACATTGCCAGGTGTTCCTTGGGAGGTAAGACTGTCCCTCTGCTAAGGTCATGGATGGTATGTTTCCTTTCTGTGATTTTCAAATTTCCATAATGGACACAGATTATGTACATGTGCTGCAACTAAGAAGCTCACATTAAGAAATATGCATGCCACTCTGCTGTTCAAAAGCTTTCCAGTGGATTCCAGAATACATAGCCTCGCCATCACCTACAAGGACTGTCATGATCTGGCCCCTGGATATTTTCACATGTATTCTACCTCTACCCCTCTTGCTCTGACTTACCACATTCCAACTGAACTCTTCTCCCTGTTCCTCAGACATGCCTGTCTCTTTCCCACCTCAGGGCCTTTGCACATGCTGCTCTTCCTGGTTGCTGTTCCCTGCTACCTCTTCACATCACTTACTCACCCACTTAGAGCGTCTGCCCAAATACCACTTTCTCCTAGGGGCTTTCCTTGATTTTCCTGTTAAGAATATGTATGTGGTCCTCCAGTTATAGCCTGCATCCCCCAGCTAGAATGTCAGCTACACAAGATCTGGGACTCTGTTTTGTTTACTGCTCTGTCCTCTAAACCTAGAAGAGTGCTTGACACAATATAAAAGTTTCATAAATGCTTGTGGGAGGAGAGCAGCAGAGGAGGGAAAGAAGTAGAGAAGGAAGAAAGGGGGAGGAGAGCATGTAAGAAAAATAAAATCAGTAAGTTCAGGCACTTACGGTAAAGGAGCAATCTCTCCACTGGCACAGCTGTGTTTCTCTCTAAATTCCAGCTCATTTCAACTCGCGGTTTATAGCTAAATGATTTGCGTCGCAAACAGGCTCTTGGCAGCTCGCTGGCTTGGAGGGAACACATTAATATGATTTTTATGCTGCCTCTCCAGAAATAACCTTGCTGATGAATGACCTATGTTAAAACAACAGCAACAACATAAACACATGCTCCTTCCTCTAAGCTGGTGAGCCACTGAAGAAACCCTTCTCTGGTGTTTTCGCAAATACCAGGAAGCACCCAAAGCCACCTCCTCCTCGTGGTCTCACTCTCACCTTGAGCCATTGAGTGGAGCTGTGTGTTCACAACCACTCTGAGCTGGAACCACGGGAGAATCGGTTCAGATGGTGTAGGGAGTGCACAGTGCCGAGGGAAGCTATAGGCTGGGCATCTGCAGGCCTGACACTTCCAGCTGACCACTTGTTCTGGATTGCCTTGTTTGTTTTTTTTCCTCCATCTACGGAGGAGCAGAAGAAACAACAGTACTGTGGTCACTCTAGAGGCCAGAACAGAGCTCCGTGTCCCGCAGGTGTGTTTGCTAAGCCGGGTTGGTGTCCTGAGAGTAGCTGAGAGAGCAGAAGAAGGTGGGTCTTTCCTTTTTCTTTCTCCTCTTCCTTGTTTTGCTGTGTTATTCATTTTCTTCAATGCTTGTTCATGCAGTCTTGAAACATTTAGTGAGCACCTACTGTGTGTCTGCCAAGCTCTGCACCTGGCATTATAGGAAGTCTGACAACAGTGAAGTGCTAAGCTGCTAACCAGAACGTTGCCGTTTCGAACCTACCCAGCAGCTCTGCAGGAGAAAGACCCGGCAATCCGCTCCCATAAACAGCCTGGCATACCCATGGGGCAGTGCTACTGTGTCTCAGTCTACGTTGAGTACATTGCTGAGAGTCGGAATCTACTCAATGGCTCCTTGCAACAACAAATAGGTGTGAGAACTTTTTCCGTTGCTAGCTGCTGTCCAGTCTATTCTCACTCACAGCGACCCTCTAAGTGCAGAGTAGAACTGCTGCACTGAGTTTGTAAGGCCATGACCTTTTGGAAGCATGTGCCAGGCCTGCCTTCCCAGGCATCTCAGGATAGATTTGAACAGCCAACTTTTGGCTAAGAGTTGAACACTTAACTGTCTCTGCCATCCAGGGATCCTGGTATAAGATCTCCCCTCATCAAATTCTTCTGTATTTGAGTTTCTTGCTTTTTTTCTCTCATTGGTTTTATTTTTAATTGCAGAAGTAATTGACATGCTTACCATAAAATGATAAAATAACACTTCAGTAGAGAAAGCAGAAAAAAAAATAGTCTGCCATTCTCCTTTTCCAGTGTGACCACTGTTAACTGTTGTGTTTGGATACTTGCAGGCCTGCTTTAACATACACACAAACCATTGTACAAATTCATACAATTTCCTTTTTATAGAAGTGGGACCATCCTGGACACACTATAGCATACTCATATTTTCTGCTTTCATATTGTGGGTCTATTTCCATGTCAGCACATCTAGCTCTAATCTACCTCATTACTGACCATCATTCATATTGTGACTATATCATCTTATTTTTCCTTTGTCAATAAGCTACTGGAAAACCTGGTGGCCTAATGGTTAAGTTCTGTGACTGCCAACCAAAAGGTCAGCAGTTCAAGTCCACCAGGCACTCCTTGGAAACTCTATGAAACAGATCTACTGTGTCCTCTAGGGTCAGTATGAGTCAGAATTGACTCGAATACAGTGGGTTTAGGTTTGGAATCAGCTACTACAGGGGTTGGCAAACTTCTGTAGATGAACAGGTAGTAAATATTTGAGGCTTGACAGGCCCGTCTCTATTGCAGCTACTCAACTCTGCCATCTTACCATGAAAGCAGGCACAGACAGTATGAAAACAAAGGGTGTGACTGTGTTCCAATAAAACTTGACTTATGAAAACAGGCCGTGGGCCAGAGTTGGCCTTCAGGCTACAGTTTGCCAACCGCTGATCTCGAATGCCTTCCACAAGCTTCTCCATACCCATGTGTGAGAAAATTGTGAACAGTATGGACATATTATGTTATTACATACTTCTTCATTGATGGTTGATGAAGACGGTTGCATTATAAATGAAGTATAACCATCCCACAAGTGACCCTCTTTTTTTTCCTCATCATCTGCCTTAGCTATTGAGTGCTGCAATAAAACAAATACGACAAATGAATGGCTTTAACAAACATGAACTTGTTTCCCCACAGTTTAGGAGGCTAGAAGTCAGAGCTCAGGTTGCCAACTCTAGGGGATGGCTCCTTCTCAGTTGGCCCTGGAGAAAGGTCTCCGTCTCTTCAGCTTCTGCTCCTGGGCCATCATCTTCACGGGGCTGTCCTCTCTTGTCCCTGTCTCAGCTCTATTCACTTGTTTAATCTGTTTTGTAATCTCCAAAGAGACTGACTCAAGATGCACCCTACACTAATCCTGCTTCAGTAACATAACAGGAAACTCATTCCCAAATCGGATGATAACAAGAGGCACAGAGGTTAAGATTTACAGCCCACGTCTTTGAGGGGAGACAATTCATTCCATAAAACCATCCAACACATAGTAAGTACTCAGGAAATAAATGTTGAATACTTGAGAAGGTACCTGAGAAATGGGTCTGAGTCACCCACATCTTTCTGATTGCATTTACTCTGGTTAGTATGGATGATAAAATCCTTCCCTTTAGCTCAGGGTCTCTCAGCTTCAGTGCAGTCACGTTTGATCCTCTTCCCCAGATGTAAAAACCATAAATGTCTGCAGACACTGACACACCTCTCCCGGGGGCACGCCGACATTGCCTCGTTGTTGGATGCCAACAAGTCAATTTTCAACTCATAGCAACCCGATGTGGCAGAGTGGAACTGCCCTTTCCAGGAGTAGATCGTCAAGTCTTTTCTCCCATCCAGTTCCTGGGTAGGCAGTTAGCAGCCAAGTACTTAATGGTTGAACCTCCAGGTCTCCTGACACTGGAGCTGGAGCTGATCTCCTTTGGGGCCCTGTCCTCTCCATCTGTGGAACCGCACACCATCCCCATCCCCCACAGCCTCTTCTCCTTCCTCTTGTTTCACCCTGCCTCCCCCAGCCCCACCCCAGCGCACACACACCTCTCCCTACAGCACTTCCCATTCTATAGAGGTTCTTGCTTACCCTCATCCAATGTTATTTCACCTGGCTCTTCCTCTAGGGTGCATCCCTTCTCTCTGAGAGTCTGCGGGCACCCTCCCTGAGGTCCCCTTGGAAATCCATGGGAGCTCTGAATGTGGAGGGAGGCTGTGGTGGGATGCTGGAAACTGCTGACCAAGTGGTGTTTTTCTTTGCCTTGTGAAATCTCCAGAAGAGGTGGCAAGAAAACCACTTAACAAAGATGGCCTTCCCTCCACGCTGGCCAGATTCAGACTAGGTCAGGCAGCCTGAGCTCTGGGCTGGGTGCCATGGGCCCAAACTGAGTTTGGCTTTATTCTATTTGTTGATATTATTTGTGTCATTCTGGGAAATAGTGGCATTGACTTTTTTGATTATTGAGCATTGAACATAGGCACCCGGGAGAAGCCCAGGTGGAGCAATGGTTAGGCGGTTGGGTAATAACCAAAGTGTTGGGTGGTACCAACTCACCCCTAGCTCTGCAGGACAAAGACCTAGAGATCTGCTGCGTGAAGATTGTGGTTGCTAGTGGCGGTGGAGTAAGTTCCAACTCATAGTGACACCTGTGTTCATAGTGACCCCTACATATAACTAAACAAAATGTTGCTTGATACTCTGTCTTTCTCACAATAGTAGGGACATTTGAGCCCATGGGGGCAGCCACTGTGTCAACCATCTCGTTGCGGGTCTCCCTGTTTTATTGCTGACTCTTCACTTTGCCACACAAGATGCCCTTCTCCGGGGATTGGTACCTCCTAATAACATGTCCAAAGCATGTGGGACAAACTCTCGCCATCCTAAGGAGCATCTGCCTGTACTTCTTCCAAGACAGGTTATAGCCTTAAAAAACCCAAAGGGGCCATTCTGCTCTGTCACATAGGGTCACTGTGAGTTGGAATCAACTCAATGGCCCCCAACTACAACAACAGGGCACCCAACAAAGCGCTGGTATGTATTTGCTCATTCTGTCCTCACAACCACTCGAGAAGTGGGTTCTCTTATTATCCCCATTTTATAGCTGAGGAAGTGGAAGCTCGGAGACACACTTTCCCTGAGGGAAGAGTAGCTGGGATTTGATCTCGGACAGTACTTACTTATCAAAGAATTGTGTAGCCAAAGAATTTGTTGAGAATACCCAAGCTGAGAAACCCTCAGCTGCAGGGGGAGGATTTTATTGTACAGAGTGATGGAAATGAAGGCAGTTAGAAAGGTCTTTGTAACTCAGGTCCATTTTTCATGTATTTATTCATGTAGTAGTGTTTATTTCCTGAGAACTCACGATGTGTTGGATGGTAAGGAATAAAGGAGGGTCCCTTTACCACTTACTGGCCTGACAGATACTGGAGGAACTCTGAGAGTATGGCCCCCAGATGCCCTTTCAGCTCAGTAATGAAGTCACTTCTGAGGTTCCCCCTTCAGCCAAAGATTGCACAGACCCATAAAACAAAACAAGACCAAAGGGGCACACCAGCCCAGTGGCAAGATGGGAACAGCAAAGCTAGTAATAGGGAACCTGAGGTTGAGAAGGGAGAGTGTTGACCTGTTGTAGGATTGTTAACTGTTTAATGAGAAACTAGTTTGTTCTGTAAGCCTTCAAGTAAAGTACCTTTAAAAAAAGAAAGAAAGTAAGCCAGATTAAAAAAAAAAGAAGAAGAAGAAAGGAGAGTCCTTCATGGGACTGTGATATTTGATTTCCATAATGCAACCATCTTCACACCAGTCGTCAGTGAAACAGTATACAAAATACATTCGTATGTGCATGGTTTTCTAACTATTGAATTCCAGATGGTAAAAACAAAAGTGGCTAACATTTAGTGATGTCTGTTTACTGCATGCCCAGTACAGTCTGGAATGCTTTGTCTTCAGTAATTTATTTAATCCTCACAGCAACCCTATAAAATAGATACTGTTGTGACTCCCATTTGTGGAGCACAGAGAATGTAAGTGACTTGGTGGATCTCCGGTAGTCCAGCTGTGAAGCCCTGTGCCCTAGGGCAGGGTTGTCAGAGCATATCCCATGGGCCTAATCTAGCCCCCTGCCTGTTTTTGTAAATAAAGTCTTGTTGAAACACAACCATGCCTACTCTTTTATGTGGTGTCTACAGCCCTACAACAGCCAAGTTGAGCAGTTGTGGCAGAGACTGTGTGGCCCACGATGCCAAGAATACTTACTGTTTGACCGTTTGCATAAAACATTTGCCGATCCCTGTTCTGAGGTCTTCTGTAATCACTAATTGTTGTGCTATCCTGCCACACAAGCCGTGGAACCCCTGCAGCCTGCTGAACTTGGAGGCTGTTTTGAAGAGTTTGAATGAGTGAGCATTTTGATGGCTACCAGAAAGAAAGAAAGGCAGGTGCTGCAATGGTTCTCTTAGAAGCTGGCTTCTTCTTGGTTTGGCTTAAGACTGGTCCAGTCAGCCAAGGTGTAGTCACCTTCTGTGACCTCAGGGAAAATGAGGAGGGACATAAAGAAGTCCCAGACTCTTTCCCCTCAGTTTACTTAATCTCTGAAGAAATCTGGTGCATCCTCCATAGCCCAAATCCTACATCACCTCTTCCATGCAGCCTCCCCTGATTGCTCAGGCAGAGCTTCCCAGAATCACCTTCTAAATAAGCTGCTTGCCCTGGAATCCCTGTCTTGGCATCTGCTTTTGGGGAGTCCAAACCAAGTCAATACCATTTCTTCTCCAGACCGTGACTTCTTAAGGGCAGGAGTTGTTTCTCCAGAACTCTGTACAGGTCCTGGTGCAGAGAAGGTACTCAAGTCAGCCAGTCACTGAAAAATTTACTGAGCAGCTGCTGTGTGCCAGGCACCCTGCTAAGCCCTGGGGACACAGCAGCTAACAAGACCAGCAAAATCCCTGCCCTCATGAGCTGAGATTCTAGAGATAGCCAAACAAATGAGTACATAAAATAACTCCAGGTAGTCTTAAGTGCATGAAAGAAACTAAAACAGGCACTTGCTAGATGCAAGCATTATCTGTCCTCACAAACCCCAACCCATTAATGGGATTCCAAATCACAGTGGCCCTATAGGACAGAGTAGAACTGCCTCATAAGAATTCCAGCATCGTCTTCATGAAATACTGCCACATCTTTCTCCTGAGGAGTGGCTGGTGGATTCAAACCACAGACCTTTTGGTTAGCAGCGGGGTGCTTTAACCCCTGCGCCACCAGGGCTCCCTTCTGTCCTTACAGAGGAATTTTTTTCTAAATGCTGATGTTTAGGCCTTGTCTTCAGAGATGTCTGATTCAGTTGGCCTGAAAGAGGGCACAGGCATTGTCCCTTCCCCTCCCCCCAGGTGTGGTTCTGATGTGCGTAAAGGGCCGTGTGGTGGGACAGAGGTGATGGAGAGCAGCCAGCCTCCAAGAAGAGCTGACCCTTGGCAGAGCCAGAGGGAGCAGCAGGAAGGGTGCTCTGGGCAGTTCTAGGGAACTGCATGTGGAGAGGACCCGGGGCATTAGGAAATGCAGCATGCAGAGGGTTCAGCACCATCAGAACTTGGGTTGCCAGGAGGGGCTGGAGAGACGAGGCTGGAAGTGTTGGCAGGGTCCGGGTCTGCGCGTTCTTAAACCAGTGTTGTTCAGATTGCAGGACTTCATGCACTGACAGGCCAGCAAATCAACTTGGTGAGTCACAGCCAGCATTAAAGAAAAAAAAAAGGAAGAAAAAAGAGTAGAATAGAAAATACCAGAGTGTGTCACTCATGAGGTCAATGTGGTTTGAAGCTTTTATTTCAAGTTTTATTAAGGTGAGCACCGCACTGCATTGTAAACTGCATTGCTTACCAGGGGTCTCAGTGGAAGAATTTGAGAGCCACTCTTTTCAGTCCCTGTGAAAGTTTGGAATTTAGCCCAAGGGCAATGGGGAGCTATTAAAGACTTTTTAGTGGGGCCACGACACAGTCGGATTGTGTTGAAAAGCTCACTGCAGCAGTGTGGCGAAGGGATTTGGGGGGAGTTGAGAATGGATTTTGAGAGGCGCCTAGGAGGCTGGTGGTGGTGACCTTGGGAGGGAAGATGAGACCCAGATTGTACTGAGGGCCAGTGGGGATCTACAGAAGGGACCTGTGTCCTGGAAAAAAAGCATCAGAGCCTGGAGGGGCTAGGAGGTTGGAAGACTGCATTTCAAGTTCCGCCTCCATTTCCTCCCTGGAGAGCTCCGATCCCTGACTCTTGTTACCTTTCCTGTGGTACAGGTATTACAGGAATGATGGACCATGGCATCTCACTTGAGTACCTCCTCTTTGCCAGATGCTCAGCTCCTGAGAAACTAAAGCCTGAATTAAGAGGATGTGGGCAGCTGTGAGTTGAAACTGACTCAACAGCCCCTGACAACAACAATGAACAGCTAGTTTGGCTTCTGTCCTGACCCCGTAGACCCTTAATCCTTCTATGTTTTTCTCACCCCTGAGAGTTAAACCCACAGTGGGGCCATCAGAGTCTCTGAGCAGCTTGGAGGTAGGCTCACCCGTGACCTTGGGAGAGGCAGCAGCTTGGAGTACTGTAGAGCCCTCAGCCTCAGATTTGGCCTCTCCAGTACCTGGGCCTGGGCCTGTTCCTCATACCTCCTGAGTCCAACCTAAGTGTGTCTTTCTCTTCCCTTAGCAGAGAGCTGTTTTCATTGGCATGGGATGGAGACTGGTGACTCTGCTTGGTTGGTACAGGCCCGGGCTTGTTTGGCCTCCCAGACACTTAGTTTTGGCCTCTTGACTCCGCTGAGGTTGGCACTCAAGTATAGCCTTGCCCACCATGCCATTCACTGCCAGTATGAGTGGCCCTTAGAGAACGTGTTTGTCAAGTCAAGGTTGACAAACTCTGCAAGCCACCGTCTGTTGACTGACTGACTTTTGTGAGGAGATTCTGGCTGACTGGCTGCTTCTGCTCGGTCTCTGCGGCCTGGTCTTCCCTTCTGCTGAGAGCAGAGGAGCTGGCTGTGGGCGGGGACGCAGTGTCTGCAGGGACAGCTGGCTGCCATGTTGGCTGGGGTGGGCCGGATGGAAGCGACAGGATTCTGTGACTGTCACGCTGGATTCCTTGGAGAGCTTTAAAAGGCGGTGTGTAAGAAACAGGAAATGAAGAAGGCACACTTGATCTCAGCCAAAAAGCTGAGAAGTGATTGGAGAAGACAAAATCTCTTAAAAGTTATGTTCATCTTTTACATTTCAGTCATTCATTCGACAAGTGTTTATTCAACATATATTCTGAACCAGACACTGATCCAAGTGCTAACTATTGATCAAGAGGGAACAATCAAGTTATAATCCCTATCTTCATGGAGACTATTAAAGTCTCAAGCTGCATGATCCAATAAAAACGTAGTACAAGTTTTAAGTAAAAGCCACATGTTGCTGTTAGGTGCCACTGACTCAGTTCCACATACTAATTTGAAGTTTTCTATTAGCCATGTTAAAAACTATAAAATGAATAATGAAATTAATTTTAATTATTTAACCTGACAATAGTAAAACAAATTGTGCTGACATATAATCAATCTTTTAAAATTATTACTAATACATCATTTTACTTTTCTTTTAACTAACTCTTTGAGATTTGGTGTACATTTTATACTTCCATTACATCTCAATTTGGACTAGCCGCATTTCATGGTCTCAGGAGCTACCTATGGCCCATGGCTACTGTACAGAGTCTAAGGGAGGGGTAACAGCACACAACTAAATACTCCCCTGATTGTTCATTACTTGGTAATAAATGCCATAAAGGAAAAATACAGGGTGCAGTGAAAGCTAACCTAGTACAAGGGGGGAGGTGGTCTGGTGGTGGTGGTATCAGGGAAGGCTTCCTGGAGGCAGTGGTGTTGTGAAATTCATGCAGAAAGTTAAAGGTAAAAGAAAGGGGATGAGCATCCAGGGCAGAGGGAATAGCTGTGCATAGGCCCCAAGGTGGCAAGGAGTATGCTGCTTTTGAGGGACAATGAGAAGGTAGAATGCTGGTGTGGCAGCAACAGAGGCAGAGAAGTGAGGGATGTGATGGGAGAGGAGGGCGGAAGCTAGGGCAGACAAAGCTTCCTGCATGGGCATGGTGCAGGGTAAGCCTCAGCTAATTATGACAGCTGGCAGTGTAGAGCCAGCTGCTGCTTGCACAGTTATCTCACACATGGCAGGTTGGCTGGTGCAGTGGATGCCTCTAGGCCTTGGGAGCAGCCATTGCTCCTTCTGCAAGGCCAACAGAATCCCGATCTTGTCTGGTTGGCCATGTGTTCAGTCCCAAGGGAGGAAGGAGGATTGGACAAAGCTCCTTCAGTGGGGAGTGGTGTAGCTGTGATTAACAGAATGAAACTGATTTTAATAATGTGTTTATTAAATATAAGAGGTCTGCTGGGAGATGTTGGTGGAGATGTTTCTCTGAGGCAAAGTGCAGAGGACAGGGGAAGGAGCTCCTTTCCCATTTTCTTCCTCCTTACTTAGAATAGGTCATGTCAATTTGTGATGCTTGGACCTGTGGCTGTGGTTTCTTGGTTCCATACTGAAAACTCTGTTTCATTCTAGCTTACCGTAGTCTGAGGACAAATTCAATATCAACATGCATTCTTGCAGAGGAGTGAGAGTAAGCAGAAGGTCCACCCTATTCTTTGAAGAGCATGACTTAGAAGTTATGTGCATCGCTTTTGAGTCCATCCACATAACTGCAGTTTAGTCACAAGACCACAACCTAACTGCAAGAGCAACTGAGAAATGTAATCTGCATTCTGGGAAACAGAGTGCCCAGGTACAAATCAGGAGTTCATTTATTGTAGAAGGGAAGAAGAAGAGAAAGAATACTGGGGATCACATAACAATATCACAGTGTAGCTCAAACTGTGAGTGGTGATTAGTACCAACCACTGGAATTATGGGAGACTTTATCTTTTTACGTTATGTTGCTCCATTCCGCTTTCTTACCCTGGGCGTGCATTTTCTGTTGCTAAAAAATGAATGAAATATAAGAAAGTGTTACTGATGGTTGGTGCACACATGATGCTTGTGCATAACAGCGTGAGGCTGTGGGTTCCTTATGCATTAGTGATGTAACTAATGCTTGTTGGCTGACTTGTTGTTGTTGGTTACCTTTGAGTGGATGTTCAGATTACGTAGTGCCAATTACAATCACGATACTAGATGCCAAGGATACAGCAGTGATCAAGACAGACCAGGCCACCACCCTTAGAAAGTGAATCCATGAATATGCAATATATTTTAAGATAGTAATCAGAATTGTAAAGGTGAAACATAGTGAGGGGATGGAAGGATCTCTGGGTGGCACAATTTGTATTCAACTCTGAGCCTAAAGGCTGGGGTTTTGAATGCATTCAGTGTCACTGAAGAAGAAAGTTCAGGCAATCTGCTTCTGTAAAGATTACAGCCAAGAAAACTCTGTGGAAGACAGTTCTACTCCGTAACATACAGGGATGCTATGAGTCAGAATCCACTCGATGGCAACAGGTGAGGGGATGAAATGGAGTAGATGATTGGGAGAACGGTTTGATAACGTGATCAGAGGAGGCACCTCTAAGGAGGTGAATACACTTGAATAGTGTGGGAACCATCCAGGTAAAGATCTGAGGGAAGAGAATTCCTGGTGGACGTAACAGCAAGTGCAGAAGCCACGAGGTGGGAAGCAAAGCAGGCCTGAGTGACAGCAGGCAACCGGTGTCCCACGAGAGAGGACAGGAGGGTGGAGGGATGGGCAAAGCCCACACTGTGTAGGGGCTTGGATGAGGTGTGCAGTTAGGCAATTTGGGTGTTACTGTAAGTCGTGATAGCCAAAAGATATTTTTCCTTATTATTTGCAGTTGTTTTCCAAATATGGAAAAAGATTCCTTTGGGACGGTGTGACGTAGTACAATGAGATTTGCTGCTTGTTCCGGCTCTGCCTTTCATTAGCTGTAGGTCTGAGAAATTTATCTAACTTGGTGGTCTGTCAGGTTCTGTGTTTCTGAGGTTGGAGATGAGAGCTAGTTGGATGTCCTGTCTTAAGAGTTTTATGTGTCTTAAGGATGAAGTGTCATCCTCACAACAGTCCTGGGAGGCGGATGCCATTTTTATCCCCATTTGACAGAGGAGAAAAGTGAGGCAGAGAAGTTAAGCAAGATCCCACATCACCGCTAACCTAAAGGGTGGTGGTTCAGATCCACCAACTGCTCCTTAGAAACCCAATGGGACAGTTCCACTCTGTCCTAGAGGGTTGCTGTGTGTTAGAATTCACTTGACAGCAATGAGCTTGTGCTTGGTTAGAGACAGAGCCAGGGTTTGAGTCTAAGCACTCAGGAACCAGTGGGATTCTGTTTAATCACCAAACTGTTCTCCGTTCCTGCTGACTCCTCACGGGCTGCTTGGGAGAGTCCAGTGAGGGAAGATTTGTGACAGCAATTTGCAAGAACATAAATGCTAAGCAAATATATGAATATGATTGTAATACCCTCGATTCTCTCTTAAATTGTTTATTTAGTTTTTTACTTCTAAGCCCCTAATCCAACTCAACAGCAGTGGGTTTAATGAAATAATTGCTTCAGGCTTTGATCATTAATGAGCAATGGGGGAAGAGTGGTGCAAATACTTAACGTACTCTGCTACCCATCAAAAGGTCAAAGTTTCAAGTCTGCCCAGAGGTGCCCCAGAAGAAAGGCCTGGCTGTCTACTTTCGAAAAAGCAGTCATTGAAGACCCTGTGGAGTGAAGGTCTACTGTGAGACACTGAGTCAGAGTCAGCTTGATGGCAACAGATTTTACCATGGAGAAAGTAGAGTGTCGTCACCAAACCAGGCATCACTACACTTGGGACACCCGGACGTTGTGCACCTCCTGATGAGATGCACGCAGAAGTGCTCAGTTTCAAATAGAAGCATTCTCCTCTGCCTGCACCACGTGAATCTGAGCCTCATTCGCATTTGAAAGCTGACTTCCAGTCTCTGGGAAACAGGGCGGAAAGAGGAATAAGATGAACATTCCTGCAAGGATACCAACGGATGAATCCAGAACCTGAGGTATTCTACAGCTAACTTGCTTTCTTCATCCTCTCAATAACCTGAATCAAAAGGAGAGGGAGGCAGTTTGCCTCCTGGGTCATTTTCATTTATTTTGTCTAGTGTGAATCAGTGTAAGAGGCACAATAAGCAGATGTGACGTGTGGACTTCATTTCTGTCCTGATTCTCATAAGCCAACCAAGAGGTCATTTTGAGACAGCAGACAAGACTGAGTGAGGATTGGGTTCAAAATGATAAAAGGAATTACCGTGAATTTTTTAATGTGTCATTAGAGAACACATGTATATTTCTAAATGAAGTATAGCCAAAAGAATAAACTTACCGTCTGGATTTGTTTTAAATGCACTGGTAGAGGAAACAAACTGGCCAGAAAGCTTAGATGAAACGTGGAAAAACCCTGGGAAACTGTTTCATCTGACTGATGAGTGTACAGTGGTTCATTTCGTTGTTCTCTCTGCTATTATACATGTTTGAATGTTTCATTAAAAAAGTTCTAGTCCTCACCAAGAAACCACTTTACAAAAAAAGAAGTGTGTATGGGGGAACTCTCAGTGTTTAAAATTGCATAAAATTGAGCTAACCTCAAAACAAGAAGAAAGACATTTAAAAAACTCATAAATCACCTGGGTCATGCAATATCAGTGTAATGGTGTAATTAGAGGAGATCATCCATTACAAAGACTAATTTTAAGACATCTGTTGCTGTCGGGGGCAGATGGCAGCAGAGTGGGACATTCAAGGCAGGACATTTAGAATCAGACAGCCTGGCTTTAGATCCATCTCTGCTGCTTACAGCTGAGTTTAGGCTGATGGTTTAAACTTCCTGTCCTCAATTTCCTTATCTGTAAAATGGGATCAAAATTGTACCAACCTCATGCGGCTTAGTAGGAAAGGCACTCAAGACAGTATTTGGTTCCTAAACCAAAACAAATCCACTGCCATCAAGTCAATTCTGACTTACAGTGACCATGCAGGACAGAGTAAAACTGCTCCGGAAGGTTGCCAAGGCTGACCTCTTCACAGAAACTAACTGTCATGTCTTGGTACCAGGAGCAGCTGGGGGCTTTGAACCACTGACCTTTTGATTAGCAGCTGAATGCTTAACCACTATAGAACCAGAGCTTCTTAACTTGCTGCTAGAGAACACTTAAACCTTTTGTGAACAAATTAATTTTTTAAAATTTTTGTTTATATGTTTTTTTCATTAATGTAATGCATGCTGAATCATTGAGTGTGCCTGAAATCTTGGTAGTAAAGATTTATTTTTCCTTGCCTCATTCCACCAATCCTCCCCTCAGAGATCAGAGGGACGTATGTCCCACATAGTCTTTATCTAAATCCATATTTTACTTACCAAAAATAGTGATTCAGCACCACTTCATATCTGTAAGCATAACCCGTTGCTCTCGAGTCACTTCTGACTCATAGCTACCCTAGAGGACAGAGGAGAACTGCCCCATAAAGTTTCCAAGGAGCACCTGGTGGACTTGAACTGCTGACTTTTTGGTTAGCAGATGTAGCACTTAACCACCTCACCACCGAGGTTTTCTCTTGGGGGAAGAGACCCGGCCATCGACTCCCATAACGATTACAACTCTGTGGGGCAGTTTAGCTTTGGTACATGGGATCGCTGTGAATGGAAAATCTGCTCCGTGGCTCCTACCAATAACAACAAACTTTTTCTCTAACATTCCCCCCCTGCACTTGCTTTCCTTCCCCCAAATTAAAACACTGTTGCTCTGTAAGCCACAGAACAAGTCCCTTCATGCTTTAAGATGATGTGAAAAGGTTCCAGGTAAGGTGTGTGTGCATGGCAGGGAAGAAAGATGTTGAAGAGAGCTTTCAGCTTTTGTCCTGGAAACTTCTGAATCATTTGGATCACGCATGACCAGAGTGTATTCTGGCTTTGTGGTAGTTGGTCGTTGCCACTGAGTCCTCCGAGACTCGTGGTGACCCTGATTCACGATGACACCATATGTGCAGAGCAGAGCTGCGCTATAGGGTTTCAAGACCATGACCTCTCAGAAGGTGGGCAAGCCTTGCATCCCAGGTGCCTGTGGGTGGGCTTGAACCACCGACCTTTCAGTCTAGTCCAGTGCTTGGCCATTCAGCCCTCCCAGGGACTCGTAGTCATACATTTGTTGTTGTCAGTTGTCTCCAAGCTGTGGCAAACGAATACAAAGAATTCGAATAGTGTGTTCCGAGTCACAGAAAGGAGCCCTGGGGATGCCGTGGTTAAAACACTCTGCTGCCAATCACAAGGTCACTGATTCAAACCCACTAGCCACTCTGCAGGACAAAAGCATGGCGGTCTGCTTCCTTAAAGATTTGTCCCTTTGGACTACCCTGTGGGGCAGTTCTTGTCTGTCCTGAGGGTTGCTTTGAGTCGGAATTGACTTTGTGGCAAAAGGTTTGTTTTTAATAATGGGTCATTTGAGGTTGGGATTGGGATGAGCAAGAGAAGAGGGAAGCTGGAGGATGAGAGGGCTGCCGTAGTGTCTCCTGAGAGTAAGCAAGTGAGCACCAACTCACAGCAAAAAAGATCTTGTCTCCTGCCTCCTGCTTCCTTGCCCACCTCACCTGGTGCGATAATCGAACTCCTGTGATCTCCCAGGACTTGACGTCCTGAGCTGCCGCTGGTTAGGGCGGACTCTCCCTGACCATAAGAGTTCTTTGGGTTTTGCTTTAAGCCTTGTTTGTTGGTTGTGGGTTGTAGGGTTTGTTTTCTTTTAATTGCTCTAAATGAGAAATCCTCTATAAATTTTGCATTTTGCTCCAGGGCCTGGCAGAACCCAACCAGAAATCAGCAGAGCGTGTGTGGTCCTGTCTCAGTCTGTTTCCACACATTGGGTGCCTTTGGAAGGTTGCCTCTTGCGGGCCTAGCAAATATTGGAAGCCAAAAAAAAAATATTGGAAAATGAGTTGTAAAATGAAGGCATCAGAACATAAGTAATGTGAAAAAAAAAAAGCCAATAGCAAATGGTCACATGCTGCCTGATCCCACTTATGCAGTGTTCTCAGAATGACAACGTTATGGAGATGGAGGACAGATTAGGGTTTGTAAAGGGTTAAGGGAGGAGCCCGGATGGTGAAGTGGTTAAGTGTTCAGCTGCTAACCAAAAGGGCAGCAGTTTGAACCCTTCAGCTGCTACTTGGAAGAAAGACGTGACCATCTGCTTCTATAAGGATTCCCAAAAAACTCCAACTTGTTGCCATCCAGTCGATTCTGACTCCTAGTGAACCTGTAGGACAGAATGGAACTGCCCCCAGAGGGTTTCCAAGGAACAAATGGTGGATTTGAATGGATGGCTTTTTGGCTGGTAGCTGAAATCTTAACCGCTTTGCCACTAGCTTTGGAAACCCTCTGAGGGCAGCTCTAGTCTGTCCTATGGGGTCGCCATGAATTGCAGTCAACTCCAAGGCAGCTGGTTTTGTAGGTTAGGGGTCAGGGATGGGGCCAGGTGGGGGAGTGAGTGGAATGGTGAAGGGCAGTCCCAGTGAGATCTTGTGGTGATGGAATAGCTCAGTTTCTTATTCCTGGTGGTGGTTATAGGATACTAACTGTAATAAAAGCAATGCTGAACAACACACACATGTGGCACCTATGTTGGGTTCCTGGTTTTGACATCATACTACAGCTATCTAGTGTGTAACCACCACAGGAAACTGGGTGAAAGGGACCTGGGAACTCTCAGTCCTTGTGACTCCATATGAGTCTATGTTGTCGCTCTTGTTTTGTGTCGTCAAGTTGATCCCAGCTGAGAGCAATCTTGTAGGACCCAGTAAGGCTGCCCTATAGGGTTTCCTATGTTGAAACCTTTAGGGGAGCTGATCACAAGGTCTTTTCTCCAGCAATGGTGGAGTTGAGCCCCAAAGTTTTGATTAGCAGCTGAGTGATCAATTGCTGCGCCACCGGTGCTCCTTCTGTGAATGCCTAACAATCTCAAAATACAAAACTTGTGAAAAATCCCATAAACAAAAAGACAAAACTGGATTAGCCAACTAACAGCTCCTTGTTTTAAATGCAATCAAGCAAAAGGGCAGCATAGGGAGAATCTCCAGTGGACTGTATGTATTCTGCACAAAGTTCATGTAAAAGAGAACTTAACAAGCAGAAGCAGCGATTGAGCTTAGTCTGGAACTCTAATTTGAGACGGATGCTAGTTTTCCTCTGTCTCGTAAGAATTCCTAGAACTCATCCACTTGGCTGAAAGATGTAGCTGAATATTAGATGGCTGTAGAGGCACTTTGAAGTAACTATTCAAGTCTTCCAAAGAGAGTTTGGGACAAAAGCCTTCAGATAACAGACTAGACATAGTGTGAGGGGTAAGAAAACAAGGTGTTGCCATTGGTAATGTAAATTGGATTAGCCACCCTGGGGGGCAGTTTGCAGATGTCTTTGCCAAATTTACATGGGTGAGCTCAACAGTTTTACTTCGGGGTATCCCTCCTAGAAGAATATACCCAAGAAGACTTTTCTAGTTCACTGTGATGTTAGGATAATGAAAACCTGGGAAACCCAGGGACTCACCAAATCGACTGTGGTGTAGATGTGTCATAGAATACTATGCAGCAATGAAAAAGCATAAACTAGATCTGTGTCATGACACAGGAAGAAACACCAAGAGACTTTGTAATGTTAGAATGAAAAATGCCTAGAGCAATATACAGAGATCGATGACACTGATTAAAAACATTCATAAAATACATTATAAAGTAATACTGTGTATTTTTATGAACAAATGTACATGCTTGTGTGTGCTTATGAATATAAAAAGGTCTGTTCATCATATTAGTAGTTGTGAATGTGTCTGGTGGGATGTAGAGGCCAAAAGCAATTTTAATCTTCTATAGCATTTTAAAAGTAGTTTACAAGTGGCTTAAGATGTTACTTGTGTAATTAAAATTTTATTCTGAAAAAATAGAGTTTACTTTCTTTTCTTAGCAGGAGAGAGGTACAAGTTGACTGTGCTATCTACACATGCTAGTGATTTTTGGTTACCCGTTAGTGAATCCCACCTACGTCTGGATAACGAATCCCACTGTAGGATGTCAACTTTATGAGAGGAGGGAATGTGTCTGATCAGACACCAATGAGCAAATAAGCTCAGAAAAGTTAAATAGCTGGTCCAAGTGAAACAGCTAGTCTGCTATAGAGCCTATCTTTGAGCTCAAGTCCAACTCAAGGCTACAGCGCTTCAGCAGTAAAACACAACTCCTCCTCAGTAGGTGGAAACCCCGGTGGTGCAGTGGTTAAGTGTTACAGCTGCTAACCCAAAGGGCAGCAGTTCATTTGCATCAGGTACTCCTTGGAAACTCTATGAAGCAGCTCCTTCTGTTGTGTCCTGTTGGGTCGCTATGAGTCGGACTTGGCAGCAATGGGTTTAATTTTTGGTTTTCTCCTCAATATACTGTCCAAAGGAGAAAAAAATGACTAGACAGTGGTAAGTGTGGTTCCTTGTAAGCTGAATACATTGTGAGCAGAGGACTACCTGTACAAGAAAGCAAATTGCTTTCTCTTGCTCTTTCCAAGGCCCCAAATGGTCTTTGACTCTTAAAAAGCTCTCAGGGGAAAAAAAGAAAAGTAAAATAAATTAATGAATAAGGAGTAGCTTTTCTTTTTAGTGTGTAGTATAAGCCAAACTCATGTTTAATTTGGATCGTTGAAGCCTGGGGTTGCAGTGATTAAGAGCTATGGCTGCTAACCAGAAGGTTGGCGGTTTAAATTCACCACCTGCTCCTTGAAAAACTCTGTGGGACAGTTCTGTTCTGTACTGAGGGGCCTAGGGTGGATGGCAGCAGGTTTCGTTTTTGGTTTTCCTTGTTCTGGAGGGAATGAATGCGAGGGGGATGGAGACATGGACAGAAGAAGGCTTGGTGACTGCATGAGTGTAGCCCGTGGAGCTCGGCCCCTTGGTGGCCGAAGTCCCCTGCGGTGACTGTGGCACCTGAATTCACTGACTGCACCCATGCTTTATTCCTACACTCACTTGGACACTGAAGACCTAGGATGGTGTCTTAGTTATCTACTCCGGCTGTTGCAGAAATACCATAAGTAGATGGCTTTAACAAACAGAAATTTATTCTCTCCTGGTCTAGAATGCTAGAAGTCTGAATTCAGGGTGCCGGCGGCTCCAGGGGCTGGCTGTCTCTGTCTGTCAGCTCTGGAAGAATATTCTTGTCATCAATCTTTCTTGGTCCAGGAGCTTCTCAGCACAGGGACCCAGGGTCCAAAGGACACACTCGACTCCTGGCTCTTTTTGTTTGGTGATAATGAAGTCACTTTCCTTCCTGCTTGCTTCTCTCTTTGATATCTCAAAAGAGATTGACTCAAGTACAACCTAATCCTGGGGATTGATTCCAGACTCATGAACATCATAAAGATCAGGATTCATAGTCATTGGAAAACTGCATCAGATCACAGAATGCAGGACAACCACACAAGGCTGGGAATCACAGCTTAGCCAAGTTAACACAATTTTTTGGGGGGTGGGGAGGGAGAGACACAATTCAGTTGGTAACAAATGTGAAATGTGTGTATCAGAATGGAAGACACAGTCTCCTAAGACTGTGCTGATCTGCAGGACGTGCCCTGGTATCCCATCCATGTGTAATCATCTGTACCGACCCTAACCCACTGCCTTCAAGCAGGTTCCAATTCATAGAGACCCTACAGGACAAAGGAGAACTGCCCTACAGAGTTTCCAAGGCTGTAAGTCTTTACAGAAACAGACGGCCACTGCCACATCTTTCTCCTCTGGAGCAGCTGTTGGGTTCAAACTGCTTACTTTGAGCTGGCAGCAAGGGCTTTAACTACCATGCCACCAACACTAAGATGGGTCAAAAAAAGAAAAGAAAAACCATTTGAAACATTTTTAGAGCAGTTTAATGCAATTGTTATGTCTGTTGAATCTATGTTTTAAAATGTGGGGGTTTGCATTTTGCATGTCTTTGGGTCTTTTTTAAGTTTTATTTTTTAGTAAGTTTCATTGTACAGAATTATTGGTGTGCTATGGATCGAAAGGAAACCCTGGTGCTGTAGTGGTTGAGTGCTACAGCTGCTAACCAAAAGATCAGCAGTTTGAATCCACCAGGCACTCTTTGGAAACTATGGGGCAGTTCTACTCTGTGTATAGGGTTGCTAAGAGTAGGAATTTGCTTGACAGCAGTGGCTCTATAGATTGAAAAGTAAGGGGGTAGGGTTCACTGTTCCCTCACCACGGTCTGAGAAGCACTGTTTTAATAGCTTAAATAACAAACAGCAGATCAGAAGGGAGGTAATATGAATGTTGATGGATTATGAAGCATGTAACAATGCCACTGGACAACTTGTGTAGAAATTGTTGAATGAGAACTTACACTACTGTGCAAACCTTCACTGAAAACACAATAAAATATTATTTAAAAAATAGTAATATATATACGTGAGGCTGTCAGAGCAGCTCCTCTCTAGAGGGAAGATGGGAGGGTGGAAAGAAGGAGACAGGAGTTGGTTGACTGAATATGGGAAGTCCAGGGTGGAAAAGACGAGGGTGCTGTCAAAGGGTTGCGAGAGCAGCTAGTTACATAGAGGTATGTGTGCTGGGCTTTCTGTGGTACGTTGACTTGGATTGTAAATGTTCACTTAAAGCACTATATTTTAAAAACAATGATAGTAGGAGAGGGAAAAAATCGATGCAGCTGTAAGTAAAATAGAACTGGTTGTGAGTTGGTATCCTTAGGTGTTTACACAGAAGATCTGAACTGGCTCTGTGTTCACGGGGCCAGCTTTTGTTTCAGGATGGTGTGGCCGGGGGAACTGGTTCTGGAAATGGGCTGCTTGAGTTCAAATGCACTCCCCACCACTTGATAGCTATGCAGTCTTACCCAAGTCATTAATTTCTTTCAGCCTCTGTTTCCTTATCTGTAAAATGGGAATAATAACAATTGATTATGTCATAGAGTCATCAAGAAGATTAAATGAGATCATGTACCTGGAAGGCAGTACCTGGCCCATGGGAAGTTCACTGTCATCTGTTACCACCTTTAGGATAATTCTCCACTCAGAACTTGTTTCCTCATCTGCAAGGCTTGTGTATTTTGTTTGATTTAATAGATTTTCCAGATCACTTCCAAAAAGTAAGTCACCTTTTAAATTTCTTTTTCTCACTTCTTTATTCTTTTACTGGTTTTTTTGTTTTTTTTTTTTTTCCTTTTGGTCATATTTTCTGAACCTACATCCATGTCTAAATACTTGAAGTTGCGATTGTTCTGGAAACCTCATGTATTCTCCTTGGCCCCAGACGTGTTAAACACTGAGACTAGTGTGAGCCTTGGGGTAGTGAAGGCTTTGTGCAGGTGGTTTTGGAAACCCAGCTTTTCCATTTAGCCATCCCAGCCCTTTTTTGCAGAGTCACCATCTGGAATGCTTCTGAACTTATTACAATATGGGACATGGGGCCAGCAGCAAACCTGGCGCATGGCTGAGATGCCTGCTTGGCTGTTTGGAGAACCACGAAAGTGAACTTCTTGGTGTCTAATTGTATTCCTCAAGAGCTGGGCCTCCTCCTGTTTTAACTGTTGATGTAGATGGAGAGAGAGTGAAAGGGTGTTTGCATATAAACATTAACACTTTTTAAGATTTTTATATTCCAGTGGATCTGATGTCTTTTTTTTTTTTTTGCTTCATAATTTTTTTCTTTTTTAGGCATTAGCAGGGAGTCCTCAGGCCAAATTTAGTGAAAGCATTTACAAATTCGAGGGGTATCGTGAAATCTTCCAGCTCAAGGCCTTGAGGGGCCATGCTGGTGATGTTGATGAGCTCAGCCTGTCGAGTGAGGACTGTGGTGACTGGAGAGCACCAGCCCTGTGTGTCCGGCCATTGGCACTGTGATTGTCCATAGCAGACACTCAATAAATGTTGATTGAATGAATATATGTATTTGTTAAGCCCACTCATCCATCCTGCAACAAATGCTTCTTACACTGCTATCAAGGACCATTGGGAACTCTTGGGAACATATCGTGGCTGTTGTTGGATGCCGTCAAGTGGATTTCAACTCATGGTGACCCCATGTGACAGAGTAGAACCCCCGCCTTGGGGTTTTCTAGGTGGCAGTCTTTACGGGAGCTAATCACCAGGTCTTTCTCCTGCAGAACCACTGAGTGGTTTTGAACTGCCAACCTTTCAGTTAGCAGCCAAGTGCTTAGCCCCTAGGACTATTTGTGGGGAATATAGTAGTGGGCAAAAAAGACAGAGTCCCTGCCACTGGGGAGCTCACAGTCGGGGGACTAGGGGAACAGAAATGAATAAGTCATAAATGCGTGTAAGACTTATTATAGTGATTGGTGTGTTAAAGAGTAGTGCGCGGGCCTTTGGAGTCTCCCATAAGGTAGTCAGCCCCTCTAGAGGGCCAGGTGCCACAGGTTAGGGTGGGCTGCAGCCCTGGGAAGGCCGAGGGCCTCGTGCTAAAGCTGAGATTTCTGAAGGGCATGAAGGAGGAAATGATGTTTGAAGTAGCAAGAACACCCTGTGCAAAGTCCCTGTGGCAGGAGGGAGTGTTGACCGAGAGCATGACCAGTGGGCTGGGATGAGGAGTGGAGAGGAAGGGCATTGTGGCCCAAGCACAGAGAAACCAGATCACTGGGGGACTTGGCGGCTGTGTGCAGAAATCTCTGCTTCATCCCAAGAACAGTGGAAAGAACTGGGAAGATTACAGGCGAGGATGGGAGGAGGGCAGGAGATGTTTTCAGAAGTCCCTCGGGCCTCTGTGCAGAGAACATGCTGCAGGGGGCAGAGTGGTCCCCAGGGAGACATCATGGAGGCTGTGGCCGCCAGCCACATGAGCGAGGACAACGCTCTGGACCTGGTGATGGCAGTGGAGGTGATGAAGGGTCCCAGGGATGTTTAGGGGGTGAACTTGACAAAACCTGGTGAAGGATTGGATGCGAGGGCTGAAGGAGGAGAGGACAAAGAAGATCCTGGTGTTTTGGTGTGAGCAACTGCACCTCCAGAGGTGGGGCAGCCTGGGGGAGAGCCAGCTTGCAGCCATCAGGTGTATGCTGACTTGAAATCAAATGAGGGGTGGGGGTGCCCAGAACTGCCCAGGTTGGGGTGTCAGCTGTTGTCCATCCAAAAGCCTGTGATGGCTGATGGCAGGTTTGGGTTTCTACACCTCTGAAGGATGCTGAGAGTTGGCCCCCTCCAAAATCCTCTTAGCCAGCAGGCCATCTGTCCTTTCCATCCAGCCCATAGAGCAGACAGGGCCACTGTCCTCAGCCAAGGTAGCCACAGAGCTAGGGGCGAGGGGGGAGTGCACAGAAAGGTGAGCCACTGCCTGCCTGGGACCCTCCATCTGCTTTTGATCCCTTCTGAGCTTTGAAGTCACCCCTGCCCCCACCTCCAGCTGTCATCTCTCTGCTCCTCCAGCAGCCCCACGCTCCCTCAGTGCTTCTGGGTCCCTGGAGACAGGGGTGGTGACAAGGGAAACAAATGATGCGAGCTGCAGGCAGCAGCAGGCCTAGGAGGGGCCAGCGGGCGTCATGGTCTCCTTTCCTCTTTCTTCCTCCTCTTGGGGCCTATCTGTAGCAGCCGGGGGTCCTGGGGCTTGCAACAATGCCACACAGACAAAAAAAAAAAAGTTTTTTGTAAATGAATCCCATGCCTTTGCTTCCTTCCCTGACTTTCTGAAAGGGAGGCTGAGTTCTTCTCCTCCCCCAGCTTCTGTTAAGACTGATTCCTCTCTTTCTCCCCTGCAAAGAGAATAAGCAGCTCTCCTATTTCAGGTAATTGTGAGACAGGAGGGAGAAGCTCTTCCCTACCCCCACCAAGATGCAGGAGAGCCTAGCTCTGCCCCTCAAACCACAATAGGAACTCGTAGTTTCCTGGTGATTCTTGGGACAGTTCCCACTGTCTTCTTGGAATGAAAGGAATGATGTGTTTCACTCCTGTGTCTGTGAAAATGAAGTAATGGCAGTGCCTACCACTGGCCGAGCACCCATGCCAGGCTTCTCTGCCCTTCTTCTTCAGGATAACCTGAGGGGGTAGGAGGGAACTGTTATTTTCTCCACCTTTACAGATGAGGCTCAGAAAAGTTAAAAAACTTGCCCACACCTAGGTAGCTTGTAAATGACGTAGCTGGGATTTGAACCCCTGCAGCCAGATGACAGAACCCAGGCCCTGGCTGAGTAGCTTAGTGCACCTTGGAACTGGATGGGCCCTGAGTTCAAATTCCATCCCAGTTCTACTTGCAAGTTATAGTGAAAGGCATAGGCTTTAGACCCAGACTACGTGGCTGTGAATCCTGGCTCCATCACTAACTACCTGGGCCTCTTCCAGAGCCTGCATCTCCTCATCTCTACCTACTACGTTGTAGGATTAAATGAGCCCAACTGGTGTAAGGAGCTTAGAGCAGAGCTTAGCCCGAGTAACCAGAAAACCAAACCTGCTGCTGTTGATTGATTGCTTCTTACAGTGATACTATAGGGCAGGGTAGAACTGTCCCCAAGGGTCTCCAAGGCTGTAAGCTTTGTGGAAGCAGACTGCCGCATTGTCCCCGCAAGGAGCCCCTGGTGGACTCCAACCACTGACCTTTTAGTTAGCAGGTGAACACTTAACCACTGTTAAAGATTAACCAAAAACCAAACCCGTTGCTGTTGAGTCCACAACAGGTCATAGTGACCTTATAAGACAGAGCAAAAGTGCCCATAGAGCCTTCAAGGAGCCACTGGTGGATTCAGACTGGCAGACTTTGGGTAGGCCACTGTAGCTTTTAACCATCATGCCATCCTTTAAGAACTGCAGCCTGGACAACCCCGTGTGGACTTCTGCTGTGTCACAAGGTGTCACTATGAGTCAAAAGTTGACAGCACCTAAGAACAGCATGCTTTGATCAGACCTAAATTTGTGTTTATTGGCCTGTTGGGAAACACAAGATAAATAGTTGTATATCGCAGTGTGGTTGAGAGAATTAAAGGGGACGGTGCGAAAGTGATCAGCAAAATTGCCTGGCATGTAATATGTGCTCAGAAAATGAGAGGATTAGAATTTTTTTATGATTGTGATTAAGTGAAAGTATACAATCCAAATCAATTTTGCATGCCTGCCTATCTGCAACTCCATCTGTTCTTCTCACTCTGTGACAGCACACTCCTCCTTTTCGCTCTTTAATTCTGCTGTCCTCTTAACCAGCCTCTGCCCCTCCTCTCCGCTTTCTCCTCTCCCATCTAGAAAGAAACCAGTAAGACTGCCTCCTATGACTGTATAAAACCATAAAGTACACACACCGCATGCTCCCACTGTGTCCCGGAGTCCAGCCCATTGTTATCTGAAGAGTTGACTTCAGTACTGGTTTCAGGTCAGGGCCAGGAGCAAATCTAGGGGTCATGTTCTCAGGGGACCCTCCAGGCTGTCGGACCATCAGTTCTGGCCTTTTAGTAGAGTTCTTGAACTTCACACCTCTTTTTCTTGTGTTGCCTCGGGAACTTTATATTGTGTCCCGCATCTCGGCTACATTTGGTGGTGGCTGGGCACCATCGGGTTCTTCTGGTCTCATGCTGATGCAGTCTCCCGTTCATGTGGGTCCTTCTATCTTCTGGGTTCATTTTTCCTCTTGTCTGCAAGGTTCTCGGTCATCGTCTGTTCCAGATGGGTTGGGACCATTTGTTGTTCATCAGACGACAGCTTACTGGCTTTTAAGACCCCAGAAGCCACTCATCAGTATGGAGTAAAGAAGACTCTATTAGCAAAAAACTAGTTATGACAGTTGACCTCGATGTCCCTTGAAAACATGGTCCCCAGACCACTGTCTCTGCTACCCTATCATTTGAAATATTAGGTTGAGTTTAGGAAACCTTTCGGTTCTTGGTGTAGTCCATTTATGCTGATCTGCCCCCTTTATTGCGTGCTGTGACTCCCTTCAGCTAAGCAAATTCCTATCTACTGTCTAATCTATGAATATCCCTGTCCCTCCCACCCTTGTAGCGGTCGGTCTTTTCTTCTACACATTTTTAAGTCCTTGTAATAGAGGTCTCGTATAACACTTGACCTTTTGCTGCTGACTAATTTCACTCAGCATAATGTCTTCTGGTTGAAACCAGGTTATGAGATGCTTCCTAAAATCATCATTGTTCTTTATCACTGCATAGCGTTCCATTGGGTATATGTGATATGTGCCATAGTTTGTTTAGCCATCCATCTGTTGATGGGCACCTAGGTTAATTCCATCTTTCTGCTATTGTGAATGGTGTTGGAATAAGAATTCCTGTGCGTGTATCTGTCAGTGTGACCTTCTTTATTTCTGTAGAATATATACAAAGCAGTGGGATTGCAGATCATATGGTATTTCTATTTCTAGTTTTTTAAGAAAGTGCCAAATTGCTTTCCAAAGAGATTATATCATTTTGCATTCCCACCAGCAGTGTAGGAGACTTCTGATATCTCCACAGCCTCACTAGCATTTGTTGTTTTGTAGTTTTTTTATTATTGCCAATCTTGGTGGGGTGAGATAGTATCTCATTGCAGTTTTGATTTAGATTTGTCTAATAGCTAATGATCATGAGCATTTCCTCATGTGTGTTTTGGCTGCCTGGATGTGTTCTTTGGTGAAGTGTCTGTTCTTCTCCTTTGTCCATTGCTTAATTGGGTTATTTACCTTTTTGTGTGTTGAAATTTTGCAGTACCTTGTAGATTATGGAGATCAGACATTGATCTGACATGTAGCTGTCAAATATTTTTTCCCATTCTATAGGTAGTTTTTTTTTTTTTAACTCTCTTGATAAGATCTTTGGATGAGCAAAAGTGCTTGAATTCTAGTAGTTCCTGTTTATTTTCTCTTCTGTGGTTCGTGTATTGTTGATCAGATTTTGTCGTCTGTCTAAGCCATGTATTAGAACCTCCATGTGGTCCCTTCTGCATGATCTTTATTGTTTTAGGTTGATCTTTAGGTCTTTGATCCATTTTGTGTTAGTTTTTGTGTAAGGTATGAGATATGGGTCTTGTTTCTGTTTTTTGCAGATGGATATCCAATTTTGCCAACACCATTTGTTAAAGAGACTGTTTTTACCCTAGTTTACAACCCTTGGGCCCTTGTCAAATCTCAGCTGTTCATACGAGGATGGCAATATTTCTGGAGGCTGTATTCTAGGATTAGAATTTTTGGAAGATTTTTTCTGGCTACAGACTGAGATACCTTGAGCTGTTCTTATTGCTGTCCTTGTGGTTAATAACTTCTGCAGCAACAGTACCTAGGGCAGTATCTGGCAGCAGGAGAGAACAATTGAGATACTTAAGTCAGAATCCCTTTTTCTTTGTGAGGACTTAAATTTATATTGCATGCCTTTGTTAGTGCTGTTTACCTTTGTTGTTCCAAAAGATGATATGTTTGAGTTATGTTTGAATTTTAGATCCTACATTGCCTAACAAAGACCCACATTTAGTCAGTCACCTTTCTTGGGTTCAATATCATGCTACTTGGAGCCCTAGCGGTGCAGTGGTTAAGAGCTCAGGCTGCTGCTAAAAAGACTGGCAGTTCAAATCCACCATCCGTTCCTTGGAAACCCGATAGGGTAGTTCCATTCTGTTCTGTATAGGGTCTCCATGAATCAGAATAGACTCCATGGCAGTGGGATTAAGTTTTTTGCCTTCCCCTCCCCCATGCAACTTAATTTTGAGAAGAATGGACTGTTTAATGGGAAGAACAGACCATTGAATTGCTGTATCTTGGTGGATTGATCCTTTTATTATTTAATTTATTATTATTTATTATTATTATTTATTTATTATTTAATTTATTATTTAAAAAACAAAAACCTCACTGATGCTCCTGGGGAGCCTATGAGTTGCAGAGTAAAACTGTGCTTCATTGGGTTTTCATGGCTGTGACCTTTTAAAAGAATCAGATCACCAGGGCTGTCTTCCAGCGAGACTCTGGTGGATTTAAAGCACTAAGCTTTTGGTTAGTAGCTGAGTGCTTAATGGTTTGTAGAAGCCATGGTGGAACTTTGTGTAGGGATACCCAGCAGCTGAGTGAGAGGTGGGGATTTGAGTCTACCTGCTGCTCTGCGGGAGAAAGATTTGACAGTTGGTGTCCATAAAAATTTATAACCTGGAAACCCTACAGGGCAATGCTCTTCTGTCCTATAGGGTCCTTATGAGTTTGAATCAACTTGATGGTAGCAGATTTGGTTTTTGAATTTTAACCATTTGTCCAGCCCAGGGACTGCCATTACTAGACATTAATCTTTATCTTTAGAAATGAATTTTATTTTAAAGTCCATGTAAAGTTACACCAGCTTTCTTTTGCTTAGTGTTTGTGTTACAGCTTTTTCCAGCCTTTGACTTTAAGCCTTTATGTGCCTTAACATTTAAGATGGTCTCTTGTTGTAAATAAATTTTAACTTTTTAAATCCAGTCTAATGATCTTTGCCTCTTAATAAATTCACATCTTGGTTTCTAATGTGTGTCTCTTATAAACAACATATTAATGGATCCTTTTTTTTTGTCCTATTCTGTCACTCTCCATGGTGCTTTTAAGCCATTTACATTCAATTTCATTATTGATAGATGTGACTTTAGTGCTGTCATTTTGTATTGCTTTTGTGTGTGTGTGTGTGTGTGGTGCTGACATTTTTGTTGTGGTGGTTTCTCTCATTCTCCTGTGCTGAATTCCTCTGTTTTGTGATTTTCTTTTTCATTTCTTTTGTTTTTGTAGATTTCGTTTTTATTAACACTGTGTTTTCTTTTTTTATGTTACTTAGTAGGTTTGTTAACTTCTTTTGTGGTTACCTTGAAACTTACGTTTTTCTTCCCAAGTTTGAACTTATTACTTGGTATCACCTTACCCTCTATTGTGTTGTTGTTGCGAGGTTCCATTGAGTCTGTTCCAATCATAGTGATCTCATGTACAACAGAATGAAACACTGCCTGGTGCTGCACCCTGCCCACAATCATTATTATGCTTGTGCCCATTGTCGGTAGCCCGTGTCTCTCTGTCTCATTGAGGAGATGGAGTGACCCTCTTTTTCACTGACCATCTACTTTACCAAGCATGAGGTCCTTCTCCAAGGATTGGTCCCTCCTGACACCATGTCCAGTGTATGTAAGCTGTAGTCTCACCATACTTGCTTCCAAGGAGCAGTCTGGTTGTACTTCTTCTAGAGCAGATCTGTTTGTTCTTTCAGCAGTCTATAGTACATTCAGTGTTCTTCTCCAGCACCACAATTCAAAGACATCAGTTCTTCTTCTGTTTTCCTTGTTTGTTTTTCAACTTTCACATACGTATGATGTGATTGAAAATATCATGGCTTGGGTTAGGCGCACTTTACTCTTCAAGGTAACATCTTTATTTCACAACACTTTAAAGACGTCTTTTGCAGAAGATTTTCCTAATGCAATGCAATGCTTCTTTTGATTTCTTAACTACTGCTTCCAGGGGGTGCTGATTGTTGATCCAAGTAACATGAAATCCTTGACAACTGTAATCTTTTTGCTGTTTATCATGACAGTGCTTATTGGTTCAGTTGTGAGGATTATTGTGTCATTTACAGATTAACGTCTCAGGTGTCTTCTTGTAATACTTTTGGTTTTGGATGGTCCTTAACAGTCCATTTTCTAGACTGGTACCTGGATGATACCATCTTGCATCCCAGATTCAGGCTGTGACCTGATATTGTTTGTTCTCAGACTGAAGGACTCCCTTTAATAATTCTTGTAAGTTTGATTTGGTTTTTACATGTTCCCTTAGTTTCTGTTTATCTGGAAATGTCTTGGGTTCACCATCATATTTGAACAAGAGTTTTGCAGAATGTATTATTCTTGGTTGACAGTTTCTTTCTTTCAGGATTCTTTGTATGTCATTCCATTGCCTTCTTGCCTGCATGGTTTCTGCTGAGTAGTCAGAGTTTAGTCTTCTTGTTTCCCCTCCATATGTGACTTTTTGTTTTTCTCAAGCTGCACTCAGAATTTTTTGCCTTTGGTTTTAGTGACTGTGAGTATGATATGCCTTGGCAATTTTCTTTTAGGGTCTATCCAATGTGGGGTTTGTTGAGCTTCTTGGAGGGTCAGCTTTTTATCTTTCATGATATTGGGGAAGGTTTCTGTAAGCAATTCTTTAATGATCCTCTGTGTTTTCCATTTTCTCCCCTTTCTGGAACTCCAATCAGTGACACATTTTTGCACTTGTTTGTGTCCCACGTAAATCTCAAGTTTTCTTCATTTCCCTTGGTTCTTTTTTTCTGATTTTTCCTCAGAGTTGTATTCAAGTTTTTATACTAAGTTTCACTCATCCCGTCTTCCATCATTTCATTTGCAACAGGCAGCCTTGCCATGACACTATCCATGTCTGAAGTCTTATTGTTTGTGTTTTGTATGTCTAATTTTTTTTTTTTGGTGTGATTCCTAGTTGTGAATTTATTTGGGTGCTTTGTTCCTGTATTATTTTCTTGAATTCTTCCATGAATTTCTCTGTTTTTTTCCTCATTTTTGTCTGTTTTTTGCTTCAGCTATTGTTAGCTCTGAGAATCATAGATTTGAATTCCCTGTCAGGTAATTCTAATGCTTTTTCTCTTATTGGGAAGTCATCTGGTGTTTTATTTTGGACAGCTACTGGATTGATTCTGTTCTTTTTTTTTCTTTTTTTTTTGTAGTGTCTGCTGTTTTCAGAGCATTCAGTCATTATTTTCTTTGTTTATTGATTGTAGATGTGTTTGTTTCATCTTGCTTTTTGTTTTATTGGGTTATGTCAGAGCAGACTGGCTGTGCATTCATTATTATTTATCTGTGGTCATGATATTTTTCACCTCCTTGTCCAATGGGCAGGGTCAGTCACTTCACTGTCGTGCAGCAGCACAGGTCCAGCTGAAGGAGAGGAAACATACTAGGGCCAACAGGGCAGTCCAGGAGTCATTGCTGGGAAGGTTCCACTAGGCTGTGCCTGTACTGCTTGAGGATGTGATGTTCAGCACACAGAACAAGTAGGCAGGAAAGAGCAGGGAGGCTGTGATTTGTGGCGATAAGATGGATGTGGCATAGAGGAGAAGGTAGAGAGAAACAGAAGCCAAAAACAAACAAACAAAAAGAGTGCTAAGGGAGATTGCCATTGGAGTGGAGAGATGAGAAACTAAGAAATGGAAAAAGAGAAAGAGAAAGAAATAAAATTACTAACTAAAAAACTTTAAAACAAGGAAAGAAAAGAAAGGCCCCCAGGGTCCCACCAGGGCAGCTTCAAAGACGAACGTGTCTCCCAGGCTGTATGGTGTAACCTCTAGAAGGAGTATAGGTGCCACACTGTACCAGGTATTCAGGAGACAGGAAAAGAAGATAAGCGTAGAGATAGGAGGACTGGGAAATGAAGAAATATAGGAAACCAAAATGAGAAAAAGGAATAAAAAAAGAAAATAAAGAAAAAAGAAAGGTCCCCAGGGATCCCCACCAAAAAAAGACTAAGGACATGAGTCCTAAGCTGTGCAGTACATCCCCAGTTAGAAGGCACTCCACAAAAAGAAAAAGTAAACAAATAGATAAAACAAAGTACAAAAAAAGAAAACAAAGCAAAATAAAAAGCCCCAAAGATTCCACCAATTTGGTATCATGGTGGGCCAGGGACATGGTTCCCCATTTGAAAGGCACTTCATAGCCTTTCAGGAAGAGACAAAGATGTGAGTAAGAGAAAGTTTACAATCCAAGTCAATTTTCCGTATAAAAAGCCAGTTACCCAGCTCTCTGCAACACTCTCTGCTCTCCTCACACTGTGACAGCGCGCTCTTCTTTTTCGCTCTTTACTTCCAGTATCCACTCAGTCGGCATTTGTCCCCTCCTCTCCACCTTCTCCTCTCCCCTCTAAAAAGAGATCAATGGGACAGCGTCATGTAGATATACATATATATATATATTAAACTGTAAAGTACACACACTGCATGCTTGCCTCTGTGTCCCCAAGTCCAGTCTGTTCTCTGTGTGAAGTGTTAGCTTCAGTACCACTTTTAGCTCTAGGCTAGCAGCAAGTCCAGGGACCATGTACTCAGGGGACACTCCAGGTTGTTGGACCATCAAGTCTGGTTTTTTAACAGAGTCGTAGAACTTCTTGATTCCATGTCTTGATTTTTTTTTTTAATCAGTCTTGTAAAGTCTTTGACCAGTTTGTCTTTAAATATTTTCTTCAGATTTGCTCTCCTCTCCTTTTGGGTCTCCTATTACACATTATTAGATCATACACTCTGTCGCATTTTTCAGTATTTTCCAACTTTGTTTCTGAAATTTGTCTACTAACTTATTTTTACTCGAAGAATGAAAGGAATGTGTTTGGATAAAATGCTAATTTCTAGCATTTACAATAAGACAACAGGTTCAGTGTCTGCTGTTTGCCAAGCACCATAGAGTATGTTTTGATATATTAAGGAAATGAGACACCTAAGCTTCTAGCCTGGAGTGCCTTATGGCATTTGGGAACATGAAAATAGGCACCCAGGAATTATAAAACCCAAACTAAACCTACTGCCATTGAGTCTATTCCATCTCATAGTGACCCTATAGGACAGAGGAGAACTGTCTTTTAGGGTTTCCAAGGAGCATCTGGTAGATCTGAACTGCTGACCTTTTGGTTAGCAGCCAAATTCTTAAGCACTATACCACCAGGGTTTCCATGGAAACATTTAGGACCCAAATATTTATCAGGCTGTATAAAGACATAAACAGTAACAAGTAATTTATGTGCAACTCGTTCCTGTCATCGAGTCAAATATATACCAAACCCACTGCCATCAAGTCAATTCTGACTCTTAGTGACCTTTTAATGTTTCCAAGCTGTAAATCTCAATGAAAGCAGTCTGCCACAACTTTCTCCCAAGGAGCTGCTGGTGGTTTCAAACCAATAATCTTTTGGTTAATGGCCCAGCCTTTAACCACTGCACCATTGCTCCATGTATATCACAGGTAGATAGACAGGCACACACACGCATATCTATGGTGGCACACTCTGACTTGTAGAGACTCTGTAGAACAGAAGAACAGTCCTGTGGTTACCATAGGACTGCTGTGAGTCAGAACCAACTCAACAGCAATGGTTTGGTGGCACAATGATTAAGTGCTCGACTGCTAACTGAAACATCAGAAATTTCAACCTACCAGCAGCCCCAAGGGAGAAAAGACCTGGGAATTTGCTTCTGTGAAGATTACAGCCTAGGAAACCCTATGGAGTTAGTTCTCCCATCATAGAGGGTTGCTATGAGTTGGCATCATCTCAACAGCACACAAAAACAGACAGTATATGATACAGATTTGTGTATTTTGAACTCATAGAAGCAGCTTCACGCTGTTGGATGCCTTCCTGCCTGTTTGCTTGGTGCTTTGTTTGGAGATCAGCCATTGTGATGGGCAGGGCCCTGTTTCTGGGTTTTCCATGGTATGAATGCATTGCCTGTAGTTATTCCTTCCTCTGGTCGTGGGTGAGCGCTCGGAAGGCTTCCCCTAAGTGCTCTCTTCGCGGGCATCATCTCACTTCGTCTTCATTAAGACCCTCTCAGGGATGCACCTTGATCTTCCCCATTTTCCAGGTGAGCAAACTTCAACTTGAGAGGCCTTTGAGAACTTGCCCAGGGTCACAGTAGCAAAGTTAGGATTTGAATTCACATCTGTTCTGCAAAGTAATCTGAGTTTATAATAACTCTACCATCAGTTGGCACTTCATGGTTTATGGGTGCAGCTAGCTGTTCCCGCTAGTGATGACCTCTTGAGACTGTCAAGCACACAATAAATTGGGCCTTTCTCTGAGGATGATTTGAATTGCTGTTAAACATCATCAGTTGGTAGTTTTAGTCTTTTGGGAATTCCTACACCATGTACTGCTTTGTGTGGAAACCTGATTTCGTAACCCAAACCAAACTTGTTGCGATGGACTTGATTTTAACTCATTGAGACACTCTAAGACAGAGTAGAACTGCCCCACAGTGATGTCCAAGGCTGTAGTCTTCCTGTAGACAGACTGCTGCACTGTTCTGTCATGGAGCATCTGATGGATTGGAACCAACAACTTTCCAGTTAGCTGCTGAGAACATAATCACTGTGTCACCTGGGCCCTTTTTCCTAACCACACTGGGTAGATATTTAGGGGGAAATAACTGCTGATGTATTGCCAAGAGGTGGAAAAGTTTTCAATAAAATGAAAAAGACCCAAGATGACTTTTCTCTATTATTCCCCATAACATTAATCACTGTTACTGTTACACACACACACACACGTATGTATATAAAACCACTGCCATCAAGTCAATTCTGACTCATAGCAGTGCTATAGGTCAGAGTAGAACTTCCCCATAGAGTTTCCAAGGAGCATGTGGAGGATTTGAACTGCCAACCTTTTGGTTAGCAGATGTGGCACTTAACCACTGTGACACTAGGGTTTCCTATTGTAATATACTGTAATATTTTTATTACTGTATTTCTGAACCAGAGTTTTCTTCCTCTGTCAGAATCAACTGATCGGTAGTGGGTTTGATTTTTGGTTTATGTGCCGCAGCGATGGCTGTGGAGTTTTGCTGCCTAGGGATATTTGACAAATACTCTGACACTTTTTTGAGCCTTTCTGTCTATCTGTTGGGAAACCCTAGTAGTGTAGTGGTTAAGTGCAACGGCTGCCAGCCAAAAGATCAGCAGTTCAAATCCTCCAGGTGCTCCTTGGAAACTCTATGGGGCCAGTTCTGCTCTGTCGTATAGGGTCGCTATGAGTGGGAATCAACTTGACGGCAGTGGGTTGTTTGTTTGTTGTATATATCTCTAGAAGTCAACCCATGTCCGGATTCCCCCTGAGACTCTGGTTTTTGAGAATCTAAATCAAAACACATACTCTCTCTAGCTGCCTCTCACTTCCTGTGCCATCCTGGCTGGCTGCACTCATTCAGATGACATTTAAGAGACCAAATGTAATTTTTCTGATGGCAAAATACAGTAGGAAGGAGGGGAATGTTTTAATCAAGTAAGTGTATTCTCTCGGGGAGAGCCAGGGCTTCATTTTAATTCCTCATTTCCCTTTGATGAAAACTTCAGTGAATTTTTATTATGTAGAATGAATAAGAGGGCTGGGTTTAGGTAATCAGCTTTAATATTTATACTCTTAGGAAAAAAATGGGAATCATTAGTAAGCACGCATAATTAATGAATAAATTATATTTCCCCTTTGTTGTCTTTCAGGTACAAGGAGATGCTAGAACTGGCGATCTCACCCAGCCTCACTGTAAACGGCAGTTGTGTGGATAAAGTGAAGCCTATCTGTGCTGACCTTGATGTCTGGATTCTGAGTGGCATAGAAGGTAGGCCTTCTGAGGTGAGTTTTAGGGACCAGTCGTGGTTCTTGCTCACCCTACAGAGTTTACAAAGGGACTGATGGCCTTAGAAAAGTACTTTTCAAAAGTACTGTCGTTATAACAATTTTTCTTTCTGCCATTTCAATGATTGCCTCTGGGCCAAAACTGTTATACATCGCTAAGAAGTGTTTACTAATCATTAGCTACAAAAGTATGCTTGTTTGGTTTTGAACTTCCTTTCCTGGTCTCCAACTTCCAGGAAATGCTGGCACCTCCCATGGATCTGAGTTGAGATAGTAGTCAGGTGTGGTCCTAGGCGCAGCCCTGGGTGCGGCCTCCAGGGTCTGCGTCTGAGGCTCCAACAGCTGTCTGCGCTTCTGTCTCTCCATTCAGGTGGGCGCCTCGTGTACTGGGTTTGCTATTCGTATGAGAACTTGTCTGCCTTTTGCTTTCAGGTTGGGTTGGATGAAGGAAGCAGGGGAGAGTTAAATCTGTTTAAAAAAATTATTGGCAAAGGAGGCCGCCGGACTAGTTTTCACTAGAACAGTTCCAGCTATTGTTCGCTCTGTTTGGGATCTGTCAGCCTTCCTGGTAGAGCTGGGAGTTAGCAAAAGGCATTAAGCTATTATGTTTAACCATTGGGCTTAACCCTTTCCTTGGTCAGCTCTGGGATTTGCTGATGGGGTGTAGAGACCCTCGCCGGTCTCTCCTTTCCTGTCTGTGTTTGATGCCAGCTCACGGGGCACACATACTCTGCAACCATCATGGAAAACCAAAGGGACATTTGTCACATTGAATGTAACGTCACAAGGAACTTGCTTGCTCTTAAGCAAGTCAAAGCTTCCGTGAGTAATTACTGCCGTCACCAAAACAAGGACATTTCACTTGAGTGCTGGTTATGAAGCTGGAACGGTCCTGCTACAGGGACTAGTAAGGAGGACTTGGGTTCCAGAGCCAAAACGGGGTGGCGGAACACATCCTCGTTTCTCTAGCTCTTTGGGATGTGCCAGTGAACTGCCTGGGCTCTTTGTGAGTTTGATGTTTATTGAGCCCTGTTCAAACACAAGGCATCCTTTCTGAGTAAGGGTACCAGTCCACTTATCACTGGCTTTATTTCAGAGCCCATAGAAAGAGGAAGGAGTCCTGGTGATGTACCACTTAAGTGCTTGGCTGATAACCGAAAGGTTGGCAGTTTGAATCACCCAGCTGTTCTGAGGAAGAAAGACCTGGCAATCTTTTTGGTGAAGATTAGGACCTAGAAAACCCATGGGGCAGTTCTCCTCTGCCCGATGGTGCTCCTGTGAGTCAAAATCAACTCAGTAACAACAGAGTGGAAAGCGCCTAGGCTTCCAGAGAAGGAAGATCCAAGTTTGAATCCCAATCCCACTGCTTCCCAGCTGAATGATATTGGGCAAAGTATTTCATTTCTCTGAGTCTCAGTTTTCTCACCAGTTAAATGAGAGTATAATGGCCCACTTCCTGGGTGGTGCAAACATTAACATGCTCAAATGTTAACAGAAAGCTTGGAGGCTGGATTCCCCCCAGAGGCACCTCGGAAGAAAGGCTTGGTGATCTGCTTCCCAAAATCAGTCTTTGTAAACCCTGTGAAGCACAGTTCTACTCTGACACACAGGGGTCACCACGAGGCAGCGTTCACTCAGGGCACCTGGTGGGTTCCTAGGGTGCTTGTTGCAAGGACAGAAGGAGCTAACATTTTGTAAAGTTTCAGGCCCACCTCAGCGGCATGGTAAATGGTTCAACTTCATTCCATTGTCGCTGTCCTCTGAATCAGATCATCATAGTGAATTCAAAACTCTGATTACAAACTGGCAGCCCACAGCAAAGTCTGGCTCTGGGATATGCCTCTGGTTTACGCTGTGTTATAAGTAAAATTGAACTTGTAAAAATGGGGAGAGTTCACATACCAGTCTGAACTTCCGGTTTCTCTTGAAATGCCAAGTGCTTTAGCAACCAAGGATCCCTGATGGCACAGTGGGTAAGAGCTGTGACTGCTAACCAAAAGGTTGGTGGTTTGAGTCCACCAGCTGCTTTTCAGAAGCCCTGTGGGGTAGTTTTCATCTGTTCTGTAGGGTCACTGTGAATTAGACTTGACTTGGCAGCAGCGGGTTTGTTTTGGTTTTTGGTTAGCGACATAGCGCTCCCAATTATGCCTGGCTGCCACTGAGAGACTGCTGTCCCTTGGAGGAGACATAGTGTTCTAGTGGTCAAAACCCCTGCTACCCACTTTTGGTCTAGAGTGAGCTGTTTTGCTCATTCATGGGGCCTGCCTGGCCCCTGCAGGCATTGGAGTTTGCAGCCTTCGTGGGGTAGTTGTGAAACGTTCCCGGTGTCCTGGTTAAACAGGTGACCTTTGAAGACCTCTCAAATGGCACCTATCCATCTACCATCTCCTAAACACTAGGGAAAAGTCAAATAGGTGGCCCCAGAGAGTCGTACTGTAAAGCTTCCTTCTAGATTTAGGGTGGCAGTGAGGGTTGCTTTTCTGCCTCTTGGTTGGTTTTCTTCTATCTCATTGCAGATTTCAAAGCCAGCTTCTGGAATACGCAGCAGTACCTCAGTGATCAGTTTTTCTGAGCACATAGTTTGCACTGGGCGTTGCTGAAAGCAATGTCAATCTATACTGATGCTCCTCGTCCTTCTCCATCACCATCTAGCAAGCCCTTAGCGTTTGACATGTTTTAGCTCATTGATCTCCACAGCTCTAGGAAGTGGGTACTGTTATTAATCCCATTTCCCATTTGACAGCCAGACTCCAGTGCAGAGAGGTTAAGTAGCTTGATCAAAGTGACACAGTTCAAAGCTAGAGTCAAAACTGGACACCAGGTAGTCTGGCTCCAAAGTCTATTTTCTGAATAAGTATACTGTATTACATGCCATTAGGTTATCAGCCCATTGTACAGATGTGAGCCTTGAGGGAGTTGAGTAATCAGCTGAAAGTCATACAATTAGCAGCAGCTAGGAATCAAGCTCAGGCACTCTGGCTGGCTCCGGAGTCCCTGCTTCTATACCCAGAAATTCACTTCCTGCTGCACTTTTCTTTCTCTGTCCTGTGAGATAGGCAGTGAGCTCCTGTGACTCTAGGGGACATTCCACTGCAGCGTGTGGCCCCATGTGCCAGGTCCAGCTGATCTTCGTGCCTGGCCTCTTCATCTTACCTTCCAGGACATTCATTCTGTTACAGAGTTTTTAGGAGGGACAACAACTGCCCAGCCCAGGGAGGACCCCAGAGAGGCTGGAACAACGGGACTGCCCTCAAGGATATTCCAGAGGAAACATGGACCCACAAAGCCCTCCGGCTGTCCCATCTGTGATCCTGGCCTTGCCTCTTATCAGCTGTCCATCCCTGGGCAAACAACCTAATGCCTTTGGGGCTCGTTTGCCTTGACTCTCGAATAGGGTTGATACTGCACTGACCCCATTGTGTTCATACAAGGATGAAATGAGTTAAAACGTGGAGAGGATTCTGTTTTTTATAAAGTATAGAATAAAATCTGAATTCTGTACCCTTGAGCATCAAGCTCTACCTGTCTGCCTCTGCCAGCCTCCCCCATTCCTCTCCTCCACTTCCCCCTTGACCTTCTGAAGCCAGCCTCTCACCTTCCTTCTGTTGTTCTGAATCAAAGCCTGATGTGCCCCAGGGCTTTTGCACCTGCTGTGCCCTCTGCCTTTCCTCCCTTACAAAAGACAAATTCATCTGTAGTCACCAGGTAAGATGTAAATACAGTGCACTTCTAGGCTAAAATCTCCTTTGCCACATCTGTCCAATCTTAGTCCCTCCCTCCCTTCCCCAGAAGTAGCCACTCTTGTCATGTTTTGGTGGTGCAGATGGTTAATGTGCTCCACTGCTAAGTGAAGGGTTGGAGAGTCAATACTCAGAGACAGTATTGTCTGGGGTGGAGTTTAAGACACTATGCATGTTTTCTATAACTTGCTTTTTTTTAAGTCAAGATAAACATCAGTTGATGACCTACTTCTTTTTTTAAACTATGCAGTGTGCCAAAGAATGGCTGTGTCCTATTTTATTTAACCATTCCCCTAACAAGGAATACTTACGTTACTTTTTGTGATCTTCGGTTATTCTGTTCTCAGCAGTGCTACAAGGAGCTTGCAAGCTGCTGTTTGAACACCTGTGTGTTTAGGGAATTGCTAACTTCTTTTAGCCTTAAATTACAAGGAAACCTGTGAGAGCTGGAACTGGACTGAACTGCCTTGTTCTTCCAGGTCTTGCAAATTTTCCACCTTTGACAGTGTGCAGTCGTTTTTTAAAAAATATTTTATTGTGATTTAGGTAAAAGTTTACAGTCCCAATCAATTTGCCATATAAAACCCCACACATACCACTGTGTAACTCTCACTGCTCTCTCCACCCTGTGACAGCATACTCCTCCTTTTCACCCTGTTTCCTGTGTCCATTCAACCAGCTTCTGTCCTCCTCCACCCTTGCTATTTTGCCTCCAGATACCAGCTGCTCAGTTAGCCTTATGTATATACTTAAGCCAAGGAGCACACTCTTCGCCAGTATCATTTCATGTTTTATAAAGTCTATTCCAGTCTTGTTTGAAGAGTTGACTTAGGTACTGGTTTCAGCTCTAGGCTAATAGAGAGTCTAGGGGTCATGTCTTCAGGGGACTCTCCTGTCTGTCAGACCATCAAATCTGGTCTTTGAATACAGTTCTAGTTCTGCAGTCGAGAAATCAAAAGACGCATTGCACTGGGAAGATTTGCTGCAAAGGACCTCTTTAAAGTACTGAAAAGTAAAGATACCACCTTGACAGTTAAGGTGCTGCTGGCCCAACCCGTGGTATTTTCAGTCACATCATATGCATGCGAAAGCTGGACAATGAATAAAGAAGTCAGAAGAAGAATTGATGCCTTTAGAATCGTGGTACTGGAGAAGAGTATTGGATGTACCATGGACTGCCAAAGAACAAACAGATCTGTTTTGGAAGAAGTACAGCTAGAGTGCTTCTTGGAAGCAAAGATGGTGAGACTGTGTCTCACATACACTTTGGACATATTGTCAGGTGACATCTGTCCCTGGAGAAGGACATCATGCTTGGTAGAGAGGAGCGTCAACAAAAAAGAGGAAGCCCCTCAACAAGATGGACTGACACAGTGGCTGCAACAATGAGCTTAAGTATAAAAACATCTGTGGGCATGGTACCAGACCAGGCAGTGTTTTGTTCTGTTGTGTATAGGGTTGCTATGAATCAGAGCTGACTTGATGGCATCTAACAACCACCACACAATTTCTGCACACCCATTTGTTTCCCACTGTGTCGGGGACTGTATGTTGTAATCCCTCTCAGAGTAGTCATTGGTGGTCATCTAGTTCTTCTAGTTTCACAGTGATATAGTCTCAGATCACATGGCCCCTTTTGTTTCTTGGGCTTATATTTTCCTTATGTCTTTGATGTCCTTCTTTCTCCTCTGCTCCAGGTGCGTTAGGACCAGTGAGACTACTTAGATGACCACTCCACTTGTGAGACAAGATGCTGTCTTAATCACTTTTTTATTGCCCATTTTAGTGTGAAATATTTGAGTTTACCTTCTCAGACGGGATTTTACCTTACACGGATTCTGGCTTTCTCTGGTTCTGCTAGATTATAGAAATACACATTTCATTCATTTTAAAGAATACCCTTGATGATAATGTTAGCATATATATGTTCCCCAGGTTTGAAAACTTGATACATTTTAAGATACCTACAATGATCTTTTATTTGTAAGTTTTACAAAACTGTTGATACTTTTCGTTTGGCTTCCTGGTTCTGCGAAGAACACAGCACCCGTGTAGGTAAATTTTGGTTCTAATGCTAGTGACAGTCCAGGGAGCAGACTGTTAGGTACAAATGGATAGAGGAGAATCACTGTGCACTGAATCCCAGGAAGGTTGATGGATACAGGACTCAACTGCAATCACATAATGTCTGATAGGAGTGTCTGTTCGGATGACATGGCCAAACGCACAGACTTCCTTCCTGACTTACCAACATTAACTTGTGTAGCTTCACTTCCTTGTGAAACCTACTGAAAAGATTTGTTAGGTAGTTTCTCAGTTGTTTCTTTCTTTATCTGAACACATATCCAACAAGATGAGGCACCTGTTGAGAACCTGATGGAGAAAAGGCCTGCCTCGCCCTGCCTTCATGGACTTGGTGGTCTGGTGGGCCTGATGTCCTTGGGAACACTTCCTACACTGCCTGTCAGGTGGTCACTGTCCATCACATCCTTTGAGTTAGGAGTCAGCGAGGCCAGGTGTGCATTCTGGCCAGGTGTGCATTCTGGCCAGGGGTGGATGATTCAATAGACGAGGTAAGCACAGTGCTTACCTTGCTTACCAGATCATCTATAGTGAACAATCTTGTATTGTTCCATCACATCAAAGATTCTGCTTCTAGGTATGACTGGCATCTGTCTCTTTCCCAACCCCTCAACACCTTCCTACAGAATTAAAGCTTTTTTCCAAATTTATAACCGCTGACAGGGGTGGGTGACCCAGGAAGCAAGGTAAGTGTGGGCTTACTTATGCTTATGTACTAATTGGTGGTGTATAATTGCACACACGTTTCACAGTGTCCCCCGTGAGGTGGTTAGAGAGGATTCATTATGATAAGCCAGTTGCCATCAAGTTGATTCCAACTCACAATGACTCTGTAGGGTGGAGTAAAACAGTTCCACAGGGTTTCTAAGGAGTGGCTGGTAGATTTCAACTGCTAGCCTCTGGTTTAGCAGCTGATGTTAAATGTTTTGCACCTAGGAAACCAAACCAGTTCCAGCAAGTGGACTCTGACTTGTAGTGACCCCCATGTGTGTCAGACTAGAACTGAGCTCCAAAGAGTTTTCGGTGGCTGATTTTTTTGAAGTAGCGGGCCCCACAGTCCCACACAGTCTGGGCCAGACCTGTCTTCAGAGGCACTTCTGGGTGGACTCAAACCTCCACCAGTTCCGTGAGCAGCTGAGCAGGTCAGCCATTTGTGCCAGCCAGGGATTCAGACGCTTAGAAAACACTCAGCAGATGTTGGCTGTGTGTCTCTCCCTCTTTAATGAGCAGAGGACTCCCCTGGGAACACTGTTAAATTGCAGCTCCACATCCAGCCTCATGGTCTGCATTTCTAACAAGTGTCCAAGCAGTGCTGATACTGCTGGTCTACCAGCCTCGATCAGAGGAGCCAAGTTCTAGCACAGAGGCTTTCAAATTCTAGGTTGCATTACAACCATCTGAAGCTTCTTAACACACAGTTTTCAGGGCCCCACCTGTGGTGTTCCTGATCCTACCCACCCACCCAAAGGTTTCGACTTGGACCAGAACATTTGTATTTTTACACCTTCTGGGAGATGCTGCTTCTGCTGCTGCTGGTCCAGGGACCACACATTGAGAACCACTGCCCTGGCACTGGTTTGCAAACTTGGCTGCCCTTTGGAATCACCTAAAGGTTTGGTGTTTTTTTTAAAAAAAAAAATGGTAATACCCTGATCCTATTCCCAGAGAATCTGATTTAATTGCTCAGAGGTGTAGCCTGGCATCAGATTTTTTTTTTTTTATTTTTTTGATCATCCCAGGTGATTCTGTTCTGCATCCAAAGTTGAAAAACCGTCGTTTTAGACTCTGAATTCTTCCAGGACAAAGATAGTTTTTCATATATAATTTGGAGACAGATAGATGTACTTAAATATATCAATTGCTGATCCTGTTTGGCACACAGCTTAGTGCCTGGGGCTTGTGATAAATCCTTTAAAAGGAAGGAAGAAAGGATGGATGGATGGTGGATGGGTGGATGGATGGATGGATGATGGGTGGATGGATGGATGATAGGTGAATGGATGGGTGATGGATGGAGGGTGGGTGGATGGGTGGATGGATGGGGAATGGATGGATGGATGATGGATGAATGCATGGGTGATGGATGAATGATGGATGGGTGGGTGATTGGATGGATGGATGGATGAGAGGGAGAGGGGAGTGCAGAAAAGTAGGTAAGTAAATACAGAGTGGTCTTAAGGAAATATAGACACTTCAAGTTGATAATGGCTTTGAATCCTTAGCCAAGTTTCTGTAACTTCCTCGTGCCTCATTTTCCATACCTATGAAGTATAGATACTACTAATAATGTCCCCATTGCATTGTTACAGAGGATAAAAGAGATAATACTCATGCAGCCATTTGTGCAGTGCCTGGCTCATAAGAACCACTTGCAAAATAGTACCATCTATTATAGTTCAAGGGAAAAAAATTGGATTCAAATTGGATCCTGCTTTCTGGAAGGAAGGAAAATAGTTAACAATACTAAGAAAGTAGAGCTGAATAGGGGAAAATTTTCTTTTAAAATACAGATGCGTTTTTCAAAAGCCAGAGCCCTAATCTCATTAAATGTTTCCGCAGAGGTGGAATCACGGTCCCACAAACAAGCTGAGCTGTCATCTTCTCTCAAACTTCCTGTCCCTCCTCTGCCTTGGGGTGACAAGGTCTGATTTTCAGTTTCAATCTCAGTGGTTCCGGCCCAAGGCTGGCCGATTCTGATTCCTGGCATCCAAGCCAGACTGAGCTGCCCAGAGCGTTGCCAGGTGCCGACCCCAGGGGCCACAGGCTAGCTTCCTTTTCCCACTTTTAAACCTTTCCCAGGTGGCTTCTTGGGGCACCGAGCACTCAGAACAAGCTCTGTGTGAACAGAAGAGAAATGATGCTTTGTGGAATATTGGCACAGTGTTGAGGAAACTGCTAATCCCCATTTTACAGAAAAGGATGCTGACTGTTATTACGTAATAATGCTCTCTGTGGTTAAAGACTCACCACCCATGGCATGCAATCAACGTGAGCCCTATTTGTGTGTTTGTTTTGCCTACACTGTCACTTGCTTGGGGTCCTTCGGTGGTGCAACCGATAAAGCACTTGGCTACTGATTAGAGTATCAGTAGGTCTGAGTCTACCTAGAGGTGCCTGTGAGCCCTGGTGCTGGAATTAAGGGCTCTACCACTAACTGAAAGAGCAGCGGTTCAAATCTACCACCTGCCCCTTGGTAACCCTATGAGGCAATTCTCCTCTGTCCTGTAGGGTCTCTATGAGCCCCAATCCACTCGACAGTAACGGATTTAAGATTGTCACACTCTGAGGAGTGCTGGCCTCTGTCGTTCCTTTGAGTCCTCAGCAGTACCCAGGAGGGACCAATGGTTTGTCATCAGTCACATAACCCTCTCAGCGGAAGTCAAAACTGGGTGCAGATTCCTGGGCTCCTAGTGCAGTGCCCCATCCTCTTTGAGTAAGTGGCCCTGTCCCTGTGCCTGTCCCTGTCCCTGGTGTGGGAGCAATTCAAGTTCCCCACAACAAGGGTGATGAGCCAGTAACAGTTTATCACTGCACACCTTTTGTAGCAAGGCAAAGGCTTGACTGAAAACATCTCTCAATGGAAATTGTGTCATCTCACTGAGGATTGATTAGAAGAGGGTCCCCAGGGTTCAATCAGGCAACATAACAGCAGTAGCTGCTTTCAGAATCTTTAGTGCCTTAATTCTCCCACTGAGAGGTGCAGACGTGTGCGCATTCAGAGAGCTCATGGATTTAAGTGGTTTAAGCCCGAGCTCTTAGGAGAATGAAAAACTTATTAATAGCTCCTGTGCGTTGAGCACTTAGCATTTGACAGGTACCCGCCTCACGTAATCCTCACACCAGGCCTTCGGGTTTCTGATAGTGGTCTATTTTGTGAATGAAGAAAATCAGGCCCAGAGAGAGGAGGTGACAGCCACAAGGTCACACAGCTGTACTGTGACAGAACTGGGATTTGAACTTGGGTCCAAGACCCCTTGAGGTCCCTGTGGTTTCTTGGGAAAGAACATTAAATCAGCAAATTCTGAGATTTGGGTTGCAGCCCTAGTCCACAGTGCATGGGTGATAAACATCTGTTGGATGTGTGAATTGTGTGTGTCCCTGGGCAAGTGACTGCACAAGCACATGTACTCATGTGTATGTGTGCACACCCACGCACGCACGTGCACACACACACTCTGGCTTTAGTTTCCTCATAGTCAAATTAAGAGGATTAGGGTTTATCCTTTCCTCACTTATGCTATCATAAAAAAAAAAAAATCTACTGCTGTCAAGTTAATACTGACTTGTAGCTACCCTATGGGACAAAGTAGAATTGCCCTGTAGGGTTTGAAGGAGCGGCTGGTAGATTTGAAGTACTGACCTTTTGCTTAGCGGTCATAGCTGTTAACCTCTACACCATTTAAAAAAAAAACAAAAACTGCCATTGAGTTGATTCCAACTCAGAGTGAACCTGTAGGGCAGAGTAGAACTGTCTCATAAAGTTTCCAAGGAGTACCTGGTAGATTTGAACTGCCAGCCTCTTGGTTAGCAGTTGTGACACTTAAGCACTTTGCCACCAGGGTTTCTACTATGCTATTAGACCTCCTGTGTTACCATATCGGCCCCCAGAAGCATTTGAGTTTGTGACTTCTATACGAAGATGGCAGCCCTGGTGGAGCAGTGGTTAGGCACTCAATGGCTAACCAGAAGGTCAGCAGTTTGAATCAATAGACACTCCCTGAAAACCATATGGGGCAGTTCTACTCCGTACTATAGTGTTGCTGTGAGTCAGAATCTGCTTGGCTACAGCGGGTTTTGACGTGGAGATTCGTTTTCGTGAATCTAGACTTGAGAAACTTTTAGTGCTTTGCAGTTCTGTGTTAGCCAGTGTACCAAACAGTAGCTACTCAACTGTGATTCCTGGGCCAGCTGCAGCAGCAAAAACTGGGTACTCCCTTGACTTGTGGAATCAGGGTCTACAGTTTACCAAGGTCCCCAAGTGAATGGGGAGCACATTAAGGTTCCAGGTGCATCAGTCTGTATCATTGGGTTTTGTTTTTTCCTTTGCACTTAGTTGTAATGTAATTAAGTATTTATTTATGTAGTCACTTGTTTACTGCCCGTCTCCCGCACTAAGCAGTGGTCCAGAAGGGCAGACACACTGTCTACTTCTGCTCATTATTGTAACCCAGTTCCCAGCATGTGCCTGGCACACAGTTTGGAACTTAGTACTTGAATCAGTGAATGAATGGATGGATGGATGGATGGATGGATGAGTGAGTGAATGAACTGATCCTAGGGATTCTGGCCCTCTGTTTAGATACACTAATCCTTATCCCACCACGTAAGAGGCTCGGGAGGAGATGAGGCTTAGACTTGAAATTCAAAAATAAATGGAGGAGGCTGCCTCTGCTTGTCCCCACATAAGTGCTAGCTGCCTCGTTTGGGGAGCTGCATCCCTAAGAGAGCTGTGAAGCTCAGAGAAGGTAGATCTGTGGGAAATCAGGTCACTAGGGCTGCCTTCACCACTGGCAAAGTGGATGTGAGTCCCCATCAGTTTCTTCTCCAGTGACCTTGCGGTTGCCACGTTGCAGTGTGAGTCCATCATCGCCAGTTCAGTGGCAGAAAAGGAAGTTGGTGGTCAGTGGGAAGTCCATCTCCATCTCCAGGCACTAGATCCCACCATAAATCTTTCCATGTAACACACAAATTGTCTAAGTTCTCAGTTACTTGTATCCTGGGATGAAAAGGTTAAATGTAATACTAATTTTAAAAAAAAAAGTAAAGGGAAGGTGCTGCTGCTGCGTATGGTGTCTAAAGAAACCTCGTACTTCTTGAAGAGCAGGGTCTGAGGAGATCACCTCTGCCTGCTGTGCAGATGGCCCATGTTTGTGAATCTCTTGATCCACGTGGCCTCTGAGAACTAATAACCCTGGACCGCCAGCAGCACACAACATGAAGAGAGAGGCTGGCAGCGCTTTCAGAGTCCTTGCCCCACGTCTGTGCCCACTGCACTGAGAGTCTCCATTGTTGCCGTGGTCCGTCCCGGCCCCTGAAGAAAGGACGTAGCTTAGAGAGTCCTACCTCACCATGTACCGTCAGGATCCTCGTTGATGTCTGTGCCATCCTTAGCAGGGAGAAAGGAAGAAGGAAGAGAAAAGAAAGAAAAAAGAAAGGAAAGGAGTGAAGGAAGGGAAAAGGAAGAAAGAGGAGGAAGAAAGGAAGGAAAGGAGAAAGAGGAGAGAAAGAAATAAGAAGGGAGAAAGAACATCTTTCCGTATAACACACAAATTTTCCAGGTTCTCAGTTCCTGTGTGTCCTGGGATGAAAAGGTTAAATGTAATACCAATTTAAAAAAAAAAAAAAGTAAAAACCAGTGTTTTCCAGAAATCACGTGGTCTGCAGGAGGAACCGTCTTTGCACTTGCAAACCTCTGTACCTGGCTTGCACAGTCTTCTTACGGCTTCCTGGTGTGGTAAAGGGAGGTTTTACATCTTGGACCCTTGAAAGGTGTGGACAGCAGGCAGGGAACACACCTGCCTGTGAGGGGAAGGCAGGTTGCTCAATAATTCAGAGGAACAGGGTAGAGGTGACAAAAGAAACCGGGGTGAGGCAGACATGCAAATTGCGCCATGGAGGTTGGAGAGAAAGACGCTTCCTTCAAATTTACGGACTGCCAAGTTAACCTGGAGCTGGGTGGAATGCAGTTTCCATACATTTAGACTTCTATGAATATTTACATATTTATCCAAGAAAACATATTAAAATGGTTAATTCACTGAGTTATGTGTTACTGAATGCATGGAAGTCATCAGATTTTATCAATAATGAGCTGGTGGCTGCTTCAGAATGAGGTCGTTCATTCTGTGGCCTTGGAGGAAGCTGGCCAAGGGGAGACTCAGGGGGCCTGCCTGCTGAGCACCCCCGGAGCAGAGCAGGGAGACTAGCACTGCTTAGCACCTACTGTGTGCCTGGGGCTTTCCTCTGCTTGAGGCCAGTGCTATTCAAACTTTGTATGTAATGCAACACATGATAAGAAATAAAATTTTACAGTGACATTCAGTGTAGAAGCACACGACTGTAACTGAAACAACAGTTCACTCAGTCACTTCTTATTGTGGGTAACACATAGTCCCTGGGTAGTACAAACGGTTAAAGTGCTTGGCTGCTAGCCAAAAGGTTGGAGGTTCAAGTCTATCCAGAGGTAATGCTGAAGAATATCCTGATGATCTACTTCTGAAAGAGTGAAGGCACTGAGATCCATGGAGCACGGTTCTTCTGTGAAACACATGGAGTTGTCACGAGTCTGGATTGACTCAATGGTAACTGATTTTTGATGGGCCATAACATGGTGAGGTATTTTATATTTTCATTCTAGTTGTAACTCTGGACTTCAGGCACCTCCACCCCTCCATACTAGGTGGATGGGGATAATGCAGCGTTTGACTCAGCCAGGGAGGTAGTTCAGGTGTGGGTTTGGGATTCCAATAGCTCCGGTTCAAGTCCTGTTTCTGACCCACAGGCTGTGTGGCTTTTGGCTAGCCAGGCTCTTAAGCATTGTACCACTGGGGCTTCTTTATGGAGTGATTATGAGAATTAAAATAACTAATCCAGGTAAAGTATTTAGAAGAGAGCTTGGCACTTAACAAGCTCAAGGTAAACGATGGATATCACTGTTATCATCACCTTATTTAACCCTCACAGCATCCTTGTGAGATAAATGTGTCCCCGTTGCACAGACGAGGACTCTCAGACCCAGAAACCCTCACAACCTGCTCAGAATCCCCTAGCAGTAAGGGGAATAGTTGAACTTGCAAGTTGGTCTATCCGAGCCTCCAGCTCAGGGCGTAAGAGAGCCTCAGAGCTCTGGGGGTCTGCGGGACATTTCTCAGGTGGCTCAAGGACATGCCAGCCACTGCCCTACATAACAGGGAATGAATCAGTAGGCTGTGCCCACTGTTCCCATTAGTAGACTTACTTTCAAGTATTTAGCCAGGCATCCCTAGTGGAGAGGCCGAGTTGCATTGTTAAGGATAATCTAGATCAAATCTAGTCCCCAGCAAAATTCTTTTTATAAGATTAGGCCTCTTGCAAACATCTCCACCAGCTTGATTCTGTCATCTTTTCGTCAGCTTCTTCGTCACCTGCTTCTCAGTGGTGCTGGGATGCTCTGGGTCCAGTGATATAGTATAAAGCAAGTGCATCAAAGCGGGGATGATGCCCGTCCTGAGTTCAGACCTCTTTCTTCTCTTGACTCCATCCCGAGGGGAGCCCAGGAGATGATCTAGAATGTGCCTTCCTCTAAGGGCTGGGTCCTAGCCCCACCTGAACTCCATGAACTCAGGGTGCAGAGGGACAGTCCCCCAGGGAACATCAAGGTGATGCCATCATTGGAGACAAATGGATGTTAGACCATCAAAGCCAACAGGTGTCTACCTTTCTGAGGTTGTTGGGCTTGCCTTTGAGGCAGAAAAAAGAGCTAGACTCCATCCATGAGTGGAAGCAACATTAGCTGGAGAGTCAGATCCCATTTCACGTCCCAGATGTGCTGCTGTCTAGGCATGTGACCTGGCTCGAGCATGGTCTGGCTCCCTTCCTCTGGCCTCAGTTTCTCAGCCTGTATAGTGGGTGAAGAATAGGTTCCATTCTGATGATTCAAGATACTGTATGTGGTCCTTGATGGAGCACCAAAGCCCGAGTGTACCCTGAAAAGATTCTCAAAAGGAGGGGGCTAAAATGCTTCATCTCATATCAGTTTTTGTGGTTCAAAAAAATCCCTGGCAGTTCCTTAGTCTCTTTCCTGCTTAAGCCGGCGTCTCAAGTCACAGCGTTTGCAGAACATCTCTCTGACAGCTAAAGCCCTTCAAATGTTTTTATTCCCTCCAGGCATCCCCACATCGCGCTTTCCTTGTGTGTTCCAGCTCCTGGCCAGGTAAGCACTCTTGTCTTGTCTCCTGCCTACACACCTGTTTTGTTTCTTGGAGGGAGGAGGTCAGGAGAGAGGGCTCTGGAGCCAGACTTCTTGGCTGGCAGCCCCGGCACTGGAATTTACTAGCTGAGTGACCTTGAGCAAGTGATTCCCTGTCCTGGGGTCTCTATCTCCTCATCTACAAAAGGGGGGATGACGCCCACCCCAGGAATGAGCAAAAACATATCAAAAGTGCTTGGAATGGTGCCTGTGATGGAAAGGGCTGAGAGGATGAGCGATTCCTTCTTCTCTGTTTTTTTTCATTTCTGTCTTTCCTTCCTCTCCTTTCCATTCTCTTTCTCAGTTCTTACCTCTCTTTCTTCTCTGTCTCTCCCTCTTTCTTCTTCCCTCCTGCCCTGTCTCTCTCCTTTGGCCTCTCTCCTCCCTCCTCTCACTGTCTTCCTCCGTCTCATCTCCTCCTTTCCCCACCTCCCCTCCTGCCTTCCCCACTTTTTCCCCTCCTTCTTTCTCTCCCTCTTTTCTCCCCTCCCTCCCCAACCCTCTCTCTTTCCTTCTCTGCCCCTCCTCTTCCCTCTCTTACGTCCCAACTTCCTGCCCCACATCTTCACCCAACAGCCCTCAGTGCCAAACCCCACACTGAGCCACACTGACTCAGAGATGAACAAGATACAGTTCCTGCCCTCAGAGAGCTTCTAGTCTGGTGGGGAGACAGACCAAAGACTTGTATCTCTCAGCACAGGAGCATTGCTGTCACCCGCAGGCAGGCTCAGGAGCAGCGGGGACACAGACATGTGACTTAAGAGTTTTCAGCACAGGAGTTTTAGTGCTCCCTGCAGGCAGGCACAGGGCCTGTAGGAGCTCAGAGATGGCTGGGTCTCACCCAGGTGTCTGTGCCTGCCCTCCAGGAGCTGCCAGTTTCTGCCCCGCAGTGGGAGAAGTCACTCTGCTGGAGGGCAGACTCCTCAGCATCGGGAATGTCCCCTCCTTGCCAGCACAGGAGAAGCCGTTTATATATGAGGAGCAAACACAGTGGCTTAGCGGTCCTTTCCCCCCAAAAGGTGTTAGAGCAGGGTGGTTGGTAGCACCTGTGGACTGTTAGAACCTGCCCATCTTCCTTTTAAGGCCACAGAACTCGTGTCCTTGCTTTGGGTCCTAACCTTAGCTCTAGTTTTATCCAAGTTGGGGTCTTTGGGTTTGAGGGGAGGCAGGAGCTGGTCATTTCAGAATTCCTTTTCCTTCTCTTCTGAAGGAAGCCTGGTGGTGGCGCTATGGTTAAATGCTCGACTGGTTTACTGAAAGATTGACAGTTTGAACACGCCCAGCAGCTCTGCAAGAAAAAGATCTGGTGATCTGTTCCCACAACAATTTAGAAAAAAAAAAAAAAAAAACCATTGAGATCGAGTCAATTCTGATGCATAGCAATCATACAGGACTGAGTAGACTTGCCCTGTAGGGTTTCTGAGGAGCGCCTAGTGGATTTGAACTACTGACATTTTGATTAGCAAGTGTAGCACCTAACCACTACACCACCAAGGTTTTCCCATGAAGATTACAGCCTAGAAAATGCAATGGGCAGTTCTGCTGTGTCACATGGGGTCACTATGAGTCAGAATCAACTCGACGGCAAGCGACAGCAGTTCTTTCTCTTCTAAGGAAGGGTGTAAATTGGGAGCACTTTCAAATAAAATTCCCTGCTCAGCCAGGAATCCAACTGGCCAGATGTGTGCGCTTCCAGCCCCACATGGTACCTGGATATTGATTGATGGGACACCCTCAAGGCAAGGGTCTAACAGCTCCAACTCAAATTGGTTTCTTATGCATCGTAGAGTAAGTTCCCGAAATAGCCCTTCATTGCAGTAGCAGTCTAAAAGGAGAAAAGGGCAAGAGAACATTTCTTATTATTCCTTAAACTGTTGCATCTGTCTCCTGTACGTGACGTGGGGCTCGTATGTGGGAGGAACTCTGAAGCCAGGCAGGCTTAAATGAAAGTGATGTACCCAGTGTGGAGTCAGACACGGATTAGGGATCTCACCCACATTTGCCGCTAAACACGCCAGTTAGAATAGTTAAGTACATGGTCCCAAGTCGTAGGTGGCTAGAGGATCAGTAACCTAAAGGGTGAAAAGACTGGGTACTGGAGCATACCCACTGGAGCTGGGCTTCCAGCTGTGTATCAGCTGTGTGCTCTCAATATGTTACTTAGACTTTCTCTGCCTTAGTCCTCTTATCTGTAAAATGGGTTAAGAATGGGAACTGCTTCCAAGAACTGTCAAAGTTGGTGTGAGGATCAAGTGAGCCAGTTCATTTAATGACATAATTAGAAGAGTCCATGGCACACAATGGGTCTCAAGAATGTAGCTGTTTTTATCACTAAGTGCAGTGGGTTTGGTGGGGGCTGCTGCATGCAGAGTGACTTTCAGTCGAAGGGGAGGCCACGCTGCCAGTCCAGCTGATTGTGACATGCCCCAGTGCACACTCAGGCTGCCACCCCATCTGATTTCCAGGAGAAAGTGGAAATAGTGAGTGTGGGAGAGAGACAGAGAGAGTGTGTGTGTATATGTGAGATTTTCTGGTTTTAAAATATTGTCAATAAACTTTTAAAAAAACATAGCATTGCACCCCAGAAGTATACACATACCCATAATATATACAGCTATATATGTAGTATGAATGTATATTATATATATATATATATATATAGTATTAATGTATTTCAATACAGATACACATGTGTATCTATGTCTAGGTATATAGATACATACACATAGGACAACTGCCAGTTAGGTTCAAGAACTAATCCTAGAAAAAGTGTTACCTACCTTGTTGCTGAGTATTGCTATGGTCACCTTCAAAGGGCTGCCTTGGGAAGCTATACACTGATGCCAGCACCAAGTCCACCCTTCAAAGCAATTTTAAAACTTCTTCTGGACTGGCCATCAGGGCTGTTCCTTTATCTTCGGATAAAGAAAAGTTATTCGGGGCCAGATCTGGTGAGTAGAGAGGGTGTTCCAATACAGTTATTTGTTTACTGGTTAAAAAATCCCTCACAGACAGCTATACAATTAAGTTCACAAATTTGCTGCTGTGCCACTGTGTGCAATGGCTGTTCCAGAAAGAATTCCAAAATTGCTTTGAAGGTGGACTAGGTACTGGCGTCAGTGCATAGCTTCCCAAGGGGAGTACTTTGAAGGTTACCATAACGATATTCAGCAGTGAGGTATGTAACACTTAGAACAATTAAGTTAGTAGACTTCATTGTTGGATCTCGTATACAGTTATGCATTTAAATACAGGTACACACGTATATCTGCATCTAGATATATAGATATATACACACACACTTTATTTCAGGAGCTCTGGTGGCACAGTGGTTAAGCTCTCAGCTGCTAACCATAAAGTTGGCAGTTCAAACCCAACAGTGGCTCCATGGGAGAAAAGACCTGGCAATCTGTTCCCATAAAGATTATGGCCAAAAAACCCTAAGGTGGGCAGTTCTATTTTGTCCTATAGGGTCACTATGAGTTGGAATCAGCTCAGTAGCACACAACGCAACATGTATATATATCTCCATGGACCCATGGGCCTGGATATGGCCCCTAGGCCACCATTTAGAGTTAGAACAGCTGGCCTTGACCTGACTGTTAGAGAAGAAGAGCTGCCTGCAGGGCCAGATCAATCTCAGTCCTGTAAGGGAAAAGCAACAAGGTTTTTAGTTACTGTCAATCATGAGCTGTGGAGTTGGACTCCTGAGTTCAAGTCCTAGATCTGCTGCTCTCTAGCCGTGACTTTGAGTCTCTGATGGGTTTTCCTCATCTCTAGTGTATAGTTGACATGAGCATCCATTGGGATATAATGCACATCCTGGGCATAGGTGAGGTCATTTCTAGCCTATAGTAAGTGTACAACAGTTCAAAGCAGACGTTGTAGTACAAATGTCCTAGATCTGTGGTCCTTTGAAATCTAGTGCTTTAGGGAACCCCTCGAGAGTCCATATGCATTTGAGTTCTTTGATTGCAAGCAACAGAAACTGACTCCAGCTGATATAAGCCTTAAAGGACTTCTTGGGAAACACCTGCAGTAGCTCACAATGTGAGCAGAAATGGAATAATCAGACATTAAGAAAGACCAAGAATAAGACAGCTCCTAAGTTAAAAGAAACTAAAAGTCTCTTTAGAGTGCAGCTGTTAGAATGAATTATTCATCCCATGACTTAAATTTCCAGAAAAGCATCTAATTGGATGACCTCGTATCATGTCCCCACCCCTTGGCAAAGAGCAGGACATCTTGATTGACAGCCTTGCCAAAGCGAGTCAATTGAGAAGGTGTATACATTAGAGTAGACAGTCAGGGCGGCATAGTCTGTGTTGTGTCCGTCAAGTCAATTACAAATATTGGCCCCACAGAACGGAGTAGAACTGCACACACAGGATTTCCTAGGTTGAAATCTTTATGGGAACAGATTACTGAGTCCTTTCTCTCTTGCTGCTGCTGGTGAGCTCTTATTACTGACTTGTAGACTAGCAGCCAACCATGTAACTGTTGCACCAGCAGGGTTCCTTAGGATCCTTACTAGATAAACTTTGAAATCTCAGTGACTTAACACAACGAAGGATAACTTCTTGCTCAGGTCAAGTCCACTAGGGATCGGGCAGCTCTCCTCCATGTGGTGACTCAAGGATTCAGGATGCATCCACATCATGGCCTTGTCGTCTCAACCTGTGCCCTCCACAACTACTGCCAAAAGAGGAGAGAGGGCAGGAAGGCCACAGGGGTATTTTGCTGGACCAGGGCTGCCACTGGCTTACAACATGTATGACTTCATTCTATTAGGCAAAACCCAGCCAAATGGTCAGATCAAACTGCAGGGGAAACAAGAGTGATCATCTTTCTGGTGGTCATGAAATGGGATGGGATTTGATGAACACATCAATTTTTTCTCTCAAAAAGTGTAAAGACCCAAAGGACAATGGTGGTGCTGATACCAGAATAAGGGAGAAGGGATGCTGGACTGGGCCAGGAGTTTTCATCTTCTCTCCTTCCACACAGACCTTGCCCACGTGTCCTGTTCAGCCAGCTCTCCACAGCCATGGCAGCCTATGGCCAGACGCAGTACAGCACGGGGATCCAGCAGGCTGCTCCCTACACAGCCTACCCACCTCCAGCACAAGCCTACGGAATCCCTTCCTACAGTGAGTACATTGCATTCTCCCCGGGGTCACCAGCACCATAGTCTGTCTTAGGTGCTGTTGCCTCAGTTAACCGTAGAATGCTACATGGAGTCAGTCTAATTTTAGACCAGAGATAGAAGAGAAGAAGAAATACTTTAAATGTGGTTCAAGTTTTACAGACTATAGCGAAGCCACTTTTGATTGTAAGCCTCAGAAATCCAATCCAAGCTAGCTTAGAGGAAATAGAAATTTAATGATTCACATAACTCAGGGATCCAAGGGTACACTGGCATCAGATATGGCTGGATCCAGGTCCTCAAGTGATGTCATGAGGAATTTGTCTCACTATGTCTTCAACTCTGCTTTTCCTGTAAGTTGGCTTTACTCTCACACAGGCTGTCCCCATCTAGAGGCAAATACAGTGCCTACCCTCTCTTGCCTTGTATCCTTCAGCTCAGCACTTTTTAGGGACAGAGAGCCTGTTTTTTTCACTAGTTGCAGCAGAATCCTGGGGGTAAATTGCACAGACAAAATGTTGAGTGAGAAAATCAAGTTGCTAATGAATGCATACTAAAAGATACAGGGCATGTGAAGTTTTAAAACATGCAAAGTAATACTCGCCATTGGAATCAGCATACTACAGCCTGTGGGCCAAATGTGGCCCTCTGCCTGCTTTATAAATAAAGTTTTATTGAAACAAAGTCACATTTGTTCATTTGCTTATTATCTATGGCTGTTCATACTACAGTGGTAGAGTTGAATAGTTGTGACAGGGCCCTTGTCCCTATAGCAGAAAAAACATGAAATTAAAAAAAAAAATTAGGTAGTACAGTCTATCCTCATTCTTAGATTCTCAGGACAATATTGGAATATTTTCTCATTCATGAACAGATGCTGTGCAGAGCAGTGAAACTTTTGAGTTGTCCAGTACATACATGCCCAGCTGAGGTGGAACAAGGCTGTTTCTGTATTCATTAATTCAGTGTTTATGGAGACTACTTCAAATAATGGAAATTAACTGTGTTTCACATTATGATTCCTGGTATGATAGAAGAAAAGATAGGTTGTGAGAGAAGATATTAAAGTTCCATGTCTAGGGTAGACCTTAGGTAAGGGGTTAACTCAGCTTAGAACTGAAAAATATCCAAGCAGAGGGAGCAGCACCTGGGCAGCCCCAGAGACAGGAAGAACTCTGGCATGACCAAGAAGACCAGTGGCTGGAGCGTGATGGGAGATGAGGCCAGGAGACAGGACAGGGCCTTGGAGACCCCAGGAAGGATTTGGGATTTTATCTAAAGTGAGTCAGGAAACCACTGAAGGGTTTCTAAACAGAGGGTGACACAAACCAAAACAACAAGCCATCAAGTCAATTCCAACTCGTAGCGACCCTATAGGACAGAGTAGACCTGTTTCTAAGACTTCAAAAGAGCTGCTGATGGATTTGAACTGGCGACCTTTCGGTTAGCAGCTGTGGCTCTTAACCACTGTACTACCAGGGCTCCAAATAATGCAGTTTAGGGTTTTAAATTTCACTGGGGCTTCTGTGAGGAGGTGGGACTGGAAAGAAACGAGAGGAGAAGCAGGAAGGCCAATTGGGAGACTTCATGAATTCTTGGAGGACAGACGTAAAGGAAGCTAGAGCCAGGGCAGTGGTGGTGACAGATGCCAGGGCGACTCTATAAGTGGAATTGGCAGGTCATGTGGTGTGTTTTTTTAGTGCTGATGTAATAGAAATACAGCAAGTGGGTGGCTTTAACCAGCAGAAATTTATTTCCTCACAATCTGAAAATCCTATTCCCATCAGGTCAATTCTGACTCCTAGCAACCCTATAGGACAGAGTAGAGTTTCTAAGGAGTAGCTGAATTTGAAGTGCTGATATTTGGGTTATCTGGTAACTTATCTGCTTATAGCCTATAGATTACAGCCTATCTGGTAACCACTATGCCCTCAGGAAAACCTGAATTGATGGTACTGGCGCTAAGGGAAAGTCTCTTTCTCTGTTGGCTCTGGAGGAAGATCGTTTTCAGTTTCTGTATACTCAGCATTTCTTTATTCTTTGGCTGTCTCCACGTGGTGTGTAGCTTCCCCTCTGTGTGTTTTCTTGCCTCTGTGCCTACTCTACTCTTAATATAAAATCTTAGGACATACCCTATACTGGTATAGCCTCCATAGCATTCAAAAGAAAAGCTTATTCCCAAATGGGATTCAATCCACAGATACAGGGGTTAGGACTTACACAACACATATTTTGGGGGGACACAATCCACTCCCTGCTCTGGAGGCATCAGGTTGGCCATTGGTAATAGTGTCTGTGGTCAATTTGCTGTCACTCTCAAGGCTTTGTGTCCTTGAATTCCTTTAATCTTCACATCAGTCTTATGAGGAAGGTCACATCATGAACTCATTTGAAGGATAAAGACATAGGGACTCAGAGAGGGTGGATACCTTGGCCAAGGTCACCCAGCCAGTTGATGACACATGTGGAATTAAATGCAGCCAGTTTGACTCTGGAGTCCATGCTTTTCAGCACCGAGGTCTGCTGCCTGGACGTGCATTCCATAAATTCAGGGGGATTACCTATTACGGACCTTGGCCAACAGGTGTGGGCATCTTTTCTCACTGTGTCTCCTTCCTGGGCTGGAAGACTGATGATACAATCATACATAAGTTACCCTGCCTGGCTGACAGCCAAGAAAAATAAAGCCATATTACTTTTCAACACCAAAGAGAAAACTAGCCCTGTTCCCAGACAAAACATGGCATCAGATGGAAACTCATTTGACTCAAAGTTATTTTACCATCTCACTTACTTTTCAAAGAGTTTGTCTCCTGATAATCCACTGCGGGTGATAAGAGCACAGCTTTAAAGTTCTGCCATCTGGTCCACATCAAACCTCTGACCCCTGCTCATTGAGAGACCTTAGCCAAGCTACCTCACCTCTCTGAGCTTCGATTTCCTCGTTCGTACACTGGGAGCAATACTGCATCTGGCCTCCACAGGGCCATTGTGAGGATTAAATAAGATCTCCAGTGTTGGGATGAAGGAGTCCAGGTGGTGCAGTGGTTAAGCATTTGGCTGCTAACCAAAAGATTGGCAGCTCAAACCCATCAGCCATTCTATGGGAGAAAAACTTGGCCATCTGCTTGTGTAAAGATCCCCCAAAAACCCATTGCTGACAAGTCAATTCTGACTCATTAGAGACCCTGTAAACAGAGTAGAACTGCCTGGTAGAGTTTCCAAGGAGCACCTGGTGGATTTTAATTGCAGACCTTTGATTTAACAGGCAAAACATTTAACCACTACACGACTAGAGTTTCCCCTATAAAGGTTACAGCCTAGGAAATAACCCTTCGAGGCTGTTGTACTCTGTTCTGTAAGTTTACCATTGACTCAGAGGTACACAACAGCAGCAACATGTTGTTGTTGTTAGGTGCTGTTGAGTTGGTTCTGACTTGTAGAGACCCTATGTATGACAGAAGGAAACGCTGCCCTGCCTTCCACCATGTCCGCAATCGTTTTTATGCTTAAGCTCGTTGTTGCAGCCTCTGTGTCAATCCATCTTGTCGAGACTCTTCCTCTTCTTTGCTGACCCTCCACTCTGCCAAGTATGATCTTCTCCAAGGACTGATCCTTCCTGACATTATGTCCAGAGTATGGAAGATGTAGTCTTGCCATCTTTGCTTCCAAAGAACACTCTGGTGGTACTTCTTCCAGAACAGATCTGTCTGTCATTTTGGCGGTCCATGGTACACTTGACGTTCTTCTCCAACACCACAATTCAAAGGCATCAATTCTTCTTCTGTCCTCCTTGTTCATTGTCCAGCTGTCACATGTGTATGATGTGATTGAAAATAGCATGGCTTAGGTCAGGCTCACTTTAGTCTTCAAGGCGACATCTTTACTTTTCAATACTTTAAAGATAACCTTTGCAGCAGATTTTCCCAGTACAATGCACCTTTTGATTTCTTGACTGCTGCTTCCGTGGGCATTGATTGTAGACCCAGGTGAAATGACATCTTTGACAACCTCAACCCTTTTTCCATTTATGACAATATTGCTTACTGGACCAGTTGTGAGATATTTTGTTTTCTTGATGTTGAGGTACAATCCGTACTGAAGGCTGTAGTCCTTGACCTTCGTCAATAAGAGTGTCAAATCTTCTTCACTTCCAGCAAGTAAGGTGATGTTGTCTGCATAACACAAGTTATTAATGAGTTGTCCTCCAATCCTGATGCCTCCTTCTTCTTTGTGTAACACAGCTTCTTGGATTATTTGTTCAACATACAGATTGAAAAGGTATGGTGAAAGGATACAACTCTGATGCACACTTTTCCTAACTTGATAACATGGAGTGTCCCCATATTCTGTTTGCATGGCTGCCTCTTGATCCATATACAGATTCCTTAAGAGCACAATTAAGTGTTCTGGAATTCCTGTTTTATGTAATGTTAGCTATAATTCGTTATGATCCACACAATTGAATGTCTTTGTGTAGTCAATAAAACGCAGGTAGACATCTTTCTGATATTCTCTGCTTTCAGCCAAGATCTGTCTGACATCAGCAGTGCTATCCCTGGTTCCATGTCCTCTTCTGAATCCAGCTTGAACTTCTGGCAGTTCCTTGTCAATAAACTTTTGCAGTCGCTTTTGACTGAAGCAACAAATTAGAGCTTGGCTATTTATTTCTGTAAAGGACCAATGGCCAAAAACAACCAAAACCCTTGCCACTGGGTCAGTGCCAACTCATAGCCACTCTATAGGACAGAGTAAAACTAAAGAGCAGCTGGTGGATTTGAACTGCCAACTTGGGTTAGTACTGTAGCTCTTCACCACCACACCACCGGGGTTTCCTGTAAAGGACTGTATGGGAAAATATTTCCGGCTTTGTGGGCCATATCATCTTTGTTGCAATTACTGAACTCTGCCATTGCAGTGCAAAAGCAGCCCTGCAACATGTAAACTAAGGGGTGTGTCTCTGTTCCAATAAAACTTTATTTATACAAAGAGATGGTGGCCCACGTTGAGCCCACAGGACATAATTTGCTGATCCCTGGTTTGTATAGCTCATAAAGCCCAGCTGAGGGGACCCATTTAGTCAGTGGCAGCTAAATCAGTAGAAGCTAAGTTGACAAACACACCCAGAATATCCTTGTCACTGAATAGTAACAGGTGGGATGAAAAGCTGTTTCCTTTCTTGTATTGCCTATGCCTGAGCAAGCATACGTGTTTGCTTATCGTCTGGACAAATGTTGTTGAGTCTTGTTAGGAAATTTTTTTATTACTCCTTGACAAATAGCATTATTTATCTTTGTTTAAATAGCTGCAGGGAAACGACACAGTTGAGCAACCTGGAGACAAGAGGTTAGGTTGGATATTTTTTCTCAATTTATTGTGCAATATTTAAGACATGTCTAAAAGCATAGAGGGTAAGACTATGAACACCCATGAACCAGCCATCCAAATTAAAAAGTGAAAACCAAGGGAGGGTGCCCCTTTTTTCTCAGAGATTCCCACACTCTTGAATTTGACATTAATCATTCCCCTGCATATTTTCATGTAGGACATACATTTTCTGTAATGGAGCAAATAGCAAACCTTTTTGGCTTTGCAGTCTATACAGATATCTATTGTTGTCAGGCACGATCTAGTCAGTTCTAATCCATAGTGACTCTTTGTACAACAGTACAAAATATTGCCTGGTCTGGTGCTGCTCCCATCACTGCTGTCTAAGCCCATTGTTGCAGCCACTGTGTCAATTCATCTCACTGAGGATCTTCTTGCTGACCCTCTACTTGACCAAAGCACGATGTCCTTCAGGGACTGGGTCCTCCTGATAACATGCCCAAATCACATGAGAAGACTCTCCATCCTCACTTCTAAGGAGCTTCTGGCTGCATTTCTGTGAAAACAGATTTGCTTGTTCTTCTGGCAGTCTATGGTATATTCCATATTCTTTGCCAACACTGTAATTCAGATGCTTCCTCTTCAGTCTTCTTTATTCATTGCCCAGCTTTTGCATGCATGGGAAGCAATTGAAAATACCATGAACTGAGAAATGAAAATACTCCATTGCAGCTACTCAACTCTACCATTGTAGGGTGAAAAGACATAGACAAGAAGAAAATGAATAGGCATGGCTGTGTTCCAGTTAAACTTTATTTACAAAAGCAGGCGGAAAGGACTGCATTTGGCCTGTCATAGTTTGTGAATCTCAGGGTAGAGTACTACTTTGTGTGTTTTAAAACTTTACATATGTTGTATATTTTATTATGCATCCTTATGCACCTTGCTTTCCCCACTCAACATTAGATTGTGAAATGTATCCTTGTCCATGTGTATAGCTATAATGCATTCATTTTCACTTTTATGTAATATTCCATTATTTGACTGTTCCATAATTGATCCGTTCACCTATCGGTGGTCATTTAGGATTTGGGGTTTTTGTTTGTTTGTTTCTCATTACATAGGATGCTACAATCAATATCTTTGTGAATTTCTATAAGGTGTGTGTATCTGCCATTTTATTGGATACCGGTAAACTGTCTCTGTTATCGGTGGTGGAGCAACAAACCACCTGGAGCTTAGAGGTTTAAAATAGCATTAATGTGTTATTTCTCACAATTGTGTGGGTTGGCTGGGGGATCCTTCTGCTAGTATTACTGGGTCTCTCTCATGTATTCAGCTGGTGGGTTGCTGGGATGGCCAGGTGTCGTTCTCTCACCATAGTCCTTCAACTTGGACTTCTTCACAGCATGGCAGTCCCCATTTTCCAGAAGGGTGAAGGTGGATGCGTCAAGACCTCGTGATACGTACCTAGACTCCACAACTCACAAGCATCACTTCAGCCACTTCCGTGGGCCCCAACAAGTCAGAAGGCTAGCCTAGACTCTGTTATGAGGTGTCATTGAGTTGATTTTCAACTTAGAGCAACCCCATGTGACAGAGTAGAATTGCCGCATTGAGTTTTCTAGGCCGTCATGTTTATGGGAGCTGGTCATTGGGTCGTCTCTCTCATGGAGCTGCTGGTGGATTTGAAACCCCAACCTTTTGGTTAGCACCTGAGTACTTAACCCTTGCACTACCAGGACTCCTTGCCTAGATTCTAGGGGTGTGAAAATAGCCTTTCTTTTCAATGAGAAGCAGTGGGAAACACCATGGCTATGTTTTCCAGTCTAACACAGTGTATCTTAATTTCTTAACAGAGACCCAAGGGTCTCCCCAAACAAAAAAATGAATCCATAAGAACCGAATTGGAAACTCGGGAACCAGGAGAATTCAGTGCTGCTGGCATGTGATAGGCTTCACCTGTCTTGTAGAACTCTTTTGACACCTTCCCGTGATGCACGCTGTGACATGGATGAATCTGGAAAACCTTATGCTGAGTGCAACAAACCAGACGCAAAATACTGCATGATCTCACTTATGTGTAATATCAAGAGCAGGCACAGAGAAGACTAGATTAGTGATGCCCTGGGACTGGACTAAGGGAGGAGTAGGAAGTATAAAAACCAAGGGGCAGAGAAGGATGAGCCCACAGTGATTTTTGCACAATGCAGGTGGAGGCTTTTCTTTTAGATAATCTTGGGGGGATAGGGAACAGGGGAAGCCCTCAGTCTTCTTTCCTTTACTCCCTGTGGCTTGACTGCGTGGACTTGCAGCTCCAAATAACCCCAGAGTGCAAGCACACAGCTGATGCCAGCAAGATTGTCAGAAGCAGAAAGCTCCCTTAGAATCATGGGGTGTCGGGAATGGAAGGGGGTCTTAGGGATTGTTGGTGGCTGTTACCTGAGCTGTGCTCTCTGTGTGCCTAGAGGTACACAAGATGGTCTTAGGTGGTGCACAGATGAACTTTACCGTAGTTTTATAGTTATGTTTTAATTATTTTAATGTCCATTACGAAAACACAGGGAGAGCATAACGAGCTTGTGATTTCTTGGTTATTATTGCTTAGGGCAAGAAAAATAGTTTTAAAATGAAATGGATTTAAGGAAAAATGTGAAACCAGTCATTGTGCCAGTGCTGCTGAGGTCCGGGAGACCAAGCAGGTGGTACACAAGCAACTGACGTCAATCCAGTGCCCTCAAGTTGATTCCAACTCATAGTGACCCTATCGGAGAGAGGAGAACTGCCCTGTAGGGTTTCCAGGGAGCAGCTGGTCGATTGGAACTGCTAACCAAAAAGTTAGCAGCTTAGCAGTGGCAATTCTTAACCACTGTGTCGCCAGGGCTGTAGGATTACAAATGTCCAAAAAAACATCAAACATGCGCAAGATTATGCCAGCGGGAGGCCGATGAGGATGACAGGGAAGATTGAGCTTGACTGGCCATCTGAGCAGGCCAGGGATCTGGGGACCAATCAGTTCCTGTGTGATTTCCTGTAATGTTTTGCTTACTTCTCTGCTGTCAGTCTCGTATCTCTAGAGTTAATGCTCTGTTAGAGCAGAGACTTTTGTTTCTTTGTTTTTACTCAACTTTTTTTGTTTTGTGCTTTTCATGAAGGTTTACAGAGCAAACTAGTTTCCTACTGAACAATTAATGCACATATTGTTTTGTGACACCGGCTGCTAACTTCATGATGTGTAAGCACTCTCCCCTGTAGACCTGGGATTCCCCATTACCAGCTTTCCTGTTCTCTCCTTCCTTCTCGCCCTTGCCCCTGGGCTGGTCTGTCCATTTCATCTCATTTTGTTTTAGGGGCTTGCCTAAGCTTTGGCTGAAGGGCGAACCTCGGGAGTGACTTCAGTACTGAGCTATAAGGGTGTCTGGGGGCCATACTCTTGGAATTTCTCCTATTTTTTTCAGACCAGTGAGTCTAGTCTTTGGTGTATATGTATGACTCTGTCCAGGATCCTCTATGATTATCTGTGACAGAGAAGTCGGTGGTGATGGCCGAGTGCCACCTAGACCGGTGGAGGCTGTTGCACTTGTGATCCACTAGTCTTGGGACAGATGGTTCCCTTGTGTCATTGATTTTCTTCATTCTCACAGGGCAGAAACTTCTTTTAGATTTTTTTTTTATTGTGCTTTAAGTACAAGTTTACAGTGCCAGTCAGTTTCTCATACAAAAACTTAACCACACATTGTTTTGTAACCCTAGTTGTCCTCCCTACAATGTGACAGTATGCTCCTCCTTTCCACCTTGGATTTTCTGTGTCCGTTCAAGCAGCTGCTGTCCCTGTCTGCCTTCTTATCTTGCCTCTGGACAGGAGCTGCCTACAGTCTCCTGTATCTACACGAGCCAAGAAGCACATGTTTCACCAGTATCATTTTTTATGTCTTACAGTCCATTCTAATCTTTGAAGAGTTGGCTTTGAGGATGGTTTTATTTCTGGCCTAACACGGTCCAGAGGGGCGTGTCTTCTGGAGGCCTTGCAGTCTAAAGCAGAAACTTTTGACTGTTGTGTTCACTCCTGTATCCTAGCTTCAGGAACAGGGCCTGGCACTTAGTAGTGCTAAGTCAGTGTGTGTGGAATGGATGGATGGATATCTAGACTGTCTTTATTGTTAGTGCTGTCTTAGGAATGTACACGCTCAGGTCATTGCTTCGGAGAGCTGAAGCCAGTGGGACCTGCAGGTAGTTCCTGGACATCTGATGGGGACCTCATTCTCATTGCCATAAAGATATCTATCAAAGACGGTTGGGGAGTAGGTATCTGATGATATCAGACCATCCCTTGACCAAACTCTAGCGGTATTTCCTTTGAATAAAATCTCTGTATGGTAGTGCATCTCATCAGGAGTGAAGGACTAGAGCTTGTTCTTGCCTTTGAAATTTTCAGCCCATCATGGGTTGATTCTTGGGTAAAATATAACTGAAACAAATTACCAGGAAACTGAAATTAAAATTGAAAAAAAAAAAAAAAGACATACAAAATTCAAGCCTAGCTGTCAAGGTGATGTCAGATTTGTCTGACAGGTTCTAAAAGCTTACTTCTCAGGTTCTGTACATCATGAGCTGTGACTAGTCCATGGAGTGTACTTAGGGCATCAGTGACTTACAGGATTGAACACCTAATGGGCCTCTGGTGTATTCTCTTCTCTTTCTCATGTATTAGAATTTTCTGATTCAACCATTTCTGCAAACAAAAGGGAGGGGACTAATTTGACTTTGTTTACTTTCCCATTTGTTCATTTGGCAGATATTTACTGAGCCCTTCCTGTGTTTCAGGTTGTGAGTCAATTATGGCAATAGCACAGTGAACAAGGCAGACTTGGCCCCCACCCCCACCCCTGGAGTTCTCATTGTTAAACAAGGAACTGTGATGAGTATCAGGAAGGAGGAGAACTGGGTGCTGTGGAGGGAGTAATTGAGGGACTGGTGTTTTGGGGCAAGCAGCACTGAAACTGAGAAATAGAGGCATTAGCCTGGCAAAGAAGAAAGAGGAGTACATTCCAGGCAAAGGAAAAGCATGTGCAAAGGCCCTGAGTCTGAAGACGGGTATCTGGTGACTGTGTGTATCTATTTAAAAATGAAAAGTGTGCATGCCCGTTAATGAAGCAATTCAGCTTCTTCTCTGCAACCTAGATAAAAACTTTCATGTTGCATAAGGAGGCCTTCTGCATCCTCATTGATTGTGATAGAATCAACCTTGAGGACTATCAAGAGGGCACTGGCTGAATAGGCTGTGGTATTCCATTTCTACTCAGCCATTAAAATGAAAGAATCCTGGAGCACATGGCTTGAGCAGAGCACAGGGAGGCAGTGGGGCAGGAGAGGCGGGCAGAACCCACGTAGGAGCCTAGGGGTCACAGCAAGGAGTTTAGATTTTATTCTAGGTGCACAGAGAGAGACCGTACCTAATTTACCAATAAACCATTCCTAGAAAACTGAGCAAGATAAGGTGCCACAGAAATATTGCTTATTGTTATCATTGTTATTACTACCAAAATCTTGCATGATCTACCAAGTAAAGTCATTCACATTCATTACTGAGAGACATCAAGGTAAAGAAAGGAAAAGTTTGACTTTTGAGTTATCTGCTAACCATGAGACTCTGATTAAGTGGCCAGACTTTCTGACCCTCAGTTTCCACATCTTTAAAATGGGGATGATAATACTGTCTGTTTTGTGGGATGGTTGTGAGGATGAAAGAGATGTCTGTTTTTAAGTTGCTCACACTGCAGAACAGTATATGTTCCTTCTATTTCTTTCTCCCAGCAAGCCGGCTGATGGGAATCATCATCTCATTTCATAAGCGAGAGGGATGGGGTGGATTTCCAAGCTCAGGTTGGGGGAGAAATTTTTCCTAAGGTAGCTGAGTGAGAAGGAGGGAAACTGCAATTACAGAACCAGACCCACGTTCCTAAAGGCCTCTAAAGGAATGCCATTTTAAACAACAACAAAATACTGTTTTATACTGGTAAGATAGACCAAGATAAGCAGTGGTGGATAATGCACTGGGTGTAAGCTTTCAGGGAAGCAAACATTCACTGATTGTTTGAGAGGAGGTCTGTCTCTGTTCTAGGAAGGACCATTTAGTAACATCTCTGGAAGTTTACACTGCCTACCCTTGAACCCAGAAATTCCAAATACAAAAAATTTATGCAATAGATAGATTTGTACATGGTACAAAGATAGATAAATACATACATGTGTACCTACATGGGTAGATAGATAGATGATACATGTATAGTATGTATATATATTGACTGTAAACTCAGCTCAAGCAAATATATGTATATGAAAGTGTATATTGTTTTCTCTATGTACATTTACTTTTATGTATGTAAATGTATATATTGCTGCTGCAGCTTAATTTTTAGCCATAAAATCTAAGAACCACTCAGAAGTCCATAAACAAGAGCTAGTTTAAATGATAGTGTAGCTATACAGTGGAATAAGGAAAAACTGTTTGACTTGATGGAGAATGGTCATTTCAATGTATTATGAAGTAATAAAAGAAAAGAAAAATGCAGAATAATATTCGCGGAATACTCCCATTTATTTTTTTTCAACAGCAAATGTTCCTGTATGCCCTTGGGTCAGTTTTGACTTGTGATGGCTGTGTGTGATGGAGTAGGACTGCCCCATAGAGTTTTCTAGGGTATAATCTTTATGAGAGCAGATCGCCAGGTCTTTCTCCCATGGAGCCACTGGGTAGGTTCAAACCACCAGCCTTCCAATTAGCGGTCAAGCTCTTAACTGTTCAGCCACCTGGACTATTGAAAACAGGGAACATATATAAATGTAGATCATATACATCTGTGTCATTACATAAGTTTGCATATGTGTGGAACATGTCTGGATGTAAACTCGATCTGTGGGAATGGGAGCTGGGCAATGGGGTAAAAGATTAGGATAGACACTTTCTGTTGTATGACTTTTGTACTATTTGAATTTCCTACAATGTATTTATTACATTTTCAATAAAAATAAAATTTATGGGTACCAACACTGGATCAGCCATCCTCCCTCATTACAATAAAAAAGTTTTTCCTTAAAATTGGTGTTGGTGTCACAGAGGATCTCTGGTGACCCAGGAAACACACCCAGGCAGCCTGCTGTCTCATGGTACTGCTAGACCATCTTGTTGCTCAAGAAGCTGTAAATCCAGGTTTTAGAGGATCATCTCTCCTGATTTTCAAACAAATAAGTTAATTCAAGTGTGCTTTAAAAATGCACACAGCCAAAAAACACATATGGCAGTGCATGTCTGTGGGCTAACCTTGACTCACAAGCCGCCAGTTTGCACCTATACTTTGGAAGCCAATAAAATGATAAAGTGGTGCTCTGTCTTAACTCAGTAGTTCTTCTGCAGGTGACAGGGAAGCATCCTAATCATATGTCCTTGGTGCTTCTTTTTCCTCCTTCAAGGCATCAAGACAGAAGACAGCTTGAACCATTCCCCGGGCCAAAGTGGATTCCTCAGCTATGGCTCCAGCTTCAGCACCCCAGCAGCTGGACAGAGCCCGTACACCTACCAGATGCATGGTCAGTCTGGCGTTTCAGCCCCTCCCTTAAACTGAGTGTTCATTCATTCACTCATTCCTTCTTTTGTTCAGCAAACTTATGGAGCACCTACTATGTGCCAGGCTGTATCAGTATTAGTTGGGCTGCAGTGGTGGACAGAAGAGACAGTGAATCTGCCTTCGTGGCAATCACCTGGCAGTGAGGAAACTGATAATTAAGTCAATAAATAAATGGGATCCTTTTGCATGATGTGCCCTGCAATGAAGCACACAAGTGTGGTGTTTGGGTAGAGGGTGATGAGCAATTAGGGGATGGGTCAGAAGGGGTGGGGTGTGTAACTTCAGATCGAATTGTCAGGGAAGCCTCTTTGAAAAGATGCATTGGAACAGAGGGCCAAAAGATGAGCTGAAGTTGGCCCTGCAGGCATAGAGGACAAGCCAGTGCCAAGGCTGTGTGGAGGAAAGTGTTTTGTGTTTGAGGTACAGGAGGGAAGCAAGGTTGGAGCCTGTTCAGAGGGGACATGGCAGGAGAGTCTTGCAGACATAGCAGAGGACACAAGGTTTTGGGGACATGGAGGATGAGTCAGCTTCTATTTTCAGTGCAGTAGGACAGGCAGGTCCATGGTGGAGACTTGGAGAGATGCCAGGTAGTGAGAATAATGGGTGGGCAGGTGAAGGAGCTTGTTTTAGAGTGGGTTCTCCAGAAAACCAAAACCAGTGGTAGATATATATAAACTTGTATACAGAGAGAGATTTACTTCGAGGATATGGCTCCCACAGTTATGGGGCTGGCAAGTACCAAATCTGTGGGTCAGGCATCAGGCAGGCTGCTGACTCGTGGGTTACGGGAGCTGGTGAATCTGAAATCTGCAGGCCCAGCAACAGATGACCGTCTTCTAGCATCCCAAGAACCAGCAGTAAGACAGGACAAGTACTGGGTCAAGAAAAAGAGCTTTGCCCACATATGCATTTATGTATTGGAGGCAGCCAAACCCCCAAAGGAAATGGGCTTTCTAACTGACTGGGTGCTCACATCAGGTCACAAAATGGAAGATAATGTATAATGACACATGACATTGACCATCACAGAGCTGTTGTTCCAGGCAGGAGGTTCAGGGCTCTTGAGTGTTCCTAGGGTGGCCTTAAGAAAGGGGAGAAAGAACTCCAGTATGGACCTCTCACCCTATGGAACTGGCCCACAGGAGTGCCCCATGCCCAGCACCACCCTCTCACCTTCCAGGAGCTCCTGCCTTATTCCTTTCCCTCTTTAAGGACATGTTGGGGTCGGTGCCTGGAGCAGAGGGTTGGTGGCAATGACTTTGGGGATCCCCATCCCACTCATTTTTCCCTTTGTGAAAGCTGGTTAAAAAGGATCAGCAAGGATCTAAAAAGTAATGCACAAAAATGAATGTGATAATGAGTGGTTTTACTGTTCTTTAAAAAACTGCAAATATTGCCATTTCACTTTCATGTGGAAATTTTTGTAAAAGAAACAATAAAAATGGGCATTGGGCACTCACCCATTTAAGGGAGGAAAAAGCTGTGAAGAACAGTCAGTGATCTTAGAGGTACGTATAGAGAAAGGGGATGGTGAGCATTAATGTCCAGTCCCGGCATTGCCCTCAGGTCAAGGTTTACATCACAGTTTGTTGGTGACATGACCATCTGACAGTGACCAAATGGCAGGTGATGTGTAGGTCATCTCATACATTCTTCACAACATCCCAGTGTTGGTACTGATGTTACATCCATTTTACAGAAGAAACTGAAGCATAGAGAGAATGACTGACTTGCCTGGTGTCAGGGTAAGGAGTTTGTATTTTAATCATCTGTACAGACAAACAGACTGAGTTGGTTGGACGTCTTCTGGAATCCCAGCCCCCAGCCTCACAGTTCTCTCCTGCTTCCTCTGCTGCTACTGTCCCCTCTCACCCTGATAGTGGCCGTTCTGAGTCTCAGTAAAGAGTAGAGTAAGTTGCTGGGACCCGTCTCTATGTGGGGAGTGAATTGTAGCAGCAAACTCTGTAGTAAAGACCCCTGAAGACTCTGAAATTAAACTTGCATTGGGGTCAGTCTCAAACTGGCTTCTTTTTTAGTTTTGCAAACAGAAACTCAGCTTCCTACCTCAGAGCCCCTAAGGCTACGAAGATTGACCAGCAAACACAGTTCACTCATCTCCATTCTGACGTGCCCCTGGCTGCATCTTAAGTACTGGCTTACCATTGGTTCATTCTGTGTGATTAAGCACCAGCTTTGTGCCAGACAATCTTTTAGGCCTTGGGAGGCACAGCAGTCAACCACGATGACTCCCTCATGGAGAGAGCTAGGCAGTGATCAATCAGTAAATAAATAGATATTGCAAATTTTGATAAAGCCTGTGATGGACAAAACAGGATGATGTGATGGACAATGGCTAGAAGAGATCCAACTTATTAGACATACCTGAGTTGCCAAAAGAAGTTAGCCATGCAGACATCTGGGAGGCAGTAGTTAGTCTAGCAGAAGAAAGAGCAAGTGCAAAGGTCCTGAGGCAGGAAAAACCTCACAGTGTTCAAAGGGGAGGTGAAACAGGAAAATGAAGCAAGAGCCTTCCCTAGATGCAGATTTGTAGAATATGTGGAACAGTGTTTCTTCTCTAGTCCTCACAGCAGTCACATGAGTGGGATCCCTTAGCCCTGGTTGGTAGTTGATTTCATGAGCCTCACATAAGGAGAAGATTTGCTGAAGAATACAGAGCCAGAGAGTGTCATGAACTGCAGTTCAGACTTGGGTTTCTGGAATTCTGGAGCCTGTACAGTTTACTCTAAGTGCTAACATTTGTTGGACCCTTTCAGGATGCCTGATACTGTTCTAATCTCTGCAAACACAGTGCTTTTCTTAATCTTACCAGTAGCCCTATGGCATAGGTTCTATTATTATTCCACATTTTACAGGTGGGGAAACTGAGGTACAAAGTAGGTAAATGACTTGCCTAAGGTCCCACAGCTGTGGTGATGGAATTGGAAGCCAAGCAGTGCACCCAAAAGCCTTGCACAAAACCCCTCTGCACTTCAGTAGAACTACCTAGAAAGTGATTCTCCAGGGGATGAACCCTGGCCTGAGATATGCCCCCCAACCTCAGTCCTTACCCAGAACACCTTGCACATCTAAAAAAGTCTTCTACTTTGTTCCCACCAGACCAGGGGGATAATTTGGGGTCTTTTCTTACCATCCTCCTGGTCCTGATGGCAGAAGGGCTATGGCAGCAAGCAGCTGGGCCTTGTCCCAAGAAACTGCCTTCAGATTAGTGCTAATGGCCGTAAACTGCCCTTGAGACAGCCCAGGCAGTCTGCAAGCCTGACACATTCCTCTGTATATTTTTTTTTTAAAAAAAAAACACCGACACGTAGAATGCTCGCACATTGTGCCCACGTGCTTCCTATTAACTCCCCCCCGCCCCAAGTTGTTCCAGAGGAGAAGTAAACCCCCCAACTCCTCTGAGCATTTCAGGATGGGGGATGTTGGTTGAGCTAGTTTTCAGCAGAAGAAGGGAAGGAAAAGGAAGACGGTGACTGAGTTTCAGACTCAGGAGTGTTGGCTTAGAGTGGAATCAGCCCATGTTTAGGAGCTAGGATGTTTGTCTTGTTGTTTTTAACTTTTCTCTCTCTAAAAAATTTAAAAATTTGTTGAAACAAAAAGGACCTAAGAATGGTCCAGCCCATCATTTTACGGGTGAGTAAACTGAGGTGCCGCAACAGAAAGGCTTGCAAATGGTCACAGAGGAAGCCTTTGAGAAGCCAGAATGCTCCCCCACCCTACTCCCCGTTCCCCTGGGTCTTCTTGCTGAGGGCTTAAATTTCCAGAAACCTCTGCAGAGCCATCGCCCCCCAAGGCCCTGGTTTGAGATCTGTGTCTGTTTGGATAACATTGCCCCACCACTGAATGTAACAATCAACGTAAAAGAGAAAAGTTCACAGCACTGGTTCAGCCTTTGCATGGTTGTTTATTTTCTTTTTTCAAGTTCACTCAGGGTTTTTATAGCTGAAATGTATTTCTTATGGGTTTGCTTCTTTTTGTTTCTTTTTTGGCTTCTCCTGCTAAAACGTAAGTGCTGTTCACAGAAATGATCAGAAAGACTTAAAGGGGAAGAAAAAAATCATCTTGAGGGCAGATTAAGAGATCTGGGCCTGGGCTGTGGTTGGTCCTGGCTGTGCCCCGTGCAGGACAGTGTGACCTTGGACGAGGCACTTGACTTCTCTGTGCTTTGGTTTTCCCACCTGTGAAACTGGCATTAGAGCAAGAGAGACAAGCCCGTTGGGCTGTTGAGGGCACTACATGGAATGATGTGTCAGCATGTTAGATATAGTCCCTAAAGGCTGGGTTGTTTCTTATATTGTTATTGGTGTTAGTAGCTACCTGTTGTTTTTTTTATTATTCCTGTTAATAACTACCTGCTAGTCCAGCATGGTGATTAAAACCTGGACCTCTGAAGCCTGCCTGAGTTAACATCCAGCCCTGCCTCAACCAGCTGTGCGATCTTGAGCCCAGTGTTTCTCAGTGCCTCAGTTTCTACCCCAGTAAAATGGAGATATTATGGCACTTATCTCTCAGAGAGCTTTGAGAGTGAGATGAATTAACATATGTGAGTATTTAGAACAATTTTTAACACAAACTGAGCATTCTTCAAATGTAAATTATTGTCATCAAAATTTCAGGTTTGCTGGTCTGTGTTTTTTTCCAAATTCACTTCTATTTAGTAAGTAGCCATGGTAAGACAAGAGAGGAATGCCAGTTTATAACTGTTGAGCCACCTGTTTCAGCATAAACTGCTCCTCTGGTGAACTCTGTGTTATAGTGGAGACTTAAAAGAATAGGGGAGTTCCAGGGTGGTACAGATGATTAATGCCCTTGAGTGCTAACTGAAGAGTTGGATTCAAGTTCACCCGGGGTACCTCAGAAGAAAGTCCTGGTGATCTGCTTCTGAAAACTCACCCTTATGGAGCACAGTTCTGCTCTGATACACATGGGGTTGCCATGAGTTGCAATCAACTCAGTAGCTACTGGTTTTTAGTAAGTGGAAGCCCTTTCCAATGGACATCTGTTTTACATACATTTACCAAAGACCAGGGAACATTAGCACTGAAGCTCAGAACCCCAACACAGTTGTTGGGGAACAACCCAAAAGCCTGTGAAAAATTAATAGAGTAGGAAAACTGTTACCAGGCAGTGATCACTGTTCAAGACCTCTGAGACACGTTTGTGTTGAATTTATGAAACCTGGCACCATGTCTGGCATGAGTAAGGCGTGAGACTTTGGCCATGTCGCTGAGCCTTTGTGATCTGTGCCCCACTTGAGTGCTAACAGCTGCTCCATGGAGTAATAAGAGTGAGACTTGTACACTCGTGTTCATTGCAACACTGTGCACAACAGTCAAAGGGTGGAAACAACTCATGTCCATCAACAAATGAATGGATAAACAAATATGATATATACGTACCCTGGGGCAGTATGCACCATGAAGAAAAATGAAGCTCTGGTATAGGCCACACGTGGATGAATGTTAAAACATGCCGAGTGCGATTAGCCAGACACTAAAGGATGAATGTTGTATAATGCTGTTTACATGAACTAGCAAAAATGGATAAATGCACGGAGACAGTAGGTGCGTTAGTGGTTTCCATGGGCTGGAGAGGAAGTGGAGTGGGAAGTTACTGTTTGATGGATGCAGAGCTGTTCAGGGTGATGAAAAAGTTTTGAAAACAAATAGCTGTAACAGTTGCACATCTTTGTGAATGTGATTAGTGTCTTTAACACTTAAAACGGTTAAAATGACAAATGTTACATTGTGTACATTTGGTTATTGTTGTTGGGTGCTGTCAAGTTGGGTTCAACTCCTGGTGACCGTGTGACAGAGCTGAACTGCCCCGTAAGGTTTTTGGGTAGCTGTAAGTTGAAATCGACTTCACTACAATGGCTTTGTTTGTTTCAATCTTGATGGAAGCAGATTGTCAGGTCTTTCTTCCAAGGAGCCACTGGGTGGGTTTGAACCATCTACCTTTCAGTTAGCAGCCAAAAACTCAACCACAGTAAAAATAGTAATAATAAAGTGGGGGGGTGTCGTGATCAAATACATCAAATATACTTGGTAAATCCTGCATTCCACAAAGTTAAGTGGCTGTTTTCACTGCAGAACTTGGCCGGGCTTTTGCAGGCTGGCGTGCCTTGTAACTGGCCGGGAATGGAGTTCAACAGGCAGTTTCCCCACATTGACTTAAGCAGGGACCCTCTCTCCAAACTCATGTTCTGTGCTCACTGGGAGGTGTGGGCTGCCATGATCTCTTGGGGCTGTTTCTGTCTTAAAATTCTTTCTCTAATTTTTTTTTATGATGGACGTTTATGTAGTTTTGTTGTCTTAATTACTTTACAGAGAAATACAATTCACATACCATAGTGTTCACTCTACCCCTCCCCCAAAGCATACAGTTTATTTTCATAAAGTTGTGCAAATATTACCATTATCGAATTTCAGGACATTTTCATCATTTCAGTAAGAAATCCCATGTCCATCAGCGGTTATTTGCCATTTCACCTCCCTAAATACAGTGCTTTTGTAATAGGGAAAAATGACGTGTACAGTTACACCTCTTTTATATATATCTTTTCAATAGTTTATGCCTTAAACTAGTTTAAATATCTGTAGAAATCTCTCTCCCACCCCTGTCCCACATCCACCCAGTTTCCAAACCCCCAGCAGTTAGCTACTACATATAGTTTCTTGTGAACCCAACCAGAATTTCTTTTTGCAAATACAAGTGCATTCTTTTACGTTGCATGTTTCTATAACAAAATTAGCTCATACGTGATTTATAAATAAACAAATGATGTCAGTATAACCCTGAAGCCACGCTGGCTAGTTTGCTTCTAAAATTTTCTCTTTATCACTAGTTTTAACAGGTTTGATTATAATGTACCTTGGTAGAATTTTCTTCTTGATTCTTGTGCTTTGAGTTTACTGAGCTTCATACATCTGTGGATTTATAGTTTTCATCAAATTTGGAAAATTTTCAAACATTCTTTTGGCAAATATTGTTCTGCCATCCTCTCCATTTCCCGTGTCTTCAAATTCACTAATTTTTTCTTCTGCTGTGTCAAATCTGCTGTTAATTACACTCACAATATTTTTCATCTGAGACACTGTAGTCTTTTTATATATGCCATGTGTCTACCCATCATGCTCAATCTTTTCCTCTAGCTTCTTGAACCAACAAAATTTAGCATAATTATTTTAATGCTCTTGTGTACAAATTCTGTCATCTGTGTCATTCCTGGATTAGTGTTCATAGATTTTTGTCCTCACTGTAGGTCCTATTTCCTGCTGCTTTGAATACCTGGTAAGTTTCAATTAGGTACCACACATTTTTAAATTCCTTCTTGGTGCATGCCAGCCAAGCCAAGTGCCGTTGAGTCTAGATATTTTTATACTCTTATATGTACTCTTACATTTTTTTCCAGTATGTAGTTATTTTGAAACAAGTTGATCCTTTGGAATATTGCTTTTAAGTTTTGTTAGACGGAATCAGAGCAACATTTAATGTAGGGCTGATTTTTCCCACTTCTAAGGCAAAACCCCCTGAGTCTTCTACCCAACACCTTGTTACTGCAGGGACCAGAAACTATGCCAAACTCTGTTACCAGCTTGCAGGAGTGTTCCTCATCATGTTTTTGAGTGATTCTCTAGCAGCTTTGGGTAACGTTCTCACATCCGTTGCCTGAGCGATACTTGGGTGGACACTCAAGGGGAACATTCAGCAGATTGCTAGAGCTTTCTCTCAGTGCTGCTTTCTTTTTTCTGGTCCTCTGCTCTGCAAATAATAGACAGTTTGGCCTCCCCACACTAGCAGTCCATTTCCTGGCCTCAAAGAGACCACCAGTCTCCTCCCGTATTCAGCTCTGCACTCTGGTCTGGAAACCCTCTCCAGGCACTACCCTGGGGCAGTCATCCGGCTCACCATTTGATTGGTCTCTCTCAAAGATCACCATCCTTCCTTGCCAGATGCCCAGCATCTTGGAAACCAAGTTTTTACATTATCTTGAGGGGATCAATCCATTCTGTGCTACCAATCTTGGCCAGAAGTGAAACTGCCGCTGCACTGGTTCATCGGCAGTTTTTCCAGAATGGACAAAAACAGCAGCTCCCTCCAAATCAGACAACACCGGACAAGCAGGAACACTTGCAGGGTACAATCTGTTTGTGATCCCCACGTGCTCCCACTGACCTCTGTGCTCTGCGCCATGCACCCTGTTTTTGAAGAGATTGGTTAGCATCCCCCATCTTTATGTATTTTATTCCCATAATTCACCATCTCAATTATCTTTACACTCTTTTCCGTCAACATGGCCTTATAAGTTTAAATGCCTTTTTAAGTTTAAATCCTCCATTTAATGTAACTTGTGTTTGTTTATTATTTATCTGCATTTTTTGTTTTTTAACTGTGCTGCTGTTGTGACTGGGATTGCTGCTGCTTTTCTTAATGCCCTGGGCACAAAGTTGCACTGGTGTTGAGCAGCCTGTGCCAACCTTATTTGAGTGCTCCGTTTTGTGCAACACACCGCTTTTTGGGCAGCACTTTGTCACATGATGACAGAAACACATATATATCTACTTATTTTCAAAGCTAGCGTACTAGGCACAGCCTTTGCACTGTGCTTTTTCGTTTAACTATGGGGAACAGTCTCTTATATTACTGTATAGAAAGAGCTTCCTTGTTCTTTTTCCTAGCTGCCTGCTACCCCCATTGAATGATGTGCTGTAAATGATTTAACCGGTCCTTTCCTGAGAGCCAGTAGGCTTGCGCCTGCCCTTTGGCAGTTACGAATATCACTGCTATGAGTAACTATATGTAAATAATCCTACATGTCTACAAGTGAATCTGAAGGATCAATTGCTAGTGGTAGGACTCTGGGTTAAAGATCCAGTCTGTATTTAAATTTGGTAGATCTCTCAAAGTCACCCACCATAGGGATTTCAACAATCTAAACTGCATCTTACATACTTTGGACATGTTGTCAGAAGGGATCAGTCCCTGGAGAAGAGCATCATGCTTGGTAGAGTGGAGGGTCAGCGGAAGAGAGGATGACCCTTGATGAGATGGATTGACACAGTGGCCACAGCAATGGGCTTAAGCATGAAAATGACTGTGGACATGGCACAAGACCAGACAGTGTTTCGTTCTGTTGTTCATAGAGTCACTATGAGCTGGAATCAGCATGACGGCACCTAACAGCCACAACAACACCAAGCTGCTGCTGACAGCATTGGAAAACACCTGTTGCCTCAACCACACCAGCCCAGCCTTCTAATCCTGAGAGATTTTGCCCATATGATGCAGAAAAATGGTACCCCAGAGTAATATTAATTTGGAAGTTTTGTCTTTGGAGTGAAGTTGGGTATCTTTTCAGATCTTTGGTCCCTTGGTGCTTACTTTTCTGTGAATCCCGAGGATGAGACTTGAAAAATTTTGCAAAAGAAGAGTGATGAGGCAGTACTAGCCATAGCAGATATTTAAATTTATTACAAAATTTCAGTATCAAAACAGTGTGATTCTGAAATGTAAAGAGACTGACCAGCAAAAGACAACACACAGTTCAGAAAGAGACTTAACACATAAGGAAATTTGGTACATAGGGAAGGTGGTATCTTTAAATTGTGGGAAAATGTTCACTGTTCAGTGAATGGTGTTGGAACAGTCGTTACACAATGTTGGGGAGAGAAAGATCCACTTTTATTCCTGTAGACGAGGAAGAAACCCAAATGAATCAAAAGTTTCAATGTCAAAAGAAAAATCCTGAAAGGAAAAAAAGAAAATGAGCAAAAATTTTTGTAACTTTGGAGTGGAAAAGACTTTTCTGACTATGACTCAGAATTCTAAAAGCCATAAATGAAAAAAGATTGACAAATACAACTGCAGGGGGAAAAAATTAAAATTTGTATGACACGGGATGCCAGAAGCAAAGTCAAAACAGCAAAAACATAAAAATGTCACACCAGAAGGAGATATTTACATCTCAAATCACAGACAATTGTTTGTTTCTTCTTTTTTTCTTTAACTGTTTTTATGCTGGTGGTGTGGTGGTTAAGTGCCACGCTTGCTAACTAAAAGGTTTGCAGTTCAAATCTTCAGGTATTCCTTGGAAACTCCATGGGGCAGTTCTGCTCTGTCTGTAGACTTGCTAGGAGTTGGAATTGACTCAGCAGCAGTGGTTTTTCTTTCTGGCTTAGTTCGGTGGACTGAAACTGCTCTGGAATGTGGATCTTCTCAACCAGATTTTGAAACTCGAGTAGTGCACAGGTCCTGGGGGTAATGCAGATAGAGCCATGAATGAGGTGTGGTGTTATAGGGAAAGCTGGTGCCTGTGACAGACTGGAAATTACCTAGCCTATCAAAAGAAGGTTACTGGCTTCAACCTGTGGCTCCTGCATTGGAATGGGGTCCCAGAGAGTCAGACCTTTCTCTTTTCCAAGATAATCCCTGAAACTGCAAAGTGATGTCTCCTAATATTTTTTCTGTATTGGCGACTGATTGAAACACTGTCTTTAAAATACCTTGTAGAGCCATGAAATGTGTACCATATTTTTATGCCAGTAAGCAAAGATGGGCATGTTGTGGGGAGGGATTAGTCCCTGGAGAAGGACATCATGCTTGGTAAAGTAGAGGGTCAGCAAACAAAGAGGAAGACCCTCAGCGAGCTGGCTCGACATGGTGGCTGCACCAGTTGACTGAAGCCTGAGGACAGCGCAGGACCAGGCAGGGTTTCCTTCTGTTGTACACAGAGTCGCTGTGAGTCAGAACTGCTTCAATGACACCAAACAACAAAAGTGTGTTACACATTTTATTTTTGGTTTTACCCACCGAGCCTCCCCCCACCCCAGGTATTTTCATAAGCATAAATACGCTAATTTTTTAGCATAGCACACTTATGAAAATATCTCTCAGGGGTGTTTACATAAAAATGCTGCATTAGCTCCCGTCTTGCAATGTTGTGCCAGACTTTTTTAACCAAACTACCAGCCCTGAGGCCAGAAATGGAAGGCAGTAATTACTAGCAAAGTGGTGACAGGCTGAGCCTAAGAGACCCTCCCATTGGTCCCCACCTGGGGCTCCTCTCATCAGTGCGTGGTCCCAAGGGGCTGTGTGGTAGCTGCGGTTATAACCGAGTTGGAATCCACTGGTCTCTTCTTGGTGAAGTAGAGTTATTTGTATGTTTCTTCTTGGCACTAGCAGCTCTGAGGCTGCCCTGGCCCTGCCGGTTTTGAGCAGACCAAGTTGGCCTGGTCTCACCGGGTCGGCCGAGACAGGAGCCCAGCTGGGCTCTGCACAGGCTCCTGGCCCGAAGTCAGCTTCCTGGTGTGAAGCAGCATCTCTTCTGTACGTGGTGAAGCAGGTGAGGTTTTCCGGTCTGAGTCAGCACTCCCACACCACCCAGCAGTACCCCCTGCTGGTCACCTTCTCGTCCCCTTTACCTATCTTGGCAGTGAAATACTGCTTCCTGCTTAAACAGAAATCTTCCTCTGGTTATAAAACAAGTCCAGTTTGGTCACTAAATGACAGATGACAAGAACTGGGCAGAGAAAAACAGTTAGTTTGGGGACTGAGAGGCCGTTAGGTTAACAATTCTCGAAGGCAGTGCTGCCTGTCCAGCTGACCTTTCTGTGGTTGCAGAAATGCTCTTTCTGTGCTGTCCAAAGGAAACCCTGGTGATATAGTGGTTAAATCCTATGACTGCTAACCAGAAGATCAGCAGTTCAAATCTGCTAGGCACTCCTTGGAAACTCTATGGGGCAGCTCTACTCTGTAGAGTCGCTGTGAGTCAGAATTAACTTGATGATAGTGGGTTTGGTTTTTAGCGGTTTTAGGCTGTCCGGTGTGGAACCCACTAGCCACGTGTAGCTATTGAGAGTGTTTAAAATGCGGTTAGGGAGACTGAATTTTTTTAATTTTTCCATTTTAACTACCAGGACAGTGGTGGGTCAGAGGTAGAATTCTCTCTGTCCACATGAGAGACCCAGGTTTCAGTCCCAGCCAGGACACCTCTTGCAGCCGCCACATATCTGTCAGCAGAGGCTCGTGTGTTTCTCTGCTGCTGAACAGGTTGCCATGCAGTGGAGCTTCCAGACTGACACAGGCCAGGAAGAAGGCCTGGGGATTTTCTGAAACCCCCCCCGGTGAAAAGCCTGTGGGTCACAGTGGACTGATCTGCACAGGTGTGGCACAGGACAATGGCAGCATTTTGTTCGGCTGCACCTGGAGTCGCCAGGAGTTGGGGGACAGCAGCTAATACAACAACAGATTTTAACTAATTTGAATATGAATGTTGATGTGGGTAAAACCAAACCATACCCGTTACCTCGGAGTATATTCTGACTCACAGTGACCCTATAGCTGAAACCCAAATCCATTACTGCTAAAAAAATAAATATCAGAGCCACTGCCATTAGGTCAATTCTGACTCACAGTGACCGTATAGGACAGGGTAGAACTGCCCCATAGAGTTTCCAAGGAGTCCCTGGTGGATTTGAACTGCTGACCTGTTCATTAGCAGATGTAGCACTTAAGCACTGTGCCACCAGAGTTTCCTCTGTCACTGTTAGTGGCTGCTAAATTAGATAGAGCAGCTCTGAGGCATAGCTAAAAGATAATCCCATGACCTGGTCAGCCCTTGGGCTGGGAAGGGGGCAGAAACTGCTGGGTTTTTCTGAGATGTGCAGCAGCAGAGGTAGAAGGACTGAGAACATGGAATGTTCTTTGTTTCTCTTTTGGAAACACTTCACCTTCTCCTCCTGCCCCTGGATAAGAGGGATTTTCTGGGCAGAACTGCAGGACTGAGGGCATGGTGACGAGCTGCCCTGGAGGTCCACCTGTGGAGTAAAGAGCGTGTGGGACCGGAGGCGGGGCTTTCACGAAGCTGTTATCTTAGTAGATGTTAATTGTGTTAATTGTTGTATTGTCTGTGCTGGGTGCTGAGGACACAGGTGAGCAAGACAGACACGCCCTGGTAGAGCTTTCAGGCCAGGGTGGAAGGATGGACAGTCACAGAATATGATGGAAGGAAACCAGGGAAAGAAGACCAAGATTTGGGGTGGGGACAAGGCAGGGGTCTCTGAGGAGGTGACAGTAGAACTGGGACATGTCTGTTAGGAATAACCAGCCATGGGTCAAGAGTGTCTCTGGCAGACAGGAGGCCAAGGGGTTGTAGAGTAAAGGGGAGAAAGGTGGAGGGTAAGAGGTAAGGTGGGCCAGATGTGGTTCAGAGCCTGTGGGTCTGTGCAGACCTTTGGTTTTTACTTGAGAATGCCAGGAAGCCTCTGGGGTTTTGAAGTGGGAGGATGGTGATCTGATTTGCATCTCAGGAAGCCCACTGAGCTGCTGAGGGTCAGTGGATTTTAGGGGCACAGAGGGAGCGGTGAGGGATGCAGGGAGCCAGAGAGGAAGCTCTCTGCAGGGGACAGCAACAGCCCCTCCCTGTTCTCACTGCTCCCTGCCCCTTCGTGTCCTTCAGGTTGGGCACAGTGGAGCCCGTACTCATGGGATTTACCTGTGGCAGTACCCAGCAGGTCCAGGAGAACCCACCCAGTGAATTCTAGAATCTTACTGTATACCTGGTTGAATACTCAGTTATCTGCTGCTGTCAAGTTGGTTCCAACCCATAGAGACCCTACAGCACAGAGCAGAACTGCCCAGTAGAGTTTCCCAAGGAGCACCTGGTAGATTCAAACTGCCAAGCTTTTGGCTAGCACCCATAGTACTTAACCACTATGACATCAGGGTTGCCATGACCCTACATAGTGTCACTCGAAAATCCATGTCTACCCCAAACCTGTGAATACGACCATGTCTAGAAGTTAGGCCTTTGCAGATATAATCAAGTTAAGATGCAGCCACAGTGGCTTAGGTTGAAAAACACATTAAGAAGCCATGCAAAGACAGAAGCAGAGATGGGAGTGGTGTGGCCACAGGCTCAGGAGAACAATGAACCGTCTGGCCACCACCGGAAGCTGAAGGAGGCGAGGAAATCTCCTTCCCTCAGCCTTCAGAGGGAGCCCAGCCCTGCAGACACCTTGATTTCAGCCTTTTGACCTCCGTAGTTGTGAGAGAGTAAATTTCTGCTGTTTGAAGCCCCCAGTGTGGGGGGTTTTGTTCTGGCCTCCCTGAGAAACTAGCCCACACCCCAATTTCTCCTTTGACTTCTGAACAAACGTAGGCCTGGAGGGCCTAGGGTGGATGCCATGCTCATGGTGTTTGGTTTTCATTTCTGTTTCAGACGTTTCTGTGAAGTAAGAACTGAGCTGACAGCAGAGTCAATGTCCGCAAAGGGTGTAGAAAATGGGGCAAAATCAATCTCTCTCCCATCTGATAACTGGATAGGAGGGTAGGGGGACAGAAAACAATACCCACCCCCGCAAATTGCTTGACATAGAAGCATAGTCTTGTGCCAGGTTCAATTCCCTGCTGCAGCAATTCCTTACAGACCAAAAGTGAGAGCAGCTTTCTCTGAGCCCTGGAGCAGTCCACCTTCTGTCCAGGAATTCAAAGGGATAATTAGGAATAAGCAATGGGGGGGCGGGGTCACGGCCTGTGTTGGGGGCTGGCTGTTAGGAGAGAGGCACAAACACTGCAGATCCATCATCAGTTCCCTTCATTCCGAGAAGCCGAAGTCAGAACTGAAGCCAAGTTATGGGATGCAGAATTTGCACCCGGAAAGCCAATCAGATGTGTTCTGCTTCTGAAAGTTCTGTTGGTAAAAGGGGAGCACACAGTCGGAATCCCACCTGCCCTTGAGACCTGAGCAGAGGGAGCCTGCAGGGAACTTCTGAGACTCTCCCAGCTCGGGGTGCTGTCTCTCAGCATTATCGGTTGCTGTGCAGTCATCTCTGACTCATGACGACACCCTGTGTGTCAGAGTAGAACTATGCTCCGTGGAGTTTTCAGTGACTGAATTTCTGGATGCACATTGCCAGGCCTTTCTTCCGAGGTGCGTCTGGGTAGACTTGAACCTATAACCTTGAGTCAACAGCTGAATGGGTCAACCCCTGGCATCACCCAAGACTGTGTATCACGGTTGGTTGACACTAGATTGCTTCCACACACCCCAGCTTGGCAGCCTGACCCTCCAGATGCTAATCCACCTGCCTTCTTACATTGCTTTTTAAATGTTCATGTATTTATTTTAAATTACACAAGATTAGTATGTATCTTCCCACAGCTTTCTCTATGCATATATGAGTGTGCATGTGTCTATTTACTTTCTCCCTGCAGTGGAAAATTCTGTTGTATTTTTTTTTAACATAAAGAGTATCTTGCTGTATGTGTTGTTTTATAAATAGCCTTTTATATCTTAAATGATGACATGTCTTGGAGATCTTTCTAAGTCAATTCAAATAAGCCTACGTTATTCTATTTCCTGGAAACCCTAGTGGCTTAGTGGTTAAGCACTGTGTCTGCTAACCAAAAGGTCAGCGGTTTGAATCTACCAGGTGTTCCTTGGCAACTCTATGGGGCAGTCCTACTCTGTCCTGTAGGATCACTGTGAGTTGGCATCAACTCAACAGTAGTAGGTTTGTTTGGTTTTTTTTTTTTTTTGGTCTTGGTATTCTGCTTCCTGGCTTCATGGTACTCCAGAGAGAAAGCCAGACTGCCTGAGTTTGAATCTCAGCCACGCCATTTACTGGCTGTTTTGGCTTTAGGCAAATTGTATCTCTGAGACTTGATTTCCCCATTTGTGAAATGTGATTTATGGTAACAGCTGTCTTCATGGGCTGCTGAGAAGCTGGATGCAGCTAATATATGCAGGGGGCTTAGGACAGTCCTGGGACAATGTCAACACATTTCTTTAGTGTTAGTTGTTATGGTTATTATTGCTATGGACATACTGTGGCAATTAAGTTGTGTCCAACATTTTGCTGTTTTTACCTCCTCAAGTAGACAATCTCTCTGCACCTTTTCCGCCCTTGAGTGTTGGTTGCTGCAGGCTGTTTGCTGCCCTGGGATCTGTGTATGTTTGTGAGTAGTTGTGTGTATGTGTTTTTGTGCGTGTGATTGTCTGTCTCCCTTTGTGGAAATCAGGGGACCTTCTTCCAGTCTCTGTGGCAGACCTCACCAGACTTTGCCACTCTGCTTCTCCAGCCCAACACTACAGTCTCCAGAAACCGGCTGCTCTGAAGGACTATGTCACCCCCAAACTATGGCCCTGGGCAACCCAGCTGCTGCTGCATTTGAGCCTTAGTCAGCAGCCTGACCTTGACCTTCTCCAGGCTCCTCTGGCTGTTCTGGCCACAGGCCCCTGGGACCAAAATAGGGATGTGGCCACACAGACTCACCAGGGCCTCCACCTGGGAGGGGCTTGTGGGATAGGGGGGATTTGTGGTTTCTAAGGCCCAGATTCTTGGACTTTTCTATAGCTGAAGCTTGAGCTTCTCTGTGTTTTGAGATCCACACGAGGTCATTAATCATGAGGACATTTGATATCACACATTGAACAGCTGGTCGATTGCGCCAGCCTGGCTGATTGAGGCAGGTTATTAGAGGGGGTGGGATGGCCCATCATCTGGTGCTGGCCCAGTGGGAGACGATCTTGGTGTAACTTGCCCAGTGTCTAGAACTCAGCTTTCCTGTCTGTGAAATGAGAGAGCTAGACTAGAAATCAGTGACTTTCACCCCTTTGTGACCATATTTCATTCAAGAAATATATTCAGTGTCACAGCCCAGTACATGCTTACTGTCAAGGATGTGTGTTTGTATGACTCTTCACAGAAGTTCTGTAAAAACTTGCTAGTACTTACTATAGGATTTGCACTCTGAGACTTTCTCTTCTATTTCATTAAAGAGAAAAAAGCAAACAAAAAAAAAATCCTTTTCTATTTCATTTCAAAAAGTTTCTGGTCAGGACTTGGCCTTGGCTTCATGTTCTGGTAATGAATCATGCATGACCCGTGATTTGGGGTACAGTGGACCAGATGGTCTCAGAGGTCTTTTCTGACAGTAATTTTGTGACAGGAGGGCTGAATGTCACCCTTTCAATAATATTTTTCCTTCTTTTTGACCTTAAAAATATTATACATTTACTATGGAGCAGTTGGAAAATGCCATAAAAACATAATGAAAAAGTTTTGATTAATAATCTTTATTTTCACCATCTTGATTAAGCTACTTTGTTTTGTCTTTGGCTCTAGCATTTGCTTTTAAACTTTTTAATTTAGTGTACATGGACTCTTGAAGGGACTCGTGGGGGTGCAGTGGCTAAGAGCTCCACCAAGCTGTTTCTTGGAAGCTCTGTCAGGCAGTTCTACTCTGTCATATAGGGCTGCTATGGGTCACTGTCAACTTGATGGCAGTGGGTTTGATTTTGGTAATGCCTACAAAGTTTCAAAATGAGAGCAAATTCCAGGCATAAGACCTTTGGCAGGCAAAAACATTTTTTTAATGTATGTTTTTATTTTTATGTATTGATTATTGATGGCAAGTGACGTTGATTTTCTCAGTACAGTAGTGACATAAAGTTTCCTTCTCAGGTAAATCTATGAAGTAAAAACAATGAGCAATTTCACAGATACTATGGTTTAGGACTAAACTGCATTCTGCAAAAAGGCAAATCAATTTAAGTTTGATTTAAGTAAAATAACAGTACTGGTGGCTTGTAAGACATAGCAAAAATCACGAAGAGGTGAGGAGAGGAACACAATCCTGATAACCTGGATCTAGGCTGACATCATCATTACCTAGATTTGGAAGAGGAAGCTCGGAGAGGGGACTTGGGGACCCTGTGGGGCCCAGGTGGCGTCTCCAAATTTTACAATTCAGAAACCAAGTTGTCCTCCTTGTGCTCATGGCCGTGTCTACCCAAAGTTGAAAGGAAAATCGGTGAGGTCAGTAAGCTCACCCATCCCAGGGTCCCTAGCTGAGCATCAGGAGACATGGGACAGAGAGCCGTGTGACATCTGTCTCTGAGATGCCTGAGCTTTGCAAAAATTGAAACCACCCAAGCTAAAGAGGTCGGTCAAGGCCCCTGCCGCTCAGCTGGCTTGTGTTAGTCTCAGTCTAAGACCGTGGCGGCAGTGGCAGGCCAGATCCTGGCCAGCTCAGCAAGGAGAGGCTGCCGGCAGCAAAGGTCAGGGCACACCCTTTACAGTGTAAATATAACCCCCTCCCCGGCCACCCCTTCCCCAAGCCATACAATATCTCCTTCAAAGATCTCCAAACACCAAAGCAGACCATACCAAATTGGCTTTATTGTTTTAAAACCAGCCCCTTCTGTCCGTCGCCACCCGCCACCATTCCCCAAGGGGAAAAAAAAAAATTCATTTAATAGTGATTTCTCCCGTGTGTTCTGTGTTCATGGCTCTCTACTGGCAGCTCACAACCCTGAGGCAGTGATGTCGGTAGGGTGTCCTTAATGGTTAGCATTTGTTTGACAAATACTTAGTGTGCCCCAGTCTAATCAAGGCCACCGTGTGCCAGTGGCCTGTCTGGTGCCATCTTTAGTGCCATTTAGTGCACTTAAATAATCCAAAAGCAGCTCACATCTAAGATGAGCTCCCAAGACCTGGCCCCTGGCTGAGTACTCTGCGAGTATGCCGCTCATGTGGACCTCACTTCCAGACTTGAGGCTTGTTCTTAACCATTTTACAGATGAGGAAACTGAGGCTCTGAGAAAGGAAGTCACACACAGAGGCAGCCTGCAAAGTTAAGTAAACTTGCTGAAGGTCACCAAACTAGGAAGCAGCAGCGCTTGGCTCTGAGCCCAGGCTATGACCACTAGGTTAAGCTGTGGCTGGAAAAGGGAGTGTCTGAGGTGGGGGAGGTGGGAACTACTGAGTTCAGGGCTTGTCACTGAGCCCGGCGTACTCTGTCTGACCACTGGCATGTCCCCAGCTGTATGCTCAGAGCTGCAGGGGATCTGCATCAGGTAAGGAGCTTAGGCTTGGCTGGAGGCATTAACTTCCTTGGCACTTGCTTGGCTGGCAGAGAGTTTAGATAATAATAGGCACATGGACCAGAACTTGTGCCCTGCTGAAGCAGGACAAGAAGAGCTCAGCTGTCAACCACCCCTGGGAGCTGCAATTCTGCAGACAAACCCATTCCCGATTCCCTGCTGTGTAAAGAGCCTTGTGGTCCTCAAGGGAGTCTTTGGGTGGTGAAAACGTGTAAGCGCTCAGTTACTGAAAGATGAGTGGTTCGAACCAAACCAGAGGCCTAGGTCATCTGCTTCCAAAGGGTCAGAGCCAGGAAGACCTACGGAGTGTAGTTCTGCTGAGAAAAATGTGACATCTCAGGAGTCACAACCAACTCAACAAGCAGCTGGCTTGGGTTTTGTGTTTTCGCTTCTGGTCCTCAAGACATTCAGAGACTTTGGCAACTCTTACCTTCCAGAAAAGCCTCCTTGTCCCCATGCCCTTTCCTTTGATAATCTTTAATTATGGATTTTTAGTAACTAACACATGCACAAGCATTAGTGATCTGCACGTATAATTTGAAATCGACCCCACAGCAGTGGGTAATAAACACGCATAGCACACTGTCACCAGTTTCTTGGGTATTCACCCAGAAGTAATCTCTGCATATCTATGCATGTGTACCTATTTGGTAGTTTTTATACAAATGGTAACCCAGCCCTTATACCTACCAGGACTCATCAGGCCAGTCTTGGCTTTTCAGCTGCTGCTGTCGCACCCTACGGCCTGCTTTTTCCAGCACCAAGTTGCAGTATCAGGTTCTGGATCCATTTGGAAATAACTGGACTGTTTGAGGAAGCCACTGGTGAATTGCATTTGGTAAACATCAGAGGCTTCATGTGAACTCAGTGGAAAGATGTGTAGGGATCAACAACTAGTAATGTCTGCTCCAGCCATGGGAAGGGCTCTTCAAGGTGGATGCTACAGATTTTTCTTCCTTGGTCTAGTGAGTGTTTCCCAAACTCCAGGCACTCAAATAGCATATTCACAATTTTGTAACATCCAAGTACCACCTGTACTGTGGTTGGATTTGTTTTTCTTTCAATTTACAGACTTTTTTGGCTTAAACTCACTGTAAGAGGCAAATTTATAGCAGTACTCTACATGGAAAGCCAGTATCGTTTGCCATAAATGGAAGGTAATTGGTAAAAATAAACTCAATGAAAACAAGAGAGTATTATTAAATTCTAGCCAGATACTGTTGTCTGCCAGGACTAAGAGCCCAAAGCCTGTTCTCTCTTAGTTAAAAAGTATGATTAGTGAGTGTTAAAGATTTTCTCCTTAACCTAGCAATGATTAATATTTACTTAATACTTACCATGTCCCAGGAATTACCTCATTAAATGCTCACAACTACTGTGTAAGGTAGAAATTACAATCATCTCCATTTTATAGAGGAGGAGACTGAGGCCCAGAGACGGTTGGTAAGGTGCAGGGTCACTCAGATATAGAGTAGTGAGTGAAGCCAGAATTTGGACCGAGGCAGTCTGGCTCTAGTCTGTCACACTTTGGGGACCCTGCACTGGTAGGAAGGATATCTATCCTTAGAACATATGGCTAGATTCTAATCTTGTCTCTGTTACTTATTCATATACGACCCTGGTCATTTGGTCTCTGATCCTCATTCGTTAGATCTGCTCATTCCCAACACGAGTTGGACTAGATTTGAGCATCTGGATACAGGAGCCGTCACTTATCTTAGTGGATTTACAGCACCCAGCACCCATTGAACAGTAGCAGCTAGACTGCATTCAAAAACCCAGTGTCCCAGCTTCCCTCTGTCTTCCTGTCCTGCCATCCTTATTCTTTTTAGCTTTCATCCTCACTGTTGTCACCTCTAGGTCACAAAATGGCTGCTTCACCTCCAGCCCTCACCTCTGCATTCCAGGCATGCAAAAGAAGCAGGGAGTAGGAAGGAACAATATTGCAAATCTGTACTCAGGAAAGCTAAAGGTTTTTGTTTCTGCTATATTGTGTCACAAGGCCACCCCTGGGTATAAAGTAGAATGGAGAAGTAATTATTTTTACCTGGGTGCATTGCTACTTCAAAGAAGTGAGCTTCTCTTAGCAAGGATGAAGAGAAATGAATATTTGGCAAGCAGCCATTAAAAAAACCAAACCAACCTAGATTCCAACTTAGGGAAACTCCATATATTACACAGTAGAACTGCCCCTTCGGATTTCTTGGCAGTCTTCCTTAGGGGAGCAGATCACCAGGTCTTTCTTTCGCAGGCTGCTGGGTGGGTTCAAACCACCCAACTTTTTGTTAGTAGGTGAGCGCAAACTGTTTGAGTTGCCCGAGGACCTCCGAAACTATATATGCTTGAGGGAAGAGGGGAGGGACAGTTCCTCAGACCCCTTCCGGCTCTGCAGAGCTGTGATAAAAGAAGTTCCTCCTCTTCTGTCTTACTGAGCTCCGTGCCCAAGAGCAGGAATGCTATACTTTTCCATAAAAGGGCTTCTCTGTGAACTAGTACGTGTTGAGGCCACTTTTGTTTTTTCTGGCAAACTTGTTCTAGGGGAAAGAAAGTTCACCATGGTGCAGATGTATATTTAAGTACAACGGGGGGCACAGGCAGGGAAACATTGGAAAGGGAATATCTTAAAAGGGGGAGGCCAGTGTTCAGGCTGGGGAGGTCACAGAGAAGTCTCCGCAAGAACTTGTCAGGTACCTTCCATCCGTGGCTCCAGGCTGGATGTGGCCTTGCAGCCAGCCAGCCTTCTCTGCTTTTGAATAAAAAGAGCTGCCGGCTGCCTTCCCAGAATATAGCCATCATTCTGAGGCAGTTTTTATTCTTTCATTATGACCTGGCCTGACTTAGCAGTTTTTCTTGTAACTGGCTAGCTGGGTAGCCTTGGGCAAGTTTCTTAACCTCTCTGTTCCACAGTATCTGTTTTAGTCATCTGGTACTGCTCTAACAGAAATACCATTTGAGTGGATGGCTTTAACAAAGGAAAGTTTAGTCTTACACAATCCAATGGGCTACAAGGACAAATTCAGGATGGCTGCTCCTAGCGAAGGCTTTCCCTCTTTGTTGGCTCTGGAGGAGAGTCCTTGTGTTACATCAGTCTTTGGTCAGGGAGCATCTTGGTGCAGGAACCTTAGGTCTGAAGGACGCTCTCTGTTCCCAGCTGCTTTCTTGATGGTGTGAGGTTCCCAGCTCTCAGTTTGCTTCCCTTTCCTTTTAGCTCTTGTAGGATGAAAGGATAAAAGGTGGTACAAGCCACACTCCAGGGAAACTCTCCTTACATTGGAGCTGGGAGGTGATCTCAGGAAGGGTTTTACAGACCCATCTTAATCTTCTTTCACATAATCCAGTCTGTCAACCACAGACAGAGATCAGGATTTACAGCAAAAGAAAATCACAGAATCAAGGGAAATCACAGAATAGGGGGAACTATGGCCCAGCCAAATTACTAGACATATTTTGGGGGGGACAAAATTCAATCCATGACAACATCTATATAATGGGCTGATATTAATACCCACTTCAGACAGTTGTTACAAGGATTAAATGAGTTAACATCTACAAAGTGCATGGAAATTTGCCTGGCATGTAATAAGCTCTCAGAGCCCCAGTGGTGCAGTGGTCAAGTGCTCAGCTGCTGCATGAAAGGTTGGCAGTTCAGAACCATGTAGCCACTGCAAGGGAGAAAGACCTGGTGATCTGCTCCTGTAAAGACTGTTGTGGTTGTGAAGTGCCTTTGAGTCACTTTCAACTCTTAGCAACGCTCTGTACAACAGAACAAAACACTGCCCGGCCCTGTACCTCCCTCCCAGCGACTGTTGCTATTCTGGAGTCCGTTGTTGCTGCTATTGTGACTGTCCATCGTGTTGAGGGTCTTCCTCTTTTTCACTGACCCTGTGGTTTACCAAGCACGTGCTTCTCCAGGGAGTGGCCCCTCCAGATGACACGTCCAAAATAATGTGACATGAAGTCTGCCATTCTTACTTCTCAGACACGTTCTGGCTGTACTTGTGCCAAGACAGATTTGTTCATTCTTTTGGCAGTCCATAATACATTCAGTATTCGTCACCAACACCGTAATTCAAAGACAACAGTTCTTCTTTATGCACTGTCCCTTATAAGCAATGTAGCCATACAAACCCTGTGGAGCATTTCTACTCTGTCACATGGGGTTGTTAGGAGTCAAAATCAACTCAGTGTCACCTCGCCATAACATCATCACCATTGTTTCACATGAGTGACTTTAGCAGAAGTTGATACCTTCCCAGCCGGTGTTGGGAAATTAATTCCTCATTTTTGCCGTAAACAAGAGGAAGAGGTCCACTCTTTTGAGGTTTTTTAATCCCAATGGAGTTGTCTGCAGACAAACAATCCTACGAAAGCACAGACCCAAGTCTGTGGCATGGGGAAGGTCTTCATGGGATTTGTTCATGTAGAACAGAGCTGGATACATTCCCCAAGCATATATCTTCCCTTTGGGGCTCTGTTTTTTGTTTTACACAACTCCAGGGGACACCCTCCACATCAAAAGCATCCCAGATTTATATATTCCCCAGGATCCTTTTCCTGCACGTGGCGCCAGAGAGTCCTGAGAAAGCCAGGGGCCTTCTTCTCACGGGGCTGCTTCCCGTAGGCTGCGTACGCACTTCAGGAGGCCATGGACACACCATGAACCCTTCTTACACTTATTCACTCAACAGATGTTGGTTGACACCTACTGTGTGCCAGGTGTTGTTCCAGGGCACTTGAGATACATCAGTGAACAGACTTTCCCTTGTGAAAAAGAAATAGCAGAAGTGATAGTAATAAAAATTTTGATACTAACAGTGACTTTTTTTTCAGTGCTTCTGAGTGTCAGGTACAGCTTCTAACACATTATGTGAATCAATTCATTTTATTCTCACCATAACTCTGTAAAAAAAATTAAAATTTTCATTGCCATTTTACAGATTGGAGAGGTTGAGGCCCAGCGGGCATTAACTGACTTGCCCAGGGTCTCATAGCCAGTAAGTAGCAATGAACCTCTTGTCAGTTGGGCACCAGGGTCCCCGCTGTTACATATTTTTTTTTCCTTTAATGTTTTATTTGAAATAGATTTTAGACTTAGCAAAAAGTTGCAAAGATAGTATAGTTTCTATATACCCTTCACCCAGCTTCCCCTAATGCAGCATCTTACATAATCTCAGTGACTGATCAAACCAGAAATTAACATGATGCTTTTAGGAGCAGTGGTCATTCAGTGGTAGAATTCTTGCTTTCCATGCAGAAGGCCCAGGTTTGATTCCTGGCCAGTGCACCTCACATTTAGCTGCCATTCCTCTGTCCGTGGCAGCTTGCTTGTTGCTGTGATGCTGATCAGATTTAGCAGAGCCTCGAGGTTAAAACAGACTAGGAAGAAAGGCCTGGTGATCTACATCTGAAAATCAGCCAGTGAAAATCCTGTGGATCACAATGGTCAGATTCGTACCTAATGGGATGGTGCAAGACAGGGCAGCATTTCATTCCATTGTGCAAGGGGTTGCCATATATTGGGGACCCTCTTGACAGCAGCTAACAACAATAAGAGTACTTTTAACTGAATGACAACCCTTAACAGATACCCTGGTGGTATGTAATGGTTAAGAGCTACTGACCGATATGCTGGAAATTTGAATCTACCAGTCCTGCTTGGAAACTCTGTAGGGCAGTTCTGCTCTGTCCTATAGGGTTCCTATGAGTTGCCAACAAGGAGTTTGGGTTTGGGGTTTTTATAGACTTTATTTGGAGTGCACCAATTTGCCCACTCTTGGCTGTCTGTTCCAGGATCTGATGCTGGACCCCACAATGCGTGTAACCCTTGTATCCCCTAGTCTTCCCGAGTGCATGACAGGTTCCCATCTCTTGGTCTTTCAACAGTACTGATCAAGTATTTTGCAGGTGTCCCTCCATTTGGGTGTGTAACGTTGTCTCGTGATTAAATTCAGACTGTGAGTCTCGGCCAAGGTCACACAGTGCATCTTCATTTTTGTTTTCTGTAGTTGCCATTGAGTCGACTCCAACTAACAGTGACCTGTTGTGTCGGAATGCAACTGTGCTCCTTAGAGTCTTCATGGCTGTAAGCTTTCTGAAGTAGATCACCAGGCCTTTCTTCCAAGGCACCTCCGGGTGGTTAACAAACTATTAGCCTTTCAGTTAGTAATCCGGTGTTTCACTGTTGGCACCATCCAGGGACTCCAAAAGATCTCACTGGGGACTCTGTGGTATCCATTTGTCTGATTGCTGCTGATGTTAACCTTGACCATCAGTGTCCATGCCCCTTGTTGTAAATACTTTGTTTTTGTAGAGAGAGGGGAAAATATAAAATAAACCCAAAGCATTGAATAGCACTCATCTGTCCTTTGGGCTGGCCTAGTACATACAACATACTGCATATATGTGAATACCCTTCAGACTTTTAAGACAGGCTTACAGACTAGGAATGAGGAGAAGCATCACCTAAATTCCGGGACTTTGGGAATAATTTAAGCTATGAAGATGGAAGAAATGTCCAGAGAAGGGGAAGTAGATCCAGCAGAGATGAAAGCCAAAATTCACAGCTGTTCTGACCATCAGACCTTCAAAAGCAATGTGAAATTGGGGGGCAGTGAGTGAATTATGGCTGGTGGGACCAAAGATGAGCAGGCCTTGATCTAACAGCAGGAAGGAGGTACTTTAAGGGAAGCCATGGCTTTTGCATAGTCCCCACCCCCACAGCCTACCCCCTACATGTGTGTTAGATGTTCTTACTCGGAATTTACATGTGTGCAGAAGGAACCTTGTTCCTAATGGTAAGCACTTGAGACAGGCATCTTTGTAAGCGGATTGGGGTTGACTTGCAGAGAGAGCAAGCCTTGTACGCCACAGGAGTACCTGAGACTGTGGTAGCGTTTTATGAGGCGCCTTGCCCATCACGGCGGACAGATGTAGAATTGGTGATCTTACAAGGCATTCGAGGATTGCCATGGGAGGTCATTTTGGTGAGCGCTTGACCTTTCTATTTGAAAAAGTATCAATTTGGAGAAGGTTGTATTTACTGCCAGGAAACTTAAGAGCAGAGACCTTAATATGGCTCTTTGGATGGCCACCCTGTCACAAACCAGATGTTGGCCTCCATTTCCCCAGGGCGGGGCTTGAGCCTTCAGCAGACAGTCCCCTCGCTGTTGAGGGTTGTCTGCAGAGAGTTATAGGTATGTTTTGAGGGGCTTTGCATTCCTTGAAAAACACTAATTGGACAGCCCAGCAGGCAGCCATCTGCTATAGAGGAACCAGAACTGTATGGGGCATGGCCACCATCTAGGGGTACACTGGGAGAGTGGGGGGAAAAGGAGTTTTTTTTTTCTATTTTTTGATCTTTTATTGACACCTTGCCATGAGGTAACAAAGGATCTCTGTCTGGAATTCCCAAATCTATATTTACAATCTGGGCTCTTGGTATTTTTTTTTTTAATTTTTTATTTAATATAACTGAGTGAAAATGTACATTCCCATATATATTTACATACCCACCTATATGCAGCTTCTACTGCTCTCCCTGCCCGGTGACAGCACACTATTCCTCTCTGCTCCATACATGTCTCATTCTCCCAACAGTCTCTTTTTTCTCTCCTCTCCACCCACTCTCCTTCCTCCAGCCAGAGGCCAGCAGGATGACATCCTATAGGTGTATAGAACCATAAAGTGCATCCAATATATGGTCACTGTATTGCCAAGTCCAATCCATTCCTGTCCGAAGCGTGGACCTTCGTTATGATTTATGGTCAAGGGCAACATCAGGGCGAGGGGAACCCCTAAACCACTGGACCATCAATTGAGGTCTTTTAGCGGGGATCTCAGGGTGCACCCCTTTTTATTCTTGTGTTGCCAGTGAGACTTGACTTAGTGAACTCCATCGCGGCTATCACTGGTGGTAGCCGGGCACCATCCGGTTCTTCCGGTCCCAAGTCGATGGAGGCACCCACTGATGTGGGTCTCTTTGTCTTCTGGGTTGTCTTTTCCCCATGTCATTTTGGTCCTTGGTGAGCATCCATTCCTGCTGAGTTGGGACCATTTGCTGTGCCCTCGGATGTCAGCTTGGCAGCTTTTAAGACCCCAGACGCCACTCACCAATGTGGGGTGCAGAGAGCCCTCTTAGCAAAACGCTAGTTGTGCCAATTGGCCTCGCTTTCACCTAAGAGCATGGTCCCCCACCCCCTGCCCCAGCTACTCTATCCTTGCAATATTGGGTTAAGATGGAAGGAGTACTCATGTTATGTTTAAGTCCACTTAATGTTGTTCTTGTTTCTAATGTGTGCTGTCACTGATTTCATCCAACCAGATACCTAGCAACTATCTAATCTAAACCCTCCCTCCCTCCCCTTCCTTGCAGCTGTCAAAGAGGCTTTTCTTCTACACACGTCTGTTTTTGAGATCTTATGGTAGAGGTCTCATACAATATTTGTCCTTTTGTCGCTGACTACTTTCACTCAACATACTGTCTTCCAGTTGAAACCAGGTCATGAGATGTTTCCTGAAGTCATTGTTGTTCTTTATCATTGCGTAGTACTCCATTGAGTATATATACCATAGTTTACCTATCCATTCTTCTGTTATTGGGCATCTGAGTTGGTTCCATCTTTTTGCTATAGTGGACTGTGCTGAGATAAACATTCTGGTGCGTGTGTCCGTTGGTGTGAAAGGCCTTGATTCTGTAGGATATATTCCAAGTAGTGGAATTACTGGGTCAAATGGTATATCAATATCCATTTTTTTAAGGAAGCACCAGATTGCTTTCCAAAGAGGCTGGACCATTTTGCAACCCCACCAACAGTGTAGGAGGGTTCCACTTTCTCCACAGCCTCTCCAGCATTTGCTGTTTTGTGTTTTTTGGATCGTGACCAACCTTGTTGGGGTGAGATGGTATCTCATTGTCGTCCTGATTTGAATTTCTTTAATAACTAAAGATTGTGAACATGTCCACACGTTGTTTTTTGGCTGCCTGGATCTCTTCTTTAGTGAAATGTCTGCCCATCTCCTTTGCCCATCGCTTAATTGGATGATTTATCTTCTTGTTGATATTTTGTAGTATCTTATAGATTATGGAAATCAGATGTTGGTCTGACATAGAATTTCCAAATATTTTTTCCCATTCTGTAGGTGTTCTTTTACTTCTATTAATAAAGTCTTCAGATGAGCAAAAGTGTTTAATTCTTAATAAATCCCATTTATCTATTTTCTCTTCTGATGATTGTGGTTTATTTGACAGATTTTGGAGTCTGTCCATGCTGTGTATTAAAACTTCCATTGTTGTTCCTACCTTTTCTTGGATGAGCTTTATTGTTTTAGGTTTGATATTTAGGTCTTTTATCCAGTTGGAGTTGGTTTTTGTATAAGGTGTAAGATATGGATCTTGTTTCAGTTTCTTGCAGATGCATATCCAATTTTGCCAGCACCATTTGTTGAAGACACTGTTTTCACCCCAGTTTAATGTCTTAGGGCCTTTGTCGAATATGAGTTGTTCATAGGCAGATGGTATCATCTCTGGGGTCTCAGTTGTGTTTCACTGATCGATCTGTCTGTTCTTATACCAGTACCAAGCTGTTTTGACCACTGTGGCAGTGTAATATGTTCTAAAGTCGGGTAATGAGAGGCCTCCCAGTGTGTTCTTCTTCTTTAGTAGTGCCTTGCTTAACCAGGGCTTCTTCCCTTTCCAAACAAAATTGGTGATTTGTTTTTCCATCTCATTAAAAAATGTCACTGGAACTTGTATTGGGATTGCATTGTATAAATAGATTGCTTTGGGTAAAATAGACATTTTCACAATGTTAAATCTTCCTATCCATCAGCAGGGTAGGTTTTCCATTTATCTAAGTCTCTCTTAGTTTCTTGTAGTAAGGGCTTGTAGTTCTCTTTGTAAAGGTCTGTTGTTTCTCTGGTTAAATTAATTCCTAGGTACCTTATCTTCTTAGGGGCTATCGTAAATGGTATTGATTTGATGATTTCTTCCTTAACAGTCTCGTTGTTGGTATAAAGGAATCCTACTGATTTACTTATGTTTATCATGTATCCTGAGACTTTGCTGAACTCTTCTATCAGTTTGAGTAATTTACTTATAGATTCTTTGGGATTTTCTGCATATACAATCATATCATCTGCAAACAGGGAGATTTTAACTTCCTCTTTGCCAATGCAGATGCCCTTTATTTCTTGGTCTTGTCTAATTGCTCTGGCTAAAACTTCTAGCACAATGTTGAATAGAAGAGGTGAGAGTGGGCATCCTTGTCTAGTTCCTGATCTCAAGGGAAAGTCTTTCAGTCTCTCTCCATTCAGGATGACATGGGCAATTGGCTTTGTATAAATGGCCCTTATTGTGTTGAGGAATTTGCCATCTATGCCCATTTTGCTAAGGGTTTTTAGCATGAATGGGTGTTGGACTTTATCAAATGCCTTTTCTGCATCAATGGACAAAATCAGGTGATCCTTGTCTTTTGTGTCATTTATGTGGTTAATCACATGAATTGTTTTTCTGATGTTGAACCAGCCTTGCATCCCTGGTATGAATCCCACTTTGTCATGATGGATTATTTTCTTGATAATGTTGTTGTATTCTATTGGCAAGAATTTTGTTGAAGATTTTTGCATCTAGATTCATGAGTGATATCGGTCTGTAGTTCTCTTTCTTTGTTAGGTCTTTCCCTGGCTTAGGTATCAGGGTTATGCTGGCTTCATAGAATGAGTTTGGGAGTACTCCATGCCTTTCTATACTGTGAAATAGTTTCAGTAGTGTTGGAGATAACTCTTCTCTAAATGCTTAGTAGAATTCTGCAGTGAAGCCATCTGGACCAGGACTTTTTTTGGTTGGCAGTGTTTTGATGACCTTTTCAATCTTTTCCTTTGTAATGGATTTATTAAGTTGTTCTGCTTCACGTCATGATAATTTGGGTAGGTGGTATGAGTCAAAGAATTGGTCCATTTCCTCTAGGTTTTCAAATTTGTTAGAGTACAGTCTTTCATAGTATTCTGTTGTGATATTTTTTATTTCTGTTGCATCTGTGGTGACAACCCCCCTCTCATTTCTAATTTGGGTTATTTGTTTCCTTTCCTGCTTTTCTTTAGTAAGTTTAGAGAGTGGTTTGTCAATTTTGTTGATCTTCTCAAAAAACCAGCTTTTGGTCCTTTCAATTTTTTCAATTGTTTTTCTATTCTCTAATTCATTTAGCTCTGCTCTAATCTTTATGATCTTGTTTCTTCTGGTGCCCGAGGGGTTCCTCTGTTGTTCTCTTTCTACTTGTTCAAGCTGTCGGGGTAGTTCCTTGATTTGGTTTCTTTCTTCCTTCCAGATGTGTGCATTTATGGAGATAAACAGACCTCTGAGCACTGCTTTGGCTGTATCCCATAGGTTCTGATAGGAAGTGTTTTCGTTCTCATTGGAATCCATGAATTTCTTTAATTCATCCTTAATTTCCTCTATAACCCATGTTTTTTTGAGCAAGGTGTTGTTCAGTTTCCAAGAGTTCCACTTTCTATCTATGTTTTTTCTGCTATTGATTTCAACTTTTATGGCTTTGTGATCTGAGAAGATGCTTTGCAGTAATTCAATGATATGGATTTTGTTGAGCATTGCATTATGGCCTATCACATGGTCAATTCTGGAGAATGTTCCTTATGCACTGGAGAAGAAGGTGTAGTTGTCTGCTGATGGGTGGAAAGTTCTGTATATATCAATGAGATTTAGTTGGTTAATTGTGGCAATGAGATCTTCTGTATCCTTACTGAGCCTTTTTCTAGATGATCTGTCTAGTATTGAGAGTGGAGTGTTAAAGTCTCCCACTATTATTGTGGAGTCATCTAACTCTCTTTTGCGTGTAGTCAGTGTTTCTTCGACGTATTTAGGTGCTCTGATATTAGGTGCATAAATATTTAATACAGTGAAGTCTTACTTGTGTACTGAACCTTTCAGCAATAAATAGTGTCCATCTTTGTCCACGATGGTAGATTTGACATTAAAATTGATTTTGTCTGAGATTAGAATTGCCACCCCTGCTTTTCTTTGTTCATTGTTAGCTTGATATATATTCTTCCAACCTTTAATTTTCAGTTTGTTCCTATCTTTAGGTCTCAAGTGAGTTTCTTGTAGACAACATATGGATGGGTCATGTCTTTTGATCCAAGATGTCACTCGATGTCTCTTTACTGGAGCATTCAGTCCATTCACATTCAATGTGATTATTGATAGGTATGTGTTCAGTGCTGCCATTGTGATGTGTTTATTTTTATGTTGATGTTTTGTCTGTTGTTCTTATTAGTCTGTTCTGGGACGTTCTTTTTTGTGAGTTGATTTTTCACCTTTTTCAAAGCTGTTTTTATAGTTGTTGAGACTCCTGTGTTACATTTCTTGAAATGATATGATACATCTTTGTTGTGCTTTACAGCTGCCCCAATGATCCCCCTTAATAAACTATATATAAACCCAATTTTAATTACTACCAGTCTTGTCATCTTCCTCTCCATCTGGAAGGACTATAACAACTGTAGTACATCCCTCTTTTTAATATGATGACACCCTAGTTTTCATGATGATCACTGGATTGTTTCTTTCCTTGTCAAAGCTGTGATTGGCTTTGGAGCCTTCCCTAACTGAGTAGACTTTTGAGTAGTAAAGTTGTTCTAAAATATAAAGTTAGTGGTTTTGTTCTTCTAAGCCAGAGCCGAGAAATTCTTTCAATATTTCTTGTAGTTTTGGTTTGGTTTTTACAAAGTCTCTGACTTTCTGTTTATCTGGGAATGTCTTAATTTCATTTTCATATTTGAAATATAGTTTTGGAGGATATATAATTCTTGGTTGGAAGTTCTTCTCCTTCAAGGCTTTGAATGTGTCATGCCACTGTCTCCGTGCCAGCATGGTTTCTGCTGAGAAATCTGACGAGAGCCTACAGGGTTTCCCTCTGAATGTTAGCTTTGCTTTGAGTCTTGCTGCCTTTAAGAGTTTCTGCTTATGTTTCATTTTGTTGAACTTGATTATAATATGTCTTGGAGTCTTTCTTTTGAGATCTATATTGGGTGGCGTACGGTATGCATCTGAGATGTCTATATTCTCTTTCTTCATGATTTCTGGGAAGTTTTCTGTCAGCAGCTCAGCAACGATACTCTCTGTGTTCTCAGATGTCTCACCCTGTTCAGAGACTCCAATTAATCGAAGGTTGTTCCTCTTAATAGAGTCCCACATGCTTCTTAATGTTTCTTCATTTTTCTTGTTTCTTTTTTTTTATTTCTGCTCATAGATGCTGGCCTCAGTAGCTCTGTCTTCCAAGTCAGAAATTCTTTTTTCTATTTGTTCCATTCTGTTTTCTTGGCTTTGCATTGAAGTTTCTATGTCTTTGATTTTGTTCTTGATCTGTTGGATTTCAGAGTGCTGGTGTTCCATCAGATCTAACCTCTTACTTAATTTTTCATTTTGTTCCGCATTTTGTATAAGGTCTAGAAGGGCTCTGTATATAACCATTTTGTATTCACTTTCTGATGCTTTCATAAAAGTTTCTTCATCTGGAAAACTCCTTGGTTGCTTTGTTTGGGAGCCTTCTGAAGCCATGGCTGATTTCTTGTGTGCCACAAGTGTGTGTTACTTTTTGGGACCCATGTGATTATGTAGAGGCTGGAAGAGGTACTGCGAGGATGGACTGCAGATGTTTCTCTAGGCTGTCTTAAAATATAAAGCAAAAGATATCTGACCACTTCACAAGTCAGTTAGGTTTTCATCTGTAGAGGTCCCTCTACTCAACTGGCAAAGTAAGCGCCACTATATCCAACCCCAGATGGTACAAACTAGTTCAGAATACAGCAATGCTACTGCCCTGGTGGCCTCTGCTGACAGGACCTAGCCTTATCCAACACTGCGCCGAGTACTGGTTTTGTGATAGAAAATCGCTCTCCTGTGGGCAGGCTCTGCTCCCAAGCTAAGAATTAGGTCCAGCTGCGGCCACCGTATCCAAGATGGCGTCCTCCACACTGGCAGCAGACAGAGGGGCTAAAGGTGCCCAGAGGCAGCGATTCCTCTGCTTCTGTTGCAGGGCCCCCAACATAGGCAGCACTGTGCAAAATCACTACTTTTCTGTCAGAGAAGCGCTGTCCTGTTTGCAGGCGCTGGCTCCCAGGCTAAGAACGAGGTCCTGCTAGAATCTCCATATCCAACATGGCATCCCACACACTGACTGTGAAACTCCGTACAAACGCCGCTGAGGCAGATATAAAACGACACGCTCAAAGTGGCTAGATTAACAGAGTCCAAGCCTGGCTGTCAAAATATGGGAATTTCATCTGCCTGTCTCCCCAGCAGTGTGTCTGAGTCTAGCTGCTGGGCAAGACCCAGCTCTGCCCACTGGCCAAGACAGAGGAAAAAAAAAGTCAAAATGATGTGTTTACCTGCAGTCCGTGAGAGCCTGGGCTAGCCAGGAGCAGGAGTCAGCGTAAGAGAGGAGGTTTTTCGCTCAGCGGTATGAAGTCCCAATTAGCAGCCCTGTGCTGTGTCCTGGGGCTGATTAGGTGACCAGAGGGCTCTGTTTGATTATCAGTTCAGGTCTTGGTTTCCAGAGGGATATAAGGAGACATGGGCTTACTCCGCCATCTTGACTCCGCCCCCCGGAAAAGGAGTTTTTAGCTAAAAGAAATCAAACACCCACCAGAACTACCAATGAAACTTCTGAAAACCAAACCCACTGCTATCAAGTTGAGTCCAACTCACAGCAACCCCTTAGAACTGAGAAGAACTGCCCCATAGAGTTTCCAAGGAGTGCCTGGTGGATTCGAACTGCTAATCTTTTGGTTAGCAGCTGTAGCACTTAACCACTACGCCACCAGGATTTCCAGCAAAACTTCTAGTGGTTGGAAATTACAGCAGATTGGAAGTGGAAAAAAACTGAGATTAAAAACAATAGGTTTAATGGATTGTGGTAACAACTGCACATCATAATGAACATGTCACTGAACATACATGTAGAAGTTGAAATGGCAAATGTTTGGCTTTATATAATGTATATACACACACACACATATAGATACGTATACATACTTGACACAATAAAAAACATTTTAAACAAATAGTGTTTTTATTGGATGTCATCAAGTTGATTTTTGACTCACAGTGACTCCATAGGACAATGTAGAACTGCCCTATAGGGTAATGGATTATGGATAACAGTGCAGAGAATTAGAATCCCAGAAGACTTCACTGTATTCATGCAGGACTTGTACACAGACTGAAAGGAGTCAGTCAAACAGAACAAAGGGATACTGTATGGTTTAAAAACAGGACAAGCGTGTCAGAGTTGTTTCTTTCATCATACTTATTCAATCTGATGCTGAGCAAATAATCTGAGAGGCTGGGCCTTGCGAAGAAGAATGAGGCATCAGGACTGGGAGAGGACTCATGAACAATTCAGATGACACAACTTTGCTTGCTACAAGTGAGAAGGACTTGAGGCGCTTACTGTTGAAGATTGAAAACCACAGTCTTCAGTGTAGACAAGAGTTCAACATAAAGAGAACAAAAATCCTCACAACTGAACTGATACGCAACATCATGATAAAGAGATAAAAGATTAAAGTTGTCAAGAATTTCATTTGAGTTGGATCCACAGTCAACATCCAATGGAAGCAGTAGTCAAGAAATCAGAAAACATTATAATAGGCAAACCTACTACAAAAGATAAAGTGTTAAAAAAGGTCACCTTGAGGGCTAAAAAAATCCCACTGTCGTCAAGTCAATTCCAACTCCAGCAACCCAATGGATCACAGTAGTATGCCCCATAGAGTTTTCAGGGAGTACCTGGCAAATTTGAATTGTCGACCTTTTGGTTAGCAGAGGTAGCTTTTAACTACTACGCCAGCAGGTGGGCTAAGGCACACCTGACTCAGGCCCCAAGGAGATGAATTGGCATAGCAACCGTGGTGAGGACGGTGCAGGACCAGGCGGTGTTTCGTGGTTCTGTACACAGGGTTGCTGTGAGTCAGAACTGATTCCACAGCACCTGAGAACAACAATAAGATTTTCTGGGCTGTAATCTTTACAGGAGCAGATCACCAGATCTTTCTTCCGCTGAGCCCTGGGTGACTTCAAACTACCAACCTTTTGGTTTGCAGCCAGGTACTTAACCATGCACCACCACGGGTCAAGCAATAGAGCCTTGTTAGTCAGTGATAAAAAGAAATGACTTGTCGGGTTTTTAAAAGACGTGGAAGAACCTTAATCATATATTGCTAAATCAGAGAAGGCTTTCTGATATAGTAAGATTCCAAATATGTGGCATTCTGGAAAAGGCAAAACTGTGAAAGCAGTCAGACGACCGGTGGTTGACGGGTTCAGTGAGAGGCTGTGGGCGTGAACAGGTAGAACACAGGGCATTTTAAGGACGGTGAAACTATTTTGTAGGATGCAGTAATGGTGGACACATGACAGTAAGCATTTGTCAAAACCCATAGGGCTGTACAGCGCACAACGAACTTTAAGGACTTGAGTACGAGGTCTGACAATTAAGTTTACAAACTTTCCTCAGTGCACTTAACGTTGGCAGCACTGTACAACAACTCAGGGTTCGTAACCTTGATGTATCAGTGCCTCACAGCTGTGTTTGTGTCAATGTGTGGCAGTGTCTTGTTGAGCAACATTCATTATTGTTGTTGTGTGCTTTTGTGTGCCCTTGCTAGAATGTCAGACCTTAAATTAGAGCAATGAACAAATATTAAATTTCTTGGAAGTAAAATAAGCGACATGTTAGTCCAAGTTGATGGGGATAATGCCATGAGGAAAATGGGCAGTGTACACATGGATTACATGTCTGTCTGAGGGGAGAGAAAACATCACTAATGAAGAGATGTCATGGCAGCCAACAAGTAGAACTGATGAAAATATTGCACAGGTTTGTCAAATTGTGTGTCAGATTGCTGGCTGACTGTGAAAAGTGTCGCAGACCAAGTAAACAACAGAGAAACAGTTAGGAAAATCTTAACTGAAAATTTTGGCATGAGAGAAGTGTGTACAGAAGTGGTCCCAAAGGAGCTGACCAATGAACCAAAAAGCGAAGAAGTGTCAAAATTTACCAAGACCATTTAGAGAGGCAAGACGATGATTTGGGCCATTTGCTACCAAGAGTGAAACTATACGAGAACTCTCTGTAGTTTCTGCACAATTTTTTGTGAACTTAAAATCATTCTTTTAGGGAAAAAAAAGTCAAAATTTAAAAAAATAAACCCCAGAATCAGACAAGGGTTCAAATTCTAGCTCTCCCATTTACTGTCTGCAATCACAGACAGATTATTTAACCTCTTGGTACGCAACACAGTTGAGGTCGTGTTATCACTGGTGATGAAACATGAGTGTCCCAATACAACCTTGAAACAAAGAGTGGACGTGCACAGTGGAAGTCAGCCAGTTCTCCACTGCCAAAAAGGTCCCATCAGTCCACATCAAGAGTCAAAACTATGTTGCTAACCTTTTTTGATATCAGAAGGATTGTTTGTTATGAATTTGTACCAACTGGACAAATAGCTAACCACTTTTACTCTGGAAGTGATGAAAGGCTGAGTGAAAAATTTAGACGAAAACTACCTTTTCACCAACACCTCATGGCTCTTGTATCATGACAATGCACCGGTTTACATGACACTGTCTGGGAAGAGTTTTTAGCCAGTTAAAAAAGAACTGTTTTGAAACACCTACCTACTCACTCCCCTGATCTGGTCTGTGATGACTTCTGTCTTTACCCAGAGATCAAGGAAACAGTGAAGGAAGACATTTTGTTGACATTCAGGACACCAAGGGTAATATGATGACATCTCTGGTGGCCCCTCCAGAAAAGGAGTTCCAGAATTGCTTTGAAGAGTGGACTAGGTGCTGGTGTCGGTGTGTAGCTTCCCAAGGGGAGTACTTCAAAGGTGACCATAGTGACATTCAGCAATGTTGCACTTTTTTTAGGATGAGCTCACAGACTTAATTGTCACACCTCGTAAATAGTAATGTATGCATATTGGTTCATCAGTTGTAAAAAATATTTCACACCAAGAAGAGATATTAATTACAGGAGAAACAGTGGCTAGAGGGGAACTCTCTGTCGTCGCTGCACTATTTTTTTATGAATTTAAAATCATTCTTTTTGAAAAAAGTCAAATAAAAAACAAAAGAAATAGACCCCAGATTCAGACATAGGTTCAAATTCCAGCTTTTCCTTTTACTATCTGCGATCACAGACACATTATTTAATCTCTCTACGCTTCTGTTTTCTCCTCTCCTACAGGTCCTTATGCAAATGTGGGACCTTCCCTGACTCCCCTTTTTTAAAAATGGCAGCCCACGTTCCTTATTTCCCTCTCTTGCTTTAGGTTTTTCCACAGCACTTACCTTCTGCTGTGCTGTTTTGCAGACTTTCACATTCCCAGTCTCTCCCTTTTAGCCACGTCAGTTTGAATGAACGAATGAACGCATGGCTCTGAGAATATGGATCATGCCTTTTTCATCTGTTTTCCCCCAAATCTGTATAGCATCAGTAGAGTGTTGGCAATGGATAAATATTTGTTGAATTCATGAATCCATTAGTTCTTCTTGAAGAAGCCATCTGGTCATATGCATTTATTCAGCAGGTGAAATTCAGGGTCTACTATGCACAGGTGTATCTCTGCATGCAGAGGTGAGTGCTTGGGATAAATCAGTGAACCAGAGAAAAATCCCTGCCCTCCTGCATTTTCTAAAAGTGAAGGAATAAATATAGAATCTTTGAAAACAGGCCACATCTCTGCCATAGCATTGCAGAATGTTAGAAACATCTCACAGGGCATTCTTTGTCTACAAGGAGAAGGCTGAGGTTCCCAGGGTGTTTCATGCCCACTGTCAGACAGTGCATTATAGGCGGAACTGATCCTGACCCCGGTTCAAGACTTCCTGTTCAGGTTCTTTCTGCTATATCTTTCTTTACATTTTTCAGGTGCAGTGTCTCAGAGGTGGGATTCTAGGACTCAGTCCCCAAAGCATCCTTCTACTTTATAGTACACTACACCCTTCTTTTCCCCATCTCCATCTTCTTGTTACCTATGAAATTTTGATTCACTTCAGACGATTTCAGGCACACATCAAATAGAACCCAACCTAAACTGGCTCAATGTTTTTTAAAAATGAGAAATCTGTTGGCTGAAATAACTAAAAAAATCCGGTACAGTAGACTCCTGGCTTAGCTGGATCTCAGACTCAAAAATGTCAGAATGTCTAGTATCTATATATTCTGTCCTGTAGGGTCACTGCAGAAACCCTGGTGGCATAGTGGTGAAGTGCTACATCTGCTAACCAAAAAGCTGGCAGTTCAAATCCACCAGATGCTCCTTGGAAACTCTGCGGAGCAGTTTTCTGTCCTATAAAGTCGCTATGAGCTGGAATCGACTGAATGGCAGTGGGTTTGGTTTGGGTCTGGTATAGGCTCACTATGAGTTGGAATTGACTCAGCAGCAATACGTTGTCTGTCTCTGTATCTCAGTTTCTTAGGGCAGCTAAAATAGGAACACCACAGGTATGTGGCTTTAATGACCAGAAGTTTATTTTCTCACGGTTCAGGAGGCTAACCAAAAACAAAACAAAACAAAAAAACCCCACCATATCTGTTGCTCACAGAGCAGCACTGTCCCAAAGAGCAACTGATGGATTTGAACTGCTGACTTTCTGGTTAGCAGTCATAGCACTTAACCACTGGGCCACCACTGCTCTTAGAAGCCCACGTTTATGGTCCTGGTTCTAGAGGAGGGCATTTTCTCTCTGTTAGCTCTGGGGAAAGATCCTTGTCTCTTCAGCTTCTGTTCCCCGGTTCCTTGGCCATCTTCACAGGGTCTCTGTCTATGTGTCTTCCTTCTCTAGGCCTAATCTCCTATTTTCACATCTCAAAGATAATTGACTTAAGGCACAGTCTGCACTGATAGTGGTCTCATTCATGTAACCAAGGAAGTCCTATTTCCAAATAGGATTGCACTCACAGGTGGAGGGGTTTAGGATTTATTGTACATGCTTTGAGTGGACACAATTCAGTCCATAACACTGGCTACCTATTTAATTACCTCAGATAGACTCTGCCCTGAAAGTGGCCAGATGGCTGCAGCCTCTTTTCCAGTACATCTTGAGATAACCCCCCACTAGACCTGCACCGCTCAAGTGCACACCCCCAAAGCAGTCACTGTGCTCAGGGGAATGTGATGAGCTAATTGGCGCAGTCACGTGTCCCATCCTTGTCAAATGTCCACCGCAGCAGTGTAAGGCATCTCTAACTTCAGTGCCATTTTCTGGGCATTATATCAGCAGCGGAATTCTCTCTACAACATGTATAACTTGTGTTAGAAATGCTAATCTTCACAGGTCGCCATTCTGAAGAGTCCTTCCAGAGGAGATCTTTGGCAATAAGAATAGTATGTTTGGTCTTGGGGTCTGTTGTGACCCCCTGATCTGTTTCCACCACACTGGGTAAAGTTAGACAGTCAGTCCTGTGCTATGCGGTAACAGATTCTATATCAGCCCCCTGCTAAAAAGCCGTATCCAGAACTTCCCATGGCAATCAGAAATAACCCAAATGCCTAACTGTGACTCCTCAGGCTGTACATGATTCAGCCTCTGAACTTACAGTGTCATGTGACATGCTGTGTCTCCTTTATCTTCTGTGTCACTCACACTGGACTGCCTTCTGTTCCTCCATCCTCAGGGCCTTTGCACTTTTTTGTTCTTCCCACGTGGAATGCTCTTCCTTCAAGATCTGCATGTGGCTGACTCCTTCCTATTCATTAAGCTTCTGCAGCAAGGCCACCTCCTCCAAGAGGGCTTCCATCCTTATTCATTCTCTGATAAACTAAAATTAATGCATGCAAGGTCCAACAATTAAGTCCATGAACTTACTTGTTCTAAGTTCTATATACCTCATTGCTGAGTATCACTACTGTCAGCTTTGCAGTACTCCCCTTGGGGAACTATGCACCGATGCCGGTGCCTAGTCCACCCTTCAAAGCAACGATTTCTGAGAATGGCCGTTGCACAAGGCAGCATAGTGGCAAGTTCATGAACTTAGCTGTATAGTTGTCTATGAGGGAATTTTTAGCCAGTAAATAACTATATTGGACCACCCTTCCTACTCAACTCATCTGGCCCACAATGACTTTTTTCTTTATCCAGAGATAAAGGAAATGCTGAAAGGAAGACATTTTGATGACATTCAGGGCATCATGGGTAATACCACGACAGCTCCGATGGCCATTCCAGGAAAACATCCCACCAAAACCCATTTCCACTGAGTTGGGTCTGACTCATAGCAACTCTAGAGGTCAGAGTAGAACTGCCCCATGGAGTTTCCAAGGACCGCCTGGCAGATTTGAGCCACTGACCTTTTGTTTAGCAGATGTAGCACTTAACCCACTGCACCACCAGGGTTTTCACTCCAAAGTTTCTTTGAAGGCTGGACTGGGGGCTGGTGTCGGTGCATACCTTCCCAAGGGGAGTACTTCAAGGGTGACCATAGTGACATTCAGCACTGAGGTATGTAGCACTTTTTCTAGGATGAGTTCACAAACCTGGCAGACCTCGTATCACTGTTCAGTCTTGGGCATGCTCGGGGTGACCTCCCTCTTCTTCAGGTCACTTTTTTTGTCTAGCACTGCATGCTGGGTCTCTTCACACATCAGCACATATGGATCAAGACGTGACAGCTTTCTCCTTCGCAGTGTTGTTGCCGTCCTTGGCCCCCTTTCTGCTCATCTCTGCCATGGCAGTGATGTCGACCGCGTGGCAGAGACACTGTGACAGGGCAGCCATCCAAAATGGCCTTCTGAGGAATGCAGATTGTTTTATTACCAGTTAAATACGCTTTACGCTACCTGTGAATGAAGCCATTGTGACATTTAGCAGCTGATGTGATTGAACACAGATGTGGGCTGGACTCCACATGCGGCAGAGACACAGGAGAGTGGGCTCTGGCTACGTGTTTCAAGCTTTTAGGACAGACTGAGCTAGACAGCTCAGTGCTGGCCAAACAGATACAGATACCTCCTTTCCTGGTGGCTGGACCATGTGTTCCTGCTGGTCTCAGAGCCGAGAACTTGGTCTGGATTCCCCAGAATCCTTTGTTTGCATTCTAGCTCTGCCGTTTGGCCCTATCCAAGTTTGGTTTGGGTCTTTTTCATTTTGATCTTCCCACAATATTTTTATTCCCATGAATTGAAAAGAAATGTCAGATCCAGGAAATACTAGCATTGTTGACATACCCAGTGGGGATTATTAACCCACCAAGTGGAAGGATCCTGCTGTTGTTTATTAAGCACTTGCTCTGTGCTGGACTCGGAGCTAAGCCCCTGATGTGCCTTGGGTCATTGAATCCTCAGAATGAAACAAATAAATAAACCACTCTTAACTCCATTTTACAGATTATAAATTAAACAGCTTTTATGGGGAAACCAAGGCTTAGATTGTCCAACCATTTGTCTATCATCGCCATGGCAAATAATCAATTCGGTGTAGATTCTCTGTGGTCATCCACCACCTTCCAAGCTATAAAAAGATAGGACCCATCTCTTTTCTCAAAATAGAAAGTTTGGCATGGCAAATATTTATTGAACGAGTGGGGGAATAAATGAGTGAATGCCTGATTGAACAAAAGCTTTGCACAGTAAGTCAGGGGCAGGGCCAAGGCACACTAGGTCTCACCAAGTCTTTACTCTCATGACTTTGTATTCTGGGTAAAGAAAAGAAGCAGAGAAACAGACTTAGAAAGGTCTTTGATTTGTCCCTTTCTGGAACATTGGCCTTGGTTAAGGGACTTGAAGGGGCAGAGTTTCATGATGGGCTCAGCCCTCCCCCGACCATACTACATGAACTTTTTCCATTTTAGATGTGACCTGCTGATGGCTTTCTGTCAGTTCTTTGGTCTCACCTCCCAGCCACACTTCTAGATCTTTCTCACCTGCAGTCCCTGGTATGCTTTCAGCAATTTTATTTTAATACTGGCCTCAGTAAGACTAATTAAATTTAATATCCCCTGAAGTCTTCTTAAAACCAAACAATGGTTCAGCTTAACTAGTGAAGAGTATCTGCCCTGAGAACTGTGCTCTTTTAAGTTCAGTCTATGTGGGATCAAAGCGACCTCAGCAACTGGAAAGATTAGATAGAACACTTAGAGGGCGGTGAATTTATGGTAAGGGGGAACAGCTCAGAAAAGGAGCATGAATGGTCGCACAACTTGAAGAATGTAATCAGTGTCACTAAATTATACGTACTGAAATGAGTCGGTGCATGTTGTGCTGTGTATATTCTCGAAACTAACCACAAAATAATCATAAGACCTGATTAAGTGGAATACATACATGTTTTCGAGTACCATGAGGGACTTGGTATAGAAGGTCCCTCTCCTATGGTGATGTAGTTGTTAAGTGCTATGTCTGCTAACCAAGAGGCGGACAGTCCATACCTGCCAGGCACTTCATGGCACCTCTATGGGGCAGTTCCACTCTATCCTATAGGTCACTAGGAGTTGGAATCAGTTCAACAGCAGGAACTAGCTGACTCTGCTGTGGGGAGGAAATTGTGAGGTTGATGGTTAGATGGATACCTGGGTTGCTGCTTTGTTGGGATTATCCCTAAGTCTTTCTTTTTACTGCCTGGGAGGGTGTGTCTGTGACAGCAGAATTATGCTGGCCTGAAAGAACCATGGCAGCAGTGACCTATGCTATTCCTTGGTGACCCCATGTGTCATTTGGAAGAGAGGACCACACACTGGCTAAGAGCCCGGGCTTCAGAGCCAGGCTGACCTGGGCTTGAACCCTGCAGCTGCCGCTTCCTAGTGGCACCTACTTCCTAGGGTTGTGGTAAGGATTAAACAAGATAATGCCTGTAAAATGATTAGCCTGGGGACAGATAATAAGTGCTCAATATGTGAAGCCTACTATTATTTTATTATTAGTTGTCTAACTGCCTGTGCCAAGGGCTCAAAGGCTTGCAACAGCTTGGATTTGGTGAGCGTTGGGCTTGGCCCAGGAGAAGGAGGAGAGGTTTTCATGGTCACTACCCCATTCTCCTTTTGAAGAGGAGGAAATGCAGAGGGCAAGGGGCCCAAAAAGGGATGTTCACAGTCACTGGTAATCAGAGCAGTGTGAATTCAACACAACAAATGAGATATCATGTTCATCCTATTAAGATAGTAAAAAAAAATAGCAAGTGGAATTATGTTAACTATTAGTAGGAAGCAGTTCTTGGGCAGTGCAAACATGTAACTGCTCAATTGCTAACCAAAAGGTTGACGATTCACACATGCACACGAGTGTGCACACATACACACACTCAGGCACCACAGAAGAAAGGCCTGGCGATCTGCTTGTGTAAAGTCACAGCCTTGAAAATCCTATGGAGCATAGTTCCGCTGTGCACGCACAAGGTCTCCATGAGTTGGAGTTGACTTGATGAGCAACAGGTTTGGTTCGGTTTGGTTTGTTTGTTTGATGAGTAGGAATGTGAGAATATAGGAACCACTAGTCCTGCTGATGAGCATGTACACTGGCCAGCTACTCTGTCAGCCTTCACAGTCCTTAGGAAATCAGTCCTCCGCAGCCCCTGTGACCAGCAGTCCCACTCCTGGGAAACTTGCACACAGGTGCACAGGAGATGTGCTCAGAGAAGTTCATGGCAACCTCATTGGTGGTAGGCAGAGACAGAGGAAACCCAGATGCCCTCCCTGGAGGAGAGAGCAGGGGACACAAGGAGACTGCACACAGTGGAAGGGGAGCAGGGCAGCTGCTGCTACTGTTGTTAGGGGCCAGCCAGCCGATCTGGGCTCATGGTGGCCCTATGTGACCAAGATGAACTGCCCTATACAGTTTCCTAGACTGTAATCTTTATGGGAGCAGATGGCCAGGTCTTTCTTTTGCTTAGCTGCTGGGTGGATTCAAACTGCCAGCCTTTGCTAGCAGACAGGCCCTGAAACTTGTGGACCACTGCAGCTCCCCAGGAGCCGTCTGCTAGAGCTCTGTCAAACACAGCAACAGGATGGAGCTTGAAGCATATTTCTGGGTAAAAAAACGAGAAGCAATACAAAATAGAAAAAGAATGGGGTGGATTACCGATAAGCAAGGTAGGCACAAGCTTACTTGTAATTAGAAAGTAAGCACAAGTAAGCCCGTGCTTACCTTGCTGACTGAGTAATTTGTCCCCATCAGTGGTTGTGATTTCGCAAAAAAGCTTTGATTCTGTAGGAAGGTGCTGTGAGGTTGGGAGAGAGACAGATGCCAGCCAGACCTAGAAACAGAATCTTGGATGCAGTTTTAAAAAGGCAGAATTGTTCATTACAGATGATCTGGTAAGCAAGGTAAGCACTGTGCTTTCCTTGCCTATTGGATCATATGCCCCTGTAAAGGAATGAGATGGCACAGACAAGACATACCCACAGGAACATGCTAGATCTTAAGTTAAAACAAAAACCTGAGATGCCATATGAAATGTGACATGGAATTTACAGAAGTTAATACTTGCTCACAAAGCAATAATGCACATTGTGAAACAACGCGTACACACACGAATTACAGCCTATAGAGTGATGGGGAATGAGAGGGGGAGTAAGAAAAACTGAATAAATAAAAGAGAGGTCTTAAGTGGGCTAATGAGGAAAACATGCCATGAACTAAATTAACTCAACATCAGTACCTGAGGTCTAAGGTGACGAAAAGGGAAAAGACTTCGGCGACTGTCCCCATAGGTTCCTGACTTTGGAGGAAGCGGAGTTCCAGGGTCATAAAGCATTTTTCTGTCCTTTGTGTAGAAGGTATAAATCTGAATTTGTATGCTCTCGTGCATAAAAAACAGAACTGACTTTCTTTCCAGCATTTCCATGTAATTTCTGTTTTAAGCTGCCATTCCTCTAGACTAGTGGGGAAGTTTCCTTTTAGTCTTTTGGGACTTTCCTCAAACTTTCCAGAATTTTGACCACATCTGAGATCTGACCTAATGCCCACTTGTTTGTGGGTCTGGAGACTCGTTCTGTCCTCCTTTCGTGGGACACACACAGCAACTGCAGTGTCCACTGTCTTGGTCCTCAAGATCCCTTCAGGTCTATGACTCTTCATCGCATGTGTCTGTACCTCTTCTGGGGACCAGGAAGCTCTTGTTGTTCTGTCTTTCTAGACCAGAGATTATGAACTGTAAGCCCACAGGGCGCGTCTGTTTCAGGCAAACATGTTTTGGGTTTGGGGCCCAGTCAATCTGCATTTGTTGCCTGTTTTAAAATGTTGAGATACTTCATATCAAATTACAGATTTCTGATTTCTCTTGAAAAATCAGAAGCTCTAGCTGCATGAGACTTACATCCCTATATGGCAATTGGCTGGAACTGAGGAGCAGTGTATCCATTAGGAGTACCTTGGACAGTAAATAATAAAAAAGCCCAAATGTTATTGGTCGTAACCATAATGAAATGTATTGTAGATTTAACAAAAAGTCTGGAGGTGGACCCTCCAGCTTGGTTTAGCAGTTCAGGCATATCATAAAAGACCCGGGTTCTTCTCTTCCTTCTCATCTGTCAACCTCATCCTATGGATTTGAGGCTTTTATGCTTGTTGCCTCATGTCCCAAAATGGTTACTATCACTCCAGCCATTTCTTCTTTACATGAGCCAAAGCAGGAGGTTGAGAGGTAGCCAGGGCAATTAAAAAAGTTTTTCTTTTTTCAGAAGACCCATGAACAAAACTAGATTGCACGGCCATCCTCGGGTTTCAAGGAAGTCTGGGAAAGCAAGAATCTGTCTTAGGCAGCCTTTTCAGAGAGAAGCTAGCAGAGGAGAAAAGAACTGGTGCTGCCTGCCTGGGTACCTGACAGTGCCACAGACTTCTGCCCCTTGGAGACAGCTTATGCAGTCCACTTTGCCGCCATCCCTGACACCCGCTACTGTTCCCTGCCACTGAAGCTCTATGTCAGTTGCCTTTTGTCACTGTGCCTGTACCCTGCCACTTCTACAACTTACGTTATCTGCTAGACCTGTGTTGGCACATGTGCTGCCCACCTGGACAGTGGAAAAGGAAAACTAAAGAGGAACGAATGCATTCAAATAATCGTGTTGGCAGACTACTGAATAGACCCTGTTGACTATTCCAAGAATGAACAAATCTGTTTTGGAGGAAGTACAGCCAGAATGCTTCTTAGAAGCAAGGATGGCAAGATTTATTTTGGACATGTCATCAGGAGAGATGAGTTGTTGGAGAAAGACATCATACTTGGCAGAGTGTCCGCCAAAAAGAAGCAGAGACCCTTAACAAGATGAATTGACACAGTGGCTGTAACAGGGAGCTCAAACACAGTCATGTGTTTTGGTCAGCTAGTGCTGCTCTAGCAGAAATACCACAAAGTAGATGTCTTTAACAAAGGAAGGTTTACTCATACGCAGTCTGGTAAGCTACAGGTCTGAATTCAGGGTGTCTGCTCCGGGGGAAGGCTTTCCTCCTTGTCGGCTCTGGAGGAAATTCCTTGTGTTGCATCAGTCTTTGTTCAGGGAGCATCTTGGCACAGGAACCTCGGTTCCCAAGGACGCCCTCTACTCCCAGTGCTGCTTTCACGAGGGTGTGTGTTTCCCAATTTTCTGCTTGCTTCCCTTTCCTTTTATCTCCTGTCAGATAAAAGAATAAAGGCTGGTGCAAATCACACTCCAGGGAAACTCCCTCTACATTGGAGCAGGGAGATGACCTGACCAAGGGATTTACAGTCCCACCCTAATCCTCTTTTAACACACAGCATAGGAAAATCACAAAATGAAAGACAATCATAAAATATTGGGGACCATGGGCCAGCCAAATGGCTATGGACGTTTCGGGGAGACACTGTTCGATCCTTGACACCACGCTTGTGAGGGTGGTGCATGACTGGGCAACGTTTGGTTCTGTTGCGCCGAGTCCGAGCCGACTTGACGGCACCGCACACCACCAAGCTCGGGCCGCTGTGTGCAGCCGTTTCTGATTTGGTGGTTCGCTGCTTTGCCAGAAGCTGTGTGTGGGTCCAGAGAGTAAAATCTTCGGCCCTGGGACTCCCTGGTTGTTTCCCTTGTCCTACACTCTCTTCCTTTCTGTTCCCTCTTTCTCTAACCCTGGAGACTGCGCTCCTCATTTTGGAAAAGCCCTCTCCCTTCATGTTCTTACTGAGGCTTTTTTCCTGTACCAGTTTCATTCATTGTGTGGCCCACCAGTTGGGGTCAGTCCACAGACGTCACTGGTCTGCAGTAACAAATACAGAAACCGAGAGCAAGCGACAGAAGCTCTTAGAGCAGTTGGACACGGCCGCAGCATCGGGCTCATTGCACAAGGCATAGACCACGCCGGGAGTTGTCAAAATCACGTGGTGAATTGCCTATGGCATGAGCTGCCTGCCAGACCCTTGCATCAGGAACCACATCTTGGTCCCCTTGGGTTAGACGTTTGAAACGCAGCTCTTTTGCCACAGATAGTTTGAGAAGCATTGGCCTGCACCTTGCATCCTACCAGACTCTGTGACCTAAACTTTCAAAGAGAAGTACCAGGGACATTAACTTCTGCTGTTTCTTCTGCATCCTCTGCTGTGTCTCAGCTCCCAAAAATGATGGTCTGGGAGGATGTGTCCCAAGGCAGTATCTCAGAACATGACCCTGACCTACTTGCCTTCCTCCCCTGATCCCTAGCTCAGCTGTCATCTACTGCTTCTGATGACAACGTGAGGAGTCACTGGTGGAGGAAGAAGAAAATCAAATCATCACCTTGGGCCAAGGAACGTCGAGGGAACACTTTCTCAGAAACGAAGTGGAAGAGACATATCCCAAAAGCACACGGTTCCTTCACACGGACTTCATTATTTCTCCAATAATGAATCCATGTATGATTTTTTTAGGTGTTTAATCCCCTGTGACAGATCTGACCTGGAATGTCACAGACCACTCTGAAGCGCTCTCTTTGATTGCACAGCTGGGGCAGAGTTCGCAGGGAGTTCACCCCTGTGTCACAAGCTGGTGGTGACTCTTTATGGAATTATCTCCCATCTTGGGGAAGACAGGAAGGTGTGGTATCATCTGCTCAGATCAGTGCAGTAAGCATGTTCACGTCCCAAATTACATGTGGTGTGACCCCACCGGGTACACTGGCCCTGCCCCTGACGGCTGTAATGAATCTTTCCACACTGACAATCTTGGAAGGATCCAGAACCTCCCCTTATTGTAAATTGATCCCATATACAGGGATTGTTTTGTCATCTCAGAAAGTGATTCATGCTGTCCAGGAGGGCTGGGCCCAGCGTATCTTCCCTCTGATCACGAAAGCCTGCTGCAAGAGTCTCAGCAGCCTTGTTAGCATTAAGCTAGCCAATTGCCAAAAGGAAAGAAGATGAGAGAAGAACATGACACTGGTGCTGAAGTGGTGACCAAGAAAGCCAGCGGCTCTGGTGCCAGCTCTGATTCTTGATGACCCCATGTGTGCGTCAGAGTAGAATTGTACCCTGTAAGGCTTATAAAGAGCTGACCTTCTGGAAGTAGATCTCCAGGCTTTTCTTCCAAGGCACCTCTGGGTAGACTTGAACCTGCAGCATTTAGGTTAGCAGCAGAGCACATTAACTGTTTGCATTACTCAGGAATTAAACTCCAAGCTGGATGGAAAGGACCCTTGAGACTCACATTATCGTCTCTTTTATCAGGTCTCAAACCATAGAACATCCAAAAGTGTGGCACAGTGCTGGGTCTGAATCTTTCTGGGTTTTTCTATGCATTTCCCTTTGCTGCTGCCAAGACCTGGGAGACAGGAAACAGGAAGCAGTACTGGGAGGCAATGAGAAGCAACAGTTTTGAATTGCAGCTTAGATACGCCTGGACTCCAAAATTGAGTTTCTGCAAATGGAATAACAATATTTACCTTGGAGAGTGGATGTCAGCATCAAACAATTCACTTTATTTAATGATCTTGGCGGTCTTAGCATGGTGTTTGGTATGGGGAAGGGAACGTTCTTTCCCTGGGGCTGAGTCCATACCTCTGAGTGCTGTAGCACCCAGTGCTTTTTACACTTACTGTGATAAAGGGCCAGGAGTTTTGATTTCTTAGTGTAAAAGACAATAAAAATGAATGACTAGGGCATACTTTCTGAATGGGGTCAATATATGCCCCCAAGGGGACAAAAAGTAGTTAGGAAAGGGTACACACACACAAAAAAATCTTATTCTTTTTATATATGAAACACAATTATATATACAGAACCTAAACAGATACACAGTCTATCTGTGATATTAAAATTTCATGGGGGGAGAAGTGATTGGGAGCAAAGTGTTTAGAGACAACAAGGAAAAAATGAAATTTTTACAAACCAGACAAGTTACAAGCCTTGACTTTTTCATTATTAGATTCAGAAGACATAAAATGACTCTGTTAAATAGCTCCAGACGTTCCCAGACACTGATTCTCCACTTTGTGTTTATCTCATTACAGACAGGTAGTAAACAGAGTGTGGGTGGACTCCAGCCCACATCCCTCTCTGAAATTAGCTTAAATCCATGCGAATCTGTTCCCACAACTGTTTCTCTCTCCTCTTTGAATGTTAGTGCCAGCCCTTTGCCCACCACCATGTCACAGCAGCACCAGTCACACAGTGAAACTTGATACATCACTAACTGATGAACTGTTGAATGAATGAAGATCCAACTTAAAATTTGCTTTTGTGTAAGCCAATCAGTTGACAAGAGACTCAAAGTAGAAGTGTCTTCAATGAGAAAGTGGCGTCTTTCCCACCTACAGGTCCAGGCGAGCAGGGCAGTCCTGGTCTACAAACGTGGCTAGAGTCCAGGCTTTCAGCTTGGTGCTCAACCATCTGATCCAAGATAGCCCTGTTCTAGTTAGCAGAGAAGGGACTAAGAGGGGACGATCCTTTCCCTTTAAGGGTGCAACCAGGAAGTTGTACACTGTCTGCTCCCACTCTGAAGCAGGGAAATGTAATATTTGCTTTAAGAAGACTTGTGCCCAGCTAAAAACAGAGATTCTATTACAGTGAGAGAGGAAAGGGTGAGTCGATATTGGGGGACCCCCAGAAAGACCTGTCGCCATCACCTTAACCCTGCAAACCCACTGTCATCGAGTCAATTATGACTCATAGTGACCCTACATGACAGGGTAGAGCTAGCCCATCACCTTGAGAGGAGATACTTTCCTTGCCTTTTTTTTTTGCCTTGCCTGGACCTCATTGGACATCCCAGCAGCCAGAGGGAGGCAAATGTCACGGTTCTGCATTCCTGCATTAAAGCAGGCCCCCTTGCAGAAACCCTCCAGAGACTGTGTACTTCGGCACAACCAACACTTGTGGGTCCACCTGCCCCTTCCTCGTGGGTCTTCTGTGGCACGAGAAGATTTCTTACTCCAAGGGCTTTACCACTGCCCACAGCACATTGCAGCTTGTTCAGATGTCCATTCCTCAGGTGACCCTGGATTACAAAATGGAAAAAAAAAAAAAAGACTGTTGGAGGAAAGAATGCCAAGGGACGAGGCTATGGACTGTTTGTTTGCAGACTTGCACTAAGTCATCATTCAGAAGGTTGAAACAAAAGAGAGAAATCAGAAGAGAAAATACTACAGCCAGAGTTCAGCAAGAGGGGTTCCTAAGCTTCAGCAAGCAGGGTTGCCATAGTAACTAGGACCAAACTATCTGACCTTGAATGGACTAGGTTTGCCCAGGCCTTTTGCCAGATGTATCTGGGCAGGCCACAGAGGGCAGAGGGGAACCCCAGCATGCCACACGGATGGGCGCATTCTGATTTGTGAGTCGTCAGTGACTCCCATGTACTGGAGATCAGGAACAAAGGCCTGGCTGCAGCCAGGTTCCTGGTCCCTGCTGTCTTTACCCAGCTGCTCTTACTCATCCTTCGGAGCTTAGTTTGGATGATATTTCCTCCAGGAAGCCTTCCTGGCTCCTACCCCTCTCTAATCAGCATTGCAGAGCCTTCCGCTGAACCCGTGAGCTCCTCCCTAAGAAAGCTCCTGCTGGTAACTTACTGTTCTGCTGCCCTGCTGGTAGTCACATATTTTTCTCTGCAAATGTGGTTTATTTTTTAGATTTGGCTATGGAACCATGTCAGTATTTTATGTAATTATGAAATACATTCGGAAGGATAAGTCCTAAAAATTGATAGCAAAGAGAAACAAGTAGACTGAACTGTATACTGAGTTGGTGGCATAACCGTATGGAGATGAACTATTTTAAGTGACTTTATTTAACCACATTTTTACCCTTTCCCTTATTCTTTCTTGCTTGCTGATGTTCCATGATTTCTTTTATCCTTATTCTTTTTTGTTGTTGTTATGTCCTTTCACTAAAGAATTTCCTTCAGCCATATGTTTAAGGTTGGTCTCTTGTGGCATTTTCTCTTAATTTTCCTTCATCTTCCTTGACTTCTGCTTCATTCCTAAAGGATATTTTTTCTGGATACAGAATTCCAGGTCAATAGTTCTTTCGACACTTGAAAAATGTTGTGCCACTTCCTTCCAGCCTCATAGTTCTGATAAGAAATCTGCTGTTTTTCTCCTGTGTCAGCATTTTTTTAATTGAAAATATGCACAACAAAGCATACTGTACTTCAACAATTTTTACATGTACAGTACAGTGACAGTGACCACATTCTTCACGTTGTGCAATCATTCTCCCCCTCCTTTTCTGATTTGTTTTTCCCCTATTGACATAGACTGGCTTCCACCTAAGCTTCTTATCTAACCTTTCGAGCTTCTGTTAACAGTTGGGTCCCATATAGTAAGTTCTTGAAAAGAACACAGTGTTCCTTCCCCATGTTCTTTACTGTTTAAGCTACACCGTTGTTTTGTTTGAAGAAGTCTTTAAGGAATTTTCTTTCTGTTTATGGTTTCAGACTTAAATATTATCTCAGGGAAATAGTTTGGGGGGTTGATCCAGCTTTAATGGCTCCAGAAAGTCTGGATTCCATAGGAATTGAAGTTCTTGTCCACATTTTTTTCCCCTTCGGATCCAGATTCTTCTTTAGAGTCTTTGATCAAAAGGTTCAGAAACGGTCTCCTGGCATTATCCAGCTGAACAAATGAATGAATAAAAGAATAAATCACGTCTCCACAGTCTATCATGTATATGACCTACACCAAACAGCTAATACAGTGCTTGGCACAGAAAGCATTTGCTAAGTCCCCGGGTGAATAAATGACTTTGGTGCCCTCATGAAAAGTGGTCATGCATATGCTGCCATCAAAAGGCACTGATCTGTACAGGGGAGCTCAGCACAATTGGACTGCACCATAAGTTAAAAGGTTTTCTAAATACAACCCAAAATTTTAAAGGACAGAGTAGCAGGGACAGGGGTCTGGGCACCATGGCTTCAGGGAGCATCAAGGTCAATTGGCGTTTTTTCCCTAAGAAATTGTTTTACACTCCATATTGGTGAGTGGCACCTGGGATCTTAAAAGCCAGCAAGCTGCCACCCAAGGAGCATCATTTGGTCCCAACCCACCTGGAACAGATGAAAACCAAGAACATCAAAGACATGTGGAGCATGTGAGCCCAGGAGACAGAAGGATCCTTATGATTGGGAGCCTACATGAGCAGGACACCAGAAGAACTAGATGGTGCCTGGCCACCACCAAAGACTGCCCTGACAGGGAACACCGTGTTGAGTCCCTGATGAAGCATGAGAAAAAAGGGCTTGCAGATCTCGAGCTCTATTAAAAGACTAGACTTGATTGTCCGACATCCTGGAGGGTCCCCTGAGAACATGGTCCCTGGGCTTGCTGGTAGCCAGAGCTGAAACCAGTACTGAAGACAACTCTTCTGACAAAGATTGGACTGGCTTATGGGACATAGAAGGATCCAGGTGGTGTGTGTACTCCTAGGCTTAGCACATATATGAGGCTGTCCAACTGGTTCTTTGCTGGAGGGGAGATGGGAAGGTGGAAAGGAGGGGACAAGTGTTGATTGAGTGGATACTGGAAGTACATGGTGGACAGGAGGAGTGTGCTATCAAGGGGAGAGGAGAGCTGACAGAGTTTCGCAGAGGCACGTGTTCAGAGTTTTATGTGGCAAAGTGACTTGGATTGTAAACTTTGTCTTAATAACGATTAATAAAAAAAAAAAAAAAGACACTGAGCCAGGAATCAGGAGACAGGGGCTTGAATTTTCTCTGCTGCTGAGGCTTTGTAGCATCAGTGCCGTTTACCGTCTGTCTTTGGGCCCATTAGCATCAAGGCTTCTAAACCCTCACTGTGCATTAGCGTCTGACGCCCATCAAGCCAATTCTAACTGTATCAACCCTGTAGGACAGAGTAGAACTGCCCTATAGGGTTTCCAAGGAGTACCTGGTGGATTTGAACTGCCAATCTTTTGGTTAGTCATAGCTCTTAACTGCTATGCCTCCAGGGTTTCCAAAGAGTTTTTGAAAAATACTTATAACCGGTGTTCCACCCCGGACTAAACGCTTCAGACCATCTGTGAATGGGCCGTGGGCACTGGCTGTTTTCTGCTTTTCCTTTTTTAAGTTCCCTGGAAACCAGTGGCATAGTGGTTAAGTGCTACAGCTACTAACCAAACAGTCAGCAGTTCAGATCCACCAGGCACTCCTTGGAAACTATGGGGCAGTTCTTCTCTCACCAACAGAGTCACTATGAGTCAGAACCAACTCGATGGCACTGGGTTTGGTTTTGTTGTTTTCTGCAGATTCTGATGTACCACAAAGATTGCAATTCACTGACCCAGTTTGATCCATCACTTTGGACATTCTTGGAAGTGTCTGTGGCTCCTTCTCTGTCCTCATTTCTTTTCCTACCCTACCCTCAGGAAGAAAGGTCCCTGTACTCATTCAAGACATGACTGCAGTGGCAACCACGCACTCTACAAGCTTCTTGGTTTGATGTGAGCCACACTTCACTGGTGTAACCATCTGCTCCCCAGAAGCGTGTGTGAACGTTTGAAAATGTGAATCCTGTTGTGTCAGCAACCCCTCCTTAAAAACTGCTGGCAGCTGCCCACGACTCCTGGGTCAAATGCACACTCCATACCACGTGACTCAGCAGTTCTAATCCTGTGTACTTGTATCTACCCGAGAGAAATGAAGACATCTATTCACACAGACTTGGCTGCAAATGTTTGTAACAGCCTTATTCATAATAGCTCAAAACTAGAAATAATGAAAAGGTCTAAAAACTGGTAAATGGGTAAACAAAATGCAATAGACCTGTACAGTGAAATGTTATTCAGCATTAAATACACACAGCAACATCGATGAACCTCTGAAATGTGACTTTAAGGGAAAGAACCAAATAACCATGTATTGTGTGACTCCATTTATATGAAATTTCTAGAACAAGCAAAAGTCTGGAATCAGAAACCTTTAAGTGACTGCTTAAGACAGAGGGTGGGAGTTGGGAGTGACCACACACAGGCAGCACTAGGCAACTTGAAGGTGAGATAGACATGGCCTCTTCTTGTCATTTCAGTCTAAGCTCAAACGCCATTGCTGACCACCCTGTCTGAAATGGCACCCACTCATTCATTCATTAGTTCACTCACTAAAGAGCATGTTTTAGTAGGTGTTAGGTGGCGTCAAGTTGGTTTCAACACACCACAACCCCATGGGACAGAGAAGAACTGCACCAGCGGGCCTTCTCGGCCGTAATCTTTACAGGGAGCAGAACACCAGCTCTTTCTCCTGTGCAGCCACTGGGGGGGTTCCGACTGCCAGCTTTCTCAGTTAGCAGCCAAGTCTTTAACTATGGCACCTCTATGATGCCTTATCCATAGTGTTCTAGTTTCTATTCTTGTTTTATAGATGGGGAAACAGAAGCTCAGCAAGGTGAAGACGTTCTGTTCATTTATTCAAAACACAACTAGGAGGACTAGAATCTGAGCTATTCCCTGTGTTTATTTCTCACCACAACCATGTCAAGAAACTGCTGTTATTATTTATAGCCCTGATTTGTCAAGGAGACTGAGGTTCAGAGGTCATTGGTAGCTTGCCAAGGTCCCAGGTTCTATCCCAGCCTTCAGATCCCCAAGGACCTCACCTGTCTGCTGCATCCTTCTCCTTCAGTTCCCTCCCAGGTGCAGGAGACTTAACCTGTGTCCCTGTTCCTCCCTTCTGCAGGCGCAGCTGGGATCTATCAAGGAGCCAACGGACTGACCAACGCGGCCGGCTTCGGGACTGTGCACCAGGTAGCCGCCTTATTCCCGCAAAGCCAAAAACCAAACCCACTTCTGTCTTTTCAGTTCTTTGCTTAAATCAGTACCCAGGGAGCCCACTGGCACATAGGATCTGCCTGTCTCCATCCCCACCAGAAACCCGACTTCTTAGTCCCTTGGTTTAGAGGGGGGAGATGTGCAAAAGGCCTTTAGGAAAGAGGCCGAGACAGTGGAAATACTAGAAGATTGTCAAAGATATCAGGTAATGGAAGTCTTAAATGTTCGTTCTTGACATGATCCCAAGACAACCCATAGAAAATGCAGATGTGTGTGCCCTTTTGTGAGACTGTGGTGGTTCACCCCTGGCCTCCCAGTGGGTGGTGCCCCAGAGCCCTGCACACAGTGGGTGCTCTATAGATGCTTATTAAATCAAACCAAGTCAGTAAGAGAAGGTGAAAAGGACAAATATTTTGATTCTCTTGGTTGCACTTAAAGTGCAAATGAAGAGTTTACCTTCTTTTAGGCAGTAGAGATAGAAATGGACAGGTCTGAGAGACATTCAAAGGTACAGTCCACAAGACTTAGGTTTGATATGCAATGAGAAGGAATGGCTCTTGGTTTTAGTATTTTGTTTCAAGTTAATATTTTCTTCATTGTGTTGATCAAGTGTATACTTTGTCTAGGGAGTCCTGGTGTCGCAATGATTAAGTGCTCAACTGCTAGTAGAAAGTGCTCTGAACCCACCCAGGGGCTCTGTAGAAGAAAGATCCAGCAATAGGCTTCTGAAAAGATGACAGCCCAGAAAACACTGAATGGCAGCTCTACTTTGTCACTTGGGGCCACATTGAATCAGAATCCACTCAGTGGCCCCTGAAAGCAACCTTTTTTACTTCTCCTATGATTTTCTTTTCTCCACATTTCACCAATCTGTGAGAAGGATTGATTTCATATTATTAGTAATTGCTTTTTTTGTTCTTGCCCTACCTCCTGGCAGAGGGTGTCCTGGGGACCTTTTCAAATGCCTGGGAGGCAGAAGTCTCACATAAGCATTAAAACTCCACAACCTTGAGGGATGACAGTTGAACGATAAGATGAACGTCATCCCTGTCACCGAACCATACATGTAACAAGTGTCGGCCTGGCAAAACTCCATAGCCATGAATTAGGAACAGATCACCAGCTAACAAAATATTCTGTTTTCATGTTTCCCGGGAGAGAGTTTTCTTTGAGGAAATACACGGTATGGTGAGATTTGTTTTAGAATACAGTTGACTCTTTTTGAATCTAGTTTTGTTTCCTAGTTGTACAGGGCCTTTTTTTTTGACGTTTATAAAACTTTTATAAACGTCAAACTGAAACCTTTGATTATGAGTATTGTAGGAATTAGGTAATGGTATATAAAACATATTAAAAATACACATGGCCATGCAATACAGTATTACTCTTACTTCAGCTCAGTAAAAATGTCTATATCAGATCAAAAATAGAATTAACTTAATAAAAGTATAGAAGAACTCCGTGCACCTTCTCTGTGAAGTCTAAAGTTATTTCAGAACAAAAGGATAACAGGCTTTCAGGCTAGTGTAACACTGCTCCAGGTAGGTGGACTTTTGGAATTTAAATACTCAAAGTACATGAATTCTTCTTTAGTGAGCTAAAGAGTATGGCTCACTTAAACCCAGAGATATATGAAAAATGTCTCATATATTTTTTTCCATGCTGGAATGAAAAAATACAGTCCATTATAAACAAGGAACCCTGGTAGCACAGTGGTTAAGCACTTGGCTGCTAACTGGCAAGTCAGCAGTTCGGATCCACCAGCAGCTCCTTGGAAACCCTATGGGGCAGTTCTTTTCCCTGTTGGGTCGCTCTGAGTCAGAATTGACCGAAGGACAATGAGTATTACAAACATAGATAAAATACTTGTAATTAAGACAGGTTTGGTGGTTAACTCTGAGTATTTGTCCATTTCACTGTGGGAGCTTGTCAAACATATAAACTCCCTAGACATCACTCCCAGAAATTCTGATTTAGGAGGTCCCAGGCTGGGCCTGGGAAGCTGGACTTGGCGTGAATTCCTCTGGAGGTTTGGGAGACACTGGTTCATGGTGACAGTGGGGGGAGTATCTGAAGTGATGACCGCTATGGGTGAGTTAGAGTGTCTGGGCTGTTGGAACAAAGGGAGATGGAAGAGGAGTTACCTCCACTGGTTTTACCTCTGGAGTGCCCTAATAGAATATGATACGTTCCCTGAAACTGTACAGATGCCACTGTGTTCCCCATGAACCTAAAAGATCATCTCATCTCTTGAGTATGTGTGTACCAAAACCAAACCAAAGCCACTGCTGTCAAATCAATCCCAACTCACAGCAACCCTACAGGACAGAGTAGAACTGCCCCCATAAGGCTTCCAGGGAGCTCCTGGTGGATTCAAACTGCTGACCTTTTGGTTAGCAGCCATAGCACTTAACCACTATGCCACCAGGACTTCCATGTGTGTATAGCTATGTGCTTTTTTATTGTTCACTCATTTTTTAATTAATTTCTATAATATGTACTCAGTACCCTATGTGGCAACTGTTTCAGATTCCAGGGATACAACAGAGACCAAGACAGACCCGGTATTTTGTCTGTATTCCTCAGGGTGCAGCTGCTGACCTTCAGCTGCCGGTGTCTGCATTCCTGGGCCTTCGGGCTTTTCTAGAGGCAATGGAAAGGACAGTCAGGAAGTGCCAGGGAATTAAGATCCTGTGTGAGGTTTCAGAGGTGCCCTGGTGATGCAGTGGTGTAATTGTTAAGTGCTATGGCTGCTAATCAAATGCTTGGCAGTTCAAATCTACCAGGCACTCCTTGGAAACTGTATGAGGCAGCACTACTCTGTCCTGCAGGGTCACTATGAGTCAGAATCAACTTGATGGCAGTGGACTGGGTGATGCAGTGGTTAAAAATTTGACTGCTCATTGTAAGGTCGGCTTTTCGAATCCACCAGCTGGTCCTTGGAAACCTTATGGGGCAGTTCTACTCTGTCCTATAGGCTTGCTATGAGTTGATATTGGCTTGATAGCAACACATTTGGTTGTTTGAACTTTTTGGAAGGAGCCCTGATGGCAAAGTGGTTACACACTCAGCGCTAAGCAAAAGGTCAGAGGTTCTCACCTACCAGCCACTCGTTGGAAAAGGTGTAGCGGCAGCCAGCCTGCTTGCCTAAAGATTATAGCTTTGGAAACCTTGTGGGGCAGTTCTACTCTGTCCTGTAGGGTTGTTATGTATCAGAATCAACTCCACAGCAACGATTTGGATTTTAGATTTTTAAGTGAGGTTTTTGTAAATTATCTGCACCTAACAATAACAACAGGAGCAGAGGGGGAAGCAGACACAGTAAACTGAAACCCACAAGGCCCCTTCCCCACATCAGGTGTGATGGGCTGGCTGGGGCCCATACCCTAACCTACGTGTAGAGGCTTCCTCACTCACATCCGTGTTTTCTTCCCTTCCCAGGACTATCCTTCCTACCCCGGCTTCCCTCAGAGCCAGTATTCCCAGTATTACGGCTCATCCTACAACCCTCCTTATGTCCCGGCTGGCAGCATCTGTCCTTCCCCCCTCTCCACGTCCACCTACGTCCTTCAGGAGACGTCTCACAGTGTCCCCAACCAGAGTCCCGAGACGCTGGCTGGTACGTACTGTCACCGTCATGACTGTGATCCTGAGGACACAGGAAAACTGGGGTCCCACTGGTGATAAACAGGTTGCTGAGGGCTAAATCTAACCTCAGACATGTTTTGTTTGCCTGTGTGAGTGTGTATGTGTGTGTGTGCACATGTATGTAATTTTACCTAGGTCTAGAAGTCAGAAATTTTTACCTAAAAATTCTAACTTCTACCATCTAGAACGTTGGCAATTCAAACCTACCTAGGGGCACCTTGGATATGAGGCTTGGCCACCTGTTTTTGAAAGGTCACAACCTTGAAAATCCTATGGAGCAGTCCTACACACATGGGGTGGCTACGGTCCAGCTAACAATAACTTTTCTTGAAGGACAGTCTAACCACATTAAGTCTACATTCCCCAGTGACAACACTTGGTGGGGCCTGAGTAACGTCTGCCCACTTCAGACAAGAGACGCAATTCCAAGTCTAGCCAGCTTAACTCAAGTTCACTGCCTACCTGGTGCACATAGGCATTGGAGCTTGGAACTTCTTAGTCTCAAAGGAAGGAGCCTTGGTAGTGGCTGCTAACTAACAAAAGGTCAGTGGGTCAAACCCATCAGCTGCTCCCAGGGAGAACGTTGTGGCAGTCTGTTTCCATAAAGGTTACAGCCTTGGAGACCTTATGGGACAGTTCTACTCTGTCCTATAGGGTTACTATGAGTCAGAATTCACTCTATGGCAGTCAGTAACAGGAGTCCAAAAGGAAAAGAAACTAATATTACTGTACTCACTGTGTGCCAAGTGCATAGCTGTGTAGCCTTCTCTGATCACTTATTACAGAGTATTTAGTCAACAAATACTAAATAAGCACCTACTGTTTTCCAGGCAGTCTCCTTCATTTTTTAGAAATTAAAGTGCAGTATGGACTTGGCCTCTCCAGGCAATCACCAAAAAAAACAGAGAATGAAACCCTGGTGGCATAGTGATCAAGTGGTACTGCCACTAACCAAAAGGTTGGCAGTTCAAATCTGCAAGGCTCTCCTTGGATACTGTACAGAGTGGTTCAACTCTGTCCCTTAGGGTCACAGACAGTAACAAAAGTACATAATTACAAAGTGTGTAAAGGAACTGCCCTCAGCCTCACAAACACGGGTTTTGTTATTTTCTCCCTCCTTCATCTTGATGAGAAGAATGAAGATCAGAAGGCTGCGTAACTTGCTAGTAATTGGTGGAGCTGGGCTTCTAAAGTCAAGCCTGTTGGACTCTGTAGCTATTGGCCCTGCTACTCCCTAAACCTGACACAGCCCACCTGAGAGCCAAAGGGCCTTCAAGCCTTGGGTTGCTCTCTAATAAGGATTCTAATATAGTGAACTATAGAACCTTAAGTCCTTAAGAGTGTTTCTTTCAAAAGACCTGATGGTTTTAGGAAATATCCCTGGATGGGATGCGCTCAGCTGCTAACTGAAAGGTTGGAAGTTCGAGGTCACCCAGAGAGGCCTCAGAAGAAAGGCCTGGCGTCTACTTCCCAAACAATCAGCCACTGAAAACCCTCTGGATCACAGCTCTGTTTTGACGTACATGGGATCATCATGAGTCAGACAACCCAGTGGCAACTGTTGGTTCACTGTTTGTTAATTAGTCGAGATATTGTTACTTCAAAAAGTACAAAATCCCATTTAAACTGGTTTCAGTAGAAAGAAAGAACTAAGAAAAAGAATTTGGGGATGAGTATAAACAAGAAAGTAACAGGGATTCGGGACTGGGTCCAGTGGTTCAGATGCCGATGTTGGGATTCCATCTCCCTTTTCCGCCTGTCTTTCCGTTTTCTTGGATTCATTTCACTCTCCAGCCAGTTCTCTCCCTATGGTGGCAAAGAAGCAACCGCCGCTTCAAAATTCCGTGCTTCCTGCTCATCCAGCCCAGCCCAGTGAATTTCTCCTTCCGCACCATGCCTGCAAAAGTCCCAGATAAAGCTCTCATTGGCCCGGCTTAGGTCACATGCCCATCCTTGAACCAGTCTTCGTGGCCAATGGAATGGATGCTATGATAGGGCCAAAGGCCAAGGTCTCATGGCCACAGCGGAAGCTGGAGTTGGGAGTCATTCTCCCCCAAACCACAAAGATTAAAAGGGAGAAGAGATAGCTTCCCAAGGAAACCCAGACTGCTGTCACTAGAAGGGACACTGGGCTGAAGTAAAAACAACAGATGTTCACAGCCTCAGTGTGGATCCCACCTAGACCATAAGCAAAATGCGGCAGGGTCCCCATGTGTCCCCCTTTTGCGCATAGAACTTGGCATACACACCCCTCTGTAACTATGAATTCATTCATTCATTTCACAAATCCGCTGTGCACGTGTCTCCTCTTTGGTGCGATCACTTGGGCATATCCAAGCTAAAAAACCTGATCAACAGTGGATTAGAATGTCCTGATGTAAAGTAGATACTGAATATTGTTCTTTTTTTTTCCCTCCTAAAACTACTTGTGTTCTGGGGTTTTGTGTAAGCCAAACTAACACGTGGTGAATGGACGTCAATTCAGAGAACATTGGTGGTGGATGGGTGGGTGGATGAGTTAGAAAAGGGACAAGAAGGAAGATTCATCTGTTCCCTCCACCCCAGGGTTCTTGGTGATCCTGACCTGTTCGCTATTTTAGCTCTATATTTTGTGTCCCTGGGAGGAGAGTTAGTTACCTGTAGTTAGACAAATGGAGACAACGTGGCCAAGCATGTTTAAGTCAACATGTAGAGGAATTTATTGTTAGGCGCTGTGGAATTGATTGTGACTCATGGCAATCCTGTGTACAACAGAACGAAACACTCCCAGGTCCTGCACCATGGCCACAGTTGTTATTATTCTTGAACTAATTGTTGTATCCACTATGTCGATCCGTGTTGAGAGTCTTCCTCTTGTTCACTGACCCTCTGCTTTCTCAAGCATGATGTCCTGCTCCAGGGATCGATCCCTCCTGACAACATGTTGGGGGAGTTTAGTGCTTGAGCAGTAATTTTGCTTATTCTGGTCTCATCACAGAATACCTAATGATGTGAAAGCCAAACCTTTTGCTGCTGAGTCAGTTCTGACTTACAGCAACCTATGGAACAGAGTAAAACTTTTCAGCAGTGTTTCCAAGGAGCAGCTAGTGAATTAAAACTGCTATCCTTTTGGTGAGCAGCCAAGCACTCATCCACTGTGCCACCGGGTCTCCAGTGAATACCTCATACCTGTCTAACAAGTTCTAAATTGTTTTATTTGATGGATATGAAATTTTACAAACTTTTCCTTGTCATGCCTTGAATCACCTCTGGCCATCCTGCTTTTCGGAACATGGCCTCTCCAGACTGGTTTTGGCAAAAGAGAAACACAAAAAGCTGATGAGGAATTAGGGCAGAGAGGAAACAGATGCAAGAAATCTTCAAGTTGACGCCCCTACATTATCTCTATTGCCGTGGTGAACTGGGTCCCAAAGACTTACTTCCTAAGAATTTAGGTTATGTGGGAAGGTCATCTTTGTTTCCCATCGGGAGCAAACATAAAGGCTCATTGTGGCCTCTTTGAAATTTTTCTTTATTGTTTCCCTCTGTTCTTCATTTATCCCTTGGTCTAAGTTCAACAATAAGTGGTTGAGATGGATTTTACTGTGTGTCTAACAAGTGCCCATAAAATCTAATGGCATAAATAATTGTCAGCTATAACCGAGGTCTCTTGCTTCTTTTCCCCCGTGTCTGTTTTAAAGGAAGAGCAGGGAAGCATGCTTTCACCCACACACCCCCACCACACATACACACACATGCACTCTCTTAAAATTTCCCATAAAAACTCCACTTTTGAAATGATCCAGGATCTCTCTGAGCGGTTGGTTTCAAACTCCAGAGGCTCAGAAGGTTTCTACATTACAGACAGATCATGTTCATTCTTTGCATCGCCTGGGTTTAGTGGGCTGATGGTCTCCACTCCGGCCCCCCGTCTGCGCTGCAGTCTCCATTGACATGCAGTAACGTTTATATCCAGCACCAACAATCTGCAGATGATTGCAGGCAGTTGGCTGATGTCGAGGGCAAAATCAGAACATCTGATGCTACTCAAGACGAAAAACAAATCAGTAATGATTGCTGAAGGATTTTTTTTTTTTGAAATTTTTAAACATAGACTCAAATTATCTAAAAGAAATTGGAGGACTTTTTTTTTTTTTTAAGCTTCTTAGAGCATCTCTCTCAGCCACTAGAAGGAGAACTTTTGAGGGAAAAAAGAAAATCTCAGCAGGAGAAACTCCAAGATCTTCCATGCAGTTTGACAATATCTGCCAAAATTACAAGTGCATGTATGCTTTATCCCAACCCTTCTACTTCTGGAAATTCACCCAAAAGATGAACTCCCATATGGGCACAAAGATTTCAGTAAAAAGAAGATTTATTGTCATTGCAAAACACTGGAAGCAACTTGAATCTTAATTAGCAGAGAATGATATAAAGAAATTATGCTGCACCAGGAGAAATGGATGGTTCCTGGCTGCCGCTACTGAACGCTCTGACGAGGAACATGATAAACAAATTCTGACAAAGAAGAAAGAAAAATGCTCTAATGTTGCTGGAGGAACTTATTGCTTATTGTTCTAATGTTGACTGGAGGAACCCTTAAGTCTCTGACCCTGCTAACCAGAACACCTTGCAAACTTGCAAATATGAAATGTGGGTTATTGTCCAGATTCAAATGTTAATTTTATCTGATAAATTTTACTTGCTTTATAAATTTTATGTATTTTCAATTTTCTGAATTTATTTGCTACAATAGAGCCACATTTAGAAACTGACATGATTTTATATCCAGGTAAAATGAAAACCAACAAATGAGTACAGCACAAAAAAAAAATGAAGGCTCAGAGAAAGTAAAGAGAGAAGTTTTTGTTAATTTACTGTGACCAGGTGAGAGTCATGCCAGGGGTGCGGAGATGGTTCAGCGTCAGAAAAACTATGAATGTAGTCAACCACATAAATAAAACAAAAGACAAAAACCGCTTGATTTTATCGAGTGATGCAGAAAAGGCATTTGACAAAGTCCAACACCCACTCATGTTAAAAACTCTCAGAAAAATAGGAGTAGAAGAGAAATCCCTCAACATAATAAAGGGCATCTGTGCAAGGCCAACAACCAACATCATCACAAAAGGAAAAACTCTAAAAGTATTCTCTCTGAGAACAAGAACCAGACAAGGTTGCCTGTTGTCACCGTTTCTGTTCGGCATTGTGCTGGAGGTTCTAGCCAGACCAGTCAGGCTAGAAAAAGAAAGAAAAGGCATCTGAACTGGTAAAAAAGTAATAAAAGTATCTATTTGCAGAGAAGATGATCTTATATACAGGTAACCCTAAAGAATCCACAAAAAACTACTGGAACTAATAGAAGAGTTCAGCAAAGTATCAAGATACAAGAGAAACACACAAAAATCATTTAGATTCTTCTACACCAACAAAGAGACTATCAAAGAGGAAGTCACTGGATCAATATCATTTACAATAACTCCCCAAAAGATAAAATACTCAGAAATAAATCTAACCGGAAATGTAAAAGACTTATGCAAAGAAAAGCACAAAACATAACTGCAAGAAACCAAACCCATCACTACTGCAACTCCTGGAGACCCTATACGACAGAGTAGAACTGCCCTACAGGGTGCCCAACGCTGCAGTCTGTGTGGAGGAGCCCTGGTGATGTAGTAGTTAAATGCTACCAAAAGGTCAGCAATTTGAATCCACCAGGCAGTCCTTGGAAACCATAGGGGACAGTTCTGTTCTGTCCTTTAGGGTTACTATGAGTCCGAATTGACTACATGGCAACAGCTTTGGGGTTTTGGTAGTCTTTACAGAAGCAGTCTTTACAACACTACTCCCACGAATCAACTGGTGGGTTTGAACTGCTGACCTTTTGGTTAGCAGCTGACTGTTGAACCACTTTGCTGTCAGGGCTCCTTCTGTGAGGATTACAACTGAGAGTCCCCTGTGGGGGCAGTTTTACTCTGTCACAAGAGGCACCCTGAGTGTGTCGGAATCCACTCAATAGCACGTAACAGCAACCTTAGAACTACCGAGGGAGTCGGGGTAGTCCCTGTTTACATTATGCTGAAGCGTCTGTGAATTTACTCACTGCCTGGTCCTCAGGCTCCAGAAGAAAGTCTTTGCTCCCTTGATGCTTGGGAATCTCTAATGCTGCCTCCTGAAAATGCTGCAGAGCTGGAGAAAATACCCTTGGTCCTGACCACTCAGATCACGTCTTTTCTTATTATGTCCTTCGTCTAATAAGAGGTTTTCTAAACATTAAATAAACATGGTCCAGTCTCTTGGGTTTAGGAGGAAAATAATCCTTTCAGGGGTGGGGGAAAAAGACTCAGTCTGTTGTCAAGTACTTTCAGACAAAGACATTATCCCCCCACTATTTAAGAACTAGAGGTTTGTAAGGAAAGGAGAAAAGAGGAGCAGAATACACTGGGGAGCTAAAACAAGCTGAAAGATGAGAACATAGGTTGGGATGTTCTAGGGCCCCACGCAGGTTTACAGTCCTGTCACTCTCTGTTGACAAGGACAGGCCCAAATTTTAGTCCTGTCTGTGTCAATAATATACAGGGTAATAATTTGCAAGCATCCTGTGTGGTGCTACTGACCAGAAGGTTGGAAGTTCGATTCCACCCAAAGGCACCTCGGAAGAAAGGCCCGGTGATCTATTTCCAAAAACACTCAGCCAGTGAAAATGGTATGGAGGACAGTCCTTCTCTTAACACTTATGGGATCCCTGTGAATAGGAATGGACTCAACAGCAACTAGTAATGATAAATTATACTCTCTCTTTAAACCTAAGTTTCCTCATTCATTAGACTGGTTCATTTAACCATTACAGTAGCAGATTGCCAAATCTTTCTCCCAAAGAAACTAAGTACCAACCTTTAGGTTGGCACAGTACTTAACCAGTGTGCCACCAAAAACCAAACCCATGACTCTCCAGTGGTGTCCTGAGGGGATGTAAGGGTGCAGACCACACCCTTTGACACCATCAGGGGTAACACCAAAATGACTGTCTATAAAATTTTTGTGCAGTGTTTCAGCAAGAATGTATTATTTTGTATGAAGTGTCCCTGTAGTTAGTTATAACAACAAAAACATTTTTTGTAAGCTCAGCTTGCTTGTATCCACATACCTACAGGGTATATTGCAGGTCTGTCAATGCTGCTTCACTTTTTAGACCTTCCAGTGTCCTCCAGTCACAGCTGCTGTTATTACCCAATTAGAGTGACACTTTGAATCACGTGGTTTTGTTTGCACGGTGCGACAATCATGTGCTGTTGTTTTTGTTGCTGCTGGTGTTCACAATTTCCAAGTGACATTGGCACAAGATTCTGTATGTTTTGGTGCAGAAGGAGGTCCATCAAGGGGGTGACAGCATCAGTTACCACACTGGGTCACACCAAACCCTAGAGTGAACTTCATTCCAACTCATAGCAACTACATAGGACAGAGTAGAACTGTCCTCTAGGGTTTCCAAGGCTTTAAATCTTTAAAGAAACACATGGCCATATCTTTCACCAGCAGACTGGCTGGCTTTGAACCACTGACCTCTAGATTAGCAGCCAAGTGCTTACACTGCACCACCAGGGCTCCTTTGGCAGTGTATTCATTTTCTAAGTCAACTGTAACAAAGTACCACAAATTGAGTGGCTTTGTTGTTGTTTGGATCCGACTCGACAGCACTTGGCTTTGTTGTTGTTAGGTGTTGTCAAGTCAGTTCTGACCCACAGTGATGTACATACAACATGTACACGAGAACAAAACACTGTCAGTCCATCTCATTGTAGCCACTTTATCCATCTGTCTCCCTGAGGGTCTTCCTCTTTCTTGATGACCCTCAACTTTACCAAGCATGATGTCCATCTCCAGGGACCAGTCCCTCCTGAACGCACATCTAGATGACATGAGATGAAGTCTCACCATCTTTGCTTCTAAGAGCCACTCTGGCTGTACTTCTTCCAAAATGTATTTGTTCGTTCTTCTTGCAGTCTGTGGTATGTTCAGTATTCTTCATCAGCACAGTGTTGGTCTTCCTTATTCATTGCAAATGTGGCAACTGGGGTCAGGCTCACCTTAGTGCTCACCCAGCCTCTCTGTCGTTTTCTTCAGATCCTTGCTCCAGTGTTCTCTTACCCACAATCCAGTGTTCTCTTTCCCCTAATCTAGTGTTTTCTTGCCCACAATCCATTGTTCTCTTACCCACGATCCAGTGTTTCTAATCCACAATCCAGTGTTCTCTTACCCATGATCCAGTTTTCTCTTATCTACAATCCAGTATTCTCTTACCCACGATCCAGTGTTCTCTTACCCACAATTCAGTGTTCTCTTAACCCATGATCCAGTGTTCTCTTACCCACAATCCAGTGTTCTCTTACCCACAATTCAATGTTCTTTTAACCCATGATCCAGTGTTCTCTTATCCACAATCCAATGTTCTCTTGCCCACAATCCAGTGTTCTTACCCATGATCCAGTGTTCTCTTACCTACAATCCAGTGTTCTCTTACCCCCAGTCTAGTGTTCTCTCACCCAGATCCAATGCGCTCTTACCAACAAGGCCTTCCCTGATCACCCTGATATAAATTAACAACCCCAGCCCTCCCCTCTCAGCCTCACACTGATTGATTAGTTCCCTGTAACCTATGTTCCCGCCTGACAATATTATATATTTGCTTGTTTATTTGTTTAATGTCACTCCTCTTGCTAGAATTTAAGTGTTTAGACCAGGACATAGACCCAATGCTTGGAACAGCACCTACTCAATAAATACTTGTTGGATGAATGAACAATTATGAGTGCCAAAATTAAAGGACATCAAGGGGGCTAGATCCTTGCTTTAAGTACTGTCTTTGGGACCTGCTACTTTAGAGTCCCTGGATGGTGCAAATGGTTACATGCTCAAGTACTAACTGAAAGGTTGGTGGGCCGAACCCACTGTTGGCAGAAAGACCTGACAGTCTGCTTCTGAAAGGTCACAGCCTTAAAATGAAAACCATATTGAGTAGTTCCTCTCTGTACACATGAGATTGCCGTGGAATCAGAAAACCCAATCTGTTGCCGTCAAGTTGGTTCCAACTCATAGTGACCCTATAGAACAGAGTAGAACTGCCCCATAGAGTTTCTAAGGAGCACCTGGTGGACTTGAACTGCCAACCTTTTGGTTAGCAGATGTAGCACTTAACCACTATGTCACCAGGGTTTGCCATGAATCGTAACCAATTCAGTGGGAACTAACAACAACAACACCACTTTGGAACTAGATGGTGCTGGGTGGTATTGGAAACTCTGGAGGCGTAGAGAGTTAAGTGTTGTGTCTGCTAACCGAAAGGTAGGCAGTTCACATCTACCAGGCGTTCCTTGGAAACTGGGGGCAGTTCTACTGTGACCTGTGAGGTCATGTGAGTCAGACCTGACTCAACGGTACAGGGTTTTGGTTTTTTTGGCATGGGGGATGTTTCCTGGGAGGAGACACTAGCAAAACTTCTGGCACCTTCACCATCCTCTTTCTTACGCCAGGTGAATATAGCCCACATAACGGACCGTCAACCCCGGCCAAAGAGGGAGATGCAGACAGATCCCACCGGGCCTCTGATGGGAAGCTTCGAGGCCGAGCCAAGCGGAGCAGCGACCCCTCCCCTGCTGGAGACAACGAGATCGAGGTAACTCCCAGCAGCCTGTTTCTTGTATGGTCACTGAATGTCCATCTGTGTTCTGAACAGGCGGTGGAGGGACAGAGTGACCTCCAGACATATGGGGAGAGTTGCCCTTTGGGTTCACAAGTACAGTGTTAGAGACAAGAGTCCATAGAGGTAAAGTAGGGGAGAATTAGGTCCTAGGACTTCAGGAAGCACTGTGAACTAACGGGCCAGGAAAAGATGTCCCCAGGGGTAGTGAAGAGCACTCACTTCTCAACTGCCAGCAGTCAGCAGCCTCAGAATCATCAGGTGGGCTTTTGAAAACCACTGATGGCTGGGGCCCACCCCAGAATTTCTTATTCCATAGGTCTGGGGTGAGGCCTGAGAATTTGCAGTTTTAGCAAATTCTCACATGATGCTGCTGAGTTGGAGGCCTCATCATGAAACCTCTGGTAAACAAGATAACAGGCTGGTAACTTTTCTGTTGGCTCAGAGTGATTCTTAACCTTTGCTATGTTTTACAACCATCTGGGTTGCTTTTTATTTTTTTTTATTTTTATTGATTAATATTTTATTGTGCTTTAAGTGAAAGTTTACAATCCAAGTTGATTTGTCATATAAAAACTTAGACACACATTGCTGTGTAACTCCAGCTGTCTCCCCACACTATGACAGCACACTCCTCTTTACCACCCTGTATTTCCCGTGTCCATTGAATCAGCTGTTGTCCCCCTATGCCCTCTCATCTGTCCTCTGGACAGAAGCTGCCCAGTTAGTCTCAGGTATCTACTTAAGCCAAGAAGCACACTCTTTGCCAGTATCACTTTGTGTCTTACAGTCTAGTCTAATCTTTGTCTGAAGAGTTGGCTTCAGGAATGGTTTGAGCTCTGGGCTAACAGTGAGTCCAGGGCCCCATGTCTTCTGCGGACCCTCCAGTCTGTTGGACCATCAAGTCTAGTGTTTTAAATAGGGTTCAAATTTTGTGCCCCATTTTTCTCCCACTTCATGGGGGACTCCTGTTACCTTCCCTGTCAGGGCAGTCACTGATAGTGTAGGCTGCTTTTTAAAAACAGAGATGTCCAGGAATCATCCCCACCCATAGAATATACCTTTGGAGGGAAGGGGAGACATCCTTAAAAGTTTCCCTGGTGATTCTAATATGGCTTAGACATTTATCTGTCTACCTGGAGGCAGGAAGCTAGAGCAAATGACTTCTCAGGTTTTTCTTTGATTTTGAGTTTCTCAGACCTAAGCTTAGAATCTCCTGGAAACTTTGAAAAATCCTTACTCCCAAGCTGCACCCCAGACAAATTAAATCAGAGACCGAGACCTGGGTATCAGGTCTATCAAAGCTCCCAGCTGATTCCAGTGTGTAACCCGGGCTGAGAACTTTGGTCTGAGAGATGCTCCACTGTTGACAATATAAAAAAACAAACCAAACTCACTGCCTTCGAGTTGATTCCAACTCATGTCAACCCTACGAAACAGAGTAGAGCTGCCCTAAACAGTTTCCAAAGAGCACCTGGTAGATTTGAACTGCGAACTGTTTGGTTAGCAGCTGTAGCACTTAAACACTACACCACCAGGGTTTCCCAGTTTACAAATACAGAAGCCAAAAACCACACCAAACCTATTACCATCTGTGTGATTCCAACTCATAGCAACCCTATAGGACAGAGTAGGACTTCTGCAGAGCTTTCGGTTCATTCTAACTGCTGAGCTCTTAGCCACTGGGCCACTAGGGCTCCGTAACAAAGCAAGTATAGGATTATTTGTCAGACATTGACAATCTCGCCAGACAAATACACAACCAAAAAAGCCAACATGGGTGGAGGGCGAGAGAGTCTGCTAGTGGGGCCATAGACAAGATAGATGGTAAAAAAATAATAATAACCAGAATAGTAAAAGCTACTGTTGTCTATCAGAGGAGAATAATGGGCAGATCCACTGGTTCATGCTTCTCTGTGAAAGGCAGCATTGGTTGGTTTAAGTGGGCAGTAGGTATATGGATTAATGCTGACAGGGTCAGGGCCAGGAAATTCACATGCCTCCTCTTCACATCCTGGTTGATCATCATCTGTAATTCAGGTAGCAGCTGTAAAGTTCAGCCCACAAACTCAGCTATGCTAAGAAATATTATTTTCATCACTTGCTTAAAAATTAACATAATCTTTACTCTGAGTCCCACCAGGAAATCCATCTCATGTGGGGACCCCTCACCTGCCAGAGTTGCATGAGAATCTAGAAGTTACACACAGACAGCCTCTAATCTCCAGTCTGTCTGGGTCCCTGCTGCCTTCCTCAGTGGCAAAGTCAGTAGTCAGTTAAGATCAGATCAGTAACTGGGGTTTTTGTGCTGTGTGTGGGGCATAAGAATCCCGGTTGAAGCAGAGAACCTAGAAATATTGGCTACAGTCCTTTGGTTGCAAGCAGCAGAAACCAATTCTGGTTACTCAAGCAAAAAGAAAACAAAAACCATCACAGCTGGGCCAATAAGCAACATTATAACAAGCGGAGAAAATATGGAAGTTGTCAATGAGTTCGTGTTACTTGAGTCCACAATCAACACCCATGGAACCAGCAGTCAAGGAATCAAATGACATGTTGAACTGGGCAAAGATGTCACTTTCAAGACTAAGGTGACCCAAGCCATGGTATTTTCAGTCAACTTATATGCATGTGTAAGTTGGACAGTGAATAAAGAAGGCCAGAAAGAGTTGATGCCTTTTAATTATGATGTTGGCAAAGAATATTGAATATATCATGGACTGCAGGAAGAATGAACAAAACTGTCTTAAAAGTGCAGTCAGAATGCTCCTTGGAAGTGAGGATGACAAGACTTTATCTCAGGTACTTTGGACACGCTGTTAGCAGGGACCTGTGCTTGGAGAAGGACATCATGCTTGGTAAAGTAGAGAGTCAGCGAAAAAAGATGACTACCCTCAGCAAGAAGGATTGACACAATAGCTGCAGTAATGACTCAACTATGGTGACAGTTATGAGGATGGCACAGGGTGGGACAGTGTTTTGTTCTGTTGTACATAGGGTCACTGTGTGTCAGAACCAACTGCACGGCACATGTTGACAACAAGTGAAAAAGAATTTACTGGAAAGAAAAGACATGGAGAAGTCATAAAATCAGATTTAGGAAGAATAAGAACAAAGGCAGTGCTAAGGAATTCAGGGTTACTTCCAGGTGTCAGACCAAAACCCATTGCTGTTGAGTCAATGCTGACTCATAATGACCCTATAAAACAGAGTAGAACTGCCCCATAGTTTCCAAAGATCGCCTGACTGATTTGAACTGCCAACCTTTTGGTTAGCAGATGTAGGACAGAGTTTCCCTGGGTGCTATAGTGAACCATTTTTTATTCTAGGACCAAGGAGAGTGCTTCCTGTTGGCATGACTGGAGTCTTATGCCTGCCTTTGATAGACATTCCCGCTAAGACAGCAAGCAATGGGAAAAGAAAACCTGGAACTTTTAGCAGAAGACACTGGGGATGGATGCTGGAAGGGCTCAAACAGCAAAAGCCCGTGGCTGGGGCATTTGATATTTAGCCAGCATCTACCCACATGGCAGGAGCAATGATTAAGGGCTGATGTCTGCTCCACTTTCCAAGCTGGTGTGAAATGTTTTAGAAGGAGCCAGTTTGAAACCCTGGTTTAGGCTTTTACAAAAGCCTGGAGGAAAATTAATTGGCTTCAGGTTGGGTTTGCTTTCTGCTCTGCCATATTCCTGAGGCTTTCCTACCAGAGCTATGGAGAACACAGCAGGCAGCACATACATTCATATTTGAAAAAGAATTAAGGTCACCTAACACAGTTTCTGCTACTTGCAGAAAAGGACAGTGGAGGGGCAGGAGACATTTTTTCCATTAAACTGTGAATGAGAGAGGGGCTTGTGGCATGGAAGTTGGGGATTATAGGGTGATATTATTCTGGAAACATCTGCTTCTCGATTCCAGAGTAAGTACCACTGGGCAAGAACCATTGAAAAGGTGTGAGCCATGTTTCACTTCTGTGCTTAATGTCAGCATAAAGGGCTTGCAAGGGTCGCACCTCTTATGTCTTTGGCAGTTTTGCTAACTACTAAAGCTCATGAGAGAGAGATTATGTAGAAAAAACGAAAGGAAGAGAATTCTGAGTGTGTATGAGTTAAAATCCTTAGACTGCCGGTGTCAGAAGCCGACTTGAGCTAGCTTAAGTGAAATAGCAGATTTTATTTTAAGGATACAGGATCTGCTTTAGAACTCAAGGACAGGGGTACAGCAGGTAGCTGACGGGGTACTGGGCCCCAGCAAGTACACAGGGGTAAGGGAATGTGTTTATGCCTTCTCTCCCTCCATGCCACTGTGAAGGTGCTAGAATACCCCAAACATAGTGTCTGCAGTGCCCCCTTGCCACAGTGACACCAAGCACAGCTCTATTCCCCTGAGGCCCCTCTCATTTTGCCCCCAGTTGAAACCAGGACCTAGGAAAGTGTTGGCTTCTCTCTCCACCCTTCACTTCTCTATTCTTTCTGCACGCTGGCTTTCTTAATTCATTATATTAACTGGCCAAACAGCTACCCAAAGACAGTGAACTTCTAAGTTTCCAATTGTAAGTTCCCTAGGGAACACATCTGACCCAATTGAGGCTAGGAGCCCACCCTGACCCAAATCTCATGATGGGCTAGGAAGAAGGGTTACTTGGAGACTAACAGCTAGCATAGGGGTTAGAGTGGTAGGGTGATGGGAGGGTGGGGACAGTCACTCTTCTTCAGAGGAGATATAGTAGATAAATAAACAGATAAATTAATTACTTAGATACAAAAATTAATAGAGCCTGTACTAAAATGGAAAATATTCACTGACTTTAAAATATATATATGTATGTTATATTCTTGAACTTTCTAAGTTTAACTAATCCAATCCACCCAGTTCTGATAAGTCAAGACTTGGAATATTTGAAATCTAGAAGCCACTCACTTGAAAGCAGTGGTTTCCAATTTCTTTTGTCCATGATCCACAATAAAAAGTATGTTTAATATTGTGATCCAGCACACATACACATAAATATAACTAAAAAAAATTCATGATCATTGATTTAAGTAGAATTTTGGATCAACAGGATTGTGGATAAACACTCAATGTCCATGAAAGCAGCAGTCAAAAAATCCAGTGAGGTATTGCATTGGGCACATCTGCTGAAAAAGACCTCTTTAAAGTTTTAAAAAGCAGAGGTATCATTTTGATGACTGAAGTGCCCAGGACACAGCCTTTTCAATCGCTTCAGATGCATATGAAAGCTGAATAATGCAAAAGGAAGCCAGAAGAATTGAGGTATTCAAACCCTGTTATTGACAAAGAATATTTCATATCCCAAACCAAAAAAACCAAACCTGCTGCCACTGAGTCAGTTCTGACTCATAGTGACCCTATAGGACAGAGTAGAACTGCCCCATAGGGTTTCCAAGGAGTGGTTAGTGGATTCAAACTGCTGGTTAGCAGCCAAGCTCTTAATTACGGCACTGCTGGGACTTCACTGCACATATCATGGACTGCCAAAAGGATGAGCAGATCAGCCTGAGAAGAAATACATCCAGAATCCTTCTTAGAAGTGAGGATGGCAAGATTTCAACTCGCTTGTTTTAGACATGTCATCAGGAAAAGTGGGTCTAAAGAAAAGGACATGTTTGGTTAAATGAGGGAAACACCCAATGAGATGAACTGACACAATAGCTACAATAGCAGACTCAAACATACAGTCATCAGATGGCACAGAACCAGGCAGAATTTCTTTCTGTCATATGGAAGGTCATCATGCGTCAGGGCCAACTGGACGGCAGCTAACAACAGCAAAGGACCCGGGATACTAATCGACGTTTTTCCTTCTAGTACACTCCTTGGCTCTGCACTGAACAGTAACCACCCAGCTCTTCACACTTAAAGGCATCCCAACCCACCACCATCGAGCTGATTCCAACTCATAGCGGCCCCATAGAACAGTGTAGAACTGTTCCAGAGAGTTTCCAAGGAGAGCCTGGCAGGTTTGAACTGCTGACCTTTTAGGTAGCAAACATAGCACTTAACCACTATGCCGCCAGGGTTTCCTTTAAAGACATGGCAGACACCGAGGGTAAGTACAGTCATTGACTTCCAGAGAGTTTAAAAGGTCGCCAATTGAAGATGGCAGACTGAGCAGATGCATTTCTTTCCCTTCCTTATACCAGTTACACATCTAATAAATCAGGTTCTTTGTTCTTAAGAACAATCATCACTACGTGAAACCTTAAGCCAAAAATGTCCCCCAAAGTCTTCTTAAGACCCACCGATAGTTTAGGTTAACTAATAAAGAATATCGGTGTTGAGCATTTGCTCTTTTAAGAGCTATCTGTATGGGATCAAAGTGACAGCAGCAACTCTGAACATTGGATATGAATCTTAGGGGTGATGACTTTATGTTGCTGGAGAGGACAACTCAGAAAGGGAGTGAGAATGGTTACACAACTGGAAGAATATAACGAGTGTCGATGGACTGTATGTGTAGAAATTGTTGAACTGGTATGTGTTCTGCTGTGTCTGTTCTCAACAACTATGAAATAAAAACTTGAAAATTTTCACAAGGAAAATCAACCATATGAAAGAAGTCAAGACAAATAAATAAAATAGAGGGGATTTAAACAACAGCGAGAACTTAGAAAAATTCTGAATGGTTTTCTCTTAAAGACTCAAGAAGATATTGATTCCACACAATAAGAAGTGGAGGCTATCAAGAAAAAAACACTCAGAGAAAAAGAAGGAGTTTCTGAAGATTTTAAAATGACCGTGAGAGTCAAAAGGTTAATAGAAGAGTTGAAAGGGAAAATTGAAAAAATCTCTCAGAGAGTGGAGAACACCAAAGACACTAGGAAAATGCTACCCTAAGAGACCACAAGGGCCATCTAAACCAGAGGCTTCATCAGCCCGAGACCAGAAAAACTAGATGGTGCCCAGCTACCACCAGTGACCGCCCAAGGAACACAGCAGGGAGTCCCTGATGGAGCAAGAGAAAAGTGGAGTTTAGAACTCAAAGTTGTGTAACAGAAGATTACGCTTACGGTCTGAGACTAAAGGAATCCCAGAAGACATGGCCCCCAAACACTCTGTTAACCCATAATCGAAACCATTCCTGAAGCCAACTCTCAGGCAAAGGTTAGACTGGACTATATAACATGTAAAATAATACTGATGAGGAGTGTGCTGCTTAGTTCTAGTAGATACATGAGGCTTAACAGTCAGCTCCTGTCTGGAGGTAGGATGAGAAGGCAGGAAGAGACAGGAGCTGGTTGAATGGACACAGGAAAACCCAGAGTGGAAAGGGAGAGTGTGCTGTCAGATTACAGAGATCACAACGAGGGTCACATAACAATGTGTAGATAAATCTTGGTATAAGAAACTAACTTGAGCTGTAAACTTTCTCCTAAAGCACAATTTAAAAAATAAATGAAATCTCCCGGAACACTGATCAAACAGACAAAATATAGATCATATTTTTTTAAAGAATAAGACACATTGTATCAATCCAAAAGGTCTAATATTTGACAACTGAGAATTCCAGAAGGAGAGAACAGTGGAAAATACCAGAGTAAATTATTTAAAGAAATAAGAAAGTAAAAAATTTCAGATCTGTAGAAAGATGCAAGTTATTAAATTGAAAATGTTCAAGTGCTGTACAGTATGAGTGAAAAAGTGACCAGACCTAGATAGATCCTTATGGTATTGAGGATATCAAGTATAAAGAGATCCTACAAAATCCTAGAGAGAGGGGGAAGAAAAAACCTTACATAGGGCTGAGGATTAGCAAAGCATCACACTTCACCTCCTCAACATCACTGAACACTAGAAAAATAGGTAGGGAATTCTTCCAAAGAACTAGAAGACATTATTTCGAGGTTGTAATTCTGCACCCAAAGAAACTATAGAGCAAAATAAAGATGTAGGCTGTGCAAGGTTTCAGAAAGGTTACTTCCCATGCACCCTCTCAGAAGAGTAATTGAAGGGTATACTCAAGCAAAACACGGTAGAAAACCAAGAGAGCTGAGACCCAGGAAAACAGTGGATCTAGCCCAGAAGGGTAGTGAAGGGAAGTCTCGGAATGCTAGCTATTCAGCAAGCCTAACATCATTCAGTCCACTTACAGGCACTTTGTAACGAAGGATGGGCATCTCTGGTACAGAGGTTCCATGCTATAAAAGGTATGACTGAACTTTAGATTATATCAAAGGTACATTACGGCAAACGAAAAAGATGAAAGTGGCAAATAAACTCTATCAAAGAACAAAAATACCAGGAAAAGAAAACTAAACCCACTGCCCTTGAGTCAAGCCCAACTCATAGCGACCCTAGAAGTCAGAGTAGAACTTGCCCCATAGAGTCTCCAAGAAGCACCTGGCAGATTTGAACCGCTGACCTTTTGGTTAGCAGACCAGCGCTTAACCCACTATACCACCAGGGTTTCCCTGAAAGGCATGATTTTAATATGAATGAACCCCTACATGGCGTGATTTGGAGCAGTTGGAGTGTAAGAAAGGAAATACATGTGACCTTGATAGCGGGGGCATTCTCTTTATAGTGGCTGTGTGTGACACTGGACACGTAGAGAAGGAAGTGAAACCCTAGTACGTGACTTGGCTCTGCAGTGAACAACAATCACAAGATATAAATGCCTGTCACTGTTTATCAGCTTTTAAAATCAACACCGAGACAGCATGGCAGGCTTGATTATAGTTACAAAACCAAATATACAAAGCAAAGTTTACCCAGGTTAGTGGAACAAAAGTAAAGTTAAAGCTGACAGATACTGGAGCAAGTGGGAAAAAGGAGGGCGAGCCACCACTATCTGTATCTTCCATATTGGGGTTACTGTTTTAATCAAGAGATAAGGCCCAAAGGTGAGGGAATTGGAAACAGAGGAGTTCACATGTATAAAAAGTGGCCGGGAGTTGCCATGGACTAAATCACCATCTTTCAGAATACCCAGTCAAAAGATATTGCCTCAAGTTGGCAAATCAAGTAGAGGTGTACATATGTAAAAGTGTGAGCTATGGAAGTAATCACCCAAATGGTTACAAATAGAAATGGTTAAAAAGAGCCTGACCAGAGGTAAGGGCTAAGTGTGAGATGGTGGTATTTCATTTTGTCAAATGAGTGTGAGGATTTTGTTGTTTTTGGGTTGAACTCTTCCATTTTGAAGTTTTTGTGCCTAAGACAAGGGTCAGCTTCTGGGTCCTGGCATCCGCTGGGTTGGTAGGAGCCCGGAGACTGGCCATCAGAATACACTTCACACAGATGAGGTTGACTAGTGACTCAACGCATCAGTGAACTGCCTGTTTTTAATAGCTTAAAGATAGTGTTTTTCAAGGCCTCTTTCGCCTCCCAGGGAATTCATTTCTGCAGACATTAAGTCAGATGCAAGCAAGCTCATTTGTCTGCTTCCCCTTCCTCTCTTTCATCACAGCGCGTGTTCGTGTGGGACTTGGATGAGACAATCATTATTTTTCACTCCTTACTCACGGGGACATTTGCGTCCAGATATGGGAAGGTAAGGATCTGTTTTGTCTTCTTTTGTTTTTTCCAACATGCTTGTCTGCCCAGACAGTTTGTCCAGAGGGTTGTGGGAGTGGCTTGTACAACGAAAGCTGCCCCTTTGGGTCAGTCTGGGTTTGAAGACTCCTGTGGAATTTTCCTTTGACCTGTAAAAATATAATTAGCTCCCCTTCTGTTGTCTCCCATGCCTTTTCATCCAACACGTGAAGCGTTCAGCACTTACTTCCTAGGACGTAGCCTTGTACTCAGAAACCCTGGTGGCGTAGTGGTTAAGTGCTATGACCACTAACCAAAAAATTGGCAGTTCATAACCACCAGGCGCTCCTTGGAAGCTCTATAGGGCAGTTTTACTTGGTCTGTAGGGTCACTATGTGTCAGAATCAACTCGACGGTAGTGGTTTGGTTGTTTTGGTTTAAGCTCATAGTCAACTGTTTGCCTGCTAAGAAGCCTAGAATACACTGCAGCCAGAAACAGTAATCCCAGCTGAAAAATAAGGGAAAGTACTTTTCTTCTTCCCTGTTATTTATCTTAGTGCATCCGGCATCTGCATTTAATTTTCCTTCCATTTTTTCCAAGACAGGGAATAGGCATTGTCAGCTTCAGCGCTGATTTTAACAACAGCTTTGCAAAGACATCATCAGCAAATTGTCAGGGAGCCATCTAGTTAGGGTTCTGGGCATGTGCTATAGGCTGCTGATGGTAAATGGAAGAAATGTTAAAACTGCCTTACTAATGCAAAAATGAGCCCAAATGCCAAGAACCTTAACCCCACCAATTCTTTGAATGCGTCCTGTGGGCTTCTCAACACATGACATAAGGATGCCCCAGACACCTGCCACATCTTTAGGGGGGATACCTGGGAATAGAGGGACTGCACCTTGGAGGATAGTCAGTTGTCATCTTAGGGATCAAAGTGGGTGACCTGCCAGCAGCCGCTTCCATGCATGAGTAGGAGCCTTGAGACTCATCAGTGACTGGAAAATATTTCTGTTTCTATTTAGAGACCAGGAATATGATTTGACATCACCTCATGGCTTTTCCAGCTGTTCATGTTTTTTACGGGGGTCATAACAAGCTAGGTGTGTAATTAGCAAGATAGATTTATTGTCTGCCATTATGTTGTAAAGAATTTAAAAATGGTGTTGGTGGTGCAGAAATCTCTCACCGTGCAGGAATGCCTTTAATACATCTGGCAGTGCCTGTGGGAAATCCGGTGTGTGAGTCTGGACTGTGCACTGCTTAGGCAGAAGCTGCTGGAAACACCCAAGAGTGGTCTTGGCGGCCATTGCGAAAAGCTAGGCAGTCCCAAAGGGGCTGCCGTAGTGAAGTACCCACTAGATTTGGTGTTTATGCTTCTCCTAACCACCCATAACGTCAGCTGTCCTAAGAGGTTTCCTGTCCTTCTCCTTGTTCTTAGAGATACCTGAGTCTTTCTGTCCTTGGACCTACCGTGTTCTGTGCCATCTCAAGGCATTCCTACTGTTCTCTCCACTGGGTTTCCCCGAGAAGCAGACCCTGGGACAGGGAGCACAGGTAGTCTGTTTGAGACATGATCCCAGGAAGCACCAGGTGCCCAGGTGGGAAGTGAGACAGATGAGGGAAGGAAGCCAGTACAAGTTGCATAAACAGTTATTAGTGTGAACATCTGGGGCACAGTCGCACAGTGGGACCTCTCAAAGACCATATCGGACATAGTCAGTGTTGACCCGTCCTAGGGGTCAGGGAGCTGGAATATTTATTGACAAATTTTCTTGCAAGCATTAAATTGAGGGCTTCTTCTAGAAGTGTTATCTCCCTATATTTCTGGCCGTGCCCCAAGAAACCCCTAGAGCAAGGAATCAGGAGCGCTAACAGTAGGGACCATTTGCAGGTACAAGATTGATGACTCCTGCTAAGACATGGAGTAGAAGGCAGTGGAAGATTCTGTCATAATCTAGAATGTTCTTTTACTACTTACATTGCAGTTTTCATGTAACTGCCTGCTTGAGGACTTCGTAACCACCTATCTAAATTGCGTTTCTTCCTATAACTCTATTTTTTATTAATATTATAATTTTGCACTGATTGTATGGCCCTTCTAGACTTTCAGTGCTATGAGGGTAGGGGCTGTGTATATTATTTGTCTACCCAGCCCAGCACAGAGCAAGGGACAGAATTGCTCAGTTAATGTTTGTGGCGTGAATAAATCAGGACAGTTCTCTAGAATGTAGGCAGCATGAGGACAAGGGTTTGTTTATTTGTTTGTTCCTTATTTTGTTCAATGCTTTATCCCCGGTGGACAGAACAGTGCTTCCTGCTTGGTGGATGTCAAGTAGAATATTTGTTAAATGAGGAAAGGAAGGAAGGAAAATAATATAATCAAAATCAAAATTCCTAAAACTGGAACACAGGCCAAATTTAGCCTGCAGATATTTTTTTTTCCTTTGGCCCCAGAGTACTTGGAAAAATGTGAATCTGTCGCCAACGTTTAAAAATCAGGAGATTGTACAGACTAAAACATTCAAGATTTCTAGCTCTTCTTGAAAAATTAGGAAATTTGGCGAGGCTGCATTCACAGGTGGCAGCAATCAACAGGAGCTGAGTAGTGACAGCTCTTCGCAGCGGGAAGCCACCTTTGCCAGCCCACAGAGCCCCCACCTGGCCTGCTGTACCCATTTACATGACCTTTCCGGCCCCACTGGCATCTGACTTGCAATACTCATCCTAGAACTACAGAGCCACAGGAGGTCAGAACATAAAAGACCTAGGAGATTGTGATGTCGGGTTAGTCTTCATTATATATATATGGAAGGTGCCCAGGTGTTGTGTGGCTGGCCAGGTGTTGCACTGTGGTTAAGTGCTCAATTGTGACTGAAAGATCAGTGGTTCAAATCCCCCGGCTGCTCCAGGGAAGAAAGATGTGGCAGTTTGTTTTAATTACCTGGTACTGCTCCAGTAGAAAAGACCATGAGTGGAAGGCGTTATGAAGAGAAATTTTATTGACACAGTCCAGTAAGCCACAAATCCATTTATGAATTATAAGTCTACTCGGTAAGAGAATTTATCACGGTCCGGTAGGCTCAGTCCAAATCCAAGGACAGCATCTCAGCACAGGCACCTCAGGCCCAAAGGACGTGCTCTGCTCTCGGCCCTGGGGGTGTGAAGTCCCCACTCCCTATGCTCATTTCTGTGCCTTAGATCCCACAGCTGATGACTGGAGTCCGGCCTCACCAGCACACCTGCTGCCCATTCTCCATCAGCAGTGTCACAGAAGCAGGATTCACAACACATGGGTGGAAGGGCACCGTATTGGGACTCCTGGCCAAGTGAAATCAATACATACAGTTTGGGGGGGCTATGATGCAATCCATGACACCATTTGCTTTTGTAAAGACGAAACCCACTGCTATGAAGTACATTCCTACTCATAGCAACCCTGTAGGACAGAGGACGGCCCTGTGGGTTTTCCAAGGCTGGCATCTTGATGGGAGCTGACCGCCAGGCCTTTTCTCCCACAGAGCAGCTGGTGGGTTCCAACCACTGGCCTTCTTGTTAGCAGGCGAGCACTCATGCGCGGCACCCCCAGGGCTGCTCCCTTAGTGACAGCCTTCAACCCCTACGGAGCATTCTACTCTGTCCTATAGCAACACTGTGAGTTGGAATCCACTTCACAGCAACAGGTTTAGTTTTTTTGGTTCGATGACCTTGAGAGGAAGAATGGATATTGGAGGACAGCTAACAATTTCTAGCACAAAGTACCACGCAGTAAGAGGAGGAACAACGCAAGAGATGAAGGCTGAGGAAGAAAAAAATTAGCTGCATTGTAGAAGTGTAGAGGACAACTGGATTCATAGGTCTAAAGCTTCAGAGAGAGGTCTGGGCTGCAGCTATAAATTTGGAAGTCAGGGAAGCAAAAGGGGTCCTCAAGAGCAGAACTGTGTGACCATTTTACAGACAGTCACTGAAACAGGGAGGTTGTGCAGTCCAGGTATTCAGGCAGAAATAAAATGCATGGTTTCTGTCTCCTGGCCTGTGGCTCTTTTTTAGTATCTGTGCTTCTCCAACAGTGTAGATTAGTATTAAGAGCTTATATGAAACCAGCTTCTCAGTTTGAAGCACAGAGTGCTGAAGCTACGAAGGAAATTTATTGGATCACAATAACTGAAAAATCCCAAGAGCAGTTAGGATTCAGGTCTGGCTGGATCCAGGACCTCAAATAGCATTCTCAGAGCATGATCTTTCTGCATCCCTCAGAAGGCTGTCTCCATGTGGCAATTCCTGCTTAGCCATCCCAGCTGAAAGAAGAAACCTTCTTTTCCCCCAAATTCCAGCCCAGCTTGCAGGCTTGAATCTTATTGGTTCAAACTGGGTCACATGCCTGTCCATACACAGACCTCTGTGGCTTTGATCATCTAACCTAGATCAAGAACCCACTCCTGGCATGGTGGGGATGTGGGAGCAGGTTAGTACTATTCCAACCAAATAGGCAAAGTAGGAGAAGGATGTTTCCCCATCCCTCATTAAGGAAACCAAAGTATTGTTTCCAGTTCAGGCGAGGGCCATAGTCGCTGAAGGGATCCAGTGAGTGGGCTGTGAAGGCCAAGGCCCTCTGCACATTTGTACCAATGGCCAGCAGGTATCTGCTTGTGGCTGTTAAGCCGAGCACTGTTCAGGAAGGAGAGGTCATTTCATTAGTGATCCTGGCCAAAGAGGAAGCTTGCTGTTTACTTAGGGAAATAGACCAGCAGAGCAAAAATGATTAAGGCATGATTCAAAACAGAGTGTGAGAAGGTTAAACCAGACACTGGGCAGTGTTCCTGCTCTCTATCAAGGAATCGCTCCTCAAGACCGTCACCTCTCTTTCCCGTCCCACCTCCCGGCACTCAGCTGGAGCATACCCGTGGCTGCTTCTGCACCGTGTCGCTGCCTTAGAAACCCCCAGAGAGCGGGAGCAACTAGTTGCCGGTGATTGCTGCCTCTTACCTGACTTGCCTGTCTTCCCATCTCCTCCAGTCCCTAAACTGTGGAGTTTTTTCCAGCTGGGGTCAGGCACAGGCAAGATGGTCAGTAGCCTTTGTCTGTGGCCTGGGAAGGACTCTCAGAGGGACTCATCTGCAGTCCTGCCTGGGCCCACTGTGGCTAGGCCCCGACTCCCCTTCTTGGCATCAGGCCTTCCATGCAGTTCAGTATAATTTTGAAACTCAACTCTAGAACCAGTTTTTGTTTTTTAAAAATAACAGCTTTATTGAAAAATAATTCACATCCCATAAATTCACCTTTATAAACTGTATAATTCAGTGGCTTTTAGTATGCTCATAGAGTTGTGTTACCGTTAAAAAAAAAAGTTGATAACAAGCAGCTTTGGTTGGGTAAGATGCCTCGTATGTTTTTGTTCTAGTAGTTTAGATGAGGCATCGTAAGGCCAGATAGATGCACGTCGAAAGGAGATTGTGAATGTTTTGACAGTTGTACTGTACCCAGAATCAACTCCACAGCGATGAGTTTGGGGATTTTTTTGTTTGTTTTTAAATACTGATGGAGGCCCTGGTGGAGCACTGTTTTTAAGAGTGCAGGCTGCTAAGCAAGAGGTCGGCAGTCTGCCTTCACCAGCCTCCCGTTGGAAATCCTCTGGGGGCAGTTCTTCCCTGTCCTGTACAGGGTTGCCATGAGTTGGAATCGACTTGATACCAACAGGTTTGGGTTTTGGTGTGACTGTACTCACAGTTTCGTGGAGAACATGGGACAACACCACACAGTTTGCTCACAAGGTTCCACTTGGAGACAGGGTCACAACAAGCTGGGATAGTGGAAGACAGCTTCTGTATGGCAAGAACTAGCTTCTGTATGGCAAGAGCTAGCTTCTGTATGGCAAGCAGTATGGACTTAGCTCAGTGTTGGGGGCTTCCTGGAGGCTAGGTATTCTGAGTAATTACACAGACTTTGGGGCACAGGGTGCCCTGATGGCACAGTTAAGAACTCAGCTGCTAACCAAAAGGTTGGCAGTTTGAATCCACCTACTGCTCCTTGGAAACTCTATAGGGCAGTTCTGCTCTGTTCTGTAAGGTTGCTGTGAGTTGGAATCAACTCAGTGCAATGGGGCTGGGGCAGAGAAAGTGTCCCTAGTTGCTTGGTACTTGGCCCCAGAACAGTTGGATTGGGTCCCAGGTGGCCCAGGAGGGTGAGAACAAGGTAAGGGAGGTAGAGTATGGACTTAATCGGCTTCTCAAGGAAGGGCCCTGACCAGCACTAGCCGGAGCTCAAAACTGTGTCAAGGCAGCATTTAAGGAAAAAGTGATACTACATCATAGAAGTAAAATCATATGATATTTGTCCTTTTCTGTGTGACTTGTTTCACTTAGCGTGTTTTCAAGGTTCATCCGTGTCACTGCATGAATCAGGACTTCATTTCTCTTTATGGCTGAATAATACCACATTGTATGTATCACCCACATTTGGTGTGTCCCTTCCCCTGCTGGTGCACCCTCAGGTTGTTTCCACATCTTGTGATTGTGAATAACGCTGCTAGGAGTCCTAGTGTGCGAGCATTGTCCATCCTGCTTTCCCGTCTCTTGGGATAAGCCCGAGACTGGAATTGCTCAGTCATAGGATCCTTCTGGAACCCTGGTGGCACTGTGGTTAAGAGCCACTGCTTGGAAGCTTCTACTCCTTCCTGTAAGGTTTCTATGAGTTGGAGTTGACGGAGATGGGTATCGATGGTAATTCTAAGAAGCCCTAGCAGTGTAGTGCTCAAGCACTCAACTGCTAACCCAAAGGTCAGAGATTTTAACCCATGAAAATTACACCTACAAAACCTTGTGGGACAGTTCTGTGTCCTGTAGGGTCACTGTAAGTCAGAGCCGATGGACAGCCTCACAAAAACAACAACTTGTCTAATTCTGTGCTTAATTTTTTTGGAGACGCTACACTCACGGTGGTTGCACTGTAGAAACACGTGTAGTTACGTGTTTGTTCTATTTTATTTTACTCCACTTGATTCAGAATTTAGGAGGATGTTTTGGTAAGTGGATGTAGGAGCCACATTTTACCTCCTGCCGCAGTCTCTGTGGCAAACCCAAAGGTCTTCTTCTGGTTCACACTACGTCCCCAGAGCCTAGAACAGTGCCTGACACAGAGCAGGAGCTCAGTAAGTATTTATTTCATAAATGTCACTGGATGAGTGATTTAAGCATTTGTAGCAGCTGCTATAGCCCACACAGTCAGAGTTCATGAAATAGAATTTTGTTTTTCTGCAGTGCAGTTTCATTTCTAATCAATCCTTCTCTCTTCCGGGTTTTCTTTCTCCTTTCCTAGATTGTAAAAAAAAAATTCCTGGGGGCTCATACAGCACCCTGAGACCTCAAGTCTTCTGTCCATTTAAGGCACTGCTGAGGTGAGCTGGTTCCTCTCTCCAGGGATATGTCAGGTCTAGTGGCATCTGGAATCCCGAGGAGGCTCCCTGTGGTCCTCTCTGTCTGCCTGTGTCCCCAAGCCAGACAGTCTTTTAGATTTCACTTCCTTGAACAGGTGCAGGGTGCATGATCTTTGAAAATCAACTTCCCCTCCGTGACTTGAGCTGTCAGTGCCTCAGCCGAGAAACCAAAATGCCTTTCGCCATCCGTGAGCTCTGGGTGCATGAGAATTGAGTCAGATTTGCGCACTGCTTTATGCTGGCACCTGGCAGTGCCTGGCATGTACACTTGACAAATATTTGTTGAATAAACAAATAAATAAATAGCTCAAGGGCGGGGAGTTCCCAGCGCATGTGACTGCAAGCGCAGCAGGAGTCAGAGGCCAGGGTTTCAACCCTCAAGGGAACAGATACCCACATGTGTGATGAGTCAGGGCCTGTCGGTGGCTCTCCAGGCTGAGATGCGGGTGCCAGCCTGGCCCTGGCCCCACCCAGGGCTTGGCCCGCAGTCAGGGCTCAGCAGAATACCGTGGAAGGTTGAGCTATTGGCCACTCCAGGCAGGGTGAGGGCCAGGGATATGTTAGCAGGTGGGGGCCAGAGATGGGGCTGAGTGGCACACCTCCCAAGCTGGGCTGCAGAGTCAGGTGGCCCTTAAAGTCCGCCTCAGTAGAATCCCAACCAGGGTGTCCTTCTCTGTCATCGCTTTAAAAGGCCAGTCCCTGCTCAGGTCTGTAGATGGGAGGTCTCAAACTGGTAAGCTCTGGGCTGAAACTGGCTTGAAAACAGATTTGGGTTGGTCTCCTGGCATTTCTTGACATCCTAAATTTATTGCTGGTATTTTAAAATCTTGAAGTTTTATGTGAAAATTTGGATACCTGACTTCTAGAGAAAAATTGGAAGGTCTGGAAACACCAGCCCTGGGTTGGCAAAGGGCTACTATTGGGAGTGAGGGGGTGAGGAACCCTTGGACAGGGTATGTGCTACCAGGGTACCTGAGTGCTCCTACTCTCTGGGTAAAGAAGAGTTGTGTCCCATCTGAGCTATGGTGATGCTACCAGGGTACCCGAGTGCTCCTACTCTCTGGGTAAGGAAGAGTTGTGTCCCAATTGAGCTATGGTTTTGGAGCTGTTTTCACTCATCCGTGATGCCTCTTTGGTCCCCAAAGTCATTTAAGCTTGTGACCCCAGAACATGTGACGGATGTAAAGGCAGAGATTAGCAGTCTCCGGTAATGTGGAGTCCACTGCCCGCTGTGTTGACTTGGAGACACAGACTCCCTGGTTCTCCTAACTCAGTTCCAAGCTTTGCCAAGTGGTTCCAAACTGAGACTTTAAAGGCTTCCAGAAAAATGGACACTACTCTTATTTACTTCTCTAAGATCCTCTTTCTTAAAAATTCATTATCACGGCCACTCAGTTGGGGTTTAAATCCACCACCACCAACTTTCCCTTCCCCTCCCTGAGCAAAGAGAACAATAGTGAAGCATTCCTGACAGTACACTATCTGCTGCGTGTTTGGGAATTTACAGTATATAATTCATACACACTTGGTAAAGTAGGGAGACCCTAGTAGATTAGTGGTTAAGTGCTATGTTTGCTAACCAACAGGTTGGCATTACAAATCCACCAGACACTCCTTGGAAACTCTATGGAGCAGTTTTACTGTGTCCTGTAGAGTTGCTATGAGTCGGAATTGACTTGAGGGAAGTGGGTTTGGTTTTGGTAAAGTAGAGGGTCAGTGAAAAAAAAGGAAGACCCTCATCGAGATGGGTTGACACAGTGGCTGCAACAATGGGTTCGAACACAGCAATGATGGGGAAGATGGCACAGGACCAGGTAGTCTTGTTTTGCTACACATTGGATCACTATAAGTCAGAACCAACTCACTGGTACCTAACCACAACAACAGTTCACACAGGAACCAGACCCTAAGACAGGGATTCATTCATTCAAGTTGGCTTTGAGTTTTGATTTTCTTTGCTACTTTTTTAAAAATCCTATCACATGCATAGTAATGTGCCTGGTGCTGGCAGTGGAAAGCCAGCAGTAGAAAACAGATTCTGATCACTATGAGCTTAAAATCCAACTAAAGCGCTTGTTTTGGTAATCCACATACACAGAAAGACTGTAGAGAGGATTGGCATGGCCTTTGTGACATGCAGTTCTATGATACATGTTTCTTAGGAATTAGAGTAGATATGCACTTCTCAGCAGGCACTCTGGAAGCTAGAGTCAGTGGAGAAATGCCTTTTTAAGATTATGAAGGAAAATTAATACTTCCAAGTTAGAGTTCCATTCCCAACCAAACTATTGGTCAAGTAAGAGAGTAGAATAAACACATTTTCAGAAACTGGAGGATGCAGTGTCAGAAAACAAACTATTGTCACCTGTACTTTCTCAGGGAAAGATATGCTCCACCTCAACATGAGAGAAAAATTAAGAGGAAGACATGGAATTCAGGAAATAAGGAATCCAACATAGGCACAAGGTCCAGGGAATCACAGCATAGGGAAAGTATGTCCCAGTGTGATACCAGATTGTGGCTGCAAGTGGTTCTGATCGTAGCAGGTCAGAAGGTTCAGGGAAAGATTTCTTCAAGAAGAAAACATTAATAAAATACTTGGTGTATCTGAAGGTATATAGAGTATATTTTAACACTGAGAGAAATATTTTGGGCTGAAATCATATTAAGTAGCATTGAAGGCATTGATGGAAAAACAAGGCTCCAGGAATTGATGGAATATCAACAAACAGATGCAGCTTTGGAAGTGCTCGCCCATGTATGCCAAGAAATTTGGAGGACAGCTACCTGGCCAACCAACTAGAAGAGACCCAGATTAATGCCTATTCCTTAGAAAGCTGATCCAACTGAATTATCAGACAATGTCACATGCAAGTAAAATTTTGTTCAAGATCAGTCAAAATCGACTGCAACAGTATATTGACAGGGAACTGCCAGAAATTAGAGCCGGATTCAGAAGAGGACATTGAACCAGGGATATCATTGCTGATGTCAGATGGATCTTGACTGAAAGCGGAGAATACGAGAAAGATGTTTACCTATGGTCCATTGACTACGCAAAGGCATTCAACCATGTGGATCGTAACGAACTATGGGTAACATTTCAGAGAGTGGGAATTCCAGAACATTTAATTGTGCTAATGGGGAATCTGTATATGGATCAAGAGGTAGTTATGCGCACAGAACAAGCGGACACTGCATGGTGTAAAGTCAGGGATGGTGTCCATCAGAGTTGTATCTTTTCACCATACCTTTTCAATCTGCGTGCCGAGCAAATAGTCCAAGAAGCTGAACTATATGAAGAAGAACCAGGTATCAGGACTGAAGGAAGACTCACGAACAACCTGCGTTAAACAGATGGCACCACCTTGCTTACTGGAAGTGAAGAGGATTTGAAGTACTTACTGATGAAGATGAAAGACTGTAGGCATCATTATGGATTACATCTCAACATCAAGAAAACAAAAATCCTCACAACTGTACCAGTAAGCAACACCATGGTAAGTGGCGAAAGGATTGAGATTGTCAAGGATTTCATTTTACTTGGTTCCACAATCAACTCTCATGAAAGCAGCAGTCAAGAAATCAAAAGACACATTGCTTTGGGAAAATCTGCTGCCAAGAACCTCTTCAAAGTGTTGAAAAATAAAGATATCACCTTGAAGACTAAGGTAACCTGACCCAAGCCATGGTATTGTCAAATGCTTCATATGCATGTGAAAGGTGGACAATGAATAAGGAAGACAAGAAGAATTGATGTCCTTGAATTGTGGTGCTGGAGAAGAATATTGAGTGTGCTGTGGACTGCCAGTGAACACACAGATCTGTTCTGGAAGAAGTACAACCAGAGTGGTCCTTAGAAGCAAAAATGGCGAGACTGCATGTTATATACATTGGACATGTTGTCAGGAGGCATCAGTCGAGGAAGACCCTCAACGATATGGATTGACACAGTGGCTGCAATGACAGGCTTAAGCATAAAAATGATTGTGGGCATGGCAGAAGAGTGGGCAGTGCTGTGTTCTGTTGTGTGTGCATAGGTTTGCTATGAGTTGTAACTGACTCAACAGCACCTAAAACAACAAGACCTTAGTGCTGAATATCATTATGGTCACCTTCAAAATACTCCCCCTGGAAAGCTGTGCTCCAATGCCAGCTCCTAGTCCACCCTTCAAGGCAATTTTTGAACTCTTTCTGAAACAGCCGTCAGAGATGTCATCATAAGTTCGTGAACTTATTCTAGAAAAAGTTCTTTGAAGGGTGAACTAGGCACTGGTGTCAGTGCGTAGCTTCCCAAGGGGAGTGCTTCGAAGATGACCATAATGATATTCAGCAATGAGGTATATAGCATTGTTTCTAGTATGACTTCACCAGCTTAACTGCAACACCTCACATGATCAGATTTATGGTGAAAATATAGCTTACATATAGATCAAAGAAGAAACATATCCACAAGATGGTTGAAGAAGACTTCCTGCAAGAAGAGGTATCAGCTGAACCTTCCAGGATAGGCGAAGAAAAAAAGCACTTAAAACTTTTGGGGGGCATTACAGCTCACTAATGTGATGTTTTGCAGCCCCAATGGTACAGATACTAAGTGCTCTGCTGCTAACTGAAGGATTGGCAGTTCAAACCCACCTCATGGCTCCATGGGAGAAAGACCCGATGGTCTGTTCTCCAAAAGATCACAACAAAGAAAACCCCATGGAGCAGTTCTGCTCTGTCCCATGGGCTCACTGTGAGTCCAGTTCACCGGCAATAACATCCAGTAATATGATGTTTGACTTAATCCCCACAGCCACCTCCTTGAAGTAGGTAAGTCAGGAATTGTTATCCTTCTCATTTTGCAAATGGGGAAACTGAGTCTCAGGAAAGTTTGCAGACTCTCCTAAAGCCACAGAACCAGGGAGTATCTGTAAAAGTTTAAGATTTCATGGTCCAATGCAACAGCGACCCACTACCACTAACTTACCCCCAGGGAGTTTCCAGGATGAAGGTAGAGGGAGGGTTTAGCTTGGAAAGGAGAGAGGCAGCTTCCCAAGGGGAGGGAGCTGGTGGAGTGTCTCCTCTCTGGACCTCTCCAGGAGAAAGAGCCTGATTAATCAAGCCTAGGGGAGGTGAGACACATCGAAGGACAGTCCCCCAAGATCACCTGCAGTGGAGAAAGTAATTCACCAAAAAGGAGCCATAGTACTGTCGGACAAAAGAACTGGAAAGGATGGAAGGCAGAAACCAGGTGTGCCCTCCAGGAGTGAGCCAGCCTCTGTGTCCACTCTGGGCTCTACGTTGCAGGGAGGCGATATTGGTTCTCTGGCCTCAGGCTTGTAGATGAGTCCAGGTCACACTCTGACATTCCTGATATGGGGAGCAATTCCCAGGCTGAGATTTCTCAAGGAAGAGAAATCCCACATCTGCCAGCTAGTCTCCTTAGGGAGAGACCCATCACCTTCAGAAACAGCCTATACTGCTGGAGCTCTTTGGGATGTAAACCATCCTCTAGGAAACAACTTGGCCCCATGCAGATGGCTGGACAGTGTTTTTGTGGGTGCGCTGTTGTTGCAGGGTGGAGAGGTGCTGTCCAGCTTCCTCTGTGTCATAAGGTGAGTGTTCCCCGCCTGATAGCTTGAATGAAATCCATGCAGATGTTTATTCCTCTGGAGTTTTGTTTGTTTTGAGGTTTTTATTGTTGTTTTCTTTGGAGAGGTGAGCATGAGTTGGCTTTTCTGCTGGGTGGAGAACTGAGCAGAACTAACAGGGACCCTGTCAGGCTGACGAGAAAGATAGGGCCAGTCTGGCGCTCTGGATCACACTGCTGAGCGACACTCACATTGTCGCCTGCAATCATCTCAGACCCTGGGAGATGGGAGTGTCAGGAGGGGCCCTATGATGCCCATTTTACAGATGTCTCTAGAGGGCCTGAGTCCCAGTTGTCCATAGCAGTGACCCACTCAGACACACCTCAGTTGACTTCCTTGTCTCCTCTCTCACCTCCCCACTTGACCCCGCTGTGGCTCCTGGAATCACCTCCCAAGTAAACTGCCTGCACTTCTACAGAAGCCCAAAGCAAGTGTTTGGGATGTTTCATAATTCCTGTAAGAAACCCAGCCAAACCCACTACTGTCGAGTCAGTTTCACTCGGAGTGACCCTATAAGTCAAAGTAGAACTGCCGTGTAGAGTTTCCAAGGAGTCTGGTGGATTTGAACTGCCAGTCTTTTGGTTAGCAGACATAGCACTTAGCCACTACGCCACCAGAGTTCCCACAATTCCTATAGCCACTGCCGTCGAGTTGATGCCAACTTACAGCAATCCTACAGAACAGAGAAGAACTGCTCCATAGAGTTTACAAGGAATACCTGGTGGATTTGAACTCCCAGCCTTTTGGTTAGCAGCTGCAGCACTTAACCACTATGCCACAAGGTTTCCATTAGAGTATTGAAACTCCTGATGGTCAGAGCCCTGGTGTAGTGTCAGCCCTTAACACCCAAGTGTGATCCAGGAACTAGAGCACTGATACCACGAGAATCTTGGGCCCACTCCAGATCTCTGAGTCAGAATCTGCGTTTAACTAGATTTCCAGGTGATCCTGTCACACGTTATAGTTCATGGAGTGAGGTGTCAGCCATGAGTTCACCGGGCGATTGCTTTACACAGGGAGTCTGTCTGCCCTTCTGCCTGACTTTGTGGGTCTTGAAGAGGCCTGCATAGAGCAAGCTTGGCCAGATCTTTGGCTCTGTACCAGCAACAGCCCACCTGGCCACCCTCATGTAGTTACTCTGCCCCGTCTGCCCAGCCCCAGCCCCAGCCCCGATCCTGCGTGTCATTCCAGCTCGGATTGTGGAATCCAGGACTGTGCACAGTGCCAGCAGGATTCATTCAGATCCCATTGGCAATACATGGCTTGACCTGTCTTTCACTGCTTTACGAACCGAGCAGAAATTTAAAAAAAAAAAAAATATATGACCCAGCAGTTAAAAACTATTTGTAGAAGTCGCTAAGGTTCAGATCAGAAGTGCCCTCCCTGGAGGACCATTAGTTAATTCAGGCGACCAGGATTCTTCCCTTGCTTTCTTATGTGCCTTCTACCTTGAGCTGTAGCTCTAATTCACGTCGGCTGTTCAGACATCTCGAGCTTTCCACACTTGGACAAACACAAGCCAAAGTGCTTAAGGACATCTGTTTATTTTATTTCTTTAATGAGAAAACCGTCCAGTTTCTCCCGGACTCAGCTGTGTTTATTTACATTTTGTTAGTCCTGTGCGCTAGGCACCTTGGGACTTGAAAGGCCTGGTCCCGGCCGGGCCTCCAGCTCTGAAATGGAGAGTAAGCCCTGCCCAAGGAAAACAGAGTCCTTGGAACTCTATAAAATAGATTTTCAAAATAAATACTGCCTAATTCACTCGGTAGATGTGGATTAAGTCAAGATGAATACAATTTGGAAAGGATTTTCTGAGGAAGTGGGAGATTTCTTTCCCCCACTGGGGGTTAAACTTTGCATTTAAATCTTTTTTCTTTCTTTCTTTTGCTTCTCCTACAGCTCTCTTTTCAGTTTAAGTAAAAGGTGTTTGGTTCCTGTGGCTGATAATGTAGTGATGACTTTGATTGGGCTTCTTGACCAAAGAATTATTTTCTTCACAGAACCAAGGGTTTGGGGGGTAGGGGTGACTGAACCAGACGTTTCATTCCCTCCAATAAGCACAAGACGCTGACATCTGCAGCTGTCATTTTGGCCGAGGTGGATGAGGAAGAATTTGGAGAGCTTGGAAAGATTTTGTGGAGGTGAATGCCATAGTGGTGGGTGGGGGGATGGTACCCTTTCTAGATTTAATCCCTTCTAACAGGGCTTCCCCGAGCCAGTGGCTGTCTGTGCCAAGTGCATATGCTTATGTAATTTAAAGCATTAAAGGATTATTTCCTACATCAAATATATTTTCGAGATGGTTCTGAGCTGTCGGAAAGCTGCTCATTAGCCGAGACTTTTCTTTGACGCCTGTGCTCTTCACCACCGCGAGCGAGACCATTTCCTTGTGGGATCACCGGGCTTGGGGCTGGGTTTTTTAGAGCCGGTTAAGACTTCTGATTACGTCTCATTTTCCGCCTACAAATTTAATAAATGCTGACTGCTTCCCTAGACTTCTTTTATTTTTTGCCAACTTTTCTTTCCTTTTTTTTCTGCCCTATCTTTCAATGAAAAATGAAGGATGTCCAAGAAAAAAAAAAAAAACAGAAGGATTTAAATCTCCCATGCAAATCCTGCAGCAATTTGTCGGTTGGGTTAGAGTGAGAAGCTCTTTTGTCTTCTATAAGTATGGGTTGCCGCTTGGTGATAAGTGGTGAAAAAAAAAATCCCAGGCACCCTACGAACCGAAATAATGGGGCCAATTTTCCCTTTACACTTAACTAGCGGGTTGAGAAGCTTTTCCTCCCAACTCCCCACCTGCATTTTTTTACGGTACTTATTTCTGAACAATAGAGTTCTTGAACTCCTCCCAAAGATTGCTGGGATTCCCATGAGCCTCTGGTGCTGCGTGTGTCAGAGCTGAAAGGCAGGAAGGTGTCAGGGCTGTGAGAGCTGAGGCTGACTTTGACAAGGAAATAGGAGTCTCCTCCTCACTGAAGCCTGCTTCCCACACTTCTTTATGAACTCATGAACTTGCAGCCTTCCACACACCCTGTGGCACAAGGGGGACCTTCAGAGCCAAAGCTCCCAGCTGGGCCTAAAATCACTTTGAGTGTCAGCATTTTCTTACAACACTTAGTTCAGGCTCATCTTAGTGGGTGTTGGTGTATCTGACGTGTGTGTCCATTGTGCCACTTCTGATTGCAATTCTGCTGTCATTTTGGGGTCTCCGTGTGCTCATCTGTAAAATTGGAATAACTTCACCTGGCCCAGTGACCTTATAGGACAGCCTAAGAATCAGAGAATGTTTCCTAGAGGCTGCTGCATGGGTGGGCACACACACAGCTTGGTGGCACACAGCTTGACTAGAAATAGCACAAAGATGAATGTTTTCCATTTGAAAAATTAGTTGATGTTTTGGTTTGGGGCATTTTTGTTTGGTTTGGAGTTTTTCATTTCTTTTTATCTTTTGGACTGTCTTCTTCAGGTTTTTGGTGTCAGGCTACCACAGGCCCCATAAAATGAGCTGAGAAGTATTCCTTCCTCTTCTATTTCTGCAAGAGATTGTGGGGAATCGGTGTTAATTCTTCTGGAAACATTTGGTAGAGTTCTCCCATGAAACCACGTGGGCCTGGACATTTCTTTTTTAGAAGGTTTTTAAACTATGAATTTAGTCTTGTTTCTTTAACAGTTGCAGCTCTTTCATGTCAGGTGAATTTGGCTGGTTTGTGGCTTTCGAGGAATTGTTCTGTTCCATTGATTGCTGCATGTATGTGCGTAGACATGAAAATGAGTTATTCACTTTCATGGTGACTTTTAGGTTGTAGCCTACATTCCATACCAAGAAGCCTTCAATTACAGGGACAAAAAATATATACGTTAAGCTCTGTTGACATATATGATGGTGTGGCCGATTTATTACATAGGCTGTCTCCTTGGCCTTCAAGACAACCCAGCAAGGTAGACATGATGATCCCCATTCTGCCAGGAAGGACAGTGAGACCCTGCTGAAGGCTACCATCATGATACTGAGTGGAAGAAAAGGGATCAGAACTCAGGACTGCCAAGTCCAAAGGTCATTCTGAGTTTCTTGTAGTTGTATCCGCCTCCAGGAAGCTCTCCTTGATCATTTCAAGAGTGAGTTAGGTGCCCCACTAGTGTATCTGCTTAAGCACCTCGTGCATGACCAGTTGCAGCATTTCACACTAAGCAGATTACCACCTGCTTGCTTGTCTCTCTCCCCCTCTCTGCTTCTCAGATCCTTCAGTACAGGGTTCATGACCATATTAAGAAAAAAAAATTGTTACTGATCAGTGCTGACTTGTGGTGACCCATTATGTGTCAGAGTAAAACTGTGCTCCATTGGGTTTTCAGTAGCTGATTTTTCAGAAGTAGATCACCAGGCCTTTCTTCCTAGGTGCCTGTAAGTGGACTTGAACCTTCAACCGTTTAGTTAATAGCTAAGCACATTAATCATCTGTGCCACCGCAAGACTCCAGCCATGTCTTTGTTCTCTCTATAGCCCAACTAGCTAACACAGCACATTTTTTGTGCCCCACAATTAGTTGTCACATTAATTTTCTTTCAGTTACAAGTAACAAAAATTCAACTCAAGCTGGCTTAAACAGACAAGCAAGTGTATTGACTTATATAACCCCCAAATCCAGGGGTTTTGGCATCAGGCATGGCTGGATCCAGGAGCTCAAACAAAAGCAACAGAAAGCAATCTTTTTCTATCTCTTTGCTCTGTTATTTTTCTGTGTTGGCTTTGTTCTTTTCATTTATGGCAGCAAAGATAAGGAGCCCCAGACCAGCATCCTGCCAGCTTGATGGCACCAATGAAAAGAAGGTACCTCTTTCCCAATACCTGTTTTGTATTTTCAGAGTGAAGCTTTCCTTGGCCTGGCTTGAACTAGTCAAGCTGCCAGCCATGGATCATGTGCTGTTCTGGAGTTGGGAGGCAGCAGGATCAGTCCCCAGTGAACCATTTGAGTTGAGAATGATAAAATTGTGGTTTCTCATAGAACAGTTAGATGTTGGTATCAGCAGAAGGCAGGACAGATGACAGGCAGGCGAGAACAGCAATGCTCACTCCAATGTGTGTACTATTAGCCAACAATTTACATATTCTTACTCAGCACTTAGTACAAGCTCAGTAAACATGTGAGGCTGAAACGTAATCTTGTGGACCAGTCACCAGGATCAGTGCACTTAGTTGTGGTCATCTAAGATCTGCCCTCTGTTACCTCTGTGCCCTTACCTCCTAGCACTTCCCCCCTTCCCCACTGTGCCCCAGACATTCTGGTTGCCTCAGTGGTACTCTGACTTGCCAGACATACTCCCACCTCAGGGCCTTCGCATACTTTATTCCCTGTTAGCATCCAAATAGCTTCCTTCCTCTTCTGCAAATCTTCTCAAATGTCACCTTCTTAACAAGGACCACCTTGACACCTGGAATTCCTTCTCCTCCTCTTTGCTTTATTTTTTTTGTAACATCACCTCCTGGCAGGGCATGCCAATGTGTAGAATGGGCCTTGCCTAGCTTTAGACGGCACCATTTACCTGGTGGTCTGTGTGAATGGGGCTCCTGGAGTTGTGCAGTGCATAACCTGTGCAGCCGTACGTGGCAGCCTGCGCCTGAAATCTGCTACAGCTCCTGCCTTTGTCTACTTCACTCATTCATTCATTCATTCATTCCTGTGCTGTTCACTGCTGTATCCCCCATTGCCAGCATCAGATTTAGTGCTACTGAGGATAAAGCACCCTGAATTCAGACTTGTAGCCATCTCAGTTGTGAGAGAATAAAGTGCTGTTCATTAAAGCTATACCCTTGTGATATTTCTGTTACAACAGCTCTAGAGGACTCCAGACAGCTGTGTGTTCTCTTTACTCTCCTCCCGTTCCCTAGGTTCCCTGGTGTGGAATGCTGGGGCACTTGTCGCTCATCCATCCTATGATGACGTACACTCATGGTGTTGATGATCGCTCAGCTTCTCTGCAGGCTGAAGTCAGGCCAGTACTGCTCCTGCCAGAAGCCTTTGCTTTTTGGGTCCTCAACAGAAAGAAACTTTTGGACTGAGAGATGCCAAGATTCCAGGCAGCCAGAGTCTCATCCTTTGAGGCTGAGCAGCACAGGGAGGAAAGAATGAGATTGCAGCCGGACTTTCCTGAGCTTAGTCCCAGTGCTGTTATTTAAAAGATTGAGGATTTACTGAGCCTCAAACCTTCATCTGTAAAATGGGTATAGTACAATAATACACATTTCACTGGGTTTTGGATTGGATGATATGAGGCAGTGCTGTGAAGGCGCACTGAGGGACCTTGATATTCTCTCTGCTTGAAGCCGTTCCTTGGTTTCAAGCTGCACACTGCGTAAAGGTCCAGCTTCCCGTCATAGCCTAGAAGCCCTAAGTTATTTCCTTCTCATGCCTGGTGCTCTCCATCCTGTCCCATTTAATATACTCATCCCACACTGGCCTTCTTTCTGCTTCTGAAACACGTCAGGCTTGTTCCTATCTCCAGGTTTTTCACTGGCTGTACCTTCTGCCTGAAATGCTGTTCCGCTAATCATCCCACAGCTGGATCCTTTGTATTGTTTAGATCTTTTTTCAAACACCACCTTTCCAGGGAGGCCTTCCCTGACCACCCCATCTCTGGTCCAACCAAACGAGTTGCCAGTGAGTCAGTCCTGACTCATAGCCACACTGTAGGACCGAGGAGAGCTGCCCCCCTGCGTTTTCCGGGCCAGAAACACAGGTACCATCTCTGGGAGCCCTCCCCAAAACACATCTGTGCAGACGCATTCATACTGCTGCATTCTTTCTCTCACCCTCCAGCACATCATCCTGTTTCACTTTCTTTATAACATTTGTCATCTGAAATTAAAAGTCACAGTTTGTCACATTTCTTCTCCTCTGCTAGGTTGTAAACACCATGCAACAAAGGACCTTCAGTGTCTGAGAGCAAGGTGACAGTACAGCACAGTGGTCTAGAGCATGGGGTGGCAAACCACACACAGCCCATGGGCCAAAATCTGGCCCAATGTCTGGTTTCTGTAAATAAAGTTCTACTGAAACTCATCCATGTTCATTATTCAGGTATTGTCTTGGCTGCCCTCACGCTGCAGCAGCAGACCTTAGTTGTTGCAACACAGACCACGCGAACCAAAAAGCCTAAAATATTTACTGTTGTCGTATGCCATCGAGTCAATTCCAACTCATAGAGACCCTGTCTGACAAGGTGGAACTGCCGCAAAGGGTTTCCAAGAGAGTAATCTTTACAGAAGCAGACTGCCGCATCTTACTTCCATGAGAAAGATGGTTGTGGATTTGAACCGCCAGCCATTCTGTTAGCAACTGAGGGCTTAACCACTGTACCACCAGGGCCCTGTAGGTACTCACTAGCTGGTCCTTTGTACAGAAAGTTCACTGACGTCTGGTCTAGAGCCTGGGCTGTGGAGCTGTACTGCTCACTTAAAACCAGTGCCTCTCCCCAGTCATGTGACCTCAGATATGTCAGTTACCTTGCCCCGCTGTGTCTCAGTTCCCATCCCTGCAGTATGGGACTGATGGCAACAAGAGTTATCCCACAGGGTTACTGGAAGACTATTGAATGGCTCGATATGTGTGAAGTACTAGACCTGCACCTGGTACTCAAACACTCAGTGTTTGAGTCAGCTAGGGCTGCTGTAACAGAAATACCACAGAGTGGATGACCTTAACAAAGGAAGGTGTATTCTTACACAATCTGGTAGGCTACAAGTACAAATTCAGGCTGTCTGCTCCAGGGGAAGGCTTTCCCCCTTGTCGGCTCTGGAGGAAAGTCCGGTATTGCATCAGTCTTTGTCCAGGGAGCATCTTGGCGCAGGAACCTCAGGTCTGAAGGACACGCTCTTCTCCCGGTGCTGCTTTCTTGATGGTGTGAGGTTCCCAATTCTCTGCTTGCTTCTCTTTCCTTCAGTCTCTTGTAGGATACAAGGATTAAGGGTAGGGTAAGCCACACTCCAGCAAAAACTCCCCTTATAGTGGAACAGGGAGGGGATCTTCTGAAGGCATTTACAGTCCCACCTTAATCCTTTAACATATAATACAATAAAATTACAAAATAGGAAAACAATCGTAAAATACAAAAAATCATAGTCACATGCCTACACCTATGATTGAGGGGACAGAATTCAATCCGTGACACTCAGTAAACAGTTTCTAGAGAGTAAGTGAATGATAGTGACCTTGGAAACATGTTGCTGGCTGTGTAAGGTGACAGGTGTCCTCAGGTGTTACTGACAGCAGTAAGCAGAAGCAGCGCAATGGTGACAAGGATTGTTTCCAGTGCTGGGCTGTGTGCACCCACTCAGTAGGCACTTGGACCAGATCCCGTGGCAGCCCGTTATAACTGCACTGGTCCCCTGTGTCATCAAATCCCCCTCGACCTGGGCGGTATCTGTACTAGGGTCGTCATCTCTTTCTGGTTTGCCTAGAACTTTCTCAGTATTAGCTCTGAAAATCTGCGTCCCAGAAGCCCCTTGATTCCTGCAAGTCAGCACAGTCAGTTGCCGTACCCCACACTCACAGCTCCATTTATTTATTCATTCCATTTTGCCTTTAGATTTCTGTCCAAGTAAAATGCTTTCAAAGGCTCCCAGGGGGTCACTGAGTTTCTGTTAATGACGGTAGAGCAAAGGGTAACATCACGACGGTTGTCCAGTGTGAAGAATGTCATCAGTGTCACGAGTAACCCATGTAAGAATGGTTGATTTGGCAAATGTTTTGTTGTGTGTATTTTTTCCACACACACACACACAAAATCAACGATTCCTACCCAAAGGAACGTTTTTCAAAGGAATGAAAACCTAAGAGTCTAGACAGTTGTATAACCCCCCCAAAAGGAACCAGTTTAGACATCTTTGTTCGTTTCCTTAAAAATGACCATGATTTTATCAGTTGTCATCCACTGGGTTGTTTTGTGCCTGGGTAATGACAGGGTCTATCCTCTGGTCTTTTAATAAAGTTCTTGTTAGCAGGAATAGACCCTTCCCCTAAGCTAAGAGGATCTGTTCTATTTATTTTTATCTAAGAAACTGCCAAAGAATCTCAGTTGGGTTGTTGGAGTGTATGTGCGTGTATGTGTGTGTGTGTGTGTAACTTCACTGTTTAAACATGTGAATCAACCTATTTTTTTCTTTATAACCCTCATTTTTTTGTCTTCCTCTAACATTAAAAAAAAAAAATGCTGATCTGTTTTCCACGAGTTTCCAAGTAATTAAACCCAATTAAAACCATTAAATTCTTTCTTTTAATGACAACTTTATTATTAAAAGCTAACCACAGGGAGGAGACTGAACTGGCAAAGCCCTCCATTGTGTGTTAATCCATCCCTAACCTCTGGCTGACACTTCTAAGAGATAAATCCCACAGAAAAGGGAGGCTGGCATAATGAATAGCTTTAATTAATACTTTTCTTCCTTGTGGCAGAGTAATTATTTGTTCAGCTTGTAAACAGCTACTTGGCAGTGATTTTTTTAAAGGCCCAGTTGGCTTGGTAGTATGATGGCTTTTATGGCTTTTGTGTGTTTGTGTACTTTTTCTTTAAAACTGTGAAAGAAAGAGAGATGCCTCCTTTCCAAAATGAGTGCAGAAGTATTGTCCTGAAGTTTGGAACGTCAGGGTAATTGACCCAGAGGAAAAGCAAAGTGGACGCAGCAAGCTGCCTGTGTTTGTTCAGTGTCTCCCATGTGGCCAGGTCTCCACTGTCCACTAAAGACGACAAGCCCAGACGGCATCCCCACTGAGACACAGCCTGGCTGGCAGGTAGTCTGGGTGCTGAGCTGAGGAACAAAGGACCTGAAGTTGCAAAGTGCAGAGCCAAGCTCCCATTCCGCGTCTCCCGCTGACCTTCCAGGTGCCAGCTGCTGCCTGATAGAGGGCTGGCCAAGCACAAATGCAACACATGACCCTAAAGGCCCAGAGAAGTCAGTCTGTGGATAAGAATGGCTAACCCGTGAGTGGAATCTTAGTGGTATCATTTCTAACAGCTGGGCTACCAGCCTTAAGATCAGCAGTTCAAATCTACCTGCAGTTCCTTGGCAGCCCCCTGGGTCCCAGTTCTACTCTGTCCTGTAGGGTTGCTATGAGTCAGAATCAGTTCAATGGCAATGGGTGATGGATGTCTGTGTACTCCTAGAGTAGGAATCCTGGTGGCACAACGATTAAGCACTCAACTGCTAACCCGAAGGTTGATGCTTCTAACCCACCCAGTGACTCCATGGGCGAAAGACTTGGTGTGCTCTCCTGTAAGGATTGCAGCCAAGGAAACCCTATGTAACATTTCTACTCTGTCACACGGAGTTACTATGAGCTGAAATTGAGTCAGTGACACCCAACAACTGCAGTGCCCTTGAGCAGTGCTTGCTAGAAGCCAGTCACTGCTCTAAAGTCCTCTCCATTCGTCCGCTGCCTTAGACGCTCAGCTGCTAACCGCAAGGTCACAGATTCAGACCCCAGAGCCAAGGCTGCTTTCTGAAGAGTTACATTCTTGCAAACTCTGTGGGGCAGTGCTACTCTGTCCCGTAGAGTCACAGAGAGTCAACAACCACTCAGCAGCTGGCATTTTTACTTTGACTCTCTTCTGGGAGGCAGGGTCAGTGGTTAATAACATGGTACAGATGAGGAAATAGGCGTAGTAATGTTACAAAAGTTGCCCAAGTCAAACGTCCTCTAGAAGTAGGTAGCAGAGCCTGGGTTTGCAGCCAGGTAGTGTGGCTTCAGACTCTCTGGGTGGCGCAAATGGGTGACTCACTTAACTGCTAGTCTAGCCCATCCAGAGATGCCTCAAAATCTAACTTCTGAAAAACCAGCCATCGAAAACCCTATGGAGTGCAGCTCTGCGCCGAGACACATGAGGTCCATGGCCAAACCCAGCCCAGCCCCCTGCCATCAAGTCAATTCCAACGCACAGTGACCCTGCAGGACAGAGTAAAACTGCCCCACAGAGTTTCCAGGGACCACCTGGCAGATTTGAGTCCCTTTTTGCCACCAGGGGTCCATGGCAGCTGGGATTTTGGGGTTGCCTTTCAGTCTGGCTCCAGTATGGGTTTCTAACTGCTGGGTCCTGTGCCCTTTGAGACTAAAAAAGTGGCACACTCTCACTTGGCTGATAGAGAGATTTAGACAGATTTAATTCATCGTCTCATTAGAAAGCTAGTTTCATTAATAAGATCGCCGGCTCTCTAGTTTTAACTCTGAGGAGCGAACTTTCTGATTGTTTTCTAATTATTTCCAGCACTGGTTCTCAACTGGGAGACTCTTGCTCCCCAAGAGTCAGATAGCAATGCCTGGAGATATTTGGGGTGTCCATACTGAGAAGGCATGAGCACCCCTGATGTCTAGTGGGAAGAAGCCAAGGAAGCTAGTAAACATTCTAGAAAGCACAGAACAGCCCTGGCAACACAGAATTATCCAAGCAGGGACAGGGTGGAGAAGGCCTGATTTAGACTGCTCGAAAGTTTCAAATGTTTTGTTTTTAAGGCCTTTTGTAAATGTGCAGAAGTAATGTTGGTGCAGCCATCAAGCTCACCCTGTCCCCTGCAACACATTTGGGACAATTTTTTTCTTTGAAAAAAAAAAAAAAAGAACAAATTTGGTGACTTTGGCTATTAACCATGCCACCAGAAGGTTCTCAGAAACACTTCAAAAGAGCTAGCATTTCTCATCTGAATATGAGTTATTGAAACTGTTGCTGCCTTGGGGTGCCATGAAGTCAATTTTCAACTCACAGAAGGTCCATGTAACAGAGTAGATCTGGCCGTTAGGGTTTTCTAGGCTGTAATCTTTACAGAAGCAAATTGCCAAGTCCTTCTCCCACGGGAGTTGCTAGGTGAGTTTAAACCACCAGCCTTTCGGTTGGTAGCAGAACTCTTAAACATCTGCACTACCAGGGCTCCTTGTGAAATTGCTAGAGCATGCCTGTTTGCAGAAGTCTTCCCAGATTCCCAACTAGCTGCTTCTACTTGTTGTACACTTTTCCTTAAGAAAATACATCATGAGGAACACAGTGCCAGATTAATTAATCTCATCATCCTAGCAGCTTTGTGCTAAGAGGTGGTGTCCAAAAGAGATGTCCAGAAGCCTTTGTAGAGCCACCGACAATGTCTTCTCCTGGGAGAGCTCTGAGGTGCCAAGTTGAGTGAACAGTCCAAAAAAAATTTCAAGAAAAACCCAGATGCATTCAAATTGCACTCACGGTGACTCCATGTGTTGCAGAGTAGAGGTGTGCCCAGTGTGCTCCATGGTTTTCAAGGCCAATACCTTTGGGATGCCGATTACCAGGCCCTTCTTCCTAGTCTGTCTAAATCCATCAGAGTGAAATAGATGGCACCTGGAAGCAGCCTGACCTTTGCTGTGAAACCAAAATATTCAGATTTTTTTTTAATGGCTATTACTTTTGTCAAGATTTTGTCGTCATTTTGAGAACAACAGTGGCCCTAACGATGTCCTAAGTTGCTTACCAAAGTGAGCCTCCCAAGAACACAACCCACCTTTTTTTTTTAATAATTTATTATTTTTTGAATTATTGAGGGTATACGGAACACACATCAATTCCATGATTTCTACATGTGTCATTCAGTGAAATGATTTACATTCTTCTGGTTGACAACACACCTCTTTTTGACTGCTATGACACCATCCTAAACTGTGAATAAGTTGGGGGAAAGGCAGAGGAACCGCTAAAAGGAGGTGATTTGCCACCTGGTTAAGGCATCTGGTTCCTGAAGAACCATCCAGGATTTCTCAGAGGGGTCTCTGGGCAACAGGGAGGAAAGGGGTTACTGCTTAGCATTGCTTTTCCAAATCCATTCCAGGAAATGAAAGGCACAAATGCTCAGAGGTAATAAGAAGAGAATCTGGCCCACTCCTAGGCCCCCTCCTGTGTCTTCTGATGCATGGAGGTTATTAGGAAGAAAGCCAGCCTGAGACACTAGAAAAAAGTCAGAGCTGAGGTCTGAGTTCAGCTTACCTGTCAGCTCACTCACCTTTGGAAATGTAATTTAATTAGATAAACCATTTACTTCATGATGAGTTGACATCAACAGTTGCACCCTAAGATTTATGCAATCAGAATCACTGACTTGTACGTGTAAAAAAGGTTGAATTGGCAAATGTTACGTGGTATTTTTTTTATTGTTGTAAAAAGATATTTAATGCAACATTCATCAATACAGCAGGTGAGGTTGCAGCTCTCGTAGAGTTTGCCATTTGATTGGGGGAGACATATCAAAAATTGTAAGTAAATAGATTTGACACATTGAACACTAATAACCAAAGAAGACCAGATGAGTTGTAGGATAACACTGGGGACATCATACACGAGAAAAGCAAAAGGTCATTAAAAAGACAGGATAGAAAGAAAAGACCAAAATGAATGTCAGAAGAAACTCTGAAACTTGATCCTGAAGGTAGAATTTAGCTAAAGCAAATGAAAGAAATGATGAAGTAAAAGAGGTGAACAGGAGATTTCAGAGGTACCTCAAGAAGACTAAAAGTTAACTGGCTTAATGAAATACGCAAAGATGTGGAATTAGAAAACCAAAAGGGAAAAATATGTTCGGTATTTCTCAAGCTGGAAGAAATGAAGGAAAAATTCAAGCCTCTAGGTGCAATATTGAAGGATTCTACAGACAAAATATTGAAGGACACAGGAAGCGTCAAAAGAAAATAGAAGGAACCTAAAATGAACTAAAGAGTTGAAGGAAAAAAAAGTAGAAGAAAAAAATAAAACCCAAGAAACTAAACCCATAGCCTCAAGTCATTTCTGACTCATAGCGACCATAATAGGGACCCTAATACATGGTGGAAACCCTGGTCATGTAGTAGTTAAGTCTTGCAACTGCTAACCGAAAGGTCAGAAGTTCATATCCACTAGGTGCTACTTGGAAACTCTATGAAGCAGTTCTACTCTGTCTTGTAGGGTTGCTATGATTTGGAATCAACTCACTGGCAACGAGTTAATACGTGGTGTCATGGATTAAATTGTGTCCCCTCAAAAATACGTGTAGCCATGTGGCTGGGCCATGACTCCCAGTGTCTTGTGACTGTCTTCCATTTTGTGGTTTTCCCATGCTGTATGTTAAAGGATTGGAGTGGGACTGTATATCCCTTTTTAAGATCACCTCCCTGTTCCACTGTAAAGGGAGTTTCCCTGGAGTATGGCTCACCCTACCCTTAATGTTTTCATCCTGCAAGAGACAAAAGGAAAGAGAAGCAGGCAGAGAATTGGAAACCTCACACCATCAAGCAAGCCACACCAGGAGAAGAGCGCGTCCTTCAGACCTGAGGTTCCTGCACCAAGACGCTTCCTGGACAAACTGATACAGTATCGGACTTTCCTCCAGAGCCGAGAAGGGGGAAAATCCTTCCTGCAGAGAGGACATCCTGAATTTGGACTTGTAGCCTACTGTGTAAGAATAAACTTTCCTTTGTTAAAGTCATCCACTCTGTGGTATTTCTGTTAGAGCAGCCCTAGCTGACTAAAACACATGGTATTAACAGAATAACCATAACTGATAATGCACAAACACCAGAACTAGATTAACTGGGAGCTTCTAAAAGTTACAGTTATGCTTAGCAAAAAACTTTTCCAAAAGAGTTAAAACAAAACCTACAGACTGGGAAAAAGATTTTGCCTACAATATATCCAACAAGGGTCTGATCTCTAAAATTGGTAGACTAGTTCAACAGCTCAATAATAAAAAGACAAATAATACAACTAAAAATGAGTACAGGATAGGAAGGATCCTTCCTCAAGGAAGGCATTCAGACAGCTAAACAGACGTGAGGAAATGCTGACAGTCATCAGCCATCAAGAAACAGCAGTCACTGCCGTGTAGTTGATTCCAACTTATTGCAACCCTATAAGAAAGAGTAGAACTGCCCCTATAGAGTTTCCAAGGAGTTCCTGGCAGACTTGAACTACCGACGTGTTGACATAGCATTTAACCACTATGCTAAGAGGATTTCCAAATCAAAACTACAATAAGATACCACCTCACCATGGCATTACTGGCACAGATTAGAAAATATCACATATTGGAGAGGCTACAGGGAGATTGGAACTCCTATGCATTGCTGATGAGAATGCAAAATGGTACCACCACTTTGGAAAACAATATGGCATTTCCTTAAAAAACTAGAAATAAAAATACCACATGATCCCGCAATCCCACTCCTAGGTATACAGCCAAGCCTAAACCCACTGCCGTTGAGTCAGGTCTGACTCATGGTGACCCTATAGATCAGAGTAGAACTGTCCTATAGAGTTTCCAAGGAGCGCCTGGTGGATTTGAACTGCCGACCTTTTGGTTAGCAGATGTAGCTTAAACCACTCTGCCACCATGGTTTCCCCTAGGTATATGTCCTAGAGAAATAAGAGCTGTCACATAAGACTCGACATACAGACACACATGTTCACTGCAACTGTGTTTACAACAGCAAAAAGATAGAAGCTACACAAAACAACAAATGCTGGAGAGGGTGTGGAGAAAGTGGAACCCTCCTACACTGTTGGTGGGGTTGCAAAATGGTCCAGCCTCTTTGGAAGGCAATCTGGCGCTTCCTTCAAAAAGTGGATATCGATATACCATTTGACCCAGTAATTCCACTACTTGGAATATATCCTACAGAATCAAGGCCTTTCACACCAACGGACACATGCACCAGAATGTTTACCGCAGCACAGTCCACGATAGCAAAAAGATGGAATCAACCCAGATGCCCAGCAATAGAAGAATGGATAGGTAAACTATGGTACATATACTCAATGGAGCACTACGCAATGATAAAGAACAACGATGATTCCAGGAAACATCTCCTAACCTGGTTTCAACTGGAAGACATTATGTTGAGTGAAAGTAATCAGCAACAAAGGGACAATTACTGTATGAGACCTCTGCGATAAAATCTCAAAAACAGACTTGTGTATAGAAGAAAAGACTCTTTGACAGCTGCAAGGGAGGGGAGGAAGGGAGGGTGAGGGGGGAGGGTTTAGTTTAGATAGTTGCTAGAAATCTAGTTGGGAGAAAGCAGTGATAGCACACATTAGAAACAAGAACAACATTAAGTGGACTTCAGCATAACTTGAGTACTCCTTCCATCTTAACTCAGTACTGCAAGGATAGAGTAGCTGGGGCGGGGGGTGGGGGACCATGCTTTTAGGCGAATTCCAGGCCAATTGGCACAACTAGCGTTTTGCTAAGAGAGCTCTCTGCATCCCACATTGGTGAGTGGTGTCTGGGGTCTTAAAAGCTGCCACACTGCCATCCGAGGACACAGCAAATGGTCCCAACTCAGCAGGAACGGATGCTCACCGAGGACCAAAATGACATGCGGTAAAGACAACCGAGAAGACAGAGAGACCCACAAGAGTGGGTGCCTACATCGACTTGGGACCAGAAGAACCGGATGGTGCCCGGCCACCACCAGTGATAGCCGTGATGGAGCTCACAGAGAGGAGTCTCACTGGCAACACAAGAATAAAAAGGGGTGCATCATGAGATCTCCACTAAAAGACCTCAACTGATGGTCCAGCAGTTTTGGGGTTCCTCTGAGAGCATGGCCCCCAGCCCTGATGCTGCCCTTTCCCGTAAATTATAACAAAGGTCCACTCTTTGGACAGGAATGGATTGGACTTGGTGATGCAGTGACCATATATTGGATGCACTTTATGGTTCTATACATCTATAGGATATCATCTTGCTGACCTCTGGCTGGAGGAAGGGGAGTGGACGGAGAGGAGGGGAAAGGAGGCTGTTGGGAGGATGAGACATGTATGGAGCAGAGAGGAACAGTGTGCAGGTCACCGGACAGGGAGAGTAGTGGAAGCTGCATATAGGTGGGCATGTAAATTTATACATGAATGTACATTTTCACTCAGTTATGTTAAATAAAAATAAAAAAAAAGATAGAACCTAAGTGCCTGGCAACAGATGAAGGAAGAAACAAATGACAATGCACACACATGATGGAATACTACAGATATTGCACTTAACCACCACACCACCAAGGTTTCCAGTAATGGTCATAGCAACAGCAATATGAATAATTAGCTGTTATTAAGCTCACATTTATTCAGCACTTGTCATATCCCAGGTGGCTTAGTGGTTAAGTGGTACAGCTGCTAACCAAAAGGTCAGCTGTTGGAATCCACCAGGTGCTCCTTGGAAACTAGAGGGCGGTTCTGCTGTGTCCTACAGGGTTGCTAAGTGGCAGAATCGACTTGACAGCGTTAGGTTTGGCTTTTGTTGTTGTTATGTCCCAGGCATGGTTCTAAGCCCTTGTCGTTGGGTGTCGTGAGCCTATTTTTGACTCCCACCAACCCCATGGGACCCAGTAGAACTTTATCATAGGATTTTCTAGACTGTCATCTTTATGGGGAAAACCCTGGTGGTATAGTGGTTAAAGTGCCACAGCTGGTAACTGAAAGGTCAGTCGTTTGGATCCACTGAGCACTCCTTGGAACCTGTGGGGTAGTTTCTACCTACTCTGTCCTGTAGGGTCACTGTGAGTCGGAATTCACTCGACAGCAATGGGTTCAGTTTTAGCTCAGTTTTAATCTTTGTAGGAGCAGATGGCCAGGGCTTTCTGCTGCAGACCCACCAGGCTGGTGTTTGAACTACCAGCCTCTTAGTTAGCATTCAAGCACTTTAACCATTGCACTGCTGAGATTCCTTTCTAAGCTCTTAACAATCATTAACTCACCGTTTTTAAGATGTTTAACACAGACACAGCAAGAAATACATTTTACCCTATGACCCATTACATACGTGCGCACGCACACACACGCACACACCAAACACTTGTGGTAGAAGTTCATGATTACTGTGTATGATATACTCTGATTATTTTGTCTTCTATTCTAGGAATCTTCTATAAAGGGAGAATAAATATTTTAGGCCTTACAATCTCTAACAACTACTCAGTTCTGCCATGGTAGCACAAAACCAGCCTGTCGTAGCCATCCAGTACTGCTATAAAGAAATACCGCAAGTGAATGGCTTTAACAAAGAGAAATTTAATCTCTCATACTCTAGCAGGTTTCAAGGACATCATCTTCAGGGGAAGGCTTTCTTTGTGGGCTCTAGAGGAAGAGCCTTGTCATCAGTCTTTCCTTGGTCTGGGAGCATCTCAAGGCAGGAACCTCAGGTCCAAAGGACACAGTCTGCTCCTGGTGCTGCTTTCTTGGTGGCATGAGGTCCCTGGGTCTCTCTGTTTACTTCTGTCTTTTATATTACAAAAGAGATTGGCTTAAGACACAACCTAATTTTGTATATCATCAACATAACTGCTGCCAGTCTGGCTCATTAATGTCATAAAGGTAGAATTTACAACACACAGGAAAATCACACCAGATGAGAAAATAGTGGACAGTCACACGATACTGAGAATCATGGCCCAGCCAAATTGATAACCATATTTTTGGAGGACACAATTCAGTCCATGAATGACCATAGACAAAAAATAAACAGATACTGCGTTTCAATAAGACTTTACAAAAGCAAACCGTAGGCCAGAGTTTGCTGACTCCTGGACTCTGTTTCCGTTTTTTTTTTTTTATAATGTTGGTCATTAAACTAAATTGACACTCAAACGATTATAACCTCACACTTTGAAAAAACTTATCCTCCTAACAACACTATCAGTAAATATCATTAGTCCCATTTTACGGGTGAGAAACTGAGGCACGTGGAAGTTAAGTAACTTGCACAGGGTCATCCAGCTAATAAGAGGTGGAGCTGGTATTGACCGCAGGCAGTCTTGGCTAAGAGACCATCCTCCTAACACCTATTTCCAAAGCACTCAATAAAGATTGCATAGTATTATTATTACTACGGCTGCTGCTGGTACTGCCACTATTAAGTCACAACTTTGAAGGAGCCCAAGCCCACAGCCACTTAAGCGGGTCAGAAACATAAACGGAACCATTTTCTGTTCTTTTCAGGATGATATTGGGATGTACCTTGCTTTCTGTTCAAAGGATTGTGATGCCGTCCAGTGTGTGAACCTCACTTCCCTTGAACTGCACAAATTTTAGACCTATCTTTTCCAAAGCACTTCATGCTCAAAACAAAAAATTTGGAATATACAGACAAAGAGATTTTTCCTAATAGACAAATAGAGTTCTGATTCATTTTTAAAAAAAGCCTTTTTTGGTAAAAACTAGGTGTCCTTTTGAAATAAAATGTTTGCCTGGTAATCTAGAAGAACTATAATCTAGAAAACACCTCACACAGTGTAAGCTGAGATGCTAGGACCATGTGGATGGATGGTGGAGACACTTGCATAGAAAAACTGCTGTCATCTAAGTCAGTCCTCAGTAACTTTCACCAGCAAAATGTGATGCTTCCCAGGTGTCCACATGCTATTTTCTTTACACAGGTTCATCGTCTATCAGGATGATCTTATTTTACAGAATTTTTCTTTGATCTTCTCCTTCCCCTCCATTCAAGAAATACAACCGTATGTCACAAGACCGTTGATCACTTGTCTTCAAGACAAATTTTTGAGTGGCCAGCCATGTGCTGAGACCCACCACCATCCTCCTCCAATTAACAGACTGTCGAAGAATGTGTAATAATTAGGTTACAGGACTGACTGCCAGCCAGGTCCACTGCATCTGCCTAGAGGGGTGGTCCCATTCTCAGCAGCTGCCTCAGAGCCTCTCAGATGAATGTGTGCGTGGGTCCCTGCGCCACCATCCAAACCAAACCCCAAGAAATCTGCAGAGCATTAGGGTATGCTGAAAAAATCTGCAATGCCTGAGTCTAATTAATACCTTCACTGGGAGGGGGCCACCCACAAATGAAGATGACATTCCATCCAGTCCAACCCACAACACCCCCCAACGCCTTTTCCTCCTCCCAGTCCTTCAAACGGAGAGTTACAAAGTGAAATCTGTTTTGGGAACACTTTCCTTGATTTTCTGTTCTGGTTTTAATTGATCTTTTTCTTAAAAAAAAAAAAAAAAAAAAAAAGCAATCCACTTCTACCATTGCTTGTTTGGAAGATTAACCACTGATGATTTTTTTCTTTTTTTAATCCAAAGAATATAGTAAAGAGGCAGAAAGTGATTTTCATGTGAGTGGCATCTCAAAAGTTTTTTGTGGCATCTGATTTTGGATGATCCCACCAGGTTTAACAGAAACAGGTCCCTTGCTTGAGGGTGTCAGGAAGTGGACTGGAGGATGGTGACAATAACCAAGGCCTGTGGAGTGCATGCTACGTGCCAGGCCTGTGGCCAGGTGTTTCACATGGGCTGTTTCCTTTAATTCCCTGTGCGGGTTAGATGGTAGAAAGATCAGAGTGGACTTGAAGGGGTCAGTGGCCTTTTGTTAGCTGAAGAGCTAGGTTTATTTGACTGGGAGACAGGCTGGATCAGACAGAGGCTTCTCCTCTTCAAAGCAGTGTAGGGTGATTTAAGCCAACATACTAAGGCAGTGGGAATCCCCTGGGGATGCAAACAATTAACACACTTTGCTGGTCACTGAGACTTGAGTCTGCCCAGAGGCACCTCATAAGAAAGACCTGGCGATCTACTTTTACAACAATCAGCCATTGAAATCATATGGAGCTCAGTCAGGCTCTGACACACATGGAGTCGCCATGCGTCTAGATGATTCAACAGCCTTAGGTCTGGGTGTTTAATAGCATGTATTAAGGACGTGCTCAGCACTCTGCCTGAGATGGCACTGGGACTTCCGTGTTCTCACTCCAGATGTATTCCACGCTCATTACTGCTGAGTCTCCACCAATTTATCTTTTTGTTTCTCAGCCTTGGGTAAAGTGAGCTGGCCCATGATCACAGTTGGTGCAACTTAACTGTTAGGATAAAGGAGCTTTTCTGGGAATACTCCAGGTTTTTTCACCTCTGAACAGCTAGTTTTTATCAAGTTCATTGAAAAAAAAGGTCCCCACTAACTTAGGTGGCTTAGAACAGTCTAGTAGATAACAAGCAAGCTGATTTTAGGAAAATCTGAAATAACAGAACACTGAAGGGTGTCCTGACAGTCCTCCACAGAAATATTTGGGTATCTTAAAAAAACAAAACAAAAAAACCAATTTTATGATGAATACTTGAGTCCATTCTCCTTTAAAAAAAAAACCCTGGTGGAGGAGTGGGTTAAGTGCTACCACCTACCAAAAGGTCGGCCGTTCAAAACCACCAGGCGCTCCTTGAATACTCTAGGGGGCAGTTGTACTCTGGCCTCTAGGGTCGCCATGAGTCGGATCCTTTAAAAATTTTTTAGAATATTCTGGATAATGCTAAAGGGCACTTTGATCACTGCCTCTGTTTCCTGTTTCCTCCTGTCTGTCCATCACCCAGCTACCAAACTGACTTGATTTTCTTTGTGCCCAGTGAGGTGCTGGCAGGCCTTGGTGGCACACTGGTTAAGTGCTGTGGTTACTACCCAACGGGTTGGCAGTTGAAGGCCACCAGATGTTCTACTCTATCCTATGAGTCGGAATCAACTCAACAGCCTTTGGTTTGGTTTTAGGTTTGGTCTTTCAGAGGTAACCACTGTTCTGGCTCTGAGCATATCCTTTAAGATATGTACAAATGCGTACATGCCCATAACACATTTAGTGTTTTTAATAAATGATAATAATACTCTAACAAGCCCTTGTGGTGCAATGTTTAAGCACTCAGCTGCTAACTTAAAGGCTGGTAGTTCGAACTCACCAGTCAGTGGGAAAAAAGACCTGGTGATCTGCTCCTGTAAAGATTATCCTTGTAAAGGTTACAGCCTAGAAAATGCTATAGGCCAGTTCTGCTCAGTCACATGGCATTGCTGAGTCAAAAATCAACTCGATGGCACCCAGCGACAACAAAGAATACTTTCAGCAATCTTTTTCACTCACTACGTTTTTTTTCTTCAGATGCATGTGATTTACCTTCCCACTGCAGTTTGGTTTTGCATTGAATAAATACATGTATTTTGTTTCTGTAGTCTCCTTAGGCTAGACAGTTAAATTGTTCCTAATCTTATTCTGTTATTTACAAACCCTTCTATAACGAACTTTGCCTCCTGGTTCACATGGATGGGTTTTCTTTGTTTCTCTAGGGCAGGCAATGAAAAGTGGAATTACTGAGTATGTTGCCTTTTATCTTGAATTTCTTTTTTTTTTTTAATGTGAGAGATATATGCATATAGCTTAAAATTCATACGGTTCTACAAAGCAAAGTATGATGAAAAACAGCAGTCCCCAAATGACCTCCCCCACCACCTTTCTTTCTGACCCAAGGCAATGACTTGCAACTCCTGCTGAGCCTTTTGTACTTGACCTCCAAATTTCTGAGTATTTTGCTTTTAAGTTGCTGCATCTTGATTTTTTTTTTCCTTCAGTTTTAGGCATAACCTCTGGCTTCCCAAAATAGAGAATAAGAATTTTTTTTTCTCTCCTTTGCCCCCATGTCACACATAAACTTTCTCTGTATGTCCTCCCAATCTAAACAGACCATTTCAACTATCAGCATATACCATTCGCCTTCTAAAACCAGCTGCCATTATGTTGATTCCAAATTAGGGGGACCTCCATATGCATCAGAGTAGAACTCTGCATCCTAGGGTTTTCAGTGACTGATGTTTTAGAAGCAGAGTGCAGGCCTCTCTTCTGAGACCCCTCTGGTGGGCTTGAACTCCCAGCCTTTCAGTTAGCAGGCGAGCACTTAACTGTTTGCACCACCCAGAAATGTTGGCCGCCTTTTATCGGGATAAATAGTTTTCACAGATACACCGTTTTAGTGTACAATTACTAGTTTTCTTTCTCTGTGTGCTGGCCTGGGAGCCAACGCTTTTCTTTTCTGATTGTTTGGATAGAAGTCCCTTCTTGCTCCATGTCCAGGGCTGGTCTGGGGAGATGACACAAGCAGCCACACCAGAAAGGAATGCGGAATCATACAAAGGTGACATGGGTTGGGTGTGAGTAATGTGTGCAAACATCCCTTAAAACTGTTCTTCAGGCCACACACTGATTCCTTCCCAGGGCCCAGGAAGTTGGTTTTTCTCAGTTCTCTTCATTTTTCAGAGTCCTCCCTGCCCTGCCAGTGGCCAGGGCCAAGTGCTAAGCCCTGGCTATCAGAGCTCTAATAAAGTGTCCCGCCTAATGGCCCTGTTCCTGTTTCTTCACAGTCGTGTGTGTGCAGGCATGTATGTGTGTGTGTGTGTGTGTGTGTGTGTGTGTGTGAAGCTGAAGCTGAGATCACTGGCTACATTTTTTTCTTTGTTTTTTTTTTTTAAGGGTCAGAAAGGGTTTATGTCATTAATTATTTATTTTCATAGTAGAAGTAATACAGCCTTCTGGTGGGACATTCTAACAGGGAGAGAAATGTATGGAGTGAGTGGTACCAGGCCCTTCTCTCCTCTCCCCTCCAGCCACCTCAAACTGACTTCAGAAACAGCACTGTTCTGGAACCAGAGGGTTGTAGTGGTTAACTGACATTGAGCTAGCTGCTGGTGGCCAGGTGCACAGCTGAATGAAACACTGCCTAGTCCTCTGCCATCCCCATCATAGGTGAGGAATTAGATCATGCAAGCTACACAGTTTTCCTTGGCTGATTTCATGGATTGCCAGGCCTTTCTTCCTAGTTCATCTGAGTCTGGAAGCTGTGCTGAAACCTGTCCAGCAGCATAGCGGCTGGAAAGACACTGTTACTGTTGATGTTGCTGTTAGATGCTGTCAAGTTGACTAATAGTGGCCCTCTGTAACAGTAGAACTGCCCTATAGTGCTCCCTCGGCTGTAATCTTTACAGAAGCAGATGGTCAGGTCTTTCTCCCTCAGAGCCAATGGGTGGGTTCAAACAGTCAACCTTTCAGTTAGCAGTGGAGTGCTCAACCATTGCACCACCAAGGAGCCTTCAAAACCAGATTATCTGAGTTCAGATATTGACAGTTTCCAGCTTTGAGACCTTGAACAAGTTTCCTAACCTTTGTGGGTCTCAGTTTTGTGACCTTGGGCAACTTAACTAACTTTTGCGGGTCTCAGTTTCCTCATCTGTAAAATGGGAGAATACTAGTACTTACCTCGTGGAGCTTTGTGGAGATTAAATGAATTAATACTTGTTAAGTGGTACAGAGAAAGCACTTAACAGGTATTAGCCAGGAATACTATTAATCAAACCCCCGAAACCAAACATGTTGCCATCATTTCCAACTTAGAGCAACACCATGTGTTGTTGGAGTAGAAGAACACACCATAGGGCTCCAGTGGCTGTAATGGGGTTGCCATGAGTCAGGTTAATCTTAGAGAAGTAGATTATCAGGCCTCTCTTCCATGGCACTGGATGCATTCAAACTGCCAACCTTTCTGGTAATAACAGAGTGCAAAACTGTTGGCACCACCCAGGAAGCTTTATATTGTTAATAGTGTGTTGTATGTATCTGTAGAGTGACACTGTCTGCTCAGACACCTGAGGAAGTTAAACATGCCTGGTGCCTGGACTCCACCCTCAGCAATTCTGACTTTTTCTGGGGTGCGGCCTAGGTTTTAGGACATTTAAAAAGCTCCCCAGAGCATGATGATGTACAGGAAGGGCTGAGAACCCTTGTGCTACATATTTTCTATGTGTATCAGTTGGCTTGGGCAGGGTTGTGCTGCAGTAACAAACATCCCCAAAATCTGAGGAGCAAACAGAATGACCAGAGACTGGAAATAATGAAACATTCACACAGTCTAAAGAACAAAACCAATGTCGCTGAACAACTAGTGTCAAAACTGTTGAATGGGAGAAAACCCAACCTGTTCTGTAAACCTTCACCAAAAACACAATGAAATACCAGGCCCAACGATTAATCCTGTGACCTTAATTGTTCTAAGTGCTACATACCTCATTGCTAAATATCACTGTGGTCACTTTCAAAGTATTCACTCCCTGTGGGAAGCTAAGCACCAACACCAGTGCCTAGTTTACCCTTCAAAGAAACCTTGGAACTCTTTCTAGAATGGCCATTGTGCACGGTGGCACAGTGGCAAGCTCATGAATTTAATTGTTTAGTTTTTTTTGTAAGGGGGTTTTAGCCAGTAAAGAAACAACGGTATTGAAACACCCTCCCTACACACCTGATCTGGCCCCTAATGACTTTTTTCTTTACCCAAAGATAAAGGAAATATTGAAAGGAGGACATTTGGATGACATTCAGGACGTCAAGGGTAATACCACAACAGCTCTAGTGGCCATTCCAGAAAGAGTTCCAAAATTGCCGTGAAGGATGGATTAGGCCTCAGTGTCAGTGCATAGCTTCCCAAGGGAAGTACCACTTCAGAGGTGACCGTGGTGATACTCAGCAATGAGACATGTAGCACTTTTTCTAGGATGAGTTTGCGAACTTAATTGGCAGTCCTCATATGGGGGAAAAATTAGGGACCTTACGACAATAAAAATTTTTTTTCTTATCTGTGGTATGTGTCTATCAAGAAACCCCAGTGGTGCAGCCGTTAAAAATCTGAACTGCTCCCAGTCATTTACCCAGAGTTTCTACTGTTTTCCATGAAATCTTCCAGCGCTCCCTGAAATCAAAAAGGGCCAGAGGAGACCCCGGGATACAGATTTCAAAGATGCTTTCCTTCATTGTGGCCATTCCTTGTCTTTGTAACACCAACCACAGCTGGAATTCCAGGGGCAGTTTAGGGCACATTTAGAAGACCAAGGGGAGTCAGCATAAAAGGTGAAACATTAGAGGTGGCATCGCAGAAGCTGAGCAGCATTAGTGCTCGGATCCCACACCGAGACAGAGCTCGGGCCCGCCCGCGCCGTGCAGAAGGACCACACCTGTCCTTGAGAGGTGGGGCGGGAGGCAAGGAGGCAGAGCTGGCGGAAGCTCCCACTTGAGTGTGTTGTCCCCCTTCTTTCTGACAGGACACCACGACGTCCGTGCGCATCGGCCTGATGATGGAAGAGATGATCTTCAATCTCGCAGACACCCATCTGTTCTTTAATGACCTGGAGGTTTGGTACTGCTTCCTTCGTCTCATACGTTCAGTGCTTAATCACCTGCAGCTGGTTTCGGGGAGAACGATGCTGCCTTTTCTTCTTCTTCTTCTTTTTTTTCTTCTTTTGGTGGCTTGAAACTTTTTCTGGCAGCCCCCAGTAAGGCCTGAAACTGTGGCTAGAGACAACTTATTGGAAACATACTTGGTTGGCTTGTCTCCCCAGATCCTCGTAGCTTTTCTCTCTGCTGTAGTGAGGATGTCCACCGGCGATTTGCCTACTAATCCAATCAGGGCTTTATAGTTTCTTCCTCTCGAAATTTACTATTTAATAAGTTTATTATGGTAAATTAGTGCAGATCCTCCTGGGTCAGGAATAATTAGCAGTAGGCCGAGATGGAAGCTTTTAAAAACAACTTGCATTCCCTTGAAAGCACATTTTACAAAGAGAGAGAGAGAGAGACAGCCGAGCAGGAGACTGTGCTTATTTAAAGTATCTGCGTCTGTGCCCCTAAAGCAAGCTATGAGGGAGGTAGGAAGGGGGAGGGGAGGGAGGGCAGCTTCAGAAATCAGTTTAACTCGTTTGTTTATCCCCAGCCTCTGCTGGAAATATTTCACATGGAAAACATAGATAAAATAGGACTCTTAAAGCAAAGGTAAACGAATAAAAAACTGTACAATGAATCAAGAGTTGTACCAGAAATCTTGCACTCAGGCTAATGAGTGCAGTCAAGTTCACAGTCAATGTCTGAGCTTCCTAGTAGCCAAAAGCCAGTAAAAAACAGTTGATGTCCACACAATTTGAACTCACAGCAACCTCACATGTGTCAGAGAGGACTGTGCTCCCCAGGGTTTGAAATGAAATAGCTAGGTTGTTTTTTTTTCTGGAATTAGATAGGCAGGCCTTTCTTCCCAAGCTCCTCTGAGTGAACTGGAACCTGCAAACTTTGGGTTGGCAACTCAGCACATTAATCATCTGCACCACCCAGGGACTCCTGAGAGCCAAAACCAGGGGGAAAAGATGATGAGAGGGTTTTATGAAAGAGATGAAAGAGCAAGCAGATTTCTCCAAGGTGGTGAAGACTTTCCAAATGATAAGAGGATTCATGTGAGCATCTTCTGTGGTTGTAAATTATCTTTGCCTTATACTGGATGAAGAACAGATTGTAAAAGAAAGGCAACCTAATATACAACTGTATGTGAAGGCACAATTCTATGTCCCCAGCAAGGAATTTTCTTTTTTTCCCCATAGAATCTAGAAAATTTCTGGGGACTAAACTATGAAGGACAAATACAAATACTGTGAATTCTATTGTGTCCTGGCTAGGCCCAGGCAACAGTAATGTGTAACATCAGGAAAAAACAATTGGCTTTTCTTTCTGGTCGGCAAGCCTGGAGTTCCAGTGGGGGATGTCCTTGCTGAAGGAACCAATCTTGTATTCTGTCCAGTCAAGGCAAGCCATCACGCCTTCTTTCTCCCACTTCCGAAATGTACTTCATGTTCTCTGTTTCAAATAGAAGATCTGGGTAGAAATCTAGAGGAGAGCTTTGGAGTGGCAGAGAACACTCCTAGCATCAAAGTCTGTCTCTTTAGGCAGAAGCAGTCTGCAGGCGTTGTTTTCAGGCCCCTCTGATGGCTGGCAGAAAGGAGAAAGAGGTAGCTCACGGGTTTGTTCTGGTTAAAGCCATGCCTGTTTATGGAACCTAATGTCGCAGTCAGGAAATCCTGGTGGTGTCGTGGCTAAGCGCTACAGCTGCTAACCAAAAGGTCGGCACTTCAGATCCACCAGGCGTTCCTTGGAACTCGACGGGGCAGTTCTACTCTGTCCTCTAGGGTCACTGTGACTTGGAATCAGCTAGGGCAGTGGGTTTGGTTTGACTTTTTAACAGAGTAGTTAAGAGTCTCTTGGTAGTGCAAGCAGCATGTTCAGCTACTAACTGAAAGGTTGGCTGTTCCAGTCCATCCAATGGCACTTCAGAAGAAAAGCCTGGTGATCCGTTTCTAAGAATCCACCACTGAAAACCCTATAGAGCACAGTTCTGCTCTGACACACACGGGGAGGTCATGAGTCTGAGTTGAGTTGAGGGCAGCTGGGTCCTCGTGTTGTTTTTAACGCAGTAGTCAAGACTGTTGATTGCCAATATCAAATCCCAACTCAAAGTTGCTCTAGCCAAAAATAGAAACATTGGCCTTACAGTTGAAAAGTCCAAGGCAGATTTAGATTTTGCCTGTCTCCCCTGTAGCATGTTAGTTCTGTAACAGCAGAGAGTGTGTCTGCCTGATTCACCCTAAATCGCAGCATCCAGGCAGTAAACAACCAGCCACATCGATAAACAGGAGTTTGTGCTAGTGAGAAAGATGTGAAGATGAGGAAAACAGAAGCTAAAGCAAGTGTTAGAAGGGACAGGAGGGACATCTCAACCCAATATTGCAAGGGCAGCGTAGCTGGGGCGGGGGGCCAGGGACCATGCTCTCAGGAGAAATCGAGGCCAGTTGGCACAGCTAGGGTTTTGCTAATGAGGACTCTCCACATCCCACATTGGTGAGTGGCATCTGGGGTCTTAAAAGCTGCCAAGCTACCATCTGAGGGTACAACAAGTGGTCCCAGCTTCGCAGGAACGGATGATCACCGAGGTCTATAACGACATGGGGGAAAGAAAACCCAGAAGACAGAGAGACCCACCTGAGTGAGTGTCTACATCGACTTGTGATTGGAAGAACCAGATGGTGCCTGGCCACCACCAGTGATAGCCACGATGGTGCTCACAAAGTTGAGTATCACTGGCAATACAAGAATAAATAGGGGTGCACTCTAAAATCTCCACTAAAAGACTGCAATTGATGGTCCAGGGGCTTCGGGGTTCTGGGAGCATGGCCTCTGGCCCTGATGCTGCCTCTGTCCGTAAATCATAATGAAGGTCAACTTTTCGGACAACAATGGATTGGACTTGGCGACGCAGAGTGACCATATTTTGTGGACACTTCATGAGTTGGATCCGACTCGACGGCACTCGGCATCTATAGTTGTAGGCATCTATAGGATGTTGTCCTGCTGACTTCATACTGGAGGAAGAGGAGTGAGTGGAGAGGAGAAGATTGGAGACTGTTGGGAGGATAGAACATGTATGGAGCAGCGAGGAAGAATGTGCTGTCAGTTTGCAGGGAAAGCAGTGGAAGCTGCATATAGGCAAGCATGCAAATTTATATGGGAATGTATATTCTCATTCAATCATAATTTTAAAAAAAAAGAAGGGAAAGGAGGGAACAGCATTCTCGAAGGTGGTCAGGTAAGGCCTCTTGCGGAGGTGCCCAAATGACAAGGAACCAGCCAGGTGGCAATCTGGACAGATGGGATCAGCAAGTGCAAAGGCCCTGTGGTGAGAACAAGTATAACATGACCAAGGATCAGCGAGGAGGCCAGGGTGGCTAGAGTGAATAAGAAAAAGAGCAGGGCAGGCAGAAGACATGAGTCTAGACATGAGGACATGGGCCAGACTGGGGCTAGAAATCAGAGGTGATTTCTACATGCATGAACACGCATGGGACAAGGGAGCAACTAACAGGAAAAACTGCACAATCTGGTTATATTTTCAGAAGACCTCTCTGCCGGCTGCAGAAAGTAGGCAGTAGGAGACAGGGAGAGTCACAAAGAGGCTGCTGCAACCATCCAAGCAAGAGATGAAAAGCGAGTTGGATCCAGGTGGCCAGAAGGTGTGAGAATCAAAAGGGTGGTAAATGACCTGTTGATGGACAGGATGTGAGGGCTGAGAGAAAGAGTCCAGAGAAATGCCTAGATTTTGCCTGACCAAAATGGTACCATCTAGGGGAGGAGCAAGTATTATAAATTTAATCATGTACCCCAACAACATGTTTAACTAGTGTAGCCCTAAACTTTGTCCCTGTGGATGCAGTCCCATTTGGAAATCGGATTTTCTTTGTTAGGTGAACGAGGCCATATCAGTAGACTGTGTCCTAATCCTGATCATCTTTGAGGCAGAAACAGAGTAGATGAGGCACAGAAGCCAGCACACAGGGCAAAGATGCCACATAGAGACCACCAAGGAATAGGGGAACGCTGGGGCCAGGGAAGCAACGACACGGACTTCCTCCCAGAGCCAGCAGACAGAGAACCTTCCTCTAGAGTTGGTGCCCTGAATTGGGACTCCTAGCCTCCTGTCTTATTTCTCCTTCAGCAATGCTAGGAAGCTAAGATAAGCAGCCACGCAGTGAGGGAAGCCATCCTTCTCTCTGGGGCGTGCTGGATTTCAGGTGTCTGAGACGTCTCCAGTGGAGATGTCACAGAGGCCGCAGATAGCAGGTGGAAACCCACGCGCAGTAAACACACCGGCCAGTAGGAGGCGCTGTGTCGGCCTGGGTTGAGTCCCCGGCTCAGAGCCAGTCTTTCGCAGGATTTGTGTGTGTTTCCCGCGGATGTCTTCAGAGTCTCGCCCCCACCGCTGTTTTCACTGCCCTGAAGTCGCACCTTAATTACCAGCTGGAGCTACTCAGGGAGCCAGTTTGTTTTTGTTCTCTAAATTTTTTTCAAAAACGTCCCTCATGCCAGAAGCCCCCAGGGCACCTCAGCAGAATGAAAACCATGCTTCAGGACGGAGAAGTTGAAACTCACACAACTGAAAACACATTGTTTGTGGGTCCGAGGCAGCCCCTGTGAAAATCTCATGAGCAGCCTCCTGTCGCCACCCCCAGAGAAAGGCCACTCGGGGTGGCGGTGAGGGCTTAAATCATAGCGGCATTCAGATGGTTTGGAACTGGAGAAGGCCAGTGCGACATAGGATCTGGAGTCCGAGACCCAGCTCCCGCGCAGACAAGGTCAGACGCCTTCCTCCGGGGAGTCAGCCACGCTACTCTCAGTAGAAAGGGGTCCTTCTCACGTTCTATGTTCTTTGGGAACTGCCATATTTTATGCAAATAACCTGCGTCTTTGAATGGTTTGGTTGCCAGTGCGTTTTTGCTCCTACCACCCCAGGGATGTCATAGTGCTATGCTAATTTTTTTTTTTTTTTTTGCAACATGTTAATAAAAAAAAGGCATAGCAGCCCTACTGAAAATACCTTGCAGGAGAGCTTGGTTGGCAAACACACAGAAAGTGCACGTTATTTGCATGAAATGCGGTACTACCCTTTGCCAGGCCTTGGTGGCAGAAACGGTTGAGTGCTCATTTGCTAACCAAAAGGTTAGTGGTTCAAATCCACCAGTCACTCTGCGGGAGAAAAATTGGTGATCTGCTCCTGTAAAGATTACAGCCTAGGAAAGCCTGTGGGGCAGTACTACTCTACTGCATAGGATGGCTAACAGCTGGAATCAACTCACGGGCACCCAGCAGCACCAACAGTCTGCTTCTTGTTCAGCAGCAAACAAGATACTCGAGACCCTCCAGTGGGAAAGGCAGACCATAAACAACTGAATAGATAATACAGTGTCAGATAAAATGCTCCGAGAGAGACAGTCAGTGGGAGATGCTCTCAGGGGCTCTTGTTTAACTTGGTCTAACCAGCTGAAGCCTTTCAGCTATCTGAGCCAGACACGTGATGGAAGTGAGGAAGAGGACCAAGTGAGGAAGTACATCTGGGGAAGCATGGTCTGGGAAAAAGGAATGGCAGTGCAAAGGCCCTGAGGCACCGTCAAGGTTGGCAAGTTGCAGGGCCGGTTCCTCTAGGAAGAGACCATTGTTGCTGAAGCAGAGGAGGCAGAAAAAGGTGTGATGGTCAGTGAGGGGGTAACAGCAGCTTTTGAGGGCAGGGAGGGGGCATTGGGCTATCCTAAGGCTTCAGATGATATTCTAAGGGTGACAAGAAGCTATGGAGCGTTTGGAACAGTGGAGTGCCGTGATAATGACTTTGGGTCCCAGAGGCGCCCTCTGGCTGCTGATTGCAGAACAGGCCAAAAGGGCAAGAGGGGAAGATACCTGTGTTAGATTGGTGTGTCTCAAACTGCTCAGTTTAGCCTATTAAAAAATAATGGAGATTGTTTAGAGTTGTTATTATTGTTGTTTTTATTAGTAAGGTCACTGGAAATTATAAGAAAAAAATTAAACCCACCATCTAACAAAAGTCAAACCAAACCCATTAGCTGTCAAGTCAGTCCCAACTCGCAGCAATCCTACAGGACAGAGTAAAACTGCTCCACAGGGTTTCCAAGGCTGTAATCTTTACAGAAACAGACTGCTACATCTTTCTCATATTCCGCAGCTAGTAGGTTCTAACCACCAACCTTTCGACCACCAACCTTTTAATTAGAAGCCAAGCGCTTCACTACTGCGTCACTGGGGCTGCTTTTACCATCCACCAAAACTAAAACCAAAAACATTGCTATTGAGTCAGTTTTGACTCATAGCAACCATATAGGGCAGGATATAACTTCCCCACATGGTTTCCAAGGCTGTGATCTTTATGGAAGCAGACTGACACATCTGTCTCCTGCAGAAAAGCTGATGAGTTCGAACTGCCTAGCTTTTGGTTAGCAGCCAAGTACTGAACCACTGCACCAACAAATGTCCCATCTATAGGCACTGTTAATAAAAGAAAGAGTAAACTCATAAATTCACAAAAGAAAGAATATGCTAATGATTAAAAAACAAACAAACAACTACACACACTAAAAGAATACCACCACATCCTTAAAGATACCCTTTTAAGTAGCATCACTGTACCTCAGTTTTCTCATTTGTAATGTGGGAGCAGTAATAATATCAGCCTCAGGTTGCATATTAAGGTACAGGTGAGATCAGTAATTTAGCAGTGATGCTCTGCCTACGCAAAGCTGAATGAGCAAGCATCATTTTAAGCTCTTTGCATATACTAATCATCTGACAACCCCTTTATGGATGAAGAAACTGAGGCACAGTGTACGTAGGCTTTGTGTTATGCTTTACTTTAGGGGTCGTGTTATTTTAACTATTTGGATTAGTGTTAGGGTTAGGGTTTGAACTCAGGTTCGGGTAATGTTTAGTGCTACAGTTGTAATTAGGGTTGTGTCTGGCATTAGTTCATGGGTCACAGGTCATGGGTTTAGGCTAGGATTATGCTTAAAGATAAGGTTAGGGCTTGGTTTAGAGCTAGTGATAGGGTTCTGTTTAGGCTAAGAGTAGGGTTAGAACTTGGTTATGGTTCAACCCAAGCCTATTACCGCCGAGTTGATTCTGACTCATAGGAACCCTATAGGACAGAGTAGAACTGTTCCATAGAGTTTCCAAGGAGTGCCTGGCAGATTTGAACTGCCAGCCTTCTGGATAGCAGCTGTAGCACTTAACCACCATGCCACCAGGGTTTCCTGGTTGTGGTTAAGACTGGGATTATTGGGTAAGAGTGAAGGGTCAGTGAATAGTGTTAGGGCTAGGGTTAGTGTTACTGGTAAGACTAGTGGTAGGGGTAGGGGTAGGACTGGGGTAGTGATCTGATTAGTATCAACCACTGAGTAGGAGCCTTGGTGTCACAATGGTTAGGAGCTCTCATGCTAACCAAGAGGTGGGCAGTTTGAATCGACCAGCTACTCCTTGGAAAATCCTAAAGGGGCAGCTCTACTCTGCCCTATAGGGTCACTATGAGTCAGAATTAACTCAACATAAAGGCTTTGGTTTTTTGGTTTTAAGGGTTAGAGTTAGTGTTTCAACTGGGTTTAAGGTTATGATTATATGACAGGTACTGTTAGTGTTAAGATTAGAGTTAGTGGTAAGTTTAGTGTTAAACTTAAGATGTGATTTAGCATTAGGGTTTGTCAGAAAAAAAAAGAAACCAAGTCACAGAGAGGTTAAGTTTCTTCTGTGTACTAAGTAAATAAAGCCCTTGACAGGTGCCTGGCCCTGCAAAAGGCCTACCAGTGCTGATGCTGGCAGAGTGCCTGGTATACAGTCAGCACTCAAGAACAGCAGCTAAGAGTGCATCTGCCACTTGTAAGCAGACCTACAAGGTTGCCAGTAGTTGGTCCTGTGCCCCAGAGCAGTGAAGGTGCTTCTTATCACGCCTTAGAAACACCCTGAAGAGCGGGAGTCACTAGAAACCAAGTCCAGCATCCAGATCTGAGACAGCCTTCCCTGAGCATTTCTGCCTGGACCTATGGGCCTCTGCCTGTGTCAGCCTCAGGGGCCGGAGAGTCCTTGCCTGTAGATAACTACAACCTCCCTGGGGAAGGAAACCTTGTCAGCCTAGTGTAGCTAGCTTTCCAGGGAGGGTGGTGAGACCTGCCTGCATGCCTGGCCCAGAGTGGGCACGTGGTAGATGCTCTCTGAAATGACTGCTGTGTGTACAAGAAGCAGAGGCTGAGCTGCACCCTACCCCCTCCAGTGGACCTGCATCAGAGCCAGTATGGGGAGATGGTTCAGAACACAGACTCTGGGGCCAGGTGGCCTCGGTTCAGATTCCAGCTCTGTACTTGGAGGCTGAGTGACCTCAGGTAAATTCCTTAATCTCTCTGTGCCTAATTGGCCTCATCTGCAAAATGGGAGTAATAATATTACTGTGGGATTTGAACGTAGTGATGTATATAAAACACTTAGAACTTAAGTATTATGTAATCGATTGTTATCAGTATTATTATCTGCATATCAAAATGCCAGATAAGTACTGCATGTTTATTATATGCCAGGCGTTAAGGCCTTTGTACATTAATTTATTTGACCTCACAAAAACCACAGACAGCACCAAGAGGTTAACTTGCCCAGCGGTTCACATCAGTTAAGTTCTTACTGTTTTCCAGGCATTTCACATGCTTTTTCATCTCATTGAATCCTTACAAGACTGCAGGGATATAGTTTTTATCCCCATTTTACGGATGAGGAGACTGAGGCCAGAGAGGTGACATTTCCAAGGTCACACCACTAGTAAGAGTAGTGTAGAGATTTGAATCCAAGCCAAGCCATCTTCTAGGCTACGATGTGGGTGGAAGGTATCCCTGGCATGGTTCAAGGCTAGCCAGGAAATTGATTGGGCTAGGAGAGAAAAAAACCCAAAATAAATCTGTTGCCATCAAGTCTATTCCAACTCATAGTAGCTCTACAGGACAAGGTAGCACTGGCCCACTGGGTTTCTAAGGAGCAGCTGGTAGATTTGAACTGCCAACCTTTTGATTAGCAGACAAGCTGTTAACCACTGCACCACCAGGGCTCCTGGAGAAACAAGGGGGTAGCAATTCAAGATAGTGTTGCCAAAATCTCAGAAAGGACCTCACGGAAGGGACTGAGAAGTCGCTGGCTGAATCTGCAATCAGGGTAGAGTGTGGCTGCTGGCCTGCCACCGGGCCTGATTGCTAGCGTCTGATTTACGGTTGTGCAGGCGCTATCAGGGAGAATAATATTTCACTGTGTCAGCACCGAGCTGCTCTCCAGGGCGTCCTGCCCAGCCAACCGTTAATACAATGCGGGCTGTGGCCTCTTTAGTGCTCTTTAGATAAGTTAAACATTTAGACGGCCCAAGAAAGATGGCTGGGCTTTCCTCCCTGGGAGCGGACCCGTCTCTGGCTCGTCCAGAGGCAGCACGAATTGACCTCCCTTCAAGAACATTCTTGCCATGCTGAAGGACAGCTGAGGAGTTCGGTTGGGCTCTGAACTGAGTCTCTTTTTAGCTAAAGCAAATTTGTCAACCATTTCCTCTCGGAATCTGTGTCTCCGGGCCGCCAAAAACAAAAAGTGATGAGGACGAACCACAGTCGGGCATTTAGGGAAACCCCAGCTGTCACCAGATTCATCAGAAGGGAGTTGACTGTTTGGAGATGAGCTGTGATGAGGATATGAGTATCAGAACCTGTGGTTTCTGCAGCTGCAGCTTCCTTCAAAGAGATGTTTACAGCCTTAAAATACATTTGTTAGAAGAACAGGAAAATTAAACTGATTATTGAAAGGAAAACATGGTGGTATAGTGGTTAAGTGCTATGGCTGTTAACCAAAGGGTCAGCAGTTCGAATCCACCAGGCACCCCTTGAAAGCTCTATGAGGCAGTTCTACTCTGCCTTATAGGGTTGCTGTGAGTTGGAATCAACTCAATGGTAATGGGTTATTTTGTTGTTTAGGTGAGTTTTTTTTCTTTTTTTTTGGTTATTGAAAAGGAGTACTGGTGGTGCAGTGATGAAGCACTCGGGTGCTAACCATTGAGAAGTTCAAATTTACCACCTAATCTGCAGGAGAAAGATGTACCAGTTTACTGCCTAAAGATTACAGCCTTGCAAACCTATGGGGCCGTTCTCCTTTGTTCTCTAGGGATATTATGAGTTAGAAGGGACTCTGCAGCAACAGGTTAGGGTCATTGAAAAGGCCGGTAAAGTAGGTAAGTCTTTGGCAAATACAGTCAAGGGGGGATAAAAAAGGGGAAAACATCTGGATTAAAAAGGTTGATATTATTACAGATCCAGAGAAGGTTTGTTTCTTTTGATTATGAGAATGCAATGGTAAATGTTATACCAGTAACTTTGAAAGCCTAGTTGAGGTTGACACTTTTTTCACAAAAATACAAACTACCAAAGGGGTAAAATATACGTGAAATATAAAATAATATAAATAAGTGTTGGAGAGGCTGTGGAGAGACTAGAACACTTATGCACTACTAGCGGGAATGTCAAATGGTACAACCACTTTGAAAACCGATTTGGTGCTTCGTTTGTTTTTGTTGTTGTTAGGCGCCATCAAGTTAGCTCTGACTCATAGCGACCCTGTGAACAACAAACGAAATACTGCCCAGTCTTGCACCATGTCCACCATCATTTTTATGCTTAAACCCATTGTTCTGGCCACTATGTCAACCCATCTCGTCAAGGGTTTTCGTCTTTTTCACTGACCCCACACTCTACCAAGCGTGACGTCCTTCTTCAGGGACTGATCTTTCTTCACAACATGTCCAAAGTATGTAAGATGCAGTCTTGCCATCTTCTCTTCCAAGGAGCACTCTGGTTATACTTCTTCCCCAACAGATCTGTTTGTTCTTTTGATGGTGCGTACATTCAACATTCTTCTCCAGCACCATATTTCAAAGGTGCTTCCTTAGAAAGTTAGAAATAGAAGTATCATATGATCCAGCAATCTCACCGTTCAGAATGCACCCTAGAGAAATAAGACCACTCACAGAAATACATACATACACACCCACTTTCCTTGCAGTACTGTTCAGTGTAGCCAAAAGATGTAAATGACTTAGATGGCCGTCAACAAATGGATAAACAAATTACACTACATACACACAATGGAATACTATACAACAATAAACAGCAGTGATGAATCCACAGAACATCTCCCAACCTGGGTAAATCTGGAGGGCATTAGGCTGAGTGACATTAGTTAGCTGTAAAAGGACAAATATTGTGAGGCTGCTGTTATAAGAACTCAAGAAAAGGTTTAAACACAGAAGAAAACATGCTCTGATGGTTAAAAGGGTGAACAGGGAGGAAGAAGGAGATTCACTAACTAGATAGCAGACCCAAGCTCTGGTGGCATAGTGGTTCAGTGCTGTAGCTGCTAACCAAAAGATCAGCGGTTCAAATCCTCCAGGCACTCCTTGGAAACTCTATGGGGCAGTTCTGCTGTGTCCTCTAGAGTTGCTGTGAGTCAGAATTGACCCAACAGCAGTGGGTTTAGTTTGGAGTTTTAGATAGTAGGCAGGAATTGTATCAGGTAACTAGTAAGTACAACACACAGCACAGGGGAAGTCAGCCCAGCTGGACTGAACCAAAAGCTAAGAAGTTCTTTGAACACAACCAAACACTATGAGGAACCGAATAGCAGGGACTGTAGTCTGGGGACCATAGTTTAGAGAAACATCTACGTCAACTGGCTTAACAAGGTTTATTAAGAAAATGTTTTACATCCCACTCTGGTGAGTGGCATCTGGAGTCTTAAAAGCTTGTGCACAGCCATCTAAGATGCACTAATTGGTCCCAACTCACTCGGAGCAAACGAAAAGGAAGAACACCAAAGGCACAAGGAAAATATTAACCCAAGAAACTTCTGGCTGTGTAACAAGAAACTAAGTAAAACAGAGACAAATGTCAGTCCTGGAACCCAGAATGAAGAGATAAAGAACTCAGGCACACACTGAATGGAGTAAGAAAACTGTCAGAGAACAGAGAAGAGATACAAGCAGAAGCTCCCTATTAGCTAACACACAACATGGATTTGCCATCTGAGACTCTGCTGGGAGACTGGCAGACAAGTTGCACTGGGAAAGCAGCTTCACAGAAATCCCAGCAGGAGACACCCTCCCACCCACCACCCACCCTCCCCACCGCTAGTCATCTCACCGCAGCTCTACCTCCATCCCTTCCTGGCTAGCTGCCTTGCCCCTGCTGGCCAGGCAATGCAGCATTCATAATGCTTGGATTTGCCCTACCTTCATCCGAGGTCCATGGACGGGAATTTCGCCAAAGCAGCTTCAGGGACCCTGACAGGACACAGATCACCCAGTAGCCAGCGATACAGGGTTTCCTAACCTACACCCTTCCCCTGCCCAACCTACTCATCAAAATAAAAAAGAAAAGAAAAGTCTCAATAAAAAACAAAATCTGCAAAAAGAAATCCACAAACAAAAGGGATTCAATGCAGAAAAGTTAGAGGAACAAAGAAAATGTCCGCACTGCACACACAAAAAAGCATTACAAAATGACAATAAACTCACACCTATCAATAATCACACTGAATGTAAATAGCCTAAGTGAACCCATAAAGAGACACACTTCCTTGTCACCAACTTTCCGGTCATGTTCCTCCCAAGTCCCTGACCATCCAGCCAAACCATTGGCCACAGACCATGAATCAGTGTACAGTCAACACATCTGGTCATTTCTCCTTCCAAAGTGAACAACCTCAGCTGGATGCACTGTTCAAAGTGATGCCCATTCAAGGATTTTCCTTCATCATTGTCCTTCAGAGAGGTCACAGGAATGGAGCTGCTGGGCTGCTGCTGCCCACTTTGGGATGGTGCCTACCTTTCACCTAGAACCATCTGTAAACCTCAATAAACGGACCACAAGGAACTCCCCTGAAGCCGTAGGTGCAGACGAGGAGAGGGCAGGTAACATAAGAGGAGACGAGACCGAGGATGGGCACTTGGGCCACTTCCTCATGCAGCTTACGTGTGTCTTCAGGTCCTGCGGGAGCCCAGTCTCATATGTACCACTTCCATTTACTGATGAAGTCCTACTATGCATGTGCAACTTTACAACTCTGTCAGACAACAACCGGCTTAGGCCACCTGGTGACTATGTAGCCCATGGTTAAGAGTTCAGTCTTGACTAAGGCCCAGTGGCAAGCCACATGTGTTTCTCAGGCGAGTCGTTATCTGCAGAGGATGGCAGGGCTTTGCTCTAAAATCTTAAGGATCTGTGTTACGATTCACAAATAGGGTCCTGCCAGAGACTCCAAATAGCATCTGCATCTGCCTGTGACGCTTCACGCAGCATTGTTTGGATCAGCCTAATCCCGTGGCCCAAGTGGCAGAGTGACTTGCACAGCAGCCTGAGTTTTTGCAGGGCCTTCTTCCATTCTGGGCCCCTCTCAGAACGAGCAGCGTCTCAAATTGCTTGATAAACAGGCTGAGGGATGTGTTCCCTCTAAAATCCGGAGAGGCCTATGTGGTGTGTCTCCATTTTAGTTGTAGGGGGAGGCAGATTAACAACTCGTCCTTTGCATTACAAGGAATGCTTTGACATACGCCATACCGCTGGACTCCTCGAAATTCCCCTGAGGTGGAAGGTACCTGAATTTTCCTTGCATTCATTTCTTTCAAGGCACAAGTGACAATGTTGAGGTCTTTCATGTAGCACTTGAGCTATGATTCTGAAGCACCGAGTTCATCTCTTTCTCTCATTACTTTGTCCAACAAATGTAGGGCCAACCAACCAGCTTCCGTACACTTCTCACATTGACAAAACTGTGGAAGACTATCAAACGTGGGCTCACCCAGAGCCTTGTTTCTTACCGGTACTTTCTTTGTGGTGGCGTCTTACATATGGATACTACCACTTCACACCATGAATTCGCAACACCCTCTTGGCTATTGGAAGCAGAGTCATCAGGACATGTTAAATTTATCAGATCTGAGAACCTTAAAAAGCCCACGCTTACAATTTTGTTTCTCTGTAACCACTCTCAGCACCAGCTGTCTTAGACAAGGTTGTCTAGATAAGCAAAACCAGTGACGTGTATCTACAGAGAGAGCTTTATCTCAAGGAAATAGCGTCACTGTGAGTCAGAATCAACTCATCAGCAATGGGTTTGGTTTTTTGGCTTTTAGCTAATAGTAATATATCAATATTGGTTTATTAGTTGTACAGATACCACCCACTGGTGTCAGACATTAACAACAGGGACAACACATAAGGTACGTGAGAACTCTGTATCATCTTCACAGCTTTTCTGTAAATCAAAACCTATTCCAAAATAAAAAAGTGTATTTAAAAAAAGCTGAAGACTCAAAGGTGTTAAGTGAGTTGCCCCAAGGTCACACACCTTGAAAAGGGCAGGGCTGGGATTGGAGCCCTAAGATGTCTTAATGCACAGCTTCTTGAAATGTCCCCAACTTTGGACTGACAATTGTATGTTTCTGCTTTGCTTCTAAATGCCCTTGTCAGCAGGACTGACCTCCGTGCACCTCTCTCCAGTGGTCAGCCCTGTTCAGTTTGGCCATTGCTGTGACAGGCAGAGAGTCTGGGGCTATGGAATGACAACAAGCAATAAGTGGGATGGTAATAGCAAACCTCTGCCATACGTGGTGGTTTCTACAGGCCAGGCCTTCTGCTAAGTGCCGTACCTGCATTAATTCCCTTCAGGGCAGTGAGCGCATTGTTGTTAACTGCCATCAAGTCAGCACCAATTCGTAACAACCCCATGCACAATGAAACGAAACACTGCCCACTCCTGTGACATCCCACAGTTAGCTGCAGTTTGAACCATGGTGAGCAGCGAATGGAGTTTTCACTGGTTGATTTTCCAAAGTAGATTACCAGGCTCTTCTTCCTAGAAGTTACTGTTAATTAACTCAGTTATAGATGAGGAGGCTGAGGCTCAGAGATTCAATATATTATCCTGGGTCATTCAGTTAGTAAGAAGCAGAGCCAGAATTTGAATCCAGGCCCCAGAGTCGAGGCTCTTAGCTGCTGTATTCCACAGCCTTGTAAAAATCAGGGGAAAATGTTTGCTGCCCTCAGAGCTTCCCAGTTTAATGATTCAAGGTAAAAACTGTCTATAAAGTCAGGCCTAGGTTAGTCTTAGAGGCCCTGGAAGAGAGAGACAAAACTATTCATTCTGACTTGGGGTAGACTTCACAGAAGAAATGACATCAATAGAGACTTTTGCAGGCTGTTGACAGATGGAAAAATGGGGAAAGGCATTCAATGCAGCAAGAAGAGCAAGTGCAAAGGCCCTGTGGCAGGAGTGTCCTTGGTTGTTAAAGGGACAAAAAGGAGGCCGCTGTCTCTGGAGCCGCTTTAACTTGGGGGCAGGTGGGAGCCATTGCAGAGCTTTGAGCAGGAGGGGCGTACGACCTGACTTGAAGTTGAACAGGATCTCTCTGGCTGCTGGATGGAGACTAGGCTGGGAGGTTGAAGGATAAAGAAGGTTGGAAACAGGGAGAACAAGGAGGTGACTGTCATATTGTAGGCCAGGGGTCAGCCAACTTCTGCAAAGGACCAGATGGTAAATATTTCGGGCTTTGCAAACCTTTTTAGCATCTCTGACTCAGCTATTCAGCTCTGCCAGTGTAGCACAAAAGCAGCCATGGGCAATACCTAAATAAACTAACATGGTTGTGTTCCAGTAAAACTTTATTTACACAATTGGGCAGCAGGCCAGGTTTGGCCCAGAGGTCATAGTTTGTCAGCCCCCAGTCTAGGCAGAAGATGATGATGGCACTGAATCAGGAGCTAGGTGTCTCATGTATGTGTGCCTTGTCTTTTCCAGTGACACAATAAGTACCCTGAGGACAATGGCCAGATTTAGTAATAAAACCTTCCCTCTCTTGACCTCTGGCATCATCTAACACGCTAATAGATGCATAGGAGGTGTATCTTTTTAGTTACCTCTGGTGGATGGATCACTGCACATGCAGCCTCTGGAGGTCAAGTGCCTCCTGGCTGCAAGGACTGCCTCTCCACCCTTGGTAGGTGGCTGTGGGCGTGTCCCTGCGCTTCTTTGGGCCCACTTCCATGAGATGACAGTCATCATCGGGGGGCCACTAAATTGATTCCAACTCATAGTGACCCCATGTAACCAAGTAGAATTTCCCCAAAGGATTTCCTGCGCTGTAATCTTTACAGAGGTGACCTGGTAGCACAGAGGTTAGAACTCAGCTGCTAACTGAAAGGCTGGCAGTTTGAACCCACCAGCTGCTCCATAGGAGAAAGATGTGGCAGTCTGTTTCTGTAAAGATGACAGCCTTATGTCAGGTGTCTTAAAAGCTAGCAAGCTGCCATCTGGTGTACACCAAGTGGTCCCAGCTCAGCTGGAACAGAAGATCACCAAGGACAAAAACAGCGTGAGGGAAAAAGAGCCCAGAAGACAGAAAGACCCACATGAATGGGTAACTATATCAACATGTGACCAGAAAAACCAGATGGTGCCTGGCCACCGCCAATGACAGCCGTGACGGGGCACACAATGTTGAGTCCAGTGGCAACACACAAAAAAAAGGGGTGCATCCTAAGAACACCACTAAAAGACCACAGTTGATGGTCCGAAGGCCTGGGAGTTCCCCTCCCTGAGACCATGGCCACTAAATCTGATGCTGCCCCTGATCGTAGATCATTAGTGAAGTCAACTCTTAGGATAGGAATGGACTGGACTCAGAGACACAGAGAAATCACCTTGTGTGTGCCCTTTATGGTGCTATGCACCTACAGTACGTCATCCTAGTGGCCCCTTACTAGAGGGGAGTGGAGAGGGTGGAGAGGAGGGGACAGGAGATTGTTAAGAGGATATGACATATATGGAAGGGAAAGGAGGAGTGTGTTGTCACCAAGCAAAGAGAGCAGAGGGAGCTGCAGATAGGCGGTCACGCAAATTTAAATGGATTGTTAACTTTCACTCAATCACAATTAAAAAAAAAAAGATGACAGCCTCGGAAATCTTATGGGGTGTTTCTATTCTCTCTTATAGGATCGCTATGAATCTGCATCAATTCAGTGGCAATGGGTTTTCTTTTGGGTTTTTGATCTTTATAATCTTGATCTTGATCTTTCTCCTGTAGATGTGCTGTGTGGGCTTGAACTGCCAACGTTGTGGTTATCAGCCACCCTCAACTGTTGCACCATGTGGGTTCCTTCAGTGGATGTCGAGTGTGAAGTGTGAGATAGTTGCTGGCACCCTGAAAGCTTTATTAAAAACAGCTTGGCTGGCTGGCTCTATCCAACACTAGATCTTGTCTCCTCCCCAGGCCGAAATTTTTAACTTTTTTTTTTTCCAAAAGCAATATAAGTATGCGTTAACCTTGTTAAAATAAATAAATAAATAAAAGCATATCAGTAAGGCAGAAGCCTCCTTTGCCAGCATCCCAGGCCCAGTGCACTCCCAGATGTACCGTCAGGCTCAGAAATATTGCCTCCAGATCTTCTTATTTTTTAAATGTATGTGTATGTGTTAAAGGTTGGCAGTTCGAGCCCATCCAGTGCGTCCACAGGTAAAAGACCTGGCCGTCTGCTTCTGAATCTAGAAAATTCTGTGGGACAGTTCTGCTCTGTCACATGTCACTCTGATTTGAAAATTGACTCAGTGACACCTTACGACATCATATATTTGTATCCATGTGAAAGAGTCCATGGTGCAGCAAACAGTTAATGCACTCAGCTGCTAACTGAAAGGTTGGAAGTTCGAGTCCACCCAGAGGTACCTGGAAAGAAAAACCTGGTGCTGTACTTCCAAAAAGTAGCCATTGAAAACTCTAAGGAACACAGTTCTACTTTGACACACATGGAATCACCTTGAGTCGGATTTGACTCAATGGCCACCAGTTATCCACGTGAAATAGCTCATCTTTGAATAAAACCTGTTCCCACTGCTGTTGAGTGGATTCCAACTGACAGCAACCATACAGACAGAGCAGAACTGCCCCATAGAGTTTCCAAGGAGCGCCTGGTGGATTTGAGCGGCCGACCTTTTGGTTAGCAGTTGCAGCACTTAACCACTACACGGCTACACCACCGGCATTTCCCATATTTGAATGGGTTCCTATAAACCCATGCGTGATGTCACATTGAGTATTGTATTGTTCTGTAGCCTGCTTTTTCCATGCAGTAATATGTCTTAGATGTATTTCCACGTGCTCACATGTAAACTGACCTCATTCTTTTAGAACTGCTGGATGGAGTTCCACTGCACGATTGTCACCTCACTCTGGCCCAGTAGAGGGACCTTAGGTGCCTTCCAGTCGTTCAGTGGGCTGACGGACGTCGCTACAGCTATGTGCAGGTGTCCCTCCAGATCAGAAAGGGTAGACCTCTCAAGGCAGGAGCTGTCCTGTGCCTGGCCCTGGCCCTGCTGCACCTCGTACCGCATCAAAGCAATCGATGCCCACTCCTCTCTCCCCCCCAGCCTTTGTCTTTGACAGCTGGCCGAGCCCAGACCCCCCAGCCTGGACTCAGGAGAAAAACAAACACACCTTGATGTTTAGCAGTGGAGTCTGCAAGGACAGGTCTTCTCTACGTCCGGAGACCTGTCCCCGTACCTGGGCAGGGGAGGGCAGTGGAGTTGAGTGGCATAGGATTCTCTGCCCCCAAAGCTCCAGCCCCGTCCTTGTGTCCTGTGCCCTGCCCAGCTTCCCCCATTGCTGGCTTAGCCGTAACTCGACCCAGGTCGGCTGGTGAAGTATGAGGTAGCGTCTAGCAGAGCGTCATGGTATTTTATTAAGTCCGAAATGTGATCACCACTGTTGTCGCACTTTAGCACCCCCAACAACCCCCTTGCAAATGAGAAAAGCAGAGCCTCGCAAATGCTTGCCCACTGACATCAGGGAAAGCCCATGGAGCTCTGCCCAGGGGCCTGGGCCCTGAACCCCCAAGTGGCTGTCAAGCTGGAGGGAGGGGCTGGGCCAGGGGGCTGTGCTTCCATTTTTAGGCAAAGCGACAGATTAGGGAAGGGAGTTTGCTACTGATTTTCTTCTCTGGGTCTGGATCTGTAAAGTCCACGTTGGTTTTTAAATGCAGTTTCATTAGCATATCAGGATTGGCTGGTCAGAGATGCTTCTGTGTAAGTATGTGTGTGTATGTGTATACACATACATATACACACTGTATATATATAAGGTAGCTGTGAATCAGAGGTGTCAAACTCAGATGCCTGCAGGGGCCAAGTGACTGCATACTGTAAAGTGACACCAACCCAGTGGAGACTGTGGGGAACCAGAAATGGATGCCTAGGCTGCAGCAGCAACTGTGGCTCTGTCCTGAAGATTCTTGGAATATAGGACTGTGAGCCTAGCTGCTCAAAACTAGCAGAAAATCCAGCAGAGAGAAGGGGGAGAAAACATCTCCTGAGCTTTATAGGTTGGCTGTATTGTTTCCCAAAACAGGTATTAAGCAGGAGTGGGCCGTATGTGTCTTCGGGCCAGTTTGCAAATACTTCCCTAATAGAATTTGGCAACACAGAAGAGAAGCTATCAGCCTAGTCCGTGTCTCTTTCTAGAGCAGTGCTGTCCAAGAGAACTATCTGGAATGATGAAAATGTACATCTGTGCCGTCTAGGACTGTAGTCAGTTGCTGTGCTGGCTGGTGCCGTGTGCTGTCAAGTCAATTTTGACTTAGACTAGAACTGCCCCTGTAGGGTTTCCTAGGCTATAAAGTTTACTCTGTATGATCAGAGTGCTCCTTGGAAGCAAAGATGGCAAGACTGCGTCTTACATACTTTGGACATGTTATCAGGAAGGATCAATCCCTGGAGAAGGACTTCTTGCTTGGTAGAGTGGAGGGACAGCAAAAAAGAGGAAGACCCTCAATGAGATGGATTGACACAGTGGTCACAACAATAAGCTTAAGTATAAAAACGATTGTGGGCAAGGTGCAAGACCAGGCAGTGTTTTGTTCTGTTGTGCATGGGGTCGCTGTAAGTCCGTATCAACTCAACAGCACCTAACAACAGCAATCTTTACAGAGACGTGGAATGAAGGCTATCACTGCTGAAGTCAGATGGATCTTGGCTGAAAGCTGAGAATTCCAGAAAGATGTTTACCTGTGTTTTACTGACTGTGCAGAGGCATTTGACTGTGTGGATCATAGCAAATTATGGATGACATTGGGAAAAATGGGAATTCCAGAAGACTCAATTGTGCTCATGAGGATCCTGTACACAGCTCAGGAGACAGTCGTTAGAAAAAGGAATACATCATGTTCTAAAGTCAGGAAAGGTGTACATTGGGGCTGTATCCTTTCACCATACTTATTCAGCCTGTATGCTGAGCAAATAATCCAAGAAGCTGGACGATACGAAGAACGTGGCCTAAGGATTGGTGGAAGACTCATTAACAAACTGAGTTACCCAGATGACACCACCCTGCTTGCTAAAGGAGAGAGGATTTGAAACACTTACTGAAGATCAAAGATGACAGCCTTCAGGATGGATTATACCTTAATATAAAGAAAGAAAAATCCTCACAGCTGGAACAGTAAGCAACATCATGGTAAAGGGAGAAAAGATTAAGGTTGTCAAGGATTTCGTTTTACTTAGATACACAATTAACATTCATGGAAGCAGTCGTCAAGAAATCAAATGCATAGCATTAGGCAAATCTGATGCAAAAAAAAAAAAAAAAACCTCTTTAAAGTATTAAAAAGCAAACAGGTCACTTTGAAGACTAAGGTGGCCATATCCCAGGCCATGATGTTTTCAGTCACCTCATATGCGTGTAAAAGCTGCACAGTGAATGAGGAAGAGCAAAGAAGAATTAATACATTTGAGTTATGGTCTTGGTGAAGAACACCGACTATACCATAGACTGCCAGAAGAAAAAACAAATCTGTCTTGGAAAAAGTATAGCCAGAATGCTCCTTAGAAGTAAGGATAGCAAGACTCTTAGTCTCAGGCACTTTGGACGTGTTATGGGAAGAAGGATCAGTCCCTGGAGAAGGGCATCATGCCTGGCAAAGTAGAGGAAGACCCTCGATAAGATGGATTGACACCATGGCTCTGCTAGCGAGCCTAACAGCGATGGTGCGGGTGGCCCAGGACCACACATTGTTTTACCCTGGTCTACGTAGGATCCTGTGTGTTGGAACTGACTTGACGGCACTGAACAACAACACGCACAGCAGCAGAGTGCCAGGTCTTTCTCGCCCGGAGCCACCAAGTGGGTTTGAAACACCAGCTTTCAGTTAGCAGCAGAGCCCTTAGCCATTTGTGCTACCAGGGGCACCTTCATCACCTGCCACATGTGTCTGTTAAGCATTTGAAATAGGACTAAGGAACTGAGTGTCCAATTTTATTTATTTTTAATTAATTTAAATATAAATAACCACATGTGGGTGATTGCTGCTATCTTAGAGAGTACAGCTGTAGATTCTTTAAATTTGAGGAGTTTCCCATCATGCTTAGCAGCTTCAGAAGGGACACCCCCTCTTGGAGGGAGGAAGGATAAATTCTATCTGAGACCTCCAAACATCAGTTAGGATCCTGGGTATATAAAGAGAAAGGAAACATGAAACAATGAGTGAGAAAGGGCTACACTTAGAAAATCTACTAGTTCAGTGTCTTTGAGAATAGATTCTTCGCTGGGGGCTAGGTTATGGGAAACTCTTACCCTCATTAATTTTTTTTATTATGATTGAATGAAAATGCACATTCCCATATAAATTTGCCTGCTCACCTATATGCAGCACCCACTGCTCTCCCTGCCCAGTGACAGCACACTTCTCCTCTCTGCTCCATACATGTCCTATCCTCCCAACAGTCTCCTGTCCCCTCCTCTCCACCCACTCCTCTTTCTCCAGTAAGAGGTCAACAGGATGACATCCTATAGATGCATAGAACTGTAAAGATATGTAAAGGAAACCTACTTGATATGTTAATGTCCAGGGACCCTGACCAGTTATCTTCCTGGCACTGCCCAAAGAGTTTCAACACCTGGGTCACCATTTAGTGTCTACTGTGTTCTTTGTCATCTTCTCCAACTCCGATAAGTCCACAGCAACTCTGAACTTGCCAGCTGCCACTGTTTTCAGGTCCACAGGCGCACACTGTGGCTCTGGGCTGCTGTCACTGGGTCCTCTAGACCTCTCAGGCTCTGGGCACTGCAGAGATGTGAGGTCCCATGCAGCAACTAAAAACAGCAGCACCTGGATGCTAAGTCACACTTCGTCACCTACCACAGAGCAACTGTGCCTGGGCCAGAATGTGCCAGGGACTCTGGGGACAAGACTGCCATCTTCCAGCAACCTTATTTCCAGCCCTGAGTCCACTCAGGGGACCAGAGAGGGAATGGTGGCCATACCATTCCTGTCATAGACCCCTTCTCCCAGGTGCCAGCCGGCTCCCTGAGAAGCACCCAGGCTGCTGCAATGCCACTCACTCCACCCCCACAGCAATCTCTTTTAACCTTTTCCAGCCACAGACTCTAAACACCTGCATATCAACTGGGTAACCTTTACAAATCTTTACAAAATTAATAAGGGCAGGAGTTTTCCATAATCCCTCAGCAAAAAATTCTCAAAGGTACATGCAGGGCTCTTCCTTATATAAAAAGAGATCTGCTCTAAGTTTTGGAAATACCATTTTTTCCAGTTTCTATTTTCTGGTGAAGGGTCCAGAGTTGTCACAACCAATTTTGTTTTTAGAAGTCAAGCTCAAGTTCCATGTGCTTCTCCTCCCCCTGGTTGTCTTCGCAGGGAGGAATCTTCCCCTTTTTTCTGCCCCACTAAAATTGCCTTGCATCCACATGTTGACATTTATGAGTCTTAACACAGTAATTAAAACTAACATGTGTGCCAGGCACTGTACTAGGCTTTAAAAGCAGCATCTCATTTCTCTGCACTTCAGCCTTCAACTTATAAAGTGAGCTCAGTTTATTATCTCCATTTACCAATCAGACCACTGAGGTCCAGGGTGGTTCTCTATCTTGCTCAAGGTCACATCCCTGGGAAATGGTTGGATCCAGGACCCAAACCTAGGAGGTCAGATTCTGGAACCTGAACTCTTAACCAGTACTGCATAGGCTGGCCTGCCAGGGTCTCTGTTTTTTGCCTTGTCACCGTATCAGCTGAGTGCACTATGACGGTGGTAGAATTGCCCAGATTGGCGTGTGTCACATGTAGTTCCCATGGAGGGCGCTGCATCACTCTTGACTCTTGGTTGCAAGTGACAGAAATGCAAATCAAGCTAGCTGATGATGAAAAGTCAATCTATTAGTCTCCCATTGCTGCTATAACAAATTGCCATAAAGACGGTAGCTGAAAACAGCACAAATTTATTCTCTTACAGTTCTGGAGGTGAGAAGTTTTAAATCAATCTTACTGGGCTAAGGGGCCTCGTTGGCTTAGTGGTTAAGTACTTGATTGCTAACCAAGAGGTTGGTAGTTCAAACCCAGTAGCTCCACAGGAGAAAGGGTGATCTGCTTCCATAAAGATTACAGCCTAGAAAACCCTATAGGCCAGTTCTACTCTGTCATATAGGGTTGCTGTGAATGAGACTCCACTTGACACTGAACAACAAGAAAGCCAAAGTGTCAGCAGAGCTGGTTTCTTCTGGAGCCTTCAGGGAAGAATCCATTTCTTTGGGTTTTTTTAGCTTATAATGGCTGCCTCTTGTTCTTGGCTTGTGGCCTCTTCCTCCTTCTTCGTGGCCAGTCACCCCAATCTCTCCTTCCACCTTCACATCATCTTCTGCTCAAATTTCCTACTGCCTCCCTCTCATAAGGACACTTACAATGGCATTTAAGGCTCACTCAGATAATACAGGATAATCTATCTCAAGAATCGTCACTACCAAGTCCTTCTTGCCATATGAGGTTTGACAATTAAGTTCATGAACGCATCCTAGAAAAAGTGCTACATACCTCACTGCTGAACATCACTATGTTCACCTTCGAAGTACTCCCCTTAGGAAGTTGTGCACTGATGCCAGTGCCTAGTCCACTCTTCAAAGCAATTTTGGAACTCTTTCTAGAATGGCTACCAGAGCTGTCATCATATTACCCTTGATGTCGTGAATGTCATCAAAATATCTTCCTTTCAATGTTTCCTTTATCTTTGGGTAAAGAAAAAATTCACTGGGGGACAGATCAACTGAGTAGGTTGCATGTCCCAATACAGTTATTTGTTTACTGGCTGAAAACTCCCTCATAGACAACTGTACAATTAAGTTCATGAACTTGCCACCGTGCCACCAGGCACAATGGCCATTCCAGAAAGAGTTCCAAGATTGCTTTGAAGGGTGGACTAGACACTGGCATCAGTGCCTAGCTTCCCAAAGGGAGTACTTTGAAGGTAACCTGTAGTGACATTCAGCAATGAGGTATGTAACACTTAGAACAATTAAGTTCACACACTTAGTTGTCAGACCTCATATATGACATTTGCAGGCTCTAGGGATTAGGACCTGGCCATCTCTGGGGACCAGTTTTCAGCCTGCCACCACCAGGAATTCTCTAGATACAGCTGTTGCTGGATCCAGGGAATCAAGCAACATAATCCAGCCCTCATGCCTCTCTTGTCATCTCTGCTATCTGCCTTCCTTCAGCAGCTCCAGGCTTGATCCCACCACTCAGCAACCCAGTGAAAGGAGAGTCACTTGCCTAAAAGTTCAACCAGAGGCTCAGGGCTGGTTCTCATTGGCTGGGCTTAGACCACATGGTCATCCCTGAAGCAATCACTGCAGCCGGAAGGGTTTCTGGATCCCTCTGGTTGGTCAAGCCTGAGTTATCTGCCCAACTTTGTTGTCCCCTCCCCATGGCCCTAAACTGCATGGAGCAGTGTTTCCCCAAAGAAAATTGAGAGAGAAAGGAAGGAAAACAACACATTACTGGAGCTCATTAAGTGGCAGGCTCTTGAGGTGGTGCCCGGCACATAGTAGGTGCCCAATGAGAGCTGGCTAATCTCACAGACTGTGGGACACAGAGAGGGTCTTGGGAAAGATATGTCTCCAGAAACGAGGATACAAGGTTCAGTAGGAATGGGAAGGCAGAAGAGCATCCGTGTAAAGGGCACACCATGAGCAACACGAAGGTTCTATGGCCCTGTGTACAGCTGGCCTCCCAACACGGTATTATTAAGAGCAGCTACTTGCAGAGGTGTCCCTGTTTGGTTGATGAATTTTATGATCACCCTCCTTATAGCCAGTTTGCTCATTTTTAAAGAAACCAAAGGCAAAAGAGAGGATGCGACTTCACCCAAGGCCACCTAACCTTCAGAGGCAAAGCCCAGTCTAGAACTCGGGACTTCCAGCTCCTGGTGCAATGCTCATTCCATCCTCAGCTGATGAAACCAATTCTTAGAAACTACATCAGATTAACAAATATGTCTCTCTCTCTTCCCTTCTTGCCCAATTCCCCACAGGACTGTGACCAGATCCACGTAGATGATGTCTCATCAGATGACAATGGCCAAGATTTAAGGTGAGAATTTGGAGGGGTCAAAAAATGCCCACTTTGACTGGTTGTCAAGCTTGTCTTTCATTAGGAAGCGGCAGAGGAGAGGGATGGGGTGATCAGGATGTTTTTATCCAGAAACGTGATTCCTCGGCCACGTTCCTGCACCAGCCAGAACTGGGACTTGTGTTTCACTGAACTCAAAAATTACAACCTGATGCTTTCCTCAGCATCACCTCAAATCACTGAGGATGAGATTTCTGCAAATTCGGCGTGACTCTTTGTGGTTTATTTTTTTATTTTTTATTATGATTGAGTGACAATGTATATTCCCATACAAATTTGCATGCCCACCTATATGTAGCTCCCACTGCTCTCCCTGGCCAGTGACAGCACATTCTTCCTCTCCACTCCATACTTGTCTTATCCTCCCAACAATCTCTTATCCCCTCCTCTCCACCCACTCCCCCGCCTCCACTAAGAGGTCAACAGGATGATATCCTGTGGATGCATAGAACCATAAAGTGCACAAGTGATGTGGTCACTCTGTGTCACCAAGACCAATATATTCCTGTCTGAAGAATTGACCTCCGTTATGATTTATGGACGGGGCAGCATCAGGGCCAGGGGCCATGCTCCCAGGGGAACCCTGAGGCCTCTGGACCTTCAGCGGCAGTCTTTTAGTGGAGCTCTCAAGGTGCACCCCTTTTTATTCTTTTGGCATACATTCCCCAGTGGGGCTGGTTATCCTTCATTAAGAAGTTGTTAGTTGCCTTCGAGTCGATTCTGACTCATGGTGACCTCATGTGTGCAGAGGTGAACTGCTCTATAAGGTTTGCAAGGCTGTGACCTCTCAGAAGCCGTTTGCCAGGCCTGTCTTCTGAGGCACCTCTTGGCAGGTTTAAACTGCCAGTCTTTCTTTCAGTTGGTAGTTTGAGCATTTAACAGTTTACGCAACCCGAGGACTCTTAAGAGTTCGGTATACATTCTATAAAGATTTTAATGCATGTATTAATTATACGTGTATTATTTAACAAAACAAACTGCTATGGTCCATACTCAGAAACATTTTCTTGAATGAGTAAATGGTCCATATGAATTCTAGGGGAAAACACTCCTGGGACAAGGACCCTGGGAACAAGATCTTCAAACATTTACCCTCAAAATGTTACATTCAGAGAAATGTAGCAGGAATGTTTCATGCCTGCCCCTGGGAAAACTCTAACGTGTGTGTGTGTGTGTGTGTGTGTGTGTGTGTGTGTGTGTGTGTGACTGTGTGTGTGTGAGAGTGTGTGTGAGTGAGTGAGTGTGAGTGTGTGAGAGTGTGTGTGAGTGAGTGAGTGTGAGTGTGAGTGTGTGTGAGTGTAAGTGAGTGAGTGAATTAATAACAATTTCACAGTCTATGTCATGTTACCGTATGACAGCCAGAACTTTCACCTCTATTCTATTCTAGCTGCCCCGTCCTCCCTTCCCCTGTGGGGAACCTTTAGAAACACAGGGAGACAGTTAATCTGTGCTTATCCAAAGTTACCACGATTAAGTGCCACTGAAACCAAATCAAACCCACTGCTGTCGAGTCAATTCCAACTCATAACAACCCTAAAGGACAGAGCAGAACTGCCCGTTAGTATTTCCAGTGCTCTCATCTTTATGGAAGCTCTCATCTTTATGGAAGCAAACCGCCACATCTTTCTCCTGTGCGGTGGCTGTTTCAGACCATGACCTTCTGTCCGATTCGCACCCAAGCCCTTAACCACTTAATGCTCCTTTCACAGTCTCTGGACCCACAAAAACATTGCCAGGCCAGATAGTGTTTCCGTTTTGGGACCAGTCGCTGTACCTTCACTCAGCCTTTGCCTCCAAGGTGTCTCTCCCAGCTTGTTCCCTCACCGCCCCCGAAAGACCATGGAAGTTTCTGATGCTGACCTGCAAGTCTTTTCACAGGCCAGCACAATTAGGTGTGATAGGCAAGCAGGTGGCTGCTTCCTGTTAATTAGCTGTTCCCAAAATCCCTCTCTGCTATCGTAACTGACCGGGAGCTCCCCAGCCAGCTGGGCACCATCAGCCAGGACTCCTCAATTTATGTGGCAGATAAATCCCAGGTCACGGTTAATTGTGTCCTCTTTGTGAAGTCAGCACTGTGAACCACTCTCCCTTTCAAAGCAGTGAGCAACCCAGGCCTCGTTTTTATAGCTTCCTCTGTAGCCAGGTCTTGTGCTGAGAAAATCCACAGTCCAAGTGTGTTTTTCCCTAGAAACTGAATTCTTACTTATCATCAAGAAGAATTTACTGAGGACCTACTTTGTGCTGGAGTCCCTGGGTAGGGACTCTACATGATTAACACACTCCACTGCTAACCAAAAGGTGAGACCCAGAGGTGCCTCAGAAGAAAGGCCTGGCAATCTACTCCCCAAAACATCAGCCATTTGAAACCCTGTGGAACACGGTTGTACTCCGACACACATGGAGTCACTGTGAATTGGAACTCAGTTTTTAACTGTGTACCAGAAACCACATCAAAGAGCCTGGGTATCACAGTGGTTAGGCACTTGTCTACTAACTTAAAGGTCAGAGGTTCAAACCCACCGACAGCTCCCCAGGAGAAAAGATCTGGCAGTTTGCTCCTGGAACAATTAAAGCCTAGGAAACCCTCAGGGGCATTTCTGCTCTGTCCTATACGGTCACCGTAAATTGGAATCAGCCGGACAGCACACAACAGGAACCATGTGTCCAATACTCCGTACTTTGATTTTTTTCCAATTAGTGATAAGAGCCAGCCCTTCTTGAGCCCTTACTAGGGGCCATGCCTATGTCTAGCTTTGTGTGGGTTAACTGCCTGTGCCTTCACGGTGTCTTGGTTGGATGCTGGCATCACCATCTGGCTGTTCATCTGGGGAAAGGGAGGCAGAAAGAGACATGAGGGCCTGGTAGGTCAAGAGGCAGCATTTGAACCCACAGCCTTATTGCAGGCTCTTAACTGCTCTACTGTCCACACCAGGCCCCCTGCCCTGTCCCCCACGGCTGGCCCCTGCCTCTCGAGAGAATGCCTCCGTACCCACCAGGGCATCCCTGGAATTGCAAGTTGGAGTGCAACACTGTGTTGTCCTTAAACTGTAGGTGCTGGAAATAAATTTACATTCTCTATCCAAAAAAGAAAAAAATCCCCAGTACCTCCTTCAAGCCATCTACTGAGTTTAGATTCGTAGTTCATGTTTCTGGGAATAAAGAACCTAGCAAGATGAGAACCTTTGCAATGGAGAGAGAGAATAGCTGCATGGTCGTTAAAAATGGGGCTTCTAGAGCTGAGGAGCTATAAACCAATCAAGAGCCCATTGCTGTCGAGTCCAAAACTTGTAGGGACCCTACAGGACAAAGTAGAATGACCCGATAGGGCTTCCAAGGAGCAGCCACTGGATTCAAACGGCTGGCTCTTGGTTAGTAGTTCTGGTGTTTAACCACCATGCCACCAGGCCCCCAAGCAGCATGAGTGGCATACACAATAACCCCATCCTCATCAGTTAGGAGTGTGTTGCGGGCCAGAAAAGGACCCAGCACAGAGTGGGTCCTTGGTAAGTGATCCCACTCCCTGCGGTTAGATGTGGCTCTGTTCCCTTTTACTAGCTGGGTGTATTTCATGGATCTGTAGTCCACGCTCACCACTACCATGGCAGGGGGTCTGAAGGCTGAGAAGGAAGCAGCAGCCAGGAGGCTAGGTAATAAACTCAGAGACTTCTCTGGTAAGAAAGAGGACATTTCTGTGCAGAAAAGTTATTAGATCAGTCATATTGTATTCTCCATCCCCTGCCCCCCAAAAAAACCAAACCCACTGCCATAGAGTCGATTTGGACTCATAGCAACCCTATAGGACAGAGTAGAACTACTCCCTAGAGTTTCCAGCCAGCACGTGGTGGATTTGAATTGCTCACCTTTTGGTTAGCAGGTGTAGCACTTACCCACTATGCCACCGGGGTCTCTGTATTCTCCATAGGTCTTTTTTTAATGCAATAATAATCAAAGCTGTGGTCCTGCTCTTCCCTGAAAGCTCAGACCTCTGGAATCCTGTGCCACACTCAGAGGTTTGTGGATGAATGCTTTATGCCCCATCTGGGGATCCCTCGGGCCCACAGCCTCCCCCTACTAACACTGTCTCTTCTCCTACCTTTTGCACCTTTCCCTTTCTGTCTCTAGTACTTACAACTTCTCCGCCGACGGCTTCCACAGTTCGGCCCCCGGAGCCAACCTCTGCATGGGCTCCGGCGTCCACGGTGGCGTGGACTGGATGAGGAAGCTGGCCTTTCGCTACCGGCGGGTCAAGGAGATGTACAACACCTACAAGAACAACGTGGGTGGTGAGTGGGCCGGGAAGGGCTGTCCCCAGCAGTCCTCGGCCTGCACCAGCACAGACAGGGGTCTCTGATGCTTGGGCCACACTCTCAGATGACGAGAAGATCGCCAAGGACAGGCGCTGTCATTATGTCCCCTGGCGTGAGTGGTGTCCATACCAGGCAGTATTCTGCAAGCTCCGTAAATACCGGCTCACTTCATTTCATCCTCATGGTACCTTCTAGAGTAGGCCTCTAGCATTAGCGTCCTCATTTTGAGAGTGAGGAAGATGTGGAATAGATGAAGGTCTTGCCCAAGATGATACAGGGAGACCTGCTGGCACAGTAGTTGAGTGCTTGGTTAGTAAACTTAAGGTCAGTGGTTTGAACCCCCTCGGTGGCTCTGGGGTTAAAAGACCTGATAATCTGCTTCCTTGATGATCACAACATAGAAACCCCTCCGGAGCAGTTCCAGTCTGTCACAGGGTCGTCAAAATGGGCTCAGCAGCACCATAAAAACAGCCATCACCAAAATTACACCACCTGCAAGTGGTGGGGTGGCCGCTGAACGCAGGCAGCCGACTCCAGGGTCTGTGCTCTTGACCACAACCAGTGGCTTTCCAGGCGTGATCCTGGGACCACCAGTGTCACCCAGGGACCAGCCCCACCCAAGACGTATCAAATCAGAAACTGGGCTGGGACCTGGCAGTTTGGGTTTGTAACCAGCCATCCAGGTGATTCTGATGCCCCCTGCTGCTCAGACTGTGGTCTGGGGACCAGCCACATGAGCACACCATGGAACTTGCTAGAAACGCAGAGCCAACCCAGGGACAGATTACCCAGCCAGCAAGGTAGGCCCAGGCGTACTTGCGCTCACCTTCTCATTTGTAGTGCGCAGTTTCAGGGAGGTTTCACCACAGAACAGGTGAAAGCATGCACTACAGAGGAGGAAGTAAGCACAGGTAAGTACGTGCGTACCTGGCGTACTGACTAATGATGCCCTCAACTCAGATGATGGCCTCAGAATCTGCGTTTCTAACAAGAACCCCAGGTGGCTTACATCAGTATTAACATTGACAAAGTGCTGACGTCATGGATTTGCCAACTTGACCCACGTTGGAACCACCAGAGGAGCTCAAACACCCCACTGTCTGGCTGCCTCTCCCCCTCAGGATTTTGAATTTTCTTGGTCTTGGGGCCCAGAATTTATGAGGCTCTACTGTGCAGTCAGGGCGAGAACCCAGCTTCTGTCTTAAGAGAGCTTTTGTTTATCACACTGAACAGGAAGTCTGGAAGGTGCCACAGGCAGGGTGGGCTTGGCCATGGCCAGGCCCCAGATGGCTGTTTCTGGAATTCTCTAGACCAGTGGTTCTTAACAGGTGGTAAAACCCCATGTGGGGGTTCCTGGAGGGGTTTGGGGATGCACAGTGCCTGGAACCAGCTACTGGTCCAGGGGGAGAAGGTCTGAGTAGGGCACTAATAAAGGAGCCCTGGTCGTAAGAGGGTTAAGTGCTTTGCAGCTCACTGAAAAGTTGTTGTTTACAACCCACCCGGTGGCTCCATACAAGAAAGACCTGGCCTCTTGCTCTAGATGACAGCCTGGAAAACCTTACATGGCAGTTCTCTGTCACATGGGCTTGCTCTTGAGTCCTAATCAACTGCATAGCACCCAGCAACATCCTTGACCCCAAAAGCTTCTGGGGCTCCTTCCATCCGCAGAAAGAGGAGAACCACGGGCAGAATCGAGTCTCAAGCTGGACAGAGCGTCAGTCCCGGCTCTGCCACTTTTTAGCTCTGAGACCTTAAGCAAGACATATAATCTCTCTGGGCCTTGATTTCTAAGCCCATGAAATGGGGATTCAAATCATTCTGCTTCCCTGCTTAGTGGGAGGTTTCCTGTTTCTGCATCCAGAAGTCATGCCACCGTGCCTGCTAGCTTGTGAGCACTCAGTAGATGGCAGCCATTGTAACCACTGGTTCCTAGTGGTGGCGCTTGGGAGTCCTTTTGGTTCTCTGGGTCTTCTGCTTCCCCGTTGGCTTCTTTGGGACAGATTTTCTGTCCTGAGCATCCCTGCAGCCTTAATGCCAAGCCCAAGTGCTGAGTACTGTCCTCACATCAGTGAGTGTTTATTGAGCACTTACTCTGTGCCAGGACTTTTCATGCAATGGTTCACTTGCTTTTCACAACATCTCTAATAGGTCAGTACTTTTAGGATCCACAGCATATGAAGGCATAAACTGAGATGAGAGAGGTTAGGTGACCTGCCCAGCATCACTCAACCCAGGCCAGAGCCCCGCCTCTGCCCATAAGAGCCACCCTCCTCAACCCTGCACACCCAAGTCTGTGATCTGCAGAGGTGACGTGCTGAGCTCAGGTCAGGGCCACCCAGCCTGCTTACCATGGCATTTCTTGGGAGAAGGGTATGTTTGGAGGAGGGGAGGCAGGGGTGGAGTTTGCCATCTGCTCCCTATCCAGGTTCCAAAAACCAAAACCAAACCCATCGCCATCCAGTCAATTCCAACTCACCGTACCCACATAGGACAGAGTAAAGTGCCCCATGGGGCTTCCAGGGAGCAGCTGGTGGATTTAAACGGCTGACTTTTTGATAGGCAGCCAAGCTCTTAACCACTGTGTCACCAAGGCCCCTATCCAGGTTAAGCCCCAGGAAATGCCCTGGGTTGCTGTTAGGCTGCTGTGCTGTCCCCTGAGCTGGAGGGAAATGATGCCGGGTATCAGCAGGCAGAAAAGCTAGCAGCTGGCAGGGTTCCAGCAGCCTCCCCCACCCCCTTCCCCCCCCCCAGTGTGCAGAGTCCCCTTCTGCATCATAAAGCTGACCAGGATAGGGGCTGCAGACTCTAGGCTAAGGGTGTACTCAGGGCTGGCGGGCGCCAGGCTGAGGCCTTCCAGACCGAAGGTGTGTACTCAGGGCTGGCGGGTGTCGGGCTGAGGCCTCCAGACCAAGGGTGTACTCAGGGCTGGTGGGCACCGGGCTGCAGCCTGCATGCTGAGAGTGTACTCAGAGCCCAGGATTCCCAGCTGAGGGGCCCTAGGAGATGTGGTGGGTAGAGAAACACTGGCAAAATATAAGCTAAAGGAACAAAATAATGCTTCAGTCAATAGCCGGTGGGCAATGATGGGGTTCAGAGGCCTTCACTCCCTCATTTCTAATAACCCTGAGCAGGTTATTAGATCCTCAGTTTCCTCATGTATAAAATGGGAATAATGATGCTGCCTGACTCATGGGATTAACATCAGGATTATGTAAACGAATTAGCACACAGACACACTTGGAACAGTGCCTGGCACACCATAAGTGCGTCCTGAGGGTTGCACTTGTTTTCTTGGTTATATGGGAAGGAGGCCAAGCCTGGATGAGAAGGCCGAGGGGTGGGGTGAGCAGAAAATAACTTGAAGCATACTCCCTGGCACAGGAGGAAGTAGGACCTTGCTGGAAGTGGCATGTTAAAAGTGGTGGCAGGGCCTCGTAGGACATGGGGAGGACTTCGGACAGCTAGCATCTTTGATGCCAAGAAGATGCCTAAAGAGCAGAGGCACACAGCAGCACTTTGTCCCAATGAACCCATTTCCCTTCAACCAATATTGATTCAACACCGAGCCATGTTCCAGCCCCTGCTCTAGAAGCAGAGACTGCGGCAGTGGGGAAGCCGACTCAGCGCCTGCCCTCAGAGAGCTTCCAGTCTGATGGTGGAGGCAGACAGCAAACACATCATCACAGAGAGACGTTTTTGATGAGGCTGTAAGAAATGCCCTGATGAAGAGGTACACTGGGTTGGCAGTAGGTGAGACGGGACCTGACTCAGCCTTGGGGGAACTAGAAAAGGCCTTCCGAGAGAAATGACATTTAAGATGAGGCATACATGCAAGGGTGAAGGATTTAGCAAAGCAAAAAGGGGAGATGAGATGAGAAGACTAGTTGGAAGTCTGAAATGGGATGTGCAAAGGTCCTGAGGCAGGAACATACTTGGTGTTTCAAGGAACAAAAAGAGGCCAACAAGGCCAGGACACAAGACGAGTTTGACTCAAAGGTGACAGAATCATGCTATGAAGTCTGCATTTGATCAAAAGGGCTCTGAAGGCCAAGAGAATGTCTCAGGTCTAGACACAGAGTGAGTTCTAGAGGCTGGCTGCCTGTGTGCCATACATGTATCTGCTACTTCCTCCGTAACCTACTGTGAGCCACTCAGGTAACCTCACAAAGCCTCAGTTTCTTCATCTGTAAAATGGATAGAAAAATTGTGTCTACCTCTAGGGTCACTGTAAGAATGAAATCAAATCGTGCTGGCATGGACAGCGCATGCACTAAAGCTGGGACAGTAGAGATGAGCACAGCCCCTGCACAAGGATGATGTGCCAACAGTGAACTGTGCCATGTCTTTCTGTGTGTATTTTCCACAACAACAAAATAAAATCTTTTAAAATGGAATGAAATAAATCGTATTAAAAGCACAGGAAGCTACACATAGTCAACGCCCAGTAAGTGTTAGTCATTCATCTTTTTGATTGTATTATTCATTCTCTGTCTCCACCATGAGAGTGTAAGTGTTACAATCTGCAGGCTTTGTTCATCTCCGTGTGGTCAGCACAGTGTCAAACACAGTTTGATCCAAACCAAACCCATTGCCATCAAGTCGATTCCGACTCATAGCAACCCTACAGCACAGAGTAGAACTGCCCCATAGGATTGGCAAGGAGTGACCAGCGGATTTGAACTTCCAGCCCTTTGGTTAACAGTCAACCTCTGCATTAGGCTCAACCTCTGCGTCACCAACACACTGGTTTTAAGCATTTCGTCTGCTAACTGAAAGGACAGTAGTTTGGACCTACCCAGTGGCTTATCAGGGAAAAAGACCTGGCAGTCTGCTCCCCAAAAGACTACAGCCTATAAAACCCCATGGAGCAGTTCTGCTTTGTCACAAAGGATCTATAAGAGTCAAGTCGATTTTGATGGGGCACCTGTAAATAACAACAGGTGAGGAAAAAAAGAATGATGGTCCGTACAACACAACAGTAAACATAACTGTGTCCCCACCTTTACAAGGTGCACAGTAGGCACTCCAGAATTCTCTGCTGGATGGATGGGAGCAGGGAGTTTGGAATGGGTGGGCAGATGAGTGGATAGATGGGTAGATGGACCAAGGCAGGAAGGGAAGGGACACTGGGTGGTGGTTGGGGGGTAGACAGGGAGGTAGATGGTAGGTGGTTGGGTAAGGGGACAGGTTAGTGGATGGGTAAGTATATGGGTCAGTAGGTGGATGGGTAAGTATATTGGTCAGTGGGCGGGTGGATGGATGGGTGGATAGATGGACGGAGGGATACGTGGGTCAGTGGATGTGTGAGTGGATGGGTAGGGAGGTGAGTTGGTGGGTGGGTGGGAAGGTGGTTACATCAGTAGATGGGTCAGTGGATTGATGCTGTCGGATGATTTGAACCCTCAGAGTGCAGTGGCCAGACTCCCCTGCCCTCCCCCTATAATGGCCACCACATCTTGACTTCCTTTGTCCACAGGCTTGATAGGTGCTCCCAAGAGAGAGACCTGGCTACAGCTCAGAGCCGAGCTGGAGGCGCTGACCGACCTCTGGCTGACCCACTCCCTGAAGGCGCTAAACCTCATCAATTCCCGGTAAGCCAGCCCCCATCTTCCTTTAGGCCACTGAGCCTTCTCTCAGGCTAGGGTGCTGATCCCTCCCTTTCCACAGTCAGGGAGATGGGCTCCCTGATTGTCACTTGCACGCTTTACAGACGTTTGGTAAAGCTGAGATGTGCAGGGCACAGAGGCCATCTCAGAGCACAGTGGAGCACATCACTGTGACAGTTTATCAAGGCCTGGTGTGTTTGTACCGAAGTCCATCCCCTCTTGCCTGGTACACCTACCAGTCACAGCACCCTCCTCTGTTACCGGTTTCATAAGACATCTCAGATAATCCGGTGGGTTTTTACAAGCAGAAGGGGGCCAACTTGCGTTCTTTCCATTCCAATCAAGTGCTCCTCATTCTTAACTAAGCTCTCCTGGGCCCAAGAACAAATGACTCCCCGACACTAGCATCCAAAAATCTTATGACTCAATAAATGAATGATTACAAAGTGGCAGCTCATGGGCTGAATCCCTACTCTTTATCGATTTTCTTTGACCCACACTGTGTCCCAAACACTAGGAAAGTTCACACTCAACTCCATGTTACTGGATTCTCAAAAGATCCAAACTGGAATGTGCATTCCAATTTACCACAGTCCCCACCCCTCCCTGCTGTCCTGCGCTTGTGCCGTAACACCCAATGACATTATCTGCCTGCCCCTGCAGCTGTGTGTGGGTGCTACCCTTGCCATAGTCATTAATTTCTTAAATAAGAAAAGTTCTGCACCTGTGTTGCATTTCAGTGTGTCAGGCAGCTGCAGGCTTGAAAGAGAGGAGGAACTGGGGGATCCCTGAGCCCTGCCCTGGCCTGGAGCTGACCTCAGAGCACATGACCACCTGCCGGTTCCTCCATCCATCCAGCTGTACCCACCATCCGCCAACCTCTCTCCCCTCCCTGCCTGTAGCTATTCGTCAAGGCATCCATAGGTCTACCCAGCCAACAGACAACACAGAAGTACTTGCTATGTGCCTGACACTGTGCTGGCCCCTGGAGATGACATACCAGCACGAGAATTCCCACCGACTCCCTGTTCCCACTGCAGGGTCAGGATGTCGGACTTGGTCCTTTCGGGTTCTGATCCCCAGTCTCCTTTGTCCTCAGGCCCAACTGTGTCAATGTGCTGGTCACTACCACTCAACTGATTCCTGCCCTGGCCAAAGTCCTGCTCTACGGACTGGGCTCTGTGTTCCCTATTGAGAACATATACAGTGCAACCAAGACAGGTAAGGGGAAGCCACACCTCAGGGTGATACCGGGAGATGGGGCGGTGGGGGAGGTCTCCATTCTGCATATGAAGCAAGTAGGAGAGATGCCAAGAGAGGGGGTGGGGTGAGCTTTCCATTCTGCATATGGAACAGTCAAGGAACTTGTCCACAGGCGTGACTCAGATCCCCAAACAGTCCTCACAACCCACTTGCCTGCCTTCTGCTTCTAGAAAGATTTATTAAGACCAGTTTTCAAACCCACTGCCATGGAGCTGATCCGACTCATATGGACCCTACAGGACAGAGTAGGACTGCCCCATAACATTCCCAAGGAGTCGCTTGACTCAGTGTCAACATCAGAGGCATCAGATGCCATCAGGGAAGTAGTAAGGTGCCTTTTGATCCCCACTTGGGCAGCCTGAGGATAGAAGGAGGTCTGGTGGTACAATAGTTAAATACTTGGCTGCTAATTGAAAGACTGATGGTTGGAATCCACCCGGTGGCTCTCCAGCGGACCTGGTAATCCACTCCCATAAAGGTTATAGCCAAGAAAACCCCATGGGACAGTTCTCTGTCTCATGGGAGGGTCACTAATGAGCCAGAACCAACTTGACAGCATTTCACAGCAAGCCTGAGGATCAGAGAGCTACCACTAGTCAAAGCTGAGATAGGACAAGAATTTGACCTGCAGCCCGCAGGTTCAACTAAAAGGTCTTTTTCGGTAGTTAGTTCGTGCTGTGCTGATGCTGGGTAACAAGCATCCCCAGCACCCCATGGCTCACAACAACAAGCTTTATATTTCTTGCTCGTGGCTTTGCAGACCAGCTGCGGCTCTGCTGGGCTTGACTGCGAGTTCTGGTGTGTTCCACGTATCTCCTCATGAACCAGCAGCCATCCGGGGCACAGGCTTCTCATGGTAGAGGGCGGACGTGAAGGAGGCCTGGCCAAACATCCACATGCACGGCTCATGCCAGGTCCCTCCTGTTCCACTGGTCAAGGCCAGTCGTATGGCCAAATCTAACATCCACAGGGTGGGGAAATAAACTTTGCCTAGGTGGAAAGCCAGGTGGAGTAGCAGTTAAGTGTTGTGTCTGCTAGCCAGAAGGTTGTCAGTTCAAATCCACCAGTTGCTCCTTAGAAACCTTATGGGGAAGTTCTTCTCTGTCCTAGAGGGTCACTGTGCGTTGGAATCAACTCAACAGCGGTGGGTTTGGTTTGGGTACCCTAGTAGGGGAGTCTAAATGGGAACATACTCAGTTGCTACCTAAAGGTTGAAGGTTCGAGTCCACCCAGAGGCACCTGGGAAGAAAGGCCTGGTGATTTACTGAAAAATCAGCCACCACGAACCCTGTGGAGCAGCGTTCTGTTCTGACACATGAGGCCACCGTGAGGCAGAGTGGACTCGACAGCACATCTGTGGCCGTCAGAGAGCCCCTCTCTCTCTTCCTTCCGTGCCTGCAGGGAAAGAAAGCTGCTTCGAGCGCATAATGCAGAGATTTGGCCGCAAAGCTGTGTACATTGTGATCGGTGACGGAGCCGAAGAGGAGCAGGGAGCCAAGAAGGTACTTAGTTCTGTCTCTCTGGCTCTTTGAGCTGGTCTCGTGATTCTCTAACGCTCTCTGCACGGATTCACGCGGCTCTCTGCTACCAGTCCCCTCTTTCCCGGGCGCTTTGCTGGCCAGTCCATTCCCATTTGCAGATCACAGCAGCATCCTGAGTCATTTCCTTCCACAAATCCCACTCCAGGCCTCTGACCGCTGCCCCTGGTCACCCTGGATTTTTTTCTGGGTCAGCTCCATGGAGCCCAGGGACACTCGGCAGGGCGGGCGGGCTGGGGCGAGTGCACGTGTGTGTGTTTTATTTCATCCTTGCTGCTCATATGTTCCAGGAACCCTTCCCAGTTAATAAAGACAGCATTAAGCTAATGAGAAAGAAAATCCCGCATTTGTGGTGTTGAGCTCGTGAGGAGAGGGCCAGGGCTCTGGTGGCCGCACTTGGGCTCTTGGAAGAGAAACAGCTGCCAAGGTCCCAGGTCTGGGGCTGTCAACGGCATCCCAGAGACCCTGCCACCCCCACCCAGGGGCCTGGGAAGCAGATTGTTAATGTCACAGAGCTTAATTCGGGGGACCTGGTTTCCCCTTTCCCTCCTCAGCAGCATATCCCAAGAAAATGCAAACATGTGAAGGGTCTCAGCATAAGAAAAGTGCCAAGAAGAGGGAAGGGCGGAGGGCCTGAGAGGGGTGCAGAGAGGGGAGGTGAGAGGCCTTCGCATGCTCTGTTCCCTCAGCCGGGGGTAGGAGGGGTCTGCCGCACCCAGCTCGAGGGGACCCCCTTGGCCTCACCTTCAGCACCGCTTCCCAAGGGGGAGCTCCGCGCCAGGCCAGGCTGCCTGGGAGTCCCTCCACAGCGGCCCCTGTTCTGTGCTCAGGTCGCTGTCCCCTCTTGTTGTGAAACAGTTACCTGTGTGGTTAGTGTTCTCTCACAGACTCTCCAGCTAGTGTGTCAGCTCCGTCAGCTAAGTGTTCACTATGTGTCCAGCACTGCTATGGCCACCAGGGACCCTGCAGTGGACAGAAAAGACAGACCCTGCCCTCACAGGGGACACACTGGGGATGAGCACTAAACACCTGAGTATGAGATGTGTGTCAGGGAGTGACAGGTACTTTGGAAGAAAATAAAGTATGGGGAGCAAAGAGGAGCCTGGGGGTAGGGGCAGCTTGCAAGTGTGGGTGGTGGCAATGGCCGGTCTCTCTGCGAAGTGACATCTGAACAAAGACCGGAAAAAGGCGGGGGAACGGGTGTCAGAGGAAAGGCGTTGTCTGAGAGACGACCCAGGCCATGTGAGGGTCCGCATGGGGACCGGCACAGCTGCCGGGGAGCACCGGGGAGTGGGAAATGGCAGGAGGGTGCCGCAGGGCGCCAGCAGGTCATTTCTTATCTGGGTTATTTTCTGTGGGGACTGAGAGGGGGCAGCTGTCATGTTGACTCTGGGCAGGGACCAGAGACAACAGGCAGCAACTGAAACACAGAAGAGGTTTCTTTCTCTCCCCAGGGACAGCAGGAGTGTAGGCCACACTGGCCGCTGAGGCTCCTGGGAAAAGTGGGTGTCCAGGCTCATTCTCTAGTGGCTCCGCCAGCCCCCAGCTGCCCACATCCTCATTCAGGCCAGAGGAAAGGGGGAGGGGAAGGGTGGAAGGCAGAACCCACCACTCCCTTTAAGGCACAGCCCACCTAGGCCAAGGGCACTGCTGCTCAAAGCCTGCTGACCAGACTGTGATCACTGGATCCACCCTCCCTCCAAGGAAGACTGGGTAATGCAGGCTTTCTTGTCAGCTGCTGTGGACCCAGCTGAAAATCCGGAGTTCCTTCTGGGAGAGGAGAGCGGAGGGCGTGGCCCTGGTAGTCTCAGTGTCAGCTGACAAATAGCAGGGCTGGAACTGCCACTCAAGGGTATCTGACCCAACCAGGCCCTTAATTATTACTATTCATTATTGACATCATCATCTCTGTATTTAATCCTCAGACGCCTTCTGCAAAGTAGGTGTCATCACATCTGATTTTATAGATGGCGGATTTGAGGCTCAGAGAGGTTAACTAGTTTGCCTAAGGTCACACAGCTGGGGCGTGCCAAGTCACATTCATCTTGCTCTATTTAAATGCCTGACAGGGAGAAGAAGAGAGAGTCTGGAGTCTCAAACATAGTCCATTCACACAGCTGAGCCCACCAAACAAGACAAGGGCACCGCCCACCAAGTGGCCCTAAAGAGTCACTCTGCCAGGGTGCATAAGGCGGAGGCCCAGCTGCTGCCTAGTGGACTGCCCGGCAGCCCAGCGGCCTGATGGATGGAAGTCATTAGCCAGCGCTGCCTAACACCTGAGCAGCATGAAATACTGCGGCGGGACAAAGGCCTCGGGTGGTTCCTGCTGACAGTGCTGTTAATATTTCCACTTTAGCGGGCCATTTGTCTCCGCCCTGCCACAAGTGATAAATCCGCCAGCGCTCTGGAGCCACCAGGCCTGGAGGAGGAGGCCTCGGCATTTCTTTCCTTCTTTGCTCATTTTCTCACAGCAAAGTGGACTGCAGTCTTTAAAAGGGCCGGGATTGGCTGGGGGACACTGACACAGAAGGGCAGGCTGGGTGGGAGGAGCCAGGGGGCAGCTGGAAGGCAGTGAGGAGACTGCACCTGGTTGTTGGGGGGTGGTTTTCTGCTTCCCTTCTGCAGGCAGTTGTTGAGAAGGAGCAAACAAGAGAAAAGCTGTGTCCATGAAGAGGTTTGCTGAGAAACTCACCTTGCCTTCTTTTTTCCCCTCTTGGATTATTCCACACATGTTTCTTGAGCACCTACTGTGTGCTGGATTCCATGTGATGCAGCCGTGAACACAGTGCCCCAAGCACGAACCCTCCCCCGGGCCTGTGCACTTGCTGTGTCTTCTGGGCCAGGACTGCTCTTCCCCCGGATCTCTGCATGGCCCCCTCCTTTTTGTCCTTCAGGACCTGCTTAAATATCACCTCTTAGGGACCATGGTGGTGCAGTGGTTAAGCACTCAGCTGTTAACCAGAAGGTCAGCAGTTTGAACTTAACCCAGAGACTCCACGGGAGAAATGACCTGCTCCTTTAAGAATTATAGCCAAGAAAAGCCTTTGAGGCAGTTCTACGCTGTCACATGGGTTGCTGTGAGTCAGAATCGACTCAACAGCACACCACAACAACAGAGAAGGCTTCTGGACCTGCTTATGAAAAATAAACACAGGTGGCTTTCTGCCTTCTCCGTCAGTTCCATTCAGGGCTTCAAACCACTTCATTCAAGTTCATACCTGTGCTGTGAATTTGCGTTATGTAGGAATCACCTGGGTATCTTGTTAAAGTGTAGATTCCAATTCTGTACATGTGGGGTAGAAATGCAGCTTCTCATCCCTGACCACCGTCCCTCACCATCAAAGGCACAGATAAGAACCTGTCAATAAGAATCATCTTGTTCCTTATTGACGAGTTCATTATCTGTGCCTTTGATGGAAGCCCCTTGTGTAGGTGCCACCCTTCGGTCAGAAGGCCTGACGGGGGAACACAGCTGTGCACAGTTGGGCTGAGTCACTGCCCTCTGGAGCACGTGGCGTGGTGGCGGAATGTGACCCCGCATGCCTCACAGCCACGAGGAAGGCTGCAAAGGAAAGGGTCCCCAAAGGAATCGAGGGTCTGCAGATGCTTTGAAGGATGATGCCATTAGCCAGTGAGGACAGCGAGGAAGACAGGACAGAGGGAGAGGAGAAAAGGGAGTCTCCTCCGGTGCCCTTCTCTATAGTCATGGGGGAAAACCTTTCCCAGAAGCCCCCAGCTGGCTTCCTCATTGGCTTGAACAGGTCACATGACCACCTCCAGACGAATCCCTTACAAACAAGGCTAGAGTTGCCAGGTCTTAGAACAGTTGTGGCTCATGCCCCGCATCTGGTCACGATGTCACAACCTTGAAGGTTCTCTGTCAAGGAGGTGGGAGCCCTGGTGGCACATAGTGGTTAAGAGTTATGATTGCCAGCCAAAAGGTCGGCAGTTCAAATCCACCAGCTGATCCTTGGACACCTAATGGGGCAGTTCTGTTCTGTTGTACAGGGTCGCTATAAGTTGGAATCAATGGTGATGGCTTTGGGTCTGGTTTTTATAACAAGGAAGTCACTGGGTGACGCAATGGTTAAGAACTCTACTATTAGCTGAAAGGTTAATGGTTCCACCCCACGCAGAGGCCCCTCAAAAGACCGACCTGTCAGTCTGGTTCTGAAAGGTCACAGCCTTGAAAACCCAAGAGGGTGTTCTACCCTGGACACATCGGGTCATCATGAGTTGGCCTTGACTTGTCAGCCACTAACAGTAACACCATAAGCAAAGAACAAGATGGCCCTTGAGCAAGCTCTTTGTGAGTAGCAATGGTGTGGCTGTACGGCCAGATACGGCTCTGCCAGCGACATCAGGTGTCTGAGGGGATAGTAGGCCACGCCAGCCTGACTTGGGGGACTTCTCAGAAGGCTTTCTGAGCCTGGGGCATGGGTGCAGGGGCTGCGGGAGGCAGAAGCAGGAGTGTGACACTGTGGGATGTCTTGTGTTCCAGCACAATATGCCTTTCTGGCGTATCTCCTGCCACGCGGACCTGGAGGCACTGAGGCACGCCCTGGAGCTGGAGTATTTATAGCAGAGCCAGTGGCGTCCCACTGGCATCATCGGAAGCGTCCCCTCCTCCCCACCGAGCACGCGTACCCCGGACGCCAGGCCAGCGGGGGCGTCTGCTGACCGTCCCAGAAGCTGTTCTTTCTGTCCCAACCAGGGTCCTGGGAGGCAAGGCACCCAACATTGGCTTTGGAATAAGAAGAAAAAGGCTGGCTGGGAGTGCAGACTTTTCTGCAAGACTCACAGAACAAAAGCAAGGACTTGCTGACTTGAAGGGGGTGCTGGTAGCAAACAGGGGGGCAGGATTTTTTTTTTCCTTTTAATTTATGGACTAATCACATTACTCTGGTATTATGCTCTTGTACCTGTGTTGTTGGTTTTCTTAGTTGTTGGTTTTGTTTGTTTTTTTTTCACCTGGCATGTGGAGTGGTTCACAGTTCTAACTGAAGCACTCTTCTCCAGGTTGTGCTTTGGGGGGCGGGGGGCAATCATTCTTTGAACATTAGTGAGGGAGGAGATTGGGGGCTGTCGGGGAGGCTAATGCTTATTTTTGTTTTCAGAGACCTTACCTGACATCATGTGGACAGTGCACGTGCCTTTTGCTGCCAGCTTGTTTTTTAGGGAAAGGGGAACACTGGGAAGGAAGCAGTACTTTGTGTCGGATAAAAGGCATTAAATAAAACTGCGTTTACATTTTGAAGGCAGGTAGAGTGTGGCTACTTTATTACTATACTCGAGCTTCCCAGTGTGTCAGTCTTTTTCAGGACTCTTTCATTTGCAAAAGAATAAGAATTTCAACTCAGAGTCGCTTAGGCCAAAAGGGAAAAGAGAAAGAGAAAATGTTCTCCAGGAATTTTAGAGGATATCTGCTTCAGGCATAGCTGGATCCAGGAGATCAAATGACTTCCTCCTACATGCCTTAATTCTCAGGCAGGCTCTTCTGGGTTGTGGCCCAGATGGCACCAAGAATCTTTCAGCCGAACAAAACCAACAGAAAGAGGACCACTGTCACAGTATTTCTGGCAAAAGCCCCAGGATTACATCTCATTGGCTTCCCTGGGTCACGGGCTTCCCTGGGGGCTGGATTTAGGGTTGGATCCCTCATGAGCAGAAAACTGGGTCCCCCAAAGGGAAAATTAGCAAACTGTTACAAAAAGAAGGAAAAATGGGACTTGGGCTGGGATGTGTAATAGACTTGCATTCCAAGGATGGGACTTTGTTTTCTGGTGGGTAGAATGGACAGGGAGGGACATTTGGGGAAGCTCTGAGAACATCCGGCACCATCACTGGGCAAGGGCTGGCAAGGGCCATCAAGGGCCTTGAGCCATCTGGTATGGATGCTAAACAGAAAGATAGGCCCCTCCTTCTGTCTGTGTTGGGAAGAGAGGCTCCTCCCTCTGTCTGTGTTGGGAAAACCCAGGGTTACTTTCGGGTTGGTGCTCATGTCGGTCAAAGTGGAGTCTGAGAGTTACAATCCCAGAGAAATAGAAAAGCCATCACCAAGGAGGAAATAGACTCCTGCTGACAGACTCTGAGCACCCCCGGGGGCAGGTACTCTTGGTTCCACCTCTGTATCCCCAGAAACAAGCACAGAGTCTAACCCAAAGTAGAATCCCATTAGGGACAGGATGGAAGGAAGCATGGCTGGATAATTAGAATCATAGAGTCAGATGGATGATTGAAAGGGTAAACAAACATTGAGACAGAAGAACAAATCAACCAAAGACCAAACCTGTTGCCATTGAGTTAATTCCGACTCATAGTGACCCTATAAGACAGAGTAGAACTGCCCCATAGGGATTTCAAGGAGTGTCTGATGGAATCGAACTGCCGACCTTTTGGTTAGCCGCTGTCACTTGTAACCGCTATGGCGCCGTGTTTCTGATGCATGATCAGCTAGTTGAGTGGGAAGGTAGATTGTTAGATAGCTGGATGGGCAGGTAGATAGGATGACTGAGCAACTGGAAGGTGGCTAAGTGGCTAGATGTTGGCAGATGGACAGACAGAAGAATGGGTACCAGTGTTGGGATGATCCAGTCAATTACTGGCCAGATCATGGGTGGATGGGTGGGTAGATAGGTGGCTAGGCTTTGGTGGTCCCGGGCAGTATCTTACAGCTTTCCTGCGCACTCTTAGAGTAACCAGACTGTTCAGTACTCAGAACAAAAGCCCTTAGCCTCCCAGAAGTCTGAACAGAACTCATGAACTTCTAACCAGCCCTGCAGAAGGATAAGGACCTGCAGGAAGACCCTGGGTGGGCCTCTACGGCTGAAGGAATTTGGCTATCCACGGGATTTAGAAGCCAGAAACCCAGAGCTACCAAGAGGCTTTTTTAAGTTGTATAGTGACTTAAACAGAAAACGGGATTCGTGGGTTTACCTAACTGAAAGGTTCGGGAGTGTGCTGACCTCAGAAAGCTAAAACAAGTCCCCAGTGAGCCCACCAGACTCACAGTAGATGTGTATGGGTCCGAGCGGAGCTGTGGCCCATGGTGTTTCCGTAGCTGATTTTTTGGAAGCAGACCGCCAAGCCTTTCTTCCGGGGTGCTTCTGAATGAGCTCAAATTTCCAGTTTACAGCCAAGCGTGCTAACCATTGGCATTACCCAGAGACTGAGTTACAAGACGATCCACCCTCTTCCAGGGGCCTTTCAAGAACTGTGGGTGCAGAAATGAAAAACGACAGAGGAATCTCTGACCTCCTGGAGCTGTTTTACCAGAGGGAAGGTGACAAGGAAATAGGCAAATTCATCTTGTTAGATTAAGACTTTGCAGCGTCTAGATCAGCAGGGCTGTCCAGAAAGACGGTGGGCAGTGCCCCCCCTTTCCTTTCTTTGCACATCCCGCTTTCCAGCTTTCTTTCCCACCTGAGAGCCAACCTGTCTCCTTCTGAGAACTGCCCAGTGGTCAGGGGAGAAGGGAAATCTGGGGGCCATGAATTAGCCTCCTCGGAACCCCTGTGCCTTCCAGAGAGGCCATAGTATCTGCCCAGTGAGACACCAAGGAACTATAAGGAGATCATCTGGGGTGTCAGACAAGGAAACTCTTTGCTGATTGAAACTTTTTTCTTGCAAATGTATTGTTACATGTATTTTTATGATAAAAAAAAGAAAATAATAAGGGTTAGGGAGGAAGAATGAGAGAAGGAGGCAAGAGGAGAGCGTGTCTGGGTAGAGTGATGTCGCTGGTCCCTGCAGGCTGCCTTGCTGTCCCTGCTCTGTTGAGATTGATTCCCACCCCACACGCTGGCAGAGACAGAAACATCTAAGACGTGATGCTGATCAGTGACGGCGAGGGAGGCTGCTTCTCTTCAATGCCGCTGATTCCACAGGGACTGGAGGCCTCACAGAACACGGGCCCCTCCAGGTAGACCAGCTGGAGCGGCGTGGCAGCCCCACAGGCTGCTAGCACTGCCGAGGAGGTGACATTCGAGGGCAGAGGTGAGTACTGAGAAAAGCTGGGGGGTGGGGTAGGTCACAGGGAAAGGAGGTGTGAAACCCTCTGGGTGGACAGGGCTTGTAAACTGAGGGGAGAGAAACGGGACCCCTGTGGCTGGATCCCAGAGGCAGAGTCACAGGGCAAGGCTGGGGCCAGTCCAGAGGGACCCTGTTGGTCTTGGATACTGGATTTTATTTGAATTTGCATTTTATTCCAAATCCAAGAAGAAAACATTAGAGGGTTTAAGAAGGTGTGATCTGTTTTATTTTTTTTACTGTATTTTTCATGAAAGTACATACAGTGAAATAGGTTCCCATTCACCAGTTTCTGCACATCATGTTGAGTGACATTGGTTACATTCATCAGTTACTGTCACCATTCTCATTGTTCTATGCCCACTAACTTAGTCCCACTGTCCCCCAAACTTCTCATCTGCACTATAAGGTAACAGCTGTTCTTTGGTCTCAAACAGATCATTTTTTAGAAGAGTGAGGTACTCAAGTGTGACATTTTTTACTTTTTGGGCTAACTTGCTATTTAGCTTAAAGGTGACTTCCTGGGAGAGATCCCACTTCAAGGTTTAAAGAGGATCGCAGGGCAATAGTCTTAGGGTGGTCTCCCGTCTCAGTGGGTCAGTAGGTCTAGATTCCTTCATAATTTTTAATGAACCAATTTTTAGAGCAGTCTTTAGGTTTCTGGGAAGACAGTGAAGGAAGTACAGAGCGTTCCCCCCGCCCCCTCTGCCTGACATCGTTTCTTTTATCCCTGTATCTGTATATCATTTCTGTCCAGTCAGTTTCTGCTCATGGTCACCTGTGCACAACATGGAATCCCTGCCCGGTCCAGTGCCATGCTCACAGTCATTGCTGTGTTTGAGCCCGTTGTCGTGGCCACCCATCGCTTTTTCACTGACCCTCTACCAAGCATGATGTCTTCTCCAAGGTCCCGCCTGATAACATGTCCAGAGTAGGTGAGATCAAGTCTCAGCATCCTCGTTTCTAAGGAGCATCATGGCTACACCCCTTCCGAGACAGATGTGTTCATTCTCCTGGCAGTCCACAGTATATTCAGTGTTCTTCACCAACACCGTAATTCAAATCCATCTGTTCTTCTCCATCGATTGAAACAGATATTAACTCAAGTCCATTGTTTACATTAGGGCTGAGTTGCATTTTTAAAGTCACCCTGGTGGCTATAGGGAGAAGGATTTGGGTGCATTTGAGATGGGGAGATGGTGGAAACAAGACATCTAGGCAAAACAGGTCCTCACGGATTCCTTCATGAACTTAAAGAGATTTTTATTATTATTTTATAAGCTACATCTAGTTTATTGTACAGATCTCAAGTGTACACCTTGATGTATGTTTTCATATGGTCACACGCAGATTACCACCTCCCAGATCAAGATGGAAAACATCCCCAGGCTGCTGAAAAGGCTTCCCTCCCCCCTTCCCAGCCTATCTCCACATCCCTGCACTGTTCCAGTTTCAAACCTCAAAGATCGGCCAGCTGGTTTGAGAGCATCACATAGACAGACTGAGGCAGAATGCAGTCTTGTGACTGGCTTCCTTCACTCTTCATGCTTCGGAGAGACATCCATGATGTTGTGTGGATCTGAAGTACAGTCATGTAAAGGGAGATCTGAGTTGCAGGAAACAGGGCTCTGAGCTAGCTCATTCTGGTTCAATCCCCTGCTGATCATTTGCATTTACATCCTAGAAATACTGAATCTACATTTTAATAAGATCTCCATGAAATTCTTATGTGTAATAAATGTAGAGACCCACTGCTGTACTAGTGGTTCTCAGAATGGGTCCCTAGCCAGCATCATTAGCATCGCCCGGCAACTTGAACCCCAGCTGAGCATCTGCATTTCTAACAAACGAGCGGGTTCGAAGTCCCGGCGGCAGAAAATACTCAAGCATCTATCCACACAGGGCATTTGCGAGTCTAGGGCTGGTGACGCAGTGCTCACCAGTGGCCACCAGAGGGCAGTGCAACCCCACAGCTGGCACAAGCCATGCTACCCGCAGGTGCCTCCCCTGAAGTCAGATCTGGAAGCTGGACACAATGCAAGGCTGCCCTTGATTCCAGAAACATCTTCTTCAAGCCATGCCCAAGCTTCAGGGATTGCTTTGATGAAACTGCAGCCCCATCACTGTGGCCAGGCCTGGGAGTTGTTGATAAATTGATGTGCTGCACTGTCATCAGAAGGGGAGTGTAATAATTAGGAAAAACCCTCGCTCCCCTGGTGGCGCAGCCAGTAAAGCTGCTCTTCCTCCCCAAATCTCGGTGGAGACAGCGTCTGTCACGGACTGCATTGTGTCCCCCCAGAAATGTGCGTCTTGATTTGGCTGGGCCATGATTCCCAGCGTTCAGTCACTTTTCCCATGTGTTGTGAATCCTACCTCTGTGATGTTGATGAGGGAGAATGGACAGTGGTTGTGTTGGTGAGGCAGGACCCAAGCTACAGGCTTGTAGGGTATAAGGGAGAGAGCTGAGCAGACAGAGTTGGGAAGCTCATGCCACCAAGAGTCCAGCAGCAAGAAGAGAGCACATCCTTTGGACCTGAGGTTCCTGTGCAGAGATGCTGTCACTGAATTTGGACTCAGCCTACTGGACTATGATAATTTTTCCTACTGAATGGACTTAGAACATATGAATGGACTTGTAGTTTACCATACCGTGACAATAAAATTTCTCTTTCTGAAGCCATCCAGTGCGGTGTTTTCTGTTAGAGTAGTACCAGATGGCTAAGACAGAGTCCACACAGCGTGGCAGATGGACACCTTTGTTACCAGGCACACCAGTGACCACAGGGCAGAGAGCTGCTTCCCCCCACCTTGGGCCCAACTTCTAAACAGTGGCTGCTTTAATCTTCAATAATATAATTGTAATATCAGTTAAATTCTTAGAAAAGATGTTGGGGGTTATTCTTATATCCACAAGTTCATTCTAGGATGGGAAGATCCAGTCCAGCCAAGTCCCGACTTTAAAATTCAGCCATTAGGTATTTAGCCAAAAATGAGTATTTGGTGAGCTCTGATAGCAGGTGAGGTGGGTGTCTATTAACCCTTGTGGCCCCATACCACACCACAATTGTTGAGGCCCACAAAACCCAGCCCACCTCCCGCTCAGCCCTTGGATCAGAGAGGTGACCCACTTCATGTCAGAGTAGGAGTCCAGTCAAGGAGGGTAGCAACCTGGGGCCTGTGAGTGTTGATAGAGCTCGATTACGGGAATTGGACCTTACACAATTCCAGGAGGAAGCTGGGACTGTGAAGGTCCGGAAGGGGAAGCTAGAGCCGCCAGCCAGGTGATCTGAGATGCCCAGGGTCCAGCCACCATCTCTGTAGCCAGGACTCTGGTGATGGATGTGGGGCTGATGTCCAGGAGCTGGACAGAAGAGCTGGACACAGAGCAGATGACAGCTACGGCGGGCTGGAGCCCAGGGGCCACCTCTGTAGGAGTCACCACACCGAGGCACAACTACCGGCCCCAAGTAGAGGCTGAGCTTCTCTCCTACCTTGGAATTCTCATGCAAGGTTGTCTTTTAATCAAACTCAGGGCCACATGAGGAAGGGGGTTCCAGAACAGCAGCCCCACCAGACTCATCTGCTTAAACCGGTCAGGTGAATCTGCTGTCTACAGATGTCCTGACGGTGAGCGGGTGTTCTTACCAATCCCAGGCCTCACATCCGAATAATTTCCCACCAGAAGACTCTCATATTCCCAATCAGTTGACATATCGACATGGGACCTAGGCTTAACCAATCATAAATACTGAGTGGATCTAGGCCCAGCCAATCAAAGACACCCAGTGGGACCTAGACTTAGCCAGTCCAGATATCACCGTGTGGGAAAGCAATGGAAGTGGACCCAGATACACAGAATCCACTCAAGCAAGGAGGCAGAGAGCCATGCCCGGTGCCACTGGGGAGAGTTGTAGTGTCTAGGCCCTGGGGAAGCAATGGAGGACATCTTCTCAGGAAGGCTGTATCTGATTTGGACAGTGTTCTTGGCTGTACAGTCTCCTAGCCCACCTCCTTGGCCCTCTGAGAGGTCTCTGAGCCACTCATTATCCTCTTAATAAATCACTTTCCTGCTCTAATCAGTTACAGCAAGTTCTGTTAGCTGCAATGAAAAACCTCACCCCTCCAAATTCATTTAACTTCTCAGTTGCCCATGCTATATGAGTACCAGATCCACACTCAGTCTGGCAGGCAGTGGAGAGGAGTCATGGAGGTGTAGTCGACAATGCCACACACAGGTAAGTTGTGACTGGGGCCCTCAGTCAGGTGGCTAACTGCCCTGACTTGGGGATCAGACAGTCTGGCTTTGAATCCTGGCTGTGACACTGACCTGTGCCTGACTTTGGGCAAGCTGCTGCTTTCTGAACCTCAGTTTCCTCATCTGGAAAATGGGACTGCAGGTGGTGTCTGCCTCATGGAGTTATCATAAAGACCAAAAGATTATAGCATTGAAAACCCTCAGCACTGGGCTGAGTGTGGAGATGTACCCATACCAGTGACACCTGAAGGGCTATGGGTGACGCTTGTGTCATTAAATACGTACTAACACAGGCAGCACATGTGGTCAAAACCACGAAGGTGGTATGCTGTGTTCAGAAGGCTCCTCAGCTTCCCGTCTGCAGAAGGCAATCCAGCCTTCTCGCCATGACCCCGAAGAATGGCCACCCCTCTCTCCTCTGGCCCCTGCCTCTCTCCCTGGCGGCCGTCAGCACACCCACCCCGCCCTAGCCATCCATGTGACCCCACTTCAAAGCATGTACCTTTGCTCTTCCTTCTACCTGGGATGCCTTCCAACCAGCTCAGTGACACTCCCACCCTGGCTGTCCCTTAGGACCACCTGAGGGTCTTTACAAAGCACCAGAGAGGCTGATGTCACTGCTGGGGAGAAGGCAGGCCACATGTGGACATTTATTGGTTTTTTACAACTCCCTAAAAAAAAAAAAAACCCAAGTCCACTGCCTTCAAGTCGATTCCGACTCATAGTGCCCCTACAGACGTGACAGAACTGCCCCATAGATTTTCCAAGGAGCACCTGGTGGATTTGAACTGCTGACCTTTTGGTGAGCAGATGCAGCAATTAACCAACTACTCCCTAGGTGCTTCTAATTCCAAGGGGAGTATTCTGCTGTTGGGTCAGGTGAAAGTCACACCCTGGGTCTCCCGGCTCCATAACCTGCCTCCTCCAGGTTTCTGTCAGAGGCCTGCTTACAAAGCAGACAGCCCCATCACACCCTCGACCTACCCACCCTCCCCTGCTGTGGCCACCTCATTGCACCTAACCCACCCAGGTGACATTAATAACCCCATATTATGTAAGTATTTAGGAGCCCTGGTGGTGCAGCAGTTAAGCGCTTGGCTGCTAACTGAAAGGTCTGCAGTTCAAACCCACCAGACGCTTCTTGGAAACCCTGGGGGGCAGTTCTGCTGGGTGCTGTAGGCTCATTCTAAGTTGGAAATCGAGTTGAGGGCAATGAGTTTGGATTTTTTGGTATGTGTATCTGGTGACTTCACAGTGCGAATACAGACTGCCGAGGGCAGGGACCACCCCTGTTCCGCTCACCGCAGTGTGCCCAGTGCGAGGCTAACACAGCTCGGCGAACCACGGTCACACCAGCGAACCATTGAACAGCTCCGGCTCTGAAGGCTGCAGGCCTGCGGTATGGCCACCAGGGGGCGAAAGCGCCCGGGCTCCGCAGAGGCCACTCCTAACCGCCCAGGCTGCGGTCCCACCCGGACCTGCCTGACCCACGCCAGGCCATCACCAGAAAGGTGCAAAGAGCATGGCTGCCCTCGCCGGTCCTCTCCAGACCTCCTCCACCTCCCCGGCACTCACAGAGTCACTGTCACTGAGCACCTGCAAACCCTGATCCAGAAGAATGAATCCAGAGGTAGAATTCTGTGGGGCCCATCGAAAACCCCCAAGTCCTCTCCCTCTATGAAATCTGACACCAGAAAGCAGCCAGTCCAATTGGAGCACGATTGTTCATAGGGTCGCTATGAGTCAGAACTGACTTAACAGCACCAAACAACCACCTAACATATGTAGTGTTCGGTGACACTGGTTACGTGTTTCACGGGGTATCCTGCTGGGGACTGGTTAAATATGTCGTATGTCCCCATAACGAGATACGGCTGTGGAGTCAATTCCGACTCATAGCAAGCCTACAGGCCACAGCAGAACTGCCCCATGGAGTTTTCTAGGCTGTAATTCTTTGCAGGAGCAGACCGCCACCCAGGAGCCGCCGGGCAGGTTGAAACTGCCAACACTGGGGTTAGCAAGAGGGCACGCAACCCTTTTGTTCCTAAGGCCCCTTAATAAGGCATGCCCATAAAAAGGAAGCAGCATATTAATTGTAGCAATAAGGAATACATGCAAAACTTCAGATGAAGTTTAAAAAAGAGACAGGTCTTAAAATCAAACAGTAGTTTAACTCACAGAAACTGTCTTGTGTTCAGCAGTGCACTTTTTTAGGATCTGTCTCTATGGGATCAAACTGATAACAGCAACTAAAAAGATGGGACCCTCAAGGGACAAGGAGGTTTTAGTTAATGGGGGAGGAAACCCAAATCAAACCCAACCCAGTGCCACCGAGTCGATGCTGACTCATAGTGACCCTATAGGACAGAGGAGAACTGCTCCACAGCGTTTCCCAGGAGCGTCTGGCAGATTTGAAACGCTGACTTTCTGGTTAGGAGCACTTAACACTACACCACCAGGGCTTCCATGGGGAGGGCCAACGCAGAAAAGGGGGGTTAGAATGGTTCAGGGCTTTCAACTGGCTTCTAACAAGTTCCCAGGCAGTTATACACAAGAATCACCTGGACATCTTGTTAAACCATGCACTTATCTGGAGTGCAAATGCAAATTCTTAGCAGGGAACTTGTTAGGAAATCAAATTCTCAGCAGGGGTTCGAACTCCACGGCATCGGTCTGAAGCTCTGGAATGGCTGCACAATTTGAAGAATGTCACAGTGGCACTCAGTCATACATGGAGAAATTACTGAATTGCTGCATCTTCTGCTGTGTATATTGTCAACAACAAAAATTGTCTTAAAAAAGGAGGACAGAGCAAAAAGTCTGCATCAAATGTTACCACTTAAAAGAGGGGGACTTACTGGACTGATAGACTACAGGAAGCCCTATGACTATTGCCCTGAGATCCCTTTAAACAACATACTAAAACCACACCTGGAGGTCACCTTCCTGCTCAGTAACAGATTGGCCCATAAAATAAACAATTATCACCCATAAGTCGTGTACTCTTAAAACAAAATCATCGGAAATCAAACAGTGAATATTTACCCCAAAGTAAAGATGAGAAAGTCAGTGGAGGGGGTGGGCGGGGGACAAGGAAGCTAGATTAACGGAAACAGTACAACCAGAAGGGAAACAATGAGAATTTGGATACCCTGTGAAACACGTAACCAGTGTCACCGAACGCCACGTATGTTAGGTTGTTGTTAGGTGCCGTCATGAACATAGGTGCCCTATGAACAATAGAACAAAACACTGCCCGGTCTTGCACCATGTCCACGATCATTTTTATGCTTAAGCCCATTGGTGCGGCCACTGTGTCGATCCATCTTGTCGAGGATCTTCCTCTTTTTTGCTGACCCCTCCACTCTACCAAGCATGATGTCCTTCTCCAGGGACTGATCTTTCCTGACACATGCCCAAAGTATGTAAGACGCAGTCTTCCCATCTTTGCAGCCAAGGAGCACTCTGATTGTTCTTCTTCCAGAACAGATCTGTTGGCTCTTTTGGTGGTCCATCATACATTCAACATTCTTCTCCAACACCACAATTCAGAGGCAAACAACACATATAGAAATTGTTAAATGAGAATGTAATTAGCTGTGTAAACTTTCATCAAAACCACAATAAAACATTATAATAAATAAACAAAGGGGGACCGCAGAATCTGTTTGTAAATGCAGAGACTGGGGGATATACAGAGATAGGGTCTGAGGGAACCGGGGTGGCTAGATGCCAGTGGAGAGGCTGTTCACTGCAGGCCCTTTTATGTTTTCAGATTCAAGTCATGAGACTGTATTACCTAAAAGCCAAAGCCAAGTGCCGTCGAGTCGGATCCGAGGCCAATAGCAAAATTAAAATTCACCATTTGTTAAAAGCAACGATTTCTCTATTGTCTAGCGAGTCACACCTGCCTGCCCCACATTTGCCTGTCTGGGCACTGCAGCTGAGGGTGGGGGTAGCGACACAGAGGTTCGAGGCCAACCTCTGCATTCAGACACGGCTCCTACGCCGTTGCCCTCCACTATCCCTCCACACCCCGGGGACACACAGTAAACACAGAGGCACACAAGGCTCACTCCACGAACTCACACTGACCAAATCTGTGGGTGTCCATTCCAACTCATGGTGACACCACATGTCTGGGAGCACAACTGCTCCAGAGAATTGTCTCGGCTGTGTTCTTTTACCGTGGTGGATGGCCAGCACTTTCTTCCACAGTGCCTCTGGGTAAGTGGCTGGTGAGTTGAGCAGCCAGCTCCTCACTTCACAGCCAAGCACTTTAACCCCTGTACCACCAAGACTCCTTACACACAAGATAAAGGGTTGTAAAATACACTCAGCAATGGGAGAAAACCGAGGGGCTGAGACAGCAAGTACCACAGGGTAGGGAAGCCCCACTTCAGTGGCCACATGGGAGGATGGCCGAGACCTGGAGGGTGAAGGGCCAGATGGGAAAGGGTATGCCTGGCTGGGAGGGACCAGGGAGTACAATGGCCAGAGAGGCGGAGGGGCCTGATGCTGGGGCTAAGACAAAAAAAAACAGGGGCCTGGGCTTCCCCGCACCCAGCTCAGCCTCTTCCCTGTAAAATGCGGCCGCAGCCACCTCACCCTCTCCCAAGCACCGACAGAAGGAGCACCCACAGGCCCAAGGCAAGGAAGGTAAAAAATAAATTGAGTTATAAATAATGGCTTATCAACTGGAAAAGGCACTTAAGTAGGAGTCTACTTATAATCTCACCAGCTCTGTGGCGGCGAACGAGACCCTTCTCTGGGACTGTTGGTGTGGCAGCCAGAGAGAGATCCTGCTGACCTCTTCTCAGCGTGATAAACAGATCTTCAACGCCTTACTCACCTCCGAGGAGCAAGGGGAGGTTCTAAGTCCATATGAAAACATCCCAGTACTGACCCCAGAGCAGTCAGTGCCCTCTATGCCTCTCCTTCCAGCCCCACCAGCCTCCTCACTGAGTGTGTCCAGCTCCCAGTACTGCAGGGACTTTGCACTTGTCAGTTTCTCTGGCTGGGACACTCACCCACTTAATCAGCTCACAGCTGGCCCTTTCTCATTCAGATCTCAGCTCAAACGTCCTTCCCCATGGTCCTTCCCCACGGTCCCAGCCAGAGCAGCCTCCCCTCGACCCCACTCCTCACCACAATCCAACCAGCTCCATTTTATTTCCTCAGAGCCACAAGCTAGAAAAGCACAGGCCACAGGCCTAGCCCATGGCTTGTTTTTATACAGTCCATGAACTAAAAACGTTGTCTATATTTCTTAACAGTTGCAAAGAAAAACAAAAATATTTTGAGATGTGAAAATTAAGTGAAATTCAAATTCTATTTAAAATGTTATTGGAACTCTGCATGTGCTTTTTATGCTTTTTTTGGTGGGTTTCGTGGCTGCTTGTGTTCCGTATCAGACGCAAATTGCTGAGACCATGCAGCCCACATAGCTTCAAATATTTACAGTAAGCTTGTCAACCTACACCTTCACAGCACTTAATACCGTGTTAAATAATCTTATTTGTCATTTTTAAACCTTGTACATGGCTTGTCTGTCCATAAAGCATGAAGTCATCTATGACATGACAATTGTCCCTTACCACCCAGAGCAAAAGAGAATCCATACCTAAGGGAGCCCGGGGGCCTGACTAATGGACCAGATGAGCCACAAAAACTAGGCAGTGACCAACCACCATGACCCACCACTGCAACTTGGATCTGTAAGAGGGTCTGGACAGAATGAAAGAAAACACGCAGAATGAAAGATCAAATTCACAAGCAAGACCAGGCTCACTGTTTGGACAGAGACTAGAGAAGCCCCCAAGACTACAGCCATAACATATCCTTTTAACCTGGAACTGACCCCATTCTGGGCGACCACCCCTCAACCCACCCAGACAGGCCCCTAAAATAAACTACGCGCACGAGTGAGCAACACTGTTCTGCTTCTCAGAACAAGCAGTCTTAGGAGATCCAAAGGGTGACACATGCCCAAGGACAAACCTGAGAACTCAGGAAGCGGAAGAGATTCAGGATGAAACAGGGAACCTGGGAAGGAAATCGGGGAAGCGCTGGCACATCGTGAGCAGTGAAACCAGTGTCACAAACACTTCATGTACAAACTATCAAATGGGTACCAACTTGTTCTGTAAACTTTCACCTAATACACAATACAAAGAGAACATAATGTCCACCAAGGCAGGGATCTTGGCCCCCTTGCTCACCACTGTCTCCCCAGGAGCTAAAATCCCACCAGGGCACATGGTGGTGGTGGCTAGCTGCCATGGGACCAACCCGTGCTTCAAAGTGACTCCAAGCACAATGGAGTCCGTGGTGTCATTCGGTTTAAAGTATCAGACCATTGCAACCCATAGGGTTTTCACTGCTTTGTTTTCCAAAGGAAATCACCACGCCTTTCTTCCTAGTCTTAATCAGGAAGCTCTGCTAAGACCCGTTTAGCATCTTAACACTGAAGAAGCCCACAGCAACAGACAGGTTGTAGCTGTGCTTCAGGTGCATTGGCCAGGAATTGGACCTGGGTCTCCAGAATGGGATGTGAGAATTCTGGGATTAGATCTCCCACTGCCCTCTGGCACACAGTAAGTCCACTAGTTCACCACTGCTTTCTGGCACACAGTAGGTCCACCAGAGCTTCCCATTGCCCTCTGGCACACAGTAGGTCCACTAGGTTCCCCACTGCCCTCTGGCACACAGTAGGTCCACTAGGCGCCCACCATATTCTGGCACATGGTAGGTCCACTAGACACCCCCACTGCCTGCCCCCTGCACATAGTAGATCCTTTAGAAATACTTGAGTGACTGAGTGATTGCTGCCTCCAGTAGAATGCCCCCAGCTCCATGAGGGGCCAGGACAGGTCCCTGAGTTCACCACAGCATCCTCAGTGCCCAGACAGTGCTCAACGCATACCTCACAGCTGTGGTTAGGGTCCACTGAGTTGATTTTTGACTCCTAGTTACCCCACACAAGAGTACAACAGCTCCCTAGGGTTTCTTAGGCTGTAATCTTTACAGCAGCAGATCGCAAGGTCTTTCTGCCCAAGCAACTAGTGAGTTCAAATCACTCACCTTTTGGTTAGCAACCAAGGGCTTAACCACTGTGGCTCCAAGACTGCCTACACACAGCAGCCAACAGCAGGTGCTTGGTGAGAACTTGCCACTCACACCAGAAAGGTGCTCAGGGAGTCAATCTTTTTCTGGGGAACCAGTGGATTCCAGCCAAAGACGATCCTACTACCTAATAAACCAAATTAAGCATCCTTACCCACTTGAGTTGGCTTCCTTCTCCCCTCCTGCCTTGTCTGCTTCAGTCAGCCTGGCGCACGGGACCAGGACATGGTTGGGGAGAGCCCTGACCTCACACGACCCACTCAGTAGTTCCTGTCGGCTCAGGCCTTCCTCTTGGTCCTCAGCGGACAAGTCCCTCCCCTCCCAGAGACTGATCAGGATTTCCCTTGCATTTCACATCTCTCAATAAATTCCAAGGATTCAGCCTTGAAGACCAATTTCTGATACATGTGATGATGCGGAGGAACCCTGAAAATGACATGCTGAGTGACACTAAGCCCATCACAAGGACAAATACTATGATTCCACTTAATAGAAACTTTCTTGAACAGGAAATGAAAAGACAAAGTTACCAGTAGTTACCAGGAGCTGGGGGAGGTGGGCAGGGGACACTTCTTGATTAAGAACCACGGAGTTTCTGTTTGGGGCGATGGCTTCTTTTTTCTGGAAATGGGACCGCGCTAACAGTTATACAGCAATGTAACTGTGATCAATGTCACTGAATTGTAACACAATAGGTTGAAATGGCAAATTTCACAGGTAAAAAAAAAAACCCTGAAGTGTTTCTGTACAGGCCCACAGAAGGACCTAGCCTAGTACAGTGCCTGGCTTACAGCAGGCACTAAAATCATTTCTGAATAAAGAACTAAAAATTAACCTTTGGGATCTGGACTTCCCAGGACAGCACCCACGGGGGCCTAAGCTGCAAAGTGCACCCACCTATAGGGTAGAGGAGCCCCTGGCCTCTTGGGTCCTGTCTCCTGTGTTTGACAGTGTCAATCTCACGCGGCCATCCTGGCCCAATGGAAAACTGCAAACTCCAGGGAGACCAAGCCATTTTTTCAAAACAGTTTAATTAAAAAAAGGTGAAGGGGCTGAAAAACTGGGGCAAGGGGGGACCCAAAAGAGCAGATGGGGGAGTGCACTGTCCCAGTCACAAAGGAACACCATCATCAAAAAAGATATTTAAGTTTAATACAAATTTTATACAAAGAAAATGTGAAAAAATACTTCCATATGCTAAAAGCAATTATGCTTCACAAATAAGGCCAGCTAGGCTATTTTTTTTTCCTTTTTGACAACTGCAATTCACAAATGTTCTTTTCCTCCTTGTCTTCTAATACTCTTTCGTATTTTTCTTCTCTAATACGGGTAACTAGCTGGAAACTGTACAGTTCTCATTCTCTTATCAACAATGAGGAGAAAGTAAACGAGACAAAAATGTACAACCAAATGTACTGGAATGATATCATACAATTAATTTTCTCATATACAGACATCACCTCTTGCTTTGTTCAATGCTTTTTGTTTTACACAACATACAAAATGATACTACTGCATACGTAGCGTCGCCGACCGCATGGCAGAGGTCTTGCGTTCTCTCACACTGCCTTGATTTCATGCTTACATAAAAACGTCAAATTCCATCCTATAAATTATACATACATGCTTCATCCCAGACTCCAACGCCCTCTGCGTGCTCCTTGCCTGCAAGTCTGTTGCTTCTCAGAAACACGAGCATCTCTCGTGGAGTGAGTGGGAGTGGGCTGAAAGGAACCACAAAGCAGAGGTTTCTCTTTGTGTCGGAGCTGATGACCCTGATGGTTGCTAGCCTCTTGTCCCATGCCATCGAACTGAGCAGGACCTGCTGCTACATCTCTGCTGGAAACAGGATTTTTTTTTCCCTTTTAGAAGTCATCATTTAAATCCCACAAAAGGAACTAACGTCACCGCAAGTCCTGCTGGTCCAGCGAACTCCCGACATAGGAGTGCAGGGTCTGAACAGGGCCAATGGTTGGGTATCACGTGCCCGCAACAGCTCAGCCTGTGCTCAACTCCTGATCCCAGCGTGCTGTATGCAGAAATACAAATGAAGATGTCATTTCCTCCAGGCCCCAAGGCGGACAAGCTGCTGGCCACAGCAACCCCCACCCCCGGCCCAGCGTTTCATATCCATCGTGACGGATGGGCTGACTGACAATCCCTTCTCCAACATCAAAACATTCTATTTGTTGTTGGTGGTTTTTTGTTTTACTTTTTTTTTTTTTTTAATAAGTTAAAGTCAATACAAATATAAAAAGGGGAGGGTCCTCTCGGTTCAGTGACATCCACAAATTGTACATTATTTACATCTAAAGCATAGGTTTCATGTGGGTCGAACAGTCCTCGGTCAAAGGTAATGCTGCCCGCTGTAGTGTGGGCTGCCCTCGGCGCCGGCAGCGAAGGCCAAGTCTGAATGTTGGGAATCCTCAAGTCTGAAGGGGGTCATTCTCGGGTCTCACGTTGTTCTTCTGTTTCCTGGTTTGCGCTGGAGTCTGCTGGGTTGTAGGCTGCGTGGCTTGGCACAATCTGTCCCTAGTCCCAGAAGGTGTCCAGCCGAGACTCTTTCGGGAGGAGGCTCTTCGTGCTGCTGCTGGCGCTGTGCTCTGAACGCGCTGAGCCTCGCTTCTCCTCGCTGCTGCTGCTGCTCCAGCAACTGGACTTGCTGCTCCGGGAGTGGTCTGCAGAGCACAGCCAACAGGGAGGGGGGTGAGCCTTCCTGCCCAGCTCCAGAAGCCCAACCCAGCCTCCACTCCAGCTACCCCGTCGCAGGCCAGCCAGCTTCCCCTCCCAGCTCCAGACAACACGGATGACTCAAATACTAAAGGGCCCCATTTGTGCAGAGTACCCGGGAGGAACAACTTCATCTCCTCAGGATTTACTAAAAGCTGACTGAAAGACTAGATGAATGTCACGCTCACAGAGAATGACAGAGAGGGGTACCAAACATAAGGCCGTTCTTGTGCAGGGCTCTGAACCGTGTGGCCATATTACACAAACTGAACACTACCCAGCAGTGTCCTCCCAAAACATCTGTGTCCAACCTTGGCCACTGGGACAAAAGCACCAAAATGTGGCCTTCAATCAACTTCTTCACAAAGTTCATGGAATTTATCTGGTTAATTATCTTGACAACTTATACAACGTGGACTTTTGTCTAAATCGCACTTGTCCAAAAGGGAGAGGGTCATAAAGAGAAGGACCGTGGCCCTGGGTGGCTAAGCCCATCTGGGAACATGGACTGACTTCTAGGAAGGAAAAGCTGAATGTCACTGAAGGATGCAGAAGCAGATTAAGACCCTAGACGGCATCCAGGACGAATGTACCTCAAGGAGTGGGACATCGGCTGTGTAAGCAGTAAGGGAGTTGAAGAGCCAAAGATGTGCCTGGGAAGAGCTCCTCTACGACAGAAGCCTACACCCTGATGCGCAGCGGGATGGCTGACCCAGAGCCCTACGCACAGACCACGAGACCCCATCACAGATCACTTACAAGGTCAGACAAGTTAGGAATCAAGCCTGTGCTGGGGGCGCTGGGAGCAAAGGGCACAGGGTGGAGACTAGGCTACCCACATCACAGCCAGGCTGGCCAGCAGTGACCTGTAGGCCTCATAGTTCACACGACAGGAGATAGGGCAGGTCAATCTGCCTGATCCCTGCTGGGAGAACGAGGGTTAACCTACGACCCTTCAGGAAAAGGGCCAGCACAACGCTCCCCTAAGCCAAACCGTCTGGTTCTTTTCTTTCTGGCTGCAGTTTGCAGAAGCTACTGGAGGCACAGTGGAGAAGAGACACAAGAAGACAAAGCAAGACTTATCACTCCAAAGAACAGAAGACACAGTCACGAAGAAACACCACACGTACACAGTCACACACACAGATGGGCCCGAACGCGGCTTTTGCATGCCTGCACAAAGGCCCCGGCAGCTTCTGGGAGACAGGGTCATACTTACACTTTTGGACTGGGTAGCTGGGGTGCGGCTGGTGGTCTGTGGTGGTTGGGGTACAAGCGGGCTGCTTGTCACACCTGTCGCTGACTGCAGAGATAGCACAGGCAGCCTTAGAGTCTGTCGGTGACTGACTCCACACAACCCCAAGAGTTCTCTACTTTGTTCAACAACCAAACCCATCGCCATCAAATCAGTTCTGACCCTACAGGACAGAGCGCAACTGCCCCACAGGATTTCCAAGACGGGAGTCTTTGGGGGAGTAGACAGCCACATCTTTCTCCAGTGGGTTCAAACCACCAACCTTCTGGTCAGCCACGACTGCTTCTACACCACGCAGCCAGGGCTCCTCAACAGGCTACTGCCATTAGACGGTCTTCAATTTAACGCACTCACGGCAGACGAGTGACTTTTCCAAAACCACACATCAAACCATGCAACGGGATTGCTGAACAGAGCACAGCGGGACAGGAAGGAAAGGCACACTGTGGGGACATCAAAGCAACTCTGTACTTCGTCAGCCACAAATTCTCGGGACTTTGAAAGCTTAGCTGACACGTTAACTGAGTCCGGAAAAATGGAGCAGCAAGACACACACTAAGGTCCACGGCATCACCCAAGTGATCCAGGGACCACGTATGCGTCTTCATGACTTGTCTACTGCCGAGGGTGAAGCTGGTGCGGGGAGCAGAGGACGGGGGAGAGAAGGTACACGTGGACCGAGGAAGGGGCTACTGACGAGGTGTTTGGAGACCAAAACTCTTGTTTATGACAGCAGGACACTAACACATAAACCTGAATCGGAAGAAATGAACCAATCGTGATAGAAAAGGAGTCTCAAGAAAATACTTGGTGAAGCACTCAGTAGGTGACTAACTGCAGATCTGGTCAATGACAAAGAAACAGGAAGTCAGGCACCAGTCCAGCGGCAGAGGAAAGGGGACGGTGTCCTCAGAGGACACCATTCAACTCGTCAACGAGCAACGGACGCTAACAGAGACAGTGATGACTGCACCTCAGCTTCTTAGACTCAGTCAATGGAAAAGGGCGAGATGACTTCATTGCCATCGTAAGGCCACCTGTAGAGACTCTCCATCTCTTGAGGACAAGGAAGGAGCAGCAGAGATGATGGCCAATCCAGAGACAACAGTGGCAGGAGAGTCAGGGAGGAGACAGGTGCTGAAAAGGGGTCAAGTGATAACTCAAGTAGACCGAAGAACGGAAGAGGTATTTTTTTGACAAAGGGAACTTACAAAACCCAGCTGCCATCAAGTCAACCCCATCTCCTGGTAGCCTGCTGTTTGTCAGACTAGAACTAGACTCTGGGGGATTTTCAATGGCTGGTCCTTTGGTGGCAGGTCCGTCTGGGTGCTCGGCCTCAGACTTTTAGGTTAGTGGCCAAGAACATTAACTGTTTGTGCCACCCAAGGACTCCACCAAGCACTTAAAAAGAGAGACAAAGTCCATCTGTGAGAAGTGAGGTCAGTGCTTATCCTGAAAAGCCAGAAGTCAGCAAATAACATCAGAAGACAATAAGCTAAGAACAAGAGGTAGAGCAAAATACAAAAATTAGGAACAAAGGCAGAAATACCAGAAAAACCAACCAAGAGAGCCTGAGACTAGGAACTGCTTGGTTTTCAGGACAATTTTATTTCCTCTAACTGTATGCATATATTGTTTTGGTTAAAATCTTAAAATTGCATAAATTTTTTTTTTTAAAAAAAGGTCCACACAGAAAGCTCATTTCCCTATGAAAACTGTATCCTTCCCAACCAGACTCCTGACTCTACCATCCTGCACCAGATGCGTGTCAAACAAATCAGAAACCTGCAATGTTTAAAGTTGACTCGCCTCTGGAGTATCACATCTGCACTGTCACCAAGAAGCGAGAGCTAGTAGAAGCGAAGTTCAATGTACAATCAATTTGACAGGGTTTGAAAACGCATACGTCTTTTGGCTTTGACATAACCACCAGCACAAACAGCTTTCGTGTGAAAGTCAGGGAAAAAATTAGCAAGCACATATTCATCATTCTAAATGTTGTTTTGAGACCTGAATCATGACAATTCCACACTGGTTAGAATCACAGGATTTGTGTCATAAAAGATCTTCTTTATAAGTCTTGAGTAAAGAAGGCATAGACCCAAAATGACATCATGGGTGTCCACTGCCACACAGGGCTTGGAGAGAAGACAGACAGAGAGGGGGGCCCTGTGGACCCGAGTGAAGGAAGCTGGAGAAAAAAGACCACCTGTGAGTCAGGGGTTCAAAGCAGAAGCACGCAGGGAGATTCTTCATGATTACAGCCCAGGGTCATAAAAGTCCAACACCCGCTTTGTGAACCCAGCTTCCTGGGAAGACAGCCACACACATCACCTACACTTTACAGACAGGTGCCACCTGGAGAAGAGCAGACAGTGTGGCCTGCAAAGTTTACCATCTTAACTCTCTGGCAGGCTGCAGAAATAAATTTGCTGACCCCTGGTCACTGGCCACTGCCCTCAGAACTGGATTATGACACGTTTCCCAACTACCTTCCTGAGTGGTGTACGCCATCTAGTCAATTCCCACTCACACTGACACAGTGACACTTTGAAGGACAAAGTGTACAGCTATCCCGTAAGGATTCCTAGGCGGCAGCCACTACAGGATCGCATGGCCAGGTCTTGGCTCCCACAGGGCAGGTGGGGGGTTTGAACGGCTGGCCTTTCTGATGTCTGCTCAGGCAGCCACCCTCCTGATTCTGGCAGAGTCCATGCACCTTTGAGTTTCCATTCTTGTCACATTCCAAGCTGACTGTGTCACCCTGCTGCTGCAAAACCTCACCAGCACCCTCTTATCAGAAGCACCCCCTTCCCCAAACTTGGATCTCTCGCTCACGTTACCTTTGCAATCTCTGACACGTCCACCACCCTGCTAAACACTGCAGTGACACCTGGGAGAGCTAGAACTCAGTGGCACTGCCTTGTTATTACGGGTCTCGAAAGTTACCCACCTACGACAGGGTGCCCACCTTACCTTTTCTATCAATGGTTTCAATGCAAAGAATTTGCATTTTCCTTCTCTGACAGGTTTCTGCCTCACACAGGTCCCAGCCTTCCCAGGTTTGACTGTACTTACATCATCTTTTTCTTATTTTAAATGTAAATAAAAAAGAAACTCTATCACTACCACAAAACGGACTAATAAAAAGATGCTGGCCACAAATAACAGCTTGACACAGTAAACACAAAAAGCAAACTGTTGTATCAAATTCTACCTAAGCACCAAGCCTGCCAAAGGCTGAAGCCTGATCTGTCGTTATTTGAAAAACAAGTTGGACAAGTATCAGATGTTTTAAAAACACAATAGCACCGTCCTGAGCTGCTGCTTCTCTGAGATGTCATCAGCAGACAGAAAGGGAAGTGACAGGGACTTACTGTGTCAATATGTGGCCTGATGGGATTTAGTGCTGAGTATACCTTCTCCCTAAAATCAAGGAATCTCACTCTGTGTCCTTCTCCCCGTGTGAACCCTGCCCTCCCATCAAGGCCTACGCCATTCAGAAACCTCCTCCAGCCACCCTAACAGGGAAAGCTAAACAACACATAAGAAAAAAAGAAAAAGAACTGGTTATCCAGCATAATGAATTATCTGGCAGACAGAAAGATGCCGGAGTTGAGGCGAAGCTTGAATTAATGCAGACTTTCCCTCACAGGAGAGGCTCTATCTCTGAATTCTTTTGGCAATGATCCCAAATTGGTTTCAGAGATGCAGAAAAAAAGACCCTGTGGGCTAGAAAAGGAGAACACCTCAATCCCCACAGGAAAGAAAACCCAGAAGTTAGCCACAGAAAATACCCCCAAAACAGAGTTTTATCAATAAGAGCATCCACCTAAAAATGTTTTTTATTTATGAAAAAGCTCAGGGGCCTCATCCGCCGCACAGGAGAGCAGGACCTCCAGAGCCAAGTACTACGTGGTTTTGCCAGCTGTGCTTATTTCTTAAAGGAGGAACCACCACCCGGCCCAAACGGGGATTTTCTGTCCAACCTAGATCAACGAAAGTATTTTTTATCCAGATGAAATCTTGTGTGGAACCCCAATAAATGAAACAAATACAGGAGAAAACAGATTCACTTGGAGAGGTCCTAAAAGCTGATGTGGCCAGCTGCCCCCTCAGCCCCGCCCCAGTCCCACTAAGGCACCTCCAAGGATCCCTAACAAACCTGTTGCCACCCAGCCAATGCAAACTCACAGCTATTCTATGGGACAGAAGAGCATATCACTAAGTTTTTCTCCCAAAGAACGGCAGGTGGATTCAAACCATCCACCTTAAGATTAGCAGCCAAGTGGTTAACCAGTGCTCTACCAGGCCTTGACTAAGGATCTGGGACCCACAGTAGCTTGCAAACGACTTGGTGTTCTCCCTGGCAAAATGGCTTCCCACCTGCCCAAACGCAATGTGAAAGCATCCTTCACCCCAAGGGGGCAACATACCCGATCCTTGGTTGGAGCCTAAGAGAACGGAGGAGGGCGTCTCCCTGGAGCCAGAAAGGTCGAGGGTCTAGAAACACAAAAAGAGAGAAAGAAAGAGAGGCTCAAGGCACTGGGGCCAGCGAGCTGCCCAGGGAAGCCTCAGGACCCCTGTGGTGCTCACCACTGCCCCCAAAGCACCCGCGTGTCCTCCACCCAGCAGGGTCAGGCCAGAGTAGTCCCGTCAGGGAGCCCTGCGTCTCGTGCTCAGTCTCCCAGACTGAAAAGGCAGAACACCAATTCAGGAGTCGCCGCTGCACATCACAGCAGTCTCAGCTTCTGTAACATTCACTGATTCCTAAACTTTATTCGTTAACCTGCCCACACTCCCCACATTTTCACCACATCCAAAAATGAAAGTACACTGAACTACATCAAACCCGCTGCCATCAAGTCAACAGTGATCCTACAGGACAAAGTAAAACGGCCCTGTAGGGTCGGCAATGGCGACCTTCATGGGGGCAGATGGACACATCCTTCTACGGGACAGCTGGTTAAGTTCCACTGCCGACCGTCCAGTTAGCAACTGCGCACTTAACCACTGCGCCACCATAGCTCTTTAGGACACAGAATAAACACACACGAAACTAAGCCCACCGCCATCAAGTCAGTTGTCAACTCATACCAACCTCACAGGACAGAGCAGAACTGCCCCACGGGTTTCTAAGGCTCGAAATCCGTACAGAAAGAGACGGCCACAACTTTCAACTGAGGAGCAGCTGGTAGGTTCAATCCACCAACCTTTTGGTTGGCAGCTGAGCACTTAATCATTGCGCCACCAGAGCTGCTGTCGGAAGTGTATTACTTTAAAACTCCACCAGTTCCCTTTCATTCACCATCGGTCTCTCCCTAGAAAGCAATTCTCGGTGAACTCACGGGCTTGACAAACTAATGATGTGTTTTCCTATCACACGTGGAAAAACATACGTACATACGTAATGCTTAGAGCAGTAAACTACCAATGTGCCACCTAAAATAATTTGTCTCCATACAACGCGACATCCGTCACGTGCTGGGGAACTAGGAGGTACAGCATTTCATGGGTCTACCTTTGCTCTTCAGCACAGCAGTCACTCGCCACCTGGGGCAACCAATTAATTCCAATTCTAAAAAATTAAAAATTCAGTTCCTTGGTCACACTAGCCACAGCATATGGCCAGTGGTTACAAGTGGACAGGAAAGACAAAGAACACTGCTAGCCAAGTGCCGTCGAGTCGGATCCGACAAGAACACTGCTACTATTACAGAAAAGTCCTAGTGGAAAAGCATCCTACCCTTTCAGAGTCCCCAGAGAAGGTGCTGGCGACCAGCCGCACAAGAGCCAGCTCAGGCTTCACTTTCCTATTCTGCCACCCACACGGCCACAAGAAAAACCACTAAGACGTCACCCAAGGAAGAGGCTGTGGTCCCACTGCAATCTGACCATCCCATCTTGAAGACAGATGTGGGATTCTAGGGGGGACAGTAGGTATGGCAATGGATTCTGAGACTGTTTGGCACAAAGGGAGGATGTCACCGGCCAAAAGCACCAGGATACTCACAGAGCCACTGTCCTTGCTCTTTTCAGCTGATGTCTCCTTCTCCTTCGAGGCGCTGGCTGTTTCTGGAGGGGCTGACGGTGTGCTGGAGGAACTTCCCTGGGATGCTTTGTTTAGTGTTTCTGGGTTCACCTCGGTATCTGCTTCCTGCTGAGGGGCAGTAGCTGGGAGCCAAGTGGGAAGAGAAGCCACAGGTAAGTTGAGTCCCATGATTTCTGCACCAGCTGTGACCCAACCAAGATCTGTAAGGAGGGGCTGCTGTCCTGCCCACACTACGGCACAGCGCAGGCCCAACATAGGTGGATCGCAGGAGTCTTCTAGAAGCTGGCATTCCACACTGTATCTGAAAACACGCTCATTTTTAATAGCTGACAATTCATGTTTTATTAAACCCCTCTGGAGACCAAAGCTTATTTTCAAACCAATGAAGCCCATCAGCACAAGCTAGCTTATAACTGCAAAATGAGAATTACCCTAAATTTCGTGGCTTCTAATTTTAGACATAATGGGAGCACACTGTGGGCTTGCTTCCTCCTGAGGTGGGGCTGGAAAATTCATGGGAAAAGCACGTGATGTCAGGGGCACAGAGGGCCTGGAGAAGCTGGACACTTAGCATATGAACACAAGCACTGGAAGGAATTAAAGATGGAATGTAACTGGGCCTCCAAGAAAGCAAGGCTGAGAGACGCTTTGGCCAACTCAGAATGTCAGCAAAATGGTTATCAGCTGCGTTCCAGAACTCAGGGAGACACAGAAGGAAGCTCACTGTACTGAGAGATATTTAAAGTCTCCCTAAAGACGCTTCACGCACATGCAGTGTATGTTGCAATATGGCCTTAAAAAAAATCCCAACAACGTATCTGTCCAGAGCAGGGATGGGAAAGCTACCTGCCGTCAGCCTGGTAGAAGACATTTTACTGCACATTCACGTATCCCCTGTGGCTGTCACCCCTGTGGCTGTCACGACAGAAACCACATGGCTCACCAAACCAGAAGTACCTGCTCTCCAGCCCTTCACAGAGAAGGGTTGCCAGACTAGATCTAAAGCAGTGTCTGTGTACCTTGGCTCACTCACACCTCCCCTCTCCAAACTTTCCTCACCCACATCCACACCCATTGCACTATTTATGTAATGCTTTTGTTTAGATTAACTCTGTAAATGGAACCTCTAATTCTCGGCACATAAAACTAGTTCATCATCTGCTGGGAGGAGTCCCAGTTGCCCGACAGTCACACACTTGACTTTGAACTGGAAAGCTGGCAGTTCAAACCCACTCAGAGGCTTGATGGGAGATAAACCTGGCAATCTGCTTCCATCAAGATTCCAGCCTAGAAGAAAATTCTATCATCTGGGGTTGTCACTATGAGTTGGTATCAACTCAATGGCACCTAACATCATCATCAGGTGCTGTGGACAGGTGCTAACATTTCATACAGAAGGAAATGATGGAAGACAAACCCTAACTAGAGAGTGCTTCCTGTAGGAGACACAGGGCCCGAGGCCTGCTTGCTCTCTGGTGGAAAGAGAGATTACAAGTATTACAGTGCTGTCGAAAACACACTCATTCCAAAACAAGACTTTCTCCTGGACAGAAGAGCTGAAAATCCGTATTCTTTCAAGTCACGTGTCTATTATTATCAAAAAAGTAGGGTTTCCCTGACCTTGGCACGACTGACACTTGGGGCCAGACCCTCCTTGGTTGTGGGGACTGTCCTATCCAGCAGAGGCCGGGAGCATACTCCCCTCACCCCCCAGGTATACAACCACAGATGTCCAGACACTGTAAGTATACTCTGGAAAGCAAAACCACCCCAGCTGTGGACCTCTGCCTAAAGGCAACTCAGAGGGGCCTGCGAGCGTCCCAGCTCTACGGTCCATCCACACTTGGCCAAGGACCGCAAGGCAAGAGGTTCCAAGCACCTGTGTCTTGAGTTTTCTTGTTTTGCCTGCTCGCTGCTCTCTTGCATGTGACGCTGTTATTTACCAGTGAGTGTAACTATGGACAGGGCACAGCACTCCTGCCAGGTCAGCCCCTCTGCAGCCCCCGGGGTCCCCAGCAGCCTGGGAGTGAGGGCCACCCTGGCTGCCACCTGGGTGGGAAGCCACTGCAGAGACGTTACCTGACTGGGTGCAGGACTTCATGTGCTCGGGCCAGTGGGCCTGCTGGCAGGGGTAGTCGCAGTAGCTGGTGTTCCAGCAGCAGTAGAAGATGGCTTCCTTCTTGCAGTTGGCACACCACTGCTTCTTCTTGGTCTCGTCCACCGCCTGCTGCTTCTCTAGCTCCAGCTGCTTCTTCACCTCCGCGATGAGCCGGTCACGCTCCTGCTCCAGGCTCTGCCGCATCTCTGCCATGGTCAGCTCTGCCAGGGGACAAGGGGACACCGGCTCTCTCACCCACCGCCCAGCCCAAGGCATGGGGTGATTCCTACCAGAGGAGACAGAAAACAGCTCACACAGAGGCGAGTGTGAATCCCAGCTTGGAGATGCCACCTCGACTCTAGAGCCTGGGGGGTGAGTAACCCCGTGATTATTTCCCCAAGCCCCACTGTCTGCATCTGTAAAATGGGCCTTCATGCTCACCTGGCTGAGCTGCTTATGATATACGTGTAGTGTCTGCTATAAAGAGAAGCAATGATTCCAAATTCAAAACTACACTGTAGGAATTCTTCAAAGAACCCTTCGAACAATTTTCACTGAAACTCACCTAGATTTAACACAAGCCACTTTTCCGTATCAGGCAGAAAACTGTTTTGCCAGAGAGCACGTCCAAGTTGTTTTCAAGCTACTGTGGATCCTGAGGAGCCCTGGTGGCACAGCAGTTAAGCACTCGGGTGTGAACTGACAGCTGGCGGTGTCAACCCACCAGCCGTCCCGTGGCAGGGAGAGGTGGCACTCTGCTTCTATGTCAATTACAGGCTTCAGACCTCTATGGGTAGTTCCACTTTGTGCTTCAAGGTCACTATGAGTTGGAAATGACTTGACGGCAACAGATCTGAGGGTCTTAAGTACTTCATAAATAGTAACTCGTTTAGTTCTTCTATAATCCTAAGAGTCAAGTGCTGTTATTATACCCTTTTCCCAGGTGAAGAAATTGAGGCATACAGCTAGTAACGGCAGAGCTGGGACTAGACATGTCACTAGATATGTCACTAGATATGTCTGGGACTTGCTATGTCACTCATGGTGACATATCAAATCTACCAGACAGGATCTTGGCTGACCAATATGCCAATAAGACCACTATCAAACGGCTCAGTCTAGTGACACTTCTCTCATCTTCCCTTGAACAGTTAAGTCTACTTGCAATTCACCTGGAGAATGTATTTTGTTTTTAAAAAACAGACAGCCAACATTTAAAAATAGAGAGACTCTACATCAAACTGAATCCCCTGACTTTTTTACAAAACCAAGAAGCGTCAACACCCCCACTTCCTGCAGAGCACAACCTGAATCGCCCAGGGGACCCTCAGCCCCTCCACCCACAGGGTCCTTCAGGCCTTCAGTCTGCAGGTGTGATTTCAACATGCCTGACAGGTGAGCAGGTGAACCTGGGCAGCGTCCGTAGCATCACAGGTAAGTACAAACGCCCAGGCACTATCTGATGGTCTCCGGTATCCTGACTCCACAGCTGAGCCTGTATGAGGGTCTGAAACCAGTTTCCGCCTTTGGGGCAAAGCCTCTAAAAACATTCCTACAGAACACCAGCCAAAACATCCGCCAGTCAAGCTAACCCACAGACTGACAACGCAGAGACCCTGAGGTGCTTTCGCCACAGCACAGAGGACACAGAAGTGCCAAAACATCTGTTACAACACCCACGCGTTGTGGGTGAAAGGGAAAGTTGGTACCCAGGGTGCCTGTACTTGAACTTCAGCCCTGGGACCCTTCAACAAGTTCCTCAATCTGTGTATCTGTTTCTTCACCTGGAGAAACCTGGGAGAACAGACTTCTTTATCCTAAGGTTTCTGCAAGAATGAAATTACTGAATTCATCAAAAAATAAACAGATCCCAGCACACAGTAGGAGTTCAGTAAGGAGGAACAGCAGCTACTGCTACCTGTATTGTGTTATTACTGTCACTTGATTTTGTTTTTTAAAGTAATATTTCATTGTGTTTTTGGTGAGCACTGATACAGCAGAGTTAGGGTCCCATTTAGCAACAGCCACACAAATCATTCAGTGACATTCGTTACCTCTTTTCACTATGTGTCAACATTTTGTGACAGTGTTCTGGTTGCTTTGATGTAGGTGTTTTGGAGGAGAGGACAGCTCCCACCATCACCTGCTTTGACACCTGGCTTCTCCAAGTAAGTCTCTGCAGGAGCCTCTGTCTCCCTCACAAGACAGCCCACAGCCTCGCTGCAACTCCATTCCCATCCGAGCCTGACTCCAGGGCCACCAGGTCCACCCCAACCCTTCTCCCGGACGCTCCGCGCCAGGGGGCCTTACCCAGGTTGTGTTTCATCTCTGAGAGCTCTTGCTGGTGCAACCACTGGAGCTTCTCGATCTCAATCCTCAGCCTCCGAATCTGAAAAGGGGGACATCCGCAAGGCTCTCCTGTAGCCTGTCTGGGGACAGCCCCCAGCAGGGCTCAGAGACTGAGTGTGGGTAACGTGACACTGCTGGGCAGGGATACACTGGGCGCAGGTCTGGGCTCGTCTTCCCACAGGTAGGCTGGCAGTGGTCAGCACCTGCGGTGTACCCCAATTTCTGGGAATCAGGACCTCAGAAAACCAAGTACAAGCACTCCATCTTTTCCAAGAAGTATTGTCACCCTTACTTGTTTTCACTTCAAGTGAAAATAAAGACTAAATCTTCATAACAAAGATAAAATCTGATTCGAAATTTTGATTTAAAAAGAAAAAAGTTAACTAAAACAAAGATTGGCCTTATTTGATGTCTCCTTGACATACAGGTGGGCTCCAGATCACTCACCGGAAATTCAGAAAGTCCACTGAATACCAGACAAGTCTGTAGGGCGCAGGGGTAAATGGGGGACCTACCTCCTGGGAATGGGACAGAGCAGACACTCAACTCGAACTGAAAGGTGGCTCTCTAAGTGCTGATCCCAAGGGTTCTCAATGAGGGACAGCTTTACACCCTCTCCACTGAGGACACTGGCAATGTCTAAAGACATTTTAGGATGTCCCAGTTAGGGGGTTCTATAGGCATCGAGCCAGTAGATAGACAGGGTACTGCTAACCACTGTATGGTACACAGAATGGGCCCCCACAACAAGGACTGATCTGGTCCTAAATGCCCACTGTGCCAAAGCAAAGGAAGCCAACTTCGTGTGAGCAAACCAGCCTTCCATGTGGACGTACGACTTCATTGCGGAGGGCTGTCTGTGTGTTCTCTCACCAGTGCCCCACAAAACTTATTCTGGCATGTCTGTGGACTCCAGAGTTTCAGATGCAGCACTATGGAACTCGTCTTTCCAAGCACATGCCTGTTCTTAAAATGAACAAAAAGGAACGCAGCGTAGTGGAGGGCAGTAGAGATTTTTCTGGAGCAATGTTTTCCAAGACTGGTATCTCCAGCATCATCATAAAACAGGTCATATGTGCAAAGATATTCAGGAAATTTAGTTTAGCTGGTGCTGCTGCAACAGGAAAACAACAAAGTGGATAGGCTTGAACCAAAAAAACTCCTTTTCTGCACGCTATAAGGACTAATAGCAAATTCAGGGCGCCAGGTCCAGGGGAAGGCTCTGTGTCGGCTCCATGGAGCGTGGCATCTGTCATCTCTCCCCTCTGCCCAATTCACCTGCTCTATGTGTTTCTCAAAAGGAACTCACTCAGGACTATACTGCCTCCTCACAACAAAGAAAAAACAATTCTCAAGCAGATTACAACCACAGGTAGTAGGGTGAGGATATGCAGCACATATTTTAGGGGAACACAACTCACTCCACAACAAAAGGGATTCATTCATTTCTCTCAGAGGCCCTCTGAATTCTTCATAAGCCAAGTGTCCTCTCTGAATAGAGCTTCCTTTCAGGTCCTCTTCCTGATAGAAGAAAGCTCCCCTGAAGATATTCTCTGCTTTGTCTGAATGTGGGGTCTAATCCCACCAGGGCCTCACTGGTCAATGGCTTTCCAGGGTTTCCCCAGTTCTCCAACATCACTTTCAGTGATATCAGGAAATCCTGCCACTTGGTCTGTGCAGCTCCCAAACCATGTGCCCCTGGCTTACACCGTCCAGTCCACACGGAAAACCAGAAGGCAACCTACCTCCGAGCCTCTTCAGTGAATTAGCCCCAAAGAGAAGCTCCGTAGGGACTCATACTAGGTGGCCCTGAGAGGGTCAACCACACTTAATGTTTTAACTATTCTCTTTCCTGGGCAATCACCTAACTGTGGAGACTCTGCACACAAACTCTCCAACAATAGGGATCACGTGTAAACAAAGTTCCAGAGGAATGTTAAGAGGTCATGATGTGTACAGAATGGAAAGGAGGAGTGTGCTGTCACCAGGCAAGGAGAGCAGAGGGAGCTGTAGACAGGCGGGCAGGCAAATGTAATTTGGATTGTCTCAATCACAATTAAAAAAAAAAAAAAGAAGGGCGACACACACACACACACACACAGAAGTCTCCATCACGGACAAGGTTAAGGAACCAGTTTTATATGAAGTCAAAAGAACTGATTTCCAGGGTCACCAGTAAGTTAACCGCAGGTCTGACCTGACTCTTGGTTTTGTTCTGTTAGAACTGAAATTTATCACACAATGCACAGTACATCTGCACAGACCCAGCCATCTGGCTAAATGAAGTACCTTCAACAACTGGGACCAACAGCGCTGGCCCAGTGACTGGAGCCAGGACGGACTTCCAGGGCAGCTCTGTACAGCACCATCTTCACAGCAACCCTCCAAACACCCACAGCCAGTAAAGAAACCACGTGCAAACTGACCTCGGCTATGGTGTTCCCGGTCGTGTTTTTCGAAAGATCATTGTATATTTCGGTCATCGTCCCTTTTATTGCATCCATCATCTGAAAGATAAAAACAGACAATTTAGGCGATCGCCTCCCCAACGGCTTTGCTAGGCAGCAAGTATCTAAACTCTCAACTAGGGGTGACTGTGCTTCTGTGGGACATCTGGCAGTGTCCAAGACATTTTTGGTGGTCACAAAGCAGTGGAAGGAAGCTATTCTGCTGCCACCTCTAGTCAGCAGAGGTTAGCGATGCTGCTTAACATCCTGCACTCCCCAGGACAGCCCCACAACAAAGGGTTACACAATCCAAAATGTCAGCAGTGCCCAGGACTGAGAAATCCTGGTGCAAACAGGGCAGAAATCAGCCACGGGTGGCCTGTCTCATGCTGGGGACACATTTCACACCCTTGAAGCTGGTTTCTCCAGTTACAAGATCCAACTACTGAGTCTGAATTGGGGCCATGTGTTAGCAGTTCAAGGGAGGGCTTATGTTTTACTTCCCTTAAAAAAAGTTTTATGAAGATTTAATTCACTTATACCACTTACCCATCTGAAGTGCTCAACACAGCAGTTGTTACGGCTGTTCGCCCGTCACGATTTCACTCCCCGTGAGCCCTCACGCCCCACTCTGCATCCCCTCAAGCCCTAGCCAACCACTAATCTACTCTCTGTCTCTGTGCATTTGCCCGTGTAGTTACATAAATAGGATCCTACAACACGTAGTGCTCTGCGACCGGCTTCCTTCTCAAGGCTCATTCACGTTGTACACATCGGTACTTCATTCCGTTTCATGGGTGATACCGCTGCCTTGCATGGAGGTACCTGGTTTTTTATTTCACTGCCTTTGGCCAGGGCATTGCCTTTCCTAGCTGGTTCCCCATGTTTCTCCTCTTTAACTATCTGGCCTTTGAAGGCATCACTGAGTCTGTGAAATCAGCTGAAATCCATGCAACAGGCGCCCAAATATTCACTTACTGAGTGTGTAAGCTGGGCAATATTTTTCCCTACCCTTCTGCTCGAGCAGACAAGAGACCAAACCAGACCTCAGCATGGACTAACATTGCTTTCCAGTCTAATTTGACTCCCTGAGAAGGCAGGATCATGTCCCTATCTGATGTAAAAGATCTGTTCCCACTGTTACCTCTTCTGATCCAAACTCTCCAAACCTCAGTTTCCCCACTTAGGAAATGAGGATCATAATTATACACCCCCCTCGTAAGGTGCAAGTAAGGACTAAAGGAGAAAATCATGTGAAGACTTTGGTTCCGTATCTGCCACTGAGGAGGTGTTCACACAAGAAATATTTGTTCTTTTTTAGGAAAAAAGAAAACCCACATAAGCATCTAATTGCCCAAATGAGGTCAAACCCCTAAAAGCTAAAATACCGTCCCAAATTTAGCCCCAAATGGCAGCAAATGGAATAAAGAATCTGTTGAAATGTCCACCTCCAGCTTGCTCCGAGGACAACATAAAACACTTCCAGCAAAAACATACTGAGCTTTATAGGGCTTCACTGTCAGTCTTTTTGTGTCTCCTCATCCAAGGGCACCACTGTGTCAATTTAGAAACTTAAAACTAACGTGCTTTACAAGAAAGCTTTAGACAGGAGATCGAATTCAGTATGTTCCTAACACGATGGTTACATTCCATTTTAAAGAAACCATGGAACAAATTTAAACTGGACTGTACACTTTCACTCAATCACGATTAAAAAAAAAAAAAAAAGAATAAATCATGGCACTGCAGACTGACTTCTCCTTCTCCTTCTCTATCCAAATACAGCCAAGAACTCAATGTTATTAAAAGAGCAGCCTTCTCTGCCAACAGACACAAATCTGGGTCTCCAACTCCAGGTCACCTCAGAGAGACAGGAAGGTTCATCAGCTCCAAAAAAGGTCACCACCTGCATCTGCTTAACTGCAAAGAAAGGTCTATCAAAAAGGTCTGTCCTTGATTTTGCTGGCAGAGCACGGGGGGGCGGCAGAGGGGAGTGGAGTGACAGTGGCTCCGTGAGCTGGGGGAGCAGCTCAGTGCAGACCACTGGGCCCTGCACTCGGCAGGCCTCAGTCTTCCCCTCTGTAAGTAAAGAGCTCAGTCCAAGTCACGGGAGGGGGGTACAAGAGGTGATTTCAAGTAGGAAAAGACGATTTAAGGTACTACTAGACACCTCCTTGGATCAGTCAGGAAAATGACCCACTTTCAATCTTGCAGATCATGTTAGGTGGCAAGTCTCAGTTTGGTGCCAGTGGCTTTAAAACCTTCATCTCTCCCTTACTAATTTCTCCCTTATCCCCTTTTTTTCCCACAAATACCTGTTTCCTGTCACCATGAGGCAGAACTGTCTATGGCAGTTAGTTTGGTCTTTTTTTTTTTAATATCTTATTGTGATTAAGTGAAAGTTTACAGTCCAAGTCAAGCAGCCATACAAACTCCATACACACACCTCTATGTAAGTCTACCTGCTCTCGCAACCTGGTGACAGCACTCTCCTGCTTTCCATCCTACACCTCTCATACTCACTTAACCAACTCCTGTCCTTCTCCACCGTCTGAGCATGCTTCTACAGAGAAGCTGCTCCCATCATCTCCCATTCCGGTCCGATTGTGTCCAAAGAGCTGTCTTCAGTACTGGTTTCGGCTCTGGGCTAGCAGTGAGTCTAGGGGTCATGTTCTCGGGGGACCCTCCAGGACGCTGGACCATCAAGTCTGGTCTTTTAATAGACTTCTACATCTGCACCCTTATTTTTTTCTTGTTACGACAGGGAGTCTATATTGTGTTCCCTGTCACGGCAGTCCTTGGTGACGGCTGTCCATCTGCCTTTTCAACCAAAGGAAATGGCACTTTGGTCACAAGCCCCAACAGATTAACAGCATCTGGTAAGATTCAACTTAATTTTATTGAAGTTCTTTAGCTGAATTCATTTAAACAAAGAACAGTAAGCCACTGCTAGTTCTGGAGGTCAAAGAGGAACATGCCCCAAAGGTGGACAAGCTAGGAAGGGGTGAGTCCACAAGTCCCCCCAGTCCATCTTGGTTCCCAGGCGAAATCTATGCAAGTATCTGACCTGGAAAGTCTCACATATACAAATCTGCAGCTTTGGCACTACGTGTCCCCTAAATGCAAACCAGTCCCCTGGGAGGCTGTCAGCGAGGGAGTGGCAATTTATCCCAACGTTTAAGGAAAACAAAAAAACTCACTGCCACTGAGTCAATTCCAATTCACAGTGATCCCACAGGACAGAGCTGCCCCCTACAGGATTTTCAGGCTGTGAATATTTTAACACAGCCAAGTGCCACACTCCTTCTCCTACAGAGTGACCGGCTGGGTCCAAGTGTCAGCCTTTTCATCAGCAGCCAAGCATGCTTAATGAGCTCTGTGTTCCCAGAGCTCCTCGGTGTAAGGAAAACCTGTCCTTAATGACTGGTACTTCTGATTAAGCCTCATTTCCACTTATGGACTGAATTTAAAATCTAAACTTTCTTGGACGAAGGTTCAATCCATTTTCCATTTTCTCCATTTATCCAACTGGGACCCAAATGAATCCTGTCTTGAAGATCCTCTATAAGAACAGGCTCCGAACCCCCATGAAATGCCCCCAAACCCTGCAACGTTATGACGTCAGTGATTCCTGTCAGGAAGCTGCTCCTCTGCCTTCCTGCTGGACACCTGCTGGACACCGGCCCGTCTCCCACGGTGGCGCTTGCTCCCCTTCACTCACTTTGCTCGTGTACTTGGCGATGTCTGCCGCGACATCGGCTGAGGCAGTGGCGATGGGCAGGTCAGCGCTGACCGAAGATGCAAGTGTGCTTGTGGATCCCGAGCTAGTGACCAGGGGTGACGACTGAGTGCTGGTCACCAGGGTGATGGTGGACGTGGATGGGCTCTGTGTGATCTCCTTCTGCTGGACAGCTAAAAAGCAAAGGATTCTGGTCACCCTACTACGGTGGGACAGACTTGTCCCAGCACAAAGCTGCAGTGAGGAAGTCAGGCCACTAATACAGACCCTGTAAGCATCTCTACTTTCGAAACATTCTGGAAATTGAGAAACAAACCATCAATGATCTTTTTCTTGCTAACACCTAAATTCCCCCTGGGAAGACTCAGAATGCATGGGGGCAAGGAGACCCAAGACCAGAACGGGGCATTCCAATCTCCAATATCCTGGATTCAACTCTGTTCCCACCAATCTTTACACGGAAAGGTCAATTCAACTGTACAGGCGGTCCTTACGTTGTAAAAGAGATCTGTTTCTGACTTTGCTTTTCAGTCAAATCTGGAAATCCACTCAAGGAGCCTTTGGTTCTTACTTAGCCTTACTTTAGCACAAGCAAAGGCATAGAGTCTTTTCAGTGATTTAAAAACTGCCTGTGCAGCAAGGAAAAGTGACTGCCATCAAGAGTAAGATGTGAGTAGAGGGGTTGAGAGCCCTGGTGGCACAATGGTTCAGTGCTACATCTGCTTACCAAAAGGTCAGTGGTTCAAATCCAGCAGCAGCTCCTTGGAAATCCTATGGGGCAGTTCTACTCTGTCCTGTAGGGTCGCTGTAAGTCAGAATTGACCTCAGAGCACTGGATTATACATACATGGAGGAAACCCTGGTGGCACAGTGCTTAAGTGCTGTGTCTGCTAACCAAAAGATCAGCGGTTCGAATCCACCAGCAGCTCCTTAAAAAGCCTACGGGCAATTCTATTCTGTCCTGATTCAACTTGATGGCAGTATGCTGGTTCAACAGTAGGAGTTGGTTCCATCAAAGGAAGGACAAATTTACATAACATTAAAGGGCCAGTCCTAGGTGACTACTAAGTAGGAGCTTCTGTCATCTTCCAGTCTTCCCAAATCACTGAAGCGTTCAGTGGGGGTCAATCCAGGGTCTTGTTACCTTTCAACCTCAGATCTTGCTCCTACTTTTAAGAGCCCTTCTGCAGCACACTCACTCTGCAGGAGCACAAGCAAGAAGCCCAATCTCCAAGACTCTAGGTGCAGGTTTCCTCCCAGAGTGACCTAGATCAATGCTTACAAAAGCTAGACAAACTGGTCCTGATCAGTACGTTGACTGGCCCTACGTGAGCCCGACGCAGTCTCCAGATGGCGGGGAGCAGTTCTGATTCCACAATTTCAGCAACTGATTCTTGGTGCTGGGCTCATTTTTCCTATGTGGCTAAAATCCCTGGGTGTGAAGGTGACCTTTGCTACCGATCTTTCTACCCGGGACTCTATTCAGAAGAATCCCAAGAGCTTCATTCATGTGCACAAGGAAGCTTACACAAAGACATTCCTGGCAGCTCTGTTTACAACAGGAAAAATCGAGATGAAAACTCAATGCCAATCAGTCAGGGAATGATTTAAAGAATTGGAATGCTTTAGATAACTACGCAGCAGTTGAAAAGAACAAGGTAGAGCTGTATGTACTGACACGGACAGACCTCCAAACCATGCCGATGAATGAAAAAAACAAGTATGGTACCATCTGTACGTTTTTAAAAAGAAAAAATGAAGAAAAAGAATGCTTTATGGGGTCACATATATATAAATATATATGCACACATGCATAGTAAGAGTTTTTAATAGTGTAGAACAAACTGGTAATAGGGGTCTCTGATAAAGGGAGAAGAACGAGATGGCTGTCTAATAGGGACAAAAGACTTTTATGTCACTAATTTGTCCCATTTATAAGAGAATATATGCATGTAGTATTTATAAAATGAATAAAAAAAAATAAGTTACAAAATAATTTTTAAAAGCCATGCCACATGGGATGTTTAGGGCTTTTGACAACTGGGAAACAAATGGGAACTTAAAAAAGTTAAAAAAAAAAAAAAAGAAAAATTCCAAGACCACTATTTCTCCTGTGGATGTGGCAAAAAGGGGCGCGGACACCACGGAGAACAGAAGGGAGGCTCGGTACCTTTCACAGCCTGTCTGGTCTGATATCTCGTCCCCTGGGAAGACTGAGGCTGCGGCTGCTGCTGGCTTTGCTGCTGCTGCTGCTGCTGGCGCTGCATCTTCTGCATGTGCCACTTTTGGGAGGACGTTTGAAACTTACTTGATGAGTTCCACACGACCCGCTGCACGGCCGGAGCGGTCTCCTTCGGCAAGAGCGGCCTCTGCTTTTTCACCGGGCTTCCCGCGGCAGTGGCGGTGGCGGCTGGGGCGGTGACTGTGGACGTCGTGCTGGTGGTGGCCGTGACACCAGCCGTGGGGGTTTGGGAGGAAGAGCGGGTGAGGACCGGCGTCTCAGGGGGGGACTGGCTGCCTGCCGCCGTGGTGGATGGTGGAGCTTTACCTACAACTAAAGCGACCACGTAAGATAAACAAACAAAAACTGGGCTTGACTTGGATTCGACTGCTGAGTCTGCACTAGTCATTTCTGGGTGAAGCCCACCAAGGCTGGGGCGAGGACACAAACTCAGAGCACCCCTGATGGGGTGTCCCTCCCTCTACTGAGATCTGCTCACCTCAAGGCCACAGGAAGAGGAGGTGGACAAGAGCTAGGCGCTACCCTCAAGGAGCCTGCGGACTAGGGGACAGGCAGGTGAGCAGAATCACTCCAAGGGCCTTGTTTCAACAAGTCGCAATTTGATAAAAGCACCTTGAGAAAGGCCTCAGCATCCCAACCAGAGACTAAGGGCAACCATTTGGCCAGAACCCTGGGAATGTGTATTCCAAGGACCTAGAAGGCTTTCCAAGACAGTTCAAAGAGAAAACGGCCAAAGGATGGAACACCAAATGACCCCCTGAAAAAGTATCCCTTTACCTCCTTTTGACTCCAAAGCCTCAGGGTGGTGTTGCTGCTGTCTTAGAGACTAACACTAGTTTCCCTCCTTTCAACAAAGGGAGCACGCCCAAGGCCAGAATTCTCTGCAACCAGCAGCACCAGTATCTAGAATGGAGTCACTGGCATGTTGTTTTGTTAATTTATTCCCGCCACCATCTTTGATGGGTAGCACACAATACTGGTTCTCCCATTGTATGGTAATCAAGTTAATGTCTAAAATAGGTGTGCATTTTTTGGTTTTAAAGAGATGATTTTTAAAAAGTCAACAGTTAAACCAAGCAAGATTTGGAGACAACAAAACTAAGGAATGAGAAGGATTCAAGTCTGAAGATCACTGCTGTGTGGAATAGGTCTTGGTGGAGGAGAGCCGGGCTCTGAGGGGCGGGAAGGATTTTAACAGGCAGAGGGAACAGCATCAGCCAAGGCGTGGTTAGCCGAGTTAGGGCAGGCGGAGGAGAGGAGTGGCCAGAAGGCAGGTTAGTGCTAGAAGCACTGAGCAGCTTGGAGGGGATGGCCACTGAGTGATGGTTTGTACAAAAAGGAGGTCTTGTGTTCACTGGAGAGGTCTCAGCCACCAGTTAGGTGAGCTTACCCTCCAGAGAAGATGCCCAGGAACACAAAAACACCACCGCAAGTCCGCTCCCTGGTTTTAGAGGTCGCACCCAGACAACCGACACTTTATGAAAAGACCATGCCTGTCTCTTTAGATTTCTATCACCCAGAAAAGATGCACTTAATTACTCCAGGAAACATTCTCAGTATGTTTTCACGGTTCTGGGAAGCTACAGGAGAGGAGCAGATAAGTGGATTGTCCTGACTTGGTTTTAAAAAACTTTCTCAGTGGTCTAGCTAGCCCTCATGGTCTTCTGGAGAGAGTTCAGCCAAGCTTGTAAACAAGAGTGTTGGAGACTGTAGTGAGGAGCCCCAATCCTTTCCAAGGGGTTCTGCCTAATACTGGGTGCAGGCCCCAGGTATAGACAGAACCCTTGCCTAATAGTGGGTGCAATCCCCACCCCTTCCAGGTGCAGGAGGGCTTGCCTAATAGTGGGAACAGTCCCCAGGCACAGAAGGAAGCCCTGCCTAATAGGGGGTGCAGTCCCTGTCTTTTCCAGGTTCAGAAGGAGGCCTTGAACTTGATTCTTTTAAAGGCCAAGCACAAAAAAGTCCCCACCTACAGGTGCTCCCTTCAGTATCTCCCTGTTCTGGCATGTGGCAAAAATGTAATTATTGGGTGGTTGTGGTTAATTAACACTAGCCTGCCTAAGTTAAGCGCCTGGCTGCTAGTAACTAAAACATGAGTGGTTCTAACCCACCAGCAACTCTGCAAGAAAACACATGGCCATCTGCTTCCATAAAGATTATACAGCCCTATGTGGCAGGTCTACTCTGTCCTAGGGTTGCTGTGAGTTGGAATCACCTTGAGGGCAACAGATCTTGGCAAAGAGCAACACCAAGAAGGTCATTATCTGTTTGCTGACTTGCAAAAACAAATAGCCAACTTTGTGTATGGGTCACTACTCTGTGACGGTCTGGATGGCTTCCTTTTCCCAAATGAAAAACTGGGGTGTGCCATCAGAAAAGATTCCAGGCTTGAAGTACAGTGTTCAGGGATTCTGGTAAGTTTCTGGCATACAGACAGGCTAAAGGAAACCGCAGCTGTTCTAGAAATTGGTGTAATCAATCATTTCTAACAAAATAAAGGTAAACTTCTTAAAGGGTCAGCACCCCAGAAGCCACCCCATCAAACAAGCCAACTACTTATTCTGGAGTGTGTCACTGTCTTGTATACAAATCAAGGACTTTTGAAGAAAAAAATTTACCTACTTTGTGGAAAAGAATGGAAATGACTTACATTATGAAGTGAGCATGGCAAAAGTCTTTGAGAAAAGTCCTTTCACCTCTGTTCTGAGCTCATCAGCTATAAAAAGGGTTGTACCATCTGAGAAACAGGCCCTGGGGATGGGGGAGCAACACGTAAACACTTGGCTGCTAACTGAAAGGCTAGCAAACTTAACCCACCCAACGGGTACGCAGGACAAAGACCTGGGTATTTGTCCCCTTAAAGGTTACAACCAAGAAAAAACCCTGTGGAGCAGTTCGACTGTCATATGGGGTCACTGTGAGTTGGAACTGACTCAACAAAATCTAATTCCAGCTACCAGAGGATTCAATATTCTGTGCAAAAGTCTGACGTCATCTCACACAACTCCAAACTGTCCTTCCCTTAATAAATTCATGAGTGACTGCATGTCACTAAAGACATGTTTGACATGCAGAGTCAGACACAAAGTCGCTTCAAGAGCCAAACCATCACCAGGGAGCTCTGAAGCTAAGATCCCTCCATTGTGCCTTAAGTCCCAGTGAAGCTGCTCTAACCAAACTGTGTTTTAGAATCAGATAATCCACCTATACACTCAGGGTGTCTTTCATGAGGGTCTCCTGCAACTTCTTAGGACAGCCACATGAGGAAGAGTGCTACTTCTTTTTCTCAGCTGGAGTGCTTTCTGAATTTTGGAAAACATGAGATCTTCTAAGACACTGTTATTTCCCTTTTCACTTCGACTGCTAGGAATCTCAGAGCCAAACCAGAAGTTCAACTCTGAGGCCATTAACAGTACATACTTACGCATACAAACTTTCCTCAGACTTTTCCCTATTCTACCTTCATTTTCCTTTTACATTGATTTACTCATTTACATCTTATCTAATGGTTATATATTCTTAACTATCTGTTGCAAATCTTCTGGAAGAGGAGCAGCCATAAAAATCTCTCAATTAATCAAAACATCTGTCCCAGAAAGAAAGGAACAGTGTGAATATACCACTGACAGAAGCCTTATCATCTGTACCCCCAAATTCTCACAATCATGGAATAAATGCCAGTTCTGCTGGTCTCTGCAGTATCACAGGTGTCCCCTCACACTTCAATCCACAACATAATCTCTGTCTCCAGAGGCTGCCTATGAATCTGAAGAGATGGGCTCAGGAATGGAGAGATGGGTGCTCTCCCCTCCCTGCTCACTTCATTAGCCTCTCTTTCCCTCCACCCACCTTCCAAACACACCCTATCCTCTTTGGCTGAACTGCCAAAATCCTCTCTCTAGTCCAATTCAGGTTCCAAAGCTGCCCAGGGAGAAAACAGCAACCTGGGACAGTGCCCAAGGCCCATCACTGACTGACCTTAGCCACTAGGCTAGAGTCCCCAAAGTGCACAGCCTGCACTCTATTTAGAGTTTGGTTGAAAAGCTAGCACCTGTCAGAAGGTAGGCAGTGTCCAAAATTAAACAGTTATCTTTTCATTACCATAAGAACATAACGTTTTATGGCTTAACATCTAATTTGTCATTATGCAACACTTTTTCCTGGGCCCACAATTAATTCTTCTATGTCTTTCTTAGGCATGTTGGAAGCCCTTCACCACCCACTTGACAGCTAAAAAAAAACATGCTTCCTCCTTTTTCAATTGGCAGGATACCCTTTCAAGTTATTCACACCTTCTGAAGGGCTTGCCAACAGGCCTGCGCTACACGAGGCTTGCGGACAGTCACTGCTGGCTCAAGACCTAAGTGGCAATGGCAGAAATGCCGCGACGCCGGCAGCGGGTCTCAAATCAGAGAATTTTGTCCCTGACAGCATGCCTAGTCATGTAGAGACAACACAACTGTTCTACTCGGGTAGCGTTGCTGGTTTTTGTAGGGAAGAGGCCAGAGATGCTGATCAACACTGTTTAATGCACAAGACAGCATCCTGCAACAGAGAAATTACCTGTTGCAAATATCTAGAGTGCCAGGGTTAAGAAACTTCAGACTTATATGGCAGAGCACCAATCTGGGTAGACACCATGGATAAGATAACCCTTTAATCTACAGCACTTGGGGACCAACCATTCACCATGAATTCTGACACCAGCTACTCAAATGGTTTCAAATTCTGGTAAGAAAACACACTTGGATGTCTGGGTCTCCTAAGAGGAAGGGATGCTGAACGCATGAACACTTTGATGTGAGTACCTGTGACAAACTGAGCCTTGTCACCTGTCTAAATGCTGACACTTTGAGAATCAGGTGAAATTACTGGAAAAGAAGTTGCTTAGGTGAAAAATGACCACTAAAAGCAACCAGCATTTCCTAAGACGTCTTTACCTGCATCTAAAAGCCATCACGTTGGGTGGGCGCTGAGCACACAGAAGGCAGGTGAGGCCCAGGGTAAAATCCTGGTCCTGTTCAGGGACTAGCTAGCTAAGCTTATATCAATTAGCGCTCTGCACTGCCTCTCTCACAGTGGGGTTACAGAGTCCCACAGATTCTGACTGGCACGGACACAAGGTGGGATTCTAAACCAAAGTAACAAACTGGAAACGGATACAGCAACTTACCATCCTGCTTGGGAGATGGCTCTTTGAGTTCCTTCTTATTTTTCCGGCCCTCCCGCCCAGAATGGTCTTCTCCTAAATCTATGACAAGTTCACTCTCTGAATCGGAGTCCAGGCCCAAATGCACTGTTGGAGAATCCGCCTCATCTTTTCCCTTCAGTTTATCCTTCGTGGGATGAGGTGGAGGCTTGGCTTTTTCTGGAAATTCCTTCTCGGGCTCAGGGCTGGCCTTTCCCTTGGCTGTCCCTGGGTCTGCCTTCTCGCTGGTCGGCGATGTGCTTTTCAGCTCCTCCTTGATCTCCACCGGGTTTGTCGGTTTGGGTTTTTTTTTGACAGCCGACGGCTCTTTGTCCATCTGACCACCCTCCTTGTCTTCCGCGTCTTCCGCCTCGTTCTTGGACTTCTGCTCATCATCACTGATATACTCACTATCGCTACTATCTGACTTCTCAGAATCCTCCGAATCGCTGTGCTCTACGGCCGTATAAACATCTTCTGAGATTTCATTTATGCCTAAATTCAAAAAGAAAATCCAGCATGTGGCGTACTCACAAAATAAAAAGCAGGACCCCAAACGCAAACATTTTCCATGCCAAATGCCGGAATAAAGTAACATCTCACACCACATCCCACTGGCCTCGTGGGGTTACAGTGAACCACAGCTGCAACTGACTACAGAGGATGAATGGAACTGGTCATTTAAAGAGAGTATCCGTTATTAATATCCAGGTAAGACACGGAAACTGGCCACATAAAATTCAAATTTACACAAGATTAAACGCTGGCAATGTTGGTAATAACTGGGATACAGAGAATGGGAGGCTTGGAGGGACCACCAGAGAGGAGTTGTTACAACCAATCCATTTTACAGATTACAAAATGGAGGCCTAGAGAATCAATTGCCCTGAAACACAGAGAAAACCAAGAAAGAGGCAAGACCAGAATGCTAGGCTCCTGACCCATCACCCAGTGCTCCTTCCACTCAGTCCCAAAGTGGTAAAATATCTGACCCATGTGTCTAGGGCCTGAAGTCGTAAGGCAAAGCCTTAAAGCAGAGGCTGTGAAGTCAGCCACCAGGGGACCAGCAGACATGTTTTATTTGGGAAGCACTGGTTTGGCCCACAGAGTGTATTTTTATTTTGCATTTAATCCAAAAACTCCTTTTTGAACTTTGCCCAGATTCATAGAGAAATCAAGATGGCAGCCTTCCCTAAAAATAACTGAAGATCTGGCCCCATAATTCACATTCCTGCAAGGCAACAAACAGCCAGCAAGAGCCAAGAAGCTGCTGCTGTCCCCCAGCGAGCCTTCCCTCTTATTCCCTGCACGGAGGCAGTCAACTGCCATTGCATCTGCACTGTTCTCCCACTCACAGTGACACCTAGAGGCAGGTCTCTGTGGCTCTATCAAAAGGGGGAATACACAGAAGGCAGGTGCTTCACACCCCTACAGACAGACACGCAGTGGGTAAAAGCATATTTCTGATAAAAGGTTCCTTTAACTCATTTATGTTTCCTATTCCCAGTAAAGGGAAACCCTGGTAGCGTTCTGGTTAAGTGCTATATCTGCTACCCAAAACGTTGGCAGTTCAAATCTACCAGGCACTCCTTGGGAACTATGCAGCAGTTCTACTCTGTCCTACAGGGTTGCTATGAGTCGGAAACTGACTTGACAGCACTGGGTTACCAGGTTTATTCCCAGAAGAGCGTTGTGTATCACCAGGCTGTAGGTAAGTGATAACTGTATCTTAAAAGTTTGAAAACAGGAAGATCCAACCTACTCTTCATATAGTCTTCATTCCACAGATGTCACCACCACTTGTTCTAGGAGTAGGGTCACTGCCCTAACACAGACACATTGACGAGAAACTGGCAAAGGGGCAGGAGCTATGAAAGAGGCACTTGAGGCCAACCAAATCATCCAGTCTATCCACCTCCTCCTGGACTCAAAGGCGTGAAAATACCAAGATGTAAAAATCTGGTATAATTTCTGGGTCCCAGGGCTTTTTATCGCTGGTACCTAATGATCAGACACAAGAAAGACAAGTACGATTGCACTGGAGGCCAACCAAACCATCCAGTCTACCCATCTCCTCCAGGGTTCAAAGGCATGAAAATATCAAAACCTAACAATATGGTATAATTTCAGGGTCCCAGGGCTTGTGCTACGAGAGCTAATGATCAGACACAAGAAAGCCAAGTATGACCACACATGTGCCCAGGAGAGCATGGAGCTCAAAGCATGTGGAATCCAAATCCCAGCTCCTCCACTTGGATCAGCTACATGACCCCGAGTAACAGACCTAGCTTTCTGAGCCTCAGTTTCTTCACCTGCAAAATGGTATGGCTGGAACAATATGCATCCAGTGCTTAGGATACTGCAGGGTGCACTCGAAGCACTCAGGAAGTGGCAGGATTAAAATTCTTATTAAAAAAACCCAACCCACTGCCATCAAGTCATGTCTGACTCATAGCAACCCTAGAGGTCAGTGTACAGCTGCCTCACATTGTTTCCAAGGAGCACCTGGCAGATTTGAACTACTGACCTTTTGGTTAGCAGATGTAGCACTTAACCCATTATGCCAGCATGGTTTCCAAAATTGTTACTAACAACAACAAATCAAGGAGTTAGGTGTCTACATGGATGACCGAAGAGGGATATTTAAACAAGCTGCCAACTTTCATTCAGGCCACTCTGCTTCCTCACTGAACAGGAAGTCTGACAAAGAGTGCTCTCCTCTGTACAGTCCCGCCATCTATGTATAGCTCCTTTCTCACTGGAAGGCCCAGAACACCTGCAGACACAGTAAACACCACCTCGGAATGGCTCTGTGTCCCATGGCCCTGCTGTTGCCTACATTTCAGTAAATACTCCCTTCACTTTAACTGGAAACCCTGGTGGCATAGTAGGTTAAGTGCTATGTCTGGTAACCTTTTGGTTAGCAGTTCAAATCCGCCAGGTACTCCTTGGAAACTCGATGGGGCACTTCTACTCTGACCTTTAGGGTCACTATGAGTCGGACCCAACTCAACAGCAGCGGGTTTGTTTTTTGTTGGTTTCATTTTAACTACAGATCCAACAAATGATTCCAGAGCATGTACCATGGGCACACCCCCAAGTTTCTTAAAGGCCAATCCTTACAAAACAGAGTTCTTACCCCCAGAGAGCTTCCAGTCTAGACTGGGACAGGTACCCCCACACAAAGGGACCACCGATGCATCTGAACAATAGGTACCCCAGGAAGTGGGCAGGTGGGAACAATCAGGGGGGACTTCCCGGAGGGAGTGGGGCTTGAGCTCAGCCTGAAGGAGGGGCAGGATTCAGGCAGGCAGGCAGCACAGGGAAGAGAAGGGAGCAACAGGGAGAGATGCAGAGAGGGTTGCCGGGTGGAACAGCCCAGTCTGGAGGGGCAGGGTTGTGTGCTGGACATCTGTGGGACACTCATGGTGTGTCAGATACTGACATGGGCTGAGACGGTGAACAGAGGCAAACTTGGGAGACCGCTTATGCTTTCAAACCCTCTCACCACCCATACCTCTGGTTCTCAGACTGCTTCTACTGATGCATAGACACTGATGAATTCAAAGGGCTTTTCGAAATAATAAACTAGCAAACCTGCCACCAGGAGAAATAGGTTTTCAGTGAATAAACACGGCAAGGTTAAAGGAGAAGCTAGGAGCAGCTAGAGTCCAACCCTTACTTCATCCAGGTGGTATTCCTACAAAGAGTAACATTAAAAGCAAACAAATCAAAAGACATACCTAATTGTGCTTTGCAACTCTCTATGGTCTTATCCAGATTCAGCTGAAATCTGCTGCGAATCTGCCGCTTGGGGGAGATGAGCGGGACGGGGGTGGACTGCTGCTGGACTGACTCACTCAGCTCCTTCAGGTCCATCTCGGCTTTGCTGCGGTCTGGAAGACACCACGCCACCTTGGTCAGACCAGGTACTTGGGGGATTCACAGACATCACTCACCGTCACTCAGCTTCCTCCTTACCAAGCCACAGGCAAACTTGTATTTCAGAACAGAGAGATTCAAAGTTTGTCATCCATCCCAAAGATCTCACCTGTCTACCATGGGCTGAGTGGAAGAGAACGCCCCATGTAAATAGTCAGTCTTGGCAGACTAACTCAGTCTCCCCAAAAATCGTCTGGGTTGCCTCTGATATTTTAAATGTACAATCTCAGCCAGATGGCTACAGGTGTCAAGTTCAGCATCATTAGTGATCCTTTCAGTGACATATCTATTACAGACTGAACTTTGTCCTCTAAAACTGTGTGTTGTAGATCCTCACCTCTGTGCCTGTGGTTATAGACCCACCTTTGTAACGTTAACGAGGCAGGATTGGTATACGGTATATCTTGAGTTAATCTCTTTTCAGATATAAAAGATTAAACAAGGAAAAAACAGACTGGGAAGAGACATGCCAACCTTCATGAAGCTCAGCTAGGAACAACAGCCCAGAAGAGACAAAGATGCTTCACCAGAGTGGACAGAGAAAGCCTTTTCCTAAAACCGTCACCCTGAATTTGGACTTGAAGCCTCCTAAACTGAGAAGACAGATTTCTGTTTGTTAAAATCCCCCACATGTGGTATTTCTGCTACAGCAGTACTACCATATTTTTACCCAAATAACACACACTTTATACATATATACATTTGGGGGTATAAACCACGCAGCCCCCTCACCTAGTATTTTCCCAGGCACGCTATGTGCATTGTGATCATGTGAGCGTGAGCATTAGCTACGTGAGCACATGATTTGTGAAAATACAGTAGATAATTCAAACTATGTTCACTTTCAGTATCAGCAGATAGTCAAAGAACCCAGCCAGAGGTATTAATAATTTACTTGCCTGAGAAGGCCCCCAGCAGGGCCTGTTGGCAGGGCACCCACTGCAGGGCCCGGGGACAGAGAGCAAAAAAAAAAAGAAAAAAAACACACTGTCTTGATCAAGGAACTACATCCTGAGTTGCTGCTCCTGTTCCTTCTAAACTGACCCCAAACCCAGGCTGTACCCTGGCACTTCCCTGATAAACCACTTAATTAAGGTCAGTTTGAGTTTTGTGAGACACTGCAGTGCATTCCCTAATCCAAAGACGGGAGAGAGAGGACTGGGGAAGAGGCGCGTAGTGGATGGCAGAGAAGATGGAGTGGTACAAGGGAGACACTGGGTCGTCCTGAACCTCTGCTTCATAGACACCAACTTTGTGCTGACCGTTCTAAAAGAAGACACTTACCCCTCACTGGTAAAGGCAAGGTCGGCTCACCGTTCACCTTGCAGGCTTTGTTTCACTCTTAGTTAACCTAGTCTTACGGCTCAGGCTAGAAGGGGATGGGAAACATCAGAAGGAAGTCTTCCGGGCTGTCTGCTATGTTTCCCTTTAGCTGACAGCATCTACTTCAGGAAAAACAAGTAGATTACCACTTGATACTAAACCAGTGTCTACTAACAGGTCATCTCACCCAGGACCCAGAGTCACCCAAGCCCCTCACCAACCAAAGGCCTCTGAATGACCAGTCAGCCCCAAGGTCCCAACCCCACCATTGTGCTGAGGGCTCTGTGTACAACCATCGGACCAGCTTCCCAAAGGGGAAATGAATTTGCATTTCTTGAATTCATTTCTCAACAACTCTGCTACCTCCTCTAAAACCCACTGCCATTGAGTTGATTCCGACTTACAGCAAGCCGACAGGATACAGAAGTGCCCCATGGGGTTTCTGACGCTGTCCACCTTTATGGAAGCAGCCTGCCACACATTCTCACACAGAAAGGCTGATGGGGTTGAACTGCCAACCTCTCCGTTACCAGCCATGTGCTTAACTGCTGTACTACCGGGCTTCCTCCTGCCTCCTCTAACCCACCAAACCAAGACTCAGTGTTGTCAACTAGCTCCCAACAACCATACAGGACACAGCAAAACCACCCCTAGGGTTTCCAAAGCCGTGATCTTACAGAAACAGACTGCCATATCTTTCTCCTGGTCAGGAGCTGAGTAATTTAACCAGTGCACCACCAAAGCCCCTTTAAAAAAAAAAAATCAAACCTGTTGCCATCAAGTCAACTCTGATCCATGGCAACCCTACAGACAGAGAAAACTGCCAACTTTTGCTAGCAGCCGAGCTCTTAATCACTGCGTTGCCAGCACTCCAAGAAAGGAACAATGTTGCCAGCTTCCCAGCTTCCCAAGACACCTGAGTGCTCACCGGTCTCCTTTGCAGACTATGTCTTCCCCAGTGGTGGTAGTGTTGGTGGGTTTAGGTGTCCAAACACCAGCCCTTTCCAGACCAAAGGGCAGACACCTGACACTTTGCAAGCATCCTGGGGACTCTGCCCTGTTGTCCTGAGTAGACACAGACAAACTCTGTCCACCAGGACACCCTAGTTCTCTGATCTTCCTACTGATGTCAGCTGCCCCTAAAATTAAGGTGATTGCAAAGGCACAAGAAGTGATGAGACTTCCCACATAGACAGCACCATCCTTCACTTTGCCTGCCACCCTCTGGTGTGACCTAGAGCACAGAATGTGAGGCACGTGACCTGACCAGCCAATTCCAGAAAAGAAGTCAGAACGTATGCAACATCCAGAGAAACTGACCAGAAGCCACCCCTAAGCTTGTTCCCATCAGCAGGAAATTGGCTCCCCGGCCTTCCGCTTTATCTCCCTGCCAAGCCACCCCAAATGCCCATCTGTTGCCACAGACTGTTTAAGAGGCCTCAGGACACAGTCCAGGAGCTGGACTGGAAGAGCTAGTCAAGGGCTTCCCTCTTCCCTCCCCTTTCACTTTGACTTTGTTTTCCAAAATACTCCCATATATCCCGCCCTTCAACCTGTAAGGGCTCATTCTCTTATTTTGTACACCCATAAATCAGTCCCTCTACAGTGGTCAGAAGTAGCCCCCTAAAGCCCCTTCCAACCCAGTCACAAATGACCAGCAGGAAAACTGCTCCAGCTTGACTTTATTCCTCCAACACCATCCCCACACCAAGGTTAAGATGAGGAAGAACGCTTTCTACAAAGCACACTCAGCCATCAGTCTCCAGGAAGACTTCCGAACTGAGTGCTCAGGGCAGAGAGTTGTACGTTTATCTTAGCAATTTAGGGAAGAGCCACAAACAAACACCCATGTGTTGATCAGAACCTCTCTGGGGAGGTTAAAACAGGACTACACAGCCATTACCTTTAGAAAGATGGTGTGACTGTATGGCCACTCTTACAGAGAGAATAAGAATGTACATTCAAATTTACTGGAGAGAGGCTGCAACTAGGGAGCAAACCCTCAAGTCCCCACTGCAAAGCAGTCACGCACCCACCTGTCCCCCTGCCCCATGCCCCATGCATGATGTAGCCTGCTTCTGCAAAATGGTACAACCAATGGGACTATGTCTTTATTGAACTCTGTATTGAAGACAGTAAAGGTAATCATGTCATTTCAAAAAATCCAAACTTACATTCAGTTGTTTTACAGCAAGAGATAACCTTTAGACATTTAAGGGAAAAGGATCTTTTTTTTTCTTTTTTTTTTTTTACTGTACTGATCCAAATGATTCCAAGGACAAAAAAGCAGACAGATTTTATGCTGTTTATGAAAAGGTGAATCTGGCTGTTCACAACCAAGGTTAACAAAAGAAAGAGCAAGTTTGGCTGGCTTTGTGTGGACTTCCATAACTGCAAAGACCAAGGAAGATGATTCAGATGACGCCATGTCTAAATCTGCCCGTATCTCTGAGGCGGTGAGCAACGTAGGTGGTGACAAGGATGGAGATTTAGAGAAATAGAGGGAGAGACGGTGACTCACAAGACCGTGAGGATGACAAAATGCCAGATCTGGAACAAGGAATACTGTCAGCAGCCACGATTTTGAGAAAGAAAAATAAATTCTCTGCAAGATTTCATAACTGGAAAGAATTCCTGACTTGACAGCTCTAAAAAGGCAGATGCTGTGTTTGCCTTCTTCATCCTATTTTTCAAGCTGTTTGTTCCTTAAGAGGCTTCACTTGGGACTCAAAGTACCAGCGCACGTGGTCAGCTAAGGCAGGAACATTTCCCAGACTTCCACGAAGCTCCTGAAGTTTTAGGCAATTAATACAGCAGTTACAGTAAGTAAAACACTTTGCCTACATCTCCTTTACTTGATAACAGATACTTACACGATGGGAAGCTCCAGGCTTAGGGAAAGGGAACTATATTTTAGATTTTAGAACTTGGCTCTGAGTGGCTGACACCTTAAACTGTTAACTTGCTCCTTTTCTAACCGCTTCACTACAGAGTTTTTCAAGACATGTTCTTCACGTCATTGTGGTCACACTTCTCAGTGTTTCCAACCTATCCTAGCTAAAGTTAACGACTGCCCTAAGTTAAACAGTTTCTGAAGCCTGGACATTCGGGACTATCTGACTCTAAGCTTTTACATCTCTTAACACAGAGGACAAAGACTTATCTGTCGTTGCTTGAAAGCCTGTACACTAAGACCAAATATGTACCTGCACTCTCGGTATTGCAAATGAGTGAAAAATGTTAATATCTTATTGGACTTATTATTTGATTCAGCTTATACCAGGGCTGAAAACCTCAATTTGTGTTCATAACAGCAGAGATTTTTTTGATATCTGTATCTTTCTAACAAACCATTGGAAGACTTTTTAAAAAAATTACTGGAGAAAAAACTACATAACTATCTATACCTGCCTCTGAATGTGGTACCTTACAAAGGGTGAAACAGTCACAAAACAGCAGGGAGAAAACAGAATGACCAGGGCAGCCCAACAAGAGATGAGAAAGACCAGATTGAAGAGCAGTATCAAGAAGCAGGACTTAAAAAGATTCGGACAGCTGAGCTGCAAGCCTAACATCAAAAAGGAAAGGATATGAGGCCTGTCTTGTAATTTCCACTTTCAGAAATGAGGAAGCATCCCAGATTCTACAAGAAAAAGGCAGTCTTTTGAAGCGTGAAATTGGAAAAGAAGTATCTCACAAAAACACTTTCCGTGAGGGGCAGCCACAGACTGTTATGTTCATCAGTGACCTCACTAAAGTGATTGATACACCCTCCACAGCAGCTACTGCAAAACTCAATCCACTAGACCAGGAGTCAACAAACTTTTTGTAAAGGGCCTGGCAGTCCATTTTTCAGGCTTTGTACCCACAAGGGCTCTGCTGCCCAAGTCATCACAAAGGATATGTAAACAAATGAGTGTGGCTGTGTTCTAATAAAGTGAGGTGCCAGACTGGGTTCACAGGAGATAAATGACAAACCCTGTAACTGGTCCAGTGACTCCTACCCTCGGCTGCACAATGAAATCATCTACACCAAACCAAATCCACTGCTGTCAAGCTGACTCAGACTCACAGTGACCCCAGAACAGAGGAGAACTGCCCCAATGAGTTCCCAAGGCATTTGCTGTCTCTTTCCCCAGCTCCATGGCTGGCAGGTTCCAACCACCACCCTTCTGTAGGCAGTCAAATACTTAAGCACTGCACCAGCAAGGCCCCCTGAAACCACCTGTAGAACGTCAAGAAATACTGATGCTTCGGCTGTATCCTCAGAGATTCTAATTGGCCCGGGGAAAGTCTTGGCCATCAGGCCTTTTTAAAATCCCCCCAAGTGATTCTAATTGGCAACTAAGACTGAGAACTCCCGATGCACTAAATCAATCTTCTAAGTACTGGCAACCCTGGGTTACGAATCAGATCTTAAGTGTCTCTAAGAATTTGCAGGTAAGTCGGAACACATGTGTGTGGTTCTTATTTAGCCTGATTTTAATGCAAGAAAAGACTCAAAAAGTTTTCAATTACTGATTGAGATCAAGAATCTGCTGAAGGTCTGGGGTTGGTTCAATTGTTTCAAAGTGAGGGCAAACATTAAAGAGAACACACAATGTGTTGAGGATGTTTGTAAGGAGGACTTCTTATGAAAATTCCTTGCTGTTTCCCTAAACTGTTTGGGATCTGTGCTAATAGTACCTCTTCTAAAAGTCTCAGTGTTCATGAATCTAGACATGTGTGTCTCTGAATGTATGTCTGAAAGCAAACAGCCATTTAACTGCAGCCTAAAAAAAGACTGAATTCCATAATATTGACAATCAAGAGAAATGGAAAGAAGGTAAAGCATCTCTGCTTTACAAAATAAGACTTCTCTCATCAGTAAGAACCTGGTGATGTTTATCGTAACCACAAACTAACCTAAGGTGTTGGGCTGGGGTCAGGTCCCTAGAAACTGACCTCCGGGAGTTCAGCCAAATAGAATTATCTTTCTCAAACTTGCAGCTGCATTCTGACTTTCCTCTCCTCTGTGAGGAGAAATGAAGGACTTCCCATTCTCACAGGAGCTTATCGGCACCGCTTCCACCCGTGCCCTTCTCGATGGGGAATATCTTCAGAATCTACCCTTGCTGCCAACATTCTGACCTTTACAGCTGATAGGAAGACAAACGTAGGCTATAAATGGAAACTGGGGATAAAAAAATACCCACGCTAGAGAAAAAGGCATGATCTCATATTTCTGCAGGGAGCAGAAATCAGAGCCATGTCTTTAGAGGACAATTTGGCACGCTCTCAAAAGGTCAGCTGCACGTGAGTTCTGACCCAGCAATTCCACTTCGAGGAACTTATCCTACGGATATACGCCTGCACGTGCAAAGTAATCTGTGTACCGAGAAGCCACTTTGCCGCAGCTATTTTTTCAATGGCAAGTAATAAGGAGTTTAGAGTCGATTAAAAAGGGGGCCAGGATAAATAAGTTCCAGTTCCCCTTTAAATGGAATAAACTGCAGCTGCTAAAATAAAGCAGAGGCCAGTCTCTCTGTGACATGGAAAGTCAGCCTGTGAAATGAAAACTAATGATAAAATAAGGAAAAAGCACGCCAGGATGAGCGTGGGGAGAAAAGAAGGAAGTGAAACAGAGATGCATGTATGTGTGTGTCTCAGGAGCTCCTGTACACTGGCACTCTTGGACATCTGAGGCCAAGTAATTCTCTGCTGGGGTGCTTCCGTGCCATCACCCGCTAGACGTCAGTAGTGCCCACATAGCAGTCATGACACTGAAGATGTCTCCAGAGATTGCCAAATGTCCCCCAGAGGCTAAAATCTGCCCCCAGTTGAGAACCAGTGGCATTTGCCTTGAAGACCTCATCTGGGGAGGAAGTAGATGGAACAGACGATCGGAGGTTACATTTAAATATACTCTCTACTTTGGAATTTACATCTGATTCTGACTCCTCTCGACCCTATGGGACAGAGCAGAACTGCCCCACAGGGGTGAGGAGCAGCCAGGAGATTTGAACTGCAGACCTTTTGGTTAGCATCCAAGCTCTTAACCACTGCACCAGCAGGGCTCTCTGGCATTATCTATAAGAAACAACATAAATCTTTGTAAAGAAAAACAAACAGTTTTCAGTTAAAAGAGAAGTCTCCTTTGTTCTGAAGCTGTCGGCAAGACTGTATCAGGAGGACTTTCAAAAACTACTAAACAGAGGTTCCTTTAAGGGAACTGAGTCCGGCAGACAAGAGGCCCAGCTAGATGCTATCCCGTCAGTCAACACCCAGCAGAGTTTCCCTCTCATCTCATTCACCTGCTCTCCCTATAAAGAGCATCAAGATACCATCCGGGAATCTCGGCCCCTAGGTCCCCCTGTGCACGCTCACAAAATGCAGACTTCCAGGGCATTGCTTTACGCCAAGAACAGCGGCCGTTTGTGAAGAAAGAAACACAAAGGCTCTGGGTTCGACAACTTTCCACTGCTCTGCTGGCATCTCCAACAGAGCATCAAGGCACCTCATGTCACTCACAGGGCCCCCCACTCAACTGCTGAGTTCGTTCAGCCCATGGTAAACACTCCTTGAGAGAGAACAGGGCATAGGATTACCAGGGAAAGCAAACAGAAGTCTCGAGGAAAAGGATTTGGTTCTCTTCTCCCCTGTCTCCTGAACCTATTCTTATTCATGACTGACTTACAATGGCCAAGAGTCACAGTGGGAGCCCCCATAACAACATCAGGGCTCACCTCCTTGTTTTAGAGTGAAGAGGCAAGGGTGTGGGGACAAGATCCGGATCTCTTCATAGAACTTTCCAATGTCGTGTCATTACTTCTGTTGCCACTGAAAGCCATCCAGTCAATTTTGACTTATGACAACTCCATGTCAGTAAGAATCATTAAGTGACCAACTGACAAACCAATGGGCTTCTTTTCATATTTTTGGTTTTGTTTTACCCCAAGCAGAGTTGCATATTTGTTTCTTTATATGAATCTGGAAACCCTGGCGTCATTGTGGGTTAAGTGCTGTCTGCTAACCAAACGGTTGGCAGCTCAAATCCACCAGGCGCTGCTTGGAAACTAAAAGGCAGTTCTACTCTGATCTCTAGGGTCGCTGTGAGTCAGACACGATTTGATAGCAGTAGGTCTGGTTTGGTTTTGGGTATATGAATTAACTGCCAACTTTTAAAAACCAGGAGACTATGCCTAAGGATATTCATTTCTTTCTTGAGAAATCAGAGTCCAGTAAGACTTAAGTGGAGGCAGTGCTTCCTTCAGAAAGCCCATTCTGCCCTCCCTGTCACCACCCAGTCCCAGGCAGCATTCATCCCGGCCCTCCGGCCCCTGTAACTGGGTCCCTTAGCCATCAGCAGGCTCAGGACTTTCCGAAGTCCTACTAAGGCCTTGCTGAATGCATGTCAGGTGGTGTCTCCTGGTTAAGGGTTAAGCATCAGAGCCAGACCCAAATCTAAAAGCCACACCACCACAAGCCATGTGTCACCGTGGGAAGGTAACACTTTGCTTTCCTGTGCCTCAGTTTCCATTTATGTAAAACGGGGCCATTATCTACCTTGCTTTTTATATATATATATATATATATATATATATATATGTATACACACAGACAACAAGACTCACTTTTCTGGGCGTACAGTTCTGAGTTTCTAATATGCACAGATTGATAAAACCACCTCCACAAGCAGAGCACAGAACAATTACACCCCCTAAAGAATTCCCCTCAGGGCTTGTATTAAACGTTCCTATTCCAACCCCTGGTAGTCCCTGATCTGTCCCTTGCCTCTGACTGCGCCTTTTTCTAGTGTTTTTGTGTTTTAGTGAACCAGTATCTTGTCTGTGAGAACTTCATCACTATTCCTGGCACTCTTGTCTTTTTGCAAGGAGTTGCATGGATAACAGACCTGACCAAGCCTCACAACACATCTGCTCAGTTCTTGGGCAGTCATTGGAGAACTATTTAGAATTTCCATCAACATTTCAGGCTTTTCTATCCACCCAGGATACTTCTATCAATTACTAACTGATACCCCAGGAGGTCACTAAAATCCCAGCCTATAAATATGCCCACGCTCTGCAAACTCTCATCCCCACCAACTAAAACCAGGAGTGCATGCAGAGAAACGCCAGATCAACCAGAGGACTCGGATTCTCATCACACCCACCCACTGAACACCAGGCAGGAGGAAGTCTTCACCCTAGCCAGATGGAATGAACTACAGTGGCGTGACATTTCCCAGTGACCACCTGGCTGGGGACAGAAGCTTGTTCCTCGCCAAGCATGACTGGCAGAGAGGAAAGAAACTGTGAGAACTCATCCACACAGTGGTTCTTTTTGGGGTGGGGAGATGGCAGGAGCCTGAGAACGTAAACCACAGTGTTGGGAACAATGAATGTTCCCCAGGCCAGCCAACTAGTCTCCTTTCATTCAAGGGGGAATTGCTGCCAGATCATCTGCAGTGCAGACCAAATCACAGTGACCACCCAACCGAGCAGCACTAATAGGTGAGTCCCTGACCCACCGCCCTCAGTGGGAAATTAAAGTCTGCCACCTCTGGCTCTGTGATGCTGGGGCACCTTGGTCCTCTTCTCCAAATCACAAATCACAGTTTCTCCATCTAAACATGTCACTGCACCCAAGATGAACTCTGGGAGCACTGCCTTCAAATGCCTGAGGGTCAGTCCACACAGGTTGCAACCCTCTCTTCCTGAAATCCTCTCTAGACCAGATGCTGAGGTTCCTCTCACCTCCAGTCCACTGTCTTTTCAGTCTCCTTTGCTGGAAACCCTGGTGGCATAGTGGGATACGTGCTACATCTGCTAACCTAAAGGTTGGCAGTTCAAATGTGCCAGGCACTCCTTGGAACCTCTATGAGGCAGTTCAATCCTGATCTCTAGCATCGTTAACGAGTCAGACCCGACTCGCCGGGGGCCGTGAGTTTGTTTTGTTTTGCTGGCTTCTTTTCCTCTTCCTGATTTCTACACACCTAGTGTTTAAGTGCTATGGCTGCTATCCAGAAGGTTAGCAGTTCAAATCTGCCAGGTGCTCCATGGAAACTCGGTGGGGCAGTTCTCCACTTTCTATGGGGTCGCTACACATCAGAATTGACTTGACGGCAGTTGAGTTTCGTTTTTTGGTTTTGAAGGGTCCTGGGACCTTCAATCTTTTGCAACACTCCAGGCCAAGGTCTCTTAACCTCAGCACCACTAGACTTATATGGGCCACTGATGCTTTGTTCATTCAGCCTCTGCACCCACAGTCTACTGAGCTTCTCAGACTTCTAGAATCTAAAACTGACTTCTTGACTCCTGCCATGTACAAACCTGCTCAATACCTGAAGCCTCGAAACCTTGATGTTATCCCCAGGGCCTTGAACCAGTTTCTAAGTATTTTTTTCATTTTTCTAGCAAGCTCCTTAACAGGCCCAATTCTGACAACCACTAGTGGAGCAGTGGGTCCCCACTTTTATTACAACATGAGCATCCCCTGGAGTATTCTGTTAAACGGTAGATATTAATTCAGTATTTCTGGGGTGCTAATGCAAATTCTCAGGCATTCCAACTGGAACAAACCAGTTCAAAGCCCCTATTATCCCTGGCTCCTTGCTTTCATAGCTCAGGTGCAGTCCTCAGCAAATCCTGTCCGCTCCACCTTGAAAATATACCCAGAAGCCAATCACTTGTCATCACCGCCCAGATACCACCACAGGCTGGCTCACCCTTCTCTCTCACCTGGATTATTCCAACAGTTTCCCAACTGCTCTACCTGCTTCCACCTTTCTTGTTCCATATACACTAAAGGTTTCTCAACCCCGACATTTGGGGCCAAGTAATTCCTTGTGGTGGGGGACAGTCTTACGTGCTGAAGGATGAGAAGCAGCACCCCAGCCTCCACCCACTAGATGCCAGCTGTATTCTCCCCGGCCCCAGTTACGATGAACTCAAACATCTGACAACATTGACAAATGTCCCCCGGGGGGCAAAATCATCCCCCGTTGATAACCACCAACATAGACTATTCTCAGTATGAGAACTAGTTGACATCTCCCTCAGATGGCTCTGCAGCCTGGTCTCTAAGGCCTGTGCTCTTCGGACCTCACTTTCTTGACCTCTCACCCCTCAAATACCTGGCCCCCTTCCACCTCTACAACACACCACATTAAGTCTTATACCAGGGCCTTTCAAGCTCTTCATCTTTTCTTCTAGGATGCTCTTCCTCCAGATAACGGGCATGGCTGGTTTCTCGGTATTATGTAAATCTCTGTTCAAATACCTCATCTCCAAATACGCCTTCCTTGACCCCTCCATCCACATGAATCAGGGTGCCAGCACCCTGTCCATCACTTTCCACACACCCATCAACACCTTTTTTCTGCACTGCCTATTATCTGCAATTCCCTGTGAATTGCCTGGCTAATACCATGCTCAGTTTCTCCCAGTCAAGCACCCAAGCTCCTGAACAGCAGGGTTCTCAGACCAGCTGCTCACCACTCTACATGCCCTGCCATGCCTAAAACACAGAAGATGCTCCATAAAACATTGGGATCATGGAACGCATCTCCAAGCAATAACTGCACGTTTGGTTACTTAACATTTCCAGTGCCAATTCTTGCTGGAAGCTTGGGCCTAAGGCAGGATTTTTTTCAAACTATCAAGTAAAATCCAGTAATAGGTTAAAAAAATTCAGGGGTTGATGTCTAGCACTACAAAAAAACAAAAGAAGAAGAGAATTAAGTAAACAGTGTATCAGAGTATGCTGCACCCAGAAACAAAAATGCTGTTTTCATGAAACTTGTTTCTGTTACCTATACATGTCTATATGTATGAGACCCTAGTACAGAGATCACGGTCACAGAACACTCGGCTAAGGCATGTCAAGATACAGCAACTGTGCATGTCAAGCAGCACCCTCAAAATCCCTTACTTGTTCTTCTTCCTGACCTCTCTTCGCCTTTTAAACGGAGGGACAGAGGAAGGGGATCTAAGTTTAAGAACCACTGCAAGAGAACATTTAGAACGTGCCAAAATATTCACAGTCACCACAGAAAGACACCTCCAGAAATTCCAACTGACCGAGGTTAAGATTCAGGATGCTTCCAGTGGTGGACGTTTTGTCCGCTTTCGTGGCGATGGGCGTTGACGGCTGGGGCGAGAAGGGCTTCGGGCTGCCGGACAAACTCCCCGCTTGGCCCGCCTTGGTGGAGGCTGGTGACGCTGAAAACATACGTAACCGTTAAAAAGAGAGATTTCCAAGTAAACAAACCAAACTTTTCAGTGTAGGGTAAGGGGAGAGGGGAGAAGTTGGGAAACTGGGTTTGATTTCCACACGGTCAACTAACACTGTGGGGTAGAGGCGGGGAGGAGAGGGTTGATAACCATTTATTTTAAAGAAAAGGCTTTAATTCACTGTTAAAGCCACAAAAGACAAAGCCCTCCCCCGCTATTCCAGTCAACACAGAGCTCTACGACAAATCAGCTGCCTCTGAAATCAGTGTGGCCTTTTCACGGTGTCAGCCGCCAAGAGCAGTTCAACCAGGCCCCTCCAGGTCAGAGGCCAGACTCACAGACGGTATCACAGCCGTCTGTGGGAAGACAGGTGGCGGTTCAGCCTCAGTCACTTGCACCTACTTGTGACCAACCAGACCCCCGGGGTAAGCCTCTCATTTCTAAGGGCCACTGTCACGTCTTGTTCTCCAGCGGGGAATGAGGCCAAGCTCAGAAGCAGCGCGGAAGTGAGGGAGAAGCTGGTAACCCATCTCCCCGTTACTGCTTTAAAAGGAGTTTATGCCTACGCCTGAGCCTTTTAAAAATCTCTTAAAACTTACCCAGACAGAGCTCTTTGTCCACCTCAGAGAGCCCTAGTGGCGCGGTGGTTGAAGTGTTAGACAGCTAACCGAAAGGCCGGCTGTTCGAAACCACCAGCCACACCTGAGGCGAAAGACGTGGCGCCAGACGTCTGTAAAGACGACACCCTTGGAGAACCTGTGGGATAGTTCTACTCTGTCCCACTGGATCAGTTAGAACTGACCTGCCAGAAACAGATTTTTGTTTCGTTTCCTGCAGGTCACCTCACTGTGGTGAGGGGAGAACGGCCGGCCCAGAAAAAAAACAAACCCCGCATTTTAAAAAGATGCAGAGTTAATTATCATGAACTCATGAGGGCCTCCTGAAGACACCTGATAGCATGAACTTTTGCCCTCAGAGCTCCGAACTTTTGCCCTCAGAGCTCTGTCTGACCAGGACTTTTTAACTCCTCCCAAGCCTCGCGGCCCCAGAGGCCCTAACACGCCACAAAATGGCCGACTTTCCTCAGGTGATCACCATTTACGCCGAGGTGACGGTTGTTAGGAGGAAGTTACCGATGGCAAAGGGATGAGGAACTAAGATCTCTGAAGGAAAACGGGAAGCTCGACCCCCACAGCTGGGGCTTCAGGAGTGCTCAGACACTGGAGGACAACTGCCTCCGTTCCCTCACCTGTCAAGTGAGGCTACTCAACAGCGAGGATTTAATGGGTGAAAACCTGTGCAAAAAATGCCAGTATTTATAATGCAGTGCGAAAACCGTGGTGGCGTAGTGGTTAAGTGCTACAGCTGCTAACGAAAAGGTTGGCAGTTCAAATGTACTAGGGCACTCCTTGGAAACTCTATGGGGCAGTCCTAGTCTGACCTCTAGGGTCGCTATGAGTGGGACTCAACTCAACAGCAGTGGGTGTCTTTGTAGGGGTATAATGCAGTATGGAAACCCTGGTGGTGGCGTGGTTAAGTGCCACGGTCCGGCAGGTCAAATCTGCCAGGTGCTCGCTGGAAACTCTATGAGGCAGTTCTACTGTGCCCTATGGGGTTACTAGGAGTTGGAATCGACTCAACAGCAGTGGGTTTTTTGGTATAACACACTAGGTTGGAAACCCTGGTGGCACAGTTTTAGTTAGCTAGAGCCACTAACCAAAAGGCTGGCAGTTTGAATTGACCTGCCACTTCCCAGAAACTATGAGGCAGCTCTACTCTGCACTAGAGAGTCACTGTGAGTCGGAATCAGCAGCAATGTTTTTTCTTTTAACTGAGCTGAATAGCTGGTATCCCCCCAAAATTCATGACCATCCAGACCCTGTGAATGTAACTTTATTTAGAACTAGGGTCTTGACAGATATACTTAAGATGAGTGATACTAATTAGAGTGGTCTCTAAATTCAGTATGACTGGTATCCTTTATAAGAAGAGGAAAATTCGGACCTAGAGACAAGGAGGGAAAACAGCTGTGTGAGGACAAAAGCAGAGCTGAGCTGAAGTACCTATGAGCCAAGGAATGCCAAGGATTGCCAGCAACCACCAGAGGACAAGAGACGCAAAGAACAGACCCTCCCTCCCTCAAGAGTCCTCAGAAGAAACCAACCTGCCCAACCCCTTCATTTCAGACTTGTAGACTCTGAATCTTGAGAGAATAAATTCCTATTGTTTAGATGACCCACTCCATGGTCATTTGTTGTAGCGGCCCCAAGAAACTAACACAAAAGGTGCCCCGGTGGCCAAGTGGTTAGTAGACCCCAAAGATGCTGCTAAACAACCTATGAGGCCCAGGACTGTCCCTCACAGTCAAGAATTACTTGGCCCACAATGTCACTAGTACCAAGGTTGGGAAACTCTGAACACTGGGATGAAGCATATTGGTCTCCCAGATTCCTTTTCCTCACTGGAAAATCAGAAAGGTAAGATGAGATCAATTAACCCACTTCAACAAGTGCTTCACATGTGCTCAGTAAACATTATAAATTATTTTTAAAATTCAGGCTACAAAAAATACTAAATTAAAACACAGTTCTGTTAAGACTAATAGAAGGCCTGGCCCATTACCTGGCATACCATATACTCTCAGTCTGAGTTGTTATTATTCTTACTCCACTGCCTGTCTGCAATTTATTGTACTGGCTTGCATGTTGCTACAGCGATGGAAGAAGTTACACCACCAGTAGGTCAAATACCGGCAAGGGGACCCCCAGTGGACAGGTTTCAGTAGAGCTTCCAGACTAAGACAGTCTGGGAAGAAAGGCCTGGCAACTTACTTCCAAAAATTAGCCAATGAAAACCCATGGATCACAACAGAACACTGTCCTATTCACAAGCTCTAGATGTGCCATTGGGAGGGATCAGTCGTTCTGGTGAAGCAGAAGGTCAGCAAGGGCAAGGATGACCCTCAGTGAGGTATTTCACTCAGTTGTGAATGAAGGTGCCATGAGTTACTGGATGAGTTACCTGGATGGCAGCTAACACCACTATTACCACCACTGGTATTGCTGGTATCAAAACAAGAAGAACCAAAGTGTATGCTATACAAACAGGCAAGAATAAAGATAGAGGCATTTCAAAGCAGTTAAATACTATAAATAGCCCCCCAAAACAAAACCAAACCACACCCTTTGCCACTGAGTCCATGCCAACTCACAGTAACCCTATAGGACAGAGTACGGTTTCCAGAGAGCAGACAGAGGATTCAAACTCCCGAACTTGTAGTTAGCAGCTGAGCTCTTACCCACCAAGCCACCAGGGTTTCATGATTACTAGAGGAAAAAAAAAAAAAAAAGTAACTGGAGGAACAAACTTTTAATTTCCCAGACATGAAGTTCGTCTGGCTGCTAACCAAACAGTTAGCAGTTCGAATCTACCAGATGCCTCTTGGAAAGCCTGTGGGGCACTTCAGCTCTGTCCTATAGGATTGCCATGAGTTAAAATCAATTTCACAACAATGGGTTCACTTTACAATCAGGCAGCAAAACATGTATTTCCCTTCCATTTCCATGGTAACACGTTTCAAAAGTTAATATCCAGGGTCGATGGTAGATAAAGAAAGAACACTAATGTAAATCAAAAAAGCTTTTAGGAGAGCAATGGGGGATGTTATCCAAAATTAAAATATATAAAACACACCAATTCACAAATTCTGCTAGGAATTCACCCACAGCTGTAACTTGTAAGAGCGTCCCGGGATAAAACTGATTGTTTCAATAAGTATTTATGGCAGCAGAAGAATAGGACACAGCTTACAGAGATCAACTAATTGAAGACTGGCTAAATAATTCTGTTATAAATACCACGCAACCCTGAAACAGGATGAGGCTGATCTGTATGATTCAATGCAGAACGGCCTCACAAAAACACACATGAAAAAACGGAAAAGTAAAATCAATTATGGATAGAATGGCCTCATTGCAGAAATATTTTTTAAAAGCACACATACATACTGAAGTGCACAGACATAAAGTGTTTCCAAAATCATACTCTGTTAACTGTGATGGGGATAAACTTTTGAGAAAAACTGGAGCTCGCAATGGGGGAAAGAAGGATACTTTGCATTATTTTACATCCTCAGTACTGCTCTATTTTATTTCTCCTTTTCATTTTAATCACATGCATGTACTATTTCAATACTGAAAAAAAAAAAAGAGTCAACTAGAGGGGTTTAAGGAGCCCTGGTGGCACAACGGTTAAGTGCCCAGCTGCGAACTGAAAGACTTGGTACCGGGACCCCCCCCAGCAGCTCCCAGAAAGACCTGGCCAACTTGCTACCATAAAAATCACAATCCAGGAAAGGCTAGGGGCAGTTCTATTCTGTCAAACAGGGTCACTATGAGTCAACATCAACCTGATGGCACCCAACAGCAAGTGCAACAAAGGTGTATAGATTAGGGGTCATTTTATTCTTTTTGTGCTTTTCCTGAAGACGAAAAGTTTTTAAAACAAGAGCAAAATATATTTGCCAATATGGAATAATGTACACAGAGGGAGAAAAATTCCATCATTACACGACTCCAGACAAGCTGGACAGATATCTTCTTAAAACGTTTTATTCTGGCTTTGCACATAGCCACCTAGAGAAGTGTGTAAAATGCTTGTCAGATGCATGATTAAAATATGTGGATGACCAGAAGAAGGGAGGTGATTGCACAAAATTGAGAAAATACTAAATGCCACTGGACTTGACACTTTAGAACGATTAATTTTGTTACATGGCTATCACCACAAGCAACAAGAAGACTGTCAGGCCAGCCAAACTGCCTAAATCATGTGGTGTTAGAGACACACACAAACTTAGGACACACATGTAAGCATGTGACTTATAGTAAGAAAACAAATGATGGTATATGTTTAAAATACTACTTGACTAGCAAGTGGCTGTCTAAGAAGTATCAACTGGTCTCAACCCACCTGGAGCACAGCAGAGTGAAAAGCATCAGGGATAGAAACAAAGTATGAGTCCAAGAGACAGAAAGGGCTACATAAACCAGAAACTATATCGGCACAAAACCAGAAGACCTAGATGGTGCCTGGCCACCACCACTGACTCCCCTTACAGAGAATGTGGCAAAGTCCCTGACAGAATGGGAGAAATCTGGGGTACTGAACTCAAACTCCAATAAAAAGACCAGACTTGATGGACTGACGAGTCCCAGGAAGACACAGTCCCAAGACTGTCTGTTAGCCCAGAACTGAAACCATTCCTAAAGCCAACTCAGTTCAACTAGTTCAAGACAAAGACTGAACTAGTGTGTTTAACACCTAAAGTGATACTGGTGAAGAGTGTGCTTCCTGGCTTAAACAGATACGGGTGATAAACTGGGGCTCTTGTCCAAAGGCAAGATGAGAGAAGGCAGAGGGGAACAGGAGCTGGCTGAATGGACAAATGAAATACAGCGTGGAGAGGAGTGTGCTGTCACCCTGTGGGGACTGCAGTAGGGTCAAATAACAATCTGTGTACACGTTTTTGTATGAGAAACTGCCCCAAATGGTAAACTTGCTTTAAAACATAATTAAAAAGAAAAGAATATACTGCTTCATGAAAGCCACAGTTTTCTCCAAGAAACGTTTTTTGAAATTCAGTCACTCATACACCACCATTAAAAAAAAAACCAAACCCACTGCTGTCAAGTCGATCCCGACTCATAGCAGCCCTATCTGGAGACAGGGCAGAATTGCCCCACAGAGTTTCCAAGGAGCGCCTGGTGGATTTGAACGGCCAATCTTCTGGCCAGCAGCTGTAGCACTTACCCACTATGCCACCAGGGTTTCCATGCCACCATTAGTTCTGTCCTATTCACATACCGGAAACCCTGGTGGCACAGACGTTAAAAGCTAGACCTGCCAGCCAAAAGATCAGCATTTTGAATCCATCAGCTGCTACTTGAAAAGACAACCCAGGGAGCAGTTCCACTCTGTCCTATAGGGTTGCTGTGCATTGGAATCAACTTCATGGGTGACTACTGACAGCAGCACATACACTGACATAACAGATTCTGAAAACACAGAAATAACGTACTGAGCATTCTCCTGCACATGTGGTATGAGACGAAACAAGACCTAGTGTCATGGATTGAATTGTGTGCCCCCCAAAACTATTGTGGCTGGGCCATGATTCTCAGTATCTTGTGACTGTCCTCCCTTTTGTGGTTTTCCTATGCTGTATGTTAAAGGATTAAGGTGGGACTGTAAATCCCTTTATAGGATCACCTGCCTGCTCCACTGTAAAGGGAGTTTCCCTGGAGTATGGCTTGCCCCACCCTTAATCCTTTCATCCTGCACGAGATAAAAGGAAAGGGAAGCAGGCTACGAATTGGGAACCCGTACCATCAAGAAAGCAGCACCGGGGAAGAGCACATCCTTCAGACCTGAGGTTCCTGCACCAAGAGGCTCCCTGGACCAAGACTGCTGCAATACCGGACTTCCCTCCAGAGCTGACAAGAGTAAAGCCTTCCCCTGGAGCAGACACCCTGAACGTGGACTTGCAGCCTACCGGACTAAACCTTCCTTTGTTAAAGCCATCCGTCTGTGGTATTTCTGCTAGAGCAGCCCTAGCTGACTAAAACACCTAGTGTGATTCCATTCTGCCACAAGAGTCATTAGTATCATATTTATTCCTGTTATTCACGGAATAACACTGAAATATCTGAAAGAGCTAGTTCCTTTTTTTTTTTTAGTTTTTTTATTGTGATTAAGTGAAAGTTTACAATCCAAGTCAATTTTCCATACCCGCCTCTCTGTAACTTGTTCTTTCCTAACTCTGTGACAGCACACTCTTCTTTTTCATTCATTTCCAAAATCCACTCAACTAACACTTGTCCCTTCTTCTCGATCCTTTTCTCTCCCCTCTAGAAAGAAACCAGTAGGTGGCCTCAGACATACATTGAACCATAAAGTACACACACCACACGCATCACTGTGTCTCCGAGTCCAGTGCATTCTTTGTCAGAAGCGTTGACTTCACTACTGGTTTCGGATCTGGGCTAGCAGCCAGTCCATCAGCCACGTTCTCAGGGGACCCTCCGGGCTGTTGGACCATCATTTCTGGTCTTTTAATAGAAGAACAGCCAATTCTTAATAGGTGTCACCTCTTAGGGTGAAGTAAAATGCTACTTGTTCTACCACATTAAAAAATTTTGAAAGGAATATTTTATACTTGGGGGAAAAATGAGAAAAACTAAGTGTATTGAACTTTAAAAGGGAGTGTTAAGCAAACAAAGTTTTGGTAAAATTCAAAATCATAATACTTTAAAACATCCGCGGTTTTCAACTGGACATATGGGTGTCCCCAAGGGATACACAGCAATGTTTGCAGGCATTTTTGGCTGACACAGCTGGGGTGGGGGGCTCTACTGGTTATCTACCAGGCAGAGATCATGGACGCTGCCCGACTTTTTACAATGCACAGGACAGAACCCCACAGCAAGAATGATCAGGCCCCAAATGGCAACAGTGTTGAGGTTGGAAAGCCCCGCTTTAAATCATTCTAGACATTTGCAAAAGCAAAAAGACTTTCGGAAAGCCTCAATTCAATTAAACTCTGAAACAGATGCCAATTCTTTCACAAAGCCATAAATCCTGCTCAGAGAAAGAACTAATTGCCTTTGAAGTCACAAATAATTTAATCAGATTTTATACTTTGATGTACAATTCACAAGCATGGGCTAAAACACATCATTTATTATCTACATTTACAAAATTCTAACAACCTGTGCTGAGTGCTCTTCTCACTGCATGAAGTATGAGTCTCGGAATCAAGTTAGAAACAACACCCCTTTGCTCCCACCCACTCCAGCACTCTGTGTGAGGTGGGGGTGAGGCGGTAATGATTCACGGGAATTTTCATCTTGGTAAATAAACCTTGGGAACAACCTGTGCAGCTCTGCACAGTTCCCTGGGGTACCATGCACACAGGAGCTGGGTGGCAGGGCAGCACTGCCTGGCCTGTGACAGAATGCAAAGCATTCATATAGTGACAGAGGCATCCATCTAAGTGATATTCAAGGGGCTATTTACTAGCAATGGAAAAGTATTCATGATACAAGGTCAAATTAAAAATACCTAAGCCATCTCCAACAGCTATTGCAAACAGGTGATCACCAGCCACACAGTTTGCAGAGGCATTTTATGCAGCAGAAATGTTGGTTTCTTTCTTTTTTTTTTTAATTTGAGTCAATACATAAAAGTTGGCATCATTCCCATTTAATACAGATTTGAGACTTCTCATGCAAAAGCAATAATCGAACTACACGGAGCCTACCTTCCCACATGGCAAGAACAAGCAGGAGAAAAAGGCTACCAGTTTTCTTAAGAAACTAAGAAGTGCCACTGAACTGTACATTTCATGGTTAATTTTGTATTACATGACCTTTATCTCAATTAAATAGAGCTCGGAGCTTTGATTCCACCACTGAAACCAAAGGTTCACAACAGGTGGTTAGGTCCGGCACACATGGCAATGTCTGGGGACATTTTTTATTTTCGCAGCTAGAGTAGGGTGCTACTGGCATTCAGCGGGGAGATGCCAGCAATGTTGCTGAACAGCCTACAAAGCACAACACTGTTCCTCACAACAAAGAATTATCTGGCCCACAGTATCAACAGTATCAGGGTTGAGAAACTGTAAACACTGGGATGATGTTGCGTGTTGACATTAGAGGAACAGGTTATGACCCACTGATGGATGACATGGAGCCTTCTTTCAGATGAAAACATAAAAACAAAATGAAACACACAGTCCATAAGTTGATTCGGACTCACAGCAACTCCAAGTAGGTCAGAGCAGAACTACGCTCTGTGGGGTTTTAACAGCTGATCGGGGGGGGGGGGGGGCCTTGTCCCAGGCCTTTCTTCTCAGGTGCTTCTGGGTGGTTTTGAACCTCCAACCCTTCAGCTGGGAGCTGAGCACATTAACCATTTGCAATACAACAGGGTATAAATACCAGAGTGTATCATCTCTCAGAAGAGTAATCATATTATTACAGAAGTTTTGCACACACACTCAGGGTCGTGTGCAGTACAGGATGATGAGAAATGTCATTTCTGCTTTAGTCCGGCCCAGTTGCTACCACTCTCTATGGTATAGGGAGTATCTTATTTCCTGTGTGAGCCCACTTCCCGACCTCACTGATTACTGTATCTGCCTGATGCCTGCAAGCATGAGTTTCAGCTTCATACGATTTACAAACCAAAACAGAAAAAATTGTTGGAAATCTTGTCTAAGGGTTACCCATGGTGACCTATGGGAGGTGGGGTTATGTGTGACTTTGGTTTTTGTAGTTAGCAACTGTTCTATAACAAGTAGGTATTGATTTCACAATAATAAAAGAATATATGCAAGACCGTCTCCCTAAACCCAAACAAAAACCCACTGCCTTCGAATGATTCCAACCCACAGTGACCATATAGGTCAGAGCAGAACTGCTCCATAGGTGTTTCCATGGAGCACCTGGAAGATCTGAACTGCCAACCTTTTGGTTAGCAGACAAAGACCCCTACACCACCATACTGGAGATCAAGGTCAAATGATCACTAACTGGGGGGGTGGGGGGGGGCAGCGGGGCAAAAGCCTCTGAGTTAATATACACGGATGACTTAAATCAGGATCCTGCAAGCAAATACTGACAGAAACATCAGTTCCGGCCAGGAAGCCAACAGAGTCAGGGAACCAGAAAAAAAGCCACTGAGAATATAAACCACTTTGGCCATTAAGATGGCAGAATTCCAGGATACCAGGAGGGGAAAGGCTTCTGGTGGGCAAAGTGCATTGCCGAAAGTTAAATCTAGCTCAAAGAATTACAAACACATGGCTCCGAGCTCCTCAATCCCTAAACAAAAGGAACATTTCTAAACACTCATAAAAGTTGTGTTTTAATAGCTCACACAGTTCCATTTGTAGTCTCATGTTGCTGTTACAAAATTTTCACTGCTTAAACTACTTATACTCCGACTCGACGGCACTTGGCTTGGCAAACTACTTAGACGGTTTTGCCATCAATTGGCAATCTTTGTACAGGGTTGTGGAAAACTGAGTCTCAACTCCAGTATACCGACTGTCCCTGATTATACTGGAGCGATTGTACCGTCAAGGAATATAACCATTTCAGTCAGTGTCTATCTCCACCACTCCCTCCAACGGCTGTTATTATCAACTCTAACAGCAGAGGGCAGAAGGGCACAGCAAAAAGAAAACAGACCTCAGCTCAGGGTCACGCTCTGGAAACGAGGCCACCTCCCTGACATACAACTGCAAGAACCCCAACTTGCCTTCTATAAAATGGGGGGCTGGCTCAGTTTCTTCTCCTCTTACACAGCTTGCAAGCTAAGAACGGTTCTTAACATTTTGAAATGGCTGAGAAAGACCAAAAGAAGAATTACGGTTCACGAAATGTGCAAATTATATAAAACTCACGTTTCAGTGTGTATCAGTCAAGTTTTACTAGAACAGCTATGCTTGTCTGCCTGTCTATAGCTGATGTCCAGCTGCAAGACAGCAGTGAACAGAGAACCATAATGCCTAAAATATTCACTGCCTGGCTCCCTACAGGCCACCGCATCACCCTCAAGTCAAGAGGCCCTCCACGACACAGCCGCACTGCCCCACAGTGCCTCCAGGGAGCAGCTGATGGATAACCGCTGACCTGATTAGCATCCGAGCTCTTAACCAATTCACCACCAGACCAAAACCAACCAAACCCTGCTGTCAGGTTGCTACCGACTCACAGCAACCCCACAGCGTACGTTTCCAAGATTGTGTCACCTTGATTGCGCAGAAACTGTGAGCATCTTTCTCCCACAGAGCTGCTGCTGGTTTCGAATGACTGACCTTGTTGTGGTTAGTTGCCCAGTACTTTAACCACTGGGCCACCAGGGCTCCTTGGCCCCTTCTAGAAAAAGAAGCCATTTACAAGATTAAACTGATTTGGAATTTCACTTCTCTTCTACTCATGATTAATGAAATGACCTCAATGTGTACTTGCGAGGAATGATTGAGTGCATTTTAGGAAAAGCATTTCTCAAAATCAATGAAATCAGGGATCCATTAACCTGATATAAAACGCTACTCAAAAGTGCTAAGGGATTTTCTCAGAATTCTGATGTTGTGTCTCTCTCTCTCGTTTTGTACCTCCAGCAGGAAGGGAGAAGCTGAATTCAACACATCAGTCACGTTCTCATGTTCCTATAAAACAATACATTCTGAAATGTGACAGTGGAAAAGCAAAGATGTTTTCTTTTACTGTGTGTAGTCATTTCATGTGTATTAGGAAAAAAACAACACACAATTTTATTACCTGGGATGAGCTAAGAGGCAGATTTAATATTCAAGTATGTCATAAAATAGCTGGTACCAGCCAAAGCCACTGCCATTGGGTTGATTGTGACTCACAGAAGACAGCAAATGCCATGGCTATGCAAAGCTCAGACAGCAGTGAGTTACAAAGTGGTTGTTGTGCAGGAAACACTCTGAACAACCACACTCTATGGGATGCCACAAGCTAAGCTCCACAAGGAGTCTCTCTGATTTGAGTACTGCATTTTGGCAAGCTAGCTATAACAGTATCATACGATGAGATAAAAAGGAATCTTCTACAATTCTGGTCAGAAAACAAGAGCAAGAGGAACATTTTTTCCTGAAACTCTGTTAACATAAAGCATGTCAATCCTAGCACAAAGCTTTAAAACTCAAACATGACTCCCTACAACCAGCCGGGTGGCCTTTATTTTCAAAGATCAAAGGTCATTTATACTTCACCAATTCTCTATGCCACTCTCAGAACCTATCTTTGGGGCAGCCAGAAGCAGTGTCTACAGATCACCATGCCAACAGCACAACCAAAACAAACAACTAAAATCGCTTTACCTTCCTGGGGCATTTTTAGTCCTTCAAGAACTGGAAAGAAAGGAGGCAGGAGAGAAGATACGAAGGAAAGGGGGAAGGGCGGAAGTAGGCAAGGAGGGAAGGAAGGCAGAGAGGAAAGGAGGAAGGGAGGAAGTGGTACCTAAAGGTTATCCACAGTCAGTGCTCTACAGACGGCTCATGCTATGACCGGCAGGTGTGCTTTACTCACCCTGCGAAATACCCTGATATTCTGAGATGACATTTAATAACAAGAGATTTTTACATAAAGGTCCCTGATTTCCCATCTCTCTGAAAAACGATAAGTCCACTTTCCTGCATGACAAACCACAGGCCGGAGCCCTAGCCCTGGGGCACGTGCCCTGACTTCACCCGTCCCCAGCCCTCTCAGCTGGCCCCCAGCCCGGAGCCGAGTCTGGCTACCCTGCTCCCACGCTGGCCTTCGTAAGGCAACTCCTCTGTGTCCACGCCTCTCAAAGGCTGACAAACAACTAACAGAGAAGACCATACATGTCAAGAAAAAACAACAGTAACCTATTTTCTTCTTTGTCATTGTTGCTGAGTTCATTCCAACTCATAGCAACCTTACAGGACAGCAGAGAAATACCCTAAAGGCTCCCCATGGCTGTCACCCTTGTGGAAGCACCCATCTTTCTCCCACAGAGTAAACTGGATTCAAACCACCCAAACTTTTAGTTAGCATTGAGTGCCTAACCACCAAGCTTCTGGGGCTCCTTTATCTCCTTATAGAAACAAAAAACCGTTTACGTCTGTGTCATGGATTGAACTGTGTCCCCCCCAAAAAATATGTGTTGCCATGTGGCTGGGCCATGATTCCCTGTATTCTATGACTGTCCTCCATTTGGTGATTTTCCTATGCTGTATGTTAAAAGATTAGGGTGGGACTGTAAATCCCTTTGTAAGATAGCCTCCTTGCTCCACTGTAAAAGGAGTTTCCCTGGAGTATGGCTTGCCCCATTCTTAATCCTTTCATCCCAGAAGAAATAAAATGCAAGGGAAGCGAGCAGAGAATTGGGAATCTCACACCATCAAGAAAGCAGCACCAGGAGAACAGCATGTCCTTCAGATCTGAGGTTCCTGCACCAAGATGCTCCCTGGACAAAGACTGATGCGATACTGGACTTTCCTCCAGGGCTGACAAGGGGGAAAGCCTTCCCCTGGAGCGGACAGCCTGAATTTGGACTTGTAGCCTACCAGACTGTGTAAAAACAAACCTTCCTTTGTTAAAACCATCTACTCTGTGGTATTTCTGTTACAGTAGCACTAGTTAACTAAAACTGAGAGAAGAAAACCTTGAAAAGTTACAATTTAAACTGAGATGCTAGAAGATTCTCCAGAGCTCAATGACAACCACTCACAGAACCACCCCCAGGGTGACCCAACCACTAGGAATTTGTAAAAACTTCACTTCCTGGAAACCTGAAACTTGAGACTAATACCTGCTTCTGCTTATTTAAAACCTGCTAATGCCAATGACAGAACAGTATGATAATTCCTTTGTTCATCTTTCTGTGGGTTCCATAAAAGAATAAGAAGAGTTGATGCAGGAGCTCAACCATTTTGGGACACTGTCCGCCGTGGCTCCACCGGCAGGAATAAATGCCCTCCCTCTAATAATCATCTGTGTTCCAGTTATTTCTGCCCTCTGGGCCTATTTGTCTTTTCCTGCAACAAAACAGTATCTAACACACAACAAATTATGTGTGAGTGAAGGAAAAAAAAAAGAACAGTGTAAGTCATAGTTACTTTTCTTACACTCAGCCAGCCTCCTTGTCTGCCCCACATCCTCGTTCCATGTAGGCACATAACTGGGGAGCACCTAAGAAGTAACACAGTAACCATTTCTGATCCCAGCCACTATTCTAAGCCCTTCTTATATACTGATTCACTTAATTCTCATGAGAACCGAAGAGATAGGTGCAATTATTGTCTTGAAGTTACAGATCTGAAAACTAAGGCACCAAGTGAGTGAGCACCTTGCCCGAGGCCACACAGACAACGGCGGAGCCAGGAGGGGCCTCCAGCATCCTCACGGTCAGCTTCTCTGCAAAATCAAGCCTCAGAGCCATGACACAGCTGTTAAAGGGCCACCTTTAAGGAGCGGAATTGCTCTGGGGAGAGACAGCATTGGTTTTTTTAATCTTCTTTGTTTCTCTGATATTTGAGTGTTAAAAATGAATGGATGGCTTTAACAGAAAAGTGATTTTTTCAACTAAAATGAATTCTTGGGAAAGAAAACTCAGTGCTATGGGAAGTTGGTATGTCAAACTCAAAAGGACTAAAGGATTCCTGACCATCACCGTCCACTTCCAGGAATGACCTTCACCTCTTAAAACACTTTTCTCATGTTCCCCTAACAGCAAGAAAAGCCCTGGTAGTGCAGCGGTTTAGCGCTCAGCTGATAACTTAAAGTCAGCGACTCCGGTCTACCAGCCGCCCCTCAAAATGTGGCAGCCCATTTCCACAGGGGCACACAGCCTTGGAAGCACCAAGAGGCAGTTCTACTCTGTCCCACAGGCTTGCTGAGTCACAGATGACTCAATAGCAATGGATTTGGGTTGGAAGCAGCAAAAAACCTGTCTGGTTGCTGAGAATTTACCACCCTGGAGTAAAACCTCACAAAGCACCTCTGACTGCTGTTACCGTCACCCACTTGGGTCCAACAGGTCTGACACCAGTGGATGCTGCCCCCATCGGAAAGGCTTCCTCCACCCTCCCTACCCGGGGCTGACCTGTGTTCTTATCAAGGAAGTCCATGGACTCCTCGCTTGCGCTGAAATGGCTTGAAGTCGCCTTCTTCTCGGCGTCCTGCTCCACATCAGAGCCCGTGTGCACAGAAGAGTTTGTACTCATGGGGGAACGTGGCATATCCGACAAGGAAATCCTGCGACCGGTGCCCCCACTCAGCATGGGCTTGCTCATCAGGATCTTGGGAGACGCTGTCATGTCAAAATTGAGCTTGACCTTCTCCTGCTTGTCTACCTTGGCAGTGCCAGCACTAGGGTTGGTGGGATCAAGCAGCATTTGGTACTGGCTGTTGGGCGTGTAGGGTGTCCGGAACGGAGAATAATTAAAAACTCCAAATTTCCTACGGATGTTCTCCACATATACCTCCATCTCTTGCATTGCACTGTTGAAGATGCTTTTAGTCTTTTTCACAGAAAAAGGAATTTCTTTCGACATGAGGTAGCAATTATTTATTGGAACCCAGGCTCTAGGAGTGCAAAAGGGAAAGTTTAAATCAACTGTGGTAATTGCCAAGACTGCTTTTTCTCCATGCAAACCAAATTAGCCCTGTATTTTTGCCAAGATTCTCAAATACTTAACCTTTTTATTTTTTAATGACTTGGTTTGAGCAGTTACTAAAGGATCCACCTAACATACATTCTCTAATTACGACAGAACATGAACAATAAAACATCTTAAAACTTTAAAAGGGTCTATGATGTAGTCACTTTAAATCATCTAAAACAAAAACAATGACCAAACTAAAAAACCAAAAAATGACAGCACAGAGTTAAGAGCTCAGTAGTCCAAATCCACCAGCTATTCCTTGGCATCTCTATGGGACAGCTTTACTCTGACCTATACAGGGTTGTTATGAACCAGAATTGACTTGATAGCAAGAGGTTTAGTGTTTGGGGGGTTGGCTTCGGGCTGGTGAGAGGAGGCAAACAGCAATGTCACTGCAGCTTACATGGCATCTCATCCATTGGCACACACATGTAAGGATCCTCTTTTCCCAGTGGGATTCTAGATGGGACTAGAGGCAAACTCTAGAAAACCAAAAGCCTGAAAAGAGGTGTTTATGTCTTTGAGCGTGAGACAATTTAAGTGAAAAATAAACAAAAACAAAACCAGTCCTTCTGATTTTAACTGGCCAGTAAGTATGTAAAAATGGTTTTAATGCAAAAACAGGGGCAGTGGTGGTTCAGTGGCAGACTTCTCGCTTTCCATGCTGGAGACCTGGGTTCAATTCCCAGCCAGTGCATCCCCTGTGTAGCCAGCACTCATCTGTCAGTAGAGGCTTGCACGTTATTGTGATGCTGATCAGATTTCCGGGATGCTGCTGGACAAAGATGGACAAGGAAGAAAAGCCTAGCTACCTACTTCCATAAATCAGTCAATGAAAACTACGTCACAAAGGTCTGATTCACTGTGCCAGTCATGGAGATGACACAGGAACAGTCAGCACTTCACTCCATTGCGTGTGGGGTCATAACACCAACAACAACACAAAGTAGGATGATGCTCTCACCTACGAAACTAGGTGTGGGGTGCAAATAGCCCCTCAGCCTCCAGGCGTGCCCCTTCTATCTCCCATTCCAGGTTGGCTCAATCTTCCTACCTCCAACCCCCAGACCCAACAGGCTTTGCAGAGAGCCAACAACATCAACACAGCAGTGGCTGCTTCTCTGGAACTAGCAGCCCAGTGGCTATGGGTAGGAAGACAAGTGTCGCTACTTCAGGTACAGCAAAGCCCATACACAAGTCCTCAAGACAAAACTTTGTCACCATCCACATTTCCTCTGCCTTGACCCAGCCTGTGGCTGGGAACTGAGGGAGCTGTGTTTTTCAAAAGTGGCTTCTTGGATGTTACAGCCCACAAACTCCAGACAGCATGGAGCGAGGGGAACAAAGTGAGCTAGAAAACCCACTCGCAGAGTAAAGGCAGGAACATCTTTGCCTGCTACCCAAAGTGGCCATTAGGGATCTGGGGCAAAACTGTCAATTTTTTAGAAGAAAAGAAAGCGATCTTTAATATTAAATTTTGCCTACTTCTTTTTTATTGTGATAAATATACATCTAACAGATGACATTCATGTACACACGTTCACCTTGTTCAACCATCACCACCATCATTTACAATTCCCCCTCCACCCTCAACAGCAGCTCAGGGTCCCCTCAGCAGCGGCCCTCCTTCCCCCCTCCCTCCCACCCACCTCTGGTAAGCACTAATAAACTTAGGCCTCCTATACATTTGCCTGGTTCTAGGTATCTGATGTATGTGAGATGCTATAGGATCTGTCCTTTTGCAAAACTTGACCCAAGTTTTAACACTTGGCATCCAGTTCGTACGTTCAAAAGAAAACGACCCAAGGAAAACACAGGATGGCCCTGGAGTAGAATTCAGATCACAGGCCAGTTCTTTGCAACTCTTAGGGATAATCAGATTATGACACAAACGAAAACCGTCACTGTCAGATGTCATGGCTTTCAACTCAGGGCACCCCAAGTGACAGAAGAGAATTCTCCCCTAGAGTTTTCTAGGCTGTAATCTTGATGGGAACAGATCACCAGGTCCTTTTCCCCATCGAGCCACTGAGTGGATGCCTACCGCCAACCTCTCGGTTAACAGCCAAGTATTTAACCACTGCATCACCAGGGCTGCTTAAACTAGAACTAAACATTCCCAAAATACCTAACTTGTCTGAGTGTGCTTAAAATCACCAGTTTCTCCTGTGTTCTGACTGGCTGCTGCCCTTCTGCTGAGGCCTGAGGAACCACAGCTCCAGACAGACAGAACAGGAACTGAATAGAAGCCAAATGCCTTCAAGGTTGAGTCTGCAAGAGACACCACGTGTGAGGCTGGTGGACACACGCCCAGGCCAGACTTAACAGGTGCAAGAAGCCTAAGAACCCTGGGGCTGCCCTTGGACATAAAACTTTCATTCTTGAGCCAGCCTCCGCTCTGTGTCATCAATAAAGCAGAAGACAAGCCCCTGTCTTCCTGGGGGCGCAGACAGAGAAGTAGCAGATTTCAAGAGTAAATAAAAAGCATTTAAGCCATCGTCCACTAGTCAGTCATTATCACTGTGACCATGTCCTCCACACACCTGTGTCTGTGTCAGACCCTTAACTGTGTCTTCCCTGGTTCTCAGATGCAATCCATAGAGTTGCCTGGTAAGCGATTTCTGGAAAGCACAATGTTTCCTTTCCTTTAAAGGAGCCCAGGAGCCCTGGCGGTGCTGTGGTTAAGAGCCTGACTGTTAACCAAAATGTCAGCAGTTCGAATCCACCAGCTGCGTCTTAGACATTCTATGGGGCAGTTCTACTCTGTCCTACAGGGTTGCTGTGAGTCAGAATCAATTTGACAGTAACAGATTTAGTTTGTCCATTTTTCATTTGGAAAGTGGGCCCAGAAAATACTTAAATGGAAGTGTTACTTGCTTCACGATATAACATTTCTGGAGGGCAATGTTATCAGAACACAAGGATAGCACCACATCTAAAAGCCTGAGCTCCGGACTTAGGTTTCGTGGGTTCTCATCCCAGCCTGGAAACCCCGCTGGTATAGTGGTTAAGTGCTGTGACTGCTAACCAAAAGTTTGGCAGTGCAAGTCTGCCAAGCACTCCTTGGAAACTCTATGGGGCTGTTCTACTCTGTCCTATGGGGTCACTAGGAGTCAGAATCGACTCAGTGCCACTGGCTTAATCCCAGTCTGGCTACTTCCTGGCTGTGCGGCCTTCAGTAAGGGGATTAATTTCTCTGTGCTTCCATTTTCTTTTTGGTAAAACAGAGATAAAACACAGTTTCTCTTCCACATGGTTGCTATCAAAACTAAATCAAATACACCAAAAGCCCCTTCAAAACATAGCCGGTGGACAGTAAGCATTCCGGATCTGCTCTGTGTTGTTTTTTTTTTTTGGTAGATCTGCAGGCATTTAATGAAACACATTCTATGTTCTTATGCAATATTATGTGCGTGTGTCTATGAAGTAAAGCAGAATCCTTTAAACAGCAGACAGCGCACAATGCAGCCACTCAGAACGTGTACTGACACGGGCAGGAGCCTCCCCGGCCTCTCACAACAATCTGATTTCCTGAATCACTAACCAGGAAGTTGTCTCGGATATTTCTTGGTCTGCTGTCCTGACCTATTTCACTGACGCGCGTTTCGTTCCACGAGCCAGACATGAGCTCCCTGCAGCAGAGAGCAGCGGGTCACACGTCCTGCTGCCTCCTTCAGCCTTCGCTTCACTTCTGGGCCCCAAGCAAACGAAGAGTCAATAAACCCTGCCACACTCTGCTTTCAGAACACCTGTGGGAAACCCTAGATCCTCTGCAGATGAAGGGGACCCCCATTCCCGGAATGAAGAACTTGCTTTAGAAGCAGTTCACCCGCAGCTGTCAGTGACTCCCAACCCAAAGCCAACTGAATTCTTAGGATTCCCATGTGCTGTCCCTCCACCATTGTGGAAGGCTCTTCACAACCTCCTCAACGTGCTGCCTGACCCCAAACAAACCCAGCAATGCGGAGCTTCTATGCAGGGGATCAGAGGCACCACAGACACCCTGGGAGAGGTTCCATAAAATCTGACAGGCTACCACAAACTTGCTACAGGAGGTAGCAAGAGCATGAAATCCCCGCAGGCTTCCCCTCTGCAAACTCACAGGAGGGGTCTGGCTTCCACGACAGCTCCACTCCGGAACCAGTTTTATAAACCTGCAAGATGGGGCACAGGGCCCCTGGAACAGCAGCCCCATAGCTCAGGCACTGTTTTTCTTCATGCCACACCTCAGCCACCTCCCACCAGATGGGTCAGAGCTGTGAGGGCCTGGGAATATGTCGTACATAGGGCCAAACCTTGCTCTCCCTTGGTCATCTAATTTGCTAAGTGCATGCACACTGTTACACTAAAGAATGAGAATAATCCTAAACCTTTGCAATATCCGACACCTGCTGCACTCTCATGAAGGGGCAAGGCGATGTACATACAACCTGTCACAACCACACTCGTGCTTTTCAAATAACAACCTGACTCCTGCTCACGGCCCCTGTGATCTGGTCTCTGCTCACCCCTCCGGCTCCATCTCCCACTATCCTTTTCTCCTCTCACCCCATCTGATCCAAACTGTCCCCCTGCTTTTCCCGAGCACACTCAGCCCTTCCCTGCCCAAGTCTCTGTTCTTGCTTAGCCCCGATCTTCATTACCTTCTGCCCTGGAAGTATCTTGTCTACTTGTTTCCTTATTTATTCTCTTCTTCCTCCTTCTCTAGGATGCATCCTTGGAGCAGACAGACACAGCATCTGCCCAGCTCATATACGTGTGCCCCAGCCCCCAGAAAACAGGGTGGTACATGGCAGGGGCTGTATACCTATTTCTACGATGGCATAAATTCATTTTAGAAAGAGTTCCAACATCAGTAGTTAAAAATCAAATAAACTGCAATACTTTCTTACAAACTCATGACCACATCTCAACAAATTTCTTTTCTTCTGACACACACTGCCAAGATTTCAGGTAAATCATTTTGCAGATTTCTTTGGAATTCATGTCTCTCTCTGATTTGCAAGATGACAAGCAGAATTTAACAAAGAGAACACTGCTTCAGATTCAGGTGTTGTTTAAAATTATAAATGAGTATATTTTTTCCCTCTGTGTGTGTATGTGTGTGTGATTCTTAGCATACGTATCTTAAATATTCTACACACTCACATGCTTTCTCAAACTGCCTGGTAGGGCTTTGAAAGGGTTTTTGGCTCATTAATCATAACATAACATGCCAGAAGGAAACTAAGATATTATCCGTGGCTCATCTCTGTCTACCTGTTCTTCTTGAGCACACAAGAGGCTCCACCGTGAGCTGGAATAATTCGCTCTGCCGTCTGCAATGGGGAAGGGGAGGGCAGGCAGGCAGGGAGGGAAGCATCGTGCCTGTCAAAACAACATCCCCTTACAATTTCCTATTTTAGCTTCAGGGAAAAGGGAATAGGAGGAAAAGGCCCAACACAATGATAATAGACTCGTTTACTGGCAAGCTGGGGAAATGCTTCTCATCCCTGATAGTTACTATTTTGAAAAGCAATTTGTGTGGCAGTTTAATTAATGCCCGAAAATCCAAAAAGGAACAGCAGCGCTTCATACTGCCAGTGCAATCACTGTGGTCCACATAAGAAGTGACCCCAGCATCGCAGTGGGGTCAACAGAACCATGGGGGCCAGGGTCTTTTATCAGTCACCTCAAGAAACCAAAGCCCGCACATTATCAGGAGTCACACAGCAGAGGAAAGTGTTTTTAAACTATTTAGGATTAACAATGGGTTCCCATGCCAATGAACAAAATAGCAACCATACTCTCTGCCCCTTCTCCCATCTGGTGACATATCAAAATGTTCATTGAAAGCTATCCGTTCAAAGCCTGCTGTCAACTCCCACCTGTCATGTTGTCCAAAGAAACGCGCGTCGACCTGCCCATCCTTATCTCGCAGGGCTTTTGCCGGCCAGAAGGGGAAGCCCTTCAGTTTTGCCCAGACCAAAGGATGCGGATTGCTCTAGGAGAACAAATAAACAAAATCCAGGATTTAGGTATATTCTGACGGCAAGAAACACGAGTAAAGCCTGGTGTGTGAGGGTAACGCACGTAGATGTGATACAGACCGTAAGTGGAAAAACAACTGTTTCCAGCAGGGTCTCCCCGAGTGGTGTTCCCTATAAAGTGTGGGGGCCAATAAGCCCAGGGTTAGACAGTCAGACCAAGAAGAAACAAGCTGAGACAACACCAGGCTTGAATCCTGCCTCTACCCTGCCACTTATGCCCAGGTGACAAGAGGTAGGACATTCCACCTTTCCGTGCAACACGGACACAGTTCTACCTGCACCCTCTGTTAAGTATGAGGGTTCACGTATACTGTGCCAGACATACAGCACAAGCTGTATTCTTTATTGCATGACTGTTAATAAATGCTTAGTGCCTTCAGTTATGTACCAAAAGTTTAGAGGATTCATTTTATCCAGAAGTGCCTTGGAAGAAAGATCTAACAACTTACTTCCAAAAAATCAGCCATTGAAAACCCTGTGGGGTACAGCTCTACTCTGACGCACATGGGGTCACCCTGAGTCAGAATCAACTCCACAGCAAGTGGTTTTATTCTTTATCTAAGGCTGCTCAGGGCCTTTATGATTCTACTGTTAATCTCCAGAGGCAGAAAGTGGTATCAACTACATTTTCCTTCTCGCCTTCATTGGCTTTACCTTCGCTTTCCACAGCCCCTACATACGTCCATACACCAGCCAGCCCCGATAATGCACTTCTCTCTGCAGGATGCCAGGTTGGAAAACCTGGAGCTGTGGGGACTCCCTGGCCCCCAAGCACTACGGTTTAGAAAAGCCACAGAGTTAATCCAGAGATGCATTTCCGAACCCCTTAAAATAGACCTAACACAATTTCTAAATGGCATTCTCGTTTAATATGCATCTCATTATCTGTCTTGCTTTGTCTCATCCCAGTCCCAGGCCTCTGGCACCCTGCCGTTTGCTCAGGCTAATAAGCCCAGTAAATCACAATGCTATCTCTGGCACGGGTAGTTTCAGCCCAAGAGGTTTATCCTACCCAGATTACTTTCATTTTGCCATAATTTTATTAGGAAAAAAATTTCAAAACCTCACCCAAACTTGCACCTAATCAGCCAACTGGCAAAAGCTGCCGTGGGGTGTTCAACAAAGGCGTAGAGAGTTCAGATAAGGAAGTAAAGAACGGAAGTCTCACTTACACAAGGCTCACAAAACCAGTTATCTCGTTTTTGGCAAGCAGCTAGGTAACATTCTGGACATACTTCAATTTCATTCATCTGTAAAGCAGAAAGACATTAGACGGTGTCATCCTTGGGGCCGTGTACTGGAGGCCCTCAGTAACTGCCCGATGCTTCCGACTGATAGGATTAGCCAAGCAGAGTTCCTTAGTGGAGAAACTAGACCTAGGAGATGACTCTAGTCCCACCAACGCCAGTGTCCACCAGCTCATAGCTGCACTCATTCCTCCCCTGGACCCACGGCACCCAGCTTCCTTTTTCTCTTGACCTGAAAACAGTTCACTCTCCACACTACAACCACAGCCATCTTTACACAAAGAAATCCCATCTTGTCCTTCTCTTGGTTAAAAATTTCCAGTGATTACCCATTATGCCAGTGTTTCTCTACCAGAGCAGTAGGGTACCCCACCCTCCACCCCAAAGGACACTTGACAACACCTAGAGACATTTTTGTTGTCACAACTGGGGAAGCAGGGGTGTGCTAATGACAACCAGGGAGTACAGCCCGGGGACGCCGCTGAACAGCCAGCCTGCAAGGACTGAGCCAGCCCCCCACCACAACAAAGGATAAGCCAGCCCAAAATGTCAACAGTGCCGAGGCTGAGAAAACTTGCACTACACAAACGGTAAAATCTAAAGACTTCAGCCAAGTTTGCTCTGGCCACCTGTCTGATGTCATCTTGTATGAGCTCCACCCCCTCAATCCGTTTCAGACGTTCTGGCCTACACATGCCAACTTCTATCCCTCTCTAATCATACCATCCAGAATAATCCACAAATACGTCCCTCTGTTATTCCCACTGATGATTCCCTAAAACTCCCATCGCTTATTTATATGCAGACTTGTTCATCATCTGTCTCCCTTCTTGGGAACACACATTCCAGCCAAAGACCCTGGAAGCTCTGTTCTTGGATCCGAATTCTGCCTCCACCATTTATTAGCTCTATAACGTTACGAAAAGTTGCTTCTCTTCTCTGCATCTCCATTTTACCATCTAGAGAAGGGGTTAGCAGTGCCTGCCACTATCATTAAAACTAAATATGATCATAAATATAAAGCACTTCAAAGAGGGACATGGCAAGCATTGTACTAACGAACATTTATTGAAGACTTAGCGTGTGCTGGTATCATTCTAAGTGTTACAAGTATTAATTCAGTTAAAACTCATAACTGCCCTGTGAGGTGTGACTGTTGTTATACCCATTTTACAGAGAAACAAAATGAGGCCCCAAGAAGTCAGGTAACCTCTCCACGGTCTCACGGGAGCTCAATGGTAAGGCCAGGATTCGAACCCATGCAGCTGGGCTCCAAAGCTCACATACTTCACCACCACACTGCGAAGTTGTTAATGTCTTTCCAGCATCACCAGTCTTTCTCCTGTCATCATGCAATGTGCCAGATACATACAAAGTGCTCAATAATTGTTTATGTGACTGACTGCCTCAACAAATCAATCAATAAATGCAATTCCAGTATCAGAAAGGCAGGAAGAAACTTCCATGTGCATCCACCATAGGCTGGTATATGAACTACTTCAAATCATATTCAGGCATTACTATCTACTTAATGTTCAGGCATTATTATCTACTTGAATCTCCTTCTTCAGTGTTGATAACCTCTGACCTAGCCATTGCATCTCTGAAAATTATGCTAAGGATACCAGCAGCGCACATCAAGGCAGAGGTATTATTTAAATGTGGAAAAAACTAGATATTGTTTAAATGAGAAAAGGAGGTTAATTAAATACATGTTCATGTATTATACATAAGAGTGCTATGCAGTCATGAAACATTGTTATTATTGTCTAATTATTCAAATACATAAAGTGAAAAAAACACATCATAAAACCATGTATGTTCAGCAAAGAGAATCCAGAAGACAGAGAGACCCACATGAGCGGGTGACTACATCAACTGGTGACTGGAAGAACAGGATGGTGCCTGGTCACCACCAGTGCTAGCTGTGATGAACCTCACAAAGTTGAGTCTCACTGGCAACACAAGAATAAAAAGGGGTGCACCCTGAGATCTACACTAAAAGACTGCAAGTGATGGTCCAGGGGCCTCAGAGTTCCCCTGGGAGAGTGGTCCCTGGCCCTGATGCTGCCCCTGCTCATAAATCATAATGGAGGTCAACTCTTCGGACAGGAATGGATTGGACTTTGGCGACACAGAGTGACCATGTCATGTGTGCACTTTACAGTTCAATGCATCTATAGGATGTCGTCCTGTTGACCTCATACTGGAGGCAGAGGAGTGGGTGGACAGGATGAGACAGGAGATTGCTGGGAGGATAAGACACGTATGGAGCGGAGAGGAAGAGTGTGCTTTCACTGGGCAGGGAAAGCAGTCAGAGCTGCATATAAGTGGACATGCAAATTTATATAGGAATGTACATTTTCATGCAATTATAATGAAAAATTTTTTTAAAATGTATATATAGAGAGAGAGCTAGAAATACGCCAATAATACCAAAATGTTTTCTTTACATGCCCACAAATGAATGAAAATATGAAAAGAAACATGCCAAACTGTTACAGACCACTGGGCCTCAGTTTCCCCCAGCTACAGTGAGGCTCCATGTACAGAAAGCCTCCCTCAGGCCATTTCTACCTCCAGCCGTGTCCCCATCACCACAGTCCCAAAGCCATCTGCTCCAGAAGGTTCATTCTATCCACACCATTAAAACCATGGGACTTTTGAGAGGGACAGACTCTCAAGGACAGAAACAACTTGGTCTGCTCCGAGAAGCAGCTGAGGCCTCTCCCCAGAACGAACCTCAAAATCCAAACCTCTTTTGCAAGAGGACTGAAAGGGAGGGGCTGACTCAATGCCACAGATTACAGGGCAGAGGTCAGGAATCAGGAACTCCTTCTAGGGAAGCAAGTCAACTCCCCAGGCCCTGGATCAAGACAAAAGGCTGAAGAATAAGAAGTGTTCACTGTTCGCATCTTCTTTGGCTCTGAGACAAGGCATGTGTACCTTATAACATACTGGGGTCCCCAGCTGGATGCTTTAACTTTCCTTAAGAATGATGGGACCCTGTCTAAGCTACAAAGATTGCCAAGATCACCCCAGCTACCCACTGGACGACTCTTCAAATGGAACCTTCAGTCACCCCACCCTATCCCTTTGGGTTCACTGAGAAAGAACAGAGCTCAGTGGGAAACTCATACCTCATGTTCACAGATTTTGATGACTACTTTTGCTATTTGCGTCAGTTTGTGATTTCCTAAGGAAATAAGAAAACAGGGTTAGTTCAGATGGAAGCACTGTGAACACTGGCCTTGGGACTGAACTTTCCACTAACCCAGAACCAAACAATCCCACTTCCACTAACAGCCTTTTAACTTGTTTTCTCCTGGGATTAAATTTGAAAAGCTGAACACCAGAAGTTGTTGGCTTTTAATAGCAGTTCAAATTTTATTACTTCTCCCATGCAAGCTGACCAATCTTGGCATTTCAATGTTGTCTTCATTGACATGGAACAACGTGTGTGAGTTCCTCATTATTCCCAAGAGTTCACAGATTAGTATCTAAAAAATGCTTTAATATCCTAAAGGAACCTTATTCTACTCATTATCCCAGAGAACAATTCAAGAAGGGAAAGAAGATACTTAACTTAGGAATTGTCATGTGCCTTTTGCTTCAAAATGCACTCTCATGTTGAGGTCTCATGAAGTCATATTAGGAAACAAGTGTGAATGTTCCCATTTAATTGATGAATAAGCCAAGGGTGAAAGAAGTCACTGCTTCACGAGACCACTCAGTCAATAAGCTGAGAATGTGGCTCCAAGTCAAACAATCAACTATAAACCCCTCACCTCTGTACCAAACAAGAAAGACAAGAAGTGTTCTTTGAACTTTATGGTATTTTGAGAAATGCTGACAAAGAGGTTTCACCTTAAAAAAAAAAAAAAGACAGACAGAAACCTGTATTTCTGGCTTGCTTTAAAAACTTAAGACGATCTAGTGACTCTGTATCCACTAAAGACCCAGAGCTGCAACAGTGGCACCTCCAGACCAGGCAGGAGCCCCCTATTCTGTAAGATACCCAGCAGTCCCCGGGGCCAGCATTCTCCAAGCCAGCAGGCATGCTGGGGTATGCTGTTGTTTTCCGTCCTGATTCATTTGGTCTTTAAAGGATCTGATGAGCCTTTCTATAAATTTGAGTTTATAACCCCAACACAAATTCATAAGGAGCCCTGGTTGCACAGTGGTTAAAGTGCTCAGCTGCTAAGACAAAGGTCAGCAGTCAGTACCCACTGGTCGCTCCACAGGAATAAAGACCTGGTGAGCTGCCTAGCGCCTTTCTTGCTCCCCCCTCTGCACCCCCAGGCTTGCCAGACACCGAGTTACCAGTGTAGAGATATGCTTTCAGCAGACATCTGTCCACCACTAGCTACGCTAACTCTTAATATTGTCGTCAAGTCGATTCTAACTCACAGCAACCCTACAGGACACAGCCGAACTGTTTTCCAGGCTGTCCTCTCTACAGAAGTAGAGTGCCACATCTTTCTCCCAAGAAGCCACTGAGGGGTTCTAATCATCAGTCTTTTGGTAAGCAGCCAAGCAGGCCTCCTTTATGCTAGGTCCTATAAACAGCGTATATTCTACCTTTAAAGAGTTTACGTCTGGTGAACAATTCAAACAAATAAGAACAGCCTCATCCAGGAAGTAGGTGAGAAGGCAGAGGGCTGTGAGAGACCCTGACATGGTCTACGGAAGACAGGGAAGGCTTCTCAGAGGACTGAGAGGCTGAGACTTAAGAATAAGGGGAGTGATCGAGGCAAAGAGGAGGTTTTCTAGCAAAGGGAACTGCTTCTGGGAGGATCTAGGGCCACAGAAACAGGGTGCGGCAGGACCCCAAAGGTCTACCTGGACAGACCAAAACAGGGTTGGGGGCTGGGGGGAGGGAGGGAGAAACATGTCATGGTTGAGATTAGAAGAGAAAACTTCCTCTGATCTATCTAGAAGGCTCCATCTCTAACTCCATAAAACACAACTGACAAAACGTTTTTATCCAGAACTCTCTGAACAACTCCAATAACAAAAACATAAGCAATGTCATTTTTAAATATGCAAAAATTTTTTTAATAGACACTATACCAAAGCAGAACTATAAACAGTCAATAAACACACAGAGATGCTCGACATCATTAAGTCATTACCAAACCACAAATTAAAACCACTGTGGAAACCCTGGTGGCATAGGGGGTTCACTGCTACCTCCGCTAAACTAAATAAAGGTGGGCAGCTCAAATCTGCCAGGCGCTCCTTGGGAAACTCGATGGGGGAGTTCTATTCTGACCTCCAGGGTCGCTATGAGTCAGACTCGACTCGATGGCAGTGGGTTTGGTTTTGATTTATGACATGCTATGACACACCTTCAAGAATGGTTATAATTAAAGAGACCAACAATACCAAGTGTCACAAATGCAGAACAACAATCACGGTACAGCTACGTCAGTGAAACATGAACCTTATGAAGTGAAACATATACCTAACTGTACTACTCAGCAACGCCACTCCAGGTATTGTATAAGGAATTAAAACAGATATCCACACTATGACTGTACAAGACTGTTCACAACACCTTCATTTCTTAGTTAACCAAAAGCTGGAAACAACTCCAACCCCCATCAAGAGGTGAACAGAAAAGTTAGGGTATAGTCATAGAATAAAAGCCACTCAGCAGAAGAAGTCAAAGAATCACTGATACAGAAAACATCATGGATGAATCCCAGAAACACTAAGTGAAAGCAGTCCGACACAAAACAGCATGCTCCCTATGATGGTATTTATAAGAAATTCTAGAACACGCAAAGCTCATCTCTAGTGACAGAGCCCAGAACAGTAAGGGCCTTTGATGAACTTACTGGAAAGGAGCACACAGAAATGTAATGAGGAGACGGACATGTTCCATATTCTCTCGGAGTGGGTGTTACACACAGGTGGTTCCATGTTTGTCAAAGTCATTGAAAGTGCACTTTCACGTATGTAAATTATGTTCATTTTTTTAAAATGACAGTAGGAAGCAGCAGCCCCACGGAGCAGTACAAGCCACCCTGCACAACAGCTTCCACCTTAAGAAGCACACAGATGGTGCTCTCTATCCACACACGCCAACGATCTCTGTAGGGTTATCCTCAGTCGTCAGTCCTGACGCAAGACTAAGAGCCTGGGTTTGAGGAAGGGCAGGAGAACAGGCAACACACACAGCACGCTTTCTCTCCCAGGAGTCAGTAAAGCTACTCACCACCATTATAAATGATACAGTTGTGCAAAATCCACTTTGCATCAGCCAGGAAGGCTTCCGTGCAGCCATACATTTTCTTTTTAGCATTCTAGGGAGAAAAATCATACAGCATAATCACCAGTGAGTCTATACAACCCACAGTCAGTAACACCTGCGGCCCCATGTAATTTTCTTAGCAGGCATTTGCCAAATTAATTAATGCTCTTTTCCTCATTTCCCAAGACGCTCTTATTTTTGAGATCTATAACCCTATAAAGATGTGTTCCTGGAATTTATCACACTAACCTGAATTTTCGTATCATTTATTAACTATCACTTACCAAGCACCTATTCCAATGAACCATGGCATTTTATATATTTATTACTTATTATCATCTGTACTGTATCACATAAGCCTTCTGATAACTCAGTGGAGTAGGTCTTTACCATCCCTACCCTACAGACGGGGAATCTGAGATACAGAAATGTTAAGAAGCTTATACAAAGTCCCAAAGATACTAAGTTATAATGCGAGCATGCCAGTCACGTCTCGTTTAAATACCTTCTTCTTTCCTCTCTACCATGAGAGTGTGTGCAACCTTCCAACGGATGTGGGAATTACTGTTTGCAGAGTTTCCATGCAGACAACGGGAAGTAATGATTCCTCATCGACGCTTTTTCATTATTCACTATCCTGGAGCTAACAGCTTCAAAATTACCACCAAGATCATGTGCATAATCTAAAGTGTCACACGTGTGAACTCAAGCATGGAGTTTTAGCATCAACTTTTAAGAACACCTCAGGCATTAAAGAAATATCCTTATCAGTAGAATAAATAAGTCAAATGTTAAGAAGCCACATCTTTACTGCCGATCTGGACGGAGATTTCTCAGACACTTAATTTTGTCTTCTTCCTTCCTGCTGCTCTCATTAGCACCTCCAAGAGAAAAATAAGAGGAAGGAAGGCTCACATCACTCAAATCATCAGTTCTTAAAAGCTAGGACTTTCTCAGGTAAAAAGCTAGAATCCCTCACAGTTGTCGAATTGGGAGCTAATCAGTGGATTTCAACACTCCACTGCAAGCCTTAGAAGACTGTCAGAAAGCAGACATGAAGGAGATCAGAACTGTTTCCATCCAAGTACAAATGGAACAGGGAACGTGCAGGGAAATCATCTAACTTCAGATGGGACATAGGCAGGAATGCAGGGTCCTTAGTCATCGGGACAACTGTGAGCTACAACGCTGAGGTTCTTTGGTAAAGGCCAACCTTTTCCAATGTACAAAGGTCCATGGGATGAAAGATATATTCTGCGTAGTCTGGATGCTGTTCCAACGGAACGGGCTTCTGGAATGCGTCTGTCTGTAAAGATGCAAAAGCACAGACACAAACACTTAATACCACCAAAGGGCCTGAAAATACAGTTCTTCTAAAGGATTCCATAAGAAGCCCTGGTAGTTCAATGGTTAAGCGCTTGTTGGCTAACAGAAAGTATGTGGTTTGATCCCAACAGCTGCTCTACAGGAGACAGACTTGACTATCTGCTCCCATAGAGATCAGAGCCTTGAACACCCTATGAGGTGCTTCTACTCCGTCGCTTGAGTCACTGTGAATCAAAAGTGAACTTGATGACACCTAACAACAACAAAGGGTTCCACAAACGGCGTCACTGGAGAGCTCCAAATTGGTTCATCTTCTCACTCTGCCTCATCATGGATAAACAGTAGCCAGGTCATGTTTTGATTTTATTTGTTTTGTTTTCATCATACACCCAAGAGACAGATCCTGCCCTCTTTTGTATTAAGAATGCCAACAGCCTACCTTCAGCCACTTTAGACAAAACCCTGAAGGAGGCTTGTGTATTGACCACAACTGTTCAGGATCAAAAATGACTGTTAAAAAAATAAAGACAAAAACTGAACGCAGGTGAGCTGTGGCTAGAGTAGAGTGCCCGTGAGTGTTACCACAGGACCCCTGGTGAGGCAGAGATGGAGTGCTTGGCCCCTAACAGGTTCAAACACCCCAGCTGCTCCTTAGGAGAGCAATGTGGCCATCTGCTTCCATGACAAGGGCAGCCTCAAAATCTCATGGAGCAGGTCTCCTCTGTCCAAATGGTCGCTGGGAGTTCAGACTTGGGTATTTTTGAGCTCCATCAAGTATTTTACAGACAGGAGAAAAAATCCAGACAGTGAGACTTGGCAGCTCCTCTGAGAAGCCAAATGACTCTTAAAACAAGGGCTGTGTAGAAAGTTTTCATCTTGTTTCACACCATTTTAAGCCCTCCTTGACCAGCACAAAAGGTTAAGACCCAGTTTGTAGATGGGTGATGCTTACTAATTAAAGAAAACTCTACAAGACTTAATACCAGACTAGACGCAAGTGAGGTATCCACATGGGTTTCTCATCTGTGGTCATCTGAGCCCTTTTTAATCTTGAATTAAAGTTTGGCCATTATTAAGTTAAAAAGATGCTTGACAAAATCGGCAAATTTCTGCCCAATTTTACATTAAACAATTAAATATAAGGAGTTTGTGTCTTCTTCTATTTTTCTTTATGGGTTTCTAATTCTATAGTGTTGACATGTCTACACAAATCTCTTTTTGTGAACAGTCTTCAGCAGACCTGGTTTAGTCTGTAAAAAAGCAGGAAGCAACTGTCATGTTAACATGAAAACTACTCATAGCAAAACAGAGATCTTTACCACACGGAGGTTACACACTTGGGTTTTCACTGATTGAGCCTGTTTTGTTACAGAGGCCATTAAGTTCCCAACTTAGCAACAACCAACTGGCATGCTTTGAATCTTTTTCATCACAGTATCAGATTTATTTTTTAAAACATGATATTCTGCTGCCATCTTTCTGAAACCTGTCACATTAAATACACAAACCACAGTGACTGTGATGTGGCTGGAGCCCTGCCATGGGGCATGGCCATAGGATGTATAGCATGCGTGCCAGCAGAATGCGGTGGCCTCATTCCCATATAGATTTTAAGGGGCATAAGCTGCACGTGGAAACCTTGGTGGCATGGAGGCTAAGTGCTATGGCTGCTAACCAAAAGTTAGGCAGTTTGAATCCATGAGGCACTCCTTGAAACTTCTATGGAGCAGTTCCACTCCGGCCCATAAAGTCATCATGAGTCAGAATCAAATTGTCAGCAGTGGATTTGGTTTTGGTTTTAAGCCACACATGAGTTTCATTTCAAAACTGAAGGAACAAGGCACATTGTCACCCTATCTGGGAGGGTCACTGCTTGAAGTTTTATGTGTAGGTTCTATCATCAGACCATGGTGATAAAGAAACTGGGCTGTGTGCTCTGCTTTCCCCTAAATGAAATTCTCCCAGCCCCTTTGGGAAGGCACACAAAGCTCCCTCTTACTCAGTGGGCTAGCAAGTTCCACTTCTCCACCAGCCAGTCTTAAATCCCCACCAACTTTCTACTCTTTATCACTGCCCAACTTTGAATGAGTTGCCCTTTGTAGTTTCCTGAGCCCATAGGGACACAGACTGCTTGCCTGAAAACATTAACTGGGAGTGGAAAAAAAAGAAAGAAGAAAAATTAACTGACCACCATAGCATCTTATGCTTCATTTTCAAATATCTGAATTGGGGTATACAGGAAGGCCGAAAGCATGTGTGCAAAGGCCTGAAAGCCCACAAAGCAAAAACGTAAGCTGAACAAAACAAAAGTCGTTACTTCCGCTCCCGTTTGTACCAAGAGGAAGTTTCTTCTTACCCCTGGCTGTTTCATTTTCTGAATGGCAAACTTGAGCAGGTAGGATAACTGTTCGATGGTGAGCATTGTCATGGCTTTACTCTGGGTCTCGATGCATTCTGCTACTGTAATTTTCTACAAGTCAAAATTACACAAACATCCAGTTAGAAAACATAAATAAATGAAAACTACTCTCCATGTACTAATTTCCTTTTCATTCTAATTTTTCCAGTAAGCTCACAGACAAAATACAATTCCCTCCTAAGTGAGACTGTTTCACTTGGCAGGGACTCCCATCTACTCAGCCAGAGTGTACTGACTCAGTGACCGGGACGGATTATCCAACAGGCAGTTGGATGTTAATGTTTTAAAGCTTGCTAGATCACCTGCTTCTAGGTATGACAGGCATCTGTTTCTCCCCAAATCCCGTACCTCCTTCCTACAGAATCAGCACCTCTTTTCAAATTTGCAATCCCTGACAGGGGCGGATGACCAACGCAAACAAAGTAAGCACGGTCTTCCGTGTGCTTACTTACTAATCTGATCTGGTAAGCAAAGTAAACACTGTGCTTACCTTGCCTATTGGATAATCCACCCCTGTTAGCAAGTAAAACTGAAGAGGCACATCAATCCATTCATTACATTAGGAAGTGTTCTTAGCTCGGTAAGAGGACCTGATCTGACAACTTCGTGGTTATGCAAGGACCTTAAAAAAAAAAGGTCACTGCCATCTTGGGCTTCAAGAACAGGATTGGATACGAAAGGCCCCTGGTGGTTTCTGGGTGATCTCTGCACAGAATGACTTCTTATCAACCACTTATCTTGATTCGCTTAAGGCTCTGAGGCATCTGTCAGGAAACTGACACGGAATTAACTCAACTGATGGCATAACCAAGAAAGGACCAGCCTCCCTGTAGAATGAACCCCAAGGATGGCAGTGGATGAGTAATAAATATGACTTCATCCTCCATCACTACTGAAGCGAAGCCATTTGGAACACTCAGGCAAACGGTATGGGGCACTTAGCTCTCCATCTTGATGGGTGAGCTGTCACTCTCCAAAGGAAAGTCTCATCAAAGAAGAGAGCTCAAATATATGGAACCGGATTCTGCTACATGAATCCGGTACTGTATCTCAGGGCTTCTGACTCCTTAAAGAGCAGCATCAACAAAAACAGTCACTTCTAATGACATCAGGAAACATTCTAGCCATCTGTGTAGGCAGAGCTGAGAAGAGTTTTCACCAATTAATCTGGATCCAAATTCTTACTATCCCTGGGGCTTCAGAAGGAACTTTCTGGTATGTCTAGTTAGTTGTCAAGGAAATGGGCAACACAGGGGTCACTAAGAGGCTTACAGAGAGGGAGGTATGTAACTGCTTCGCTAACAAAGCCTTAAAATACCTTGTGTTCCCAGTTGACTGCCTTCCCAATTCATCCCTGGAAGAAATTCAGAACACTGAATCATACGAGGCCTGACAATTACGTCCGCCAACTGTCCTAGGCACTACGTACCTCACTGTGGGACATCACTATGGTCACCTTGGAGATACTTCCCTTGGGAAGTTACGCACAGACACCAATGCCTAGTTCACTCTTCAAAACAATTTTGGAACTCTTTCTGGAATGGTCACTGTGTGCGGTGGCACAGTGATGAGTTCGTGAACTAACCGTCCAGCTGTCTGTGACGGAGTATTCAGCCGGGAAACAAAGAACTGTACTCGAACCTCCGCCTGACACATCTCATCTGGCCCCCAATGACTTTTTTCGTACCCGAAGATAAAGGATATTGAAAAGAAGACGTTCTGATGACACTCAGGACATCAAGGGTAATACAATGACAGCTCTGATGGCCATTCCAGAAAAGGAGTTCCAAAACTGCTTCAAAGGGTGGCTAGGCACTGGGAGTGCATAGCTCCCCGGAGGTGTACTTTGAAGGTGACCATAGTGATATTCAGCAATGAGGTATGTAACACTTCTTCTAGTAGCGTTTGCAAACTTAATTAGCAATCCTCCTAACTACAGAACACCTGCGTGTTTGAGATCCAGGCAGTTCCCAGATAACTATCCACGGCAAACACCTACCTACACTCCTCAACGAGTCATTCGAAACCCCACCCTAGCTCCTGGCTGGCTGTGCCTGTTTCTCCGAGACACAGAGAAAAGTGCCAGATGAGCACAATTTCAAGGCTTTTTTTGCACAAAGACTTGTGATCCAGTCTTGACCAAAGAGCCCAAAGGCAAATCAGCTCGTGCCTAATGGGGAGAGTCCTTCCCTTTAATAAAAAGAGATGGTCAGAAGAGATGCCTCCCCTGTCTCCTATGCAGATGAAATACCCAAACCCACCCACAGTGAACCATCTCACAAGGAAGGAAGGGCGCAGGGCCGTAACAGTGAGAACAATGGAAGGAAGCAATGGAAAAATCTGGACTCTGAACAAATCCCACCCTGCCTCTGGGGTCTTTCTCCATATGGTGATAATAAATCCCTATTTTTTTAAGCTCACTAGCAATTACTACTTGCAGCAAACATATCATACATGAACCACATTGTCTTTCCCCTTTTTTGATAATATTAACCAGTCTGGAGGGTTTGGTCAAAATGAAACAAAATACGTGAAGGCTTCAGTTCCCACACTATACACAACAGAACAAAGTTGGGCTCCCAACACAGAGGACATCACCAAGGAAGCATGTCCCTTATGGGTGGGTCTCCATTCCAAGTAACCTAGACAACCAGCAGCCATCCTTTGCAATTTTAGAGGCAGAGAATTTCCAAGAACACCAATAAAACACCATCATTGTACTGACTCATGATCCAGTTTCTTTTCAGGTATTTCCTTTCTTCCTCTTTCTCCACAAAAGCTGTACGGGACACACTGCTGATGCAGCTTGCCTTTATTTCACTGAAGCACACCAGGGAGCTCTTTGCATTTCACACACAGAAAGCATCTTCCTTTGAGATCTAATTCTTTTGCAACCACACGATGGCCCATCTTAAATGATTCTGCAGACAATATTCTTGTTTTCAGCTTTCGAAAGAGCACCATAATTTGCAAGTTACCAAGAACAGAAGCCGACCTCAGAAGAGTAGCAGGAGCTCCTAATAGCTGATTGAATAAAGTGTTTCTGAACTTTGCTACAAGTAAGATACAGACGTTCCCTTAACTAATCCAGGTGTTCTCACGCCTTGGGCTCTGCACCTGCAGGTCAGACGGCTGCATGGTTCACACTTTAGCTCCTTGCAGGCTTTCTCCATCTCAGGTGAGGCTGTCCTTGACCCCTCTGTTTAAAACACAGACACCCTGGCACCCTCCTGCACTCCTTACTCCCAGTCCTTGATTGAGTTCCCCAGAGCACTCATCTGCTAACATGCTGTACACAACTTTATTTTGGTTTTTGTCCTTCTCTCCTAAGTAGAAGGCAATCTGCACTTATTTTTGTTCATTGCAGCACCCCCAGAATCTATTATAACAGGCACTAAATAAATACTTGTCGCATGAAAGCTGGCATCAGACGGCAACCACACAGAAGAGCCACCAAAATCGGTCTTCCCAGCATGGCTACTGCCGAAGCAGCAAGACACACATCCATGAAGAGAAGGACAAGAGACTCCATCCAAGTACGTGTGCCATTCAAGGTGACTTCTGAAACACTCGATGTGCATGAATCGAGAGACAGGTGCAGACCTCAGAGCGACTGACAAGCCCACGGAGATCCAAAAACAACATTCAATGGGCCTGTCTTTCCCAGGGCAGCCGTGCTGTGATCACTAGGCGATGTGAGTCCGCAGAAAGGGGGAGTGCCTGGGACACAGCGGGTGGAAGGCAAGCGAGAGCTCCTTCGCCTACGTCTGGGTTATTTGGAAAATGACAAAGACAGGGAAGGGAGAGAGAGGAGAGGAAGCGTAGCAGGGAACGCATTCAGCATCAGGAACTAACCTCACATTCAGGACAAAACCAGTCCCCCTCTGGTTCCGATGTCAGTCTCAGACACTTAGCGTGATAAACCCGGGGACAGAGCTCACAGCAAAGGACTTGTCCTTCCCGGTGACAAACCCAGCAGTAGAAATCATTCCGTCCATCCTGCGGTATAACATCAACAGGATCTGTGGTGAGTGGCTGCTTCACATAGTAAAACGGACCATGTCTTAGTTCTGACTGAAATGTAGGCAAGAGAGACAGGTTTGGTTTCAAAACAAAGGTGCATTCTCAGAGGGCATTTGCACAAACACAGCAATGACAACAAAATACAGGACAGCAATTCACAAGTTCATTCCAAACAAAGCCAACCCAGCCTGGGTCGCTCCTCTAAATACAGAATTGGCCAATCTTCGCGTCATCGTCCACCTCTTTTCCTTCTTCTATCTTAAGGGGCCCTGGACAGACAGCGTGTGTCTAAGAGTCACTGAAGCAGCCCTAGTTGGCTAGCACAGTGGTTACGAGTGAACGACCCAGGACTCTGGCATGTAAGACGTGCCAGGGTTCAGATTTTAGTGCTACTTGGTTTTACCCGGTGGCATGACCTTGGGCACGTCTCTAAGCTCTCAGCTTCCGTTTTCTCATCTGTAAAATGGGGATAGCAACACCTGACTTTGTAATAACAGTGTTTGGGATTCAACAGGATGATATAATTAATACATGCATTTAACACAGCAGCCCAGCCCCTACTGTAAATTCGCATTTCTAACCAGTTCCCTGCTGAGAATTTGGAATTCTAACAAAGACAATCTTCAAGAATTACCTGGGGGATCTTGTTAAAATATATTATGGTGCTGAATACCAAATATACCGTGAACTGGCAGAAGAACAAACCAATCCATCTTGGAAGACACACAGCCAGTGCTCCTTAGCTGCAAAGAGAGTGAGATTTCATCTCACGTACTTCGGACATGTTATTAGGAGGGACCAGTCCCTGGACGGGGGTAGTGTGCTTGCTACAGCACAACAAGATGGACTGATGTGATGGCCACAGCTGGACTGACGTGATGGCTACAGCCAAAGATAGGGAGGATGGTCCAGTTCTTGGCCATGCTTCATTCTGTACCACATAAGGCTGCTGCGAGCTGCAACCAGAACCGACCCAACAGTACCTGACAACACAAGGGGTGGGGGGTGCAAATTCTCGGCAGGTGTCCAAACTGCAATGAACTGGTTCCAAGCTCTGGTGCTGCCATTATTAAGACTGCTAATATGATTCTGAGGCCAATGTACAGAAACTGAAACTCACAAAGGGGACAGTATTATGGCAAACTCCCTTGAAGGCGCTTGGGGGACAGATAAATTGGAGCTGCATCACCACATCAACATGATCTTCCATTTTCTAAGCCCACCCCCAATGCAGGAAGTACCGTGAGCCACCAGCATGACTGTGAATACGACAGGTCCTCCCTCATCTTTGCTGACGAGCCACAGTTCCCATATAGAACTAACAACAATGGAAAAATGAGACAGATGGCCAGTTCAGGGGAGTCAGACCTCTTTCTGCCCCAAATGTCAGCAGAAATGATTCCTGAATGATTTATGGTAGAAACCGAGCAAAGCCACACTCAAAATCATTCTACAAAAAACTCATTTCCAAAATGTGTTATCAGAAACTATTAGGAACTCTGTGTAGGGGAGGAGGATGAAACAATCTATTGGTTAAGTAGGAAGAGATCTGGTAACTAGCTGTGTGACCTTGAGAAACTACTCAACCTCTCTGAATCTAAGCTCCTTGTCCATGAGAAAAAGGGTACCTGCTGAGCCACAGCCCTAGTATCTACCTCTGAATAACCTGCATTGTGTAACAAGTTTCTTTCTGTCCTTTACTGTCCTTCAAAAGCCATTATAGTTTTCTCCACCAAGATCTCATATTACTGATTAGGTCTTAGGCAATTTCTGCCAATCTTTTTCTGTGTTCTCTAAATGATTACTGTTGGTACATACAAGAGCCACTGTTTTAACATCAGCCCCATACACAATCAGTTCTAACAATTTATTGATTGAAAATCCTATCATCTCTAAGTAACATCAGTTTGTCTCTCATTTCCAGTACTTGTACATGCTTTTCTTTTTTCCTTATTTCAATGGCTAAGATCCTCAGGAGAAGGTGAAGGGGTTGCTAGACTTGCCTGTCTTCACTTCCAGTTCCTGGCTTTTAGTATGAAGTTTTAATGTTTTTTTTAAAAAAAGTAGAAAGAAAAAAAAGCGCCACTGCCATCGAGTCAATTCCAATTCGTAGGGACCCTGTAGGACAGAGTCGAACTGTCCTGTAGACTTTCCGAGAAGCACCTGGTAGTTTCGAACTGCTGACCTTTCTTCTGTTGCACAGGCAAACTCTTAACCACTACGCTATGAGGGTTTCCAAAATGCCTACTACTATTACACTCCTTGATAAAAGGCCTCATTACTACTGATTTGGCAGGTCCCTGTTAGCCAGTTTTCTAAGCCTTTCTATTCTCATTTAGTAAACAGCTAAGACTCCAAAGGGCAACTGTGTTCATTCTTTAGTCCAGTTATTTCCTTGTTTAGAGTCCACTTTTCTGATGGCATGGCAGTCTAGTTTCTGTGTAACAGTATTCCATGGCGTTCTACAATATTATTTTCATGCTACATGTATATGAACACTTAAATTTTTTAGCATTCTATCACAAACACCATTTCCTTTTATCCTCGCTGCTACCCAGAGAGGTCCTCAAGGATGAATACTACTATCTACCCGACAGGAAAATCATGTCAAAAAAAGAATTTATCCGACCCCCTGGTGGCATAGTGGCTAAGTACTATGTCTGTTAACTAAAAAGTCAGCAGTTCGAATCCACCAGGCACTCCTTGGAAACTCGAGGGAACAGTTCTACTCTGTCCTATAGCGTTGTTATGAGTTGGAATCAACTCAATGGCAGTTGGTTTGGTTTTTGGTTTTATCTACTCCCAAGTCTAGGGGAAGGATCTGGACAAGAACTGGGACCTGAGTCTCCCCGCATTCACTGTCTTCCTTAGCCCCCACATAAGATGACACTTGATACAGAGGACATTCTGATGATTTGGTGACACCCCTTACAGAACATTCACTGTAGTTCAAAATAAGTTCTGTTTAACAATAAAAGCTAGAGGGAGCAAAAAAATACTCAAAAGTAGGAAGACTACCAGAAATACAGTAAAAAGTAACATGAAAAGACAACATCTCAAACAGGGCTTCTCAGCCTTAGCATTCGGGGTCTGTCCTGGGCCACGCACGATGCTTAGTAACATTGTTGGCTGCCACCTACCTGATACCAGTAGCACCCTCTCCAAGTTGTGACAACCAAACACGTCCCCAATACATTGCAAATGCCCCTTGGGAGATAATACGGCCCCCTGGCTGAGGACCACTAAAGTAGGAGGTCTGCCATCTGCTGTGTTCGAGTTTCTTTGGGAAATGGGGCTTCCAAGGGAGCCTGGAAGAGGAGAACGTTCCATTGAAAGATAAACTGTACACAGCAAATAAGCAGAACTATTTCTAACCTGAGCAAGGTCTTCCTGGCAGCTTCTGTGGCTTTTGCATGACACCCAGTGCCCTACTTCATTCCAACAAGTTAATAATAGAACAGGAATATTCTAGATCTAAATGAAACTGGAAGAATGACAGCCCATCTCCCTAACAACCGGTGACTCACATCCTTTCTATCTAACAGAAGCCAGGGTAGTGATATTTCAGAAATTAAGTTTGCCCCTGACTCCCCCAGCTGCTGGCCCTCAAATAGCTGCGGGTGGGTGTCCCTGGGCTGATCATAAAAAGTGCCATGCTGTTCCATCCTCTTTCCAGACTCTCTCAATCTTCCTTTCAGCAGCACTTGTCGCTGACAGCGAGCTGCCTGGTTAATGTCGTCAACTGGGTACCCTCATCTGCCGTTTGTAAATGCTTCCTGCTGCATAAAAATCATCTGATCAGCAATGTGGGACATTACCAAAAGGGAAAGCAAATCATTTCAGGCAAAATGAGTTTTAATTTTTTTCTTTTCCATGTAAAGTTGTATTGCCGGCCTAATAATATAGTGAACAGGTTACAACCTGTGTAATTACAGGATACTTGTAGGTTAGGAGAGCAAGTGTTCTCCTTTCTCTGCCCCTTCCATGGGTTGGCTTAACCTGTTCATTAACTTCTAGAATACCTCAGGCTACACCAGGAGCCCATAAACTTTTTCTGTAAAGGGCCAGACAGCAAATAGCTGGGGATTTGGAGGCTGTGTGTCTCTATTCCAGCTACTCAGCTCCGCCACTGCAGCATAAACGCAGCCACAGATAATACGTAAGTGAAGGGATGTGGCTGTGTGCTAATAAAACTTTATTTACAAAAACAGATCCCCGGCCACAGTCTGCCAACATCTGGTTTACATAAACCAGGGACTGGGTGTTCTGGTTATGTGTGAACACAGGATTCCTGAACAGGAAGTGGGACGGAAAAGGGGGGCACAGACTCAAGTTCCTACAGGGGCCACACAGATAACATAAACAAGTGAAGGAAAAACACACCCCTCTTTTCTCCAGCTTTCGTTCTCCTGCATTTGACACCAGTGACAATCCTGAAAAATACATCTCTGCTCTTAAGAAAAACTGTCTAACCTTGAAGTGTGAGGAATGGCAACTGACACTCAGCCTAGAAATGGACGAGACAGCAGGGAGTGGGCAACTCTGGGACTCACTGGAGAATTCATGGCTGTCTGTCCTAAAGGGACAGTCCTCGCTCGACCATAATCACTGCTGCTGCTCCAACCTTCTCAACTGTGAATACACTACTGCAGCCCAAGGGACTTTGTGAAATGCTTCAGTGTGTAAGACAATGCATATCTATTGCTGCCGAGTCAACTCCAAGTCACTGTCACCCTACAGGACAGAGTAGAACTGCCCTGCAAGGTGTCCCAGTGGATTCAAGACGCTGACCTTTATGGCTAGCTGCCAAGCCCTTAACCACTGCACCACCACAGTTTCAAGATGATGCACTGACTCAAAATTAAGGACCTAGACCACCCACGTATGATGTGTGTGTATATACAGTGAGATCTATGAGAGTCAGAACTCAATAGAATTACCTTGCTTTCCTACCTCTGCTAAGCTTTCCACCTTTGACAGGGTGCTTACCCCTTTTCTATGACTCTTTTTATCTATCAAGAATCCTGGAAACCCTGGTGGCATAGTGGTTAATCAAATGGTCAGCGTTTCAAACCCACCAGGCACTTCTTGGAAACTCTACAGGGCAGTTCTATTCTGTTCTATAGGGCAATGTGAGTGGAACTGACTTGACTGCAGCAGGTTTGGTTTTGGTGACTAAGAGCCCTACTTCATAAACACCCAGTGAATTTTCCTTCTCTGAAAGGTTTCTGCCTTACACAGGTTTTGGCTTTTGCAGGTTTTACTGTATAGGAATTTCTAGCCTGGGAACTCTACCAGAAGGAACCCTGGTGGTACAGCAGTTAAGTGCTAAGTGGCTATCCAAAGGATCTGCTTCTGTAAAGATGACAGCCTTGGAAACCTGATGGGACAGTCCTACTCTGTCCTACTGGGTCACTATGTATTGGAATCGACTCAATAGCAATAGATTTGGTTCTGAATTTTTTTTTAATCTTTACAGGAGCAGATTTGCCAGCTGTTTCTCCTCCAGAGCCACTAGGTGGGTTCCAACCACCAGCATTTTGGTTAGCAGCTAAGCACTTACCTGTGACGTCACTAGGATTCCATACATACCTACCTGTAGAGAAACACATTATCTGTAGACCTATATATCTACATCTATAGATCCTGCCTGTATCAGAGAACATGAAGACAGGCCTCATCATTTCTTGGACACACCTGATCAAAGGTATACCTAGAGTCACGCTGTACCAATCTGCTAACGGATTATATTTCAGTCGTTTAATTAGCCTCCTCCCCCACCTCAAAAACAACTGTCCAAAAGGACTCTTCAAATCCAAATATCCTGAGAACTAAAGAGTGGTGCTTTCCAGTACTCGTTCTTTGCTTTAAAGGACTGTCCTGTCAAACTGTACCTCCTGCCCCCAACCTGCCTTTCCTCCACAATAACATCAGGGACACCCTTCCAGGCTTTGGGACACTGCTACCTAAGAAAAAACACCCATATGTTTTCACACCTTTCACTAAGGGGTGAAATCCCTGGGCCAAAGAACTTTAAGAAATTAAATTACAAACCTCAGAATACTCTTCCCTCTAAAAATAAAGTGCTTGTTTTAAAGCTCTTCTTAAAAATTCCACTGAAAGTGGTGGATTTCCAACATATGAAAATTAGGGAAAACGGGGGACAAATATAAAAATTCTATTGTTTGGTAATAAAAGTTCTCTTTAACCAAAGATGGAAAAATGCGTTGTTTCACTTTAAATAAAGGCTGAGTGGGCTTTCTTAAAACACTAGAACCCAAAAGAGAAATTAGAATAAAGAAAGAGAAGGCAAACAAGACTGATATGCATCAAAAGTCAAAAAAACTTCATAGCCTATGGGGACCCAGCAGGCAGGAGGAGGGTCAAGTCAGACAGCTAAGAGACGGAGGGCCGATGTAGAGAAACAGAAATTGCTTTCTCTACAGATAATTGTTTCATCTCCATCTAAAAAGGGCAGGCACCTCTTTGGCTGTAGCTCTTGCTGGATTCTGAGTTTCCATGAGATCCCAGAAAGGCAGATTTTTATTTGAAATCTCATGATCCTTAAATGTCGGAAGGCTGCAAGACATTATGCTGATCTAACATAGCTTTTCCAGTCCTATTATTTGCTGCTTTTGATTCCATGTTCTTAAAAAAAACATTACTCAGAAGAACAAAAGAAAATAGATTTAGCTTCCTCTTGAGGAAAACAGATTCTGCCCTACTATGCGTGCCCTGGGAAACCCGGGTGGCATAGCGGGTTAAGTGCTTCGTCTGCTAACCAAAAGGTCGGCAGTCCTTGCAAACCCTATGGCGCAGTTCTACTCTGACCTCTAGAGTCACTATGAGTCAGACCTGACTTGATGGCAGTGAGGACTAGGTGCCTTACTACGCTGACAGTTAAATGCTACAGTAAATTATGGGGTCAAGGGTCAGGACTGTCTTTTCTTTACAGCTAAGGCAGTTAAGATGGTTCTCCTTTTGCCAACAAAAGGTCTCCTGGCCATTCTGCCCAGGAGTTATACATCAGAAAAACAAGATATACAATCAACTTTGTAATGCTCTTAGTTGAAACTCCAATTTTATACCTGTAACGGAAGCTCAGATATGTGAAAACAACTGACAAGGTGACACAGCAAGTGTCCCAGCTACAGCAGACACAAGAGTCAGGTCTCCAGGCAGGTCTGGAACTTTCCTTTCCAGCACCCTAGTTCTTCCTATACCCAGTTCTATCCATAGTAAGGACGAGGGACTGCTCAGGCCTGTATCCATTCTCCTAGGCTCTGCTACTTGCGACATTCTGAGTGCTTTGTGTCTTTGTCCAACAAGGTCTACCTCAGCTCCCAACTGTGCCAAACTCTAGGGTGACAGCAGTGAGTTAGAGGACACTGGCTCCACTTGTCTGAGGCTGCAGGTCCAAACGGGGACACAGACTTACAAACACACCATTGTGGTCACGAGGCTCAAGTATTAGAGAAATGCAATGAACACGTGGTTGGGAAACCCTGGAAGAAAACAGCTGAGCTGCCCAGGGAGACCAGCCTCAGGAAGAGATGTAAGCAAGCTCCTAAGGGCAAGCACGCAGGCAGACAAGCCACGGAGGAGGCACTAAAAGCTGACTACTTTTGTATAGAGTGGGCAACATCTACTAGGAGTTACAGGCAATCCTTGGATTACGAATGAGATCTGTCTTTAAGTCAGATTTGTAGCTAAGTCAGAATGGATATGTATGATTCTTATTTAGGGTCTGTTAGTCAAATGTCTGTCTTATTCTTCAATCTTCCTATGCACATAAACACTTAGGAAACACATTTAAACCCTGCAATGTTTTCCTGGCCTCACAAAGTACCACATGTGGTCATCCTGCTGACCTCTGACTGGAGGAAGGGGCGTGGGTGGAGAGGAGGGGAAACGAGACTGTTGGGAGGATGCGACATGCATGGAACAGAGAGGACTAGTGTGCTGTCACCGGGCAGGGAGCGCAGTGGAAGCTGCATGTAGGTGGGCATGTAAATTTATATGGGAATGTACATTTTCACTCAGTCATCATAAAAAAAAGTACCACATGTGTTTATTATTACAAACCACTGAATTTAACTCTAATTTTTAATATAATAGACTTTATAGCAGCCCACTCTCCAGTACAAGTTGTCCATACAGAAGTTCATAACCCAGGGACTGTCTGCACTGGAAACTCCAGTAAGAGACTACTGGCCCAGGAAGTAAATTATTGGCTAAATTAAAGTTTGGGATTATCTGTGGCAGTCACGTTTCTTTCTTAGACTTCAGGCTTGACAATTATGGGTGGCTCCTGGGAGTGACACAAAGTAGCTTGTCACCAGTTTCACGGCAGACAGGCAGATCTAAATTCAAATGCAGCTTACTCATTCTGAGGCCCTGAAATGGCAAAAGCAGCCTCTCTGAATCTTTGTGTTTTCATCTGTAAAATGGACACAATTATAACTCCCTCCTTACAGTCTTTTAGCAGCATTAAAATAACATGGAAAAGGTATTTACCAGTGTCAGGCACACAGCAAGCACTGCTCTTAGTACTGTGACTGTTATTATATGTTCTCTTTCCAAACTGCAATAACTCCAAATATTTATTGAGAACCTCCAGCTTCTGTCCCGATGAGACTGACAACTGCAGTTGTCAACACAGTAGCCAAGTTACATGTAGCTACTTAGGTACAAATTACATTACATTAAAAATCTAGTTCCTGGTTCACACTTGCCCCTTTCAAGCCTTCAGTGGCCGTATGTGCCTTGGGCCACTGTACTGAACAGTGGGGAGTATTTCTATACCTATGATTTAATCTATCATGTATGTTAACTATCTTAGCACAGAGTGTGGCTTTTTTTTAACTTATTCTTGCTATTAAATTTGTTTATCTCAATTATCTTCACAACAGAGCCCCGGTGGCACAATGGTTAAGTGTTTGGCTGCACCCTGAAAGGTCAACAGTTCAAATCCACCAGCCACTCCAAGGGAGAAAGATGCCACAGTCAGCTTCCGTACAGATTACGGAAATATCTTGGAAATGCCTTGGAAGCACCACAGGGCAGTCCAACTCCATTCTAGAAGGTCTCAGTGTGTCAAAAATCGACTCGACAGCAAAGAGGTTTGAATCTTCACAACTCCATGAAGTCAGGAGCAGAGTTATCATCATCCCCATCCCAACAGATTAGAAAACCAGGCGCCAAGAGTTAATTCACCCACAGCCACAAAGCAGAACCGCTATTTCACTGTGTATTTTGAGAATGAAAATAGATCAACACTCGGGAAGGTACACCTCTCACAGTCTGGGGCGTTTCACTACTAGGTTTCTCTCCATTAAAGCAACAACCTTGTTTTAGTTATCCTTAAATCCCCGGGGCCCACTCCAGTGCTCAATGACATACACAACGGATGGATGGACAGATCCCTAGGAATCCCCTCTCAAGAGGTGAGAAACAGCCACTGGGCGATGCTGCTCTCAAATGCTAGGACAACTGCCATCACGTAAACTACAGTTCGCGCTCTCTCGCTCTCTCTCTCAGGGGAATACCTAGATTGCATCAGAGCATTTTAAAGCCAGACAAGATCCAAGATGGCAAGTAGATTCCCTGTATCTAGTTGACTGGTCCTGGCTGCCGAGGGCAGTCTGTGTGCACCAAACGGAAAATACAATCGATGATCAATTACCAACGTCTACCTCAGGTGAGCGCGGGCAAGGTGACTACCTCCTGCCCCACAGCTGAACCCTTCATTTTACAGATGAGAAAACCGAGAGTGGGCGAGAGCAGGACTTGACCTCAATCAAGCCACCACCACCTAAGAGATCCCAATTGGTCCTACCCACTGGTATGGCCCAGGAGGGAAAAGGGATCCTCAGGCCACATAGGGGGAAGAGAGACCTAAAAGGGCAACACAAATTCCCAGAAAAAGCCCCCAACTCTAAAGCCATCATCTTTACCCCACTTAGGTCAATGGCCTGTCCCCAGAACAAATCCAAAAACCCGCTGGAAATTCTTAACACAGGCTCAATTTGAGCTGCCCTTTTTTTGTCCTATGCAAATGACACACAACACAAGGCAGCTAGCTGGCTGCCAGGAATGCTGGCTCTCAGGAAAGCCCGGAGAGCATCAGCGCCTGTCGCCAGCGCTGTGCTGTCGTGCAGACACCACTCTCCCGGAGTCTTTACCTGCTCCTTACTGTTATTATTCAGTAAGCCAGGTTTCTTTTTCTTTTTAATGGGGCTTGTTGAAGTGTCCTGTGGCGAGTGGCCATTGGAGGAATGCGGAGGGCTGGGGAACTTTCTTTTCTGGGCTGTTCTCTCCGTAGAGCCAGGATCTGGAAGAGACACATAGGACCAGACATTTTAAAACAGTGAGCAAGCACTGGGCCCCATGTGAGGAAGGGGTATAGGACACAGGACATTCTGGCCCGGAAGCGGCCAACACTGTTTCACGGCCCCTCCTCCTGGAACACTCCCTCTTCATCACCTGTCTCAGAGACCCAACAATGACTCTCTGGTGCACATCAACATTTGTGTAAAATTGTAAGGAGTGGCCCAAATGTCAAAGTTGGGAGACTTTGCATAATCTGCGGGATTTCCAGCTTCTCTACTAAAAACCAATCAAGGCCTGCACGCCTTCACAGCACCCCTGTCGCTGAGTGATACCCTCCACATTTCAAGAATGTACTCTCCATTTTGCCACAATCCCCACCTTTCTCTAATGTCTCTGTCAAAGAGGCATGACCCAGCTAGCACGAGTTGTTACACAGGCACTGGTGTTTCTCTTATCCCAGAGGAATATTTCTTCCTGTACATGTCTGATAGCAAAAGAATTCATGAAAGACAAGGCAGATTTTAAGAAAGTGAAGGCACATGTATTTCTGTGTAGACAAAGGAGAAAAAAAAAAGAACGATACTTACTCATGTTTTACTGGCTAACAAAGTATAGCTGCATGAAAAGAAGACACTCTACCTGCCCAAAAGTTTTCATGACCAGCAGACATTGTGTTTTGAGACTCTCTTCCAAACAGGTCAACATAATTTACACCCTGGCTAATTCTCCCCCGAAAATGCTAACGCCCCCACTTTCATCCTCTCCTGCTTATTATCCCCTCTCCTGGCATCTCACGTAAACGTGTCAAACCTCCCATCACCACCCAGTCTTCACCTGAAAACATATGAATCTATCCCACGCCAGATGGCAGCTGTGCTTGCTACGGGGAAATGATACAACGGGAACAGCCTGGTGCGTCTTCTGCTCTGGGGAGCAACAGCTGTAGTCCCCAGAGTGGAGAGAGCGATGCCGGAGTCAGAAAGGTAGTGGGATGGGACACGAAACCCAGACCACTGACCTTCCCTACAGATAGGCTAACAAACTGCTTCTACCAGTTTCACACCCAGGGCACAGTCCCTGCACACAGGCTGTGACAGGTGTCGCGGTCCTCTGTGTGTGGAGAGGTATCAACGATAGCAGGCTAACAATGTTCCATATGGCCACACCAGGGTAGCTCTAACAGGCTTCCTGACCCAAAGCCAAACCCACCATCACTGAGTTGATTCCAGCTCATGCTGCAGAAGGGAAGTGCTCCATAGCGTTTGCCCGGCTGCCACCTTCCCAGGAGCTGACTGCCAGCTGTTCTCCAGCACTGCTAAGGTGGGCCTGAACTTTTATATTAGCAATCCAGGAAGCCCAAAGACCACCCAGTGGTTTACTGTGGGATGAGAAGGGAAGGAAGCGTCCTCCAGCAGGCTCACAAAGAAGACAATGAACTACCTCCCACAAAATTCCCAGCTTCATCACCCGATCCACAAAGTTAGGCTTCAGAAGAATCCTGAATCATCTTCCGAGTTCAATGCCAAGACCCTACTGCCCTAGTGGCACTGTGGCTAAGCACTCAGCTGCTAACTGCAAGATTGGAGGTTCACACCCACTCGCTGCTGCTCAAGCACAAGGACGGGGACCTTGGCAACCTGCTCCTACAGAGATCAGAGCTGCAGAAACCCCATGAGGCGGTTCCACTGGAACATGGGGTCGCTACAGAGTCAGAATCGACTTGCCAGCAGACAAGCTGAGACACAGCCCTGGGAGGAAATGAAATCCTAACCACAGGCATCTTGAGAGTGAACAGAACCCCAGAGCTCTGTAGATGATCCCACAGACATCAAATGGAAGCCCAGAGGGCCCAGGTGGTTGGCCCAAAGGCACACGGCAGCCAGTTATGGAGAAAACTTGCTAAAAAGATAAAGCCTGGGATCAGTCTACACCCCTAGAGAACACCTCCTCAATCCTCTCCATCATCAAATATGAAAACTCTGTTTTCTCCACACAGGCTGGGTACAAACAATCTCTTCCTGGAAACACATTCTATAGACACAGTTACATTAACCAAGTGGTGCAAGAACTTTTAACTCCAGCACTCACTGTGAGTGGTACCCAGGACGGGACCACGTAACCATTTGCTCGATTCTAACTCCTGGCATCTCCTGTGTGTCAGAGGACCAGGCTTGCTTCCAAGGGTTTTCAATAGCTGGTTTCTCAGACTTACATCACCAGGCCTTTCCAAGGTATCTCTGGGTTGATTCAAACTGCCAACCTGTCAGTCAGCAGCCAACTATGCTAACCTTTACCCCCATACATCAAAATCTGCAAACCTCTTGCTGTCAAGTTCACTCTCCAACTCACAGCAACCCTCTAAGCGCAGAAAAGAACGATCTCACAGGATTTCCCAAGAGAAGCTGGTAAATTCGAACTACCAATCTTCTGGTTAGCAAGCATGCACTTTGGCTACTACGCCATTACGGCTCCAGGGATTCTGCAAACAACCCAAAAGTCTATCCATAATACAGAGCTGGTCTGATATTTCTTCCAGACAGCTGATAATGGAATACTCTACAGCCAGTAACAAAAAGGAAATCCCTTTACACAAACTAATACACAAGCATCTCCAATCTTCTACATCAGGCTAAAACAGCAATGTGTATCTAGCACCATTAATGAATCTCCCTGCCCCTCAAAAAAAAAAGGTCCAATACTTATATAAATGTTTGGGTAAGTCATAAATATTCCCAAAAGAACACAATAGCACGATACAGCTCTGACACAGGTGATGGTGGTTGGCTCTGGGAAGGAGAACCCACGAGAAGTGAGAGCAGGGAGATTACTTTTCACTGTGGACCCCCTAGAGGGTACTACATTTGTCATGTGACCAGAGTACTTTGGAGCCCTGGTTGGGCAGTGACTAAGCGTTTGGCTGCTAACCAGAAAAGGTCAGCAGTTCAAATTACCAGCTGCTCCTGGGAAACCCTACAGGGCAGTTCTACTTTGTCCTATCAGGTCACTATGAGTCAGAATCAATCCAATGGCAATGGGTTTGGTTTGAAGTTTTTTTGGAATACATTTATCAAATTAAAAAAGTAATAAAAAAGGATTTCCAAGGTTTGATTTCACATTCAAAAATACCCAGCAGGTGCAAACCAAAACCAATAATGAGGGAATAAGAGAGGCCTAATTCGGAATAAAAAAAAAATTGACACCAGATGGACAAAGTTGGGGCAGATCACCCTGCCTTGTCCACGCCAGGGAGTTTAGGTTTCATCCTATACAGATCTGATAAACACAAAGAAACGTCTGCTATGCATCAGAGCACAGGTGTCGGAGAAAAGCATTTAGTGAGCTTACAAGAGACGTATCCTGCAAGAAGTGGCATCCCCACCAGACAAAGAACTGAAAACAATCCTGCAGTATTAGCTTTGTATGTTTTGTTTCGCATGGTGATCAATTCTGAGAGAAGAAATTCCATGAGCAAAGACACACCAGCGAGAAAGTCAGGAGTAGGCTCAGGAAAGAACACACACTGTGTTTCCATGTTTCTGAAGGGAGCGCACTGAACCGAGGACTGAACAGCGCTCCCTCACCGCAAAGAACGCCTTAGTCCCCTCTCACTAGATGCCACTGCTGTTGACTGCTGTCATCATCAAATCGCAGACTCACAGCAACAAAAGAAAACACTGTCCGGTCCTGCACCATCCCCATAACCAGCTACAGAGCAGATCTATAGGATTCCCATAGGCTGATTTTTCACAAGCCGGTCAGCAGGCCTTTCTTCCTAGTCTTAGTCCAGAAGCTCTGCTGAAACCTAGTTCATCACCACAGCAACATGCAAGCCTCCAATGACAGACAGCTGGTGGTTGGGCATATGGTGCACTGGCTGAGGCTCAAACCAGGGGGAAGCGGGGAGGGGTTCTTCTGCATGGAATGTGAGAGTTCTACCACTGAACACAACAAAATGCATCCCTACCCAACCTCCCAAATGCCCTCCGATGGGGCAGTACTACTCACTACCTGCCCACAGAACCACTGAGCTGGCACACGGTGCGCAGTGGATCACACAGGCCAGTCAACACTTGGTCAACATCTGGAGGGAGAAAGGGCAGCTATTACCAACCCTGCCTTGGGCGGCTTGAGTTATTCACCTGTGGCTGAGATCCCCTGGGGAGGCAGTGGGCTTCCCAAAGTGTGGTCCTCGGACCAGCTTCACCTAGAATTTCCTGTTGTCGTCGCTGGGTGGCCCTTACTCCAATTCCAACTTACAGGGACCTCACATGACAGAGTAGAACTGCCCATAGAGTTTTCTGGGCTGTAACCCTAACAGGAACAGATGGTCACGTCTATCTCTCGCAGAGCCAGTGGGCGGGTTCAAATCACCAACCTGTCAGTCAGCAGCCAAGCACTAACCACTATGCCCCCCAGATGTCTTCTCAGGCTCCACTCCAGACTCCAGCAATCTGTTTTAACAAGCCATACTGCAGACTCAGTCTGAGATCCACTGCTCTAGATGTCTGCTTGGGGACAGGGACTACCTAGAGACTACTGTTCCATACTGGTTAGCCAATCCGCTTGACATCTCCCACCACTGTGGGGGGCGCTGGTTTGTGTCTCCGGAAATGCATGCCATCCAAGGAGACAAGGCTGGAGAAGGACAAAAGTGAAACAGGAAATAAGTCTGGCCCAGTCTGCTTCTTTCTCAGAGTCAAACAGGAGGAGGGTGGAGAAATGGACCAGAACACAAGTCCTACCCAGAGTCCACAGAAGTGCTTCCATGACCCATGAACCATATACCATGACCTTATACATGGATATCAGTACTATACATCACAACCCTATATGCGGATACCAGAACCATACACCACGATCCTATAAGTGGATACGAGGACGAGGGAGGATAGCTTACTGCACCCTCTCAAAAGTGTCCTCAGCTCTAAAGATTAAAAAAAAAAACATGACTAAAGGTCCTTCAGGTCCCAGATGAACTTTAAAATTCTTTAATTCTATGAGAAAGGTAGGGAGAACCTCACTAGAAATTAATACGATCAACCATAAGCTATTTAGAGCTAAGAAGGGGTGTCACACGAACCCACAAGGAAACAAAGGCAGGGTAGCCAAGGTCCTGTTCAGGAAGAAAACAGGGCTGGTCCAAGGCTGCACACTTTTATGATGATCTCTAACCCTCTAGCTCAGCAAAACATTAACAAACAAAAAACCTGATTCTGCTCCCTGTGACAAACATGGCAATTCCCCCAGAGCCTTAATGAGCGTTCTCTAGCTATATCCAAGGGAAAGACATTTAATAGGCTCCAAACAGCAGACACATCTGTCACCAGCAGAGGCTGGCCATGAAGGCTCTTAGGGAGAAAAACTGGGAAATGCCTGCAGGGTTTGGTGTCCTTCAGAGTTAGGAGACAGCAGGCCTGTATTTGGACCTAAAAGCTTACCCACTCCCCGGGGGCCTCGGCCTTTAGTGATTACACGAAGGCAGGTTTTTGCTGGGCATGGACCTTACCATGTTTTCCAGAAAGCTAAGTCAAAGGTTTTTCTTGTTTGTTTGTTTGTTTTATTCTTCTTCAGTGATGTAATTCTGACCAGGATCTATTGCTAAACACATTTCATCTACAAACCTAGAGTCGTGACAAACAGCTACCGTAGAGACTCATGAGAGAAACAGCTGAGGCTTGAACCAAAAAGACCCTTCTGCTAGCTCTTCTTGGGTGTACAAGGACAACAAACCAATGCCCACCCCCTTAATAAAATAAGTGTGGTTCTAAAAGAGTTAACATGGGTGGGGGAGGTAGACTGCCACACGAGACCACAGAGCAATGACTTGGGAAAAAACAGTTTGGCAGGGCATGTAGTAAACAGCAGAATGTTCTTCTCTTTGAGACATTTAACTGAATTCTTAGTAATATGGGAAAGTCTATGGGGTATCAGGAACCAAGTAGGTGAAGTCTTTTCAGAACCTGTGACCTGCTGGGGAGATGAATGCCCAGAAAGAACCCCACTCAAACCAAACAAAACCCACGGCCGTCAAGTCAACGCTGACTCACAGTGGCCCTATAGACAGAGTAGAACTGCCCCACAGAGCTTCCAAGGAACACCTGGCGGACTTGAACTTCCGATCTTTTGGTTAGCAACCGCAGCACTTAACCACTGCACCACCACAGTTTCCAACCCCACTCAGTACTTCCTAAATATCCTTTGACTTAAAGAGATATCTTCATTCAAAATGAGGAAGCCTTGGTGGTACAGTGGTTAAGAGCTACAGCTGCTAACTAAGAGGTCAGCAGTTCAAATCCACCGGCCTCTCCCTGGAAACTCTGTGGACCAGTTCTGTTCTGTTCTACAGGGTCACTGTGAGTTGGAAACAACTCCACAGCAATGGGTTTGATTCAGTTTTCCTCCAAAATACCCTGGCCTCTTAGCTTCCCTGGGCTGCAGGTATTAACAACGAGTTTTAGTCTTTACAATGTACTAGGCTCATCTCAAAGCAAGTGCTTCTCCCTGATTTGCTTGCCCAACATCACACAGCTGCTAAGGCACTGGACTGAGACTTAAACTCAGGCAGTCAGACTCAAAGTCCAGGGATGGCACCAACAGTTGGTGCTCAACTAAGCGAAAGCTTGGCAATTCAAACCCACCCCAGCTGCACTATGGAAGGAAGGCCTGGCAATCTGGTTCCAAAAAGATTACAACTCCAAAAAAACAACACCATGGAGCAGTTCTACACTCCAACGTACAGAGACGTCAAGAGTCAGAATCAATTCACCAACCAACGTGTCTGGCTCTGCCTCTATCCTGAACCAGAGGCCTAAAACCACCACAAAGGCACCACAGGGCCTCACATCAAGAAGTCTTTCCCTCAGCTTTGTAGCTAGTCGACTTCCTACCTCAGGGTCTAGATATTAACACTACATTCCAGGACTTTGAACTGGTTCATTCTGGTTCAAAGCCCTGCTGAGAATTTGCACCCCCAGGCATACTGAATCTGAATCTGCATTTTGACAGGATCCCCAGGGCTTCTTCTGTATAATAAAGGCTGAGTGAGTTCACTGCTCCACTAGGGCTTCCCAGAATTGGTCCCTAACCAGCAGAATTAGCATCACCTGGGAACCTGTCAGAAACTCAAATTCTCAGTAGGGGTTTGAGCCCCAATGTAAGTCCTAGTACATTCCCACTTTAATTTTTTTTTCCTCAGCTTCAGATGGAGGCATTGGGGGGGTGGGGGTTCCCACAGGAGCTTCACGAACTGAGGGACAGCAGGAAATGGTGTTTGTGTCACCCATGGAGTGCACCCTTCTCTCACAGGCCATGGCTGGGATGTAGATTCACCTCCTATCCTTCAAACTGTGGCTCTAGAAGCTGCCCCACACCACCTAGCAGGCCTGGGTGTGTCCAGCCCTCTTCCTCCCCCCAAACTCAACTCCTTCCCCCCCTCCATCCTGGCCTCCCTGACAGGCCTCACCAGGCACCCCACTCCCTCCCACATCCGGAGCCTGAGTCACAGCACTCTGCATCCTCCAGGGCCTAGGAAATGACACACCATTACAGGGAACTGTCTCCTCCTTGGAGAAAAAGGGTCGCAGCTGGAAGGCCCAGGCACTTGCCCAGGAGGGCCACCCCTATGCTGTTTTCCTGGGTGTTGAATTTCCTTAATGATGCAAGAAGAGAAAACTGGTTAACACGTACAGCAGCAGCATCTTACGCTGCAGAGGTCAGACCACCAAGTGTCCAGCCTACCCAAGACCAAGGGAGCCCCCTGGACAGTCCCAGTCAACCCACGATGGGTTAGTTACCCTACACAGACATCAGGGTTGAAGGCTCTGCTGGGCCAGGTCACAGATGACAGAGACAGACAGTACACAGCAGTTGGAAACCGACTCTGCCTTCAAGCCGCTGACTCAAGTCCGCTGCTCTCCTACAGTGTGACCTTAAGAAAGGTACTTGACCTCTCTGTGTCTCAGTTCTTCTCTAAGATGGAAGAACGAGACCTCCTGAAGTATCTGAAGGATTAAACCGATAATTCATGTCAGGCTCTCAACGCAGCGCTCTAGAAATGTTAACGGTTGTTTAAAATCAAGCATCACTCCTCCTCTTTCCCGTCCTTGCCTCCTCTACCTGCTCCCTAAGGAAAGAGCTGGAATTCTCAGAAGAGCATGTGAAATCAGTGCCCCAGGTTCCAGATGGGGAAACACCAGCCTACAGAAGGCGGAGACTGTCATCAGCCCAGGACACGGTCATCAGCCCTGGACACTGGCTCTCCATTTCAGTCAGGCTGCCTCGGGAACGGGGCAGGCGGGCAGGCGGGCAAGGTCAGGAGCCGAGGCGGCACGGAGAGCAATCACAGGCTCACAGGCGGCACTCTCTCGCTAATTGCCAACCCTCTCCACGGCCTACTTCAAACATGACCACACACCGGCTCGCCCAGAAGCAGCAAAGCAGAGAACAGTTAATCACTTCCAAGCGTTTTGCAAAGACACAGAGCAGGTACCCAAACAGGCCTCCCTCCCCAGGAATCTCTGGGCCCTTCCTCAGCCAGCAATTACATAATAATGAAACAAAAGCCTGGAATTTCCTCCTGAGGAGAGCAGAGAGGAGAAATCCAGAGAAGAGGAAGAAGGAGGGGAAAGAAGAGAACTGCTCCTCAGAGCACAGAAGGCTTCAGCTGAAGAGGAACAGGAGAAGATGACTTGAAGCAAAGGATTATGAGCTCCAACAGTGACCCCTGTCCCAGACCCCAGTGGTGGAGACGGGGTTGGGCCTGCCGCAGCTGCACGCTGAGCCAGAGCCCCACAGAGGCCACAAGGTGCTTCTCACAGGCCTCCCGCATGTGAGTGGGACCACCCCAGCCACGGCCAGAAGACAGGCTGGAGCAGAAAGGAGGCGGTGTACTGAAAGGGTCACCCTCAACTTGGGGGGAACCTCGGGAACCTGGAAAGCAAGGCAAACGAGGGGCAGGCACTTACCTGCCATTGAGAAAGCTCTGCGGTTCAGAGGACCTAGCCTCTCTTTTTTATGACACCAGAGGCTTCCACATGGCAGGCATTCCTGCTTCCGGATCCTCCTCGGCCTCACCCAGGGGGAGGAGAAGCTGCAGAGGACAGGCTAGGAGTCACCACTTACCAGGCCGGCCGGTCTCCTACACACTAGGTCAGGGCAAGGACACTGCTACCTCTGCAATCAGGCGACTTGGCCTTCGCGCCCGAGCTTTTGCCCCTTATTCATCACCCTTGACAGCAGCTCAGCTGCGATGAGTCTTCAGCACACTGCACCCAAGAGCCATTTATTTCACCAGGAGGGATACACCCAAGGAATCACGGAGGTTCTGCTGATGGAAGTCAGACTGGGGGGACCAGGGGGACAGGGGACGTGGGTTGGGGGTTGTGGCTTGAATTTTAAAGGCGTTTTTAATTTTTTCATAATAATTTCAAATTACCTTCCGTTCGGATGTGGTTCTCCTCGAAATGAGAAAAACCTTCTAGACTCAAGGTGTAATCCTTTCCCATCCACACTTTCTCAGTAATGCAGAAACGGCGATTGAAGGGCACATTCATATGGGAAAACTAAACCGCCCAACTCTCCCAAGACAGAAATGGCTACAAGCCGAGGAGAAGAGGCTGATTTACAAATGAATTCCCTGTTCAGCCCTCAGCCAACATGCAGGCAACTGCCCCCAGAGCCGCCCTTTCTCCCGCTCAGCTGGGACAAGGCCTTCTGGAAAAACGACAGCATCTCAACAGGAATTTCCGGGTTCAAGAATGCCAAGCTGGGTGTAATTTTATCCACCGGCCTCCCACCCATCCACCCACCCTTTCCGTGGCCAAGCTCCCAAGACCAACTACCAATATATGTACATATTTGAGGTCCTAAAATCTGACGTCCTAAAACAGAGACTGCGGAGTAACTGGGAGCCTTGGTCTTTACAAACAGTAGCTAGGTGAGGTCAGTGTTCACTGCCAGAGCTGGCTCTGCGGCTGGGGACAGGACTGTGTTATTTATCCCGGCTGCAGCGCTCCCCTGAGGCCAGCCCCACCCTGCAGCCAGGCTCAGGTTCTGGACACCAGGGAATTGCCGCAGCAGAGGGTCAATTCAGAAACAAAAAGACGATTCTGTGCCGGTGCAAAGGAAGCAGGCAAGTGGGCTGAGAGAGGAAAAGGGAAATAAAGAGGCTTCAGAAAAGGGGCAGATGAAGGAAGAAGGCCTCTGGTAGCCAAGCAACATTGCCCACACACCCTGGGACAAGGGGTCTGTCCTCTCCAAAAGTCATCTTAATGAAGACAAGAAATTCTCTACTAAAACAAGCTGGAAGGCACAGGCCTACTAGTCACCTCATGACAGGTCTGCTAGCCACCAGGTCTGCTAGCCACCTCATCACAGCCCAGCTGTTAGGTGCGGTTCAGACGGCAGATGGAGACGGTACCCAGCCCTGCAGCACTGTCACAATGGATGACAGGCTCCAGTCGACGACCGTCCATTGCAAATACCGCACAGCATCAATCAACCCCGGGGGCTCATCCCCAGGCCTGTATCAGAACACATTTTGTTGTGATCTGTAGGGTTGCCACAGGCTAATTTTCAGAAGTGGACTGCCAGCCCTTTCTTTCTCACCTTCTTTATCTGGAAATGTCACGGAAACCTACCCACTATGGATGACCCTGCTGGTATCTGAAAATATCAGTGACGCACCTTCAAGTATCACAACACCAACACCACACAAGCCACCACAGTAGGGCAAACTGACAAACTGGCTGGTTAAAAAACTGCTCGAGACCACTGATCTATCACTGGGGGGATTCTAAAAACGTGTCCTGTAGCCTACCTACAGGCTCGTGAGTGCAGACAGAAAGGTGGACAGGTGCACCACTGCAGCCTGGCCTGCAGAAGCCAAGGACTGGAAGAACAATCTGAGCCCATCAACAGGGGACAGAGATGTAATAAATTGTGATGAGTCATGTAATGGAGTAAAGAAGGAACCAGATCTTTATGAACTGGCATGGAACAAAAGCTGAATAAAAAAAGAGCCAGAAACACAGTCTTTGTGAAAGAAATACGGCCTGGGAGATGCAGGCTCGGGGTTTGTAAAGGTCTGGTTCCTGCAACACACAGCTGCCTGCTCTTTGAATTCTTTGAACCATGCTCCTACGTACCTACTGAAAGTGTTTTTAATGGCTATGGATAAACAGTTAACTAAGACTCATAGAGTTCTCAGTCCATGCCAGGGACTGCCCAGGCCACAGACCATGTCTGCATTGCTGTGACAGTCTGGTTCATGCTTCCAGCCATCATCAATCAGGTACCACACTTTTAAAGGAATTCGGATGTCTGGAGCAGCACAGAGCAGTGGTTCTCAAGGGATGTCCCCCAGAGAACACTTGGCAATGTCTGGAGGCATTTCTAGTTCTTGAAACCTGATGCACGAGAACGTGCTCCCAGCACGTAATGGGTAGGGGCCAGTGCAATACTGCTCCCCATTCTAGAAGGCGCCCCCGCCACAACAAAGAAAACCCCAGATACCATCAGGGCCTCGATGGAGAAATCCTGGTGTTAAGAAACTTCCCAAAGAGTTGCCAGGCAAATCTAACCTCATGTAAATACACCACCCACGGAGGCATCTGCACCCAGTAATAAGAAAAATCATGCCTAGTGTTTCACTTGGTGGCCCTCACAAGAGATTTCAAAGAGAGGAAAACAATGGGACGAGCCAGTCAACCAACAGTACCTGAGCAACTACTACACACCTGGCCTACCTGGGGAAATTACAAGGAAAGGCTTCTGTTCTCATGGGAGGGTGGCCAGATTCAAATAATTGGAAAAATGGCTACCTACTGTTGAGCACTTCCTACTGTGAAGCACTGTTCTAGAGACATAAACCAACTGAATTACTCCTCACCACACTTCTACAAGGAAGTAGATACTGCCAGTATCTCCATTTATTTGAGGAATAAACTGAGGCCCAGAGAGAAAACAGGCCCATACTGATGTGGCTAGAGGGGGAAAAAAAAGCTTGCTGCCACCAATCAAGTCGATTCCGACTCATGAGGACCCCTGCACTACACAGCAGAACACCCCACAGGGCTTTCTTGGTTGTAATTATTTTGGAAGCAGATCACCAGGGCTTTCCTTCTTGGTTGTCACCGGGTGGCTTCAAACATTCAATGTTAGGTTAGTAGCTGAGTGCCAACTGTTCGTGCCACCCAGGCACCTTGATACGGCTAGTAAACACAGAATAATTGAACTATCTGCAGATGGACAAAAAGCTTGGCAGAAATACATGTGAATACACACTGGGGAATATGGAGTAGCCAGAGAAATTTCTTTCTGTATTTCCTTCTCAAACTGGGCTCAAACAATTCACACCCATTGGCTGCTGAGGCAATTCCAACTCAGAAGAACCCTACAGGACAGAGTAGAACTGTCCAATAGGGTTTCCCAGGAGCAGCTGGTCAATTCAAACTGCCAACCATTTGGTTAGCAGCCAAGCTCTTAACTGCTGAACCTCCAGGGCTCCAAGTGAGTCATGGGTACTGTTTACTGAAAGGTTACCTAGCTTCCCAGCAGTCCCAGGGAATCGAGATGGTGCTTTTGTCCCCATATTTTAGGTGCGGTTCAGACAGGCAGTCATTTAGGTACTCAAAGCCATGCAGGGGTATTAGCGTGCCCAGAACCCCCATGGCACGGTCCCATTCCAAAGTCCTTCACTGTACTGGTCAACTGTCTCTTTTAGGATTGTGAGGGCAATCACAAAGCACGTGCTTAGCACCGGCCAGTCTCAACACAGCCTATTATTCAGTGTGTAGGCTCTGGAGTCAAGCCACCAGATATGATTCCAAATGCTGCTGGGACAGGCAGAGTCAGTTAGTGGTCGCATCTCGAGCATAACCTGCACCACTGTGCCTCTTAATCACGTCTCTAAGCATGAGTCCATTGTTTCCCTTTGTTTCTTTCAAGGTTAAGGGCTAAGCTATGCTCTTTTTAGCACTATGGAAAAACAAGTAATAATAATCTAAAACCATAATGGAAAAACAACAGAATCTGCCTTGTGACTGAGAACATAAGATGGCCAGATCACTTCCAGGTCCAAGATACCAATTAAGGTGTCAGCACACCTGGGAGTAAAGCACTGTGCCCACCCAAAGAATTAACCTTCTACAATTCTTACAAGTCATAAAACCTTATCCCCTTTTTTATAAAATCGCCAGCTAGTCTTCTTTTGGGGGAGGCAGATTTTGGAGGAACCTATCCCCTCTGTCTCCCTGCCTACCGTGTAATAAACATCTTGCTTCTCATCTCACCCCTGTCTCAAAGACTGGCTGTTTGCAGCAAGTGGCATGAATTCCTCTTAGGTTTGGGGTAAGGCTGCCACCTACCAAGCTTGTATAAATGGGCAAGTGATGTTGCTTGCATGTGCCTCAGTCAACTGAGCTGTAAAATGGGTATAATACAATGCTTTCCTGAAAGGACTATTGGGATTAGATGAGCTGATGCATGTATAGTGAATACCACCTGGCTCATCAGAGAACAGAGAGTCATGACTACTACTGTCACCCAGAGGGAAAAGGAGGTGCCACAGCATGGAAACGGCAAAACCCCAGAAATCTCACACACCTTTCAGCAGATCGTTTTGGATCTTCCTCATGGTTTGCACCTGATGAGCTCTTCCCAGACTGTTTCCGAAAATGGGTCACCATGTGAAACACAAAACATCCCCAGTTATGTTCTTTCAGGCAGCACTGGTTCAAATAACCAGGCTCAAACTCCCTCCAGGTGATCTCAGGACTTCCTAGAAGATCAAGGTGTGCTCTCCACTTGGCCCACAACCCCAGCCCCACCCTCCCTGACTGCCCCAAAGCACTTTCCTTTCAGTTCCAAAGAGGCTCAGAGAACCTGAGAGAGAACTGGCCAGAGAGAATTCCTGGCTCAAGTAGCTGGGTGGCCTTGGGAAGCTCACATCGCTTCACTGCCTCTTACCGCATTAAGAGTGCCCAACCCTGCAGGGTACCATGAAAGCCCTCTGAGGGGTCTGAAAGACCCCAGGTGCTCCTGAAAGTTGATCCTAGTCCCACCCATCTCTGCTTCTGCCTGTTCAAGTTCAGACTAACCTTGAAGGTTACTTTCAAAGCTTGCCTCAACCCAGATGCTCCCTGGAATTAAATACCCACTTTGACTTCCCAAGTGCCAGCCGGGTCCAAGCTCTGTTGATTACTCACTGGCTGGCCTGCTGTCAAGGAGCCCTGGTGGCGCAGTGGTTAAAAGCTCAGCTGCTAATTGAGCGGTCAGCATTCAAATCCAACAGCTGCCCTGAGGGAGAAAAATGTGGCAGTTGGCTTTATAGATTATAGCCTTGGGAACCATACAGCACAGTTCTAGTCTGTCCTACTGGGTCACAACAGTCAGAAGGGGCTTGACGGCCATGGGCTCAGTTTTGTGGTTTTGGCTTGCTTTCTCATTTGCCCAGCTATAGTTGCTGCCAGCTGCCATCAAGTCACAGCCTGGATTCAGGGCGTCTTCATGTACAACAGAAGAAAATGCTGCCAGGTTTAGGAGCATGCCCATGATCAGTGATGGATGGGACCAAGGTGATCTAGAAGGGTTTTCACTGGCTGATTTTCAGAAGTAGATCACCAAGCCTTGCTTCCTAGTCCATCTTAGTCTGGAAGCACCCCGAAACCTGTTCAGCATCGTAACGCACTGCCACCCGGTTGATTCCCACTTGCAGTCACCCTAAAGCACAGGGCAGAATGGCCCCACAGGGTTTTCTACGCTGTGATCTTGATACGCAGACTGCCAAATCTTCCTCCTGCAGAGCCACTGGTGGATTCAAACCACTGAGCTTTCAGTTAGTAGTAGAGTGCTTAACCACTGCACCACCAGCCGTCATTCAGCCTCATAACCCAAGTCCAAATCTGCTGCCATTGAGTCAAATCTGACTCATAGCGGCCCTACGGGACAGAATGCAACTGGCCCACTGAGTTTCCAAGGCACACCTGGCAGATTCCAGCTGCCAACCTTTTGGCTGGCAGCTGTAGCATTTACCCACTACGCCACCAGGGTTTCCACTCAGCATCACAAAAATGCAACTGACCCAGATGGGTGGTGTGGCTGCATACAAGGTACACAGACGGCCAGGAATCGAAGCCAGGTCCCCACATAGAAGGTGACGATTCCACCTCTAAACCACCAGTGCCTCAACCCATCTGTAGCAGCCTTCTAGAAACCTAAATAAGACAATGCTTCAACTCCTCCAAAAGTTTACCACAGTTCTGAGAACAAACATCTAACATTTTATCGAATGCCCCCAAGTCACCAGGTCCTGCTCACCCTTTCCCTCCATTCCCTCAACTCCAACCACAGTGGCTCCTTTCCGCTCCTCAGACAAGCTAAGCTCATTTCCACTTACTGACTTCTCTGTCTAGAATGTTCAATGTCCTATCATCCTTTAGCTAGCCACTCCAGCTCTTGGCTCAAAATGTCACCTCCTCACAGAGGCCTTCCCTGACTACCCAAATTCCCATACCCATGTTACATCATTCAGACACTTTTTTCTTCATGGCAGTCATGTCCAGTTGAAAATTATCAAAAATTCTTTTATCGGGCAACCTTTTAAAATGTTGTTGTAGTTTATTCTCCCCAAACTGTTGAAATACATTTATCAGCCATCACAAAAAAATCATCTGCTTTCTTTGCTAGTTTCAAGTGTTTACTGACATCTCCCTCAGAAAGTGGCTCCATCGTGGCTTGTCTGTCCTTCGCCGTGGTCAAGTGCCCAGCACCCAGCCAAGCTTAGCAGTGTCCCACTGCACACACCTGACAATGAATGACCAACAGCAGAGAGTTAACGAGACTCCGAGGTGTGCCAGACTCACAGGAAATTCCAGTTTTTCTTCCCCATTCTAAGAATTTCTCCTAGCAAACCAAGACGGCAAGAAGCCTGTGATACTATCAGGGAAATTTACACAAAAGGGAACCAGGCCTGAAGAAGAACAGCTATAGCAGAAAATTCCCTTTTCAACAGATACTCATTCACTCTAGTTTCCTGCCTACAAGCCCATTTCCCTAATTTAAAAGCAAAGAAAAACATGGTCGTCAAGTTGATTCTGACTCATAGCAACCCTCGAAGACAGAGCAGAATTGCCCACAGGGTTTCCAATGCCATCATCTTTACAAAATAGACTGCCACATCTCTGTCCTTCCGAGCAGCTGATGGGTTCAAACAGCTGAACTTTCAGTTAGTAGCCATGCATTTAACCACTAAGCTACCCCCACTGCCACTGAGTCATTTCTGACTCATCATGACCCTATAGGACAGAGTAGAACTGCTCCGCCGAGTTCCCAAGGAGTGCCTGGAGGATTCGAACTGCCGGTCATATGGTTAGCAGACACAGGGAGTACTTCACGTAAGCCACAGGGCTTCTTATTTCCCATAATAACTGAAAAACCAAAAGGACACAGGTGAGAGTCTCCTGAGCCAACATTCCAAAGGTCCACCCCCCACCCCATTCTTCATGCTGAGAACTATTTCAGAATCATGGAAAACACACTCCTTGCTCAGAGAATCCTCACAGAGATTACCACTTAATCAAATTTTTCTAATCACAAGTCTCAGTTCTTTTTCTTTCCAGACCCTATCAAGTCTGGGGGCTCTCTTTACCAACACCTCCTTGATACTCTCCCAGATTCTGCCACTCTGTTAGAGGAAGGTAAAGCAGGGTCCCAGCTCACAGGTGTCTTTTGCCTACGAATGCAGCAATGTGAGCTGAGCCTCCACAAGAAAAAATAAAAGGTTGCTTTCAAATTCATCTACCCTTCATCCCATTCACGGGGTATGAGATTTGACAAATTAAATCCACTCTCTTCTCTCTCTGTCCCTGGAGTTTCTCATAATGTGAGCAGCTGGCCAAGCTGGAGATGGATCCGGATTGGAAAACACGTGTCTGTTGCACAACACAATCCCTCAGTGCTCACCAACTACTGCAGCTGGTCCCAACCCAAGAAATGAACAACCTGGTCCCCAAACTGAAGTTTCAAGTGGAGGTTCACTGGAGATCCATCAAGGACATGGGGGACATAACCAGGTCAGAGTGACTGAGAAGACAGCCCTAGTGCTGGTGGACGGGATGAAGCAGTAACAGAGTAAGGAAGCAATCGATAGCAGGGAGGTCAGTCTAGCAGACTCAACAGTCATGGCCTGGGCCAGAGGGGGCCAAATGAAGGAACACAGTCTGATGCCGCCCACCAACAGATGGTGTTCCTTTTAAATTCTAAGGAAGTTGCCAATATTTAAGAATTGGGGGAAACTGTATTTTAAAAATCCAGATTTCTAGCTTTTCTTTAAAAGACAAAAAAAAAAAAAAAAAACGAAGATCTGACCACCCAAGGCATCAATCCACCAGGCTGCTCCCTTCAGATGGAACGTGGAATGTCCTATTTTTCTATTTGCCAAGGTTGTAGTACTTTAAACTTCTAGGTCATAAGATGGAACCATGAAGATTCCTTCAAGAGACTAACAGTGCAGGGAAAGCAGAGAATGCCAATAAGGTAAGGGAAACAGGGATCAGAGCTGGGGGATGCTTTACTAGAACGGCCAAGTTCTAGAAAGTTCGACTCCATTATGTATGTAGTACAGGTTTTGTTTCTATTCTTACAAGGGGGAGGAGAGTACAAACAAAAACACACTGGACTGTTATCTCTGGTTACCTGGTCAGACAGGACTTTTAGCTTTTTCTTTGTGTACTTTGGCTTGTTACAAGGATATACAAATAGATTTTAGAATTTCAAAGGAAGTCCAACAAACCATTTCTTTCCTCTTAATTACTTTACAGTTCTTGGAAGATATCCTTCACACAAAAATTATGTACTGAACATTTACTCTTCATCCCAAGCCCAGTGTGAGTCAAAGAGGTAAGAGAGATTGACTAGTCCCTGTATCAGCCTGAGATACAACATACAGGTAAGTGAATCATTTCTATATAATACACGTTGAAGAAGCTGTGGCTGGCCAGCAGTTAAGCACTTGGCTGCTAACCAAAAGGTTGACAGTTCAAATCCACCAGCTGCTCCTTGGAAATCTGACAGGACAGCTTACTCTGTCCTGTCAGGGCCGCTATGAGTCGGAATCGACTGCACAGCAATGAGGTTTCTTTAGCATGTTGAAGCCATGAGACGGCAGCAGCCCATTTCACTGGCACATCCTGTGCGACTTTACCCTAGTCATTGCCAAGATCTCAAGAAGCCTGGCACAGACGCAGTTCAGTGGGAAAGAAATTCCAACTTGGGAGGGCAGAAAGGTAGCTGTACTCTCTCCAGAACTCTGCAAAAGAGTAGGCCCAGGAGGAAATGATGAAGCAAAATTCGGACTCTACCACAACAGTCACTTACTAAGCAGGTTCTATGCAGTCCTAGTTCCTGGCAGGTGTTTTCACCTATGGCATCTAGCAGGCACAGGCAATGTGCCTATTAAGGATGCAGAGCAATACTAACGATGGCCACATTCTACATGCGTGCTGTTCAACACAGCACACATGTACTATGGAGCTGTGGCTAGACAAGAGGAACGGAGTCTTTTACTTCATCTTAATTAATACAAATCTAATCAGCTACACACAGCTATGTTAGCAGTTAAAGTTTAGTGTTAACAGACAAGAGAGTAAGCCTGGCAGGCAAGCAGCAATGCTTCAGAATCCTCTGCCTACCCCCTAACTTGCTTTAGGGATTTGGTAGCTGATCTTAAAGAAGGATTTCATACCTTGAAATATACATATGAACTTGCCCTTGATTCTTCCTTTATTCTAGGTTGGAAAGTCTCAGATTTTTATTATGCATAAGAATTTCTGATCATGGGCAATTTAAGGGACTTTCAAGGGTGATTCAGACTTTGGAAACTGAAGTCCCTTATTGGTACAAACGTGTAACACATTCAGTCACTAACAGAAAGGCTGGCTGTTTAGCTCACCCCAGAGATGCCTCAGAAGAAAGGCCTGGCAAACTACTACTGAAAAAATAAACTGTTGAAAGCTCGATGGGGCACAGGTCTACTATCACTTGTGGAGTCATCAAGAATCTGAATCCATAGCCACGATGGAGCTCACTGAGTCTCACTGGCAACACAAGAATAAAAAGGGGTGCATCCTGAGATCTCCACCAACAGACCGCAATTGATGATCCAGCAGCTTTGGGGTTCCCCTGGGAGCATGGCCCCTGCCCCTGGTGCTGCCCTTGCCCATAAATCATAACGAAGGTCCACTCTTCAGACACAAATGGATTGGACTTGGCGATGTAGAGTGATCATATATTGCCAAAAGCCAAGGCCAAGTGCCGTCGAGTCGGATCATATATTGGATGCACTTTATGGTTCTATGCATCTATAGGATATCATCCTGCTGACCTCTGGCTGGAGGACAGAGAGTGGGTGGGGAGGAGGGGAAAGGAGGCTGTTGGGAGGATGAGACATGTATGGAGCAGAGAGGAATAGTGTGCTGTCACCGGGCAGGGAGCGCAGTGGAAGCTGCATATAGGTGGGCATGTAAATTTATATGGGAATACACATTTTCACTCAGTCATAATAAAAAATAAATAAATAAAAATAAAAAAAGAATTCAAATCCACATGAGGGGAACTGCTTCTCTTCAAGGGTGACTCAGACTCTGGCATCTGAAGGCCCCACTGTAGGACAGGCATAAATGACAGGCCAGGTCTCCAGGATGCAGAGGGGATGGGAGGCAGTCCCAAGTGAGTTAAGTCAGTAAAGGTGTGACTCAGCCAGAGACAAGAAGAGGGCGGGATGCTGCAGGAACAGCACATGGCCTGGCAGGCTGCACAGAGCACAGGTTCTGCAGGATCACAGCGAGGCTGACCCAGGCCAACAAGGACAGGCAGAGCAAGGCCTTGGACCACCACTCCAGGCCGTGGTTTTGAGGAGCCACTGGAAATTTAAAGCATGGGACAGGGAAAATCAGACCTGTGTTTCTGAAAGACCCCTCTAGAAGCAGTATTAACATGTTGGGATGGGAGCTATTTCAAAGAGTGCCATGTCCCTTGGAGCAAAAGAAAGACCACCAATCATTTCACAGAGAACAGACGTCTGAACTTGGATAATTATCTCCTGGTACTGGATTACGCTAGAAACAAAGCCCCCTATCCTCTCTAGCCGAAAAGAGGCTTTTACTTCAGTCTCCAGGATAAAAGTCCTATCCATCTGATCTACAAAATCAAGCCACTCATTCATTCAAAGGTATTTATGTATTACTCATTGACGAGGACAGGCCCAGAGCAGAAAGCATGAGCAAAAACAAAAGGGGGACCTCCTACTTATCCGGGGCCTTAAAACCAATGAGCTGGCAAGTGAGGAGAGGAGAAGACATTCCAGGTATGAGCAAAGGCCCTGTGGCCAGAGATGGCTTGATCGAGGATCTGGAAGGCCGGTATACTGGAACAGAGAGACAGAGAGAACAGAGGCTAAGGAGGGAGCCAGGAGCTGTCAGCCCACGAAGATTACCGGATTTTCACCTTCATTCTAAAACCAGTGAAAAAGCACTTAGGATGTTCAAGTAGAACAGGATGACCTGAGCTGAAGTGCCTTTTAGAAAGAAAAAGAAGGCAGGGGTAGAGACAGATGACGAGACCAATGAAAATACTACTGCAGTTCAATGGTGACTTTGAAGATATTCAGGATATAGTATTTTTAAAAAAAAATTAGCTGGTGTGACAGAGACTGGAGACACCCAAAATGTACGGCCCCCAGACAGCCCTCTAACCGAGTACTCAAGTCACTCCCGAGGTTCACGCTTCAGCCAAAGGCTGGCTGGGTCTACAGGGCAAACAATAACAAACGTCATGAACGTTCTCTGTAGTTCAATCACGTACACTAGACCAAGTGGGCACACGGGCCCAAAAGCAAAGACGAAACAGCAAGGAAAGGGAGGAAAACTGGACAAATGGGAACAGAGAACCAAGAACAGACAAAGGGAGAGAGCTGACACATCACACAGCGGGCAACTGATATCGCGAAACAATCTGTGTATTAATTGTTTAATAAGAAACCGATTCACTCTGTAAACACCCACCTATAGAACAATTTTAAAAAACAGTAACTTGTCAGTGGAACTGTACCCATTATCCATCAGAGTGACTCCAACTCATAGCAACCCTATACAAAAGAGTAGAACTGTACCACAGGGCTTCCAAGAGCAACTGGTAGATTCCAACTGCCCACCACCTCTTGTCAGCAGCCGAGCACTTAACCACGGCGGCACCCTGGCTCCATTAACGCACTACAGAAAATACAGCAGATCGATGTTCCAAAAAGAAAGGCCTGGGGAGGCAAAGGATGGAAGAATCTAGAATCATTCTCAGACAAAGGCAAGGATGCTGGGCTCCTTTATCACAGAGAAGCACGCGTTTCGTTTCTGGGGTCCAAGTGGGAGTTGAAATATGCAGCTGGCTTGGGACCTACCAAGTCTGACACGCTCACGGACAACAGGTAGGGAAGTGACGTAGCAGCTGACTATTTGCATCGTGACTCAGAAAAAATCTGGGTGAGAAATAGAAGCCGGTGAGTCACATAGGTACAGATGGGGGGGTGAGATCACCCAGGGAAAGAACAGCCTAGCGGAGGCAAAGACAGGGCCCCTGACCAAGTTCTCGGTGCCTCCAACACTTCATGGTTGCAGAGAAAAGGAAGAGGAGGTGACAGGCAAGCAGGAGGGAAACCAAGGACATAGTGACAAAAATACCAAAGGCAGAGACAGTGTCCAGCTAAAGAACGGTCAGTGAAATCCCACAGTGCGGCAAGATCAAGTGCGATGGGCACCCAGACACGCACGGAGAAAGCCACGTGGAGTCTTCAGGAACCGCAGGGAGAACCGTTACCATGAAGGGACTGGATGCCCAAGTGGAGGTGGCAGAGGACAAAGTGGGAGGTGAGGAAACCAAGACCCAAGTAGGGACACTTCTCCCAAGAAGTGGAGCTTTCAAGAAGAGACCAAGGGTGGGATTACAGCTAGTACGCCAAATGGGATGTCGAGAGAGTAGGGATGAGGAGACTTAAGTTTCAAAGTCTACACATTCTTCAAAAGAATCCCTAGGTGGTACAGTTCATGTACTTGGCTACTAACTGAAAGGCTGCAGACTTAAGTCTACCAAGAGGTACCTCCTAAGAAAGCCCTGGTGCCCTGAAAAATCAGCCACTGAAAATCTTCTGGAGCCTAGGTCTACTACTGACACACAGGAGGTGTCAGAATCAGGTGACAGAATCAGCTCAACAGCAACTGGTGGCCCATGTTCCTCAAAGGGTTAAACACAGATATTCTGTATGTGACCCCACAATTCTACTCCTCAGTCCTACACCTGAGAAAAAAGGAGAACAGACATCATCTACACAACAGCCAGTCCAGAATGCTCACAGCAGCACTATTCCTAGTAGCCAAATGCAGCAACAAATCAAACAGCCATCAACTGATGAAAGGACAACAAATGTAGTGTGTCTACACAGCCACAAAAAGGGAACGATTCCTTGATACATGCTACAACATGAATAAACCTTGAAAACACTGGGCTAAGTCAAAGAAGCAGGACACAAAGGGCCACATACGGTACAACTCCATTTATATGAAATGTCCAGAACGGCTAAATCCATAGACACAGAAAGCAGATCAGTGGCTTGAAGGGACTGAGGGAGAAGGAATGCTATTGTGTACAGGGCTTCTTCTTAGGGGTGAAGAAAATGTTCTAAAATAGTCTGATGACCGTTTCAGACCTATGGGAGCATGTTAAAAAACCACTGCACTGAAAAAACTGTAAATGAGTGAATTGTATGATATGGGAATGATCTCTCTCTCAAAAGCTGTCTTTAGAGAAAAGCTGATGAAATGCGGGACCTCTAGGTTGCTGGGAAATGCAACCTTGTGACACCACCAGATACTCCTTGGAAACTCTATGGGGCAGTTCTACTCTGTCCTATAGGGTCACTGTGAACTGGACTCGACGGCAGTAGGTTTGTTTTGGAAACCCTGGATGCCCAGTGGTTACGTTCTACAGCAGGTAACCAAAAGGCTGACGGTTTGAATCCACCAGGCATTCCTTGGAAACCCTATGCAGCAGTTCTACTCTGTCTATAGGGTCGCTATGAGTCAGAATCAACTCGACAGCAGCGGATCTAGTTTGGGGTTTTAATGTCACAGACCCATAGAACAAGAAGGAATTACCACCACCAAGATAAGATGGAAGTATTACTAAAACTTTTATTAGGGTAAAAAAGTCCAGAGGCTCAGAATGCTGGTGCTCAAGGCTTATGCACTTGGCTGCTAAATGAAAGGTCAGCAGGTGGAACCCACCAACAGCTCTCTGGGAGAATAGACCTGGTGATCTGCTTCCATTAAAAACGATAGACTCATGGTTCTATACATCTATAGGATATCATCCTGCTGACCTCTAGCTGGAGGAAGGAGAGTGGGTGGAGAGGAACGGAAAGGAGGCTGTTGGGAGGATGCGACATGTATCGAGCAGAGAGGAATAGTGTGTTGCCACCGGACAGGGAGAGCAGTGGAAGCTACATATAAGTGGGCATGTAAATTTATACAAGAATGTACATTTTCACTCAGTCATAGTAAATTAAATAAATAAATACGACAGACTCAGAAACCCAGTGGGACAGCTCTATCTGGCCCTACACAGTCGCTATGAGTCGAAATCAACTCGACAGCACTTACCACAGACCTGGTCATGTTTTTTTTTCCTGCATGTATTTAGAGGAGAAAAAAAGTAGACAGTGATTTTAAAGTTAAGGTTGAAAAGCTTTGAAAGCAGTCTTCTAGAATACTAACAATAGCCACAGAAGGATTTAACACGAGACAGGCTTAAAAATGCGGCAAACTTAAGGTTTTTGACAAGTAAACCACAAAGCTAAACTATACAGATGTTGCCTATAGGATTCCATGAACAGCTGCACCAAAGATACCATGCTGGCCAAGAGAAGGTAGATTTGTGGTTTACAAACCCATTATCGAACACCTCTGCATTTTGAAACATGTCAGATCTCGCTAGCAGAGAAACACATCTGTTTCTTTACCTAACTGACAAACAAACTCTTTCCCCTGCCTACTATGCAACAGCAGGTAAGAGTTAATAATACTGATGCTTATTTTTTGAAAAGAGATTCTCAACATTTCTGCACTGCACTGTGACTGAAAAATGTATATGGTTACATTTTCTTGATGAGTTCCCTTGAAAAATGACAGGTCTCCATCTCACAGCCGTCTTCATACACAATCCCTTTGTGAGACAGTCTTCATTTACATACAACAGTGAGAATGAGGATCCCGTACTAATTAAGGTCTGGAGCTGGTTAGCAAATTGCTATAATTGTATATTCTCCAGCATCCTGTCTCTGAAAACAAATCCCATAGCTGGGCAAATCTCAGTGAGAAAAATAATACTCAAGGTTTTAATATTTCAGGATCAAATGCATCTTTGCAGGGTTTCCAAGGGTCTTCCTAGTTGCTTGGTTGCCTTGTGCCGGTGACAAGACACAAACATTTTTAAAAATGGTTTGGGACCTTCATACCACAATGCACTGATGGCCGAGCAAGAGGCCAGCAATACAAACACAGGAATCTATGTAACGAGAGGTGACTTCAGTGGGCCCACAAACCCCTGGCTTTAGAGGTACTTGTTCTGACTCAGGCGTGGTGCAGCCAAAATCCTGCAAAGCACTGCGCTGTGACCAATCTATCACAAAGAATGCAAAGTGACAGCCCTCCACTACACGGACCTGGAGGAGTGCTTTGTGGGGGTGCGTGCATGGTTTCTGGGAACTGATTTGCATAGCTACAGTTCCAAATCAGGCAGTTGCACAGAAAAAAAAAAACATTCAAACTGGCAAACATGGGACACGCCATCTTCCAGTGAGGCAGGGATCACACAAAGCTGCCCCCTCCTTTGCTGCAGCACCAAAGTCCCCAGACCCTCAAGATGCCAGCTACAGCCACTTCTCTATCTAACCTGTTGTGCCCTACACCCATTTGACTTGGAGGCTGTGGGATACAGCTCAAAGTTAAGAGTCAAGGTTTAAAATCAAAGATAAACCTGACCCTAGTTCCCTATTTTATCACTTCATGAATCTAAGCCTCCATTTCCTCCTCTGTAAAATGGGAATAACCAGACATCTATATCACAGCATTATGTAAGAGTCAAATGAAACAATCTGCCTCTGATACCTGGCACCTAATAAATACTCACAAAGTATTAGCTACACAGATACACCTGGCATCTAGAAGATACTTTCAATTTACAGTGGAGCATTTTCCAGGTATTACCCTCGGACACAAATGTCAACCTGACATCTTGAAAGCTTGAAAGCTTTGTCTCCCGAGAACTAAAATGCCCCAGAAAATGCCAAGGCTGGCGGAACAGCAACGACTGACTTGGGAATTACTCAGTTAATACGTATGTGTCAGGAGAGGGGGACATACACACTGAAATTTAGCTACAAAACCTGAAAGGTCACATGAACTAGATGTAGGAAGAGGATTTAAGAATTCTGAGCCAATTATTGTCAGTTTCTAAGTTTCCCAACTACAGTACAGCTCAACCAATCAATCAGCCGCCGCTGAGTCAATTTTGACTCATTGCAAACTGTGTCTATAGTGCAAAACCAATACACCAGGTGCTACGGAATCAATTCTGCCTCACAGCAACTGTACAGGACAGAGAAGAACTGTTCCATACAGTTTCCAAGCTCGTGGATTCCAACTGCTGGACTTTGGGTTAGCAGCTAAGCTCTTAATCACTGTACCACCAGGGCTTCAAATGAGGAATAATGTTTCCACCTTCCCAAGACGCCCAAGTGGCCACCTGGTCTCCTTCTGAGGAACTATGTCTTCCGCAGGGCAGGTGGTGTTGGTGGGTCCAGATGTCCAGAACCCTAGCCCTTCCCCAGCCAAAGGGCAGGCACATATAACACACGACAAGCATACTAGGGACTCTGTCCTATTGTCATGAGGAAATATGGACAAGCCCTGTCCCCCAGAGCATCCTGGTTCTCCGGCCTTCCCATCAATGTCAAGGGTAACCTTCGAGAATATTCTCTCCTGCTAAAAAAGAGCCAGAGTTGTTTCCACTGTCCATTACCAAGAAGCCTGTGTGAGGAGAAACAGAAGCACTGAATTTCCCAAACGATGAGAAAAGCAGGCTGGAGGGATAAGCACATATTCGGAGTCCTGATCACCACACTATCATGAACTGTGAGATCATTATACCTCAGACAGACGCTGCACCTGAGACAGAGGATATGCCTTCATCCCACTCACCTTTCTTTAAATGTCACATTTGACTGCTGTTTTCAGCTCTTGGAACCTGAGCCATCCAGGATCTTAACTCCGGGTCTTTGCACGAGCCATTTCTTCACCTGACCTGGAAAGACTGTCACAAGCTGTTGGCCACTCTGTTAAAAAGGGGCTCTAGGGACAGAAGCTGCCATGCTCGCATGGCCATCCGACTGAGACAGATGGGAGCTTAGTGCCACACAAAGCCACCCAGGGCAGTCCTTGGGGAGAAGGAAAGGTCTTCCCAGAAGCTGGAGGATCTCTGCAATCTCCACCATCCCTATATGTGGTAGGGTATCCAAAGTCCCTGAGAAAATGAGTCCAACAGCTGCAAAACAGCTTTGTCGCAATGTCAGAGAGGCCAGCAAGACAGGAAGCCAGCAAAGATGGCAAAATGCCACCACCCTACACTCAGAGAAGCACATTTTCATCCAGCCCCCAGCCTGTCCACTGACCGACCCTACATAATTCTCCACACTGTTATCTGCCGAGCAGGGCATCTATCTGGGCCTGGTTTGCTATCTGCCTCCGTGTCTTCTTCCTGGGGGCTATTTAGTGGGGGAAGTAGTAGGGCCTCAACATTACAAGCTTATCAACAAGGGCTCCTAGTAACTCTTTACCCGATTCTCATCACAGTTAACAGTTCTAAGCACTCACTATGGCCAAGACACATCTGAGCACCCTGTCTAACCCAGTTCCTTTAAACTTCACTATAACCCTCTATCTTCAGCTCCATTTGCAAAGAGGAAACTGAGTCACAGAGAGGTTAAGCAACATGCCAGAGGTCATCTAGCTATACAAGGGGAATACCAGAGCTGAACCCTGAAAGTCTAGCTCTGGAAGTCAGGAGGTCTTTTTATACCTTTATGCCATCCTGCCTCTCAAGTGAAGGAATAGGTATAAGAGCAAAGGGGTCTACAGGCTGGGAGAAGAGCATTCTAACCTTCTAACAGAAGAGAGAGTCAACAAACAAGTAGAAAATACAAGGTCACGGACAAGAGCTACAACGGAAAGGAGGAGTGAACGAAGAACCTTCTAGAACAGTGGAATGTTCAACTATCTTGATTCACGTGATAGCTGCAAGGGTTAAAATTCATCAAGCTAGACACTGGATGAGTACATGCTACACACGTTACTCTCTTCTGATCTATCTCAGATTAAAAATGAACCAGACACTACCAAACAGATGGTGGGAGCTGGGTCCCTCAACAGCAGTGGGGTGGCGACAGATAAGCAACGGGAGAAAGCTAAAGGGATCCGTGTGAACACGGATTAGAGTCAAAGACAAGTACACACACTCTTACTTAGCTTAATGCAGATAAACATGAATACCCACAGAAACTACTGACATGTGTATTTATACAAAGGCTCCCTGGGTGGAGCCAATGGTTTGTCCTCAACTACCAACCAAAGCATTGGCAATTCAAACTCACCCAGCAACTCCATGGACAAAGGGCTCATGACCTGTTTCTGTAAAGATTCCCAAAACACAACCAAACTCTTGCCATGGAGTCAATTCTGACTCACAGTGACTACAAAGGACAAAGGAGAACTGCCTCCTGGGGTTTCTAGGCTGTAAATCTTTTTTTTCCCTCAGCTGTTATTCTTTCTACAAGCAGGCTGTCACATTATTCTCCCCAAGAGCGGTAGGTGGTTCAAACCACTGTTTTTCTTTTTTTTAGTTAGCAGCCAAGTACCTAACCACTGCACCACTGGGCTCCTCTGTAAAGATCACAACCCCCAGAATTACAGAACAGTTCTACCCTGTCACATTAAAGGGGTCGCCAGGACTCAGAATCAACTCCATGGCAATCGGAGGGTATGCACACAGGTTATCATACACACACATACATTTCCTGGCTCCCTCGACCCTGAGGGCCCAGAAAAACAAACACTCAGCAGCAATGAGCACACTCAGCAGCCAGCTGTGGGTCCCTAACATCATTCTCCAACAAAAAGAACCAGAAGTCCCTGCAGAAAGGGTTGATTTTTGGAATGAAGCAGGAAATACACCGAATAAAACTGGAGCATCTTACAGAGTACCACAATAAGAGAGTGCTCTGAAATGAAAACCCCTAAAACCCCACAATGATGGGGGCATGTTAAAGGGACTGAGTGGCCAGTGGCATGAGTGCCTGATGGCCAAAAGCAGAACAACTGGAGCAACAAAATAAAGCAGTATTGGATTATAACCCGAACTACAAAAATAACGATCCATGAGTCCATACCGATACGACTGACTGACTAAGTAAATACATGGGAGAGAACAGACAAATCTCCCTTGCAGAAGAATTCCAAGTAATTTATGTAGTTATTCCTCCCTCAAGGAAATGGGGCATAACTCTCTACTCTGTAAGCATGGGCTGTGTATGTGACTTGCTTCCTAACAGTGCAGCAGAGAAACGGGGTAAAAGAGAAGCCTCAAAAACTGCCTCAGCCAGGCAATCAAGGTCAATGTCAACAGCGATAAGTCATTTTGATACTATACACCCTTGACGTGATGTGATGAAAAGGCACGTTACCTCTGAGGTCTTCCTCCTCATAATCAGTAATCATGAGAAAAAGAGATAAATCCCAACTAAGGGACATTCTACAAAATACCTGACCAATATTCTTCTAAACCAAAGTCATGAAAACCAAAAAAGACGGGAAAAATATTAGAGCCCAAAGTAACCTAAGGAGACACAATAAGCAAATACAATGTGTGTTCTGGCTACATACAGAAGGATGAACAGAAAACAGACGCCAGGTAAAAACCAAGGCAATCAGAACAAACTGTAGATTTTAGTTAATAATAATGCACTGATATTGGCTCATTAAGTGACAAAAATATCACACTAACACAAGGTATTAATAATAGGGGCACCATGGGGTGTATATGGGAACTCTCTGCATCTCTCTGCAACTTTTCTGTAAATCTAAAACTATTTTAAAACAGAAAATGTATTTTAGGAAAAGTCACAGAAAATGACAGAACAGCTCCTTTGGATGGGGTGGCCACTAAAGGCCTCTCCAAGGAGCGGATGGTGGAGATGAGAGATGAGAGCCGAGAAATAAGCAGCGAGGACCTGGCATAGGGCACAGCACACGCAGAAGCTCTGAGGGGAGAACAGGAGGCCCACAGAGGGACACAACAGGAGGACAGAATGTCACAAGGTGAATGAATGCCAGTGAGCAGGGTCAGCCCCGGGAAGCAAGTCATGGGGTGTGCAGATTTGAACCCACGGGCACTCGGTCAGTGGAGGGTGTTGGCAAGACAGACAGGCTCCGAGTCACAGGGCCCTTGCCGCTGTGGGGCGAGGATGAGAGGGTGCAGATGACAGAAAAAAGATACCAGGTCCCCAGGTGACACACATCTCAGACAGGCGTCACCTGGGAAGAGCTGAGAGCACCCGGTGAGTATGAAGCAAGGGTTCTCACCCACAGACCGGAGCCGGGCAGGGCAAATCTTCCACCTTGACCCTTTTGCAAAAGACTCGCCATCTGGCATTCAGGGGCATGACAGGCTCCAGAGCACCCAGGAAGAAAGGGCCTCCTTGGAGGCAGAGTCCCAGCTCAGCCCTGCTCTGCCTCACCCTAACCCTTAGACGTTATCACTCGGAGCCTCAGTCTCCTCATCTGTGACACAGGAAGGACACCTCCTGCTCCGTAACGGGATTGCGCTTGTTGGCTGCCATGGAGTCGGCCCCCAACTCAAGGTGACCTGAAGCACACCACAACCAAACACTGCCTGGTCCTGTGCGATCCCTAGGGACGGACCGTGAATCAGGGTGATGTAATCCACAGGGTTTTCATTGGCTTCCTTTTGGCAGTAGATCACCAGGCCTTTCTTCCTAGTGTATCTCAGTCTAGACGCTCTGTGGAAGCCTGTTTAGCATCACAGCCACACATGAGCCTTCAGGGACAGATAGGCGGCGGCTGCACATGACACACACTGGCCTGGAACCAAACCTGGGTACCACACGAGGGCAAGAACTCTACCCATCAACCACCTAACAGTTCAATGAGCAAGCTGCTGGAACAGGTAGAGGCCTTCATAAATACTTTCAACGAGTGTTCTTTTCATAAGAAAAGCCCAAGGTGGAGGGATGATCTCCTTGACAGAAAAACAGAGGGGCATGAACACAAAGCGTCACTCTGTCTAAGCCACTGTGGGAAAATGAGCAAGTGAGCAGCAGAGCAAGAACAAGGAACACTTCTGGAGACCCCCTTTCCCTAACCTGTCCTGTACCCTGCCAGACCAAGACCCCTTGGGGTTATAATCACAGCACAGGCCCTCTCATTATCAGGTATCTCAAAACACCTCTTGAGCCAAGTTGCGTCCTTCCTGAAATCTCCCCCATGGCTCTCTTCACCACTAAGGCACTGAAACCAAGACCATCTATTCAGTGGCCTGGGCTGAGGAGTGACTCTGACTCAGCCCACCCTCCCAACTTCTCTCCCCTGCTCACTGTGCGCAGCCCTGGGGCCAGCCAGCCCAGCCTTCCAGAACTCTCTCCACCTCTGCTCCTACACATCTCCCCCTGAAACCTGCTCATGCCCCATCTGCCAGGTCAGCCCCAACAGCTTGTACTCATCTCACCTCCCATCCCTGGATGCAGCTTGGACTATCTGACCCTCACCTTTGCCCCAAATGACATGCCGTTTAAAAAAAAAAAAAAACTCTCAAAAAAGTATCTGGTTCTGACACCTTTAGGGAGTCACATTTTATGACACCTGCAGCTCCAGGGGCATCTCCTCCCCGGGCAGAGTGAGCAATAAACCTCTCTCTGGTCCCTCCTTCCTGCTTCCCCCTCTCCGCATGACCCACAACACAGGGCTGTGGGCTCACAGCAGGCACTCAATGACTTCTAGAAGGAATAAAAACACCTTGGTACAAACCATCAAGCTCGGCGATGAGTATCTGCATCAACCAAAGATACAAAAAATGTCCTACTCACTCATTTTTTAAAGTGCCTGAAGGAAAAGCCTCCAAAGGATCTCTCTCCCACAGACCCAACAAAAAGTAGCAATCCCATAATTCTAAGATTTGGAGGAGTCTAACCCAGGATTCTGAGTTAAAAAACTCTATATGCCCTCATCTGCTCAAGTGTCCCCTGAATGCAAATGCTGGCCTCTGCATTCCACAAAGTCCTGTGTTTCCTTTTTATCTCTAATCCAAAATCCCCACTTTCTAGCCAAGTCGACCGACTTCACCCCACTTCTGCAATTCCAAAGATGACTGCTACTAAAATCAGGAAACCAGAGGCAGCTGGAGAGTCCAGTCGCTTCTAGAACGTGCTTTATTAAAATTCTGCTTTTTGAAAGTCACACTGTGCAGCAGCGACCAGCATCTTAGGTCACGACACGCAGGTAAAATGTACTGTCAGGAGGGTTACCGACGGGTCGGTGCACCTACAAAAGCAGGCAAGGAACAGGAAATCCAAAGGAGGCAAGTTCTCCGTAAATTAGGTCCATCCATCAAAAGTGCCTGCTCTCAAAATCAGACGTGCGTGACGACGTTGGCTCGGTGAGCTGCATCTCACAGCTCTGCTACAGCAAAAAGCAGTACCCATTTCCTCCTCTGCTCTGCAATAGATAATACAAGCTTTTAACTCACCTTTGGAGCGAGTAGAGATATCCATGCCCTCTCCCACCTCCTGTTCCGTTTTTATTTCCTCTTCAGCCAAGCTGAAACAGAGCAAACGACGTTCATGTTTAGGGAGGCTGAGAACTTGCCCCATGGGGGTGCCTATTTAGAAGTTCTGGCAATAAACCCACCTTGGGGCCAACCCCCATCCTTACGTGGGGGTGGGGCAAAGAAACCCACACTTGATTTCAACCAAGAATTAAGACTCCTAACCCCAAGTTTTTATAAACACTAGGTTCTTCTCTTTTTCAAGTCAAATTACTATTCCAGTTGTCTTGCAAAAAAAAAAAAAAAAAAAAAAAAAACCTCAATTTTTGTAGACACACAATTACAATCTCCTTCCATGGGCCAAGGAGAACCCAGCCTTCAAATAAACAAGTTTCTAATTGTTAACACTGGCTTCAAAGACAGGCAGGTTGGAGGTGTTTTGTTGGGTAGACCCAGATATCTGATGTCCGAATTCTGCAAAACAAAGCATTTTCCAGGCCACCCCACTAAATCTTAACAGCCTACCAATGAGGCAGGAATATAAAAAAAATACACAGGTTAAATTACAAAGGAGAAAAATATGCCCAGGCTAGACGCAATAGGCCTAGTCTTAAAACACCGAAACAATACAGCATTTAACCCAGGAGTTGGGACTGGGGTCTCCACCCCCTGGACACCTCCTCTCTGAGGCAAGCTTGCTTGGAGAACACAGGCAGCCCTCTTTTGAGCTGTGATTAACTGCCCCCTACCACAAAAATAGAATCTGGAAGGATTACTTAAAAGAAAACTGGTGGGGAGTTGGGGGGCTGGGAAGAGACAGCAGGCCCCTTCCCTGGGAAGGTCACTCATCCAGAATCTTCTTTCTCTCCCTCCCTCTGCTGCAACTCCCATTAAGTAGAGAGCAGGCCATTTCAGAGCTTTCCCACACACACACTGCACCTCCCAAGCTAAAACAAAGGATGAAGGTGCAAACTGTCTGGGGTGCTAGAACTTTCCCAACACTCAGACTAACACAAATCTGAGCCATTATTCTAGATGCATTTCCACAGGAGCATCACCAATGGATATGCCTGGAATTTTCCATTCAGAAGATTCAGAGCCAGGACCGGAAGGAGGTCAGGGAACAGATGAAGGATTCGAATGTCCTGTTGGTATTCCTCCATGGTCTGGGACTATGACAAGGCAAAAGAGGAGTCTAAAATGGAAACTGTCAGGCCTGGAACTCTAAGGTACAGAGAGGTGATGTGTTTAAGAGAGTTGGTGTTTGCTGTTCATGCGAGGAAGAGGACCCAGGATGGGAGCCACATGAAAAGAAAGACGATAGCTCAGGATTAAATTACAGGAGCTTAGAGGCCTTAGAAAAGAAGGGTAGTCTGGGTTTAAACATGAACATTAACACCTTTAGTTCTCTGGTATTGCACCCCATCAACAATTTCTTTGACACACCATCTAAAAAGTCATCGACACAAATCCCCAAAAGATACAACTGACATGTTGTCAGCCACGTTCTACACCAGAAGGAAGCAGCCTGCTCAATTTAAACATATCACTAACTCGCAATAATAAAAGTGATTTGTTAAAGGTGAGTTTAGCATGAATGCCGTCTACTCCAAGTTAAGAGAAGAAACATGTTCTATTAAGAAAAACACCTCTCCAGTAATATACACCAGTCATCCAACAGGATGGCGTTGATAGTGTCTTGCTTGGAGTGATTAGAAATAATTTTTTTTTAAGTACTCATGCAGCCCTTCAGAGAAGGGTAAGATGGTTAACTGCAAAAGGACAGACAGCAACCTTGATCTTTCTAGCAACTAGAAAGATCTCCCTCTCTAGCATGAAGTATTTGAAACTCCAAACTTCTTGAAACCAATTGGTATATCTAGTAGAGAAAACACTAATCTGTGATCTAACTAAAATGGTGGGGAGAGAATTAGGCCCTAACAGAACCAAAAGACCCACTTGAAGGATTTATGCAGCGATGAAAACATTCAAAGGTATATTGACCAAGGAGAACGGCTGCATGCAAGACAACAATTACTTGGCTTGTAACAGCCTGGAGAAATTGAATACTTCAGGGAGGAATGCTTGCTGAGAGGCTAAGAAAATGCAAACTAGTTATGGGGTGGCTATTTCCTGCAGACTTTCAAATAATCTATTCTGGAGCAAGGGGGCGGGGGTGAGCTGTTTTATCTTTCCAAGTATTACAAGTGAATACCATAATTACCTAACTTCAGCAATGGCACCACCAGCTTGAACTAAGGATTTCAAACACAACCACTGAAGAAAATCATCTTTTCCACAGATCAGCAATTCATCCTTTTAAAGGGAACATGCACGTGCACACACACTCCTCACACATGCACACACTCATACATGCACACATACACAATAACTTGTATCTGACTAACAGAAACTACACTGTGTATTAAAACAGCCTTAGGGAGCCTGTGGGTCAGCTTTTGCCCTATCCTATCAGTTGGGTTGCGGCAAGTTGGCACTGGGTTTGGTTTTTGGTTTTACGCATTAACAAGGGAGGGAAAAACTTCATTTACAAAAGCAAAAACCAGAGCAGCAAAATTAGTCATTCTGAATAGCCACATCTAAAGGGACTTCCTTTTTCTACACCTCTGCTCTCATTTTTTTTGTTTTTTTGTTTTCTCTTCTCTCTCTTTGGTTTACTGTTAAGTACTGATATGGTATTAGGAAGAAAAAAAAAAGAAACCTATGACTATTACATCAAAAGTGATACTAAGAAAAGCCTTGTACCTGTCTGAACCCCACCCAGGTCTTGATCAATTTAGATGAAGTACTGTTCAGTCACATTGGGGGTAACAGCAGTCATATAACAGTAATTTAAGTACAGGCAGCAGCATCTGGAGAAAAGACTTATAACTCCTGTCATTAATACATTCAAGCCCTAGAAAACATACAGCATCCTTCCTTTTGTATCTGCCAGCCTCTAGCAATCCGGATGATTATTTAAAATGGAAAACATGGAACAACCAGCCCTTGTTTCAAACTGATACTACTTTTTAAAAAGAAAAAAAAAATAGGTCTGCTGGGGAGACCAGGGGCCTGCTGAAAGACAGGGTGAACTTAGCTGAAAACCAAACAGCCTCTCACCCCAACAGGAAAATACTGCACCAACTAGTTGTACACATTGTCTGTTACCCCCCCACCACTACCACCACCTCTCGTGCTCACAGGGACCCTAAGGAACTTGCCTATGGATTTCACAAACTGGATACACTGCAGGCAATTCAAAGAAGACACATCAGCGCTGCAAACACAATCCAGCCCATCTAGTCTCACAGAGAAGAAAAGACTTGTCCCCCAGTGCCTCAGCAAGGAAACCCAGGTTTACTGCAGAACCTGCAGGCACTGAAAAAGAGCAATTAAAAGTTCCAGATGAACTGCTGCCCCTCCAGGATGTTTTAAGCCTTTGGATTACTAATTCTGAGGACTCAAAGCTGGTCCGTAATTCCCAGGAATCCCATCCCCTCAACACTTCCGAGGGGGAGAGAGAGAGGGAAAAAAAAAGAGAGAATGCATCTAGTTTTGACAGCAAAATGCCTAGACACACAATGCCCAGATATTTCTTTTTCCCAGGTGCCTTACTCTCCTGACTTTTAACCAAGCAGATCTAACCCATCTAGAATACATAACCAGCACGCACAAGACTCTGGTTCTACAGACGAGGATCATCAAACAGCAATTCAAGTAGCATGCATCATTCGAAAGGACTTCTCCTTCTAGTTTTTGCTTTCATCCAAAACACCCAACTGGTCCAGGCTGAACGCAATATTTAAGCCCCAAGACCACACACCATCTTCCTCTTCTAAATCACAAAATAGTGCATTATCAACATTTTTCTTCTAAGAAATTCCAAAACCATGCTTCCATAAATCTGCAATTAATTAAAAAAAAAAAAAGAATAGGGGGGAGGGGATGGATAGCAGAGCAGCTTTATATAACACTCACCTAAAACAGACAGAGCATCGGAGCTAAGCTATTTATGCAGGATTCTTAAAATGGCGTCTGGGAACTCTGCCTCATCCCTGTACTGAAGCTAAAACGGTATCAGTTTGTTCAATAGCTGTAGCTCCTGGTGGAGCAGCTCTGCTAGTCTCAAAGCCACCTTCCTAAATATCAGAACTAGGAAAAAGCTCAGCCAAAGGACACCAACAACCCAACGTTTAGAAGCTTTAGGGGAAAAAAAAAAAAAAAAAAAAACTGCAATGACAGGGGGAGTTTGTGAAGTCACAGGTTCCTCAGGAAAGCCCTTTCTTTCCCTTTCAGATGCTGTGCCTTCAGTGCGAGGCTCTGCGAGGAGGCCCCCTGGCCCCTGAATGAGGTGGGTGGAAAGGTTAGGAATTACGCAGCCCCCGTGGCACAAGCTGCAGAGAGACAGGTGTCTGTGAAAACACCCAAATGTTCCCGCAGAGCAGGCTGGGCTGGGGGAGCAAGACCAGTCCCCCTTCTCTGGATATGGGAAACCAGCTTTGGGTCCATCCCCAAGTGCTTCAATGAGGACAGCAAGCATCGGCAAAGGCTGCACCCAGGTCTGAGGCCACACTAAAATCAAAAGGCTGTTTCTACGCCTGAAAACGGCCACCAAACACCCAGCCCTCCAAAGCCGCCAGTCCTACGACAGACAGAATCAGGAAAGACAATCCAAGTCTGCAGAGGAGACACAAGGAAAACACTCATTTAACCAAATGCACACAATACTCACAAATTAGATTTGTGTCCACCCCCAACAGGGCCCTGAGAAAAAATAATGGGGTTTTGCAAAACTCACTTTTTTTTTCGGGGGGCCGGACTAAGAGCCTACCAGGGGATAATGTCATTACGTTAAGAACACAGCTCTGAGGACTGGCCTCAGGACTTCTCTGCTGGCCTGAGGGGGGGAGTTTCAAGGTGACTGGTTTTTAGCTCCAGGGGAGAAAGGAGGGCATGGTGCCCACGGCTGCTCTAGGGCCAGGACGGGATCCTGGCGTCACGCCGGCCGGTAGGTAGGTAATCTTGATGGGGACAGACAGCCTGGCAGCACGGCTAGCTGCAGGGGCTGACATGGCTCCTGGCGGCTTGTTTGTCTGCAAAGAGAATGAGGAGGGGGGGAAGGGCAGTGGCAGCCTTAGCAACCTGACGCCAAGGGTGAATCCTGACTTGGGGTCGTATTTTACAGGCAACCACAGAGATTCTAGACAGGTGAAATCTCCGCTGGGGAGACCCAGAGCACCTTGGCATAATTCTCTCTCTTTTTATTCCCAGAGTCAACCAGAGACAAAACCAGATCTAGGGTTCCTGTGCTCTCCTCATATGTTCACTGCCTCTGCCACACGAGAAGCAGCAAGGAGGCAAGAGAAACAAAGAGATCACCCATTTGAAGTGGTTGGACTTTAAAAACCCACCTTTGCCTTCAGAGGGATTTCTGGGGTACTGTCACCCCACTTTTCAAAAAGTGACTCATTTTCCTCACTCCTATTTAAGGAATGAAGCAGCTTCCCCACTGTTCTCCAGAGGGGAAGAAAAGGGGGGAACGTTTTGTTTAAAAGAGAAAAAGGGTTACAAAAGAGGAAAGAGGAAAAAAGGGGAGGGGGAGCTATTGCTTTCCTCCCTAATTTATAATCCAAGAAGCTCCATTGTTGTCTGCCTCAAATCTTTGAACTGTTAATTATAAAAGTAACTGGACTCAGCTCCAGCGAGCTATGTTCATGCTCAGCAATTAGAAGAACTCTGCAGAAAGTTTACTGAGTGATGATATAGAATTAATTCCTAGTTACAGACTGAAAGCTGACCAGTTTTCTAGAGCTAAGAGCCCTTGCTTCCCCTCCCCCACACGAACGACACTTCATTTTCCAAAGCAGAAAAGTGAATCCATCCAGGAGGGTTTGGGGGGGGGGGGGTGAGAGAAAGACAGAAAAAGGAGAGGAATCAAAAGCTCCAGTGTGTCTGCGTTTGTTCCCTGCAGCTGTGCAACTTCTTTGGAGACTGAGGAGGCAGAAAGAGGGGAAAAAAAAAAACAACCAAAAACACAGCCCAGCACTCTTGTTCCTCCCTCTGCAATTTACAGACATGGCAGTGAGACCATTCTACCTTGAAGTAAAAAGGAAAGAGCTGGGGCGCCCTACAAATGTGGGAGACTCTCTTCAGCTTGGTGGATCTGCTTTTCCTAAAAGGCACAAAGATGGTAGAAATTTCCAGAAGGCCCGTTCTCAGTCCAGCTGCTACCATTGTCAATCTTTAACCTTTCCTCTAAGTCTATTGGTTCAAAAGCTGGAGAGAGCAACCCCATTGGGCTGCTCTCTGGAAGTCAGCACCGCTGTCCCTACCTAGCCCTGCTGCAGTGCAGACATTTTTTTTCCCCCTTGTAATGCAAATGGAAAATAAGGCTACTTCGAAGGCAATTAACTTTTTTTTTTGTTTGTTTAACAGACTCTTGCTTGGTGGTAGTCGCAGGACCAGAGGAAAGGGACTAGCTTGATGCAGAGCTGATGACTTGCTGGGATTGCACTTCTGAAAACAGATCTTTGCTTTCCAAACCTGTGGGAGCCATTTTAAAGCAAGCTTTTAGAGGACAAATGCCTTGGCCCTAAGCTTCCTTCCAACCCAGCAGTATTATGCAAACGTTGAAGGCACCAAACCAGGAGTCTTGTGATTAGATACTGCTTCGTAAGGAGGCCACACAAACTTCAATACATAATTTCCATTTTCAGCAAGGAGATGAGAACAAAGACGAAAGCTAAGTGTCTCAACTTACTTGTTTGGGGTAGCAGCACTGTTCCATTTCAAATCTTTAACCTCAGTAACTGTCTGCACTTGGACTTCAAGAAGCCAGCCTGCCTCACACAGTCCTGTCTCAGTTCTTCTCCTTATTTCCAACTGGTGCTAAAAGGTGGGTTGGTGGGCGCTAACTAGAAGGACTATTGTCTCTTGTCAAGTTGGCATAACACAGCAACTGGATATATTTCCAGCACTTACAGTCGCACTGGATTGGTCGCCAAGCTGGAAAATTTATGGAGCGAACTTCTAGGGAAATTCTGAAGGTAATGCTAAACAAGAGTCTACTTTTTTCGTTCTTAAGTTCTAGCTACAGCATTAAGCAATCAAGAGAAATGTGAAAAGTGAGAACTAAATCATGAGTAAAGCCAAACGTGCATACTGATGTGTGGGTCAGGCTTGGAAAACAGGCTGGAGTCTGTTGAGAGCCCTGAATCACACCAGATTGGGGAGGAAGGGGTTCCTCTGCACCACCTAAGCATCCCAGATCATGAATACTGCCACCACCACCCCCAGACACACAAACCACCACTAACTGCTGCCCCCCACCTCCATGTTTAGGGCTCTGTGACTATCCCAACAAACACATTGCATTTCACAAGCACATCACCTACCCCCCCCCCCCCCCCCCAGTTCTTATATCCAAACAAACCCAATTAAAGGTGTAGAGTCAAGCCACAATGAACTGAACATTTCTTCCCTGGCTGAGGGTAAACAGGAAGTGTAATCTTCAATCCTATCTGTAGGCTATCTGGAAAAACAGTGGATTCAAACAGCCACCTAAAATCAAGACACTATTAAAAAGTCCTCATGTTCTTTGTGGGAATGCAGCCCCCAACTGCTGGAGCCAAGACCCCCTTATTGCAAGCAAACCTCTAATGTTTCCAAAACTCTTTATGCACGCTCAGAGAGGAAATGGACTGCTTTACTTACCCAACTAATGTTCAAGCAACCTTCTCATTTTTTCCACAGTTAGGAAGAGAGAACAGGCTGGCAGATTTGGGACTTGATCAAAAAGGTTTTTTTTTTTTTCAAAAAAAAAAAAAACAGTTACATGGTATTATTAAACACACACACACACACAACTACACAACCCAACAACTGAATATGGAATGCTGTCATGAGCCACAGACATGATTTTACTTCCTCTGCACTCTATCACAGAGGAGGGCAGAACATGATACAATGTTCTTTTTAAAAAAAAAAAAAAAACAGAGAGAGAGAGAGAGAGAAAGGAACGGGGACAAAAGATACATTAGTTCATTGCAAACCATGCAAGAGAAGAAAGTTAAGGGATTCAAAGAGTCCTCACCGATTTATTGCAGGATGTTGTCCAACACCCCCCTCCCCATCACTCCCCCACCCCTACTCCAAAAACTTCCTCCAACGCCTAGAAAACACTTTCAGAAACATTTGCTGGCTGTAGGCTGGCTTGCAGAAGAACACTCTGAAATAACCTAAGTCAGGAAAAAAGGCTGAACAAGGCAGTTTCAAGGGAACAAGCCCTGTAGGAAGAGAAAAGACCATCCTGCAGACACCACCACCCACCTAGGCCCCAGAAGCTCCATCTCCCCTGAGCAGGCTCTGCTGAGGGTTTGGTTCTTTTCAAAACAGCATCCTGGCTTGTCAGAACTTAGCCAAGCTTTCCCAGAACCTCTTTGGAGAGGTAAACTTGCCTGCTGTGCTGTCTGCCATGAGCTCCCCTTAGAGGGAACCCTGCTCGCTTACCTTCTTCCATTTTCTTCCCCAGCAGGCATGTGACACAAGAGACAATAGTGCGGGGAGAGAAACTGCTCAGAGAGAGAGAGAAAAAGAGAGGAGAGGGGGGAAAAAAGCTGCTGCTGCTTTTTTTTGCTTTTTTTTTCTTTTTCTTTTTTGACATACCAGGATCTAGCTTCAAACCATTCCCCCAAAACACCTTGCCCTGGTTGAAAGGGAAGGTATGCCAGACACTTGCCAGTTTGCAAAATCAAGCTAGGGCTAATGGCTCCTGAGCCATGTGACCCAAGGCAGTATTTTTTTTTAAAAAAGCAAAAAAAAAAACCACCTCTCTAAAACAGTTCCAAGTTAACCTAAGTGCTCAGGGGGGGAGTGTGGCACCATCAGCCACAGAGAAATCAACACTGCTCGCCCACAATTCGGATGTCTCAGAGGGAGGGGGAGAAAAGATGGTTAAAAAGTCGAGCTTACCTCTGTGGATGCATTGTTAACACTGTGTAATGTCAATACTTATAAAACATGGAGGACAGACTCCTAGTTCTCACACAGAAAAAGGGTTTGGCACTTCGGCTTGATGATCTGGCCGCCTAATAAGAGCTCATCCCCGATTGGCTGCCCCGGCAAATCGGAGTGTAAAGCCGCCCCGGATTGGCTGAAACACTTCCTGAGCGATTATCTTTGTGAGGCTCTAGTGAGCAAGAGCCATCCTGTGCATAGAAAAAGACAGGCTAAGCTAGGCCTTTTGCAGCAAGAACAACTTGGGAAAGGGGCCCCCAGACGCACTTCTCCCACACCCTGGCTACACTTCCCGGCACTGGCAAACCAGTGCAGCCAGCCTGACCTGCTCCAGCAGAGCCCGAGGCCCAGATGCCACTGGAAAAGAGAGTTTTGGGGGTGAGCTGAAAGGCTCACCCTCACCTGCCCCCACAGAAACGGCCCTTTTCTGGGAGGAAGGCTGGTCTTTTTCTCGAACAATCCAATAGAATGGTTCTCCAAAGGGGAAGTTTAGCTTAGGAGGTGGGGAGCCCCAGGAAACCAGGCAAGGGGGACAAAAAAAAAGCAAGGCTTGAGGCAGGCCTCTGAGAAGCTGAGAGAAAACATACAGGCAAGTCCAAAGAAATCATCAAAAAGCACGAAAAGCAGCCGTAGTTTCTCAGAGGAAAGAGGATTCCACTACTGAGAGGAGGAGGGGAAGAGAGTGGTCAAGTTTGCACAGTCATTGTCAAAATGCCTCCTGGAAAAGCAGGCCAGAGAGCCATTTTCCCCGGCTGGGAATCTGACATCTCGCCCCCTCAGCCAGTAAGCAAAGGAAAGCCAAAATGGGTTCCTGCCTCCCTGCCAAGATGCCAAGAGGGGACCGCCTCTCCGTCCTTACCCTAAAGAAAAGCCAAAGGCGCTCCTAAGCAGGCCACATGCCTAGTCTACAAACTTCCCTTCCCCTCCCGGCCCCCTCCCCCACCACTGAGGCCTGCTAAACCTGTCAGTTAAACAAAAATCTGACTTCCGTATTAGTCTGCGATGCCTTCAGCTTCCTGCCTATTAACCCTCTCTCAGACTCTGGGCCTGGCTGGGAAAAACTAGGCCCTGAGATAGCAGAGGAGGCCTGTGGAAAAATACCAGCTGCAGCTCTCCCGGCAGATGCAGAAAGAGAGAGAGAGAGTGCTGTCTCTTGCCTTTGCTTCCCAAGGAGGCGTGTACCTTCTGAATCCAGGGCACAGGCAGTGCCTCTTGGTCTGAGAAGCCATTTAAATCCACAGGGAGAAAGAGAGATGTCAAACTCAGCCAGGGAACAAGAAACCTCATTATACGTCAGGCCTATACCCTCAGGTTCGCCCTTTCTGGCACAATCACCCCTGTATGTATGTTCTTGGGGAAACTGGGCCCACGGTGGGCAGCCAAATCCCATGAGCTTTATAAGGATTCTTGCTTCAATTTATTTCCACAGAGAACGGCTTCTTTTCGTCCCCTAAGGCAGATGGAACAGCTATTTCACACACGGCCCCACACTTGGCAGCCCCCCCCATCTCTGGCACTGCTCCCCAGTAAAATATTAACTGCTTTCTCGGAGCTGCTTGTAATTCTACCGATTTCAATAGTATCAGAAGGTCTCTGACAGCTTCCTCCCTAAAGCTGCCTGTATTTGTGGTCTAGAGAAAGAAAAGGCAAATCCAAAAAGATCTTAAAATGTCCACACTATCTTTCTTCTTTCTTCCTTTTTCTTTTCTGAAGACAAGGTGCTTAACTAACAAGATTTTTTAAAACAGGAAGCTGGAACAACAGAGGTGACACAGCCATATGCCACGAGGTAAAGCTACACAGCAAAAAAGTCTCCTGTGTCCTAAAATTAGCACTTGTGGGCTTCCTTGCCCCACACCGTTCCCACAAAGGAAAGAAAGAAAGAGTTCATCTCTCCATTCTCCCTGCCCCCTCCATGGACAACAGATGCCCAACGCATGCACATAAATACTTGCTCGTTGGGAATCTTATATCAGGCCAATTTAGGGACATGCCAGGAATTGAAACACAGGACCGCAGGGTAGGAACCAGACTTTGCAAAAAGGCACAACATTTTCTTGGGTTTTTTTTTTTTTTATTTTTAGGCTGCAAAGGCCAAAATGCAGGGAGGGACAACCCTGCTGCCACCTGGCCTGACAAAGGTCCAACACTTGGGACAATAGACCTGGAGCTCACTACCAGGGGGGAACTGCTCTTCTTGGGGGTGGGCACAAGCACAAGGAGATCAAATGGGAGAGGGGGATGGCTGAAAGGCAGAGGCCAGACTAATCAGACTGTCTCCTCTGGCTGCGTGAGCAGCAGTCCACCACTACCATCCCATATGGGTTACTGTTTGTTTCTGTGGGTGCTGCTTGTGAGGGAACAAACAGGACTGGGAGATCATGGCAGATCTCATGTGCAACTCCGTGGCCCGATCAAGAAATGAAATATACTCCCGGTGCCCAGGCTGGCTTTTAACCCGAGGATTAAGCTTGTTGCATAAGCAGCTGCGGCATCCTCCACCTCCCTCCCTCCCCCCCCATCACTTGATCACTTGAAATGTTTTCTGGGGCAAAGAGCAGGAAGCTGCTAGCTTATTCTGGCAGCCCTGCTAGGTTTGAGGAATGCTGCTGGCATTCGGGTAGGTCTGAGGTTATCTGGGAAATGGCAATTGCGCCGGGGACAGAGACAAAGGTGTGGTAGCAGATGGACTCCTGGGAGGGATGGGATTGAAAAGGCAGCCTGGGGCAAGCCTACTGAGGGTCAATCCTGGACTTGATGGAATGCGCCTGATAAGCAGGATAAAAGAGAAACCCAAAAGTTAGAGGCCTCCACCTAGAAATCCATTTAGTGGAACGTCTTAAACCCCCCTGGCACTGAGTAATCCCCAGGAGCTACTGCACCCTTGGCCTGGGCTCGGCTCCTTGCTAAATCAATGCCTTACACAGGCTAACGCGTACCAGGTGATGAGCTAGGGACCACTGTTCCTTAGAGATCAGGCTCAGAGACGAAGTGAGTTACCCAATGTCACACAGCAAGTGAGGGCCAGATAAGACTCCATAGCTCTAAACCTCACATCCTCTCTGCCCACCTCTAAAAAGAAAAACAAGACATGCTGAACCCAGCACGGTAGAAAAAGGCTGAAATCCACAAACAGCAACTGTTCCACCAAAGCTATTTTGAATGTTTTAAGTGCTGACCAGTAGAGCTGGAAAACACCACTACAATAGACTAATTCAAACCCCTCATTACAGACGGAGATCCAGAGAGAGCTTCCTAGTCCCTGCAAACAGCTGGGGGTGTCAAAGGGGACACTTTGCCAACAACAAAATGTGGATCTATATCCCCTGAGGTCAGTGGCTCTTAACAAGGGGCAGTTTTCTCCTCCAGGGGACATTCAGCAATCTCTGGAGACATTTTTGATCATCACAACTTTGGGGTTAGGCAGGTACTGGCATCTAGTGGGTAGCGACCAGGATGCTGCTATAAACCTACAGTGCACAGAACAGCCCCTGATCACAAAGAATAATCCAGTCCTAAATGTCAACCATGCAGAAGGTGAGAAAACTTGATTTAAATGAAAGGGAAGGAAAAAAGTCCAATCATCATGCCTCTGAAATGAAAAGCTAGCACAGGCCTAAACAAGCAGGCTTTGTGGTGATATTAATAAGCAATGAGCTAATAAAAATAGATTAAACCATGTCTCTCTTAATATTCCCAAGAGCCCCAGAATGGGGGGGGAGGATAGAATCAGGCTGTAGGAAGCTCAGTGTCATGGTGATGAGGTGATCTCTCAGGAGGAGAAGTGCTGGCCCCAGCTCCCGTCCCCGGGCACCTTGCTAGCCAAGGCCTGGCCTCCCGGAAATGGCTCTCCAGTCCTGCTGGCCCAGAGCCACCAGCAGCAGGAGAGGCCTCAACAAGCTGCATCCCGAGATAGCCTGTTTGCTGACGATGAAAATAAGCACGCTGGGAGTTATCGGCCTCAAGCTCCCAGCAGGCCTCCCTGTCCGTTAGGTGTAAGGAAGGGACTGAAGCAGGCAATGTTTTAAGTATCTTGTTTTGTTTTGTTCCTTTCTGGCCAACTGGAACCGGGGCCAATTCAGGCACAGCGTCCTGTTACAGGTTACCGCCACAATGAAGCAATTAGTCTACTCTGCAAGAGCTTTTTTCTTTCTTTTCTCTCTCTCTCTCTCTCTCTCTCTCTCTCTCTCTCATTTCCTTCTAGGAGGGACTGCCAAGGAACCCTCGTGGTAAGGGGGCTAAAGAGCTCAGCTGCGGACCTAAAGGCCAGGGGTTCCAGCCTCGCAGCCGCTCCTAGGGATAAAAATGTGGCAGGCTGCTTGCATACAGATTACAGCCTTAGAAACCCTGAGGGAAACTCAGTTCTGCCCTGTGGGGTTGCTGTAAGTCCAGTCAACTGGATAGGTAATGGGTCTGGTTTGGGGTTTAGTAGGATTAAGCAAATAGAAGGAGGAGGAAAATCAAAAAAGACTAGCGGAGAGGGCAGGGGTGGGCAGGTATGTGACCCACTGGGCAGGTGGCCATGGCGTGGGTGGGGAGAGGAGACGGGAGGGACACAGGAACAAAATGAAATACAAGGAAGAACGTCGGGGACTTCTCCTTTCCTTGCTTTTTCTTCTGTTTCTTCCCCTTCCTATCACTTACCATATTTATTTGCTGTCTCTCCCTTCTGCTAGGCCAGTGGTTTTCAGCCAGGGCGACTGGACACACACTCCCTGTCCTGTCGTGACACTTGTTATTGTCATTACAGTTGGGGTGGTAGGAGGACACGTGCTACTGGTGTGTAGTGGGGATGCTGGCTTCTACAACAAGGAACACCGGAACCCCAAACCAAGCCTACTGCTGGCAAGTCAATTCCAGCTCACAGTCACCCTAACAGAACAGAGCAGAACTGCCCCCATACGATGTTGTTTTTCTAAATGTGCTTGAACTGAAAGTTTACAACTCAGGCCAGTTTCTTATACAAAAACTTACACACACATCGTTGTGACCCTAGTTGCTCTCCCTACAAAAGTGACAGTACACTCCTCCTCAGCACCCTCTATTTCCCATGTCCATTCAACCAGCTCCTGTCCCCTTCTGCCTTCTCATCTCACCTCTGGACAGGAGCTGCCCATTCTGTCTCATTTATGTAACCTCCATACACTTTTCAAGGCTGTACTCTTTGTGCTGGCAGACCGCTGCATCTTTCTCCTGCAGCTGGTGGGTTTGAACCGCCAATGTTTCAATTAGCAGCCCAGAGCTTAGTAACTATGCCACCAAAAACACACTGCTGTCGAGATGGGTCTGACTTAGTGACCCTAGAGATCAGAGTAGAACTGGCCCATAGAGTTTCCAAGGAATAGCCTGGCGGATTTGAACTGCTGACCTTTTGGTTAGCAGATATAGCACTTAACCCACTATGCCACAAGGGTTTTGGGGCTGCTTAACAAAGAATGGGCTCATTCAGGGTTAGTGATGGCAAGGCTGAGAAACCTGCAGTATCCTGAGAATTTAGAGGCCTTTCGGAACTCTTCACCAGTGCGTCCTCAATCTGAGAAGTAACCGGTGTGTACTGTCATTGGTTGCTGTTGAATCAGCTCTGACTCACAGCAACCCCACATGTAACACAACAAAGCGTTGGCTGGTCCCGCGCCGTGTTCCCGATCATAAGGGTAGTCAGGTCTCTTGTTGCAGCCACCATGCATTTTGAATGCCTGCCAATCTAGGGACTCATCTTACAGAATATTGTATCAGACAACCTTCTGTTGGGATTCATAGGGTTTTTACCGGCTAAATTTCAAAAGCAGATTTCTAGGCCCTTCTTCCTAATCCACCTTAGTCTGCAAGCTGGACTGAACCCTATCCACCATGAGTGACCCTGCTGGTATTTGAAATACATAGCTTCCGGCATCATACCCGTTCTTCATCAAGGCACTTCCAAATCATAGCCACTCTATAGGACAAAGCAGAACTGCCCCACAGAGTTTCCAAAGGTGTAATCTTTACAGAAGCAGACTGGCACATCTTTCTCTGGTGAAGTGGCTTGTGGGTTTGAATGGCCAACCCTTCATTTAGCAACTGAGTGCTTTGCCACTGCACAACCAAGGCTCCTTCTTCAGGATTACTCAGAAAAATGAAAAATCAAATCCATTGCTTTTGAGTCGATTCCAACTAATAGTGACCCTAGAGAACAGAGGAGAGCTATCCCATAGGCTTTCCAAGAAGCACTTGGTGGATTCAGACCGCTGACCTTTTGGCCATCTGTCCTAGGTCTTCACAACTATTTCCTCACGGTTTCCTTCACCATCAGAAAATAAAAAAACAAAAAACCGAAACCAAACCCTCTGCCTTCACGTCCATGCCCGTTCACAAAAACACTACAGGACAGAGCAGAGCGGGCCTGTTGGGTTTTCAAAGCTGTAGTCTTCCCAGAAGTAGGCGGGCACATCCTTCTCCTATGGAGTAGCTGGTGGATTCAAATTGCCAACCTTTCAGTTATCAGCTGAGTGCTTAACCACACGGTGCCACCAGGGCTCCTTCTTCAGCATCACTTGAAAAAATAAAACACCAAACCCACTGCTGTTGAGTCGATTCCAATAGCGACCCTATAGAACAGAGCAGAACTGCTCCATAGAGTTGCCAAGGAGCACCAGGTAGATTTGAACTGCTGTGAACACCTGTAGCACTTAATCACTACACCACTAGGGTTTCTTCTAGCATCACAGCAACACGTGGATCCTGACCATCACACACCCTGACAGACAGGTGGTCCAAGCTTGTGTTAGTGCTCAATAAAACCTCCTGTTCCACCGGAAACTTCTGCTTCTGACCTCACAAAATAAATGCTTGAACACAGACACACACAGTCCAGTCTCCACAGGCAGCCAGAGATCCTTTAAAAACCTAAGTCAGATCTTACTCCTTCTCTGCTCCAAATTCATCAATAGCTCCCATCCCACTAGGGGGAGAAGTTTAAATCCTCCCTGCAGATGGAGTAAAAGCAGGGGCCTGCTTACAGAATCGGCAGCCTCCTGGATCTCCAACTTCATGTCCTCCCCCCCTCCTGGCAGCTCTGGCAGCTCAGAGCACCGCCACTGTCTTGTCTGTCTTTCCACCTGCCTTTCCCTCACTCCATAAGGCCTTAGTGCTTGCCTTCCACTCTGCCCTCTCTTCTCTCAGCAGATCTTCTACTTTCCCCAGGCCACCCCACACATGCCATTTCCCTCTTCTGGGCCTTAGCATCTTCCTTCTGCTTCTCATCTGCTTGAAAGAAGGGGTTCCCACGCTCAGCGCTGGCAGCTCCTCCCCCCCGATGCCTTCTAGCAGATGCTTGCTATCTCAGCCTCTCTCTATTCCACAATGGCCCTGTTTCTCTCATACCTTTAACTTTTAACCACATCAGAAGAGGCAGAACCGCTCAGTGGTTAAGTGTGTTGACTGCTGGCAACAGACTACCTGGGTTTCAATCCCAGCTGCCCCACTTCCCAGATGTGTACTCTGGCTCAAGTTACTCAAGTCTCTATGCCTTGATTTCTTCATCTGTACAGTGGAAGCAACTTAACAATATCTATTAGGAGCATTTGACAAACTAGTCCCGTACAGTACTTGTTCACCTAGCACAGATCCAACCCCCAGATAAGCTGCTACTAACTACTATTTCCCTCTCTGCCTACAAAGCTCAGCCTTTTCTATTTTAAAATGACATTTTCTGGCTCCTCCCAGTTCAGTTTTCTTCTGTCTGTTACCATCAAACCTTCCATACCCATTGTAAAAAAACCATTGCTGTCAAGTCAATTCTGACTCAGTGGGACCCTGTAAGACAGAGTAGAACTGCCCCACAGAGTTTCCAAGGAGTGCCTGATGGATTTGAACTAGCTGACCTTTTGGTTAACAGCCATAGCTCTTAACTACTGTGCCACAAAACCAAAAAACCAAACCCACTGCTGTCAAGTCAATTGTGACTCACAGCAAACCTGCAGGACGGAGCAGAACTGCCTCAGAGAGTTTCCAAGGGGAGCACAGCAGATGTGAGCTGCCCATCTTTTGGTTAGCAGATGTAGCACTTAACCACTACACCACCAGGATTCCCACTATGCCACAAGGATTTCCTAAACTTTCCATACCAAACCTGCTGCCATCGAGCCAATTCCAACACATAGCCATCCTACAGGACAGAGTAGAATGCCCTACAGTCTCCAAGGAGTGCCTAGTGGATTCAAACTGCTGATCTTTTAGGTTAGCAGCTGTAGCACTTAACCACTATGCCACCAGGGTTTACCAAACCTTCCATAGGAGGGTACTAATAGAGTAATAGCTAACATGTTATCAGCACTTATTCCCTGTTGAGTACTATTCAAAGTAATTCATATGAACTAATCCACTGAATCTCACAATAACTCTGTGAGACGGTCTCATTATAATCATCAACCCATTTTACAGATGAAAAAACTGATGACTCCTCTGTCTCACTACCTACCCATTCCTAATCCTTTTCAATAAAATCGATTAACTGTTTATTCAGAAGTCACTAATGTCATTACTAAGGGCTCGGTTAAATAAACATTGCTTAGCTATGCAGTGGAGTATTACACAACCGTGACAAAGAATTGAACAACTTGTGCACTGATTAGAACATTCTCTAAAATGCACTGTTGATGTGAAAAATAAAACAAAAAAAGCAGGAATAATATGTGGAACATAGCGCCATTTGTTGTTGTTTGTTTTCTTAATATGTTTGCTTACTGCGACTGTACATAGAATATTAGGGAAACAAACTTAAGAAATTGCTAATAATGGTTCCACCCAAGGAGTGCTGGGTGGCTAGCAGCTGGATGGCAAAGAAACTTTTTGCTGTCATATGCTTTCATATCTTTTGAAATCCAACCATTCAAAATAAATAATGTCTTTTCAAAAATACTAAATGTAATCCTCCCAAGAAAACCACTGCCATCAAGTCGAGTCTGACTCATAGCAATCCTGTAGGTCAGAGTAGAACTGCCACATAGAATTTCCAAGGAATGCCTGGCAGATTTGAACTACTGACCTTTATGGTTAGCAGACGTAGCACTTAACCCACTATGCTGCCACAGTTTCCCCTACTAAATGTAATGTTGGGAAAAAACTGTGAAAGGCTATGAAATGAACAGAAAAAGATGACTGGGTATCCTGACTAGCCCACCTATATTTTTATCTGCACAGTTCATTGTCTTTGGAGCCATCTTACAACTTTGTAAACTGCAGAAAAATATAGTACCGCAAATGATAATTGTCCACAGAAATGCAAATTCCGTCCCCTAGAATGCAATGGATTATTGCCTTGAAGATACTGACCAGTTTTTGCAGCTATTTGTAAAATCATTTTATCATTCTTTCTGTGTACCCAAAAAAGAAAATCCACTGCTATCAAGTTGGGCCTGACCAACAGCAACCCTAGAGGCCAGAGTAGAACTGCCCCATAGAGTTTCCAAGGAGCGCCTGGCGGATTTGAACTGCTGACCTTTTGCTTAGCAGATGTAGCACTTAGCCCACTACGCTACCAGGGTTTCCTTTCCGTGTACAGTACTTCAAATTCTCTTCTGAATCCACTGTAATGTCTTAGTGGTCCCCTCAATAATAATAAGATAAAACCAAACCAAACCCACTGCCATTGAGTCAATTCTGACTCATAGCAACCCTAGAGGACACAGGAGAACTGCCCCACAGACTTTCCAAGGAGCGGCTGCTGGATTCTAACTGGCAACCTTTCAGTTAGCAGCCGAGCTCTTAACCGCTGTGCCTCCAGGGATCCAATAATAAGATAGGTAAATAAAATCTCTGGCATATGTTCATTTTATATGTGTAGGCGCCTTTTTCAAATAAATTGCTCTTGAACGCTACATTGTTAATGAGAAAAAGCCACCAGTGGTCTCCAAGCATCAGCTTCAACTGGACGGTCTTGGTACCTCTGTTCCTTGACCTCTTGCTAACCGCTGCCCAGCCCACCAACTCCCACTCTAACTGGTCCTTTCTTCCCACTCATCTGGACACAGAGTGATGCTGTGAGCCACCAGGTGGGCTTGAGAGCCACTCCTTTGGGGAGGAGGTTCCATTCCAAGCTTCCTCTGTTACTACCCTCGGGAACTTAGCCAAATTCTTTATTAACTCTTTCGTGCCTTGGTCTCGCTATCTATAGAATAAAGATTATTGTCTCTACCTCTGGGTGGTTTTGAGGATTATTTAACACAGACACAGAGTACTCAGGAAATGGTAAATATTTTTCCTCTCCTAAAGTCTTTCCATGCAATCATTTCACCAGCTGCTGTCGCCAATTCCAAATCTAGGTAACCTAGGTTCACAGATGTAGATCTCTAACCAGTAAGCTGGCATTTTCTTTCTGCAGTTGGTCCAGACAATCCACAAATACATCCGGAGCACCTCCTCTTCCCCTAAGCTCCAGACTGAGCTGTCTTTTGCTCCTGTTTTCCAGGCACTTACAGTTAAACAGAGGAAGCAAAAAGCAGTTGAACAAATACATGAATGAAATACATTTTGAAAAGGAAACCAACCCTGTGAAGAAAACAAAGCAGCACGAGTGGACAGCAAAGTGGGTAGAACACAGAAAGGGTCCAGTGAGACAGTGACATTTGAGCTGAAGGGAATGGAGGCTTCCAGGTGGCAGGAATAGCAAGTACAAAGGCCCTGAGGTTGGCAGCTTGAGGTTTCTGAATGCTTACAGTGAATGCAGTGAGAGGATCTGAGCAAGGAGCAAAGGTCAGAGGCTAGGTCACTATCTGCTCAAAGGCTATTCAGATTCCAAATATTCCAGAAACTTCTTTACCTTCCCATTGCCCTCTCCTCCTATCTAGTCCACTCTGTCTCATTTTTTTATCCTCTTCTCTATACCCCACAGGAGAGTCCTCTGAAGTAATTAAGCACATGCCATGGGCCCAAGCTGCCTGGCAGTGACTATGGCTCTGCGGCTTCCTAGATAAACCCCCAATAGTTTACTTAACTTGTCTACACTTGCTCTCCCCTAGATGCCAGGACCAAGGATAGTTCCTAACTCAGGGGGTCTCACTGAAGATTAAACAACATAATGGATATGAAACACCTACTGCAGACAAAGCTTTCAAAGCAAATGTTGGCTACAAATGCTTTTCGCTGCTCTTTTCAAAATATCTCCTCCAGTGATTCTCCACTAATTACTAAATGAACCCGACTTCCTCATCAGGCCCCCCTCTAGCTTGACTCCATACCTGACTCTCCAGCCTGTCCTTCTATTTTTCCAGCAATGCCATATGGCTCACCTGTCCCCCCCAGGACAACCCACCTGCTCAGTCTCACTGCTCCCTCCAGGGCTCTGCCTGTTGAAATAACACCCACCTTCAAATCCCAACACAGGTACCAGCTGTCCTGCTTCTCTCACGTGGAAGACCTTTTGGTTTCTGAAGTGCTACACCACCTGAACACATAGTCCCTTGCCTGTGTGACTTCTCAGCGTGGATGGCTCTTAGGCCCTCACCCTGAGCAAGCCAACCCCAACTTCTTGACTACTGCAAACCTATTCCTCCTGAGTCAATGAAATTTTCGACTGGCTACTTCAAAGCCCTACCCTTGACTCCTCCCTCCAGCTTGAAACCCACATCCAAACCATCAGCAAAAACCGGGGCTCTGCCTCCAGAGCATGCTTAACGTGACAACACTCTTCCGTCACCTCCCGTCCCTAATGTGCCTGCACTGCTGCCCATCTGGGTGAAGGATACAACCTTGTGCCCAGTAGTTCTCAATCCTGGCTCCGCTGCAGAATCACCCAGGCATTCTGCTTCACCTGAACTCAGGTGTTATGTTTCACCTGAGAGGGGATCCCACTGTGTAGTGAAGGCTGAGAAGCCTCTTCTGACTGGTGTCCCCTTTCCCCCTTTCTCCAGTCTCATCCTCAAGCAGCAGGGTCCTGTTAACAATGAAATGTCACCTGCCTGTTACAGGTAGCCTTGAAGGGGAAGTTCTATTGATGCCAGCCGAAAGGTGGAAACAACCCAAACACCCATCAACACCTGAATGGATCAACAGACGCCATTAGCGTAGTACTCAACTGAAGTACTGATACACGGGTGAGACCTTGACAATGATGTGCTGAGTGGAAGGAGCCACACACAATAGGCCACCTATTGTTACGATTCCATTTATAGGAAATGGTCAGAATAGGCAAATCCAGAGACAGAAAGCAAATGAGCTGAGTGGTTCCTGGTGGCTAGGAGGAGGCGGGAGAGGACAGTCGTGACCACCTCTAATGGGTGAGCTCCAGGAGGGATATCGTGATGAAATTTTTGGAATGGTGAAAAAATTCTGGACCTGGATAGTGGTGGATGATTGCACAATGCTATGAATGCACTTAATGCCACTAAATTGTACACTTCAAAACTGTTAAAATGGTGAATTCTGTTATATGTCTTTTACCACAGTTGAACAAACAAACACAATGAAAACCTTCCAAGGGCTTCACATTACGCTTAGGATAAAATCCCAGCGCCTCCATGTGGCCTCACAGCCCCACCACTGCGGTCCCCACTCAGCCTGTCATCCTCCACTGCTGCCCAGTTCCCCTGGCTCACTCTGCTCCAGCTTTCTCAGCCACCTCACTGTTCCTCAGGCTCCTTTTGCTTTTTCATTAACTCTTCATCTTGAAGTTTATAGGCATGTACATCTCATTCTTGAACCCCTCTGGCTATATCATGAACTATCCTAGTCTTACAGACAACAGGTGCCCTCCAGCAGCATCATGTATATTGCAGGATTTTAAGGAGTGTTTGTTGAATGACTGAAGGATCGCTGGTTTGTCCACCTCCTGGTATCACGGCACACCCTCACATCTTACCAGCCTAAATCACATCCTTTCATTCCGCTGCTCCAAACCCTCCAATGGCTGCCCATGGCTTTAGAACAGGGATGGGCAAAAGCACAGTACACAGGCCAAATCCAACCCACAACCTGTTTTTGTTCGGCTCCAGAGCTAATGACAGTTTTCACAGATTTTTACATGGTTGGGGGAAAAGCAAAACAAAAATAATTTGTGACACTTAAATCATGTGAAATTTGAATCTCAATGTCCACAAGTGAAGTGGTATTGGAATACTGCCTTGCCCATTTGTTTACTGATCCCAAATGGTTACTTTTGGAGCCGTAGTGGCATAGTGGTTAAGCATTCAGGATAAGCTTACTAACCAAACGGTGGCAGTGTGAACCCACCCACTGCTCCTTGGAAACCCCGCGGGGCAGTTCTACTCTGTCTCGTAAGTTTACTATGAGTCAGAACCAATGTGATAGCAATGGGGTGACTTTTTTGTTGTTGTTGTTATGGCTACTTTAGTTCTGCAAGGGCAGAAGTGAATCCTTACAAGAGACCACACGGCCCACAAAGCCTAAAATATTTACTTCTGGCCTTTAACAGATAAAGAAGGCTGGTGGTACAGTGGGTAAGTGCTTGGCTGTTCAAAGTCACCCAGAGGCTCTGCGGGAGAAAGCCTCCATAAAGACTGACCAAACCAAATGCAGACTCACTGGTGTTGAGTTCAAACCCTATAGGGCAGAGTAAAATTGTCCCACAAGGTTTCTAAGGAGAGGCTGGTAGATTCGAACTGCTGACCTTTGGGTTAGCAGCCGAGCCCTTAACTACTACAGCCAAGAAAACCCTATGGGACAGTTCTACTCTGTCCCACGGAATTACCGAATCAGAACTGAGTCAATGGCACTCAATAGTACTAATTTCACAGAAAACATTTGCTAACTCCTGTTTAAGAAGGAAATTCTGTCATTCTAAAAATGCCCTGCAAAGCTTTGACTGGTCTGGTCCTTACTCTCTGATCTCATCTCAGATAACTGTTCTCTTCCTTGTATGTCTTTCTGGCAAAACTGGCTTCCTTACCCAAGGTCTTCACTTGGCCTCCCTGGCTGTGGCCCACCTCAGGGTCCACCACCTGCTGTCCCCTCAACCTAGGCCACTTTTCGCCAGCTGGTGGTACAGTACTCCTTTTCATCACTCAGATTCCACCCCAAATATCACCTCCCTCTGGAAGCCTTTGCTGACCTCTCATTGAAGCTGAGTCCCAGATATTTACAGAGACATCACCCCACTATTTCCTCTTTCGACTTATACAACATTTCTGTTTCTTTGTTTACTAACTTGGTGTATGTGTGTGGGCTTTAGAGGGAGGTTCACAGAGCAGATTGGTTTCTCATTGTTTTGTGATATCGATAACATGGTGACATTTCCTTTTGTCCAGCTTTCCTGTCCCGTCCTGCCTTCTCATCTTGCCCCTGGGCTGCTGTGCCCATTTAGTCTCATATACATGGTTGAGCTAGGTGTATTACTCTTTGTTCTATAGGCCCATTTAATCTTTAGCTCAAGGGTGACTCTCAAGAGTGACTTCAATACTGAGTTAAAAGGTTGTCCGGGGGCCATAATCTCAGGGGTTTCCTCCAGCCTCTGTCAGGCCAACAGCTTTGGTCTTTTTTTTTGTGAGTTTGAGGTTTGTTTTACTGTGGACTAACTTTTTGTCTGTTTATCAAGTCAGAGCTTTGTGCATGCTCCACACCAGTGTTCCCCAGCGGGATGGTTCCACATAGTAGGTGCATCATAAAACCTTGTCCAACAGATGACATTTTCTTCTTATAGAAAGTAGTTTCTACACAAGCTCTCCAGTAGATCAAGTGTGGCCCTAATTTGGGTTTTCCATCTCCTTGAATAAACTATTGAGTCCCTGGGTGATGCAAAGCAGGTAAGTGCTAGGTTATTAACTGAATCCACCAAGAGACACCTCAGAAGAAAGTCCTGACCATCTTCTTCCAAACTTCCAAAACTCAGCCGCTGAAAATCCTACAGAATACAGTTCTGCTCTGACATACATGGGGTCACCATCAGTCAGAATCAACTACACAGCTACTGGCTTGGTTTGGTTTCGGACCATCTATTAGGTTGAATCACATGAAGTAGACATTTTTCAACAAATAAAAAAAGCCAAATATCAGTAGTTTCATCCATGATAGTATTTAGAAATACAAAGCCAATAATTCCCCCTTTAAAAAATTTACTGTACTCCAGTACCCGGACCTTCTTTGGGGCCCTCAAAGTGTACCTATTGTCTCCAGCCAAACTAGCTCCCTTGCTTATAAGTGTTTGGATTTGCTCCTCTCTTGCTGCAGATCCAAGCCCAAATGTCACCTCCTCCAGGGAGCCCTCTAAGATCACACCATATCACAACGATGGTTTCCTTTTCTTTCAAACACTCAGCACATTCTCAAGTTGTGTGATGCATTTCCCTTTACAGGCAAACCAACCAGCAACCAAATCACTGCCACTGAGTCAATAGAGACCCTTAACATGTATCTGCTATGGGTGGAAACCCTAGTGGCACCCTGGTTGATTACTACGTCTGCTAACAGAAAAGGTCGGCAGTTTGAATTCACCAGGATTCTACTGGAAACTCTCTGGAGCTGTTCTGCCATCTTACAGAGTCTCAGTGAATCGGAACGGACTCTGCGGCGGTGGGGTGGGTGGTGGTGAGGATGGGGAGCCTTCTAGGGTCTTCAGCTTCCTTCAGCAACCCTCTCCACCTCTGACTTCTCCTCCCTCCTCGTTGTCAAGACAACCACATTCTCATCAGGGTCATCACTGTCACCCTCGGAGGAGTGGCTTGCACTTACTGAGGCTTGCCATGTGCCAGACACCGTTGCAAGCACACTTCTCATACTAATTCATTTAATCCTCTCAAGATCCCAAGAGGCAGCTGCAACGATCCTCTTCATTTTACAGATGAAGAAACTGGGGTGCAGTGAGAGAGATTAAGTCATGTACCCACCTAGGAAAGGAAGACATTCCTAAGAAAAATGGAATCTAAGCCGTTGCAGCCTCTAAATTCCAAGAAACAAAGGGTACAGAGAAAAGGAATCCAAGTAGACAGGAAACGCTTAAAGCTTACCAGGAACAAATTTAGCAACAATGACAACAAACAGACAAAAAGGAAATCCTAGACAGAGGACAGTTTGATCACAACTCATCTCATGCTCTTTGGTCCCCAAACCGGGCTGAGCACAAGGACAGTACTTCCCATGCTCTTAGGCCCCCAGCCCCACACCGGGACATCACCCTTGCTGTCCGCCGCCTGGCCTCCGACGGCCGAAACCTGGGGGAGTTACCTTTTAAACGTCTTCCACTGTCGAGTCCGGCCGCGTAGCTCCATTCTGCACGGCCGGTACCCAGCGCCGAGCCACCGTTATCTGGTATCTGGGCAGGGAGGCAACAGCACCCGCCAGTCCCCATCCCCCAGCCTCAGCAGCCGGAGGAATCTTTTCAAATTTCAATTTGGACCAGGTCACACCCCCAACCTCCATCCCCCACCTCGAAAAGCCTTCAAAGGTTTCCCATTGTTCTCAGGCCCAAGTCTTGAATTCTTAACGGAGTCTTAGGGTCCCCCAGGAGTCCCTTCCCCAGCTTCAGGTTGGGGCTCTTGCACTCCATCTGCAACCCCGCCGTGTCCCTTCCGAGCAGTTTGGAAGGTGCTGAAAGCCTGGCTGCATGGGTTCGAATCTTGCCTGTACTATTTACTTGCTGTGTAACCCTGGGCAAGTAACTTAACCTCTCTGGGCCCATAAAAGGAGAACAATAGCTTCCCAAAGGATTATAGCCAAGAAAACCTCCGGTGCCATTCGACCCCCTCTCTAGGGGTGGAGATTGAATGAATTCCTATAGGTAAGAGTGCTTCTGTACCTAATACCTGTCTTTACTGTTGTGATTGTTACTATTATTCGGTTGACTTCTGTTGTTGTGTGCTGTCAAGTCCATTCCTTCTCCTGTCACCCCTACAGGACAGAGTATGCGTGTCCCGCAGGGTTTCTAAGGCTGAAATCTCTAAACCGTGGTGGCGTAGTGGTTACGTGCTACATCTGCCAACTCAGCAGTTCGAATCTGCCAGGTGCTCCCTGGAAACTCTGGAACGGTTCTACTCTGTCCTATGGGGTAGCCATGGGTCCGATTCCATGGCAGTTTTGTGTTTAATCTTTACAGAACCAGTCTGCCACATCTTTCTTCCTCAGAGCGGCTGCTAGGTTCAAAATGATGACTGGTGAGCAGCGTCGCTCTTAACCCTTGCACCATCAGGGCTCCTTAGTTAACTCCCACCCAACCCTTAAAACCCAACACACAAACATTTCTTTAGGGGAACCTTCTTGGACCCCCGTCCCAATAAATCAGATCCCCCTTCTTTCTGTTACTCCCACGGTACCTATGACCATCCCAATAATTAATACAAGTTTGATAACTGGGTGTCAGTTCCTAAAATTAATTTCTGACTTAGCGTCTATTGTGTTCATTCTCCCTGGAACATAGCTAATGTTCAAAAATGACTTGGTAAATGTTAGACCAGGAGGATCCCTGGTGGCGCAGCGGTGAAAACGCTCTGCCACTAGCTGAAAGGTTGGTGGTTGGAACCCACCAGTTGGTCCAGGGGAGAAAGGTGTGGCCTGTCTGCTGCCACAAAGATTACAGCTTTAGAAACCCCTTGGGGCATGTCTACCCTGGCCTATAGGGTCATGCTTGAAAAACCAAACCAAATCCATTGCCATCAAGTTGAGTCCGCCTCATAGAGAGACCCTAGAGGTCAGGGTAGAACTGCCTCATAGTTTCAAAGGAGCGCCTAGCAGGTTTAAACTGCCAGACTTTTGGTTAGTTGACCTAGCACCTAACCCACCACGCCACCAGGCTTTCCACAGGGTCCTTAGGGGTGGAATGCACTCTCCCACTGTGGGTTTGATTTTGTTGAACGAGGAATGACGACATGAATCATTTGATAAGATGCCCAGATCCTTGCTTTCCAAGCCAGAGAATTAGGAAAGTTTTAAATGAAGGTTCAGATAAGTGGCAGCATTTCAAATAAAACTGAACCCTGTACAGGAGGGGTGAAGGGTGGGTAGCGGGGTAACCAGGTCACAAAACCAGGCTGCTAGGGTTTGCAAAGCAGAGCTGAGAGGCTGGCCCAGGGGAGACTGGCTCAGAGGAGATGCAGGGCAGGGGCTGCGTTAGCCTAACGGCTGACTGCTTGGTATTCACAACAAGCAGCTCAAACAAAGACGCCCAGAGTTCTCCTGAGGAACTGAAGGCCAAAATGCCTGAAGCTGACAGCTTCCGGCAGAGATGCTGGATTACCCTTGGGCCGGAGGTAGGCTTCCAGCTGCAGGAATGCTGGATCCTGGGCCTCTCTGTCCTCCCCTCCCACCCTTATCCCAGTTACCTTCCCCCAGCCCATCCCTGCAGTCTACATAACTGAGGTTCACTCCACCCCACCCCTCAATGTCTCTAGTTCCGGGCCTCCCCCAGCTCAACTTTGGGACCCCTGTAGGGTGGCCAGCTTTAGCAGACAAAAATACAGGACATCTAGTTCAATTTGCATTTTAGATAGTGGAAAATGTTTTTAGTGTCAGAATGTCTCCTTAATGAACTAGGCATCTGGTATTTATTCTGGCACCCCTAACTCTCTGGTCCCAGCAACTCCCTCCTCCACCCCAGTAGTGTCCTTTCCAATTAGGTTTCTGCTTTTGGGTTATGGGGCCACCTAGGGCTTCTAGCTGAGAGGCTTTGGAAGAGTAACTGGCTCCCTCTGACCGCCTTTTGTCCTCTGAATAAGGAAGGGACTACACCAGCTACTTAACAATGGAGCAACAAGAAGATGAGCCAGTGAGTTGTGGGTGCGTGTGTGTGTGTGTGTGTGTGTGTGTGTGTGTGTGTGTGTGTGTGTGTGTGTTGCTAACTTGTTACTGACTCATAACGACCCCATGGGATAGAGAAGAACCATCCCATGGGCCTGTCTTGACTAATCCTTAGTGGCCAAGCACTTAACTGGGTTCTTAGCATCCAATAAAAAAAAAACACAACTAACAAGTTCTGAGTCGATTCCAACTCACGATGACCCCATCTGCTTCAGAGTAGATCTATGCTCCTCAGGGTTTACAATGACTATGATCTTTCAGAAGTAGATCTCCAGGTCTTTCTGCCTCAGCACCCAACAGGGCCACAATAAACAGCAACTAGAGGCTTCTTGGAAACCCTGGTGATGTAGGGTGGTTAAGTGCTGTGGCTACTAACCCCAAAGTTGGCAGTTCAAATCTGCCAGGCACTCCTTGGAAACTATGGGGCAGTTCTGCTTTGTCTATAGGGTTGCTATGAGTCAGAAGCAACTAGAGAGTAGGTTTGGGGTTTGAGTAAGTAGCTTCCCCGGAAACCCTGGTTTCATAGTGGTTAAGTGCTACAGCTGCTAATCAAAAGGCTAGGAGTCCAAATCCACCATACTCCTTGGGAACTCTGTGGGGCAGCTCTACTCTGTGCCCTAGACTCTCTGAGTCAGAATCAACTTGATGGCAGTAAGTTTGAGTTTTTTTGGTTTTAGTACCTTCTTTCAGAAACCCTGGAATCCTGGTGGCATAGTGGGTTAAGTGCTGCATCTGCTAGTCAGAAGGTAGACAGTATAAATCTGCCAAGGGCTCCTTGGAAACTCTATGGGGCTGCCCTCCTCAGACCTCTAGGGTCACTATGAGTTGGACCCGACTTGATAGCAGTAGGTATGGTTTGGTTTGGTTTTCAGAAACACCAGTGGCATGGTGGTTAAGAGCAAAAGGTCAGCAGTTTCAATCCACCAGGCACTCCTTGGAAACTCCATGGGGAGTCCATAGTGTCGCTATGAGTTGGAATAGACTCCATTACAATGAAGTTTTTTGGTTTAGTACCTTTCTTCCACACCATTGTCCTGGACTTTATCTTTTTGGGGGTGGGGTGAGAGGCGGTGCTTTCCACAAATCCTTCAGAGTTACAGTAGAAACGGCTGAACCCATTTTACAAAGGTAGAAAACTGGGGACTTGGTATGAGAGTCAAGAGGTGACCCTGGTCTTGAGGACTCTCGTCCTAACACTATGAGTCTATCAGATGTGAATGCACAGTGAACTGTAATCTACGGGAGGGCAGGTTGCTTGTTTTCAGACCTCGTCTAGACTTCATTCTTGTGGTTGTCAGTGGCCATCGAGTCAATTCCAACTCATGGCGACCCCATGTGTTACACAGTACAGCTGCTCCATAGGGTTTTCTTGACGGTGACCTTAACATCCTAACAGGAGCAGCCATTTTTCCTGCAGTAACCCTGGCTGGGTTCAATTCTCCAACCTTTAGGTCAGCAGTGGAGAGCAAACCCTTTGTGCCACCCAGGGACCAGACCCTTAGTAGGCAAGTGTTCCATAAATATTTGTGGAATGACCGAATGTGAATCCATGACCCGTTAAGAACGGTCAAAGCACCTGCCCTTTCGCCTTCTGTCTCTCTCTCTCTGAAGTTTTGGATTTTGAACTAGGTCTGTCTCCTTGTGCTTTGTCCACAGCCCCAACCACATAGGAGGAAAAAAAATTCAAGTTCAAGGCAGACTTCTGGCTTTTCTCCCAAAATGAAGCAAAATAACAAATGTAACTTCAAAAAGCAAGAAACATGACCCCAGGATTGTCAAAACAGCCACATTCTTTTCTAGCCTAGAAGAAAGGACTTCAGAGAATTTGATTCAACATAGGTCCATTTAGCATTAGTTAAACACCTACCATACACCCCCACGTGCTGGCAAATTGCCCTGAAACAATTAGCAAAGAAAAGAATTCTCAGGAGAAAAGAATTTTTCTAGGGTGTTTAAAGAAATGTATTGAATCCAACCCAAGGAACCCTTTAAGAATCAGAAGCCACCTGTCTGCAGTGCTGGTTACCTCTCTTTGAGAGCCCATCTAACAGGTAAACAGGGGGTTCCACACAGTACCTGTTCTTAATTGCGCCCACCTGGAATGGAGACCAGACATGAACACTGGGATTGAGTTTGGAGGGTTAATTTCTTTCTTTTTTTTCTTGATTGTGATTAGGTGAAAGTATACAATCCAAATCAACTCTGCATGCCTGCCTAGCTGCGGCTCCATCTGCTCTCCCCACCCAGTGACAGCATGTTCCTCCTTTTCGCTCTGTACTTGTAGTACCGTCTTAAGGGGCACCTGTCCCTGGAGGGTTAATTTCTATTTTCTGCTTCTGTTGGCATTATTTGGTGGCAGGGGCGGGATCCAGTTAGAGGCTGATAAAGGAGGTTTTAGTAGACTTGAGATCTGTCACAAGTCCTGGTGGCATAGTGGTTTGTAAGTGTTGGGCTGCTAACCAAAAGATCGGCAGTTCAAATACATCAGCTGCTCCTTGGAAACCCTATGGGGCAGTTCTTCTCTGTCCTATAGGGTTGCTATGAGTCCGAATCCATTCAAGGCAATGAGTTTACAGGTTTATCCTGTGACTAAAGCCTCCGCTTCTGCACTGTGGCTACTCTAAACTTTAATAGTTCTTAGTAAATACGGGTGGGGTGAGAATGTGGCCGTTCCGGGAAGGGTTTGTTGATGATGGTGTTGGTGGTCTTGGTTTATTCCGCCCCATTTTATGGGTAGTCATGAGCTGTCACACATTTACTGCCCCCACCCCCATTCAGCCACATGCTAACCCCCACCCTTATTTACTAAGAGCTATTAAAGGTTAGAGACACTCAGGAACGGAGAGGCAGAGGGTTTGGTTAAGCTAAAACCTATAAACTCATTGCAGTCCAGGGGGTTCCAACTCAAAGCAACACCACTCCCTTAGACTGTGGGAGTGCTCAGAGCCTCCTCTGTGCCCTGTGTTTCCCCAGTTCGAGAACTGTATTATCCTTAATAAATCTCTTTGTCTTTAACAGAGTGAGCATTCTTATTCTCTGACAGAGGGTTGAGACCAATCGGATCATTTTCTGTGCTTTTTATACTTAACTGGCAGTGCCTCTCAGACCTTAGGAGGCATTCATCTCTGGGGGGCACCTTCCCCAAGAACAATGCCTTGTGAAGCTGTGATTGGGCATCTCCATCTACCTGCCCACAGTGCTCCAGGGACTTAACCAGTGTGCTCCCCCGGGAAGATCCTTCAGCTCCAAAGTCTCCTCCAAGAAATCTTCCTTCACTGCCTTATCTAGAGACAATCCCCAGCCCCACCCAGCGGCCACCTTTATGAGGTCATCCTGCCCTATTGTCCTCTGAACTCAGGACGGTCAACCGTCTTGCTGTTGCTTTATTCTTTTGCTAGTTGGTCACTCGATCACCCCTGAGTTAGGTTGTTACCATCACAAAGATAGGAATTTGTCTGGATCTTGTTTATTGAGATCCTCAGGCCCCATGGTGCCGCCAGACCCACAGAAGGCACTGAGCCAGAACCTGTTAAGGCCAGTAATTACAGTAACAGTTACACAACAATAATAATAGCTTACATTACCTGCCCACTATGTGCCAGAGTCGCTGGGTGGTTCAGTGTTAACTTGCATGGCTGCTAACTAAAAGGTTGGCAGCTTGAGTTCACCCAGAAGCACTTTGGAAGAAAGGCCTGGTGATCTACTTGTGAAAAATCAGCCTCTGAAAACCTTACGGAGTGCAGTGCTACTTGACATACAGGGAATTGCCATGAGGTGAACAGACTCCATCTGGCTGTCAGACAGTAGCTCAGTCATGCCTCTCTCTTAGCTTTTTATATATATGAACTCATTGAAACTTCACTGCCTTTTGAGGTGAGAAAAAAAAACAAAACTTGTTGCTGTCAACTAGACTCTGGCTCTTAGCCACCAAAGCAGTGCTGCCCCATAGGGTTTCCAGGGAGCAGCTAGTGGATTTGAGCTGGCAACCTATTGTTTTACTGTCAAGCACTAACCACTGAACCACCAGGACTCTCGTTTTAGGTGCCTTGATTATAGTACTTTGCCCTTGCTGATTCTGCTGCCTGACATGTTCTTCCTTTAGTTATCTGCAGAAATCGCCTCTCTCTTTATTCAGGTCTCTGCTTAAATGTCACCTCCTCAGGGAAGCATTTTTGGACCCCCTGAAAGCAGTACCCAGTATCACTGTCTCTGTAAGCTGTGTGTCACAGATTGCATTTTCACCCCCCCAAAATGTGGGTCAGCTTGGTTAGCCCATGATTCCCAGTATTATGGGATTACCTGCCATTCTGTTATCTGACGTGATTTTTTTCCTGTGCTTTATAAATCCTGCCTCTATGATATTAATGAAGCAGGATTAGAGGAAGTTATTTAATGATGCAGAACTCAACCTACAAGATTAGGCTGCATTTCAAGTCAACCTCTTTCGGGATTTCTAAAACAGAATCAAGAAGAGATGCACAGGGACCTCGTACCACCAAGAAAGCAGTGCCCGGAGCAGAGGGCATCCTTTAGACCTGTTGTCCCTGTGCTGAGAAGCTCCTGGTGCAGGGGACAATTCATGACAAGGATCTTCCTCCAGAGCCAATAGAGAGACAAAGAATTGCTCAGAAGCTGACTACCTGAATTTGGGGCTTTCAGCCTACGAGACTGAGAGAATCAGCTTCTGTTTGTTAAAGTCAACCACTTGCGGTATTTCTGTCATAGCAGCGGGAAATAACTGAGACGTGCTGCTTCATAAATTTTCTCTGTTCTGAAATTTTACAGCTAGTCCCTAACTTATGATAAGATTTCTCCATCACTAGTAGGTTTTCTGATGTAAGTTGAAAACCTCTTTTTTTTCTAGTTTTCATTGTTAATGTGTTTTAATTATCAGTCTTCGTTAAGTTCGATCTTTATTTGTCTTTGGGAGGAAACGTTGCACATAAACTTACCGACATGTGTATTTTTTAAAGTTTTATTGTGGTTGAATGTAAGTTTACAATCCGAGTCAGTTTTCCATATAAAACAATGATCACCCACCTCTCTGCCACTCCATCTGCTCTCCTCACCCTGTGACAGCACACTCTTCTTTTCTTTACTTCCAGTATCCACTCAAGGAGCGTTCGTCCCCTCCTCTCCATGCTCTCCTCTCTCCTCTAAAAAGAAAGTAGGACAGCCTCATATACATCTTTAACCATAAAGTACACACACCCCTGGATCACTCCGTGTCCCAAGTCCCGTCCATTGTTGGTTTGAAGTGCTGGCTTCAGTGCTGATTTCAGCTCTAAGCTAGCAACAAGTCTAGGGGTCATGTTCTCAGGGGACCCTCCTGCTTGTCTGACCATCGAATGTGGTCTTTCAGTAGGGTTCTAAATCTGCACACCTCTTTCTTTCGTGCCACATCAGGGACTCTACGTTGTCTTCCCCGTCAAGGCTGTCTTTGGTGGCAGCCGGACACCGTCTAGCTCTCGTCTCCTGCTGATGTAGTCTCCCAGTTACGTGGAGCCCTTCTGTCTCCTGCGCTAGTTTTTCCTCGTGGATTTAGTGTTCTCAGTTGTCTTCTGTTCCAGGTTGGTTGGGACCCATTGGTGTTCCTCAGACTCTGGCTTTTAAGACCCCAGATGCCACTCACCAATATGGGGTACAGACATACTTCAGTAAAAGACAAGTTATGTGACTTGACCTCGATGTCCCCTGAAAACATGATCCGCAGACCCCTGTCCCTGCTATTCTGTCCTTTGAAATGTTAGGATGAATTTAGAAAACATTTTAGCTTATGGTATAGTCAGTTATTCTGACCTGCCTTCTTCTGCGTGCTGTCACGGCCTTCACCTAACTGAATTTTGATCAACTACCTAATCTGTGAATAACCTCCTCTCTCCCCACCCTTGTAGCCATCAAAGACTATTTTCTTCTGTGCATTAGCCATATATTTTAATACATACCTACGTATCACTAATGAAAAGGTTTAAAAACAAAAACAAAAACAACAGCCTGTTGTCAGTGTGGTGCCTCTTAACTGAATACACTGTAAGCTGGAGACTTCCTGTATTGCTGTTTCCTCCTCATCCCCACGCGGAGGCCAAGGTCTTCCATCCACGCATCTGTTAGGACACTTGGCCTTCATTCTTTCTTTCAAGAACTAATGGGGTGCCTCCTATGTGCCAGGCACTGTTGCAAAAACCGGGTACACAGCAGTGAGAAAAACCCACAAAAAGCCTTGGCTTTTCGAAGCTAACATTCTAATTAAGTAGAAAGACAAAATAAGCAAATTAATTACACAAGGTGGTGCGGCAGATGATGCCTACCATGCAATGCAGGGACTTCGGTGGGGAGGGCCAGAGTTTGGGGTAGGTGGCAATGAGTGCCCCCTCTTGTTGAGGAAAGGACAGTTGCATGGGGACCTAAGAAGATGAGACGAGTATCCTGCGGCTCTCTGGGGAAGGGCATTCAGATGAGGAAGTAGGTTCGAATTGGGGGGGTTGCCCCCCAGGGGGCACTTGGAATGTTTGGAGACATTTTTTGTTTTCACAACAAGGGGAAGGGGTGCTACTGGCATTAGTGGGTGGAGGCCAAGGATGCTGCCAACTACCCTGCAGTGACAGGATGGGTCCCCATTGCAAAGCCTTAGGTCACTGCAATAGAGGGGAGAGGACACTGCCCCTTGAGTGTGTCCTGAGTGTGCCCTTGCAGTGTTCTGTGTGTGCCCTGGGTGTGTCTTGAGGGTGTCCTGAAGGCTCTTGAGTGTGCCTTAAGGGTTCATGTGTGGCCGAGTATGTCTAGATGTATCTAAGTGTGCCCCAAGGCTTCCTGTGTGGTTCCGAGTGTGTCTAGATGTGTCTGAGTGTGCCCCCAAGACTTCCTGTGTGGTCCTGAGTGTGCCTAGATGTGTCCGAATGCACCCTAAAGTGTTCATAAGTGTGTCTTGAGTGTACCTGGGTATCTTGAAGGTAACTTGAGTGCGCCCTGAGTGCACACTGAGGGACCTCTAAGTGTGTCCTGAGGGTACCCTGAGTACTCTGAGTGTCCTGAGTGTGTCCTGAGGGCACCCTGAGTGTGTTCTGAGGGTACCGTGAGTGTGCCCTGAGTGTGCCATGTGATGGAAGAGCGTAAGGTTGGTCTCCAAACACTGTGCCAAGGGAGGGAGTAGAGATGGGTGAACTCAGAGGGCCCGCGAAGAGGAAGACCTCTGAGGTCATTTTAAGGAACTGTTTTACTAGGCAGGAGACAGTAACTCATTGGAGGCTTTTCAGCAGAGAAGAGCTGCAGGCTGATGTGTTCTGAAATGCTCACACTGGCTGTAGTGTTGAAAACAGAGAGAAGCGGGTGGGGGCAGAAGTGGGGAGAAGTGTGAGGGGGGCGTTGGACTATTCCAGATTTGATGTAAGGTGGCTAGGACCAGGCTGGAGACTGAGGGGGTGGAGAGAAGGGGGAAGAGTCCAAGATTTCCAAGATTCCAAGCAGATTTCCAAGATCTGCTTGGAAAGTACCACTGACAGGATTTGTGTGGGATGTGTGTGAGAGAGAGGAGTCACGGCTGGCTCTGAGATTTTGGGCCTGAGCAGCTGGGAGGATGGGGTTGCTGAGGAGATGGGGAGGGCAGTGGGGCAGCAGGTCTCCTGGCTGCAGAATTTCTAGTTGTGATCCAAGTGGAGACGTTGGGAAGGCAGTTGGATAACGAGTTGAGGGGAGAGGTTTGGGCCGGGGGTGTTAAGTGTGGCAGTCAGCTGTTGCTGTGAAGTTGATTCCAACTGCCGGTGAACCCGTGTAAGAGAGTAGGACTGCTTCATCATTCTTTACTTGGCTATCATAGAAGCAGATCGCCAGTCCTTTCTTCCTCAGTGCACTGGGATGGTTTGAACCCCCAATCTTTTGGTTAGTTGATGAGCACAGCCTATTTGTGCCACCAAAAGACAGTACTCAAAACCACAGGATGGAAGAGATCCTTGAGGACTGGAGGCAATGGAGAAGAGACAAAGTCTGAGGACTCTCCTCCTTTAGAAGTCTGGCCAGACAGTGAACCAACCAGTGGTGGCAGGAGGAGGCAGTGGCCCGCTGTGTGTGGTGCTCCTGAGGCCAAGTTGGAAGAGGCCTGAGAAGTGACCGCCGCATTTACCAACATGTGGTCACAGGTGACTGTGTGCCCAGAAGCATTGTTTAAACATCTGAGGATTTGAATGTCTCCAGATGACCTCAGAAGGTTGTCCTTTCTGCAATGTGAAAAGGGCGGAGAGAGAGATGTGGGTGCAAGCCTGGCTCCCACATTTGCTAACTGTATAACCTTGAATGCACTCACACCTGCCTTGATTACCCACAATGCCCTAGTCAGGATGGACAGAGTAATGGAAGGTAGAGAGCCCCAAGGCCTTATAAACTGTGAAGTGCCTTTAAATGAACAGGGTGATTGATGCCCACTGAATCTTTACGTAAAGACGCGAACAGAGAAGTAAGTTCTCCAGGACGCTCAGCTTTTGCTGACATCCTTCAGCTGAGCACAGACCAGGCATTCCCCGTCTTTCAGGCATTGTACCTCCCACTCCGGTCAGAGTCAAGGTCAGAATATTAGTGCTGCCGTAACAAATACTACCAAGGGAGCGGCTCAGGGGAATAGACATTGACTGTTTTCACAGTGCTGGGGGCTGGGAGTGCCACATTAGGGTGACAGCCAGCTGCTGTGTTTTATACCTTCTGCTGAGCTGCTGGTTGCCCCAGGCATTCCATGGCTGGAAGTTGCCCTGGCACAGGACGTCCTTTCTCTGTCTCTGTGTCTCTTCCGCCTTTTATAAAGACACTGGTTGTATTGGATTAGGTGCCCCTTGGTTGTGAGAATGCTTAAATGCATCACTAAACCTGTGCCCTCAAAGCGGCTGGTGGAGTTGGACTGCCGGGCTTGTGACTGGCAGCTGAGGCCCTAAGCCACGCACCACCAGGCTCCAAGCACTTGACGGTTAGCTGGAAAGGCTGGTACTTCACACCTATCCAGAGGTGCCCCGGAAGAAAGGCCTGGCGATCTGCTTCTGAAAGATCACAGCTGCGGAAACCCTGTGAGCACAGCCCTGCTTGAGCACAGCCCTGCTCGAACACATGTGGTTTGCCGTGAGTAGGAACCAACTCACAGGCAGCAGTTTTTCTTTTTTTAAATTAGATTAGGACCTACCCTACTCTGGAATGTGAACCTAACTGGTAATACCCTTCGAGATTCTGTTTCTCCCCAAGGTCACATTCACAGGCACAGGGGTTCAGAGGTATGCTATCCTTTTGGAGGACACAGTTCAATCTAACACTTGACAGAGCTTTAACACATACCACATAATTGATTTTTACAAAACTTCTTTTGAATAGGAAATGCACACGCATGTAAAGAGCTAAAACAGAATAGAAATTTATCCAGGTGAAAATGAAGGCTCCCTCCCAATCCCTGACCCTCTGATGCCTGGTCCAGAGGCGATAATGGTCAGGGAGCAAAGAGAGCCTGTGTGCACAGGGGCACCAGACCGTCCCTTCTCTTTTTATTGACACAAACAGTTGCACGCTGTACCCACTGCTCTGCTCCCAGTTTCCCCCTGCATCAGTGTATTGCAGGGAATGCGCCCTATCAATGTGCACAGACCTGTTCTATTCTTTTTCAATAGTGTGGAGTAGTGTTTAATGCACAGCTATGCCATCGTTTATTTAACCAGCCCCCAGCCTTGAAGGATATTCAAGTTGTTGCCAGTCTTTGTCTGTTACAAACAATGTGACAATAAATATCTGTATTCATCTGTCTTGGGCAAGGAAGATCCGTAGGAAAAAATGCTTCGAATTGGAATTGCTGGCTCAGTGGGTCTTTGCATATTTAAGCGTTGGTGTAAATATACACAAAGGTGTGTGTGTATTTAAAATATGATGCTATTGCTGTCTGTTGACTGTGCATAAAAGTAGGGAGGTATACGGCAGTGTTTTTCTGAGCTTCATTTGGTATGTGTTGGGGAGATGGGATAGGGCAGGGGTTAGGTGGCAGTTCTTGAACCTGAGATTGTTCCACGTGGAAGTGAGTCTCTGGGCCGGCTCAAAGAGCTTGGGCTTCTCTGCTGGGAAGACAGCAGGAGGGATGGAGATTTAACCATACATTAGGGGAAGAGCGATTTATCAAACTCATCTGGTATTAGGCAACCGTGGTGGCTTAGTGGTTAAGTGCTAAGTCTGCTAACCAAAAGGTCAGCAGTTAAGATCTGCCGGGTGCTCCTTGGAAACTATGGAGCAGTTCTCTTCTGTACCATAGGGTCATTCTTAGTTGGAATCGACTCAACAGTGGTGGGTTTGGTTTTGGGTATCTTGTATTAGCTCTTATGACATGCAACACAATGTTCCTTAGACTAGAGCCCAGTAGAAGGAGCAAATTCAAACTGGAGATGAACTTCAGTCTCAATATGGGAATTAAATGCCGGAGCGAGAGAGCAATAAGAAGGCCTGGATGCTGAATACCCAATGGGTAGCAGATCTTGAAAGTCCCTAAATGGAGCATCACTGACTAACCCAAAGGTTGGATGTTCAAACCCGCTCAGAGGTGCTTTGGAATAAATGCCTGGTCATCTGTCCTTTGGGGTCTGTGGAACTAGAGATGGGACAGAGAAGTGGGACAGCATAGTGTCTGGAGAGTCGGGAGAATTGTTAAGGAAGTGTGTGATACTTGGTGCAGCTAAGAGGACCTGGAGACTGAAACCTAAGGAACTGTAACCCTCACTGTCCTCCTGGAATTCCTTTTCCTGTTTCCCACTTCTGGTAAACCTAATAGTATCTATCAGTATCCATATTCTCTTCTTCCCTTCAGTACCACCTCCTACCCCCAACTACACATAGACAGACAGACAGACAGACAAACTCATCTCATGTTAGGAAACCCTGGTAGCTTAGTGGTTAAATGCTACACACACACACAGTGTCCGTGGTTTTAGCGTGGCTGACATTCCCCAGCCTCCCTTGCCTCTAGATGTGGCCATGTAATCAAGGCATGGCCAATGAGATGCGAGGAGCTGTGGTATGTGCATTTTCCAAGTTTCTCCAACTTAAGACAAACCACTCTCCCTGGGTTTCCTCTTCTCATTTCTGTAGGTGGCACCTTCCCCTGGAAGATTTGAGGTCAATCCACAGTGGCTGAATGCTTTTATATGTATCACAGACTGTGCCCAGCACTTAAACCTACAAATTCTAGAGCAGCATTGCCTGCCTGCTATTACCATTCCCTCCAGGGGCACCCTGTGTAGCTTATCCTGGTTCACCCACCAGAAAAGCCCAAGTAGAAGCCCCATTCTGCAGATGAGGAAACCAGTCCCCCAGGGCTCTTGGAACCAGCACACTCCTCACTCCTCAGACTTTGGGGGTTTTATTACAAACAGCAAGTTAGGTTCTTCCAGTCGAGTGGTTTTCAGTCCTCATGGGACATCAATATTACCTGAGGAATTTTCGAAAACACAGATGGTTCCAGAAATTCTGAATTAATTGGTGTGGGGAGAGGATCAGGTATTGATAGCTTTTTTATAAGAGATCCAATTGCCTCTGATATACAGCTGAGAGCTATTGTTCTAGAAAAGCAAAAGCTTTGAATTCACTTGAAAGGAGCTCTAAAGGGAAGAAAAAGGGCATTTGTGAATTCCGGTCACCAACGGGTTTTTCTCTTTCTCTCACATACATATACTTCCCAGCTCTGGTTGTACCTTTGCAGCCAGTAAGACTTGTTTTTTTTTTTCCCTGTTGCAGCTCCACGCTATGATTTAGGGGAAATCGCCACACCTTCTCTCTCTCTAAGCAGTCGTTCTCAGACTGAAGAGGGTTTGTTAAACATTAATTTGTGGGACCCACCACAAGGGTCTCCTCATCAAATGGACTGGAAAAAAAAATCCACTGCCACTGAGTTGATTCTGACCTGTAGCGACCCTATAGAGAGAGTAGAACTACCCCACAGAGTTTCCAAGGAGCACCTGGTGCATTTGAACTGCCGCTGAACATAGGGTTAGCAGCCATAGCACTTACGCTATGGTACCACCAGGGACGAGGGTAGGGCCCTAAAAAGCTGCATTTCTAGGAAACTCTGGGTACACAGCACTTAAGAGCTGCAACTGCTAATCAAAAGGGCAGTTGTTCATACCCACCAAGTGCTCATTGGAAACTATGGGGCAGTTCTACTCTGTCTTATGGGTCGCTGTGAGTCGGAATCGACTGTAATGACATGAGGGTTAGCAAGTTCCCAGATGACAGTGCTGGTCCGCAAAACCAGACCCACTGCCTTGGAGTTGATTTGGACTCATAGTGAATCTAGAGAACAATGTAGAACGACCCCCATAGAATTTCCAAGGAGCGCCTGGAGGATTTGAACTGCCGACCTTTTGGTTAGCAGTCGTAGCACTTAACCACTGAGCCACCAGGGTTTCCAGTGTTGGTCCAGAGACCCCAATTTCAACCACCACTGCTCTGAGATGATGACTAAACAACATAGCATCTCCCATTTCAGAGCAATCCTCGCTGTCTGCAGGCTTTAATCTCATTTAATCCTCACAAGCATCCAACGGACTCTCATTATTATCATTACTTTATAGGTGTGGAAACTGAGACTAAAAATGCAGAAAGGACTTGCTTGCGGGGGGCGCGGGGGGGGAAGGCGGGTCACAGAGCAGAAAGTAGCCGAGTCTGGATTTGAACCCTCGTCTGTCTAAGAGCAGGAGAGAACCTACTCAATCAACTTCTTTGCCGACACTGAAGCAAGTTCTCCCACCACCTGTGAGAGCACCCCTTTGTCTAAATCCAGGCCCTATGCCCTAGCTTTAGGTCCTCTCCCTATGGGCTACGAGAAGCTGAAGTTGTCACACTTGCCCACTCGGCGACCGGCGCCTTTCGGAACAGTCGTCGCTAAACTCCGTGGAGAAATGGCGCCCCCTGGTGGCTCCTCCGAGCGCCGGCGTTCCTCTCCCCCATCGGGGCGCTCTGGTCTGAATCGCTGGCATTCTTGGGCCCCATTACTAAGGTGGAAAATATGATCCAGCCCATTCCATCCACAGAAAGAACTCGGTGTTGAAAAGGGGTGGGGACTTCAGAGCTTAGGAATGTAAAGGAAGGGCGGGGGACCGGGCCCGGGGGACTTCAGGGGCTGGGGTAAAAGGGTAAAGCTGGTGAAGGCTCAGCTGAGAACAATCTGTCTTTCACCTTTTGACCTTCCCGGAGAGTCCTGCAGAGGAATTTTCAGGATTTAACATCACGGGGTTGTTTTAAAAGTCCAGTGTGTTCTCTGAATGTAAGTGCCCACTTGATGAGCTGGGCCATTTGATCTTTGTTAGTTCAGCAGATTTTTTCTTTTTTAGTTTTTTTAATTGTAAAAATACACGTAACATAACATTTGCCAGTTCCATATTTTTCAGGTATATCATTTGGGAAGGTCCAGTGCATTAATCACATGCAATCATCACAGATAATTGTCGCCATATTTTCCTTCACTATACTCAGAAACTCACTGTTTCCTGAACAATGACTGTCCCTCCTACCCCTGGTAATAACTACTAAAAAAGTCTGGTCTCTACCAATTTGCCTATTCTTATTATTTCATGTAAGTAACATTATACAGTATTTGTCCTTTTGTGATTGATATTTCACTCGATGCAATGTTTTCAAGGTTCATTCATGTTGTAGCATGTAGCACGACTTTTTCTTTACAGCTACCGGAAAAACCAAAAACCAAACCGACTGCAGTCAAGTCAATTATGACTCATACTGACCTTACAGGACAGAGTAAAACTGCTGCACAGAGTTTCCAAGGAGCATGAATTCCCTTAGCTGACTTAGCACTTAACCACTACACCACCAGGTTTCCCTTTACGGCTAAGTAGTATTCCGCTGTATGTCTGGACTGCGTTTGTATGTACACTCATCTGCTAATGAGTTTCTGGACGCATCTGTGTTTTAGGTTGTTCAACTGCAAAGACCACTGGTGTATCTGTATCTTTGACAAATACTTTCTGAGTGCCTGCTGTCTACCAGGAACCCCTGGTGGGACAATGGTTAAGGGCAATGGCTACTAACCAAAAAAATCACCAGTTCAAATCTACCAGGTGCTCCTTTGAAACCATATAGGGTAGTTCTACCCTGTCCTGTAGAATTATTATGAGTCCGAATTTTTTCACTGGCAGTGGGTTTGATTTTTGGTTTTCTATGTACTGGCATGGTACTAGGTAATGCAAATACAGAAGCTAACGGGACAGACAGAATCTTTGGCTTCGTGACCACTGAGGGATCCATGAATGAATAAATCAAAATGGAGAACGTGTGAGAAAAATAAAAAAGCAAAATTAAAGGAGAAAGAAAGAAACAGGTATATACAAGTTTTGACAATTAAGTTCATGAACTTAATTGTTCTAAGGGCTATATGGTTCATTGCTGAATATCACGACAGTCACCTTGGAAGTACCCCGCTTGTGAAGCTATGCACTAATACCAATGCCTATTCGAAGCAATTTTGGAACTCCTTTTGGAACAACCATTGCACATGGTGGCATGGAGGCAAGTTTGCAAGCTTAGTTGTATAGTTGTCTGTCAGGGAGTTTTTAGCCAGTAAACAAAGAGCTGTATTGCAACACTCTCTCTACTCCCCTGATCTACCCCCAGTGACTTTTTTCTTTACCCAGATATAAAGGATATATTGAAAGCAAGACAGTTTGATGACATTCAGGATGTCAAGGGTAGTAGAATGACAGCTCTGATGGCCATTCCAGAAAGAGTTCCAAAATTGCTTTGAAGGGTGGACTAGGTGGTGGCGTCAGTGCGTAGCTTCCCAAGGGGAGCACTTCAAAGGTGACCTTGGTGATACTCAACAGTGAGGTATGTAGAACTTTTGCTAGGATGAGTTTGTGAACTTTATTGGTGACCTCCCGTCTCAGGGAAGAAATGTTCCCGGAGAGAGACTTGTGTTTGGCGTATGTGAGGACTCAAACTAGCCTGCTAATGACAGAGCAGGATATATTACTTAATATCCAGGAACCACTTTCCCTGTTACTGATTGAATAGTTTGCACTGAATCAACTCATTTTAGAAAACTTGGTTGTTGTTAGTTGTAGCTGAGTCAGTTCCAACTCATGGTGACCCCATGTGTACAGAATAGAACTGCTCCATGGCTTTTAAAAGTAGATGGCCCAGCCAGCCTTCTAAGGTACCTCTGGGTGCGTTCAAATTACCAATCATTTGGTTAGTAGTTAAGCACCTAACAGTTTATGCCACCCAGGGAGTCCTTTAGAAAACTTAGACATTTATTTTAGCCTCATAGGAAAGGGTTGAAGAGAAAGCAGGGGGAGAAGAAGGCGAGGTAATAACAACAGACAATTCTTTGAAACATTTTACTGAAAAAGAAGCACAGAGATGAAGCAGTCCCTGGACATAATACCTAGGAGGGCTGTAGATGGATAAGATGTAATAAGACTCATTTCTAGGTTGACCTTCAACGGCCCAAGGGTATGGGCTGTGGGGTCAGCCTTCTTCCTAGATGATCTCCTTTAGTGCCAAGATTTCAAATGGTGTCTTGATGCTGATGACTCCTCCCATCATCCTGATGTCGACTGGTATCTCCAGTCCCCTAAGCACATCCAGTGCTCCAGACTGGTTAATTCCAGCCAGCAGGATTACCTCTTGGCTTTCTAATAGGTATTACAGACATCAGTTTTGCCCCAAACAGGATCCTTGATTCCTCTGTCCTTTCTATATCTCTTTGATACACATAGAAGTTTAAGAGTTGTCATAATTTGCTTTCCCCTTCCCATTCCAACTCTAACTCAGTCCTTCATGGTGTAGTGGTGAAGTGCAAAGGTCAGCCATTCAGATCCACCAGGCTAACCTTGAAAACTCGATGGGACAGTTCTATTCTGACCTACAGGGTAGCTATGAGTTGGGATTGACTCGATAGCAGTGACTTTGGCTTTTGTTGGCTTCGTAGACTCCCACTCTCCACCCACCTCCATGACTCTCTCCCTCCCCTCGGTTCCTCTATCTCCACCCTTGTCTCACTGTGCTCAGTTTTTCATCTGCAGGCAAGTAGATCTGAAAAAAGTAAATCAAATCATGACAGCCTCCTACTTAAAATTCTCTATTGGTTTGCCATACCAGGCAGAGTCAGAATGAACAATCGGAATAAAATCCAAACTCTTTTCCAAGTGTCTCCATGACCTCCCCTCTGCCTCTGATTTCATCTCATACATTCCCAGCCTCCTTTGGTATGCTACCACCAGTCTGGCTCCCTTTATGTTTCTGGAACAAACCAAGATTCCCTTCCATGGGAATTTTGCTTGGGATCCTCTCCTTCAGTGTATTCACATGGCTAACAACTCATCCTTCTTTCTCAGCTTAAACATCACTTTCTTGAGAAGCCTACACACTGGTATGTCTCATTCTAAAGTGGCCTTCCCAGCGGGATGCTGTCTTTGAAACATGGCTTCCCTGCCCACCTTGCCTCACAAAACACAATTAAGCTCTACTACTTTAGTACGCAGAAACCCTGGTAGCATAGTGGTTAAGTCCTACATCTGCTAACCAAAAGGCTGCCAGTACAAATCTGCCAGGCATGGCCTAGGAAACTCTATGGAGCATTTCTACTCTGACCTTAAGGATCACTATGAGTTTTGACTCGATGACAGCAAGTTTAGTTAGTCTGGGTTTTATAAGTCTGAATAAGAAAAGAAAGCCATATGGGTAATACAGGTTTAACTGGTTCTCAGTGGCACTTAGGTGATTCCTTTGAATATCAGCCTCCGTGATGAGAGAGGGGTCTGATTTACTTTAATCTCTATTTTCAGACCTTGACTTTTCAATTCTTTACGAAAGAAATCTTGGGGGTGCTAATTTTCAAAGAGTCCATTAAGATTTGGCTTTTGGATGAAGAATGTCAATGACATAAGAAAAATATGAGCCCAAGAGACAGAAAGAGCCACACAATCCAGAGACTACATCAGCATGAGACCAAAAGAACTAGATGGTGCCCGGCCACCACCGATGACTGACCTGACAGGGAGTACAATACAGTCCCTGATGTAGCTGGAGAAAAATGAGGTGCAGGACTCAAACTCTATTAAATAGACTGTGTTGGGTAGTGTATGGCATGGAACAGAAGCAGAGACACACCAGTCTGAGGGAATAGTGAAGTTTATTTGAAGAGAAAGAGAGTGAGGTCTGAGCCAAGAGGTGGCTCAGCCCCTCACTGGCCAAGTAGGACAAGTTTTTTAAAGTTTTGATGAGGTAGTGTAGTGTGAGGGGTTTTATGGTTTGATAAGGGAGGTATGTTAATTAAGAGGGGAGAGAGGGTTGCAAGAAATTCTGGTAAGGGGATTTATGATCTCGTCAGTGAGTCTTAATCAGAAGGGGGAGGGAGTAAAGTTTGTTTGATGAAGGAAAAGGTTTGCTTAGGAGGGTGGGGGTGGCAGGCATAAAGTTTTGTTTGCGGTTCAAGTTCCTGTGGGCTGTTTTGGGGTAATGGTTTATGCTAAAGCCTCTCTGAAATCCAGGGACATGGCAAAAGACAGCTTATGTTACACCTCTCTGAAATCCAGGGGCAGAGTTCCCTCAGACCAGACTGGATCATCCCACAGATGGGAGAGTCCCCAGAAGAAACGGCCCCTGGATTCTGTCTGTTAGCCCAGAGCTGAAATCATTCCCTAAGTCAACTCTCTGTACAAAGATTGGACTGGGCAATAAGACATAGAATCATACTGGCGAGGAGTATGCTTCCTCGATTAAGTAGATACATGAGGCTGAATGAGCACCTCCTGTCCAGAAGGGAGATGAGAGTGTAGAGGGGGACAAGAGCTGGTTGAACGGACATGGGAAATACAGGTTACAAAGGAGAATTGTGCTGTCACAGGGTGAGGAGAACAGCTAGAGTTACATAGCAATTTGTAAATTTTGTTTGCCAAGTTGACTTGGATTATAAACTTTTGCTTAATGCACAATAAGATACTAAAAAGAGAAAAAAAATTGATCCTTTGAAACGTGTTTTTGAATTAGAAAGCAAAATGGAATCTTAAATATAACTATAGCATGTCAGTGCTGCTTCTAAATAGCCGAAGAATGAATCAGCTAGGAATCGGTTAAATTGTAAACAGCAGAAAACATGATTAAGAGTAGCTTATAACTTTGTCCCAAACAAGAAAGCTGAAAACAGGTAGTTTCTGGCATTAGTTTAGTGATGTGCAAGTCGCTACTCTGCTATCATCTTGGCCTTTCCCTTGTGCTGCAGCAAAACAGCTGCTGCAGCTCCAGGCATCATGTCAGCCTGCAAGGCAGGGAGGGGTGAAGGAAGGGCTGGGGCCAAAGGGTCTGTCCCTTTTATCAGGAAAGCAAACATTTTCCTGGAAATTCACAGTCAACTTGGCAACCCCAGCTGTAAAGGAGCCTAGAAATAAGTGTGAAGTTTTTTCAGCTTTCTAAAATAAAGGAAGAATGGAGCCAGAGGTTAGGAAGAGTTGTTGGCTCAGCCAAGAGGCTGTATTTGTAACAAGAGACTCTAGAAAAAGCAGTGTTCTAGAATATTGAAATCTCCTGCAGGATGGTCAGCCATTCCACCCTCTGCTGTCGAGTCAACTCAGACTCATCAGGACCCTAGAGGTCAGAATAGAACCACCCTATACAGTTTCCAAGAAGTGCCTGGCGAATTTGAACTGCTGACTTTTCAGTTAGCAGAAGTAACACTTACCTACTACGCCCCCAGGGTATCCCCAGGATGGCTGTGGCCATGGTTTCTCCCTTCTCTATACCCTGAGGGTGCACTGGTTTAAGTGCTATGTCTGCTAACCTAAAGGCTGGCAGTTCAAATCTGCCAGGTGCTCTTTGGAAACTCAATAGGGCAGTTCTACTCTGACCTATAAGGTCATTATGAGTTGGACCTAACTTGATGGCAGTGGATTTTTTTTTTTACTACTTCCATAGACAGTTTAAGAGTAATCCACCACATGAATTACTAAAGGTTGTTAAAAGGTACGATTCATGAACTAAAATTAGCCAGTGCACCCACATCAGCATTCTGCCAGTCCCTCTGGCTGCCACTCCGTCCCTGTCCCCTGCCCCCTGCCCCCTGCCTCCCCAACCTTGCCTTCACCCAACTGGCTAAAATTCCCCCAATTTAAGGAAAAGATCCTTTGTTACCACTTTGTCTTGACTTAATTAGGGTTCTAAAGAGCTGCTTCTATTTTCTACCTATAAATCTGTTACACCCTGAGGAGATGGGACAGACATCAAAAGCAATAAGGAACGGGTCTAAGTAGGTCCTACTCCCCAAGAAGAGCAAGCAGAGTGCTATGACAACTTTGAAAAGGCCCTCGAAGTCTCCAGATGTTAAATAAATACAGGATACCCAGTTAAATTCAGAAAAACAGCAAACAATGTTTTCTGTGCAGGAAAACCTGCGAGAGGCAGAACTCAAGGGGACTGCCTTGTTTTCCCAGGTCTTGCCACTGTTCTGCCTTTGGCAGGGTGCAGTCTTGGCCCTTTTCCACAGTGATGGGGCCAGAGGAACTGTTAGTGGAAAATATTTGAGTTTTCCTTTTTCTGACAGCTTTCCCCCTTGTATAGGTTCAGGCTGCTGCAGGGTCTACCATATAAGTATACCCCATGCAATATTGTAGATATGTTGTTGCTGTTAGGTGTTATTGAGTCAGTTCTGACTCATAGCAGCTCTAGAGGTCAGAGTAGAACTGCCCCATCGAGTTTCCGAGGAGGGTCTGGCAGATTTGAACTGCCGACCTCTTGGTTAGTAGCCAAAGCACTTCACCACTACACCACCAGGGTTTCCTTTTGGGGTATACTTACACTAAAAATGATTTGTTGTACACTGACATGTGAACTGATTCACTAAACCTCCCAGCTCTAAATCCAAGGAAATGCAGGATAAGCGACAGGGACATGGTACTTTAAACCTGTCAGGCAGGCAAATATTAGAGGCATTAACAGTTATTGCCAGTGAGGATGTGGAGAAAATCCTTATACATTTATAGATTGTTTTGGTCTTTGGGTGATTGCCTTAACATTTCTGTGGGATGGGTTCTGCTCTCTGGAACCAATATGTAAACATTGTCATGGATTGAACTGTGTCCCCTGCAAAAAAAATGTGTGTAACAGAGTGATACTTGTGGTGTGTATTTTATGGTTTAACATACATGTGAGGCTGTCCAACTGGTCTCTTTTTAGAGGGGAGAGGAGAGGTTGGGGAGGAGGGGACAGATGTCAGTTGAGTGGATGTTGGAAGGGAGGAGTGTGCTGTCACAGGGTAAGGAGAGCACATAGAATTGCAAAAAGGCGGGAGCTGGGGGGGTTGTATGGTAAATTGACTTGGATTGTAAAGTTTCACTTAATCACAATAAAAAAAAATCTGTGTAGCAATTTAGCTAGCCATGATTCTCTATAATGTGTGATGTTTCTCAATGTTGTAAATCCTGCCTCTATGATGTTAATACAGGAGGATGGGTGGCCATTGTGTTGCTGGGGCAGGACTTCGTGTGTAAGGTTGCTTTGTGCTTCGAGGCAGTCGCCTGAGATATATAAAGGAAAAAAAGTTAGCAGAGAGGTTTGGGGCCCTCATACCACCAAGAAGCAGTTCCCGCAGTTGTGCGTAGTCCCTGTGCCTGAGAAGCTTCCAGTCCAGTGGAAGATCGATGACAAAGACTTTCCTCCAGAGCCAGCCGAGAAAGCCTACCCCTGGAACTGACACCCTAAATTTGGACTTTTATCTTACTGGACTGTGATGGAAAAATGTGCTGTGTGTGTAGAGGCTTCTCATGCAGTGCGTGAAGATGTGGACGGCATGAGCAGCCTTTCTAGGGTGTAATTCTCTGACTATCTGGCATTAGAATATGTATGCATTGTGATTTGAATAAGAGTTATTTATGGTCTCCCCAAAACATGTGCAGAATCTCCAAAATTAATTTATATGATTAAATAATTAATACAAGTGCTTATGATACCTCTCCTCTGAAGAAAAGAGCATTCCGTCTTTCCCACTCAGGAGCTGAGCCCTTAGAGGCGACTCTGCCTTAGTTTAATAGCTTCCCTGGACTTGTGTGATGGGGACCGTGAAGTAGGAGACAGAGACAGAGATGGGGAGTAGACCAGATGTGCGTTGTGTCTCTGTCACTGCCTTTCTCTGTCTCTGTATCTGTCTCTCCAACTCTGTATTTCTCTGCTTGTCTCTCTCTCTCTCTCCCTCCTACCCCACTGAACCTTCCTTTGGATTACGAACCCACTGCGCTTTGCCATTCCATTAAATGATTCCCATAGTCCAGAACGCCATGCAGTAATTCTTGGTGTGAACATGTGATTGAAGCCTAGCCAATCAGAGGACTTCACGCGCCTGAGCACTGTGATTGGTTCAGAGCCAGGCACCTGACCTCCTGTCCCCAGACTTGGCTGAAGTCTCTCTGGGCCTCTGTCTTCTTAGGCGGGCTGCTGTCCTCTTTGTCACCATGTGAAGAGAGTTAACCTACACAAGGAAAACCTGGGAGGATGATGAGGTGAAAGTTCTGACGGCATTTTTGGACCTCTGGTCTGCTGGGAAACAAAACTACTCTGGACCTTTTATTTCAGCTTTACAAATCACAATTTTTTTTCCTCCAGCTTCTTTGTGCCTTCAGCCGGTTGGAGTCTGATTTTGTTCTTGGTGGCTGGAGAGTCCCGAGTGAGGGAAGGAAAGAAGAAACGACCTAGGCTATAGTTCCCGGCGCTGGCTACATAATCGTGACGCCTGCGTGCCGCCCTCGCAGGTACTGGTTCAATTGGTCTGTAAGGTGGCCAGGTGGTGAAGGAGGCCTAGTGGCGCAGTGGTTAGATGCTCAGCTGCTAACTGAAAGATGCTGCTCCGCGGGAAAAAGATGTGACTCTGCTTCCGTAAAGATTATAGCTTTCAGAATCGTATGGGAAGTTCTGCTCTGCCCTATAGGGTCAGTATGCATCAGAATTGACTCAACAGCAATTTTTTTTTTTTTCGGGGTGGTGTGGCCTGGGCATCCAGATTTTTCTAAATTCGCAAGATGATTTCAACATGCAGCCAAAGTCGAGACCCACTGACCCAGGGCAGGTGCTTCTGAAACTTTAGTGTGGGTAAGGTCCCCTGGGCCAGCCTTACCTTCAATCCTCAGGTGGTGATGGAAAGGGCTAAGGTTGAAGGTTGGCCTGTACCCAGAGGCACCCTCGGAAGAAAGGCCTGGCAATCTACATCCAACAGTCAGCCATTGAAAACTGTGGAGCAAAGTTGTATTCTGACACACACAGAGTCACCAGGCACTGGAGTCAACTGGTGTCGGGCCTGAGAATGTGCATTTCTGACAGTTTGCTGATGCTGTTAGTCCGGAGATCATGCTTTGAGAACCCATCTAACATGCTGAGGAGAGGGTGGAGGAGGACAGCGTGGGCTGGGGGTGAAAGAGGCGTTTTCCCAGGGGCTTGACAAGACAGTCACTAGGGCAGCTGGTGGCTAAGAAAGGACATGGGGTTTTGATTAGCTTGGCAGTGAATTTCTTTTAAAGTTCTTGGGAGATGCGAGAGGGAAAATACAATTCTTTTTTAATTACTTCCAGCTGTTGAACTGTGTGTCTTGACTGTACCATCTCTCCGAGGCTAAACCCTCCAAGTTCCAGTCTCTCCATTGTTGTTACTAATTATTTTGCCTGTTAGGAAGTGGGTGGGGGTAGAAGGGTGAGCCATGAAGCTTTTGCCCCAGAGGGTGGGCTGCCACCTAGAGAGCTGGCTCCTGTGGAAATGAGGAGGTTGAGGGGGTCTGGTGGAGCCAGACAAAATAATCTGCCCCACAGAGACAATGGTAATTGATTGTGCACTTGGCCAAGTACAAGTCCCTGTTGCTCACAGTTCAGTACTGTTTCATCTGTGTCCTGATTGTTTCTCTGGATTAATGGTACCTCCATCAAGGGCAAGAATCTGAGTTTCTGTTTTTTAATTTTGTTCTTTCTTTCATTAAACATTTCTTCAACACTTGCTATGTGCCAAGCCATGTCTACGGCTCTGGGGATACAAAGATGAATCAAACCCAGGGCTATGGCAGGGGCAGCTGGTTGACCACTAGTGACCCTTCCTTCTTTATCAGTAGACCTCATGAGTTTTAGCTAGGCACAAGGCTGTCTGGTTGGTTGACTTCAGTTTTAGACTTCCATTGACTCCAAGTGCTCATGTGACCAAGTTCTAGCCAGTAAGATGGGAGCAGAAATGTGTGCTCCTTCTAGGTCATGCCCTTGGAAGGAATGTGTATTTTTTCACTTTCCCCTGTCTTCTTCCTGTGTTCATTAGCTGGGATGCAGATATGATGGCAGGAGCTAAAGTAGCCACTTTGGACCCAGAGATTGAAGCTTTGTGTTGAGGTTAAAGAGCCACCCCACCACCCCTGAACCACCTAAGTCTGGACTGGTAAGTGACAGAGAAATAAGCTTCTATTTTGTTTAAGCCTCAAAACTTAAGTGCTCTTTGTTAACAGCCACTTAGATTATACCCAAAAATATGACCCTAGGGGCCCTGGTGCCATGATGGTTACCTGTGTGGCAACTAACTGGAAAGTTGATATTCAAATTTACCAGTTGGTACAGTGGAGAAAATGCCAGTCTATTTCCCCCCTGAAGATTGCAGTCTAAGAAACTCAGTGGGAGAGTTCTACTCTGCGCTTTTACCATCACTTGGAGTTAGAATCTGCTTGATGGTATGCAACAACAAAAAGAACAAACAGACCCTGATCCTCATCTCTAGTAAAGGAGACAGAAGAGGCAGTTAGGAACCAAGAGGGGTAGGTGTTGAAATAGGGATAGTCACATGGTTCTGTGGGAATACATATTAGAGTATGCTCTGCCTACCCAAGCATGCTCAGATGCAAGCTGATGAAAAACTTAGGGAGGAGAGTCCCTGAAAAGCTTTCCTGCAGATGAAAGGTGGAGGGGGTTGGATGCTTGAATCAATGAGGATACTTTGGCTATAAATAACAACAAAACCCAAGAAGGACTGTATTAAAGGAGTCATTATTTATTTCAACAAGCACTTGTGTGTCATCTAGTATGTCCCCAAAACCCCTGGTGGTGTAGTGGTTAGGTGCTACAGGCTACTAACCATAAAATTGGCAGTTCGAATCCACCAGGCACTCCTTGGAAACTCTATGGGACAGTTCTACTGTGTATGTCCCCACAAATGCCTGTCAGTTTGGCTAAGCCATGATTCCCAGTATTGTATGATTCTCCACTGTTTTGTCATCTGATATGATTTTCCTGTGTGGTAAATCCTCCCTCTAGGATGGTAATGAGGCAGGATTAGCAGTTATGTTAATGAGGTGGGACTTAATCTACAAAATTAGGTTGTGTTTTAAATCAATCTCTTGAGATACAAAAGAGAGAAACAAGCAGAGAGAGACATGGCCTCATACCACCAGGAAACAGCCAGGAGGACATCATGTCCTTTAGACTTGAGGTCCCTGGACTGAGAAACTCCTGACTAGGAAAGATTGATGACAAGGACCTTTCTTCAGAGCTGACAGAGAAGGACCTTCTCTGGGAGCTGGCAGTTTGAATTCAGACAGCATTCTAGCTTACTAGACTGTGAGAAAATAAACTTTTGTTTGTCAGAGGCATCCACTTGTGGTGTTTCTGTTAGAGCGCCATTAAATCTCTAAGATAGCTGATAATCAAGAGTTTGGGGGTTCAAACTCACTCTGCGGCACAGAGGAAGAAATAGGCCTCGTGATCTGCTTCCATGAAGAACATGGCCAAGGAAACCATATGGAGCAGGCCTACTCTGTTACCATGGGATTTTTCCAAAGTCACAAGCCAATGACAACTGCAACAACAAAATAACCCATAAAATAAAAATCTAAACAAACCCTGCTGTCATGGAAATGATGATCAAGTATAGGAATCTTTATCAGGAGACAAGACATCCAGAGAGAAATGGTCATAGGTTGGTGGGCACACAGGACCATGTCTTCAAGGACCCGTATTGTTTTCGTCTCTTCGCTGTCCCTGCTCAGTGTGTCAGCTTTGTCCTCAGCTGTTTGAAGTGCCCTTAGGATTTGTCTGATCAGGTAGCTGTGAGAAGCCACACAGACTCAGAAATCGCTGTCATAAAAGCAGTTTATTATGCTCACAGTTCCCTGGGGAGAACACAGCATGCCGTTAGTCGGGGCTACACAGGGTCATACAGAGAGAGGAGATAATGAGAAGCCGAAACGGTGGGAGAGGGCTTATGCATGGCAAACAGGATAGGGCTAGCTAGGTTTTGAGGGCTTCCAGGGACTGAGTAATTTGAATAATTGTACAGGTTGCAATGCATAGAGGTTGTTCCTAGTTTGGGGGGTACCTGGCCTGGGTGATTCCCGTGGGTACACAGTGGCCCAACTATTCCCAATAAGGGGAATAGTTGGAGGGTGGAGTTAATCAGCTTTCCAAGGAAGGGAACTGGCCAGCCAGGGCTTTCAAATTATGTCCAGACAGCATTTTTTTTTTTTTTTTATTTAACATGACTGAGTGAAAATGTACATTCCCGTATAAATTTACATTCCCGCCTGTATGCAGCTTCCACTGCTCTCCCTGCCCGGTGACAGCACACTATTCCTCTCTGCTGCATACATGTCTCATCCTCCCAACAGCCTCCTTTCCCCTCCTCTCCACCCACTTTCCTTCCTCCAGCCAGAGGTCAGCAGGATGATATCCTATAGATGTATAGAACCGTACAGTGCATCCAATATATGGTCACTCTGCATGGCCAAGTCCAATCCATTCCTGTCCAAAGAGTGGACCTTCGTTATGATTTATGGGTAAGGGCAGCATCAGGGCCGGGGGCCATGCTCTCAGGGGAACCCCGAAACCGCTGGACCATCAATTGAGGTCTTTTAGTGGAGATCTCAGGATGCACCCCTTTTTATTCTGTGTTGCCAGTGAGACTCCTCTCTGTGAGCTCCATCGTGGCTATCACTGGTGGTAGCCGGGCACCATCCGGTTCTTCTGGTCTCAAGTCGATGTAGGCACCCACTCTTGTGGGTCTCTCTTGTCCAGACAGCATTTTAAGGAGAAATTGTATTACATCAGCCTTGTAACCTGAGGAATAACTTCATTACTGAGCTGAAAGGGTGTCCAGGGTTCATACTCTCAGGGTTTCTCCAGTCTCTGTCAGGCCAGCAATTCCGGTTTTTCTTTTTTTGAGTTAGAGTTTTGTTCTACATTTTTCTCCAGCCCTGTCTGAGATCCTCTTTTGTGGTCCTTGTCACAGCAGTCAGTGGTAGCAGCCGGGCACCATCTAGTTGTTCTGGATTCAGTCTGGAGGAGGCCGTTGTAGATGTGGTCTGTTAGTCCCTTGGACTAATCTTTCCCGTGTTTCTTAAGTTCTTTTCATTCTTTCTTGCTCCTGAAGGGGTAAGACCGGTGGAGTATCCTAGATGATCATTTGTAGGCTTTTAAGACCCCAGACGATACTTACCAAAGTAAAAAACTTAATTTTGTTCACTCCTGTAGCCCCAGCACCTTGAGTAGTTGCTGTCTGGCACACAGTAGGATGTTTAAAAAATTATATTGATATTAAAATTTGAGTAAAGAATATCAACAATAATATGACTATGTAAATGTTTTTTCCCTGTAAAATGACTATGTTACTGAACCAACATAAAGGAAATGGAATTTTATCTATGCTTATAGCTTCTACCAACCAGCCTCAGTCCCAGGGCTCTGGTAGCACCCTCTGTCATTGTTTGTAAGTGGGTCGTGCCCTCTATATAATGAGTGAAGGGTCAGTACACCAAAAGGATGTAACTGTATTAAATATTTATGCACCCAGTAACAGGGCTCATAAATACATAAACTCTGTCAGCATTGAAACATGAAATAGACAGCTCTACAATAATGGTAGGAGAATTCAACACACTACTTTCATTAAGGGACAGACCACTAGGAAGAAGCTCGATAAACGTGTGGAAGATCTAAATCCCAAAATCAACCAACGTGACCTCCTGGACGTACACAGCACACTCCACCGAACAGCAGTGTAGTATACTTTCTTTTTCAGTGTACAGGGAACATTTCCCAGAATAGACAACAAGTTAGGCCATAAAGCAAACCTTTACAAAATCCCCAGTGTGGCTGCCCCTTTCTATCAGTGGTATACTGAAACTGGCTACTATTAGTTTAGGAAATCCATTGTGCTGTTGTTGATGTTGTTAGGTGCTGTTGAGTGAGTTCCAACCCACAGTGACGCTGTGGACAACAGAACAAAACACTGCCAGTCTTGTGCCACGTCCACAATCATTTTTATGCTTAAGCCTATTGTTGCAGTCACTGTGTCAGTCCGTCTCATCGAGGGTCTTCCTCATCTGTCTCTTCCTAATTCCGTGTTCAGTCACATCAAGTTAGTAATTTGAGTTAGCCATGTGGAAATGGTTTGGCAAGTGCTACAAATTCTGTATCAGGGTTCCTTTCTGGGAGCCAGTTGTTAAACGTTTACCAGCATGCCACTCCTCTTCTGCTCTTGGCTCCTCAGCTCTTCATCGCCTGGGCAACCAATTCCCTGCATAAAGTTCCCATTCCCTCAGTTTCAAACACTCAGAATGATTTCTGCTTTCACTCACTAAAGAGACACTAAACTTGCTAATAGAAGAGACATTTGTTTGCCTTTTCCTTTTGTAAAATCTAGGTCTTTCATCAAATAATTTGTATAGAAAAAAACTACCTTCTTCACAGCATTCTTCATAGAGCCTGTCAATGTCATGTTCTGGTTTCTTTTGTCTTTCTGAGCCTGCTGTCTGCATGACGTACCTTGTTGGGTTAGTTCTGCTATCTCTTGCGTACCACGTCTGCTGCTTGTTTTCACTTCCGTTTTCATTTTTTCTGGCATGCATCTTGAATTCCTCTTTGTCAGGAGGGTTACACTTACTTGACATGGAGGTATAGTTCTGCTTAGAATTTTTGCTCTGTGCCCTGTGAGGTTTCCTTGCCCTGATATTCCCAGACACTGATTTGGCCTTCAGGTATGTTTGTCCTGTTTTCTAGCATATTCATTGATGCAAATTTTTTTTAGACCACACTTAGTGCCGTGTTTTCTTTTGCAATTTATTGTGCTTTAAGTGAAAGTTACAATTCAAGCCAGTCTCTCGTACAAAAACTTAACATACACATTATTGTGTGACCCTAATTGCTCGTCCTACACTGTGACAGCGTATTGCTCCTCTCTGCCCTGTATTTCTGAAGCCCGTTCAGCCAGTTCCTGTCCCCTTCTGCCTTTTTATTTCTCCCCTGAACAGGAGCTACCCGTTTAGTCTCATTTATCTACTAGACCCAAGAAGAAGCATTCACTTCACGAGGATCGTTTTATGTTTTATAGTCCAGTTTAATCTTGGTCTAAAGAGCTGGCTTTGGAAATGATTTTAGTTCTGGGCTAACAGAGAGTCCAGAGGCCATATCCTCCGAGGTCCCTCCAGTCTGTCAGATCATCAAGTCTGGTCTTTTTACTAAAATTTGAGTTCTGTATTCTGCTCTTCTCCGACTCCATCAGGATCTCTCTGTTGTGTTACCTGTCAGGGAACCATCTAGTTCTAGTCTCAGGTTGATGGAGTCTCTCATTTATGTGGTCCTTTTGGCTTCTGACTCTTGGGCTTATGTTTTCCTTGTCTTTGGTGTTCTTCACTCTCCTTTGTTCTAGGGGGTTGGAACTAATTGATGCTTCTTAGATGGCCACTTGCTAGCTTTGAAGGCCCCAGACAGCACTCAAGTGGGATGTAGAACATTTCCTTAATAAACTTTGTCATGACAATTGGCCTAAATGTCCTCTGAAACCGTGACTCCCAGACCCCTGCCCTACTAATCTGTCTCTCCAAGTGTTTGGTTGTATTCAGGACATTTTCTGGCTTTTGATTTAGTCCAGTTGTGCTGACTTCTCCTGTACTGTATGATGTCTTTCCTGTCACCTAAAATAATTCCAGTCTACTATCTAGTTAGTGAATATCCCTCTCCCTCCCTCTGCCCCCTTGTAACCATCAAAGAATGTTTTCTTCTGTGTTTAAAACTTTTCTTGAGTTCTTAGAATAGTGGGCTCAGCATAATGCTTTCCAGTTTCCTCCGTGTTGTGAGATGTTTCACAGATTCATCGTTCTTTATTGTTTTGTAGTATTCCATTGTGTGAATATACTATAATTGGTTTATCCATTTGTCCATTGATTGGCACCTAGGTTGTTTCTATCTCTTTGCAATTCTGAACAGTGCTGCAGTGAACATAGGTGTGCATATATCTACTTGGGTGATAGCTCTAATTTCTCTAGGATATATTCCAAGAAGTAGGATTGCTGGATTATGTGGTAGTTCTATTTCTATTTTTTTAGGAAGTGCCAAATCAGTTTCCAAAGTGGTTATACCATTTCAAATTCCTATCAGCAGTTTATAAGTGTTTCCGTCTCTTTACAACCTCTCCAACATTTATTATTTTGTGTCTTTTGGGTTATTCCTAACCCTGTTGGAATGAGATGATATTTTCTTGTTTTCTGATCAGTTGTTTGTAAAAAAAAAAATCATTTGGTCAGGTGAAAAAGGACAAATACTGTATGAGACCACTGTTACAAGGACTTAAGAAACCACTTATATGCATAGAAGAAAATAATATTTGATGGCTGCTAGGGTGGGGACATAGATTAGATAGCAGATAGAAATTTGGTTAGGTGAAAGAAATGACAGCATACAGTAGAAGGGAGATCAGTACAACAGGACTACACCATAATCTACAATGTTTTCTAAATACAGTCAACATTCCAAAAGACAGAGTAGCAGAGACAGGGATCTAGGGACTATGGTTTCAGGGGACATTGAGGCCCATTGACATAGCTAGTATTTTTTTCCAAAGAAATTATTCTACATCCCATATGGGTGAGTGATGCATGGAGTCTTAAAAGCCAGCAGACTGCCATCTAGGGAACATCATTTGGTCCCAACCCACCTGGAACAGATGAAAATGTGAACATCAATATGAGGAAAATATGAGCCCGGGAGACAGAAGTGTCTGTATGATTCAGAGGCTACATCAGCATGAGACCTGGCCACCACCAAAGACTGTCATGACAGGGAATACAATGTAGAGACCCTGATGAGGCATGAGAAAAAGAAGAATGCAGATCTAGAACTCTATTAAAACATCAGACTTGATGATCTGACATCCTGGAGGTTCCCCTGAGAAACTGACCACTAGACTTGCTGCTAGATCAGAGCTGAAACCAGTATTGAAGCCAACTCTTCTGACAAGGATTGGACTGGACTATGGGATGCAGAGTGATGCAGATGGTGTGTGTACTTCTTAGCTTACTATATATATGAGGCTGTCCAACTGGTTCCTGTTTAGAGAGGAGAGAGGAGGGTAGCGAGGAGGGGACAAGACTTGGTTGAATGGATATCAGAAGTACAGGGTGGAGAGGAAGAATGTGTTGTCACAGGGTGAAGAGAGCAAATAGAGTTGCATAGAGGTGTGTGTTTTTTGAGGGTTTCATGTGGCAAATTGACTTGGATTGTAGACTTGTACTTAGTAACAATAAAAATTCAAAAAATCATTTGTTTTATTTCTTGATGGCTCTTGTTGGGAATACATGCACTAATTCAGTAATTTCTACATGTACAACTCAGTGACATTTATAACATTCTGCAGGTTATGCCGTCATTCTCACTCTCCTTTTCCAAATTTTTCCTCCCCCGTTAACATAACCTCACTGCTCCCTAAGTTCCTATCTAATGTTTGGAGCTGTTGTTGTCAGTTTGACCCCATGCAGATAGTTCTTTAAAAGAGCAGGATGCTCAAGGCAGACATTCTTTAATAATTAAGCTAAACATTGTTTGGTTTAAAGAAGACTTAGGAGATAATTTTGGTTTAAGGTTTGAAAATTCTCTCCAAGCCATGGTACTTGAGACTCATCTAACCTCAGTGTCTCCAAAACTTTTGAAATTGTGTTTTACGTTTTCCCCCTTTTGATCAAGATTCTTGTATAGAATCTTTGAGATTGCTGCTTTTTCATTACAGCATGCTCTTATTCTGACATACCTTCTTGAAGTAAGTTTGCAGATGACTTTGTTTTGTATCCATAAACAAAATATGGAGCCTTGGTGGCACAGAGGTTAAAAGCTACAGCTGCAAAGAAAAGGTTAGCAGTTTGAATTTACCAGCCACTCATTGGAAGCTCTATGTGGCAGTTCTACTCTGCTGTCACAGGGTTGCTATGAGTCACAATTGGCTCAATGGTTTGGCTTGGTTTTGTAGACAAAATATGTTCAAAACAATTTTTGTTTTTTTTTTTTTTGGACGTGCAACACTGCGACAATCACCAAAATAATAGTGCTCATTCAGACATGTGGTGTTAGTAAGACTGTAGAAAAACAGACACTCTCATACATTGCTAATGCAAAATGATACAACTTCTTGGGATAATTTACCAATGTGCATTTTTCCTTTGACCTAGTAACTCCATTTTGAGATATTTATGTTGTTGTATATCACATGCACACATGCAGAAGAATGCACCTGCAAGGTTTTCATTGACAACTTATTGATAATTGCAAGAGTGGAAACAATCCAGGTTTCTATCTGCAGGGAATGGCATAACCACTCGTGGAACACTATGTAGCAGTAAAGAGAGAATGAAGAGGCTTTCTTTTTATTGACATGGAAAGCTCTCTAGGAGAACTTTAAAGAACCAAAAATCAAGGTGTAGAAAAAATTTATACAGGATGCTACCAATGCTGTCAAGTAATTTCAAACTCATAGAGACCCTATAGGACACAGTAGAAGTGGCTTATAGGGTTTCCTGGGCTGTAATCTGTGTGAGAAAGAGAGCATACCACCAGGTCTTTTCCCTTGCAGAACCACTGGGTGGATTAGAAGTGCCAGTCTTTAGGTTAGCAGCTATTTTAGTCCTCTAGTGCTGCTGTAACAGAAATACCACAAAGTGGATGGCTTTAACAAAAGAAAGTTTATTCTTACACAGTCCAGTAGGCTACAAATCTGAGCTCAGGGTGTCTGCTCCATGGGAAGGTTTTCCCTCTGTTGGTCCTGGAGGAAAGTTGCTGTGTTGCCTCAGTTTTTGGTCAGGGAGCATCTTGGTGCAGGAACCTCAGGTCTGAAGGATGTGCTGTACTCCTCTTGGTGCTGCTTTCTTGATGGTGTGAGGTTCCCAACTCTTTGCTTGCTTCCTTTTCTTTTACCTTTTGTTGGATAAAAGGTGGTATAAGCCACACTCTAGGGAAAATTCCTTTATAATGGAGCAGGAAGGGGAACTTAGGAAGGAATTTATAGTCTCACCATAATATTCTCTAACATAAAACATAAGAAAATCAAAATGAAGGACAATCACAAAATATTGGGAATCATGAGCCAATCAGATGGCTACACGCATTTTGGGGGGGACACAGTTCAATCCATGACAGTAGCCAAATGCTTAACCATTGCTCCACCAGGCCTCCTTTCCTCTTTGTTGTTGTTGTTAGGGAATACCAAGTTGGTTCCAACTCATAACCGCCCTGTGTACAACAGAACAAACCACTGCCTGGTCTTGTGCTATCCTCACAGCTGTTTTTGTGCCTGAGCCCATCGTTGCTGTCACCGTGTCAATCATCTTATCAAGGGTCTTCTTCTTTTTTACTGACTGCCTTACCGAGCATCATGTCCTTCTCCAGGAACTGATTCCTTCTGATGACACTATCCAAAATATGTAAGACTAAGTCTCCCAACCCTTGCTTTTAAGGAGCATTTTTGTCGTACTTCTTGCAAAACAGATTTGTCGGTTCTTTTGGCAGTCTGTGATATATTTGCCAATATTTTGAAAAATATTTTTCAACAGCACCACAATTCAAAGGCCTCAGTTCTTTTTTGGCCTTCCTTATTCATTGTCTAGCTTTTGATGCATATGAGATAATTGAAAACACCATGACTTGGGACAGGAGCACCTTACATCTTTGCTTTTCAGTGCTTTAAGGAGGTCTTTTGCAGCAGATTTTCCTAATGCAAAAAGTCACTTGATTTCTTGACTGCTGCTTCCATGGGTGTTGATTGTGGATCAAAACCCAAGTAAAATGAAATCTTTGATGGCTTCCCGCTTTTCTCTGTTTATCATGATATTGCTTATGGGTCCATTTGTGAGGATTTTTGTTCTCTTTATAAGGAGGTGTAATCCATGCTGAAGGCTGTGGTCTTTGATCTTCCTTCAGTAAGTAATTCAGATCGTCTTCACTTTCAGCAAGCTAGATTGTGTCATTTGCATAATGCAGGTTGTTAATGAGTCTTCCTCCAATCACGATACCCTGTTCTCCTTCATATAGTCCAGTTTCTTGGATTATTTGCTCAGTATACAGGTCGAATTAGGACAGTGAAAAGATACACCCTTGCACATCTTACCTGATTTTAAACTTTGCAGTGTCCCTTGTTCTGTTCTAATGACCGCCGTTTGATCTCTATGCAGGTTCCTCCTGAGCATAATTAAAGTGTTCCAGAGTTTCTGTTCTTTACAATGTCATTCATAATTTATTGTGAATCATACAGTTAAATGCATAGTCAATAGAGCACAGGTAAACATCTTTCTGGTATTTTCTGCTTTCAGTCAGAATTCACCTAACATCAGCCTGATAACCATGGTTCGACATCCTCTCGTGCATCCAGCTTAAATTTCTGGCAGTTCCCAGTTGATGTATTCCTGCAGGTGTTTCTGGGTGATCTTTAGCAAAATTTTACTTGCATGTGATATTAACGACATTGTTTGTTAATTACTGCATTTGGTTAGGTCACCTTTCTTTGGTATAGGCGTAAATATGAAACTCTTCCAGTTGGTTGGCCAGGTAGCTGTCTTCCAAATTTCTAGGCGTAGACTACTGAGCACTTCCAGTGCTACGTCCATTTCTTGAAAGATGTCAGTTGGTATTCTGTCAGTTCTGTTTCACCAATACCTTCAGTGCACCTGCAACCTCTTCCTTCACTAACATCTTTTATGTAAGGGGGCTTATAAGCAAGTTTATATTTGCTTATAGGAATACAAGAAGTATATTGAACTTAAAGTGCTTTTCAGTTTCGAGCAGGGCAAGGGAGAAGGGGGAACAAGGCTGAGTAGAATCAGTTTTCTGAAAGTATTTCTTTTTGTTTTGTTTTGCCCTTTGAGCCTTGTGAATGAATTTTCCATAAAAATTAAATGGAAGTTTTAAAAAAGCCAAAATATATTTAATGCTTACTATGTACAAGGATCTGTGTTTTTCATGTTTCATGCAATTTAAACCACATCCCAAGAGGTTGGAGTAAAAACTCCAATTTACAGAGGAGACTGTCTTAGGTTGGATTCTCTAGAAAGGAAAAACCAATGAAGTATACGTATGTAGATAGATTTATTTCAAGAAAATGGCTGATGCAGATGTAGAGGCTGGGAAGTCCCAGGTCTGTGCATGGGTCAGGCTTTCAGGCTGGAGGCTTCTCCTAAAGAACCCCAAAATAGCAGACCATAGGGCAAACTGCTAACTCATGGGCTGTGGCAGCTGACAAATCCAAGATTGGCAGGTCAGATGGCAGACTGGTAGCTCAAATCTGAAGAATGGGAGTTCAGACAAAGACCAGGCAGTTGCAGGATCCAGAGCAGAGCAAGAGACACCAAGCTTTACCAGAGAGTCAATATACATTGAATATAGGCCACACCTCCAAGGAAACTCCCTTTCAACTGATTGGCTACTCATAGTGAATCCTCCCAACTGACACCTTTCCCTTCTTTTCTTTATCTTGCTAACCACAAACTTGTTTCGAGCAATCTTTTCAAGAAGTTACAGCAGGTAATGTCTCTGTCCATTAAACTAGCCCAAGCTAGACTTTGGAGCATGCTCAGATTGAAGAGAGTACATCCTTCACCCAAATTTGGACCCAATTATCGCTGGAAACAAAGATATTTCCCCACCCACGGGTTCACCTGAGACCATTTGAGAAGCAAAAATGCCCTAGTAGGTAGACATCTGGGAAGATGATGCAGAATCTGGACCTTCAAATGTGGACAGAAGAGGGCTAAGAGCAGAGAGTCCTGGTTACCAAACTCAGTGCCCAGATGCCACTGGGGGAAAAAGTCTCCCCTTCCCCTCAGGTAGGGAATACATGGTGTTATGGTCACTAGATCCATCCTTGCTCCTTCTCTGTACAGACAATAAACTTACCACTTTCTGTTTCCCTAGCAATTAGTATATTTTATTTTAGTCAGCTAATAAGATAGAACAAGAACCTGAACTGTGTTCACTTACAATAGCAAATCTTGTCACGGAGGTGATTCATATTGTATCAGATCTCATCGTGGCAGTCATTGCATCATTGCATAGCTGCCAAATTACATCATTCCATAACTTGAACCACTGAGACTCATGGCCCTGCTCAGGTGACACACAGCCGTAACCATCACCCAGACTGATGCTTAGAGAAGTTGAGGTGCACTGGTAGGTGCTGACCGTGCTTTAAACATGAGTACATTTCCGGGTGGTGCCAGTGGTTTGCACTCAACCACTGACCTAAAGGTTGACCACTCGAACCCACCCAGTGGCACTGCAGAAGAAAGGCTTGGCTAACTGCTTCCATGAAGATTACAATGAAGAAAACCCTATGGAGCAGTTGCACTCTGTAACATATGGGATTGCTGTGAGTCAGAAGCAACTGGACGGTAATGGATTTATGTCTGAATCCAGATCTTTGCTTTTAACAACTAGGTTGAACTGCGGCAACTGATGCTAAACAATATCTGAATTTTAAACCTAATGGCTGGCAGTTCAAACCTACCCAGTGAATCCTTGGGAGAAAGACCTGGGTGTCAGCTCCCATAAAGATTATATAGCTGAGAACACTCTATGGGGCAATTCTACTGTGTCACGTGGAATTGACTCTCCAGTACCCAACAGTAACAACAGATTACATGTTTTATTTCTATTTTCGTGTCCCCCCCTGTCGCTACATGAATGAATATGTAATTGCTATGTAATTGTCATTGTAGGGTAGGTTCAATTGTATAGATACAATATCTCTAACGAAAGTTAAGACAGTAGGGGAGAGGGCTGGAATCTGCCTTAGAAGAAAAACCCTGTCACTGGAGCCCGAGAAAAACTGCAGTGATAATGGCTTAATAAGATGCCTCCAAGGTAGACATTAAAAAAACAATGTGACTGAATTAACTGCTTCCTCTCAGAAACTGTAATGGGTTTGAGAGTATTAATGTACATTCAGTTTTCTTAAAATCCTAGGCTCTGCTCTGTGGTATGTGTGTAGAGGGACAAGGTAAGGGTGTTACCTAGCGAACACTAGAAAACCTAGAATTCTTCCTTTCAGATAAGGTATCAGCAGCCTGGAAGAAACCATAGGCATCACGTGTTGAGAGCACCTCTTGGCTCTGCCTGCCTAGCATCAGTTTTCTTCCTCCTTTCAGAAACAGTAGCACCTCAATTTTCCATTGAGATACTCCACTTTTCACTCTCAATCCATTCCATCTGGAGCTGATCCCACTGCCTGTAGGAGTAGCCATGTGACCAGGTCTGGCCAATTAGAACATGTTATACTTCTGGACGATGAACAAAGAAGACAGAAGAAGAAATGATGCCTTTGAATTGTGGTGTTGGAGAAGAATGTTGAATGTGTCATGGACCAACAAAAGAACAAACAAATCTGTTTGGTAAGAACTACAACCTGAGTGCTCCTTGAAAGCAAAGATGGCAAGACTGCACCTTACATACTTTGGATATGTTGGCAGGAAGGATCAGTCCCTGGAAAAGGACATCATGCTTTACAGTAGAGGGTCAGTGAAGAAGAGGAAGACCCCCCATAAGATAGATGACCCAGTAGCTGCTGTGGTGGGCTTAAGCATAAGAACAATTGTGGACATGGTGCAAGACCAGGCAGTATTTCATTTTGTTGTGCATAGGGTCACTGTGAGTTGGAATTGACTTGATGGCACCTAACAACACAACAACCTACTTCTGTCCAAAATGATTGGCTGAGAAGGTAGGCCTATGACCAAAATCAAGCCAGTCAAATCCAGACAGTCCTAGCTTTTTGCTGGAACCATTAATTTTGAGAGTCTCTCTTTGGTGGGGTTGACAAACTGAGTATAAAGCTAGGGCTCCAAGTGGGCCCCAAGAAGAGTCTGCCTGCGAATGAAGCCAAAACAGAGGAAATTAGGACCAACAGATGGAGAAGACAGATTACTTCCACTTAAACATGAACTGGACACAGGATAATAAAGTGGGACAAAATTTGCAGCAACTGTAGAGACTTAGTTTCCAAATCATTTGTTCATTTAACTGTTGTTCACTGAGGTGAACTTCTAGGTGTTCTTCTGGGCACTGAAGATACAACAGTGGTGAACCAGGAAGAGTCTCCACCCTCATAGATCCTCATAGACCTTATCCATCCTAGCTGAAGAGACAACCAATAAATAAACAAAGCTATAAAATAATGTTAATTAGTGGTGTGCAGAGAAATCATAAAAGACTTTGAAATTGGTAATAAAAACATTACTGAGTGTCTTTTGGAATACTGGATATTTTAGGGCGAAGTTACAGAAATCCTGCTACCACAGTGGTTAAAGCGCTACAGCTGCTAGCCAAAAGGTCTGTGGTTCAAATCCACCAGGAGCTCCTTGAAAACTCTGCAGTTCGACTCTATCCTATAGAGTCACTATGAGTTGGAGAGGACTGTATGACAGTGAGCTTTTAGTTTTAGTTATGTGATCACTATAAATTGTAGTCAATAGCAATGGGTTTTAGTTTTTTGTGGGGTTTTTTTTGTTTTTGTTTTTAGGACTTGATTGAGCTGTTTTGCAACTCTGTAATTTGTGAAACCCTGATAGTAATGCAAATGTTTCCTACCCCATGGAGATGTAAATACACTTTTTTTCAAGTGGAAATACAATTGATTTCTATCCTGTGGGAGAGATGATTCCAAACATGATATTGCACGTCATATGTGTGGATAGTGACCCATTTCACGTCTGTTGGCCAGCCAAGTGCCGTCGAGTTGGATCTGACTCATGGCAACACTATTAGCAGACTCATTTCAGCATTCCTAACTACATTTTCTATGAGTTTGTCTTTGTATTGTCCTTTGAATCATTATTAACAGCTTCCTGATTCCCTTATTAATTCATGAGTTAAATATTTGATACGTATTCACTTTACATTTGAATGAAAGTCATAGTTTTTCTTTTTTAAAAATTATATTTTAACAACGGTGGATGCTACAAAGAAAAATAAAACAGATAAGGGGTTGTAAGGGAGCCCCAAAAGCCTACATGCTTGGCATGAGGAGAAGCTTCTGCCAGAGACGTAGGCCAGGCTCCAGTGTTAATGTTTACTGGTCATTCTGAGCTGACCCTCAAAAGCCAGCAAGCCAGAATATCTCAGCAAGCCAGGGCTTCCCCTCAGCTGGCTTCCTCTCACACCAAGCTCCCAGGAAGAATACCTACTCAGGCTTGCCCTTTCCAAATACCTAAAGATTAACAAACCTATTAACAAAACAATGCTTCAGGCATCTTGTAATTGCCTGGTGTCTGTTAAATCATGATTCTGTAAATGTCAACCAATCAGAATTCTTTTCTTGCAAATTCCTGGCTTTTCTATACTTAAAAATCTGAAAAACCCCTTTCACTGGAGGCCTTTTGTGAATCCCCCAAAGTACAGTCTGGTTAGAATCCCTCGTGTTGGAGGGAAAAAAAAATCACTAAGTTGAGTGAAGCAAAAAGGAGCTTTATTCAGCATGTATTCAAAAACAGAAAAGTGGGAAACAGGCAAGCTTGCTACCAGAGCTAGTAATGTTTTCCAGGATCCAAGGCAGTATCACAAAACAGACAGGAATGAGAAAACAGATAAGTCATGTCTACAGGAGTCCAAGGAATGTTCCAGAATAGGCAAGAATGGGAAAACAGACAAGAGTCTTGTCTGCCAAGTCATCAGTATATACTAACATTATAACTGGCCCAAACCATTGAAAGCTTCATGAGGGAACTATGTCCTGGAATTCAAGGAGGTCACTGAGGGAACTCTGTCCTTGGAATTCAGGGACATCATCTTATTCGATGATCAGACCCTGCCTTTAGCTGATAACAGCCTGGTGTGCGTGCCCCAAAGGCACCTAACTATAAAACCATAAATAACTTTTGCACCAGTCACACCCTACCTCTTTACCAGAGCTTTCTGTTATAAAACCATAATTAACTTTTGCATCAAGTCATCACTCACTTCTTCATCAGAACTTTAAAACTGTAAAACCAGTTCCCACTAGCTATTGGGCGGGCTGAACCATGTCTTGGTTCAGACCCACTTTCTTTCTCCTTGAATAACCTTCACTGGGCTCTTAGACTGGTGAGTCTGTGCCCCTGTTTCTTGCCATTCTATTCCCAACATTGGTGCTGAAACCCGGGACAGAGGTGAACAAGCCCACCAGCTCCAGAGTCCTCCCTTTCATTGGACCCTTGCCACAGCACTCCAAACAAACAGCACACTGAAAGACCTCTAAATCAGTAAGTTAGAGGATGAGCTTTCCCTCGCCGGGAAGCCATGCCATCTCTCTCTGTCTCTCTCGTCTCTGCAAAGCCCAGTGCTGGGTTGAAGCTTCCCTTGGGGTGCTGGAACACTGGTTCCTTGCCCCCAACCTTCACTCTTTGGGGATGCCTGGACAGCAAGCGGGGTCTACCAGAACCCAGTCCTCAGTGAGAAACAGGGATGCCTGCCTCTCCCTGGTAGGACTCGTCTCCCCCTCTATCTCTTCTTCCTACTCACCCGCTACACAATGAGGACTAGTCAATCTAAGTGCCTTAAGGACACCCCATTCAGGTGCTTCCTAAAAAATCTAGGCACCCTAGAACTCCAGGGCAAAATACAGCCCAAACAATTGATTTTCTTTTGCAAACATTCTCCGTGATTTAAACAAATTCATCACCCACAACGGCAAGTGGTCTGAGGTCCCTTATATCCAAGCCGTCTTTTTGCTTTATAATTGTCCCTCTCTCTGCCAAACCTGTGCCATTTTCCAAATCCTCCGCAATGAAAAACCTCAGCCTTCTAAGCCACCACTTTCTAAACCCATTTTCAGTCCTTCTGCCCTTGCCTCTTCCCCTCCTTATACTTTCCCTCCCCCTTCGGCCCCACAAGACTCTCCCTCCTCTTCTGGAATTCTGCTTTCTCCTTCTAGACCACCTCCCCAGGGTGACAACAGTGCCCTCCCTGGACCCTAAGTGGAACTACCAGTCTAACTCACCTGACCTCCCTGCTCTGGCCCATCTTATCACTTGCCTCCTAAAGGGGATGCAAAAGGCAGCACAGAAAGCAGTGAACTATGACAAAATGAAAGACATAACCCAAAAGGCAGATGTAAATCCTGCAGCCTTCCTAAATACACTCATGGAAACTTGAATCCAACATACTAATCTAGACCCCACTTCTGAGGTGGTACAAGTCTGTTTTAATACCTTCTTGAACACCCAGTCTGCCTCAGACATCCACAAAAAGCTCCAAAAACTTGAGGACGGTCCACAGACTCCCCAAAGGAATCTTTTAAAACTGGCCTTCAGGGTCTTTAATAACCAAGAAGAAGAGGCTGCTTGGAAAGAAAAGGCAAAATACCAAACACTGGCCTCAGCCCTTCAGGACAAAGTGGGGACCACCTAGTAACCTAGAGGAAACCCCAACATAGCTCCTTGCAGCCTCCGGACCCTTGCAGCAAATGTAGGAAAGAAGGCCACTGGGCGTGCTCCTGCCCAAACCCTCAAGCTCCACCCAAGCCATGCCCAGCTTGTGGTATCCAAGGCCCCTGGAAGGAGAAGTGTCCTCAGATTGCTGAGTCTGGGGCCACCCCTTCAAAAACGGTGGCTGAGCCAGGGTTCACCTTGTCAGATCTCCTCAGGCTGGGCACCAAGGACTGAGGGGGCTGGGGCTCTAAGGCCCGTGCCGTCAACATCACAATGATGAGTTTGTCTTTAGGTTGCTGGTAAGCAAATCTCTTTTCTACTAGATATGGAGGCTACTTATTCATGCTGCCTGAATTTTTGGGAAAGCTTCTCCCTTCCTCCATTTCTGTTGTTGGTATGGATGGAATCCTATCGAACTCTTTTAAACTACCCCTCTTTTAACCTGCCAGTTAGATCACTTAACTTTTTCCCACATCTTTCTAGTAATCCCCAAATGCCCCATCCCCTTATTAGGTAGAGACCTTCTTAGCAAGCTGCGGACAACCTTCAAGGTATATCCATCCAACCTGGATGAACATATTCAACTCCTGACATTTCTATCGCCCTCCAACCTTAGAGGGACTCCTAACCCACAAGACGAGCCCCATACCTTACCTCTCACGCCCTCTCTGGGAACATTCTGTGACCTAATCTTAACTTTACTCCATCCCAACCCAGAGGAAACTCCCAAAACTTCACTTTTTCTTGTCTGGGACTGGTATTTACAAGGGGAATTCATTGATTATTCATGACAAGAAATCTCCCAGTGGTTACAAACAGGTCCTCCTACTTCCTTATAATAACCTGCCTCTTCATAGCCAGCTCCTTCTCTGCCAAGGCCTCCACACACATCCCTTATTACGTAACACCCTTAACCTAACTTATTCTCTCCTGAACCACACTGCTAAGTATTAGAGGTGCTGGCCCTGTTTGTCCCATTCCCCAAGGGCTTACACTTCACTTTCAGCCCCTAGGGAGACATGGACCCAGACCACTATCCACCTGAGATATATATATATATGTATGTACATACATATATATATATAGATAGATAGATAGATAGATAAAGTCTGCCTTTCTCAACAGAGCAGACACTCTAATAAGAAGTTACCCAACTGCCTTGGCCAGTCAAGCCACATTAATATTCCAAACCTTCATCAGACACATAATCCCTCCCCCACATCTCCACCTGAATCTCAGGACCGATAGCCCCAGGCTTAACTGTCTTAAGATAAGCTCCCTTTGGCGTTGAATAGATATAGGCCTGAACCTACGACACCTATGTCCTGGACACTGCAGTCATACAATCAAAATGTCCCTGCCTCATAGGACCCAAAGTCAAAGGGTGGACTGAGGTTGTTGGGGGCAAAAGAGGGTATTAATTCAGGGAAAGAGGTTTGGGCTGGGGCAATACGTATTCCACAGGATGCACCTTGGAACTGGGATGACCCTGAGAATTGTACTGGTTGGAAAACATGCCATTGGTTATAGGGGAAAAGGAATACTCCACTCTTTGACTTTGGGTCCTGTGAGACAGGGATATTTTGATAGTACTGCTTAAGAGTAGTATTTTTAGTACTGTTTGATAGTAGTATTTGATAGTATTGTTTAGGAGCCATAACACAACTGATCCCGAGGTCAGTCTACAACCTTACCCACCAACAAGTGAATTAGATTGTGCTCCTCTGAGAGACTCTACAAGATCCATACCAAAACCTCCTTAAAATCAGTGAATGAACCTCCCTCTTTGCTGATTATCAAGACACAGTACAGAGTGGCACAAACTCACAGGCCCCCCCGACACTGCATATACCCTGTGACAAATCAATCACCCTTATCAGCAGGAAGTAGCTATAAAGAATAACAGTGCCCCTTTGTCCTTTTACCAAACATAGGAATTGAACTCTGTCCCTGAAATTCAGGGAGGTCATTGAGGGAACTCTGTCCTTAGAATTCAGGGAGGTCATCTTTTCCAAAGAGTGTAACAGCATTAGGTAAGGAGGGTAATAGCATCAGTTAAGGAGGGTAACACCATTAGGTAAGCAGAGTAACACCATCAGGTAAGGACAGTAAACATAGAGTGAGCAGCCCTCACTTGTCTGTCAGTGGAGGCTTGCTTGTTGCTGTGATGCAGGAAGCTGTGCCACTGGTATTTAGTTACCAGCAGGGTCAACCATGGTAGACAAGTTTCAGCTGAGCTTCCAGACTAAGACCGACTAGGAATAAGGACCCAGAAGTCTACTTCTGAAAGGAATTAGCCAGGGAAAACCTTATGAATAGCAGCCGAACATTGTCAGATATGGTGCTGGAAAGTGAGCCTCCCAGGTTGGAAGGCACTGGGAAGATGACTGGGGAAGAACTGCCTCCTCAAAGTAGAGTCAACCTTAATGATGTGGATGGAGTAAGGCCTCCAGGATCTTTGTTCGCTGATGTGGTATGACTAAAAATGAGAAGAAACAGCTGCAAATATCCACTAATAATTGGGACATGGAATGTATGAAGTATGAGTCCAGAAAAACTAGAAATGGTAAAAAATGAAATGAAATGCATAAACATTGACATCCTATGGACCAGTTTTGGCCCTTTTGAATCCAACAATCACGTAATCTACCATGCTGGGAACAAAAACTTGAAGAGGAATGGTGTTGCGTTCATCATCAAAAAGAACATTTCAAGATAGGTCCTGAAGTACAATACTGTCAGTGGTAGGACAATATCCATATGCCTACAAGGAAGGCCAGTGTTTTAGTCAGTTGATGCTGAGGCCCGTCACCCATAAAGGCCTCTGTGAACAAAGCTACACGCCTATGTGATGGTGGGCGGAGGCATTTCACCCTTGACATATTTTTGGCCATACTCTCCCTGATGATATTTTGCATCCTAATTAAATCATCTTCAAAAATACCCTCTCATCTCCCGGCACAAAGATTAAGGAAGATGCCTTCTGAGAATGCTCAGCCTGGGAACGCCCAGCCCGGGAACGCCCAGCCCGGGAACACCAAGGCTGGCCTAGCCCCACTGGCTTCCCCCAACTGCACATCCCCCTCCACATGTGAAACACAAGATTGCAGGAAGGCCCTGGAAAACTCCCCAGGGACAACCCCACACACAGCCTTTCTACTCCCTGCACCTCTTGACCTTGAAGCATAGATAGAGCTGATTAAGCTCAAGGCATAACTTTTGTTTTCACTGTTGATTATAATCACAATATACTTGTCTCGAGCCATTACCTAGAAGGCCCTAATGATTAACATGCAAAGAGACCACTTGTCTCAGGCCATTATCCAGTAGGCCCCAATAATCAACATGAAAAAAGGCCACAAGGTATCGGTTCTTTGTTAGCCCACAGCTTGTGTGGTCAAGGGGGCAGGGTGAAATCGCATCACTGATTATATAAAACATAAAGAAAGACAGGCCCTAACAGGCTGCCAATCTCCAGATTCCTGGTTGTCTGCATCTCATTGTTTCTTCTTCACTGACGCCACCCATCCCTTCATGATCCCAGACCCTGCCGAGGCTGGCCCCTGGCAAGCTAGGGCTGCGGCTTGACTATGGCTGCGGCTTGGCTAGCTAGGGCTGCTCTAACAGAAATACCACAGAGTAGATGGCTTTAACAAAGGAAGGTTTATTCTTACACACTCCAGTAGGCTACAAGTCCATATTCAGGGTGTCTGCTCCAGGGGAAGGCTTTCCCCATTGTTGGCTCTGAAGGAAAGTCTGGTATTGGATCAGTCCTTGTCCAAGGAACATCTTGGCGCAGGAACCTCAGGTCTGAAGGATGTGCTCTTCTCCCGGTGCTGCTTTCTTGATGGTAAAATGTTCCCAAATCTCTGCTTGCTTCTCTTTCCTTTTATCTCTTGCAGACTGAAAGGATTAACGGTGAGGCAAGCCATACTCCAGGGAAACTCCCTTTACAGTAGAGCAGGGAGGTGATCTTATAAAGGGATTTACAGTCCCATCCTAATCCTTTAACATACAGCATAGGAAAACCACAAAATGAAGGACAGTCACAAGACACTGGGAATCATGGCCCAGCCACATGGCTACACATATTTTTTGGGGGGACACAATTCTATCCATGACAGCCAATTAATATGCAAAAGTATTTCAACAAACAATTAACCTGCAATCAAGATGCATTGATAATTACTGGTGACTGGAATGCAAAAGTTGGAAACAAAGAAGAAGAACTGGTAGATGGAAAATAAGGCCTTGATAGTAGAAATAATGCTGGAGGTCACATGATAGTATTTTGTAAGACTAACAACTTTTTCATTGCAAATACCTTTTTTAACCAACACAAATGGTGACTGTACTCATGGACCTAACAAGATGGAACACACAGGAATCAAATCGACTACATCTGTGGAAAAAGACGATGGAAAACTCTGTATCAGCAGTCAGAGCCAGACCAGGCACTGACTGTGGCACAAATCATCACTTGCTCATATGCAAATTCAAATTAAAACTGAGGAAAAATAGAACAAGTCCGTGAGAGCCATGACCTTGAATATGTCCCTTCTGAGTTTAAAGACCATCTCTAGAACAGATTTGATGTGTTGATCACTAATGACTGAAGACCAGATGAATTGTGGGATGACAGCAAAGACATCATCCATGAAGAGAGCAAGAGGTCATTAAAAAGACAGGAAATAGAAAAAAGACCAAATTACATGTCACGAGAGACTCTGAAACTTGCTGTTGAACATCAAGCAGCTGAAGCAAAAGCAAGGAATGGTGAAGTAAAAGACCTAAACAGAAGATTTCAAAGAGCAGCTTAAGAAGACAAAAGGGAGTATTATAATGACCTGTACAAAGAGCAGGAAATGGAAAACCAGAAGGGAAGAACACATTCTGCATTTCTCAAGCTGAAAGAACTGAGGAAAAAATTCAAGCCTCAAGTTGCAGTAGTGAAGGATTCTGCAGCCAAGCAGGGAGACTATTAAATGACTCAGGGAGCATCAAAAGAAGATGGAAGGAATACACACAGTCATTATACCAGAAAGAACTGGTTGATATTCAGCCATTTGAAGAGGTAGCATATGATCAAGAACCAATGGGACTGAAGGAGGAAGTTGAAGCTGCATTGAAGGCACTGGCAAAAAATAAGGCTCCAGGAATGGATGGAATATCAATTGAGATATTTCAACAAACAGATGCAGTGCTGGAAGTGCTCACTCATCTATGCCAACAAACTTGGAGGACAGCTACCTGGCCAACTGACTGGAAGAGGTCCATATTTATGCCCATTCCAAAGAAGGGTGATCCAACCAAATGTGGAAATTACCGAAAAATTTTGATATCACATGCAAATAAAATTCTGCTCAATATTGTTCGAAAGTGACTGCAACAGTATATTGGCAAGGAACTGCCAGAATTCAAGCTGGATTCCAAAGAGGATGTGGAACCAGGGATATCATCACTGATGTCAGATGAATCTTGGCTGAAAGAGAATATCAGAAAGATGTTTACTTGTGTTTCATTGACTACGCAAAAGCATTCAACTGTGTGGATCATGCTAAATTATGGCTAATGTTGTGGAGAATGGGAATTCCAGAACACCTAACTGTGCTTTTAAGGAATCTGTATATGGATCAAGAGGTAGTTGTGTGAACGGAACAAGTGGGCACTGCATGGTTTAAATTCAGGAAAGGCGTACATCAGGGTTATATTCTTTCACCATGCCTTTTTAATCAGTGTGCCTAGGAAATAATCCAAGTAGCTAGATTATACAAAGAAGAACGAGGCATCAGAATTGGAGGATGACTCATTAACAACCTGCATTATTCAGACGACATCACCTTACTTGCTAGAAATGAAGAAGATTTGAGACACATACTGATAAAGATCAAAGACCACAGCTGTCATGGTTGGAATTGTGTCCCCCCAAAAATGTGTGCAGCCATGTGGCTGGGATATGGTTCCCAGTATCTTGGGACTGTCCTCCATTGTGTGGTTTTGCTAACCTGTATGTTAAAGGATTAGGGTGGGGCTGTAAATTCCTGCTGTAGGGGGAGTTTCCCTGGAGTATGGCTTGCCCCACCCTTAATGTTTTTAGCTTGCAAGAAATAAAAGGAAAAAGAAACAAAGGACAATTTGAGAACCTCGCTACCATCAAGCAAGCAGCACCGGGAGCAGAGGGCGTCCTTCAGACCAGAGGTTCTTGCTTCAGGACGCTCCATGGACAAAGACTGATGCAATACCGGACTTTCCTCCAGAGCCGACAAGGGGAAAGCCTTCCCCTGGAGCGGACAACCTGAATATGGACTTGCAACCTACCGGACTGTGTAAGAATAAATCTTTCTTTGTTAAAGCCATCCACTCTGTGGTATTTCTGTTAGAGCAGCCCTAGCTGACTGAAACAACAGCCTTCAGTATGGATTGCACCTCAACATCAGGAAAACAAAAATCCTCACAACTGGACCAGTAAGCAACACTGTCATTAATGGAGAAAGGTTTGAGGTTGTCAAGGATTTTGTTTTACTGGAGTCCACAGTCAATGCTCATGGAAGCAACAGTCAAGAAATCAAAAGATGCATTGCAGTGGGAAAATCTGTTGCAAAGGACCTCTTTAAAGTACTCAAAAGTAAGGATGTCACCTTGAAGACTAAAATGCATCTGACCCAAGCTGTGGTATTTTCAGTTGCATCATATGCATGCAAAAGATGGACCATGAACAAAGAAGACAGAAAAAATGATGCCTTTGAGCTGTGATGTTGGAGAAGAATATGGAATGCACCATGGACTGCCTAAAGAACAAACAGATCTGTTCTGGAAGAAGTACAACCAGAGTGCGCCTTGGAAGCAAAGATGGTAAGACTGCATCTTACATACTTTGGACATGTTGCCAGGAGGGATCAGTCCCTGGAGAAGGACATCATACTTGGTAAAGTGGAGGGTCAGCCAAAAAAGGAAGACCTTTGACGAGATGGATTGACACAGTGGCTGCAACAATGGGCTTAAGCATATAAACAATTGCAGACATGGTGCAAGACCAGGCAGTGTTTCATTCTGTTGTTCACAGGGTCGCTATGAGTCAGAACTGACTCAACGGCACCTAACAACAACAACACAAATCTTATCCAATGGTCAGACCCTGCCATTAGCTGAAAACAGCTTGGCGTGTATGCCCCAAAGGCCTCTAACTATGAAACTATAAATAACTTCTGCACCAGTCACCCCCTACCTGTTTACTGGAGCTTTCCACTATAAAACCATAAATAATTTTGTCATCAAGTCACCCCTCACTTCTTCATCCAACTGTTGAAACTATAAAAACTGTCCTCACCAGCTATTGGGTGGGCTGAATCACATCTCTGTTCAGACCCCCTTTGTTTCTCCTCAAATAAGCTTCACTGGACTCATGGACTGGTGAATCTCTGCTCCAGTTTCACACCATACTGTTCTCAAGACTTCACCTTTACACAGATAGGCTAGAAAGTGAACTACATTTTGAATCATCTTTTTTAACAACCATTGGGTATTTCAGTAACTGGAGAATCACTGTTGGTCCAACAGCTTTTCTGTTGCCTAAAGGCTAACAGAAAAAGATAAGAGGGAAAACTTTTGTGTTCCTTTTGATGATTTGCTTATGTGCAGGTTTCTCCAAAATATATTTTCCAAGATTATTTTGGTGACAGTTTTTATACCTCTGGGCTCAGTCTTTGTGAGTCCTTGTGTGGGCAGCCCCAACTGGGTCATATTCTTTATTATGCTCAGCCAAGCCAAGTGCCATCGAGTCGGATCCGACAAGGATGATAATAATGATTCCAATATTATTCTCTAAATTACTCTGTTCCTGTAATAGATCTCTTGATTTAATTTTAACAGAGGCTCCAGCTTGGTCTTGGACAGGGTGGATAATGATGGGCAGGGTATTGGAGCTGTTTCATATAAGGAGATACAGGAGGGGACTTTCAAGCAGACATGATGGGCCTCAGTTTTCTTATCTATAAAATGACCTAGGACTTACTTTAAATGGGTTTCTTAATTCTTTTTTCAGTTGAAAGAGTAGCTGTGCAGGGATCTCGCCGACAGTTCCCTTGTACACCACTTTGCTGACCAATGACTATAATTCAGAAGCCAAGTGGCAAGGGTATATATTCTTGTTTGTTCTTTTGGCCTGCCTAGAATGTATTTCTTCTTTCTCCCATGACACAATCCTGGTTTTTTGTTCGAAAGCCAGCCCTTTTCTGCTCCTAGTCCTGCTGTAGGGGGAAAAAAAATCACAAAGCTTAGTGAAGCAAAAAGGGAAATTTTATTTGGCATGTATTCAAAAGGCAAAAGCAGGAAGCAGACAGGCATGCTGGTAGAGTGATGTCTGCCCAGATCTAAGTAGATTACAGAATAGACAAAAATGGGAAAATGGACAAGCATGCTGTCATAGCCATGTCTGCCTGAGTCCAGGGAATATCACAGAACCATCAGTGTATACCAGGACTGCCAATTAAGTTCATGAACTCATCCTGGAAGAAGTGCTCCATACCTCATTGCTGAATACCACTATGGTCACCTTCGAAGTATTCTCTTTGGGAAGCTATGTACCAATGCCAGCACCTAGTCCACCCTTCAGAGCAATTTTGGAACTCTTTTTCTGGAATAGCCATCAGAGTTGTCATCGTACTAGCCTGATATCCTGAATGTCACCAAAATGTTTTCCTTTCAATATTTCCTTTACTTTCCGGTAAACAAAAAGTCATTGGGGGCTAGATAAGGTGAATAGGGAGGGTGTTCCAATACAGTTCTGTACTGGCTAAAGACTCCCTCAAGTTCATGAACTTATCACAGTGCCACTGTGCACAATGGCAATTCCAGAAACAGTTCCAAAATTGCTCTGAAGGGTGGACTGGGTGCTGGCATTGGTGCATAGCTTCCCAAGGGGAGTTCTTCAGAGGTGACTGTAGTGCTATTCAGCAATGAGGTATGTAGCACTTAAAATAATTAAAGTTTGTGGACTTAATTGTTGGACCTCATATTAACACTGCAACTGCGCAAAACAACTGGAAGTGTCACTTTTTCATTGAATTGGCTAGGGACTATGATCATACATTTGAATTGTCTTTCTTAACAATCACTGGTACAGGTTTCAGTAAGGATAGTCAGGAGGGTCTTCACTGGGCCAACACATTTTTTATTCACTAAATGTTAATAGAAAAAGATAAGAGTGGAAAGTCTTTTGTGTTCTGGCTTACATGTAAGTTTCCCTAAAAGTTATTTTCCTTCCCTAAAAGATAATTTCCAAGATTATTCTGTCTATTGTCTTTATATCTCAGGGCCCAGTTGATGTGTCATTGTGAGCCCAACAGGGTCACATTCTCTGGGCTCAAAGACAAGGAGGGAATAGTGACTCCAATATCATTTTCTAAATCAGTTCCAAGGTTTAGGAAGACTCTTTCTATCCAGAGGATTTGGGAGTGGACAGGTGACCAGTAAGAGCATGCCATCTCCCTGGCCTCAGTGTCTGGTTTAGGAGAGAGTATGCAACTCTAATTGGGGCAGGGGCAATGAGAGTCCATCCCAGAAATTTTCATGGAACTATGGTCAAAGAGGTTTTAATCTTTCCATTGTAGTTGCTATGCTGGTGGAAAGTAGTCTGAAAGTCGGCATCTAGCGCAAGCTGCAGTAGAGCAATACCAGTGCAGAGGAGAGGAACTGAGAGATGTGGATACCAGTAACCTTGACTGAGCCTCTAGAGTCAAACTGATATGCATGATATCCCCAAAACTTTTTGTTTAAGCTGGTTTGGGCTGGGCTTATGTCCCCTGCAAAGGAGACTCCTGACTAATACAAACCAAATCATTGTTCTTTCACAAAATGTTCTGACTGACTGCACTTGCCAGATGTGATCAGGCTTCCTATGCTAGTTGAGTAATCATTCTGTTGTTGTGCAACACTGAATAGCCTGGAATCAGCTTCTGGAATTAGAGAGAACTGGGTTCAAATTCAGCTCCTCTACTTATAAGCTGGAAACCCTGGTTGTGTAGTGGTTAACTGCTACAGCTGCTAAGCCAAAGGTCAGCAGTTCAAATCTACCAGGTGCTCCTTGGAAACCCTACAAAGCAGTTTGGCTCTGCCCTATAGAGTCACTGTAGTTGGGTTTCACTTGATGGCAATAAACTTTTTTTTCCTTTTCTTTTCTTTCCTACAAGGTGGAGGTCCTTGTAGAAGTTAAATCAAGCATACTAAATTGCTTATTTGGCACCTACTGTGTATCAAGAGGAAACCTTGGTGGCATAGTGGTTAAAAGCTATGGCTGCTAACTGAAAAGCTGGCAGTTTGAATCTACCAGGTGCTCTTTGGAAACTCTGTGGGACCGTTGTCTATGTCCTAGAGGGTCTCTATGAGTCGGAATTGACTTGACGACAGTGAAATTTTTTTTGGTTATATATCAAAAAGAAACACCAGTGGCATAATGGTTAAGTGCTGCACCTGCCAACAAAAACAGTCAGTAGGTCAAATCCACCAAATGCTCCTTGGAAACCCAATGGGGCTGTTCTACTCTGTCCTATAGGGTTGCTATGAGTCAGAGCTGACTTAAGGCATTGGGTTTGTTTTTTTGGTTTTATACATCAAGTTCAAAGTGTAGAGTCAAGAACAAGACAAAATACCACAAGGCCTGTAGACTGAGGTCGGGTTGGATTAGCTTTTCCAAATGTGTTTCCCCATTTTTTTTTTTTGTTATTGTGATTAAGTGAAAGTATACAATCCAAATTAATTTTGCATGCCCACCTATGTGCAGCTCCTTCTGCTCTCCTTGCCTGGTGACAGCACACTCCTCCTTTTCATTCTATACTTGTCATATCCTCTTAACAAGCTCCTGTTCCCTCTTTTTTACCCTCTTCTCTCCCATCTAGAAAGAGACCAGTAAGACAGCATCCTATAAATGCATAGAATCATAAAGTATACACGTGATATGGTCACATTGTGTCCCTGAGTCCAGTCCATTTTTGTCTGAAGAGTTGACCTTAGTAATGTTTCTTGGGCAGGGACAGCAGCAGGTCTAGGGGCCATGGTCCCAGGGGATCCCACAGGCCACTGGACCGTCAGTTGTGGTCTTTTAGTAGAGTTCTTGAGCTACACCACTTTTTCTCATGTTGCCACAGGAACTCAACATTGTGTGCCCCCTCATGGCTGTCTTTGGTGTGGCCAGGCATCACATGGTCCTTCCGGTCATGTGATGATACAGCCTCCTGCTCACACGGGTCCTTCTGTCTCCTGAGCAATTTTTTACTCTTGTCTTTGTTGTTCTCAGTTATCGTCTGTTTCAGATGAATTGGGACATTCGTGTACCTCAGATGGCAGCTCACTAGCTTTTAAGACCCCAGATACCACTCCCCAATATGGGGTGCAGAAGACTCTTTTAGCAGTAGGCTAGTTATGCCAGTTGACCTTGATGTCCCCTGAGAGCATAGCCCCCTAGCCCGCCCCTGCTGCTCTATCTGTGCAATATTGGGTTCAGATTAGAAGAGCTTTCAGTTCATAGTCAAGTCCAGTTAAATAGACCTGCTTTCAACTGTGTGCTGTCACTGCTTTCACCCAACCAAATTTCTATCAACTGTGTAATCTACGACCAACCTTCTCTCTCTCCCCACCCTTGTAGCCATGCAAATAGTCTTTTCTTCTGTGCATAAGTCTATTTTTAAGTCCTTACAGCAGGGGTCTCATGCAATATTTGTCCTTTTGCCACTGACTAATTTCATTCAGTACAGTGTCTTCCAGTTAAAACCAGGTTATGAGATGCTTCCTAAAGTCACCATTGTTCTTTATCATTGCATAGTGTTCTATTGAATATATGTACCACAGTTTGTTTATCCATTCAGCTGTTGATGTGCATCTAGGTTGATTCGATCTTTTTGCTATTGTGGACTGTGCTGCAGTAAACATTCGTGTGCATGTATCTGTTCGTCTGTGTTTCCCCATTTTTAAAACAGAGAAATGGAGATAAATGTACAACCTGACTCTTAATGTTGTTGTTGTTAGGTGTCGTCAAGTTGATTCTGATGCATAGTGACTCTGTGAACAATAGAATGAAACACTGTCCAGTCTTGTGTCATGTCCACAATTGTTTTATACTTAAGCTCATTGTTGCAGCCACTGTGTCAATCCATCTCATTGAGGGTCTCCCTATTTTTTGCTGACCTTCCGCTCTACCAAGCATGATGTCCTTCTCCAGGGACTGATCCCTCTTGTCCAAAGTATGTAAGATGCAGTCTTGTCATCTTTGCTTCCAAGGAGCACTCTGGTTGTACTTCTTCCAGGACAGATCTGTTTGTTCTTTTGACAGTCTGTGATACACTCAGCATTCTTCTCCAAACACCACAATTCAAAGGCATCAGTTTTTCTTCTGTCTTCTTTGTTCATTGTCCAGCTTTCACATGCGTATTATACGATTGAAAATACCATGGCTTGGGTCAGGCACACTCTAGTCTTCAAGGTGGCATCTTTACTTTTCACTACTTGAAAGAGATCCTTGGCAGCAGATTTTCCCAATGCCATGTGTCTTTTGATTTCTTGACTGCTCCTCCATGGGCATTGATTTGGACCCAAGTAAAATGAAAGCCTTGACGACTTCAATCCTTTCTCCATTTATGACAATGTTGCGTACTGGTCCAGTTGTGAGGATTTTTGTTTTCTTGATTTTTGATATTGAGCTGCAGTCCATACTGAAGGCTGTGGTCCTTGATCTTCATCAATAAGTGTTTCAAATCTGCTTCACTTCTAGCAAGTAAGGTAGTGTTGTCTGTATAACACAGATTGTTAATGAGTCATCCTCCAATCCTGGTGCCTCATTTTTCTTCATAGAATCAAGCTTCTCAGATTGTTAGCTCAGCATACAGATTGAAAGGGTCTGATGAAAGGATACAACCCAGATACACACCTTTCCTGACTTTAAACCATGCGATGTCCCCTTGTTCTGTTCACACAGCTGCCTCTTGATCCATATACAGATTCCTTAACAGCACAATTAAGTGTTCTGGAATTCCCATTTTATACAATGTTAGCCATAATTTGTTATGATCCACACAGTCAAATGCTTTTGCATAGTCAGTGAAACACAGGTAAACGTCTTTCTGGTATTCTCTGCTTTCAGCCAAGATACATCCGACATCAGCAGTGATATCCCTGGTTCCACATCCTCTTCTGAATCCAGCTGGAATTTCTGGTACTTGCTTGGCAATACACTGTTGCAGTTGTTTTTGAATGTTCTTAAGCAAAATTTTACTTGCATGTGATATTAATGATACTGTTTGGTAATTTCCGCATTTGGTTAGATCACCTTTCTTTGAAACAGGTCTAAGTAGGGATCTCTTCCAGTCAGTTGGCCAGGAAGCTGTCTTCCAAATTTCTTGGCATAAATGAGTGAGCACTTCCAACACTGCATCTGTTTGTTGAAATACTTTGATTGATGTTCCATCAGTGCCTGGAGCCTTGTTTTTTGCCAGTGCCTTCAATGCAGCTTTGGCTTCTTCCTTCAGTACCATTGGTTCCTGATCGTACACTACCTCTTCAAATGGCTGAATGTCAACCAGTTCTTTCCAGTATAATGACTCTGTGTGTTCCTTCCATCTTCTTTTGATGCTCTCTGAGTCATTCAGTATTTTCCCTGTAGAACCCTTCACTATTGCAACTTCAAGCTTGAATTTTTTTTTTAGTTCTTCCAGCGTGAGAAATGCAGAACGTGTTCTTTCCTTCTGGTTTTCCGTTTCCAGCTCTTTGCACATGTCATTATAATACTTTATTTTGTCTTCTCGAGCTGCCCTTTGAAGTCTTCTGTTTAGTTCTTTTACTTTACCATTCCTTCCTTTTGCATTGATTGGGAGTCTTAGCTGGCAGGAGACTGTTTTGTCCTACAGAGTCCTGGGCAGATAGTGTTGATTGGGTATCTTAGCTGATGGTGAACTGCTCTGCCTTGCAGAGTTCTGGGCAGATTGTGTTGAATGGGTATGTTGGCTGGTTGGAGACTGTTCTGCCCTGTGGAGTTCTGGGCTGGTTGTATTGGCTGAGTATCTTAGCTGATAGGAGTAAGGGTAGAGTAAGCAGCTCCTGCTTGTCTGTCGTGCCTGTTGCTGTGATGCTAGAAGCTATGCTATAGCTAGAAGCTATACCAGCAGGGTCACCCATGGTAACAGGTTTCAGCTGAGCTTCCAGACTAAGACAGACTAAGAAGAAGGACCTGGAAGTCTACTTCTGAAAAGAATTAGCCAGGGAAAACCTTATGAATAGCAGCAGAACATTGTTAATGTTAGTATATTAAAATTGTTATTGTTGGTGCAAGTCAATTCTGACTCATAGTGACCCTATGTGACAGAAGAACTGCCCCATAGGATTTCCTAGGCTGTGGTCTTTTCAGAAGCAAATCATCAGGTCATTACCCATCAACATTTTTATAACCAGTCAAGCACTTAACCACTGCGCCACTAGGTCTCCCCGCATTACATGTAACTGGTTGTTATTAATTTTTTGCTGGAAATGGGAGTTGGGAAGATTTCCTTGTGGTCAGAAATCCTTGGAGATTTAGAGTCCCGTGCTATATCTTAGGTCTATTTATTTATACACTACTCTGGATTGAAATATGTCCTCCCAAAAATATGTGTTGGAACTCCTAACTTCTGTGTTTGTGGTTAGAATCCCATTTGGGAATGAGTTGTCTTTGTTATGTTAATAAGGCAGCTTCAGTGTCCGGTAGGCCTTGAGTAAACAGAGGGCACAAGATAGATGCTGGGCCACAGGGAGACTTCCTAGGAACCAGGAAACCAGCTAAAGGGACAAGGACCTTCCCCCAGAGCCCACACAGAGAGAAAGCCTTCCCTTAAAGATAGTAACCTGAATTCAGACTTTCAGCTTATACACTGTGAGAAAGTATTTTTCTGTTTGGTATTTCTGCTATAGCAGCACCGGATAAATACGCTTTACACCAATGTTTTCTTTAAATGTTTCTTTCTTTTTAAATTGTACTTCAGATGCAGGTTCACAGAACAAACTAGTTTCTCATTAAACAGTACACACACTATTGTTTTATGCCAACCACGCAACATGTCTGCACTCTCCCTTCTCGATCTTAGGTTCCCTATTACCAGCTTTCTTGTGTCCTCCTGCCTTCTAGTCCTTGTCCCTGGGCTGCCCTGACATTTCTTGGTCACCCACTGTGTAGCCATCAACGTGGGGTAAAGAAGAGGCAGGCTGAAATCCCTGCTCTTACTACCACTCGGTCTCCATCTGGTAACTTAACCCTTTGAAACTGCGTGTCCTCCTCTGTAATGCGGGACGCTGAAGCCTACTTCAAAGTGAACATGGAAGGAGAGAACTATATGGAAGAGGGAAAAGGCAAAACAAAGGAGAGAGAAGAGTATGATGGGCACGATCAAGCACACAGCAGGCACTCACCGTTCTTTGTCCTGCCCTCTCTTTGGAGCCAAGTTCAGGAGCACGCTTTGTGTTTTCAGCGTTCTTCCTTTGCTACTTGGCTGAGTTGGGCTCACTAGCTTCCTTTCTCCTTAAATAGCCTTTCCTCTGGACAGAATGTTCCTGAAGGAGGCCCTGAGGCAAAACATCTCTGCTAACTTTAGTTTGCTATTTTCAGCCTCAATTTATTCCTGGGCAAGTCAACCAGTGATGGTATCGTCTCCAGGCTGGAGGTCTGTTGCGTGATGCACCCAAGTGCTTGGGACAAAAAGCCCTGACATCTGGTCAGCTTCTGGGTCTGAGAGCCTCTTCCAGTCTAAAATAACTAAAACTGCAGATGGCAAGGGATGATATGTTGGATTTCTTTGTTTCTTGTTTTTTTTTTAATGCCAGTAGATTTTTTTTCTTTTTTGTTTTAAAAAAGGAGGCTTAGTGGTATTAGTGGTGCAAAGGTTAAGTGCTTGCCTGCTGACCAAAAGGTCAGCAGTTCACACCTACCAGCGGCCCCATGGGAGAAAAGGCCTGATGATGTCCTCCCCTAAAGATACCAGCCTTTGGAGCAGTTCTACCCTGCTGCATAGGGTCACTATCAGTCAGAATCAAGGCACACAACAGTAAAAAAAATGCAGCTGAGAATTGTCTTTTCATGGGACTGGGGATCCTGAGGTTCTTGTCCCCCGACTCCAGTGCCCCACTAGTTGAGGATGATCCTGGTTGACATTAAGTCCCTGGCACTTTTCTAGAGCTGCCCTGCAGCCTGTGATAGGGACAGCCCTCAAGCTAAGAGATCTGTATGTGTGGGCTGGGGAGTTGACAGCATGCCAGAGCTGTCCACTGTAGTTGTAGGTGACCTTCAGAGGTCGGTTGAGGGCATTTGGAGTGGAGCACCAACAACATCTGCTACAAAAATAATAATAATGCATTGTTATACATTGAATAGAAACTCAGGTGGTATAGTGGCTAAGTGCTAGGGCTGCTAACCAAAAGGCCGGCAGCTCGAATCCACCAGGCGCTCCTTGGAACCCCATGGGTGGCTCTACCCTGTCCTGCAGGGTTGCTATGAGTTGGAATTGACTCAGTGGCAGGGAGTTTGGTAGGTTTTATGGATTGAATTGTGTTTCATGTATGTCAGCATGGCTAGTCCATGTGTCCCAGTGTGTGATTGCCCACCCTTTTGTCATCTGATAGTATTTTCCTACGTGTTGTAAATCCTACCTTTATGACATAGATGAGGCAGGACTCAATTTAAAGACTGGGTTGTTATCTTAAGCCAGTCTCTTTTGAGATCTAAAAGAGAGGAGCAAGCAGAGAAACACAGGGACCTCATGGCCAAGAAAGAAGCACTGGAAGCATAGTGTGTCCAGTGGACCTGGGGTTTCCATGCTGAGAAGCTCCTAGATCAGGGGAAGGTTGATGACAAGAACCTCCTTCCAGAGCCAACAGAGAAAGCCTTCCCCTTGAGCTGGCACTCTAAATTCAGACTTCTAGCCTCCTCAACTGTGGTATTTCAATTATAGCGACACTAGATAACTAAGGCATATGTCTAACAACTGGAAAATTCTAGGTTCAGGTAGTGCTAGATCAAGGACCTCAGATGATGTTGGCAGGACTTGGTTTCTTACCATATTTCAGTTTTTATCTTATCCTGTGTTGGATTTTTTTCTCCACAGGGCAGCTCCTAGCAGCTCTAGGCTTTGGTGTACCAGTCTAGGAACCCCAGCTGAATGGGTGACCTCTTTTCTCATTGCTGAGCTGCCTCTCATAGACTCACTTGAGCTGTGTGCCTCACCCTCTTCTATGGCCAGAACCTCTGACTGAGCAGGCATGAGTCACATGCAGTAGTATGCTGAAGTTTAACAGTTGACTTCTCCAGAAAATAAATCTTTGCTTTGTATGGTATAAATATTCCTACCACGCTGATTTCCAGTTACCAAGAAGGCACCAACTGACTTGCAAAGCTCCCGTAAATTTCACCAGCAGCCCTTATGAGCCTGTTCGGGCTTGCCATGTAACAGTAGTTATATGACTGCTCATATAACTACTCTAGAACCCAGACAATTAGGCCACGCCAAGCAAGCCACATGGACAGAGAATAGGGAAGTGGTGTTTCCCTAAAGGAAAATCGAGCTGCCATGAGAATAAAAGTAAACAGATACTAAATAGATACTACAGCAGCATAAACAATAAACCAAGCCAAACACATTGCCATGGAGTCAGCTGTGACTCATGGTGACCCTGCAGGACAGAGCAGAACTGCCCCATGGGGTTTCCAAGGCTGTAATCTTTATGGGGAGCCCTGGTGGCAAAGTGGTTAAGCCTTCAGCCCTTAACCAAAGGGTTGGCAGCCCGAGCCTGCCAGTTCTCTCATGGTCACTGTGAGTTGGAATCAACTCGATGGCAGTGGGTTTCACATGAAAGCAGATGGCTACATTTTTCTCCCGTGAAGCAGCTAGATGGGTTCAAATCTCGGACTTTTTGCTTAGCTACTGAGTACCTAACTACTGTGCAGAAGGGTTCCTTCAGCATAAACAGTAGGCGTGCATTCATCACACAGTGTTAATTCATAATTCTACCATGTGTGTATCAGTTTGTCATACTGTGGTTGCTGGCACGCTGCTGTGATGCTGGAAGCTACGCCACCATAATTTCCAATACCAGCAAAATCACCCATGGTGGACAGGCTTCAGCAGAATGTCCAGACTCAAGTAGACAGGCAGAAAGCCATGATGATGTACTTGTGGGAATTAGCCAACGTGAACCTATGGGTCACTACAGAATATTGCCAGTATAGTGCTTGATGACGTGCCCTCTTAACTGACTCAAGGCAATGGGTTTGTGTTTTGGTTAGGTCAGAGGGCACTCAAAAGATGCAGTGGCTGGATCAGTGGACTCAAGCAGAGCAGTTATTGCAAAGCTACTGCCAGATCGGGCAGTGTCTATTTCTGTTGTGCGTGGAATCACTGTGAGTCCAAGCTGACATGATGTTGTCTAACAGTGACAGTTCACATCTGCTGCATGAATGCTGAATAAAAAATGGCCTCCAAAGCTTACAATGGTAAGCATTTGTGCTCAAGTTCACAGGTCTGCAGGTGTAGACTGGGCTTGGCTAGACGGTTTTGCCTCAGGCTGCAGGTGTGCTGGGTGGGGTCCCTTCCACCTCTTCCTCTTTATCCTTGGATCAGTGGCTATTTGGGGCAGTTTTTTTTAAAAAAAGCACTTATAGGAGCTCTAGGGACCCCAAGTGTATGAGCATAAGGGGGCTCTTGTCACATGACCAAAGCTGATGACCAAGCTCAACCTCAGTAGGAATGGGAAATTTGAGAACCCTCACATTGGAAGACCCTGAAAAGTGACTCAGTACTCACAGGTTAAGGAGTGCTGGTGGCGCAGTAGCGAAGTGCTTGGCTGCTAAACAAAAGACTGAGAGCAAACCCACCTAGAGACTCCAGAGGAGAAACACGTGGTAATCTGCTCCTATAAAGATTGTTGTTATTGTTAGGTACCGTTAAGTAGAACTGCCCCATAGCATCTCCTGGACTGTCTGTCACCTTTACAGGAAGAGATAACCAAGTCTTCTCTACTCAGAGCAGCCGATGGCTTCCTAGCCGTTGACATTTTCTGTTGGTGGCCAGATGCTTAACCACTGTGCCACCAGGGGTCCCTGTAAAGACAACAGCTGAGGAAACCCTGTGGGACAGTTTTTATAGGGTTGATATGAGTCAAAAATTGACTTGACAGCACCTGATGAGAATGCTCAGATTAATGAAAACTTATGACATGTGATTGTGTTGTTCTGCACATGTCTTGTTTCGCTTAATGCCTTACGGATGTTCATCCAGGTCATTAAGTATAGATCTGAGTCTTGTTAATCTTTGTGCAAAATTCCATTTTATCAATCATCCCACTAATGAGCTATGATGGATGTTTCTATCACATTTCTCGTCATTTTTTTCCCCTGCTTTAAACAATCCTGCAATAAATAACCTGGTGCATATGTTCTTACATATTTTCTTCTCTATAACAGGGGATTGGCAAACCAAGGCCTGTGGGTCAAATCCAGTCTAACACTTGTTTTTGTAAACAAAATGTTATTGGAGAGAATCGATGTGTGTTTTCTGTATTTTCACCACAATAATAATAATAAAGTTTCTAGAACACAGACAGGTTCACTCGTTTACATGTTGTTTTTAGCTGCCTGTGAGCTGCAGTGGTGCAGCTGAGTGATGAGACACTGGTCGTGTGGCCTGCAAAGTCTAAAATGTTTACTGTCTACATTTTAGAGAGAAAATTTGCTAACTGGAAACCCTGCTGGTGTAGTAGTTAAGTGCTAAGTCTGCTAACTGTAAGGCTGGCAGTTCATATCCACCAGACACTGCTTGGAAACTCTATAGAGCAACTCTACTATGACCTCTAGGATCACCATGAGTCAGAATCAACTTCACTGAATTGGCTTTGGTTTTTGGGTTTTTGTTCCATAGGCTAGAATCTTCATTCCAGAAATGCTGCTTAAAAGGAGAAGAATTTGCATTTGAAAAATTTTAATGGATATTGCCGTAACCTGTCCCTAAGAGCCCAGTGGTGCAGTGGTCTCTCCCCCTCGGTCTTGGTGCTTCCTGTCACTGCCTCAAAAGTCACACCAACCCCCTTTCAGCTTGCTCTTGGTTGATCAGAACTCTTTCAGTCACAAATGACAAAGCCTTGTCAGGTTGGCTCCAGCCAAGAGAGAAATGTACTGGCTTGTGTGACTAAGGAGTCCAGAATCAGGCTCTTCATCATTGCTTCTAGTCTCTGCTGTATTTTCTTCACTTTCAATACTCTCAAAAGGCTGGATGTCTCCGAGCTTATGTACTAACTAGAACTAGTTTAGTCACAACAGTGAAAATAGTACTCCCATCTCCCAGTGGCTCTAGAAAAGATCTGGTAATGCTCATTGAATCAGCAGGGGTCATGTGGTCATCTCTGAACCAGTCAGCTGAGACCACATGACTACACCTGAACCTGTCACGTGGAGCAGGATATACTGATTGGTCATCCCTGGGACTGGTAGCTGCGGGGAGGGGGGTTCCTAAATGAAAACCTAAAGGAGAACAATGGCAGCTGGCAAACGAGCCAAGTATCTGTAATAGGCTCTTTATACATATTGTTCCCCCTGCCTGGAACATCGCTACTCCACTTTTCACAGTGACAACAAAGTTGTCCATACAGATTTTGGAGACGAGAGATTGGAAATCACTCAAAAATCTCATAATAACAGATTGGGAAAAGCAGTAGTTGTCCCCAGGTGATGGCCAGACTAACAGCATCAGCATCACCTGAGTTATGGGATGAGTTGTGTCTCCCATAGAGATGCATTAGAGTCCTAACCCCAAGTACCTGTGAATGGGACCTTGCTTAGAAATGCAGTCTCTACAAGTATATTTATTTATCTTGAGGTCACACTGGAGCGGACCGTAATCCAATATGACTGGTGTCCCTATAAGAAAAAGACACACAAGGTAGGTGGCCATGTGAAGATGGAAGCAGAAATTGCAGTGATGCTGCCGCAAGCCAAGGAATGTTTGGGGCCACCAGAAGCTGAAAGAGACAAAGAAGGATCATCCTCTAGAGACTTCAGAGAGAGCACAGCCCTGTAGACACCCTGAATTCTGACTTGTAGCCTCTAGAAGCATGACAGAATACAATTCTGCTGTTGTAAGCCACCCAGTTTGTGCTATCATGTTGTGATGGATGGCTTTCTGTGGCTTTTCTTGCAGTGGTCTTGTGACTCCCACCAAGTGACTTGGTTGGGCTATGCAAATAAGGTGCTTGTAGTGCACCAAGGGATTTGGATAGCTTGCTAATAATACAAATAAGATGTGTGGAAACTTGTAGGGGTGGGACCATGCAAATAAAGTGTATGAAATGTACAAGTGGATTGGTCAGTTTTGCCGTCTCACTAAGATGAGAAGAGTGCCAATCTCAGAGCAAAGAGGGGACCTCACTATCACTAAGAAGACGAGATGGGAGCAGAGTGTATCCTTTGGACCCTGGATCTCTGCGCTGGGTACCTCCTGCACCCAGGAGGCAGAGAGAGGAGCTGTAATACAGAACACAGAGAGGGAGACGGCAATACCGCAGCAGTAAGACCGCAGCTGTACAAGATGGCTGAGGTAGGGGGCTTGCGGACCAAAGGAGCTAAGAACTGTAACGTTTGCTCGAGAAGGCCCATGGCAGGGCCTGTCAGAGGGTGAGAAGAAGCTGTCCTGATTGAGGAAGTGCACCCTGAGTTGTCCTGGATAATTTCCAAGTTGATTGCATCTCAAGTTCTACCCAGTCACTTCCCTAGTAAGCCCCATAATGGTGACTACTGTCTGTGAGTTCCATGTGCCTGTTTCAATGAATTATTGAACCAAGGCAGAGAAGTAGAAAGTAATGTGGGAGGGACGACTAGTGAGAAAACTGGTACAAAAGTTAGAGGTGGAGGCATGTCTGACCTCTGCCTCAGAGCAATCAGCGTTGAGCTGTTGATGCTGATAGCAGTTCTTCACCCTCTTCAAGTTAGAGGAAGTTAGACACCAGCCACCAGAGAGTCATCTTTACGGGTACTGTGTTCCAGAACCCGTAAGAGACAGAGTACTCCTGGGTACTATTTTGAAATTAAAGCTCTCATGCCCATGCCCATGTCCTCCAGAACCCAAACCTGCTGCTGTTAATTCGATTCTGAATCATAATTATAGGAGAGAGTGGAACTGCCGCATAGAGTTTCCAAGGCTATAATCTTTACCAAAGCAGACAGCCACATTTTTTTCCTGCAAAGCAGCTGGTGAATTAAAATTGCCAAGCTTTTGGTTAGCAGCCAGCCACATAACCACTGAACCACCAGGCCTCCTCCTCCCTCTCCACTGGACCCAGTGAACAAAATGTCCTGCAAGTGAGGCCCGGAATGCTGTGTGTTTCCAAGACCTCTATCTAGCTCATTCTGATGTGCGCTCAAATTTCAGAACCGCTGGTTAGACCATGGAAACCCTGGTGATGTAGTGGTTAAGAGCTATGGCTGCTAAGCAAAAAGTCAGCTGTTCAAATCCACCAGGTAGTCTGTGGAAACTCAATGAGGGCAGTTCTTCTCCATCCTATAGGGTCATGATGGATTGGAATTAACTCAACAGCAATGTGTTATTTTTTGGTTTTAGTTAGACTGTTAATGTTTAATCCTATAATAAAATTCTAGCCATTTTAGATTTGGAAATTTTTCTGACAGGCATGCCAAACCAAAGCTAAGTGCCATCAAGTTGGATCCGACTCGTGGCGACCCTAGGGGCCAGGGTAGAACTGACCCCCAGAGTATTCAAGGAGCGACTGGTGTATTTGAACTGCCGACCTTGTGGTTAGCAATTTGTGCTTAAGTTAAGAACTCTGCAGTCACATTTTTCCCCCACAGAACTTGGCTGTTGAGTTTGCTTTATTCCACTGCTGCCCCTCTCAACATCTGTCCTCAAAACTCTGGCCTTAATGAGGACAGAAGGCAAAAAACTAGATTTTCCAGCCTTGTGCCTGCCATGAAGCTAGGGGAAGCTAAGTGAGAGGAAGACTTCTGAGAGGGTCCTGGGGAATGTTCTCCCATGCCCAACGTAAATAAAGATAAAAATTCAAGCCTCAAGATGAAAAGCCTCTTCTCCTTCCACATTCTGACACCACATGAATGTGGTGTCCAGAGGTGCATAGCCATCTTCCACACTTGACATGAAAACCAACATGATGAGGGTGGTATGGAGTCCCTGGGTGGTGCAGAAGATTAATAGGATCTGCTGCTAACTGAATGGTTGGGGGTTTGAGTCCACCCAGAGGTGCCTAGGAATAAAGGGCTGGTGTTATTGAAACTCTGTGGAGTACAGTTCTACTCTGACACATGTAGGGTTACCATGAGTCACACTCAAGGACAACTGGTTAAAGATGGTAAAATAGGAAAACAAAAGTCCACAAGAGTCAAAGTATGACCTTGAGTATACCGCACCTGAGTTTAGAGACCATCTCAAGAACAGATTTGATGGATTGAATACTGATGACTGAAGACCAGATGAGTTATGGAATGACATCTAAGACTTCATACATAAGAAAGCAAGAGGTCATTTAAAAGAAAGGAAAGATGAAATATGGTGTCAGAAGAGACTCTGAAACTTGCCCTTGAACATCGAGTAGCTAAAGCAAAAGCAAGAAACAACGAAGTGAAAGAACTGAAGATTTCAAAGGGCAATGCGAGAATACAAGGTCAAGTATTACAACGACATGTGCAAAGAGCTGGAGACAGAAAACCAAAAGGAAAGAACATGCTGGACAGTTTTGAAGCTGAAAGCACTGAAGAAAAAAACCAAACTTCAAGTTACAGTTGTGAAGGATTCTATAGGGAAAATATTAAATGACTCGGGAAACATCAAAGGGAGATGGAAGGAACACACAGAATCATTACACCAGAGAGAACTGGTCAACGTTCAACCATTTCAAGGGTGCATGCGATCAGGAACTGATGGTACTGAAGGAAGAAGTCAAAGCGACGTTGAAGGCATTGGTGAAAAACACGGCTCCAGGAATTGATGAAATATCAGTTGAGATGTTTCAACAAACAGATACAGCACTGGAAGTGCTCACTCATCTATGCCAAGAAATTTGGCAGACAGCTACCTACCTGGCTAACTGACTGGAAGGGATCCATATTTACGCCTATTCCCAAGAAAGGTGATCCAACCAAATGCAGACACTTTTGAACATCATTAATATTGCCAAGCCAAGTGCCATCATCACTAATATTACATGCAAGCAAAATTTTTCTAAAGATTATTCAAAAGCAGCTGCAATAGTATATTGACAGGGAACTGCCAGAAATTCAAGCTGGATTCAGAAGAGGATGTGGAACCAGGAATGTCATAGGTGATGTCAGATGAATCTTGGCTGAAAGGACACAATACCAGAAAGATGTTTACCTATGTTTTGTTGACTATGCAAAGGCATTTGACTGTATGGATCATAACAAATTATGGATAACATTGCAGAGATTGGGAATTTCAGAACACTTAATTGTGCTCATGGAGAACCTGTGCACAGATCAGGAGACAGTCACGCAAACAGTACAAGGGGACACTGCATAGTTTAAAGTCAGGAAAAATGTGTGTCATGGTTTTATCCTTCTACCACACTTTTTCATTCTGTGTGCTAAGCAGATAATCTGAGAAGATGGATTATATGAAGAAGAACAGGGCCTCAGGATTGGAGGAAGACTCATTAATAATTGGTGTTATGCAGATGACACAATCCTGCTTGCTGAAAGTGAAGAGGATTTGAAACACTTATTAATGAAAATCAAAGATCACAGCCTTCAGTATGGATTGCAGCTCAACATTAAGAAAACAAAAGTCCTCACAACTGGGCCAGTAATCAATGTCACAATAAATGGAGAAAGGCTTGAGGTTGTCAAGGATTTTATTTTTCTTGGATCCACAATCACTGCCCATGGAAGCAGCAGTCAAGAAATCCAAAGACACATTACGCTGGGAAAATCTGTTGCAATTGATCTCTTGAAAGTTTTAAAAAGTAAAGATGTCACCTTGAAAACAAAAGTTCACCTGACCCAAGCCATGATATTTTCAGTTACATTATGTCATGTAACAATGCTGGACAATGAATGAGGAGGACAGAAGAAGAATTGGTGCCTTTGAACTGTGGAGTTGGAGGAGAATATTAATGTCCCATAGACCGCCAAAAGAAAAAACAGATTTGCTCTGGAAGACATACCACCAGAGTGCTCTTTGGAAGTAAGGATGATGTGACTGGATCTTATATATTTTGTACATATTGTCATGAGGGGTCAGTCCCTGGAGAAGGACATCATACTTGGTAAAGTGAAGGGTTGGCAAAACAGAGAAAGACCCCCAGTAAGATGGATTGACCCAGTGGCTAGAACAATGGGCTTAAGCATAAAAATGGTTGTGGACATGGTACAGGACTGGGCAGGGTTTTGTTCTGTTGTGCATCGGGTCACTGTGATTAGAAGCAGCTTGATGGCATCTAACAACAGTAACAGTTTGTTCTGTAAACCTTCATGTAAAGTACAATTTTTTTTTCTAAAGCTTAAATAAATAAACTCCTTTGGTTTTGGCTGCTGTATGTTGGACTATCAGTTACTTGCAGCCTAATGTATTTTTAATACATGTACAGTGTTAGGGCTTAGAATCTTTCCAGGCTCTGTGAGAGCTCTTAACAATAAGGGAACTGTATTGACTTCAAAATGCAAACAACATAAAACAGAAATTAATAATATGGGTATAAAACATAACTTTATGTCAGCATCATTAATTTTGAAATTTAGCCTTTGCAAAAATGCCACTTCATAGGAAAACAGTTCGCCTGTTAGATGATCTCACTTTGCAAGAATGCCAAGGGATGGATGTGTGGTGATTGCAAAGAAGGCACGGCCCATAACAAATTAAATGACTAATAATCGAACAATTTACCGTACAAAAATATGTCAAAATTTCCTACAGCAAAAAATTGTCATCATCATCACTGCCGAAAGTGGACGAATTTTAAAATCTTGGAAAGGAGATGAGCTGGGACATTTGAAAACAGGGAGCCCTGAAAATAGCGATACACATTACCCCATAAGAAGTATGCTTTCAGGATCCTTACAGGACATTTTCTCTGGAGTTAAGGAAAATTTATTATGCTTTAGACCAGTTAAAATGTTAAGCCTCTAGGATGAGAAAATCTTGCCAAAATGAGTTTGAGGAGCAGGGAGATGGAACAACTAAGCTTCTTGAGTTCCAACCTTGACTCTCTTAGGGTGGACACTGGAAGTTGTTCCCAGTATTCTTTATGCCAGCCACTGTGATTTTGCCTTGTCTGTTACTCAGAGTCAAAATGAATCCTCATCAATACATACTTCTGGTTGGTTTTTCAAAATACATGCATAGAAAAATACACATGGCATTGATCATGGCAGTGGTTGCGAAACTGGATGCAGCTGCCCACACTCACAGAACTGTACTCAAAAGGGGTGAATTTTATTGCGTATGAATTACACCTCAATAAAGCTGGGCATAATTTTATTGTATGTTAATTGTACCTCAAAGAAGAAAATGAAAAGTGCTTACCAGGGATGGAAGGGGGGAAAGAAAGAAGGAGTCACTGCTTAGTGTCTGTTAAGGGTGACAGAAAAATGTGACAATAGTGGAGATGGTGGTACAACACAATGAAAATCGTTAATGTCACCGAATTACACCTGTAAAAAGTGTTGAAATGGTAATTTTTTGTTTCATATGTACATATATATACTTATCACAGTTTAAAAGAAAGTCAAACAAAAATATCTGTGCACAAGTCTTTGGACAGGAATGGATTGAACTCATGGACGCAGTGTGACCGTATGGTGTATGCACTTTATGGTTCTGTGTATCTACAGGATGCTGTCCTACTGGCCTCTTAATAGAGGAGAGAGGAGAGGGTGAAAAGGAGGAGCCGGGAGATTGTTGAGAGGACATGATATATATAGAACGGGAAGGAGGTGTGTGCTGGCACCGGGGGAGAAGAGCAGAAGGAGTTGCAGATAGACGAGCATGCAACTTTAGCTTGGACTATGTACTTTCACTCAATCACAATAAAAAAAAAATGTATGTATCTATGCATATAATACTTCAGTACAAATAGAAAACCATAAAAGCAGCTTGCAGTTTCTTTGCACATGTACAGAAAATTGTTCTTGTTTTCACTTTATCACTGAAAAAGCAATGTGTGAAATGGAAAATACTCACTGGACTAAAAGCTTGAAATAAGTGTAAATTTATATGCTAAAAATACATATCCTAGGCCCTGTGACAGTCTCTCACTGTTCCTCGTTTCTTGTGTGTCCTCCAGAAATACTTTGTCTGTCTACAAGTGTAACTGTGGCTGTGTGAGTGTGTGTGTGTGTGTGTGAGAGAGAGAGTACTTTAGGACCGTTAAACAAATGTGTGAAGATACATCGGTCCTATAATAGAGATTCCTCCACAGCTCCAAGATCCAGAACCCCATCCAGGGAAGGCAGTGACAGCCTTCCTTGCAAAGTGCAGAGACCCTTCCCTGCCTCCACTAACAGTAAGGTCTTGCAAAAAGCTTCAGAGACCTTCTGGAAAAGGGAACCAAACCCCAAACCAGAAAACCAAACCTGGCGCCAGTCAAGAGTGTGATCTTGGTAGAAGCCAAGTAGTCAGGCCTTTCTCTGTGGAGCTGCTGGGTGGGTTGGAACCACCCACCTTGAGGTTAGCAATCACCTGCCACCCATTTGTGGAACCTGTAAGGAAGGAAGGAATGGCTTTTAGAGTAGCTGGCTGTACAACATTATACAGGTACCCCTAGGGAGCCAGGAGGAGAGTTTAAGGAAATCCATTCCAGCTCTTCAGCTTCCTTTTGTGGTTCTATCAGGCTCTCCTCTCCTCCTGAGCTTTAAGTATGATAGCTTTCTCCCACTTTACAAAGGAAAGCCACACCACTTGCCGTGCGTGACTTTTACTGTGCTGTTGTCCAAGGCATAATACCCTCTAGTGCACCACACAGAAGTGCAGTTTGATACCACTACCAGCCACTAAGCAAACCCTGGTGGTGTAGTGGTTATTTGTAGGTACTATGATTGCTAACCAAAAGATGGTCAGGTCAGTTCAAATCCAACGGGCGCTCCTTGGAAACTATGGTGCAGTTCTACTCTGTACCATAGGGTTGCTAGGAGCTGGAAGTGAAACTTGATGTCACTGGGTTTGGTTTGGGTTTTACCAGCCACTTAGAAATCCCTGGTGGCACAGTGGCTAAGTACTATGGCTGCTAACCAAAAGGTTGGCAGTTCAAATCCAACAGGTGCTCCTTGGAAACTCTGTGGGGCAGCCCTACCCCATCTATAGATTCACTGTGAGTTGGAGTCGGGAATCAACTCCACAGCACTGAGTTTGGTTGACCAGCCACTCTGGGGCCCTGCTGGCATGGTGTTTAAGAGCTTGGCTGTTCAAATCCACTAGCTACTCCTTCACAGCTCTGTGGGGGCAGTTCTCCTCTGTCCTATAGGGTCACTATGAATTAGAATTGACTAGTCCAGGAGTTTGGTTTTATCAACTGTTATTGTCAGAGCTACAGTGGAAGAAACCTAAGAGAATGGGAGAAAATGTGGAGCAGAACCTCAAAATCCTGAAAAGAAAACAAACAAAAAGCAGACTTACTAGACTGTTTGAAACTGGAAGACTCCCTGAGACTGTCGCCCTGAGATACTTTTCAAACCTTGAGTCAAAACTAGCCCCTGAGGTCATTTTAAAGCTAAATAACAAATTGGCTCCAAAAAATAATAGATAATTATTTTTACCTTTTCAAACCTTGAGCCAAAATGAGCTCCTAAAGTCACCTTGCCGCTTAGTAAAAAATTGGCTCAAAAAAACCAATAAAAATTATTTTTCACCTGTAAGTACTGTGCTCTTTTGAAAAAACTCACCTATGCGTATAAGACCAGATGATCAACAATGGCTTCAGAACACCAATGAGAATGTAGAGGGGCAGGGAAACTAGATTAATGGAAACAAAACAACCAGAATGCGATTAATGAGAACTTTTCATGAATTGTGAAGACTGTAACCAATGTCAGGCACAACTTGGGTAGAATTGTTGAATGGGAACCTTGACTGCTGGGTAAACCTGCACCCAAGACAGAATAAAATTTTACTGGAAAAAAAAAAAGGGCAATTTGAGATACAGATGACTGTAAACAAACGAACAAAAAGCAGCCTAAATCTGTTGCCATAAAGGTGATTCCAACTCACAGCAGCCCTGTAAGACAGAGTATAACTGCTCCATAGTGTTTCCAAGGAACAGCTGATGGATTTGAATAGTCAAGCTTTTGTTTAACAGCTATAGCATGTTAACTACTACACCACCAGGATTTCTTTGGTGACCATAACCCAAACCAAACCCACGTCACTGAGTCAATTCCGACTCCTAGTGACCCTGCAGAACAGTATAGAACAGCTCCATAGTATTTCCCAGGAGTGTCCGGCAGATTTGAACTGCTGACCTTTTGATTAGCAGACAGAACACTTAACCACTATGCCAACAGGTTTTCCTTGGTGACCCTAGCTCTACTTAAATCAGTCAGGAAGGAAGGTGTAAATGTTAACACTTTATGTTCATGAGAAATGAAAAAACATTAATTACTTCATTTCAATTCTTAAACATTATTATGTCTAAGAAGTATAAGGGAGTGATCAATAATAGACTTGAAGACAGAACTACATAGTACATTAGTAAAATTTTGTATACATGCTGTCTACAAAAGACACACCTTGGGGTAAAAGTTACGGAAGAGGACTCTAAAGGAGCCCAAGTAAAATTTCCATTCTTTTGTTCATGTATTTCTTCTAACGGAAAATACTGGAAATCAAATTATTATGTTATTGATGCTTTGGTAGACTACTTTGAGTGATGAAGTTGTTTTAAAATGTCAGTATTTACAGTATGCAAAAATTACATCCTTTTCAGGTTCTTTTTTAAAATGTACAAATATCTATATTGTTTTTAAAAAATTCTATAGTGACCATATCGTGTGTGCACTTTATGGTTCTATGCGTCTATAAGATGTCATCCTAGAGGCCTCTTACTAAAGGGGAGTGGAGAGGGTGGACAGGAGGGGCCAGGAGATTATTAAGAGGATATGATATGTATGGAACGGAAAGTAGGAATGTGCTGTCAGTGGGCAAGGAGAGCAGAGGGAGCTGCAGGTAGGTGGGCATGCAAATTGCAATTGTGTTGTAAACTTCCCTCAGTCACACACAGAAAAACAAACAATATTCAAACTGAAAAAAAAAAAAAACTTGTAGAAAATAGTTAATATAAAAAGCTTGAAGACAGGGACCCATCACTTAGGGGACACTGAGCTCCTGTTAAGGATAGAAAAGTTTGGAACTGGATAAGGGTGATACTTAAACAACATGATAAACCTAGTTAATATCACTGAGCTGTACATGCAAAGAATGCTGAAACAGCAAATGGTTTGTTACGTACGCATTTATCACACATGCAGATACACACATGCACACAAACACACACACACACACAGAAGCTTGAAGACAAAAGAGAAGAGAAGGAAACCTGAAGCCCTGGTTTTCTGGTCTCACAGATTTCGATGAGAGAACAATCAGAAGGCTCGAGGCGGGGAGGGGAGAGAGTGTGTGTGCCAGAGAGGACCACAAAGGCAGAGGTGCTTAGCCTGGTTCTGATTCAGACTCTGAAGGGGGCGGAACTCTGTAAGGCTGCCCCAGGTAAGCATGGGCAGGCACCACAGAGAGGGCCTAGGGAGCATTCGCAGGTCACCCCTGCATGACTCCTGCCGCGAGGTGAGTGGTAGCAAGGGGTGAAGTGACCTTGCAGCAAGGCTGTGGGGGTGGGTCGCCTTAGCTGGGGTTGGCTGGAGGTTGTAGCATAAACTTAGAGGGATCTCCCATAGGGGTCAAAGTGGAGCTCAGTCATCAGGGAGAGCTCCTGAGCCAAGGTCCACTGACAGACGAGAGGTGGTAGAGCATGGGGTACGCTGGCTGGGATTAAAGACAGGTCTTCCTCGTGGAAGGTCAGAACTCTGCCACTGAACCGCCACTGCTCCCGAAGGCTAGATATTCCCTTGAATTCTCCAAGCAAGTCGAAATTGCTCAGATAAACTGTTTAAAGCAGCAATTCTCAGCCAAGGTTAGAAAATTACATCACCTGGGGAACTGAAAAAAAAAAATTGCCAAAGCTTGGTTTCCGTCAGAAAGGACTCTTACTTCATTGTCTTGGGGGCCCAACTGGGCATCAGTGTTTTTTTAAAAAACTTTCCCATGTGACTCTTACACACAGCCAGTATTGAGGATCCCTGGTTTAACTCTGTTGACTTATGGGACACACATATCCCAACCACTTTTTATGGCTCTTGCGTTCTTTTGGAAGGAGGTAACCTAATAATTAAAGGTGTAAGCCTTTGAAAAGGGTGGAACTCTAAAATGGTGAGTAAAACCAAACAACCAAACCCATTACCATCGAGTCAATTCTGACTCATAACAACTCTAGAGGACGCAGTAGAAGTGCCCCACAATTTCCAAAGAGTACCTGATGGGTTTGAACTGCTGACCTTTTGACTAACCTCTTTACCACTACATCAGCAGGGTTTCCAAAAATTCTGAGTGGGAGCCTCATTTTTCCATAGATTGAGCAGTATCTCAGGTGATGACTCCTGGATGTATGAGTTTTCTAAACTTTTGGCAGATTTGCCTTACTTCTGAGAGATAAGCCTCCTTACTATGTTTATCGGCTCCAACTCGAGGGCACTTGGCTTGGCATGTTCTTGTAAGGATGTATGTTACCACAAGAATAAGCTATTCCCAGTTTTCATTCAGTCATAGTGGCCATGTTCTCCTGTATGCCATGTGTTGATTCCTAGTGTTACTGGCTCCCTACTTCTCCAGCTCCGAACAGTAAATATCCCTTTCCAATAAGGAATAATGCATTGCAATGGTACTCTTCAAGAGACTTGAATTCATATCAGATATTCTTACTGTGCATTCATTGATTCACATTGGTAGGCTGTACTATGTATCCTGGTGTCTGCTGGGACTTACATGATCCCAGTAATGGGTATCAAAATCCCTAACTCATAATCAAAATTCTGAATTGGCCCTTTAATCAGCCATGCCTTCTATCAGGGAAAACACATGGTATGAACAATAATGAAAAAAATTCAAAGAAGAAAATATTTGGGTCACTAATGGGTTAAAAAATCAGATTGTGCTAACAGTATCTCTCTTCTCTGCATTGCTGCTCAGTGGGTGCAGTATCTTTTCTTATGGCCAAGAATCCCAGCCCAACCACCTCCTGCAGCCAGGTCTTTGCTGTCAGGTCTCCCCTGTCTCCACCTCTTACTACCTCTGTCCCCTGGGTTGAGGAGCTTCTTAGCACAGGGAACCCAGGTCTAAAGGACATGCTGGCTCTTGGCTATTCTTCCTTGGTGGTGCTGGGATTCTCTTCTCTGTACTGGAATTGGCTCTCTTTTAAGGCAAAATTGACCGCCACCCTTGGTAGGCCGCAATTACCCAGTCACACAGTCCCATCCAGTCACCTGAATGGGATTTCCAAGACTGTGTCTAGAAAGGCCATACAGAAGTGATCACACACTGTACCAGTTCTTCTTAAAAAATAAAATGTGTAGAAATGAGAAGAGTTCATTTCCACATGGCCACAAAATGTTGCCAGTAGTGAATAAAGCATATGGTCTCTGTTTTGCCACAGTCCGTACCACTCCCTATTGTCTCTACCTTGTTGGGTTCCCTCATTGGTTTACTTGCTTGGCTGTATGGATGTTTGGCTTGTGATCCCTGCTATATCACCCTATGCCTTTCTTTTTAAATTTCATCATCTCTCATTCTTTCTTTTTAAAGTCTAATGCCTATTTTGTGTTTTGGCAGGTGCATTTGAACTTCAAAAATTTAAAACATGTAAAAACAAGATTAACATTTGTATCAGTAGTATCAATAACTGATAAATGTATGGATTAAACTATGTCTGACCCAAAATGCATAGTGTAAATCCTAACTCCTGTACTTGGCGGTTGGAGCCCCAGCAGTGAAGTGGTTAAGAGATCAGGCTGGTAACCAAAAGGTCAGCAGTTCCAGTTCACCAGCCACTCCTCGGAAACTCTATGGTGAGTTCTCTGTCCTGTAGGGCCCCTATGAATGGGAACCAACTCATCTTGGTGGCATACAGCACCAACATATTTATGGCTGTAAGGCCGTTTGGGAAGGGATGTTGTTATGTTAATGAGGCAGTGTTGGTGTAGGATCTGTCTTCAATCAGTCTCTTTTGAGACATTAAAAAAGAACAGATGAAGCAAGTAAGAAAGCAAGGAAGCAGAGATGGAGGAAGACAGCTTCCCACATCTCCCGAAGACCACTGGGGAGCCAGAGAACAGAAGATGAAGGGAAAGAGAGAGAAAGCCTTCCCCTAGAGCCAGCACCCTTATTTTGGACATCTAACCTCAAATGGAAACCCTGGTGGCATAATGATTAAGTGCTGTGGCTGTTAACCAAAAGGTCAGCAGTTCAAATCCACCAGGTGCACCTGGGAAAGTCTATGGGGCAGTTCTACTCTGTCCTATAGGGTCACTATGAGTTGGAATTGATTCAACAGCAGTAAGTTTTTTGGTTTTAACCCCCAAACTGTGAGAACATGTATTTCTGTTTGTTCAAGTCACCTATTGTGGTATCTGTGTTGTACATATCCCACTGCCTGGGAGTTAATTCTGACTCACAGCCACCCTGTAGGGTTTCCAGTGTTTCAGGATTCTTGCTCATACTTTTGATGTAAGCAGTGATGTGCCACAACCAGCTTGGCTGCTTCCGACAGCCAAGTGTCAAAAATTCAGGAATCCGACAAGCCAGTTGTTAAATCATTGCTGTTAGCTGCCTTTGAGTTGATTCCAACACAGGGCAACCTCATGTACAACAGAACGAAACAATGCCTGGTCCTGTGTCATCCTCACAATCGCCAGCATGTTCAAGCCTGTTGTTATGGCTACTGTGCCAGTCTATCTCACCCACCAAAGGTCCGCCACATTGTCACTAGCCCTCACCTTCACCAAACATGATGTCCTTTGATGATCAAAGCTTCCTGATAGCATGATGTCCAAAGCAAGTGAGTTGGACAGTATTCTATTGTGGTCCATAAAGTTTTCATTGGCTTATTTTTAGAAGGAGATCATCAGACCTTTCTTCCTAGTCTGTCTCAGTCTGGAAACTGCACTGACACCTGCCCATCATAGTATTTGACGTACTGGTGGCATCACTGGCAGGTGATAGTGATATCTCCAGGACTTTTTTTTTTTTGAGGTCTGTTTTGAACCTGTATTCATGACCAAATATTTATTTTATAAAACAAATCAAGAAAACCCAGGTTTCTTCCATAATTTTTAAACAGTATTTAACACCTACTTGTCCCCTGTTCTGTAGAGCTGCTGAAAAATTATCTAGACTTCATTAAGATCACCTGAAGAGGTCATTAGAGGCATCTGAGCTGCATATTAGGAACTCAGTCAAATGAAACCCACTGCCATCGAATCGTGTCTGACTCATAGCAACCCTAGAGGTCAAAGTAGAACTGCCCCGTAGAGTTTCCAAGGAGCGCCTGACAGATTTGAACTGCAGACCTTTCAGTTAGCAGAAGTAACACTTAACCCACTATGCCACCAATATTTCCCCATTTTAGGAAAAGATATTAAAAGTCACCTGTACCATGTTAAATACAAGTCTTCCTGTTTTACATAGTATTAAAGGCATTTATTGGCAGGATTCAGACTTCTATTCCTTTCTTGTCTTTATTCTGTCTCTGTATTGTCTATAGTGCTGGTTTTAATCTCCTGCTGGCAGCCAGAATGCCATTTTCAAAGTATCAACCTGTCCCATAAATGTACCACACAGTGTGTTGTTGCTGCTAGGTACCGTCCAGTTGGTTGCAATTCAGAGCAACACCATGCCCAGCAGAAGGACATGTTGCCCGGTCCTGTACCATCAGACTTTTTTTCCAAGGTGCTTGTGGATGGATCAAACTGCCAACCTTTCTGTTAGAAGCCTAGTGCTAAACTGTTTGCACCTACCCAGGAACTTCTGTTCAACCACGGGCAGCTTGAAATCAACCATGGTGGGAGTGTTCACACCACGGAAATTGGCAGATGTTATAAATTAGAGCAGCTTTTTGGGGAGATAGGAGGAGAGCTGTTTTACCAGCACACTGCTGATAAAAAGAACTCCAAAGGAAAAGCAGTCAGAGGTCACAGAGCTTTACCAGTTAGTGCCAAGAAATCAGAACAGGCTTTGACCAAATGGGAAGGAGATGGTCAAGCTGCCCCAGGAACTAGGTCTGGGTACAGCCAACTGACTTCTCCCCAAAGTGTGGACTCTTCTGAATTAAAACCAGGGCTCTATGAGGGTGGTAACCCTTAATTACATGAAGTGCTGACCTTTTGGTTAGCAGCTAAATGCCTAACCACTCTACCACCAGGGCCCCAAGCACTGTCCTCCTGGGCACTAAGTTTTTATTTGATCCATCCGGAAACATGGATGTTAAGTGCTAGCCCTGGTGGCGCTGTAGTTAGGCATTTAGCTACCAATCCAAAGATCAGCAGTTTGAATCCACTAGCTACGCATAGGAAACCCTGTGGAACACTGTCTTTTAAGGTTGCTGTGAGTGAGAATCGATTTGATGACACTGGGTTTGGTTTTCGTTTGATTTAAGAGAGGGCTAGTGTCTCAAGATTATTAGCAATGGACAAAGATTCCTCCTGTTTTCCATGGGGATGAACAGACAGCCTCCCAGAATACTAGGCAAAAGTCAGAAAATCTTCAGAGGGCGATTTAAGCTACAATAATTATCATTTCCAAGGAAAAAATAAATCCTTCTCAATTGTTCCTAGCATAGTACCTTTGAGCGCTGCCCCACTCGTTGCCTTCACAGATGTCACTCATGCCCCCCCGTAAAACCAAACCGAGTGCCACCGAGTTGATGCCAACTGATAGCGACCCCATAGGACAGAGTAGAACGTCCCCCATAGAGTTTCTAAAGAGCGCCTGGCAGATTTGAACTGCCAACCCTTTGGTTAGCAGCCGTAGCACTGAACCACTACACCACCAGAGCTCCCACTCCTGCTCCCGGGAAAGGAAAACCATGATGAACAATAAAAAAGTCCCCGTTAAGGATGACAGTATCGGTGATGGTTAAGAGGCAGTTTGACATTATTTGATTGTGAATTCTGGGTCTTTTCTCAGCAGGAGTAATCATCTTCAATTTTGTGTGATAGATATTTGATATGGAAATCCAGAAAACAAAACGTTTCTGAATCAAGCTGTTTGTGTGTCCCAATAGCTGCCTCCCTTTTCTGCCCAACTCCTGGCTCCTCCCTCCCGCTCAGGCAGGACAAGGAATCCCTCCCTCCCTCCTTGCCTCATAGATCCCTTTCTCTGGGGCGCCTATTCTGTTCCAGGCAAGTAACCTTTTCTCACCTAGCAGGAGTCCGGAGGAGCAAGAAGGCGCTGGCGGGGAGGGGGCCGTTTCAGCAGCCAAGAAGCCCGCAAACCAAACCTCTGCCCTCAGTTTTCACCCAGACAGAGCCTGCTCCAGCGCCAGCCAGAAACTTCGGCTGAAGCTGGTTTTCCCAAACGTGAGTTCACCGGCATCTTACAGGCGTAAATGTCCCCTCACACAATTGGATTTTTAATTTCAATTAATGTTAATAAATTATAAATTGCCACATTATGTAAGTGGCTACAGTACTGGACAGTGTAGCTTTAAAAGAAAGGATAAAAAAACACAGTTTCATAGCTTCAGGAGTAATAACTGACGTCTTCATGAGAGCAGAAAGTTACAGGATTGCTTAGCGTTGGAGTGTCCGTAGATAAAGGGCCCTCTGGCTGTCATGCTTAACAGAGATGGTTATTATTCCTCTCCCTACTTTTTTTGAGAGTCCCTCTTTGCAAGCTGCTGAATGTTGTGGAATGTGGACACCCCACTTACACAACACCAAAATAAAACAAACCAAACCTGTTGCCATCAAGTCAATTCTCACTTATAGCAACCCTATAGGGCAGAGCAGAACTGCCCTATAGAGTTTCCAAGGAGCCTCTGGTGGATTCCAAGTGCACACCCTTCGGTGAGCAGCCTAGCACTTACCCACCACTACCGCACCCGGGTTTCATATATCCACTGCACCCCCAGGGCTTCACATTGAGCACTAAAACAACAAAAACAAATCCTTGGCCATCAAGTTGATTCCAACTCATAATTACCCTGTAGGACAGAGTAAAACTGCTCCATGTAACACAACCAAAAATTTAAAGAAGGAAAAGAACCAAACCTGCTGCTGTAGAATTGATTCTGACACATACTGACCCTATAGGACAGAGTAGAACTGCCCCATAGGGTTTTGAAAGGAGCACCTGGTGGATTCCAACTGCCAAGCTTTTGGTTAGAAGCCATAGCACTTAACCACTATATCATCATGATTTCCCATATAACATTAAGAGTCTTCAAATCACGAATGGTGCCTCCTAGAACCCCTGGCAACCCTATTAGCTGTGTTAACCCTGCTTCATTCTTTTTTCTTTTTTAATTTTATTGTGCTTTAAGTGAAAAATTTATAATCTAAGTCAAAAAACTTATATACACATCGCTATGTAATTCTCGCTGCTCTCTCCACCCTGTGACAGCACACTCCTCATTTCCACCGTGTATTTCCTGTGTCAGTTAACTAACTCCTGTCCCCCTCTTGCCTCTCATCTCGCCTCCTGTATCTACTTAAGCCAACAAAGACACTCATCGCCAGTGTCATTTTATGGCGTCTAGTCCAGTCCAGTTATCTGAAGAGTTGCTTCAGGAATGGTTTCAGTTCCGGGCTCATAGATAGTCTGGGGTGTCCTGTTCATTTGTGTATCTTCAGTGTTCAGTATGCAATTTTAATAATAAATCTTTGACAAATGAGAAAGTAAGTCCCCTCGCATTATGACCTGAAGGAGAGGCCGTTCATGACCCTGAGGAGGCCACTCGAAGCAGAGGAATTGGCTTGTTCTTACAGAACTAGCACTGTGTTTGTGGCTCTGTGTGTCACCAACTGACTTTCACTTCCTTCTTGTCAAGCTCAGGGGACGTTCTGCATGGGGAGACCAGAGGCAGGAAGAGAGGGTCCCCTAACTGCATTACCCTGAAGAAATCAGGTTAAAACTGTCATCTAGAGGGGCCTAGGAGAGGGAACGAGTTCACTAACAGGCTGGCTGGGGGGAGGGGAAGGAGTTCCCGGCAGCCTTGTCAGCTCACCTTACCCAAAGCTCTCCCTGTGCAGACCACAGTCTTTGCACACAGCGACCAGAAACATGACATCTCCAGCTCGTCTCAGTACCCTAGGCCCAGGCCTTCCAACCAGAAATCACGACACACTGAGACTTCCACTTCATGTCTGACAGGATTGAATACTGATAATCAACCACAGTTTTGATATTTCTTATTTTTTTCATAAACTAAGGGACCCCCAAAATAGAACTGACTTGGGCCTCTCTCATCTCTGAGAGGTCCGTAACACCTGGCTTTTAGCTGGGAAAGTCTGGCCTTCTACCCACACCACAGCCTTCCTTGCACTCTACCTGTCAGCTCCTGAGGAAGGTGGGAGGTGGGACCCTTGGAAAGATGGTGTCTTAGGCTGGGTTCTTCTAGAGTTAGGGATTTCAGTGTCATAGTGCATTTGGGAGTGATCTTAAGGGGGCTCAGCAGGGGAATGAGCAAGCAAGACAGGGAAGGGCATGTTAACAGACAATGGAGCTAAGTCTCTTGGGGCTTCGGGAAGAGTCTGAGACATGTAGAACACACATCGGATTTATCCCATCTCAGGGGGAACACTGTCATCATTGCTGGGAGCTGCTTCTGGATCAAGTCCCCCTATACTCTGGCCTCCTCTGAGGGACGTCCCCTTGTGCCTTGAGGCTATCTGTTGAGATACAAAAGAACTCCTTCCGTAATAAGCAGAGAGTTGGGGACCTCAGATCATCAGGAAAGACCAGTGCTGGGAGCAAGCTGAGAAGGTTTTCAGGTGGGCAACACAGACAGTGCTTTCAGAAGGAAACCCCAAATCTCTTGCTCATGCCTTGTGTCCATCTCTGGTTTATATGGGGCTCTGGAAACCCTGGTTTGGGGGGTAAGTGCTACATCTACTAACCAAAAAGTCAGCAGTTCAAATCCACCAAGCACTCTTTGGAAACTCTATGGGGCAGTTCTACTGTGTCCTATAGGGTGGCTATGAGTCAGAACTGACTCAGCACATTGGGTTTGGTTTTTGGTTTAGTCATTGCAGTTAGTTAAGGATCTTGAGCCATCGTCCTGAATGTTGCTGAAAATGTCACCAAAGAAAAGGAAAACTGTTCTTGAGAGTCTCCAACTACCAGTGAAATGCCCTATCTTCTCTCTTCCGCTCACAGTTCATTGGCCAGAATTAGTCACGCGGCCTCACCTAACTGCAACAGAGAGAAGACATGATCTCCTACCTGAGCCTGAAGGCAGACAGCTGGAATATTTAGTCCACAGCACTACATACCACAACTGGCCTCTGGATCCCAGCTGTCCATGAGATAAAGCTGGAACCCAGGACCACGTTACATATGAGGTCTGACAAGTCCACAAACTTGTTTTAAGTGCTACATACCTCGCTGTTGAATATCACTACAGTTACTTTTGAAGTACTCCCCTTGGGAACCTATGCACTGATGCCGGTGCCTAGTCCATCCTTCAAAGCGATTTTGGAACTCTTTCTGGAATGGCTATTGTACACAGTGACAGGTGGCAAGTTCACGGACTTAAATTGTATAGCTGTCTGTGAGGAAGTTTTTAGCCAGTACACAAATAACTATATTGGAAAGCTCTCTCTATTCACCAGATCTGGCTCCCAATGACTTTTTCTTTACCCAGAGTTAAAGGAAATATTGAAGACATTCTGATGACATTCAGGACATCAAGGGTAATACGATAACAGCTCTGATGGCCATTCCCCAAAAAGAGTTCCAAAACTGCTTTGAAGGGTGGACTAGGCATGGGCATCAGTGCATAGCTTCCTCAGGGAAGTACTTCGAAGGTGACCATAGTGATATTCAGCAATGAGGAATGTAACACTTTTTTAAGGATGAGTTCATGAGCTTAACTGTCAGATCTTATATGCATGACATTTGAATATCAGTCTTTTCCCAATTCCCACACTTAAAAAACCTGAAGATGTAAAATGGGCTAGGGCTGGAATAGACATTTCACTGAAGAAGACATTCAAGTAGCCACCAAACACTTGAAAAGATGCTCAATTTCGTTAATCGTCAGACAGTTGAAAGTCAAAACCACAACGAGATACCATTTCATTCCCACTGGATTGTCATTGTTGTTAAGTGCCATTGAGTCAATTCAAACTCACAGTATCAAAAGCAAAGAACTCTGCTGCTGAGTTGATTCTAACTCAGCAACCCTGTAGAACAGAGTTGAACCGCCCTATAGAGTTTCCAGCAAGTGCCTGTTGGATACAAACTACCTATCTGTTGGTTAGCAGCTGTCAAGAATTGACTTGTGTCTCCCGAGAAATGCGTGTAGCAGTTTGGCTAGGCCTCTGTTCCCAGTACTGTGTAACGTTTCTATAAGCTGTAAACCCTGCCTCTATGATGTTAATGAGGGAGTGTGTGTTGTGTTGGTGGTGCAGGACTCAATGTGCAAGATTGTATTGTGCCTTGAGGCCATCTGCTGGGATATAAAAGAAACCTTTCCTTTATAGGAAACCCTGGTGGTGTAGTGGGTTAAGTGCTATAGCTGCTAACTTAAAAATTGGCAGTTCAAGTCCACCAGGCGCTCTGGGGGAATTCTATGGGACACTTCTACTCTGACCTCTAGGGTCGCTATGAGTTGGACCTGACTGGACGGCAGTGAGTTTCCTTTATGAGCAAAGAGTTGAGGACGTCATGTCATCAGGAAAGAGCAGTGCTGGGAGCAAAGCATACCCCTTGAGTCCACTGTCCCTGTGCCTCTGAAGCTCCCAGTCCAGGGGAAGATGGACAAGGACCTTTTTCCAGAGCCGACAGAGAAAGCCTTCCCCTGGAGCTGATGCCCTGAATTTGGACTCACAGCCTACCAGACTGTGACAAAATAAAATTTCTTTTTTAAAAGTCATCCACTTGTATCTCTGTTCTAAGAGCACTAGATGACTAAGACAGCAGCTGTAGCACTTAACCACTACGACCACCAAGGTTTTCAAGGCTAAAACTAAAAACAAAAAACAGAACAACAAATGTTGGTGAGCATAAGAGAAACTGGAACCCTCATCCATTGCTGGTGGGAATGCAGAATGGCATAGCCTTTGTGGAAAAGAATGTGGAGTTTCCTCAAAAAACTTGAAAGTACCATTAAAAAAAATTGCTTAATCGTAAAAAAGAAAAAAAAAATGAAGGACGGAAATATCTAGAATAGGCAATGCGTAGAGACAAAACTTTACCAGTGCTTACTAGGGTCTGGAGGAAACATATTAGTTTTAGATCCAGGGATGATGAGCTTCTGTATGAGGTAATTAAAAAAAACTTTTAGATTAATGATAATGTTTGTATAACTTGGTCAATGTAATTAATGTCCTTGAATTATAAGTTTAAGAAAAAATTTAAATGGCCAAACAAAACAAACAAACAAAAACCACTGCTGGTTTTGATTCCAACTCATAGCTCATATGACCCAGCAGTTCCATTCCTGGGTATATAAGGTCTGACAATTAAGCCTGTGAACTTAATTGTTCTAAGTGCTACGTACTGCCTTGCTGAGTACCAGTATGATCACCTTCAAAGTACTCCCCTTGAGAAACTATGCACCAATGCCAGCTTCTAATACACCCTTCAAAACAATTTTGTAACTTTTTCTGGAATGGCCATTGCACATGCTGTCACAGTGTCAAGTTTGCAAACTTCGTTGTATAGTTGTCTGTGGGGGAGTTTTTAGTCAGAAGACAAATAACTGTATTGGAACACCTTCCCTGTTCACCTGATCTGGCACCCAATGACTTTTTTCTTTACCCAAAGTTAAAGGAAATAGTGAAAGGAAGACATTTTGGTAACATTCAGGACATCAAGGGTAATACGACAACAGCCCTGATGACCATTCCAGAAGAAGAGTTCCAAAATCGCTTTGAAGGGTAGACTAGGCTCTGGCATTGGGGCATAGAGTCCCAAGGGGAGTACTTTGTAGGTGACCATAGTGATATTCAGCAATGAAGTATGTAGCACATTTTCCAGGATGAGTTCGCCAACTTGTCCTTGTATACTCAAAAGACTTGAAAGCAGTGAGTTAAACACAGACTTGTACAATGATACTCATTTCAGCATTGTTTGCGGTTGCCAAAGGTGCAAGCTAAGTGTCCGTCAACAGATGAATGGACAAATAAAATGTGGTAATATGTATAATGCAATACTACTCAGCTAGCAGAAGAGTCTTGATACATATTACAACACAGACAGAGCTTGAAGACATTATGCTGAGTGAAGTAAGTCAATTACAAAAGACAAATAGTGTATTACCTCACATACGAGTTCTGACAATTAAGATGGCGAACCTAAGCGTTCTAATTGGCAGACCTAGTATTAAAAAATAATAATAATAATGATAGAAAAGGTAAATGTAATGCATAAAGACCATAGTTTATCAGTGGTTACTAGGACCAAGAGGTAGGGGGAAGGGGGGTTAGTGGAGATGGAAAAATTGCATTGATTAAGGGCAGGGTTGCAGAATCGATAGTTACAATCCTTGTCAATAAGTCATACATCTGTAAAAAGTTGAACTGGCAAAAGTTGTGTGGTAGGCACGTTTATAACAACAGCAACAACAGAAGAGTAACTGCTGAGGCTGCTTATGTACAAACCCAGAATTTCATGGGATTTGGTTCCTTGGTTCGAAGGCTTAGGGTCATGGTTTCAGAGGACATCTCAGTTAATTGGCCTAATAACATGGTTAGTGCTTCCGTCCTACCATGTAGTCCCCTGCACAGAGCCTGGGGTCTTAGACGCTTGCAAGCAGCCATCCAAAGCATGACAACTGGTATTTATTGATCTGGGCAACGGAGAAAGAAGGTGAGTCAGGAATAGGAGGAGATGGAATGTGTGACTGCTGGCCTCCTTTACCATAAAAACTGGGTGGTGCCTGGCCGCTGTGACTATTTGGGTCAAAGATTCTATAGAACAATCCTGATCAAACAGAGGAAAATGCGGAACAGAATTTCAAATTCTCGTGGACTCCAAACTCGCTGGAGCTATGGGGCCTGGATGAACCCCTGAAACAATTGCCCTGAGATAATCTTTAAACTTTAAACTGTAAGTATCCCTGAAGTCATCTTAAAACCAAAGTTTAGTTTAGATGCTTAAAAAATATCTGCCTTGAGCATCATTCTCTTTTAAGAACTACGTGTATCTATAAAAACTGACATAGCTCTATGGGATCAAAGTGACAGCAGGAACTCGAAAGATTAGAGAAGAACCTTAAGGAGCAGTAAGTTTGTGTTAGTAGAAGACGAACAACTCTGAAAAGGAGAGTGAGAATGGTTGCACAACTCAGACAATACCATCAATATTTCTGAGTTATACATGCAGGTACAGTTGAACTGGTGTATGTTTTGCTGTGTATATTCTCAACAACAAAATATAATGTAAGAAAAACATCAGGTGATCTAATGCATTGGACCTACATTCTTACCTCGTAATATCTGAGCTGAGAGCTGGGAGGTGATGCTTTCTTTAGATGACATGGTGCCCTCTAGCTCACCATAGTCGTATCTGGCCCATTTCACTCTTTTACGTTTATTAGTTTAGTGTCGTTGTCAGGGACCATGTCTGTCTTGTGCCCGTAAGACCTTGTACCCCTCTCGTCCTGCTCACATCTGCTATAACCACAATGGCCTCCTGGCTGCTCCTCCTGTGTGCCAGGCTTGGTGTGCTCTCTGTCTGCCTAGATCACTCTCTCTGCAGGGATCTGTTCAAGATAGTGCCAGCTGTTCAAGATAGTGGAGCCACAAGACGGAAAGAACATGGATTCCTGAATCGTCAACTTGAGAGGGATACTTTACTGATCAGGAACTTCTTGAAGTTTTGGAATTGATGAGCAAGGACTAAGCTTTTATGGTGCTAAACCACCAAGATTTGGGAATTATCTATCGATGACCCTGGCAGTATGCTTGTAAATGGGGTCACTCTTATTCAGAAGTGTTTTTAAGCCTACTTGCCGTGTATCAGAAACCCTGGTGGCACAGTGGTTAAGTGGTACAACCGCTAACCAAAAGGTTGGTGGTTCAAATCCACCAGGCCCTCCTTGGAAACCCTAGGGGGCAGTTCTACTCTGTCTGTAGGGTCGCTATGAATCAGAATCAGCTCAACAGCAGTGGGTTGGCCTACGTATTAAAAGCTATGTTCTCCAATAATTTGCTGTCTTGCTGACAACATCATCTGCCTTTCAGTTGATTCCGAATTTGGGTGAGGAAAAAGGTGAATCAGTCTTTGGAGGAAGACATCATGTTTGGTCAAATAAAGGGCCCGTGAGGGTGTGGGAGTGAGTACCTTGGAGAGATGGGTTGGCACAATAGCCACAACTGTGCACTGGACCATGCAAGAAATTGTGAGGACAACACAAGGCTAGGTAACATTTCGTTCATTTGTACGGAAGGTTGTGTTGTAAGTCACAGTTGACTTGCTGGTGCCTGTCTCCCTATCCGCCTATCTTCCTATTTCTCTCCATTTACCTACCTACCACTTGTCTGTCTGTCTGTCTATCTATCTTTCTAAAATCCCAACAGGGATGAAGGCCATCAAATAAGACCTGTGGTGGTGTTGATGGTGGGCAAAGAAGGAACAGATTCCCACACCTATCTAAAAATATTGATGTGATTGCAACAATTGTTTTCCGGACAAGAGAGCAAATTGACCTATTTTTTAACTTCAAGAGCTAAATAGCCTGGAGAAAAATGTAATATATTACAAACAATAAGCAACGACCCTAGACATACATCAGTCCCTTTCCATGTAACAGCACAGAGAGTCTTGGCTGGATGTCCCCCACTTGAAAACCAGATCCCACTTGGAGTTCCTATTTTCCTGTCGTCTTAAGAAGAGCAACGGCTACATATTATCAGCTGCCAGGACTTCCCATTGGGAAGCTTTTTCTCTTCCAGTTCGGAAATGCTCAGATTCTATTTCCACAGCTGGCTGTGTTAATTAATGATGATGAGCAGACTTAATGAAAGAAGGAATTAGTCAGCCATTCCCTAGCCGGTTTCATCAAAAGAGAGAGCGCTAACAAGTGAGTGCTAATGGCCTGAACTGGGGATCTCAGCTCCCTGGAAGCTGTTAACCAGCAGTCACATCATGAAACATTACCCTGAAGGCTGTTCTTAGCACCTGGGTGTTTGATCTTCTTATCCAACCAAAGTAAACCCAAGGAAGGTTATGTAAAGTGGGATTTCTCAACTAAATGCTCTCTGGAAAACGGAGCCCTCAGTCAGCAGGGAGCTTGGGTCCAGAAAGTCAAAACTAGCAAAAGCCAGGTAGTGTGGCCACAGACGTATGAGTTATATTATCATGTAGTTTGTATTGTTAAGAAACCCTGGTGGCTTGGTGGTTAAGTGCTGGGTCTGCTAACCCAAAGATCAGCAGTTCAAATTGGCCAAGCTCTACTTAGAAACTCTACTCTGTCCTATTGTTATAGAAAATGAAGACGCGAATGACACCCAGGAGGAGGCAAGAGGCTGTTTATTACACCGACGGGCCAAAGGGACCTTTGCAGGTTCCAACAAATGGCCCCCCCACTGTGGTTTCAGCAGGGTAAATATAGTGCAGTTTGAGGATGTCATGGTTGAGACAAATAGGGTGAGTGGGCGGAGTTCTGGCGGAGGGGGGGACATCCCGCCAGCCAGGAAGCCGGGCTGGGAAAGGAAAGGGGAATGGGATTATTGTATCCCGCCAGCTGGGGTACAGGGCTGGGAAAGGAAAGGAAAGGGGAATGGGATTATCGTATCCTGCCAGCTGGGGAGCCGTGCTGAGAAAGGAAAAGGGAATGGGATTATCGTATCCCGCCAGCTGGGGAGCCGTGCTGAGAAAGGAAGGTGGAAGTGTCCTGTCAGGGGAGTGCTGGTTGAGAAGGGAAGGGGGAATCATATCAGGCGCCGGCGGTCTTGTCAGACAAGTGCCAGCTGGGAAGGGAAGGGAGTATCGTATCAGGTGCCGGCGGGGGCAGTGAGGAGGGGGAGGAAAATTTTTCAGCCTCTGTTATCCATATTACTATAAGGGTCTCTATGAGTCCCAATTGACTTGATGGCAGTGGTTATGTATTGTTATGTCATATGACAGATTTTATTTCATACTGTTATGTTGTATAATGTTATAGTATATTTTGTTTATTTCTTTATCATCTATCTTGAATTATAACATCTAGAAGGTAGCGTTTGCCTACGTGTCCTCAGTATCTAGAAGAATATAATGTAAACATGTAAGGTATGGTTTTTGAATGAAAGAGTGATCTGTTTTATCACTGTACTCAAAGCAACTATCATTGGTTAGGGAGCACTGAGTTTCTGTTCATGGTGGTGGAATAATTTGGAAATGGATAATCAAGATGATTGCACAACACAACTAACATAATCACCATCATGGAGTTACAAACGTGAAAAATGTTGAACTGACTGATGTTTTGTTTCATACGTATATATTTACCAAAGTAAAGCAATTTTTTAAGTGCCTTGTTAAAGTGAAAAATTGGACCTAGCTGAAATGTCATTAATTATTGTTATTAGATACCATCAAGTTAGTTCCAACTCATGGAGAGCCTGTGTGCAAACAGAAGGAAATCAGCTGGTCCTGTGCCTTCCTCAGCATTGTTGTTAGGCTTGAGCCCATCATTGTAGCCACTATGTCAACCCATCTCATTAAGGGTCTTCCTCTTTCTTGCTGACTCTCTATGCTGCCAAGCATGAAGTCCTTCTACAGCAACTGATCCATCCTGATAACATGCCCAATGTATATGAGGTGTAGTCTTGCCATCCTCTCTTCTAAGAAGCATTCTGGGTGGGCTTTTTCCAAAACAGACATATTTGTTATTTGGTAATTCAAGGTACACTTGCTATTCTTTCCCAGTACCACAATAGAAAGGTGTCAATTCTTCAGTCTTGTTTATTCATTGTCCAGCTTTTTCATGCATATGATGAAATTGAGTATATCGTGGCTGGGGTCAGGTGCACCTTAGTCTTAAAGGTGGCATCTTTGCTTTTGAACACTTTAAAGAGATCTTTTGTAGCAGATTTTCCCAATGCAATGCACGTTTTGATTTTGTGACTGCTGCCTCCATGGGCATTGATTGTGGATCCAAATAAAATGAAATCTGTAAGACAACCTCGGTCTTATCATAATGTTATATACTGGTCTATTTTTGAAGAGGAGTTTTTGTTTTCTTTATGTTGAAGTGTAATCTATACTGAAGGCTGTGGTCTTTGATATTCTTCAGTAAGTGATTCAAGTCCTCTTCACTGTCAGCAAGCAAGGTTGTATCATTTGTGTAATGCCAAGTTGTTAATGAGTCTTCTCCCAATCCTTATGCCCTGTTCTTCTTCATATAGTTCATGTAGCCCATCTTTTTGGATTATTTGCTCAGCTACAGATTAATAAAATATAGTGAAAGAACACAAGCCTGACAACACCTTCCCCAAATTTAAACCATGCAACATCCCTTGTTCTGTTCAAATGGTTGACTCTTGATCCATGTACAGGTTTCTCAGGAGCACAGTCAATGTGTTTTCGAATTCCCATTCTTTGCAATGTTATCTATAATTTGTTATGATCCACACAGTCAGATGACTTTGTGTAGTCAGTAAAACACAGGTAAACATCTGTCTGGCATTCTCTCCTTTTACCCAGGATCCATCTGACATCAGCAGTGATATCCCTTGTTCCACATCCTCTTCTAAATCTGGCTTGAATTTCTGGAGACAGGCCCTGTGGATGTACTGCTTTGACCACTTTTGAATGATCTTCAGCAAAGTTTTTCTTGTGTGTGATATTAATGATATTGTTCAATAATGACCACATTTGGAAATGCCATTAATAGGGGAATGGTTATATAAATTATGATATAGACAAGTTATGGATTATGGTATCAATTAGAATATGTTAGGTTGAAAATAACAAAAAGTCTAAATTAAATTGGTTAAGGGAAGCTGAGAAGTCCATGGACATGTAGGCTTCAGGCTAGGTTTGGTTCAGCGGCTTGATGATGTTATCAAGCACCGACGCTCTTCCGGTTTGTCTGATCTGTCTTCTGTTGCAGCAGCTAGAAGCAAAAATTCTCTGCCCTAATCCCATGATCACAAGATGGGTGCCAGAGCTCCGGAAATTACATGATTTCTCTGTCGTGTTCAGAGAGAGAGAAATTTCCTTTCCCAGATGCCTCAGAAACTCTAGCCTCTTATTGGCTTAAATTGGGCCACTTGGCACAGTGGATAAGAGCTCAGCTGCAAAACAGAATGTTGACAGTTCAACTCTACCAGCCACTTCATGAAAACCCAATGGGACAGTTCTTCTCTGTCCTGTAGGGTCACTATGAGTGAAAATTGACTCAGTGGCAGTGGGTTTGGTTTTCTTGTTCGCCCATCCTTGAAGCAGCCCTAGTGGGGCAGCAGTTAAACCCATGACTGGTAACACAAAGGTTGGTTGTTCAACCCACCAGCTGCTCCTCTAGAGAAAGGTATGGCAGTTTGGTTCCTTAAAGATTTATAGCCTTGGGATTCCTGTGGCGGTGGGGAGTTCTACTTTGTCCTATAGGGTAAATGTGAGTCAGAACTAATTGGATGACAATGATTTTTTTAATATATACTAGCACTGAAAGGAGGAGCCCTGATGATGGAGTGGTTAAGCTCTTGGTTGCTAGCCGAGAGGTGGGCATTAGACCCCACCAGCCACTTCAAGGGAGAAAGATGTAGCAGTCTGCTTCCATAAGGATTTATAACCCTAGAAATCCTATGGGACAGTCCTACTCTGTCCTATAGGATCGCTTTGAGTTGGAATTGAGTCAATGGCATTGAGATTTTTTTTTCAGCAGTGAAAGATACAATGAATTTTGAGTGAAAAAAGATCTGCAGAAATCAATATGTATAGAAGAGGCATAACTAAGATATATCAGGTAACCCATCAACGTTGAGTCGATGCCAACTTACAGTGACCCTGTAAGGATAGAGTAGGACTGCCCCATAATGTTTCCAAGGAGCGCCTGGTGGATTCAAACTGCACACCTTTTGGTTAGTAGCAGTAACATTTAAAAACTATACCACCGCGATTTCCGTATCAGGCAGGGTGCGTGTTCTGGACGCTGCTTCACAAGTGCTAATGAGCAATTTCCATAGCCAGCTGTGAAAGACTATTCAGCAATTTAAAACTAATTGCCCAAGGCACTATTTTCCACAGACAGGTCCCTGATGTATAGTCTACATTGTGACTATTTATGTTGAGAAAACACAAATGTGATATATTTTCTGTGATTATATTTTTAACATTTCTGTTGAAAAACACTATCTTTTTTCTGTGATTACTTACGTTGTTAGCTGCCATCAAGTTCATTTCGACTCATAATGTCACTACATGACACAGTAGAACTACCCCCATGGGGTTTTCTAGGCTGTAATCTTAAAGAGGAGCCAGGGTGGCCCAGTGGTTATGTTCTCAGCTCCTAAGTGAAAGGTCAGCAGCTCACATCCATCTGGTGGCTCCTTGGGAGAAAGACCTAGAAACAAAGCATGAGGTAAATATGGTGACCACAGCAAAGAAACCCTAATGGGTCAATTCTACTCTGTCACATGGGGGTGGCTGTGAGATGGAATAGACTCCATGGTGCCTAACAACAGTAATCTTTACGGGAGCAGATGGCCAGGTCTTTCTCATGCAGAGCTACTGAGTGGGTTCCAACTGCCAATCTTTCAATTGGCAGCTGGCAACTGAACACTCAACTGTCTCATCACTAGGTCTCTTTATAGGGGTCAAATATCTATGCAAATATATGCTAAGAATTGTGGAAGGATCCACATCAAATTTACCATAGAGATCATATCTGGGGAGTAGTCTAAGACTGGAGTTGTGGCCAAAGATTATTTCAGATTAAACCTCTTACAGGCATTGCTGTTGAGTCAGTTCTGACTCATAGTGACCCTATAGAACAGAGGAGAACTGGCCCATAAGATTTCCAAGGAGTGGCTGATAGAGTGTAACTGCCAACCTTTTGGTTAGCAGCTGATCTCCTAACCACTGCACCACCAGGTCTTAGATGACTTTGGTGGAATTCTGTCTTCTGGGATCTTAGGCAATGTCTGAAGGTAGTTTTAAAAAAATCATATTTTATTGTGTTCTTAGTGAAGGTTTGTATAGCAGTTTAGATTCCCACTGAGCAATTTTTACATGAATTGTTCAATAACATTGGTTACATTCTTCACAATGTTGGAACATTCTTAGTGTGTGCCTTGTAATTGCTGTTTCCGTTAATCTACCTCCCCTAACCCTTTACCTTCTTGTCTTTGTTGAAAGTAACTGTTGACCTTTGGTCTAACACATGTGAGTTTTTAGAGGAATACAGTACTCATGGGTGATATTCTTTCTTTGGTGTGCTAATCTATCAGCTAAAAGGAGACCTCAGGAGCTAGTTTCCGTTCAAGGTTTAAAGGGTATCTCAAGACAATAGTCTCTGAAGGTAGTTTTGAATGTCACAACCTGGCAGGGTAGGGGAGAGTGCTGCTGTCATAGAGTGGAAGGAGGCCAACAGTACTGCTGAACATGCTGTAAAGGATAGGACCCCGCTCCCCACACACAACAGAGAATGAGCTAGCCTGAAATGTCAATAGTGTTGAGGCTGAGACACCTCAATCTGGGATGTTTTAATCTTTATAAGAGGAAAAGTTCTGAGTAGTACTTGTGACATTAAAAATGGAATTCTTTTTTTTTTCAAATGTGAGAAGTAGATGCGGAGCCGTGTGCAACCTCCCACCCTGAACCCCAGGATGTAGCCATTCACTTCCCCAACTGTGAGGAGCCTTGGCTGCTGGTGGGGCACAACTAAGTCCCTCTTCAGAAACTGCCCTCAGCTGGAGGAGGCTGCCTTGCCCATGTTATGGGTCTTTCCTAGCTCAGCTTTCTTCTTCTTTTTTATGTTATTTTAGATGAAGGTTTACAGAGCAAACCAGTTTCTCATTAATAGTACACACATCATTTTATGATATTGGTTAACAAACCCACAACAGGCCAACAGGTTGGCTTTCAACCTTAGGTTCCCTATTACCAGCTTTCCTGTCCCCTCTTGTCTTTTAGTCCTTGCCCTTGGGCTGGTGTGACTCTTTAGTGTTGTTTTCTTTTATGGGCCTGTCCAATCTTTAGGTGAAGGATGAACCTCAACAGTGAGTTCATTACTGAGCTGAAAGGGTGTCCGGGGGCCGTACTCTCAGGGTTTATTTAGTCTCTGCCATGCCAGCAAATCTGGTCTTTCTTTTTGAGTTAGAATTTTGTTCTACATTTTTCTCCAGCTCTGTCTGGGACCCTCTGTTGTGATCTCTGTCACAGCAGTCAGTGGTAATAGCTGGGCACCATCTAGTTGTACTAGACTCAGTCTGGTGGTGGCCATCGTAGATGGGGCCCATTAGCCCTCTGAGTCCTCCAGTCTTTCCCGTCTATGTTTAGTTGTCATCCTTCTTCCTTGTGCCGAGAGGGCGAGACCAGTGGAGTAGTGTACATGGCCGCTTCCACATCCGTTATTCTTTAGAAATCTCAGCACTATTGACATGGTGGAATGATACATCATTGCATTGTGGGCAGGATCCTATTTGTGGAAGATAACAACTAGTGCCAAAACAAAACAAACTCATTACTGTGGAGTCAACTCTGACACATAGTGATCCTGTAGGACAGAGTAGAACTGCTTTATAGAGTTTCTAAGGAGCACCTGGTAAGTTCCTACTGCCAATCTTTTGGTTAGCAGCTGTAGTACATAATCACTACACCCCCAGGGTTTGGGCAGTTACAGTTACATTGCTGAATGATCGCGCACAGTTTCGCACACAGTTGGCGATAGAAACTGATGGCCATTAGAAACTGCTCATTGGCTCCCTGCCTCAAGCGTTGTCCAGGGTTTGAATCCTACCTGTTATACCTTAGCTATTTCTCTAAGTGGAGCCGTTTTTGTGCTTTGCAGAATGTTAAAAGCATCCCTGGCCTCCATCTACTAGCTGTCAATAGCACTCTCCTCTTGTTGCAACAAGAGTGACAAAAGTGTCTCTAAACATCGCCAAGTGACCCTAGGGGGAAAAATTACTGCCCCTGCCTATATGAAGAGCCACTGCTGTATCTGTTGTCTGGGTGACACAGAGCTACAAAGACCCAGCACTCTTGCCTTCAGTCACACATCTCTGAGGGCCTCCAGCTTGGGATTTTATACGGGATCAGCAGAGGCCTTTGCTGCCACAGCATAGTTACCATAGTTGAGTGTCTTCCTCTTCTGCCCAATCCTGCTTCCCTTATCTCTGCATAGGCGAAACCAAAAAAACCAAACCCACTGTCACTGAGTCGATTCAAAGTCATAGTGAACGTATAGGACAGAGTAGATCAGCCCTATAGCATTTCCGTGTATCACCTGGCAGATTTGAACTGCCAAACTTTTGGTTAGCTGACATAGCACTTAACCACTACACCACCTAGGTTTCCCCTTCATAGGTTGGGGTGTATTAATCAGTAAGCATGGTTTACAGTAAGCTTACAGTAAGCAAGGTACCAAAACCAAAACCAAACCCGCTGCCATCAAGTCGATTCTGATTCATAGTGACCCTATAGGACAGAGTAGGACTGCCCCATAGAATTTACAAGGAGTGCCTGGCAATGTGAAATGCCAACTGTTTGGTTAGCAGACATAGCACTTAACCACTACACCACTAGGGTTTCCAAGCAAGGTACACAGGGGCTTAATTGCACTTATTTACTAATCTATAGTCTTTGTTCATTACAGATTAATAAGTAAACACAGTTAAGCCCATGTATACTTCACTTACTAGGTAATCCATTCCTGTCATAGGTGTTCCAAAACACTCCCACATGCAAACCTCCCTATTAAACCTGTTCCCTGGGACCACTGATCCAAGACCAAAGTTAAGACTCAGAGAGGCTAAGTAATTTATCAGAAGTCCCATAGCAAGACAGCTTTGCAGCATTCTTGTTACCACTCGTCTCTGCTGACATTTCTCAGTGAGCTCTGCCTTTCCCAACCCCCCTGCCTACCCACGCATATTTCTATAATTGAAGGAATAGGAGAAAAATTCATAGAATGCAAAACCTAATGCCATTAACCCAGTTTATGTCTCTTTGTTGTTCCTAAGCTACATATCTGCTTGTCTGCAGACCTTTTGAATCGTTCGTGGGCAGCAAGTCCAAACACATAGACATTTCAACTACAAGTATTTAATACAACTGCCTAAAGGCCATCACGTTCACAAAACTTTCTCAATGAATAAAAATATGGATGTGAAGGAAGGGGTTTCACAGGAGTCATGGTGGGGGCAAGACCGTTTCTCAGTGTCAGTCTGTCTCCAACAACATGGCACAGTTAGAGACATTAGAGTGGCATGGTCTGGTGTCACAGAACTTGCTTTACCAATAATAATAATATGTAAGATGTAACATTAATGGAGCCAATATTATAAGCCAGATATTACACGCTATCTAAGGAGTCCTGGCGGCCCAGTGGTTAAGTGCTCGGCTGCTTCTGAAAGGTTGGCAGTTACGGGAGCACCAGTAGCTTCTTGGGAGAAAGACCTGGGAACCTGCTCTTCTAAAGATTACAGCCTAGGAAACTTTATGGGACAGTTTCTACTCTGTGCTATGGGGTCGCTAGAAGTTGGAATTGAGTCAACAACACATAATAACAACATGATGTACATGATTCGGATCTGACTCGATGGCACTTGGCTTGGCATACATACATATTTAATATATTTTATTATGTATTATATACTATAGTGTATTTGGAAACTGGTGGTGTAGTGGTTAAGTGCTACAGTTGCTAATCGAAAGGTCAGTAAAAAACTGGTCAAAAAGGTCAAAAAAACTGGGGCAGTTGTACTCTGTCCTATAGGGTTGCTGTGAGTTGGAATTAACTCAATGGCCGTGGATTTGGTTTTTAGTTTATACTATATTTGAAAACTCTGGTGGCACCATGGTTAAGTGCTACAGCTGCTAACCAAAAGCTTGGCAGTTCAAATCCCCTGGGTGCTCCTGGGAAGCTCTATGGGACAGTTCTACTCTGTCCTATAGGTTTGCTATGGGTTGGAGTCAACTCAGTGGCAATGGGTTTTAGTTTCCAAATAGTATATTAAGGCGGGCCCAATGGTACAGTGGTTAACTGCTCAGCTGCTAACTGAAAGCTCAGCAATTTGCACACACCAGATGCTCTTCAGGAGAAAGATGTGGCAGTCTGCTTCTGTAAAGATTGCACCCTTGGTGGAGTCAAAATGGCAGACTAAACACATGTCTCCTATCCCTCTGGAAACCAAGACTTGAACTGATAATCAGATGGAGACTTCTGGTCACTTAGTGATCCCCAAGGACATGACACAGGGCTGTTAATTTGGACTTCATACCACTGGACAGAAAACCACCTCTCTTTTGCTGACTCCTGCTCCCAGCTAGCCCTGGCTGTCACGGACTGAAGGTAACGCACTATTGTGACTCTTTTTTCTCTGTCTTGGCCAGCGGGTGGATCAGAGTCTTGCCTAGTGGCTAGTCTCAGATGCACTGCCGGTGGGATAGGGAGGCGAAATTGCCATATTTTGAGAGCCAGGCTTATGACTCTGTGCACCTAGCCAATTTCGGCCTCTCTTTTTATCTCTGCCACAGCATGGTTTGTACAGAACCACAGGGTCTATGTGCAGGATGCCACATTGGATACAGAAATTTTAGTGGGACCTAACTCTTAGTCTAGGAGCCAGTGCCTGCAAACAGGATGGCGCTTCTCTGACAGAAAAGAAGTAGTTTACACAGTGTCGCCTACGGTGGGGGCCCAGCAACAGAGGCTGAGGATTCACCATGTCTCGGTACCTTTAGCCCCACTATCTGGCAGCCATGTGGAAGGCGCCACCTTAAATACAATGACTGCAGCTTAGATATGATGACCTAATTCTTAGCTTAGGAGCCAGAGCCTGCTCACACGAGAGTGCTTTTCTACCAGAAAAGTAGTAGTTTACACAGTCTCACCTAAGGCTGGGCCCTGTGAGCAGAGGCCAACAGGGCAGTAGCATTGCTGTATTTTGAACTAGTTTGTATCATCTGGAGTTGGATATAAAGGTGTTTACCTTGCCATTTGGAAAGAGAGACCTCTACACCTGAAAACCTGACTGACTTGGGAAGTGGTCAGATACCTTTTGTTTTACATTTTAAGACAGCCTAGAGAAACATCTGTGGTCCATCCTCACAGTATCTCTCCCACCCTCTGCTTACTCACATGGGACCCAAAAAGCAACAGACACTTGTGGCAAACAAGAAGTCACCCATGGCTTCAGAAAGCTCCCAAACAAAACAACCAAGGAGTTTTCCAGATGAAGGAACTTTTCTGAAATCATCAGAAGATGAATATAAAAGGATTATATACAGAGCCCTTCTAGACCATATACAAAATGCAGCACAACAAAATGAAAAATTAAGCAAGGTGTTCGATCTGATGGAACACCAGTACTCTGAAATCCAACAGATAAAGAACAAAATCAAAGACATAGAAACTTACATTCAAAGCCAAGAAAACAGAATGCAACAAATGGAAAAAAGGATTTCTGACTTGGAAGACAGAGCTACTGATGCCAGTGTCTATGAGGACAAATCAGAAAAAAGAAACAAAAAATGAAGAAGCATTAAGAAGCATGTGGGACTCTTTTTTAAGAGGAACAACCTTGGAGTCTGAACAGGATGAAACACCTGAGAACACAGAGAGTATCGTTGCTGAGCTGCTGACAGAAAACTTCCCAGAAATCATGAAGGAAGAGAATAATATATCCCAGATACATATCGTATGCCACCCAATATAGATCTCAAAAGAAAGACTCCAAGACATATTATAATCAAGCTTAACAAAATGAAACATAAGCAGCAACTCTTAAAGGCAGCTAGACTCAAAGCAAAGCTAACATTCAGAGGGAAACTATGTAGGCTTTCATCAGATTTCTGAGCAGAAACCATGCTGGCATGGAGACAGTGGCATGACACATTCAAAGCCTTGAAGGAGAAGAACTTCCAACCAAGAATTATATATCCTGCAAAACTATCTTTAAAATATGAAAATGAAATTAAGACATTTCCAGATAAACAGAAACTCAGAGACTTTGTGGAAACCAAACCAAAACTACAAGAAATACCGAAAGAAGTTCTTAGCTTTGGCTTAGAAGAACGAAACCACTAACTTTATGTTTTAGAACAACACATCATCCAGAACTCTACTCAGTTAGGGAAGGCTCCAAATCCAATCACAGCTTTAGTACTGAAAGAAACAATCCAGTGATTATCATGAAAACTGTGGTGCCATCATATTAAAAAGAGGGACGTACTACAGTCGCTATAATCCTTCCACATGGAGAGGAAGATGACAAGACTGGTAGTAATTAAAATTGGGCTTATATATAGTTTACTAAGGGGAGTCTTAGGGGCAGCCGTAAAGCACAACAAAGATGCAACATACCATATCAAGAAATCTAACACAGGAGTCTCAACAACTACAAAAACAGCTCTGAAAAAGGTGAAAAATCAACTCACTAAAAAGAATGTCCCAGAATAGACTAATAAGAACAATAGAGATAACGTCAATACAAAAATAAACATATCACAATGGCAGCACTGAACACATACCTATCAATAATTACATTGAATGTGAATGGACTGAATGTTCCAGTAAAGAGACATCGAGTGACATCTTGGATCAAAAGACATGACCCATCCACATATTGTCTACAAGAAACTCACTTGAGACTTAAAGACAGGAACAAACTGAAAATTAAACAATGGAAGAATATATATCAAGCTCACAATGAACAAAGAAGAGCAGGTGTGGCCATTCTGATCTCAAACAAAATAAATTTTAATGTATAATCCGCCATCATGGACAAAGATGGACACTATTTATTGCTCAAAGGTTCAGTACACAAGGAAGACTTAACTATATTAAATATTTATGCACCTAATATCAGAGCACCTAAATACGTCAAAGAAACACTGACTACACTCAGAAAAGAGTTAGATCACTTGACAATAATAGTGGGAGACTTCAACACTCCACTCACAATACTAGACAGGTCATCTAGAAAAAAGCTCAGTAAAGATACAGAAGACCTCATTGCCACAGTTAACCAACTAAACCTCATCGATACATACAGAACTTTCTACCCATCAGCAGACAACTACACCTTCTCCAGTGCACATGAAACATTCTCCAGAATTGACCATATGTTAGGACATAATGCAATTCTCAACAAAATCCATACCATTGAATTAATGCAAAGTATCTTCTCAGATCACAAAGTGCCAAGGCCTGTCACTCACAAAGGTCTCTGTGAGCAAAGCTACAAGCCTATATGATGGCAGGCAGACACATCTCACCCCTGACATATTTCTGGCTGTACTCTCCCTGATGGTGTTTTGCATCCTAATTAAACTTTCCTCAAAAATACCCCCTTATTTCCTGGCACAAGGATCAAAGAAGATGCCTTCTAAGAAGGGTTTTACAACCCCCTCGGCTTAATGAGTCCTGACACAGAACACCCAGCCTGGGAATGCCCAGCCCGGGAATGCCAAGGCCGGCCCAGCCCGACTGGCTTCCCCCAACTGCACATCCCCCTCCACATGTGAAAAACTAGATTGCAGGAAGGCCCTGGGAAACTCCCCAGGGATGACCCCCTGCACAGCTCTTAGATATAGACATCCAATTCCCTGCATCAGGAAGATGGATAGGCTCCCAAGTCTATTATATTTGGTATGGCAAATGAGTAAATACTAAAGAAATACCCTTCTTAGAACAGCTTAAGAAAGGCATAGGGTGGGGGACGGTAGGTGTTTACTGTCCCCACAAGAAGAGATAAAATAAAGAGCAAAGAAGGAACAAATAGAGACAGCCAGATTATCCTCCTGCACCTTTTAACCTTGAGGTATAGATAGAGCTGATTGAGCTCAAGGCATAACTTTGTTTTCACAATATACTTGCCTCGCGCATTACCTAAAAAACCGTAATGATTAACATGAAAAAAGACCACAAGGTATCAGCCAACAGCTTATGTGGTCAAAGAAATCATGTCACTCACTGAATATATAAAAAATAAAGACAGGCCCTGACAGGCTGCCGATCCCCAGATTCCTGGTTGTCTCAGTCTCATTTCTTCTTCGCCGATGCCACCCATCCTTCCGTGATCCCAGACCCTGCAGAGGCTGGCTCCCAGCAACAAAGCCATAAAAATCGAAATCAATAGCAGAAAAAACACAGAAAGTGGAACTGTTGGAAACTGAACAATATCTTGCTCAAAAATCCATGGGTTATAGAAGAAATCAAGGATGAAATAAAGAAATTCATGGATTCCAATGAGAACAAAAACACTTGCTACCAGAACCTGTGGGATACAGCCAAAGCAGTGCTCAGAGGTCTATTTATCTCCATGAATGCACACATCTGGAAGGAAGAAAGAAACCAAATCAAGGAAGTAACCCTACAGCTTGAACAAGTAGAGAGAACAACAGAGGAACCCCTTAGGCACCAGAAGAAAACAGATCATAAAGATTAGAGAAGAACTAAATGAATTAGAGAATAGAAAAACATTTGAAAAAGTTGAAAAGACCAAAAGCTGGTTTTTTGAAAAGATCAACAAAATTGACAAACCACTCGCTAAACTTACTAAAGAAAAACAGGAAAGGAAACAAATAACCCAAATTAGAAACAAGAGGGGAGTGATCACAACAGACCAACAGAAATTAAAAATATCATAATAATACTATGAAAGACTGTACTCTAACAAATTTGAAAACCTAGAGGAAATGGACAAATTCCTTGATTCACATCACCTACCCAAATTATCACAACATGAAGCACAACAACTTAATAAACCCATCACAAAGGAAGAGATTTAAAAAGTCATCAAAACACTGCCAACCAAAAAAGCCTGGGCCCAGATGGCTTCACTGCAGAATTCTACCAAGCTTTTAGAGAAGAGTTATCTCCAATACTACTGAGACTATTTCACGATATAGAAAGGGATGGAGTACTCCCAAACTCATTCTATGAAGCCAGCATAGCCCTGATATCAAAGCCAGGGAAAGACCCAACAAAAAAGAACTACAGACTGATATCCCTCATGAATCTAGATGCAAAAATCTTCAACAAAATCCTTGCCAATAGAATACAACAACATATCAAAAAATAATCCATCATGACCAAGCTGGATTCATACCAGGATGCAAGGCTGGTTTAACATCAGAAAAACAATTAATGTGATTAACCACATAAATATCACAAAAGACAAGAATCACCTGATTTTGTCCATTGATGCAGAAAAGGCATTTGATAAAGTCCAACACCCATTCATGCTAAAAACTCTTAGCAAAATAAGCATAGACAGAAAATTCCTCAATGCAGTAAGGGCCATTTATACAAAACCAACTGCCTGTGTCATCCTGAATGGAGAGAGACTGAAGGAGTTTCCCTTGAGAACAGCAACTAGACAAGGATGCCCACTCTCACCTCTCCTGTTGAACATAGTACTAGAAGTTCTAGCCAGAGCAATTAGACAAGACCAAGAAATAAAGGGCATCTGCCTCGGCAAAGAAGAAGTCAAAATCTCTCTGTGTGCTGATGATATGATTATATATGCAGAGAACCCCAAACAATCTATAAGTAAACTACTCAAACTGATAGAAGAGTTCAGCAAAGTCTCAGGATACAAGGTAAACATAAGTAAATCAGTAGAATTCCTTTATACCAACAGTGAGACTGCTGGTGCAGAAATCATCAAATCAGTATCATTTACCATAACCCCCAAGAAGATAAAGTACCTAGGAATTAATCTAGCCAGAAAAATAACAGACCTTTACAAAGAGAACTACAAGCCCTTACTACAAGAAACTAAGAGAGACTTAGATAAATGGAGAAACTGACCCTGCTCATGGATAGGAAGACTTAAAGTTGTGAAAATGTCTATTTTACTCAAAGCAATCTACTTATATAATGCAATCCCAACACAAGTTCCAGCATCATTTTTTAATCAGATGGAGAAACAAATCACCAATTTTGTTTGGAAAGGGAAGAAACCCCGGATAAGTAAAGTACTACTAAAGAAGAAGAGCACACTGGGAGGACTCTCATTATTTGACTTCAGAACCTATTACAGTGCCACAGTGGTCAAACAGCCTGGTACTGGTACAAGAACAGCCAGATTGATCAATGGAACAGAATCGAGACCCCAGAGATGACACTGTCTGCCTATGAACAATTTATATTTCACAAAGGCCCTAAGACATTAAACTGGGGTGAAAACAGTATCTTCAACAAGTGGTGCAGGCAAAATTGGATTCTGTCTGTAATAAATTGAAACAGGATCCATACCTTACACCTCATACAAAAACCAACTCAAATTGGATAAAAGACCTAAATATCAAATCTAAAATGATACAGCTCATCCAAGAAAAAGTAGGAATAACAATGGAAGTTTCAATACACAACATAGACAGACCTGTGTGGTCACCTTCAAAGCACTCACTTTGGGAAACTATGCACTGACACCAGTGCCTAGTCCACTCTGCAAAGTAATTTTGGAACTCTTTTTTTCTGGAATGGCCATTGGAGCTCTCATCATATTACCCTTTATATCCTGAATGTCATCCAAATGTCTTCCTTTCAACCAGATCAGGTGAGTAGGGTGGGTGTTCTAATACAGTTATTTGTTTACTGGCTAAAAAATCCCTCACAGACAACTATACAATTAAGTTTGCAAACTTGCCACTGTGCCATCGTGTACATTAGCCATTCTAGAAAGAGTTCCAAAAGTGCTTTCCGGGGGGGCTAGGTGCTGGTATAGATGAATAACTTCCTGAGGGGAGTACTTTGGAGGTTACTGTAGTGATATTCAGCAATGAGGTGTGTAGCACTTAGAAGAGTTAAGTTCATGGATGTAATTGTCAGACCTCATGTTATGTGTTTTGCATAATAAATATATTCAGACATAATATATATAGTATTCTGTAACATTGAAAACTCTGGAGTACAGTTCTACTCTGACACACATGGAGTTGTTATGAGTTGAAATCCACTTGATGGCAACTAGTTTAGTTTTAGTATGACACAACAATTAGCCTGGTTAATTCAGGCCACAGGCCTATTCCTGGACCAACCACGGTCTTCAGGGAATGGGGTGCTCTGATAGAGATGGTGTTTTAGTCAGCTAGGCTGCTCTAACAGAAATACAGAGTGGATGGCTTTAACAAAGAAAGATTTATTCTTACACAGTCCAGTAGGTTGCAAGTCCATATTCAGAGTGTCCGCTCCAGGGGGAGGCTTTCCCCTTGTCGGCTCTGGAGGAAAGTCCAGTATTGCATCAGTCTTTGTCCAGGGAGCGTCCTGACGCAAGAACCTCTGGTCTGAAGGACACGCTCTGCTCCTGGTGCTGCTTGCTTGATGGTAGCGAGGTTCTCAAATTGTCCTTTGTTTCTTTTTCCTTTTATTCCTTGCAAGCTAAAACCATTAAGGGTGGGGCAAGCCATACTCCGGGGAAACTCCCCCTACAGCAGGAATTTACAGCCCCACCCTAATCCTTTAACATACAGGTTAGCAAAACCACACAGTGGAGGACAGTCCCAAGATACTGGGAACCATATCCCAGCCACGTGGCTGCACACATTTTGGGGGGGGATACAATTCCAACCATGACAGATGGGTATGGGGTAAGATTCCCCAGAATGATATACTTCAGAAGAGGAGGGAGCAGAATGTTTGATTATCTCTTGTCTACCATGGCCCATGTAAAGCTAGGAACAACATTTTCCCCAGTCCCCTTTCCTGTGACGTCCTGGGATAGGGATTGCCAACTAGAGGCACTCAGGTGACATCAGAAGGCAGGAGTCCAGTGGAAGGCATCTTTCTTTGGAGGTCATGAGGTCTAGGTGGGCTGCTTCAGCTGCTTCAGGGCACAAACCTCTCCCCAGTTATTTTCTTAGCTGTGGCAGCTTCCTGGGCTTCCCAGTGAGCTGTGGTTTCTCCACCCACATCCCAGGGCTTCCAGCTGAAGTCTCGGGTGACTTTTTCTCCAGTCTTCCTACTCACTCCTAGAACTATCCTGCCACTGCTCCTGCTTCACTGTCTAAACTCCAGGCCTACACAGACCTCTTTTCCTGCGGTGCTTGTGCTGCCCCTGTTTTTCTAAACCAAAGCAGAGTGACACAAGGGGATTGCCAGACAAAGTCAGGCACTGGCTCACTGGCTCACTGGCCTCTACGCTGCATAACTTCGAAGAAGACAAAGTGGCCAGAGCTTCTTGGAGACATGCAAGGCAGTGGCTCAGCTATTTTTGGAAACAGAGTGGGAGGCCAAAAAGCAGATGTCTCTCCTGCTGGTTAGTTGGCTGAGTGTGGCCATACTCCCATCTAGCCTCACTAGATCTGCCCCTGCGCAGAGCCTGAGCAGAGGAGGAGGTCAAGGTCCCAGGCTGGGAGACACTGTTGGTCACGAAGGGCTTGGGCAAGGCTGTGGCACTAGGGGTATGGGACAGTGGGCAAGACTGCCTATGAGAACTCAGGATAGAAACCACGATAGACTCTCAGCCAGAGGTAGAAGGGATTGAGATCTGTGACACCCTGACTTTGTCACAAATACTGTGGGTTTGATGACCTCACTTTTCTGTTTCGAGTAACCTCACCACCACGACCAGTTTGTCTGGACTTGTAACATTTATGAGAATTTCAGACATAGAAATCAAATAGATATAGATAGACAAATAGGAATCCTTTTAATTCATGAGAGTGAAAAACCTGCTCTTCAAAAATCTATGGCTATTAAAACAGTCTATTTGCCAATCACTTTGATGGATAATAGGAAATTCATTGCACTTTATTTAAGTAAGTCCTAATCATGCTGAAGCTCCAGTCTGCAAGGTTGCTCTTGATTTTCAGGAGCTGTGAGCCCACCACAGAGTGTATTTATTCAACTCAATGCATTTATTAAAAAGGACTTGGAATGTCCCCTCCCTCCCTCCCTCCCCTGCTCTCTGCTTCCCTCTCTCCCATCTCCTTTATCTCCTCCTCTCCTTCCACCATTCCCTTCCTTCCTCCCAACTTCCTTGTTTTTAGTGTGAAATTTTTCAGACATCCCTACAAAAAAAGAAGATAATGTAACGCATATATGTATCTACTACCTGGTTCTTCATACTCTAACATTAGGTCCGGTATTGTTAGTGATATTTTTTAAGCAGAAAATCAGTTCAGATGCCACCCAAGCCCTGTGTCTGGAAACCATGATGCTGACCTTGGGCTCTCTCCCATACACGTACTGAACCAGGTTAGACGTGTGCAAATAACCGTGAACATGCTTGATGATTGGATTGCTTTTCAATGTTTTTAAACATTGCAAAAATAATCTCATATCCGGTATTTTTTCCAAGCTCTGCCTCTTTTTTGTCAATGTTCTGTTTTTTCATGTTTATCCAGGTTGATTAATATACCTGCCGTCATTTCAAATCATGATTCACAGCCTGATTATGTCATGTAATCCATTCTCCTGTTAAGGAATGTTGGGCTGTGGTCTTTCTTTTTCAATCCTGTTACAAATAATGTTGAAATGAGGCATAAGTGACAGCCTTTGAGGAAGGGCGCAGTAAAAATTCAAGGTATTAAAGAAAGCCCCAGGAAACAACTTAGTAGCAGAAAATACCACAGAGTAATCTCACCTTTGTCTTGCAAAACATCTGTCACAAGACAAGCCTAGGGACAGCTTTGCAAATGACCCCTAGACCTTGACCACGGACAGCCTTGCAGGTGACCCCTAGACCTTGACCACGTTTTATAACTAACAGGAATTCCAGGTGGCCTTAACCAATTAATGTAAAGGTCAGTTCCCCCTCCCTGCTTTGTAATCTCACGACTTAAATACTGGGTGCTGAGGAAGATGGTCATGGCCCCCTGCTCTGTGTAGCTTGGGGTGTGTCCCTAGTGCACCAGTGTTTTTCCTATTGGGCATATTTTTTAATAAAATTTAACCTCTAAAGTAACAGTGTCACATCTTGAAAATCGCGGGCCCTAACATTTGGGGGCTCTCCCGGGATTTCAAGAGCGACCTCCGCTGCCGGCCGATCTGGTTTGGACCTCACCGGTGAGTCTGGATATTGTCTGCCTGTGCTCAAGCTGTGGTTCTGGGACTCACTAAGAGAGAATCTGGACGCAGAATTGCTCTCTGAGTCAGAGGCTGGGGGACACCTCAGCTCTTCATCTGGGCGGGCACCACTGGTTCCTTTCTCGGTTCTGCGGCCTGTAAATCCCGCATCTGGTTTTCGTTTTGTTTTTTCCGTGACCAGTCTGTGTCTGTTCCGTTGTCTGTTTGATTGTGTTGTTTGTCCTGATTGTTACTTTTGCTGCCATGGGGCAACTTCTTACTCTGTAACACCCCTAGACCTGTTCCTTAACCACTTTTCAGATTTCCAGAAATGAGCCCGAGACTTCAGCAAGGTGTGATCAGGAAAACTCTGCACACTTTTCCAACTCAAGGGGGGACAACGTTCCCTATCCAAAGCAAGAAAACAGACTATCCTTGGGATTCCCACCCCACGTACACCGCAGCAGGTGAGGGAGTTCCTGGGGTCTGCTGGGTTCTGTCAGTTCTGGATCCCAGGATTTGCAGAGATAGTGTGTACCCCATACGAGCTGACCCGAGGAAAAGAAAATAATTTAAATGGACTAAAGAAACAGAGCAGGCTTTCCAGACTATAAAGAAATCACTCCTGGAGGCACTGGCATTGGCATTACCCAACCTGGAAAAGCCCTTCCAACTATACATCGATGAAAATAAAGAAATAGCCAAGGGAGTCCTTACCCAGACACTCGGCCCATGGAAAAAGCCAGTGGTCTAGCTGTTTAGCCAGTGGCCTCAGGATGGCCAAGGTGCCTTAGAATTGTTGCGGCCACCGCTCAACTAGCAAAAGACTCTGATAAACTGACTATGGGACAGCCCCTGACCATCACTACCCCCCATGCCATCGAGGGAGTCCTGCATAGCCTGCCTCGTAAATGGATTAACAATGCCCGGCTAACCCACTACCAGTCTTTATTACTAGATCAGCCCCGAGTTGTGTTTGCTTCTAGCCCAGCCTTCAACCCAGCAACACTGCTGCCTGATCTGGACCTGGAGGCTGAACCGCATGACTGCACTGAGGTGCTTAGCCAACAGCACGGCCTTCGCCGAGATCTTATGGACGGTCCCTTGCGGGACCCTGATCTCACTCTGTTCACTGACGGGAGCAGTTTTATCAGGGACAGCACCAGGTACACAGGGGCAGCGGTGGTAGCCGAAGATCGGGAACATCAGCACAACGGGCTGCCCTCAGCCGAGGCACCGGGCGGTGTGGGCTGCTCCCTGGCCGGGCTCCCGCCACTGCCGCGCGGCCTCAGCGGCCTTCTCAACACCAGCGGGGGCTCGTGGCGGGAGCTGGAGCGGGTCTGCTGCCAGCACAGCCGCATCCATGACTAGCTAAGCCGCACAGCCTGAGTTCTGGACAGACCCCGCCACAGTGCCGGCACTGCCAACGTGGGCCCCATCACCGGCTCCGCTGCTCCACGCTGCCCAGTCAACCTTGACACTGCATTAGCGGTGCTGTGAAAGGAGATGTTGTCTGCAGGTGGGATTGCGACAACTGGACATGTCGCTGCTGTGCCAGCTGTGAGGTCTGTATTAGTCAATCCAGGACTACAAGCACCTGTGCCAAGAGCCTGTGCCAGGATCTATCTTTGTCCCTGCACTCTTGACAGCTCCTACCTACCAGATGCCGGCCTCTCAGATGACGAGGAGCCTCCTGACGCCAGCCTGCCCCCTGACCCGCCACCCCTCACTGTGCCCCAGACAAGAAATGCCCGCGACCAGTGACTACAAGATGCCTTCCGCTGGCAGAAACAATGGAAGCCGGAGGCAGTAACCTAGCCGACTGAGCAGCTAAGGAAGCTGCCCTCAGCCTCCCCATCCAGCCCCCCAAGCCGACCCTTCCCGAAGAACCCACCTAGAAGAGAAGAAAGGATGACACTATACTTCGGGAGGGCTCCCCATTCTCCCTCAAAAATTGGAAGAGAAGCTCGTCTGCCAGATCCACCAGACCACCCATCTGGGAGCAACAAAAATCCAGGAACTTCTGTCTCCAAGGTACTATATACCCGAACTATCCCGGCTTGCTGAACGAATAACACATACCTGCCAAGCCTGCCAAGCCACTAATGCAAGCAGCTCTGGTAAGGCCCACGAAGGTAAGAGAGAAAGAGGCACTATGCCCGGAGTACATTGGGAACTGGACTTCACTGAAATTAAGCCCAGCAGATATGGATATAAGTACCTTTTAGTTTTCGTAGACACATTGTCTGGTTGGACTGAAGCATTTCCCACTAAGAGAGAGATAGCACAAGTAGTTTCAAAAAAACTCCTAGAAGAACTCATACCTAGGTTTGGGGTTCCGTTGACATTAGGCCCTGCCTTTGTGGCCATAGTCTCTCAGTGAGTAACATCTGTTCTGGGGATTAATTGGAAACTACATTGTGCCTGTCACCCCCAGAGTTCAGGACAGGTAGAGAGGATGAACCGGACCCTTAAGGAGACCTTAACCAAATTGACCCTAGAAACTGGCGGTGACTGGACGGCCCTGCTTCCCTTTGTCTTGATGCGTGTGCATAATTCTCCCTACCCCCAAGGCCTTATGCCCTGTGAAATTGTTTTTGGGAGGCCACCACCCCTCTGCCCTAAACCAAGGGATGACATGCTTGCTGAAATCTCTAATCATGACCTGCTTAAGTCCCTCCAGGCCCTGCAGAAAACTCAAGGTCTGCTTTTCCCCTTGTTGAGACGCCTCTACGTAAAGACACATCAGTTTCAGCCGGGGGCCTAGTCTGGGTCCTGAGACACCAAAAGGAGACTTTGGAGCCTCGTTGGAAAGGACCCCACGCAGTAATCCTGACAACTCCCACTGCCGTCAAGGTTGTCAGGATCCAGCCCTGGGTCCATCACTCCCAACTACCTTCAAAGGAGGGTGCGACAACATACTGGCCCTGAGGTGACTCCAAGAAACCTCGGCCGGCAAGTTCAAGAACTGACCCCAACCAGCCCTCCCGAGGTGACTTCACCGGTTTTTCACCTTGATTTATGTGACCTTGTGGGGGGTTCTATAGGCTCACAGCTTAAGAAATACCCGTACCCAGTTCTTGCACACAGAACACTCATAAATACTGGGGGATGTATACATGCTGATGGGTGCGGGTGTGCTACTAACTGCCTCATACAACAACTGGCTAAGAAACAATTTTACATCTGTCTCAGGGCTAATGACTATGGACCATGTGGAGGAACAAATGATTTTTTCTGTTATACATGGGGCTGTAAAACCAATGCACCCTGAATCAGGGAAAATAGGGACCTCATTAGGATCAGTCAAGTCTCTGTTCTCCTGGTCTCCGTGGCTGACCACCCTCATCACTGCTTTAACAGGACCACTTGTCCTCTTCATCTTAACTTTAACTGTGGGTCCCTACATTCTAAATAAACTAGCCCTCCTAGTCCTAAAACATCTGCCCCAACACCATACCTACCACCCCCTGAACAGCCAGGACCTTGATCAGCCTGGCACCCACTCAGAGTCTAAGATTTGATTCTGGAATAGGAACTCAAGGGGGGAATGTTGAAATGAGGCATAAGTGACAGCCTTTGAGGAAGGGCACAGTAAAAATTCAAGGTATTAAAGAAAGCCCCAGGAAACAACTTAGTAGCAGAAAATACCATAGAGTAATCTCACCTTTGTCTTACAAAACATCTGTCAAGACAAGCCTAGGGACAGCTTTGCAAATGACCCTTAGACCTTGACCACAGACAGCCTTGCAGGTGACCCCTAGACCTTGACCACAGTTTACAACTAACAGGAATTCCAGGTGGCCTTAACCAATCAATGTAAAGGTCAGTTCCTCCTCCCTGCTTTGTAATCTCACGACTTAAATACTGGGTGCTGAGGAAGCTCGTCATGGCCCCCTGCTCTATGTAGCTTGGGGTGTGTCCCTGGTGCACCAGTATTTTTCCTATTGGGCATAGTTTTTAATAAAATTTAATCTTTAACAGCGTCACATCTTGAAAATCGTGGACCCTAACAATAACACTGCATTGAGTCATCTTGAATGTATCTCCTTGAGCACAAATGTAAGATTTTCTCCAGGGTAGATTCTTAGGAGTGACTTTGGCGGTTGTCTTGTAAGCCATGAAGGAGCCAGCAGTTAAAAGCGCAACTCCTAACTGAAAGGTCAGGTCTTCAAACCTAGCACCAACTCCTTGGAAATACAGGGCAGTTTGTCTGCTGTGCTGTAGGGTTGCTGTGAGTCACAGTCAATTCAGCAGCAATAGGTTTATAGACCACCCACGTCTTCAGCTTTTCAAGACACTGAAAGGGCAGCGGACTTTATTTTCAGTGTTGAATACATCGTTAAAAAGTAATTTGTAAGTAAGAAAATTATTCTTAGTATCAATGCATTTCTTAATCTAGCTGACCAGTTTGGGGTATCAAAAAACTCATGTTGCTTTTCTTGTATTTGGTTTTGCACTCCTTAGAACAAAAATAATGTGTTTTCATTTAAGAGCAGATTTCTAAGGCAAGGTCTCAGGTACACTGGAATCCACACTGTGAGAGCAAGCAAGGTGATACGATCAGTGCGCTTCTGCTAGCGCACCGTCTGTCCGAGTTGGTCATTTGTTTCTTTACTGTGTGCCTTTGCCTAAAATAGATTTGTCAGAGGGCAAAAACCTGCTGCTCTTTCGTTTTGGATGATAAATCATTTTTGTTTATTAAGGAGCAACTAGGACTACCACGAAGAACATGATTCACTTGAGAAGTTACAACTGGCATACAATCAATGATCTTTTTTCATGTTGAGGCTATCAGTATTTGGCTCTTAAGTATGACATGCATTTTTTTTACCTTCATTTAATAAGTCACATTGTGACTGTGTATAAAATGTGCAGTGCTAAAGCCTGAAAAGTTTTTTCTGTTTAAGTGATTTATTATCTTTTATTGTTGAGGCTATACACAGAAGAACATACAGGAATTCTGTAATTTCTACCTGTATAATTCAGTGACAGGGACAACATTCATCTTACCACTATTTTCATCCTCCTTTTCTGAGTTGTTCCTCCCCCCTTAACCTAAACTCACTGCCCTCCTCAAGCTTCTTATCTGAACTTTTAAGTTGCTGTTGTCAATCTGATCCCACTTAGATAATTTTTTGAAAGAGCACAGTGTTCAAGGCAAACATTCTTTCCTATTTAAGCTCAACTACTGTTTAGTTTAAAGAAGACTTCAGGGGATATTTTTGGTTCAGCTTTCAAGATTATCTCAGGGCAGTTGTGTTGTGGATGCATCCAACCTCAATGGTTCCATGTCTAGATTCCATGAGAATTTAAAATTCCGTTCTGCATTTTTTTCTCTTTTGATCAAGATAACCATTGCTCTCCTGTTGATTTTGACTCATAGTGACCTTATAGGACAGAGTAGAGCTGCCCCATAGAGTTTTTAAGGAGTGCTTGGTAAATTTGAACTGCTTATCTTTTGGTTAGCAGCTGTAGCTCTTAACCACTACGCCACCAGGGTTTCCTTGATTGAAATACTTCTATAGAATCTTTGATCAAAATGCTCAATAATGTAGCCAGGGACTACCCTGGAAACATTTCTTAATGACTATAATTGTAGAGAAATGCAATTCTCAAACAGACTTTGGTAGCCAGCCTCCAAGGTGGCCCCCGATGTTCCTACCACCTGCTTGTTCCTTCTCACACTAAAGAGACTTAAACTGTATATCCAATATGGTATTGAGGAATGGACAGTATGTGACTTCGGAAGCTAGATCATAAAAGACATGTAGCTTTCCCCCTTGCTCTCTCTTGCTTGTTTTGGGATAAGTCATCCACTAAGTTGAAAGAATGCTACGGAAAGGTCCATAAGCTTTTCCCATCTTCATGGCAATCATCCTGCCAGGCATTCAAGCTTAAAACCTGAAAGTTACCCTTGACTTCTGTTTCTGACACTCTACATCGATTCAGTTAAGAAAATAGTATAGATTGATGTTGTCTTACTATGTAGAGCTGATATGACAGAAATACCACAAGGGGGTGGCCTTAAGAAACAGACATTCATTTCCTCACAGTTAAGGAGGCTAGAAATCCAAATTCAGGATGCTGGCTCTAGGAGAAAGCTTTCTCTGTTGACTCTGGAAGAAGGTCCTCTACTGGCTTCTGCTCATGGGCAATCTTCTCTTCCCCATCTATGCTTGTTAATTTGGATTTGTTTTTAATATCTCAAAGTAAATTGACTTAAGGTATACCCTGTGCTAATTCTTCTTCATTAACATGAAAAGATAACCCATTCCCACATAGGCCTACAACCACAGGTGTAGGGGTTAGGATTTACAACAAATATTTGGGGGGGGAGCACAATTCAACCTATAACATGTATTAGATAATTTATTGCTCTATAGCAAATTACTCTAAATTTCAGCAGCTTGAAATAACATTTATTACCTCACATTGTTTTTGAAAGCCAGGAATTTGGGAGTGATTTGGTTGGATGGTTCTGATTTACCATCCTTCACAAGATTTCAGTCAAGTGGTTACTGGGGCTACAGTTGTCTGAAGGCTTAGACAAGACTGGAGGATCCACTTCCAGAAGAACTCACTCACTTGGTTGTTAGTAGGAGGTCTCAGTTCCTCATCATGTGGGTCTTTCCGCGGGGCTGCTTGAGTAGCCTCACAGCATGGCGATTGATCTTCTTTAAGTGTGTGATCCAAGAAAGTGAACAAGGAGAAAACAACTGTGCCTTATATGACCTAGTCTCCAAAGTCAAATAATGTTCCTTCCACTTTTTTTAAAAAAAAATTGCTCAACACAAGTCACAAGACCCAAGGGAAGGAGAATTATCTCCACCATTTGTGGGGTCACTATGAGTCGGAACCAACCCAATGGGAGCTAACAACAACAAAAACATTTGAAGGGAGTTTCAAAGAATTTGTTGACCTACTTCAAAGCATCACACATTACCTTCAGTGTGTACCAGGCATATACAGTGATGGGCTTCTTTTGTTTTCTCATCTCGTCTCCAACTAATTACTTCCCTGCTTGTTCACTTCACTACAGCCTTCCTAACCTCTTTGCTTGATGTCCTTTCTCCAGAATGCTCTTCCTTCAGAGAGCCATTTGGCCAACTCCTTCAAGTCTTTGTGCAAATCTGTCTTCTTACTGAGGCTTTCTCTGACTACTCTCAGTAAGACTGTAAACTGCCTCCTCCCCACCACTCACAATCCTGTGTACTCTGTTCTAATCTTTCTTTCTCTTCATTAGCAACTTCTAAGATACTGTATAATTATATAGAACAGAACAAGGGGCACTGCATAAAATCAGGAAAAGTGTGCATCAGAGTTGTATCGTTTCACCACACCTGTTTAATCTGTATGCTGAGCAAATAAACCAAGAAGCTGAACTATATGAAGAACAGGCTATCAGGATTGGAGGAAGACTCATTAACAACCTGCATTAGCAAGATGACACAACTTTGTTTTCTGAAAGGGAACAGGAATTTAAACACTTACTGAAGATCAAAGACAGTAGCCTTCAGTATGGATTACACCTTAATATAAAGAAAATGAAAGTCCTCACAATCGGAGCAGTAAGCAACATCATGACAAATGGAGAAAACATTGAGGTTGTCAAGGATTTTACTGTATTTGGATCCACAGTCAACACCCATGGTAGCAGCAGTCAAGAACTCAAAAGATGCATTGCATTGGGAAAATCTGCTGTAAAAGGCCTCTTTAAAGTGTTGAAAAGTGAGATGTCACATTGAAGTCTAAGGTACGCCTGCCTGACCCAAGCCATGGGTATGTTCAGTTGCATCACATGCATGTGAAAACAGGACAGTGAATATGGAAGACAGAAGAACTGACACCTTTGAATTATGGTGTTGGAGAAGAATATTGAGTATACCACGGAATGCTAAAAGAATGAGTACCTCTGTCATGAAAGAAGTACAACCAGAGTGCACCCTGGAAGCACGGATGGCGAGCAGTCTTACACTGTACTTTGAACATGACAGGAGGAATCAATCCCCAGAGAAGGATGTCCCATGATTGTTAAAGTAGAGTGTCAGTGAAAGAGAGGAAGACCCTCAATAAGATGGATTGATACAGTGGCTGCAATATGGGCTCAAGCATCACAATTGTGGGCATGGTGCAGGACCAGGCAGTGCTTTACTCTGTTATTCGTGGGGTCACTGACAGTCAGAACCAACTCAACGGCTCCTAACAATGACAATATATGATTATTTATTTTACCTAATTTTTATTACCAATCTCCTCCCATTGGGATGTGAGTTCTTAAGAGGGTAGGATTTTTGCTCTACATTGTTTACTACTATATCCATACCACTACTGCTATGCCTGCCCCATGACAGGCACTGAATAAATATTTAAAAAATGGATGGATTAGCTCATAAACGAGTCTCTAAGATTACTAAGTGAAAAAACCCTTAAAAAACCTAGATGTTGACCTGTATAAATGTATTACCTTCTGACTGAAATGGTAAAAATATGTCTGGAGCGGGGGAGTAAACCCATTGTTGTCAATTTGATTCTGACTCACAGCGACCCCACAGAGTAGAACTGCCCCATAGGGTTTCCAAGGAGCTCCTGGTGGATTTGAACTGTCAACCTTATGGATAATAGCCATAGCACTTAACTACTACACCACCAGGGTTTCCATGTCTGGAAGGAAACTCATAAAAATGCTTTGGGCCATTCCCAAAGTCAACTCTTCACACAAAGATTAGACTGGACCATAAGACATAAAATGATACTAGCGAATAGTGTGCTTCTTGGTTCAAGTAGGTACATGAGACTAACTGGGCAGCTCCTGTTCTGAGAGGAGATGAGAAAGCAGAAGGGGAGAGGAGCTGGTTGAATGGACATGGGAAATATAGTGTAGAGAGGAGGAGTGAACTGTCACGGTGTGGGGAGCCAGCTAGGGTTGCCTTACTTTCAAAGTTTTTTGGGGGGAGATGCTTAATAAATAATTATTGAAATGAGTTACTTCTGAAGGGTTAAATACAGTAATTTTTTTATTGTGCTTTAAGTGAAAGTTTACAGTTCAAGTCAGTTTCTCTTACTGAAACTTGCACATACATTGTTAGAAGGATAAAAGTCCAAATTTGGGTCACCAGCTCCAGGTGAAGGCTTTCTGTCTCTTTTGGCTCTAGGGGAATATCCTTGTCATCAGCCTTCCCTTTTTCAAGGACCTTCTTGGTACAGGGACCCCAAGTCCAAAGGATGAGTTCTGCTCCTGGTTCTTCTTACTTGGTTGTAGTGAGTTACCCCTCTCTCTGCTTGCTTCTCTCTTCTAAGATAAAAGGTAATGTAGTTTCCCTCATGAAACTCACCTTCCATCAGATCAGGGCTGTGACCAGATTAAGTTGTTTCAGCTCAACCCTAATCCTCTTTAACATAACCTAATTGAGTCATTAACCTAATTTGCCGAGGCCCATCACCCACAGAAGCCCCTATAAGCAAAGCCACACACCTATGTGATGGCAGATGGAGGCATCTCATCCTTGGCATATTTTTTGGCTGTACTCTCGCTGATAATATTTTGCATCCTAATCAAACCTTCCCGAAAAGTACCCTCTCATCTCCTGGCACAAGGATCAAGGAAGATGCCTTCTAAGAAGGGTTTTACAACCCCTTTGGCTTAATGAATCCAGATACAGAACACCCAGCCCGGGAACGCCCAGCCCGGGAATGCCAAGGCCGGCCCAGCCCCGCTGGCTTCCCCCAACTGCACATCCCCCTCCACATGTGAAAAACTAGATTGCAGGAAGGCCCTGGGAAGCTCCTGAGGGACGAACCCCCGCACAGCCCTTAGATATAGACATCCCATTCCCTGCATCAGGAAGATGGATAGGCTCCCAAGTCTATTATATTTGGTATGGCAAATGAGTAAATACTAAAGAAATATCCTTCTTAGAACAGCTTAAGGGTGGGGGACAGTGGGCGCTTACTGTCCCCATAGGAAGAGATAAAACAAGAGCAAAGAAGGAACAAATAGAGACAGCCAGGTAATAACCCATAGATGAGCCTACCCATCTTCCTGCACCTTCTGACCTCGAGGCATAGATAGAGCTGATTGAGCTCAAGGCTTAACTTTGTTTTCACTGTTAATTATCACCACAAGATACTTGCTTTGGGCCATTACCTAGAGGGCCCTAATGATTAACAAGAAAAGAGACCACTATCCAACAGCTTACGTGGTCAAAGACCAGGGTGAAATCATGTCACCTCTTTGATTATATAAAAAATAAAGACAGGCCTTAACAGGCTGCTGACCTCCAGATTCCTGGTTGTCTGAGTCTCATCATTTCTTCTTTGCTGACGCCACCCATCCCTTCGTGATCCCAGACCCTGCCGAGGCTGGCCCCCGGCACTAATTGAGTTTTTAACAATCTGGGTTATCAGATGACACCTTGATTGTTGGAAGTGAAGCGGATTTGAAACTCTTCCTGATGAAGATTAAAGACCACAGCCTTCAGTGTGGATTGCACTTCAACATCAAGAACACATAAATCTTTGCAACTGAACCAGTAAGCAACATCCTCATAAATGGAGAAAGGATTGAAGTTGTGAAGGATTTCATGTTACTTGGATCTGCAATCCATACCCACAGGAGCAGCAGTCAAGAAATCAAAAGATGCATTGCATTGGTAAAATTGGCTGCAAAGGACCTCTTTAAAGTGTTGAAAAGTAAAGATGTTACCTTGAAGACCAAGGTGTGCCTGACCCAAGTCATGGTATTTTCAATCCTATCATGTGCATGCAAAAGCTGGACAATGGATAAGGAAGAAAGAAGTAGAATTGATGCCTTTGAATTGTGGTGTTGGAGCAGAATATTGAATGTACCATGAACTGCCAAAAGAACAAACAGATTTGTTCTGGAAGAAGTACAGCTGCAGTGCTCCTTGAAAGCAAAGATGGTGAGACTGTGTCTTACATACTTTGGACATGTTGTCAGGAAGGATCTATCCCTGGAGAAGGACATCATGCTTGGTGAAGCTGAGAGTTAGCAAAAATGGGGAAGACCCTCAACAAGATGGATTGACATAGTGGTTCCAATAATAGGCTTCAACGTAAAAATGACTGTTATGAGGTAGGACCAGGCAGTGTTTCATAGGGTCCCCATGAGTCAGAAGCAACTTGACTACACCTAACAGCAACAACATAATTGAATGGGTTTGGTGTTTCCTTTGGTGGTCCTGCCACATTAGCCGCAGGCAGAGATTAAGATTTACAACACAGAGAAAAATTACACTGCATCACAAAATAGAGAACAACTGTATAGCACTGGGAATCATGGCCTCGCCAAGTTGACACATGTTTTGGGGAAACACTATTCAGTTCATGACACTCTTGGTCTTAGACTGATTTGCTTAAGCTGGTCCACCAGATCAAATTAAGGAGCATGTATAAATGTTAAAAGTGTACCAGTGTCTATTGTAACGTAGAAGGAAAATACAACTATGAACTTTTGATATATTTTCAAATCTTGAAACTCTCATAACCCAAAATGCAACTTTTGATTCTTCAAATTTCCCACTTCCTTTTTCTTAGCAGTGCATTGTCTGCAAAAAGCAGGGGACTCGATGAAGTACCTGCTGTTTCTTTAATACTCCAGCTGAAACATTTTCAATATAGCATCTGTCTGTTGAAGAAATCTTAAGAGAGCTGGGGCTGAGTTTATTACTGATCTACATGCTAAGAAACCCTGACCTGGATTTTCTATTTGTTTGTTTGATTTTTGGTTTGTTTTTGGTATACCCCTGACAACCAGAATCTGATCAATTTGAATTTCCTGTAGACTAATTCAGAGAAAACTATTTATGGCTTCTTAATCTTCCTGATCTGAAATAGCAACTTGGGGTAAAGGAAGAGTGTTAAGGAAGTGTTACTTTGAAAAAAAAAAAAAAGAAACAAACAAAGAAAAAGAAAATAGTTCAGCAAGATAACCAGCCTAGTAGATGATTCTTATAGGAAACTAGTTTAAAATTATAGACTGGATAGCATATTGGATTTGATTTTAAAGTAACTGTTAGGAGAAAGATAGACTCTTAGTTTTGAGGTTAAGAACTTCCTATTTCCCTTCTAGGTGTATTCATGAGGTTTACTAGAGTGACCTGGAGTCAAATGGCTTGGGTCAGATTCTTGCCTTGGTCTCTGCCCAGCTGGATATTGTTATGGATTGTATTGCGTTTCCTAAAACTACCATAACTCCTAATCCTGTGGTGGTTATAATCTCATCTAGGTATAGTTATTCTTTGTTATGTTAATGAGACAGTATTAGCATCAGTCAGTCAGTCAATCTCTTTTGAGATACAGAAGATTAAACAAGCAAGCAAGGAGCAGAAATGGGGTCAGAGAGAAACCACCCCACATGAAGACGGCCCAACAGAAGCTGAAAGTAGACAAGAACCTGTGTCCAGTGCTGACAGAGAAAGCCTTCCTCCAGAGCTGGCACCCTGAATTTGAACTTTTAGCTTCTTGAACTGTGAGAAAATGAATTTCTGTTGGTTAAAGCCAGTCACTTGTGATACTTCTGTTATAGCAGCGTATCTGGAAAATTATACGTGTGCGTTATTTGTGATCATAGAAGTTTGGGAAGGACCCAAACTGTCTACCAACAAGTGATACTTGAATCAACTATAGAACATTTACACTAGGAATGTTTTCTATAAAAGCCAGATAGTAAATACTCTAGGCTTGTTCAGCCAAAAGTCTGTGGTTTGACTATCCCACCCTGCCTCTGTCGGGTAAAAGCCACACACAAGACATAAATGAACGGGTATAGCAGTGTTCCAATAAAACCTTATTTACCAAAACAGATGGTGGCCAGATATGGCAAATGGAGTTTTGTTTCCTGACCCTAGACATATACAATGGAATGTCATGCCCTGAAAATTAATGAGGCATCTCTCCACATACTGCTATACAATGACTTCCAAGTCATATGTATTGTAACTCCTAATCCTGCAGTGGTTATAATCTCATCTGGGAGGTTTTCTTCGTTATATTAATCAAATAGTATTAGCATCAGTCAGTCAATCTCTTTTGTGATATAAAAGATTAAACAAACAAGCAAGGAGCAGAAATAGGGTAAGAGAGAAGATTAAGCAAAGAAAGCCAAGATGGAACAATATGGATGATATCGATTTGTAAGAAAAAAATGTGTTGATAGAATTTCTTGGTAAGTGCATAGACCTTCTCTATATTAGGACTCTCCCTGTAAGGAACCACAAGAAATTGGACCCATTGCTTATTTCTTTTCTTTTTTTTTTAATTTTTATTTTTATTTAACATAACTGAGTGAAAATGTACATTCACATATAAATTTACATGCCCACCTATATGCAGCTTCCACTGCTCTCCCTGTCCGGTGACTGCACACTATTCCTCTCTGCTCCATACATGTTTCATTCTCCCAACAGCCTCCTTTCCCCTCCTCTCTGTCCACTCCCCTTCCTCCAGCCAGAGGTCAGCAAGATGATATCCTATAGATGTATAGAACCATAAAGTGCTTCCAATATATGGTCACTCTGCCTTGCCAAGTCCAATCCATTCCTGTCCAAAGAGTGGACCTTTGTTATAATTTATGGGAAACGGCAGCATCAGGGCCAGGGGCCATGCTCTCAGAGGAACCCCCAAACCGCTGAACCATCAATTGAAGTCTTTTAGTGGAGATCTCATGATGCACCTCTTTTTATTCTTATGTTACCAGTGAGACTTCTCTCTGTGAGCTCCATCGTGGCTATCACTGGTGGTGGCTGGGCACCATCTGGTTCTTCCGGTCCCAAGTCAATGTAGGCACCCACTCATGTGGGTCTCTCTATCTTCTAGGTTTTCTTTACCCCATGTCATTTTGGTCCTCGGTGAGCATCCATTCCTGCTGAGTTGGGACCATTTGCTGTGCCCTCGGATGGCAGCTTGGCAGCTTTTAAGACCCCAGACGCCACTCACCAATGTGGGGTGCAGAGAGCCCTCTTAGCAACACGCTAGTTGTGCCAATTGGCCTCGATTTTGCCTAAGAGCATGGTCCCCCGCCCCCGGCCCCAGCTACTCTATCCTTGCAATATTGGGTTAAGATGGAAGGAGTACTCAAGTTATGCTGAAGTCCACTTAATGTTGTTATTGTTTCTAATGTGTGCTATCACTGACTTTTCCCAACCAGGTTTCTAGCAACTATCTAATCTAAACCCTTCCCCCTTCGCCCTTCCTCCCTCCTCTCCCTTGCAGCTGTCAAAGAGTCTTTTCTTCTATACACAAGTCTGTTTTTGAGATCTTATCGTAGAGGTCTCATACAATATTTGCCCTTTTGTCAAACATAAATTTTTTGAACACCAGTGAGCTTAAGATGGTTTTTCTACTTTCAAATGATTTTTTTTTTTTTAAATCAAAAGAAGGCTATTTCATGGTACCAGAACATGCTACAAAATTAAAATTTCCATGTGCACAAATAAAGTTTTATTGGAGTATGGCCATGTTTGTTTACTGGTGTTTTGTCTGTAGATGTCTCAACTTTCGTCAACAGCAAGATTGAGTCATGTCAACAGAGAGCCCACAGAGCCTGAAATATTTATTATCTGGCACTTTACATAAACAGTTTACAGATCCTTGTTCTAGATTAGAAGACAAAACAATCTCTCATACGCCTCTAGAAATAGAAAGCTTGTATTTAATATTGAATGACTATTCCATGAGGACTTTCTTTTTTAATGGGACAGGAAACACTTAAAAAATAAATTAGGAATCTTGTTGCTTCTTCTTAGAGAGCTGGCCAAAACCGAATTCTGCTGTCAAATAGATTCCAAGTCACAGTGACCCTATAGTGCAGAACAGAACTGCTCCATAAAGTTTCCGAGGAGTGGCTGGTAGATTGAAACTGCTGACCTTCTGATTGGTGGCAGTTACTGTTAACCACTGGACCATAGAAGACTTAGAGTATCTGTAAATTTAAATAAGGGTTTTTATCCATCTGTTGGAGTCTCCCTGTCCCCCATACTGGGAAGATCATCAGAATGAAAATGTGTCCACAGCCCCTCTCCTCTTCTGTTACTGGAGATTCAAAGTACTTGGTGTTAACAGGGCCCTTGTGATACAGTGGTTAAGAGCTATGGCTGCTAACCAAAAAAGAAGCAGTGAAATCTATGGGGTGGTTCTACTCTATCCTACAGGGTTCCTATGAATTGGAATCCACTGAATGGCAGTGGATTTTGGTGTTGGCAACTAGAGGATGACCTGAAATTTCTATTAATTTTAACCAAGACTGAATCAAAGCTGTCTGGTTTTGTTGTTTCAGTGGTGACAGGAGCAGACTTATTGTTTTTAAAAATAGCTTTTATCTCCAATAAAACAAGTATAAAAGGTATCTTACTCTCTGACAATTTAGTTCTTAGTTTACGAGAGCCAATGAACCCATATAATAAGTTAGATAATAATAAGGCTGCCAAAAGTTATGTTTTTTCAACCTTTTGGACAGCAACCCACAGTAAAACAAAAATTTTATGCTTTGACCCACCACACACATATGTACACATATTACTGAAATAAAAGTGTTGGTTTCAAAAAATGCTGTTCAATGCGTTCTGATGTTCTTTTTCTTCCATTCAATCATCTTCTCTTCCGTTTTGGTGTAATCTAGTCTGTCTATAAATAAAATGTTGGTTATAACCCACCAAATTATTTTCACAGTCCACTAGTGGACTGAGAGCTGAGGTTTGAAAACCACCATCTATATTCTTTAGAATCATGGTGAGGATCCCCAATACCAGGAGATTTTATTCAAGTATGGTGGTAGCTGTACTGTATAGCTATGTAATTATTAAAAGAAATGTGATTAAGGTATATGCACTGATATAAAAAGTTGCCTCCAATATATATTTACAAATTTAAAAACCAGGCTGTAAAACAAGATAGTATTAAGTAGGGCTCTTCATTGGAAGGAAACTATGGTGGCGTAATGGTTAAGAGCTGCAGCTGCTAACCCAAAAGTCAGCAGTTTGAATCCACCAGGTGCTCTTTGGAAACTCTATGGGGCAGTTCTACTCTGTCCTATAGGATCACTGTGAGTCAGAATTGACTCAATGGCAGTGGGTTTGAGTTTCATTGAAGGTGACAACACAGATACACACCAAGACACACAAACTCACACCTCCAAATGATGTGAGCAAAGAAAGTAACGGTGGACACGCTTGAGTTGCAGACCCTGCTGGAGTTAGTCAACACAGACTGGAGATGAGCAGAATATGGGTATTATTATTATTTATTAAAAAATAAATTATTCTGCTATAAGTGTAAGTGTAGAATCCAAGTCAATCTGTCATTCAAAACTTACACACACACTGCTGTGTAACTCTAGCTGTTCTCCCCACCCCGGGATCCCACACTCCTCTTTCCACCCTGTATTTCCCATTTTCATACAGCCAGCTGCCGTTCCCCTCCAGCTTCTCATCTCCCCTCTGGACAGCAGATGCCCAGTTAGCCTCGTATCTACTTCAGCCAAGAAGCACACCCTTTGCTGGTATCATTTTATGCCTTATTGTCCAGTCCAATCTTTGTCTGAAGAGTAGATTTCAGGAATGGTTTCAGTTCTAGGCTAATAGAGAGTCCAGGGACCATGCCTTCAGGGGACCCTCTGGTCTGTGGACCACCAATTCTGGTCTTTTTGATAGAGTTTGAGTTCTACACCTGATTTTTCTTCAACTATGCAAGGGGCTCTGTTGTACTCCCTGACATGGCAGTCGGTGATGGTGGCTGCGCACCCTCTAGTTCTTGGCTCATGTGGGTGTACTCTCTGGATTACGTGACCCATTCTATCTCACTGGCTCCTATTTTCCTTAAGCCTTTCGTTCTCCTTTGCTCTAGGTGGGTTGGGACCCTAATACTACTTAGGTAGCTGCTTGCTAGCTTTTAAGATGGAATATGGATATTATTCCCTGGAGAAAGGGGAAGCCAATGCTATCTAAAGTGCAACAGAAATATGCAAATATGATCTAACTTGTTTTTAAAATAATATAGGAAAAATATTGGGCCAGCCAAAATATTGGGAGGGATATATATATATATATATGTATATGTGTGTATATATATAGTCAACTTGACAGCTACTATGTATATATAGTATATATATGTGTTTATATATATATAGTAGCTGTCAAGTTGACTTCAACTCATTCCAGCTTATGTATGACAGAATAAATCAAACATTCCCCTGTCCTGTGACATTGTCACAATCACCAGCATGTTCAAGGCCACCGATGTGGCTGTTGTGTCAATCCATCTCACTGAGGGTCTCTTCTACTCTTGCTGGCCCTCGACGTCACCAGACATGATTTCTTCTTTTAAAGATTGATCCCTTCTGATGATGTGTGCATAGCAAGTGAGTTGGACAATGTTGTGTCGTGAGTCACAAAGTTTCATTGTTACTTTTCAGAAGTAGATTATTAGTCCTTTTTTCCTAGTCTGCCTTAGTATGGAAGCTTTGCTTCCATGGGGACCCTGGTGGCATTTGAAATACTGGTGACATAGCTTCCAGCATCATAGTGACACACAAGCCACCACTGTAAGACAAACTGAGAGATGGATGGTGGAGATCTACAACAATGTATCCGTCTCTCTCTGTGTGTATATATGTGTATGTACACACAAACACATATAAAAGCAGCTCTTGGATTACAAAGGAGTTTCATTCCTAAATCAGTCTTCAAGTCAAATTTGTACATAAATCAAAACAATTAGATATGGTTTGTATCTAATATCAGTTAGTCAAATGTTTCACTTACCATATAGCATATAGTAAATTTATAACTTTCTACACACACAAATAATAAGGAAACACTTCCAGGTAAGTCAAGTATCTTTGACATAATAATATAGTAACAATAATGTTTTTATGCATGTCACAAGGTAGACCCATTTGTTTTTACAAACCATACTATATTCCTCAAATTGTTTATTACTATGCTTTGAATGCAGGTTTACAGAACAAATTAGTTTTTTACTAAACAATTAGTACACATATTGTTTTATGACATTGTTTGCCAACCCCACAATGTGTCAACAACACTCTTCCATTCTCCACCTTAGGTTCCCTATTATCAGCTTTCTTGTCCCTTCTTGACTTCTCATCCTTCCCTGTGGATTGGTGTTAAATGTTAACCTCATTTTGTTTTGTGGGTTTGTCTAATCTTTGGCTGATGGGGAAACCTGAGGAGAGATTTCAGTACTGAGTTCAAATAGCATCCTGGGGCTGTCCTTGAATGTTTAACATAATAGGCTTTATGGGGGTTGGTTCACAACTATGGGTTGCACTTAAGTCAGACATTCATAATTCAGAGATGGCCTGTATAATTCTTAGCAGTACTTCTCTCTGAGACAGGATTTCCAGGAGAACTTTTCTTTTGTACACTTCTATATTGTTTGTACTTTTTACCACAAATATTTGTGTTTGAAATCAATAAAACCACTAAGAACACTTGGCATCAAAAGGAAAGGAAGACAAATGTCTAGAAAAGGCAACTCTATGAAGGCATAAAGTTGATGAGCAGTTGCCTGAGGCTGGGACAGCAGCACAGAATAAATCCAAGGGTCATCTGAAGTCCACCAAATTATCCCAACTCGTCTGGAACATATGGTCACCAAGGACAACAAAGACACCAGGAAAAAAGAGCCCAGGAAACACAAGGACCCATGCCACTGAGTGACTGTATCAACATGTGACCAGAAGAACCAGATGGTGCCCGGGCACCACCAAAGATAGCTGTGACAGGGCACATAATGTTGAGTCCCAGTGCAACATGAGAAAAAGAGGGGTGCACCACAAGAATGCCACTAAAAGACTGCAGTTGATGGTCTGGCAGCCTGGGGGTTCCCCTGGGAGTATGACCACTAGACCTGCTGCTGTCCCTGACCAGAAAGCATTACTGAGGTCGACTCTTCGGACAGGAATGGACTGGATACAGGGACACAACGTGACCATATGGTGTATGTACTTCATGGTTCTATGCATCTATAGGATGCTGTCCTACTGGCCTCTTACTAGAAGGGAGAGGAGAGGGTGGAGAGGAGGGGACAGGAGATTGTTAAGAGGATACGACATATATAGAATGAAAAGGAGAACTGTGCTGTCACCGGGCAAGGAGAGCAGAAGCAGCTATAAGTAGGTGGGCATGCAAATTTAATTTGGATTATATACTTTCACTTAATCACAAAATACATAAATAAATAAAAGAATAAATGCAAAAAGGCTAAGGGATCTTACTGGGGCATGCTCGAAAATTGAATTATAGTAAAATTTACTGAAAATCATTGAATTGACACGCTTTAAAGGGGCCAGTTTTATGGCATATACGTTATAACTCAATACAATTGTCTTCAAAAAAAGAAAGACAGGAAGAGAAGCAGCAGCAGGAAGTGGAGGAAGGCTCAGCAGCCAACGGATCCATCTGGATGGAGTATTTGGGATTCAGCTTTTAAACATTCTGCACATTTTCCCTCTTTCAGTCTTCCTGCCCTTCCCAGTCTACATGACTTCTCAGAGATTACTGACAGCCTCTCCTTGGTCACATCTGCAAATTATTTCAGTCCTTTGGAATGCAATTCATCAAGTTTAAAGACTTCTTGACAAGGTGAATATGGTAATAAAGTCCAAGAGTTGAATGTTTCCCTGGGGCCTTCTGAACGTCTGTCTCCCCATCGCTACCATTCTCCTCTGATTACTTCTCCTTTAGTCTGTGTTTACATTTTGTGATTTCATAAAAGTGAGTTCCTAGGCAACAGAAGGAGCTGGGTGGTTGTGGTGTGCAGCGAGACAGGGCTCCTGGCATGGCCCTGCCTGAATTCGCTGCGTGACTGGTAGATGCCTGTAGTTCTGTCTTCCTGGAAGCTTTTCTCTCTTCTGCAAGAATCATCATTCCAGATTTCCTCTGAGTAACTTCCTCTTCCCTGCATGGTCCCTGTCGCGTTGGTGGGGCAAAGCCCCACTTCTAGGCATTAGGAAAAAGCAAGTGACTCGGTCTACATGGACACTGGCATAACTTGTTTCTGTCTCCCGTGATTGGCTTAAAGATTGACACGTGACTGAACGCAGTCCAATGAGAGTCAGTTCTGGGATGCTTGCTAGAAGTACTGGGAAAAAACGTGCTCTGTTTCTACCATTTTTGCTTAGCTAGTGCCGTGTAGCGTTGTGTCTGTTGTGGGTCTTGTGGGTCACAGTATGAGGAGCGCCTGACTGACAACAGAGCCGGCACAGAGGAAACGGAAACAAGAAATGGGGACAAAGAGAATCTTGATCCCACTGTACATGCCTCTGAATCCGTCTATGCCTGAAACATATAGTCTCTCTGGCTGTGCTGTTGTATGAGGCTGTGTTTTCTCTTTTCATAAGTCAGTTTGATTTGCATCTCTGTCACTTGCCCTGAGGAGCTCTGACTGACACAGCATCCCTGCTGCTGTTGTTGTTAAGTGTCCATCAAGTCAGTTCTGACTCACAGTGATGTACAACAGAATGACAGACTCCCCCATCCTGAGCTATCCTCAGAATCCTGGTCATGCTGGAGCCCGTCGTTGCAGCTACCGTGTCAACCCATCTCGTAGAGGGTCCTTCTCTTTTTTGCTGACCCTATGCTCCACCTGTTATCCCTAGGTGAGTTGTCCTCGGTTCTAGCCTCAATGTCCTTATCAGGAAAAAAGAAATTGATACTGAGATGTGGTCAGAGTCAAATGAAGCAATTATTGAAAAGCAACTGGGAAGAATATAAAAGTTATACCAATTTATACTACTGCCAATAATGTACATGCAGTGTAATGGATTTTCTTTATATATGTGGCCTTTCTGGCCCTGGTCTTGTGATTCTGCCAAGATGATTTCATTTAGGCCAGGATCTTGCAAAGAGATTGAACAGCTTACTGTGCAAATAAAGGGCACAAAACCTTTGCAGAGATTGGACAATTTAGTCTGCAAATAAGGTGGTTGTGGCCAACTGAAGGCATTGGTCAGGTTCGTCATCTTACCAAGCATACGTCTTAGGCTGGCTTCTCTAGAAAAGCAAAGTGAAGTAATATATTTATATGTACATAAACCAAAAAACAAACCCACTGCTGTCCAGTTGACTTCAACTCATAGCTACCCTGGAGGACAGAGTAGAACTGCTCCATAGAGTTTCCAAGGAGCACATGGCAGATTTGAATTACTGACCTTTGGGTTTGTAGACATACTGCTTAACCACTGTATCACCAAAGTTTCCAGAAAGAAAGAGAGAGAGAGAGTTATCTAAAAGAAATGGTTCACACAGTTACAGAAGCAGGCAAGTCCCAAGTCCATGGGTCAGGCATCAGGATGGAGGCTTCTCATGACTCGTAGCCTCAGGGACTAATGAAACCAAGATCAACAGGTTAGGGGGTAGGCCACTGCCTCATAAGCTACAGAGGCTGATGAATCCAAGATTGTTAATAAGGTGACAGAATGCTGGCTTAAGGCCTGAGAACTAGAGGTCAGATGATGACGAGCTGAAAGCAGGATGCAGAGTGAGCAAAAGCTACTGAGCTTTGCCAGAAAGTCTGTATATGTTAGATGCAGGCCACCCTCCTGATTGGCTGATCACAACAGATGACATCATGGAGATGATTACATCAGATCACAAAATGGAGGATAACTACATTATAGAACTCTAAAATCACATCCTTACAGAACTGCCATCACTACATGACAAAATTCTATAACTCAGCTGGGAATCGTGGCCCAGACAAGTTGACACACAACCTGATGGTTGCACAGCTTCTAAGGGCAGATCCTATAAAAGTTGAAGGGAGTGAAGAACCTGGAGCAGAGCATGTCCTTCAGACCTAGGGGGCCTGCACTGAGAATTTCTTAGAACCGGGAAACAGAGAGATCCGTAACATGGGTTATGGTGCAAGGTGGCACAGAAGCACAAGCAGTAGGAACTAGGAGATTGTATGTGGTGGCTGCGGTGGGCTTTCTGACCCACAAAGTGAGAGAGCTGAGTGCCTTCTGGCAGGAATCTTGCTGGGCACTATGTCTACAGAGCTAAAGAGGTAGAACACTTGCCCAAAGTGGCACAGAGGCCAGGCCTGAGCAGGGACTGCATCAGTAGTCCCAAGTAGGCCTGAGAGCAGAGGCCAAGAATAAGGCCTGTCTGCAGGCACAGGTGAGAAGCCAAGCACTGTCTTGATTGAAAGCCATCTCGGTTGGGGAACTGTCTCCTGTCTTCTGAGTTGTTCCTATTATGTTCAAGCTGATGCTGATTCTGAGCTGTAGCCTATTACTTTCGTAGTCAACCCCATAGCTATCAGTATGGACTGTGAGTTCTGTGTGGCCACTGGAATGAATTACCAGACCACACAGAGAAACAGAGCATGTCACAGGGAGGTCAGCCAGTGTTAGAAGTGGTAAAAGAGGTAGAGAGGAGGTTGGAGGTATGTCTGACTTCTATCTGATAGGAATCAGTTTGGGGCTGATCTTGTTTCTCACCTCTTCCCCTGAAGTTTGGACCGGAAGCCACTCCTGACGAGCTGAACTCAGCCTTTGGTCTAGTCTTTTACTGCCTTCTGTGAACTGTAGTGGCCACTGGACTATCCAATTCATGACTAATATTACAGTCCCCTTTTTGGAACCAGTATGCGAGAACTGGATTCAAGTGGTCCCAGCAATCTGGTTGGTAGGAGAAGCCACTGGGTCACAGTATGGGTGCCTAGTTACTTTTCAGCATCTATTTTTACCTTCCTCCATAGTACAGAATCCCAATTTTCATTGTCACCTAGAATGAAAGTTAAATTTCCCAGCCTTCTTTGCAGTTAGGTACAGTCCTAGGACTAATTTCTGGCCAATGAGATGAAACTAGAAATGAGTGGTGGCTTGTAGGAAACAAAGGGCACACTCACCTCTTCTCCTTCCCCCTTCCTGCTACTGATAGATGGCATTGCTGTCACCATCCTGGGTCACGATGTGCCTTTGGGAATAGAGCACTAGGTGATGCCGACACAGATGCAAGCTGGGTCCCTAACGGAAGTGGGGTGCCATACGAGCCGTAGACAGCTGACCTAAAGTCTTATTTTACATGAGGAAGTAAATAAGTTCTGTCTTATTTAAGTCATGTTTTTGTTACTTGCAGCCAAACCTCAGTCCTGTTGGCAGTGACATTTTCTCTACATCCTCAACAACACATTGTATTATTATTTTCATTTTACCAGTCTGACACTGAAAAAGCAGTGTCACTTTGTGGTTTAAATTCATTGTCTTTTATTGTGAGGAAACTCTGGTGTGTAGTGGTTAAGTGCTATGTCTGTGTCTTAGCTTAGTGCTGCTCTAACAGAAATACCACAAGTTGTTGTTGTTGTTAGGTGCCATCAAGTTGGTTCTGACCCATAGCGACCTTGTGTATAACAGAGTCTTGCCCAGTCTTGCACCCTGTCTACAATCATCTTTATGCTTAAGCTCATTGCAGCAGACACTGTGTCAATCCATCTCATCAAGGGTCTACCTCTTTTTTGCTGTCCCTCCAGTCTACCAAGCATGATGTGCTTCTCCAGGGACTAACCCCTCCCGGCAACATATCCACAGTATGGAAGACACAGTCTTGCCATTTTTGCTTCCAAGGAGCACTCTGGTTGTACTTCTTCCAGGACAGATCTGTTTGTTCTTTTGGCAGTTCATGGTACATTCGACATCCTTCTCCAGCACCACAATTCAAAGGCATCAATTCTTCTTGTCTTCTTTGTTTATTGTTTAGCTTTCACATACATATGATGTGATTGAAAATACCATGGCTTGGGTCAGGCTCACCTGAGTCTTGAAGGTGACATCTTTACTTTTAAATACTGGGAAGAGGTCCTTGGTAGCATTTTTTCCCAATGCAATGTGTCTCTTGATTTCTTGACTGCTGCTTCCATGGGTGTTGATTGTGGAACCAAGTAAAATGAAATCCTTGACAACCTCAATCCTTTCTCCATTTATGATGATGTTGCTTACTGGTCCAGTGGGAGGATTTTTGTTCTCTTGGTGTTGAGGTGCAATCCATACTGAAAGCTGTGGTCCTTGATCTTCATCAGTAAGTGTTTCAAGTCTTCTTCATTTCCAGCAACTAAGGTGGTGTTGTCTGTGTAATGCAGGTTGTTAATGAGTGATCCTCCAATCCTGATGCCTCATTCTTCTTCATATAATCCAGCTTCTTGGATTATTTGCTCAGCATACAGACTAAAAAGGTATGGTGAAAGGATGCAACTCTGACGTACACCTTTCCTGACTTTAAACCATGCAGTGTCCCCTTGTTCTGTTTGCATGACTGTCTCTTGATCCATATACAGATTCCTTAGGAGCACAAGTGAATGGTTTTAAAAAGAGAAATTTTATTTTGACATATCCCAATAGGCTAAAAGTCCAAATTCAGGTGTCACCTCTAGGGGAAGACTTTCCTCGCCGGATCTGGAGGAAGGTCCTTGTCAATCTTTCCCTGGATTGGAAGCTTCTGGGGTGCAGGAACACAGGTCCTTTCCCATGGACATGCTCTGCTCCGGGCACTACTTCTTGGTGGTATGAGGTTCCCAACTCTCTCTTCTTTCCTTTATGCCTCAAGAGACTGCCTGGAAGCACAAAACAATCTTCCACACTGAGTCCTGCCTCACCAACACAACTGCCGCCCATCCTCCCTCATTAACATAACAGAGGCAAGATTTCCAACATCTAAGAACATCACACAATACTAGGAATCCTGGCCCAGACAAATTTCTACACATACTTTTTTGGGAACACAAATCAGTCCATGCCAGTTTGCTGACCGAAAGACTGGCAGTTCGAATCCTCCAGGTGGTCCTTGGAAACTCTATGGGGCAGTTCTACTTTGTCCTATAGGGTTGCTATGAGTCAGAATTAACTGGATGGCATTTTTTTTTTTAATTGTGAATGAAATTGACTTTATGTGTTTATAAGCCCTATATGCTGTTTTTTCCTGTGAATCTTCTGTTCTTACATCGTTGTGAACTCCATTTTGGGACAGTCTGTCGCCTACGGTTACAGGATGGCTGCTCACAGTGCTTAGCTTCCATCCCATCTTCTGTGCAACCTCAGTGGAGGGAAAGCCACATACCTGGATGTTCCAACAGAAGTTCGAAGATTGGCTCTGATTGGATAAACCTGGTCATGTGCTTCTCTCTGATCCAAAGAATGCAGCTGGGCATTCTGATTGGCCAGGCCCAGATGGCATGCCCATCTCTAGAGCCAGAAGAGGAATGGAAAATACGTGTTTGGTTTCCAGAGAAGAAGATAATAGGTGCTGGGAGATAAAATCAGCAGACACTATTTTAGGTAAAAGGTGGCCTGGTGGTACAGTGGTTAAGCACTCAGCTACTAACCAAAAGTTTGGTAGTTTGAACTCACCAGCAGCTCTGCAGGGGAAGGATGAAGCAGTGTGCTTCCATAAAGATTGCAGTCCTGGAAACTGTGGGACATCTCTACTCGTCCTATAGGGGCTCTGTGAGTCAGAATTGATTTGCTGGCAATGGCTTTGGTCAGACATCTTAAGCAAAGAGGAGAATCAAATCTTTGTAGTCAGGTAAAACAGTGAGTTTAGAGTCCAGAAGGTGATACCGAGAGAGGTCATGGAAAGACCGAGGCTAATTAATTCCCATTCAAGTCAAACAACTTTATTTATTTATCAAGCACATACTATATGCCAGACCCTGTGCTTGGAGCTGGTGACACTTTTATGAATAACTCAGTGGACAAGTGCATTTATTTTGAAAGGCTTAATGTTTACTCAACGAGCATTTAGAAGACCTTGTAAGTTTTACCACTTCAAAATTAAATTTTACATGGCCTAACTCTTTCACGGATGAGTGATTTGCTTTGGTGAATTTTTTGGTGTTGCCATATGTTTTCACTAGTGGAATGGATGCAGAATTATTGTTGTTAGCAGATTTTTATCATTTGAAAAAATGAGGTACAAATTGCAAGTGGGCATATCGGTGCCATGTTTCATGAAGCATGTTGCAAGCATGGTATATACAGGTACCATAGCCCCAGAAAATGCATCATACTTCCTGGTTACATTGGACACATAATTTTTTTTTTTGGTAAACATTTTATTGTGCTTTAAGTGAAAGTTTACAATCCAAGTCAGTTTGTCATACAAAAACTTACACACACACTGGTGTATAACTCTGGCTACACTCCCTACCCTGTGACAGCACACTACTCCTTTCCACCTTGTATTTCCATGTCCATCCAACCAGCTCCTGTCCCCCTCTGCCCTCTCAACATCTCACCTCTGGACAGGAGCTGCCCAGTTAGGTTCTTGTATCTACTTAAGCCTAGAAGCACACTCTTCACCTGTACCATTTTAAGTCTTATAGACCAGTCCAATCTTTGTCTGAAGAGTGGGCTTTGGAAATAGTTTCAATTCAGGGCTCAAAGAGAAACAGGGAGTTATGTCTTTTAGGGGCCCTCCAGTCTGTGGGACCATCACATCTTTAGACTCTACACTATCTTGCTCAACTTTCCAAATATATATACGAAACAGTGAAGAAAACTGTACTTGCTGCACGTAATTGTTACCAGTTTGATTTAGAGTAGGCCGTATCGGTACCACGTTCTATAAGGCGCATCACACACATGGTACATATTGGTTCCATGGTCCAGGAAATGCATCACAAATGGTTTTAATGCAAAAATAACTCATTTTGCTTGAATAATTCCAAGTGCTGGTGACTGTACCTTCCCAACAGCACCAAGGAAATAATAAACATACAAGCCGGATCTTGCTATAAAAGAAGCTAAAAGACTGAAAAGTTCCACACCATCACTCCTTTGGGAAGCATCCCTTCATCTGAGTGGCTCTCAATATTCAACTGTGGTGCAAAACAACTTCCTTGTTTTTCAGGCAGTTGCACCAGTAGTGGCCGTGACACCACAATAGATTACAGTGGCTCAAATGCCTAACATTAACCTCCAAGGGTGGAAAACATGTGTCCAAGGGACACATACTTCCCAATGCCCACAAAAGAGCAAATTAGACATCCGTTTCATGATCTTGCTAAATCATTACAATGTCAAAGCATCCAAAGGTTCAAAAGCAGCCAGAGCAGTCACAGGACCTACCATGACCCCTGGACTCCCAAGAAACATGATTAATTTTTGATATTGACTAACTCCATCAACCACTTGAAAAGAGTACTCCAGCAAGAGTTTCCCCTGATTACTATTGTGTGGCTGGACCCCCAAACTGTATGCGTCAGTGTGAGGATTTTGTAATTGTTCAAAAGAGGAGAACATGAACCATAAATTAACCATTGTTATGCAGCTTTTTAAAGACCACAAAATCATTTTTTATATTATAACTCATGAAATGAAATGCAAACCCTTTTATTCTGAATTTTAATCTCTGCACACTTTTGAAGTGATTTTGTTAAAATTTTTTTAATGTTTTTCTGCACAAAGTGCTGCATGTTCTATTTCTGCTTGGGATACAAAAGATAACATAGGAGTTTCTCTGCACTCCCTCCGCCTGCCTTCCATTCCCGTTTCTATATTAAGGAGATGTCTCCCTGAATTAGATAAAGTCAAATAGCTCCATCAACTCTTCATTCAGTCTGTATTTAGTAAGGACTTCAAACAGACTGAGTTCAATGTGAAATATCCAAGGAATGTTCACTGCAGCCTCTAACAGCTGTACCTTGAGGAATCAAGACTCAGTCTCTGGCTGTGTGATTTTAAGCTAGTTACTCAATATTGGTCTCTGAGCTTCCATCTTCTGAATTATAAAAATGAAACAGCATGAAGCCTGTGAGAACCGCCACTTAATGGGACTGCCTTGTTTTCTGGGTACTGCAAGTTTCCCATCTTTGACACAGTGTAGTTTTAACATTTTTGTATCACTGTGTTAACAGAAGATATCTGTGTGTGGCAATAAACATTCTTGTGCATGTACCTGTTGGTGTGAATGCCCTTGTTTCTGTAGGACATAGTCCAAGCAGTGGAATTACTGGGTCAAGTGGGATATCTGTTTCCATCTTTTCAAGGAAGCACCAAAGTGCTTTCCAAAGAGGTTGTACCATTTTGCAATCCCACCAACAGTGTAGGAGAGTTCCAATTTCTCCACAGGCTCTCCAGCATTTGTTTTGTGTTTTCTGGATCATGGACCACCTTGCTGGGGTGAGATGATATCTCATCATAGTTTTGATTTGAATCTCTTTAATAACTAATGATTATAAGCATTTCTGCATGTGTCTTTCGGCTGCCTGGATCTCCTCTTTAGAAAAGTGTCTGTCCATCTCCTTCACCCATTGCTTAACTGGATTATTTATCTTTTTCTTATTGATACTTTGTAGTACCTTATAGATTATGGAGATCAGACGTCGCTCTGACATATAGTTAGCAAATATTTTTTCCTATTCTGTAGGTAATCTTTTAATTCCTTTGATAAAGTCTCTGGATGAACAAAAGTGTTTGATTCTTAATATTTCCTATTTATCTATTTCCTCTTCTGTTGATCGTGCCTTGTTTGACAGATTTTGAAGTCTCTCTGTTGTGTATTAAAACTTCCATTGTTGATCCAATTTTTTCTTGGATGAGCTTTATCATTTTAGTTTTGATATTTAGGTCTTTTATCCAGTTTGAGTTGGTTTTTATATAAGGTGTGAGATACGAGTCTTGTTTCAATTTTTTTGTAGATGGATATCCGATTTTGCCAGCACCATTTGTTAAAGAGATTGCTTTTACCCCAGTTTAAAGTCTTAGGATCTTTGTTGAATATCAAATGTTCATAGGAGGACAGTGGCATCTCTGGGGTCTCAACTCTGTTCCATTGATCTATCTGTCTCTTTTTGTACCAGTACCAGGCTGTTTTGACAACTGTGGCAGTGTAATAGGCTCTAAAGTCAAGTAGTCAGAGGCCTCCCAGTGTGTTCTTCTTCAGTAGTGTTTTATTTATCCAGGGCTTCTTCCCTTTTCAAACAAAGTGGGTGATTTGTTCCTCTATCTCATTAAAAAATGACACTGGAATTTGTATTGGGATTGCAAACAGGAAATATTTGAGTTTTCCTTCTCTGATAGGTTTCTGCCTTACACAAGTTCTGACTTTCAGGTTTGCTGTATCCTGCAAACTCAAAAACCAAACCCACTGCCATTGAGTTGATTCTGACTCATAGTGACCCTAGGAGTAGAGTAGAACTGTTCCTTAGAGTTTCCAAGGAGTACCTGATGGATTTGAACAGTTGACCTTTTGATTAGCACATGTAGCACTTAACCACTATGCAACCAGGGGTTCTGAAGGTCTCATTTACTCATTTATCCAACAAATATTTATTGAGTTCCTCTCCTATGTCCCATACTCCTTTAGGAAGTAGGGATATAGCTGTGATAAGAACAAAGCTCTGGCCCAGACAGAGTTAGCCTCTAACATGGGAGATGTACGATAAACACACAAATACATCTAAAATTCTGTTTTTGTGACACCAGCCATGAAAACCCTTCTTTACTCTTATTGAGGCGGGTACTACTGCTGCTGTTTAGAACGTGGGGAAACTGAGACCCAGAAAGGTCAAGTAACATGTTCCAGGTTATCCAGCTGCAAAGAGGCAGAGTTAAGGGTATCAGTTAGAAATGCTTTCAGCTGCAAGTAATAGTATATCTAATACACAGTGGCTAAAAGAGGAGGGTTTTTTTTTTTTTCTCTCACTTTGACAGGAAGTCTGGAGGGAGGAAATTGCTGGCTTGAAATAAGACACTCAAAGAAAACAGGTATGGATCAGCATCTCTGAGCTTCTCTTAGTCCCCATGGTTGCAAGACAGCTTCAGTAGCCCTGGGCATCCTGTCCTTGAGCATGGCAGCCTGCCCGCCATCTTGAATAGACAAAGGGCTGTGCATCTGGTCTTCTGGGATATAGGAACTAACTACCTGTCTTTACGTTATCTCCGTATTTAGATAGGCTTCTTGTTTCTGGCCAAGATAAGAAAAACAAGAGGCTGGTTTCTGCCGATTACAGAACCAGTTAAGACCATAGAACCAGTTACGACCAATTCTGGCCTGCCTGGCATGTACACAGTCATGATTCTTTGGGTGACCCTGGAACTCTTCTCTCATTGGATGGAACAAAGTTTATGGCCTAAGATTGGGAGAGGACTTTCAGAAGAGAAGGGTTTGAGCTTAAGATCTATTTGAGAGATCCTCCTTTTGGACTGAGCAAGTAGAGATTACAGAACCACCCCAAACCATCTTTTTTGGGCCAGAGCAAGTAACAGCCTTGTTCCTTTCCCCTAGTCCCTTCCCCTAATAAATACTGTTTTAGCCATTTTTCAGGGAGCCATGCTGGTGACACAAGCCCTGGTATGCTACTTAGGTTGGCCAACCAAATAAAGCGTCTTTTGCTTTCCCCCTGTTCGCATCTCTGTGGCTTCACGAGTAGGCCTGCAACAACAGCTCAGCCATATCCTCACCAACCACATTCAAAGGCAGGGCACTGCATGCCTTCACTTAAAGTCCCACAGCATCAGACCTCTTTTATGTCACTGGCAATACCTGGGTCCCAGGCCCATGTTCTCTGACATCAAGGCATCCTTACCACCTGGTCTCTGAACAAGACCAGAGGAGAAAATGGTTTGGGGAAAGATAAATATAAATTTGTGATATACTAGCTCTGCCAGATTGCAGAGCACCATGTCTTTTCTGGTGATACCAATTTTACAGATGAAAGCATGGGCCCAAGTTACTTGAGTTGCACAGTATTACAAGACTAGTTAGGTGTCACAGTGCTAATTCACAACTATGATGGTAACACAATGATAAAATTAGGAAGTAGAGATGGATTTACCATAAAGCCAATCTGGCTACAGGTGTCTTCCTGTACAAGAGCCTAGGGAATGGTCAAAATTTCTGGAATTTATAGAGGGTTCTTGGTGCGGACAGAAGCCAGGCTGCAATCAGGAAGCATTTGCACGTGAGCATTCCTAGTAAACTGTCTACCAAAGGAGATCTTAGAAGAACTGAATCTCCAAGGCCACAGAACTGGATGTTACTGTGTAACAAATCACCTCAAAGCTTTGAGAATTAATGCCATCAACATTTATTATCTTGCAGTGTCTGTGGGTCAGGAGCTCAGGAGTGGCTGGGTGACTGGGCTCAGGGTCTCTTGAAGTTACAGTCAAGCTGTCAGCCTGGCTACAGTCATCTGAAGGTTTGGGTGGGGCTGGGGGATCCGCTTCCGAGGCTACGCATGTGGTTGTTGACAGGAGGTATTGCTTCCTCGCCACAGGGGCCTCTCCTTCGGGCTGTGAACAGTGTGGCTGCTGGCTTCCGCTCAAGCAAGAGACCTGAGAAATAGTGAAAGGGAACGCGAGACAGCGGCCAAGACAGAAGTTGCAGCGTGTTCTATCATCTAGTGACACACCGTCACTTTTGCCCAGTTATGTTGGTCACACAGACCTCCCTAAAACACGTGGGAGGAACTACACAAGGGTGTGAACACCAAGAGGCAGAGTCACTTGCGGAGTATCTTGGAGGTTGGCTACCATCGGACCAGCTGCTGTCAAGTCCATTCTGACTCGTGGCGACCCCACCCTTGTCCAACTAGAACTGTGCCCCACGGTGTTTCAAGTGGCTCATTTTTCAGTAGTAGATTGCCAGGCCTTTCTGCTAAAGTACTTATGCGTGGATCGAAACCACCAACCTTTTGGTCAGCGGACAAGCACGATCAGTTTGCACCACCGAGGACTCCTACCTGCTCCATATTTTTGTATGATTTCTCTCATTTTAAATAAATATTCATCTTTTTCCTTTTTTTTTTTTTTAAAGAATTTTCCCCCAAATTGCTTTAAGATTTGGATCCCATAAAACCTGGATCCATTCCTGGTCCTAAGACAAGCTGTCTGACTCTGGGAGTGTCGGGAATTTTTGCAGTCTGAAAACAGACCCAGGGTGGGGAAAAACTGCTGCGGACTTACCCTGCCTGGGGGAAGCTCAGCTCCTCCCTCTCCGCCTTCAGTCACCAAGTGTCTAGAAGCTTCAAATGCTGGACTAATGCCAGAGGTTTTCATGAGTGGCAAGGAGATAAAGTCCTGTTTGCACACTGTAACCGTATGTTTAAACATTTTGACGATTATCAGGTGAAATCCTCGCGGCTACCGATTCCACTCCGCGGAGAGGGACGCTGGGGGGGCGGGGGCGGGGCGTGCAGGCAGCCCCTGGAGCACGTGACCGGGCAGTGCTCGCTGCCTTCCAGCGAACACACTTGTTGGCTGTCTTTCCTCTTAAGCCAGCGCAGTGATGAAATACAATTTTTCTTCTTCATTTTCTTCGTGCACTAAGCAGAACAAAGCTGCCGTTTCAACCCTGGTGCATTCATCAGCTTGGGGAGCCTAGCTATGAATTAGCAAAAAAACAAAACAAAAACTACTTTTTTGTCATAATTAAATGTCTACGATCTGAAATAAATAAGGCGTTTCCCTGCCCCGAACCAAACTCTGTGCCGTCATGTTGATTCAACTTAAGGTGACCTTGTGGGACAGAGGAAAACCACCCCACACGGTTACCGGGGCTTTAACACCTCAGCACAAGACTGCCACATCTTCCTCCCATGAAGCAGACAGCAGGTTACACCTCTCAGTTAGCAGCTGAGTGTTTAACCAGTCCACCCCCAGGGATCCTTTGAACATTGTGTTGGGACTTGTTTGATAAAAAATAAAAAACCTAAAACCAAACTCACTGCCATTCAGTCGGGTCCGACTCACAGCGACCCTATGTAGCAGAGTAGAACTGCCCCATAGAGTTTCTAAGAAGCACCCTGGCAGATTTGAACTGGTTAGCAGATGTAGTATTTAGCCCACTAAGCCATCAGGGTTTCCAACAAAAAATAAAGGCTACCATTTATCAAATGTTTTGTGCTAAGCTGTATACAGATATCATCTAATTTAACATCACGTAACATGTACATGGTAAGCTTGATTAGTCCCATTTTGCAGATGAGGCTCAGAGAGGCTATGTGATTTGCTAAGGTCACACAGCACATAAATAGTAAAGTTGGGCTTGAGTGGCTGACTTAGGACCCTGTTTTCTTCTTGTTGCGTGGTCCTCCTAGCCTTGGATTAGATCAGATTCTTCTTTCGCATGATCTTGTATTGTCCAGTAGCTTTGTTGTATGTTGTTAGATGTTAAGTCAGCTTCCACTTACAGCAATAACAGAACAAAACGTGGCCTGGTCCTGTGGCACCTTCACTGTCATTGCTGTGTTTGAGTTCACTGTTGCAGCTACAGTGTCAATCCTCTCACTGAGGGTCTTCCTCTTTCACACTGACCCCCTACTTTACCAAACAGGACATCCTTCTGTAGAGCTTGGTCTTTCCTGATATGATGTCCAAAGTAAGTGAGGTGAAGTCTCACCATCCTTGTCTCTAGGGAGTATACTGGTCGTACTCTTCCAAGACAGATGCATTATTTCTTTTGACAGAACATGGTATATTCAGTATTCTTCTCCAACACTGTAATTCTAATGTGTCAATTCTTCTTTGGTCTCCCTTTTTCAATGTCCAGATTTTGTGTGCTTATCGGGCAATTGAAAGCATCACAGTGTGGATCAAATGCATCTTAGTCCTCAAAACGAATTCTTTTCTTTTTCTTTTTTTTTTTAAGATTTTAAAGAGATCTTTTGCAGTAGATTTGCCCAGAGTGATACGTGGTTTGAGTTCTTGACTGCTACGTAATATTAAGTTTTGTAATTGTCTTCTATTGTTTCAGCTGCCTTTTGCTAGGTAACAAGCTACCTCAAAACACAGTGGCTTAAAACATGGGTTCTTCTCTAGGAGACTGGGTTGGTTGGGAAACCCTAGTGGCACAGGGGTTAAGTGACACATCTGATGACCAGAAGTTCGGCAGTTCAAATCCGCCAGGCACTCATTGGAAACTATAGGGCAGTTCTACTCTGACCTGTAGGGTCACTAGGAGTTGGAGTCCACTCAGTGGCAATGGGTTGGGTTGGTTGGTTCCTTGGTTCTTCTATTGGTCTCCCCTGAGATCTCCTTACAGCTGAACTCAGCTGGAGGGTCAGCTGGGCCTGGGCTCAGCGGGGACGGAGAAACAAGCCTTTCTCGGCCTGTGGCCTTTCATTTGGGGCTTCTTCATGGCATAGCAAATTCAGGGCAGCGTCCTAGACAGTGAAGATTGAATTTGTAAAGCCATTTAAGGTTTAGGTTTTAGAATTCATGCAGCCACGTTATGCTGGTCAAAGCAAGTCCGGGTATGCTCCAAACCAAAACCAAACCTGCTGCCGTCCAGTCAGTTCCGACTCATAGCGGCCCTATAGGTTGGAGTAGAACCGCCCCATAGAGTTTCCAAAGACTACCTGGTGGACCTGAACTGCCAACTTTTTTTCTTTTTTTTTTGTTTTTTTTATTGTGATTAAGTGAAAGTGTACAATACAAGTGAATTTGCCATATAAAACCCTGAGCACCCACCTCTGTGCACCTCTATCTGCTCTCCTCACTCTGTGACAGCACACTCTTCCTTTCTGCTCTTTCCTTCCAGTATCTACTCAACCAGCACTTGTCTCCTTCTCTCCAGCCTCGCCTCTCCCCTCTAGAAAGAAACCAGTAGGACAGCCTCATACATATATTAAATCATAAAGTACACATACCTCTTGCATCACTTTGTGTTCCTAAGTCCAGCCCATTCTTTGTCTGAAGTGTTGGCTTCAGTACTGGTTTCAGCTCTGGGCCAGCAGCAAGTCCAGGGGCTGTGTTCTCAGGGAACCCTCAAGATTGTTGGACCATCAAGTCTAGTCTTTTAATAGATGAACTGCCGACTTTTGGGTTAGCTGATGTGGTACTTAACTACTACGCCACCAAGGTTTCCTAGTAAGCTCCATGTGGGTTGAAATAACATGAATCTTTTCACGATTCTCTCCCCTTACCTAGAACAGAGCCTGCTACATATTTTTGAACTAAATCAATGAGTTTATCAGAATGTTTTTTCACCTAACACAGTGATGTGTACATAGCAGGAGCTCCCTAAACCCACTGCCTTGATTCTGACTCATAGTGACCATATAGGGCAGAGGAGACTTGCCCCATAGGGTTTCTAAGACTGCAGTCTTTACTGAAGCAGACTGCCACAGGTGGGTTGGAACCATTGACCTTTCGGTTACCAGCTGAGGGCCTAACCATTGTACCACCAGGGCTCTTTCATAGCTCCCTAAAAGGTGGTTATTGTATTGTAACATTCTCAGATATATTAATTTCCTGTGGCTTCTGTAAGGAGCCTTGGTGGCATAAAATAGTTAAAGGCTTGGCTACGAACCCAAAGGTTGGCGATTTGAACCCACCTGGTGACTGTGTGGGAGAAAGACCTGGCATTCTGTTCCCATAAAGATTACAGCCTGGAAAACCCTGCAGGTTATGGGTCAGAACTGACTTGATGGCACCTAACAAACAATAGGCTACTGTAAGAAAGTACCACAAACTTGGTGCTTTGCAACACATTTCTTCTCATTCATCTGCAGGCCAGAAGTCTGAAGTCAAGGCACTGGTGAGGCCAGGCTCCCTTGGAAGTGTCTAGGGAAAATCAGTCCTCATCTCCTGCAGCAGGTCAGTTGTTCTTTGGATTCTTTCGGCTTGTGACTGAGCCCCACCAAGCTCCGTCTCCATTTTCACATCACTGTCCTGTGTGTTGCTTATAAGTACCCTTGCATTGGATTTACAGCCCCCTAGTTCAGTATGGAAACCCTCATGGCATAGTGGTTGAGTGCTACAGCTGTTAACCAAGGGGTCGGCAGTTCGTATTCTCCAGGTGCTCCTTGGAAACTCTATGGGGGCAGTTCTACTCTGTCCTATAGGGTCGCTATGAGTCAGAAGCGACTTGACAGCGCTGGGTTTGGTTTGGGTTCAGTTCAGTATGATTTCATGGTGATCTTTGTCTTAATTACATCAACAAGGACTCTAATTCTATACAAGGTCACATCTTGAGGTTCTGGGTGAATATGATCTTTGGAAGACGCTGCTCAATCCACTGCATCTGAGGAGATAAGTAATACAGATGATCTGTTATTTCTAGGGACACCTTAGGTTTCCGCAAATTGAGCACCGATCTTCGTTGTTCTCCCCAACCTACTCCCAGTTCCCCATTATCTGATGCTTAATCAATTGCTAGAGGCTCACTGCCAAGGTAATATAGAGGCAGTGGAAAACATGGATGAAGAGTATGATTCTGGGGTCCATTTGTTGGGATTCAAATCTGGTTGGCACTCCCAACTCCTGGATGGCACAGACGGTTAAGTGTTCAACTGCTTACTAGCCTCACGGTTGGTGGTTCAAAGTGGTTCAGAGAGGCTTTGGAAGACAGGCCTGGCAATCTGCTTCTGAAAGTTCACAGCCTCTAAAACCCTCTGAAGTAGTTCCATGCTGCACACATGGGGCTTGCCGGGTGTCAGAACTGATGCAATAGCAGCTAGCAACAATGACCATTCGTAAAGGCAGCACCAAGTCTTGGCCCAACCATTCACTACTATAAGATCTTGGATGAGTCATTTAAATGTTTTGAGTTTTCATTTACTCATCTGTAGCATGGGCATCACAATAGTATATACTTATTAGGACTGATGAGAAAACTAAACAGGTTAATATTTGTAAAGCATTAGCAACAGGCGTTGGCATGCAGTTCCTGCTTAGTAAGGGTTAGGTGTTATAAGTTACTAAGGTTCTAACTTCAGGTTTCCAATACTTTCTTGGGATACCACAAACACTTCTGAGAGCTGCCCTTTTCTACCTGATCTGACAGTCTACAGAGAATCAAGAAGCCATCACGATGAGCTCTGAACAGGAGTGAAAGCAATCTCACCCAGCTCACCAATTTCTAATTTCACATATACCTTTTAGATTTTAACTGTGGCTTTGTATCAGTTGCAGTGAATGAGAAGGTCTTTCACGTGGGATCAACTATAGTTTTAAATAAAAAATATATATATATACCACAGCATGGAGCTGTCCTTTACTGTATTTAATTAAAAATCAATTCAAGTACATACAAAAAGAGAGAAAATAGTATAATAAACACCTGTACTCATCACCTCGTTTTAACTGTTAGGGTCCAGATTTCAAGACGCAATGCAGTTTCCTTTTAAAAGTTAAGTTTTATTAAAAATGTGCCCAATAGGAAAAAAAAGGGGCTGGTGCACCAGGGACGCACTCCAAACTACGCAGAGTGGAGGCGACCCCCAGCTTCCCTAGCTTGCAGCGTTTAAACCGTGAAACTGCCAAGCAGGGAGGGGGAGCTGAGACCATATGGGATTTCTGTAAGTTACAAAATGTAGTCTTTAGTGAATGTTTCAGCCACATGAAATTCCTGTTAGTTGTAAAATGTGGTCGTTAGCAAATGTTTTAGTAGGTTGAGGTCAAGGTCTAGGGGTCATTTGCGAGGCTGTCTCCAAGCTTTGTCTGGTAACAGACAGATGTTTTGCAAGACAAAGGTGAGATTACTCTATGGTATCCCTGCTATTTTCTGCTAAGTTGTTTCCTGGAGCCTTCCCTTCCTCGAAAGGGAATCTGAGGTTCAAAATGGAGTTACTTATGTTTCATTTCAACATAACAATTACCAATTCATGGCTAATCCTACTTCTTCAACACCCTCAACCTCTTTCCCCAACACTCTATTTTGAAGCAAATCCCAAGTATCAGATTATTCCTGTCGATACGTCAGTACATGCTTCTATAAGATAAGGAGTTTATTTTGGCTGAAATCATAATTCCATTATCAAACATTCAGAAAGGTAACCATGATTTCCTAATGTCATCAAAGATCCTTGTAGAACTCAAATTTCCCAATAGTGGGCGTTTCTTTGCTGAATTCACCACTCTTTATAATGTGGAAACCCAATCCCCAGTCATAGTTCTTGAAGGCAATGACTGAAATGTTAGGTAAGGGGACACTGGGAATAATGGAGCTGATTTACCTTAAGCTGTAAACTAACGCAGTCTTTCAACAGTTTGTTGGAACTGCCACCGGAAGGTTATACGTGGCAAGTGTGTAGGCAGCAAGGTGTAATGATGAACACCTAGTCTGCGTGTGGCACCTCCACTCCTTAACCATTGGAATCTCTCTGAGCATTGTTTTATTCACCTGTAAAGCAAGAATAATTGTAGTGAGGCAAAACCTGCCCTTAGTATCCGTTTAGCATCTCTCCTTTCTTTCTTCCTTTTGTTAGTAGAATACACCCTATTATGAATTCAGTTGTGTCCCCCCTCCAGATATGTTGAAACCCTGACACCTACTCACCATTCCCATGAACATGACCTTGATTGCAAATGTTGCTGTTGGGTACCATCAAGTCACTTCTGACTCATCGTGACCCTGTGTACAATGAAATAAAACACTGCCCAGTCCTGCACCGCCCTTGCTACCATTGCTACGTTTGAGATCACTATTACAGCCACTGTATCAATGCATCTCGTTAAGGGTCATCTTTCTCATGACCTTCTACTTTACCAAGCATCATGTCCTTCTCCAGAGACTGCTCCCTCTTGATAATGTGTCCAAAGTACATGAGATGAAGTCTCACCATGTTTATTTCCGAGGAGATTTCTGGCTATACTGATACCAGAGGCTGAAAAGCACCAGAATGAGGAGTGCTTAAGATCAAGTGCCTGAGAGACATTGTCGAAGATCACCCCCAGTTCACAGGGAAAGGCAGGACCTCTACATTCCACAAGCCCCAGGCAGCAGCACTAGGGTGGGATGTTAGGGTGGGGCTCTAGGGTGGGGCCCTTGGAGATACCACTATGGGTTCAGTGAAATGATAATGAATTAAACAGGATACCAGGGAACACAGGGAAGCAACTCGTATTTGAGCATTCTTTCAGATTGCTGGCCAGATGTCATTAATCCCCACTTTGCTATCCATGATGGCTTGCAAGATTGTGAAGCAATTGACCTCTGCCTAGCTGACCTCCACTCAGTTGACCTCCACACACACACAATTTTCCACGTGTTTACCCCCACCTATCCATCCATTAAAAATTTGGATTTGTCTGAAGAAGGTGGACCGGCTCTGAGGACCTGAATTCCCCTTACACGCTGGCATGTAGTAAACATCTTGCACATTTGCAGCAGGTGGCCTAACCCCGTGTTTTATGGTAACAATCCTTCTTACTAAATAGATATGTTCATTCTGGCAGCACATGGTATATTAAATATTTTTCACCAACATCATAATTCAAAGACATAATTCTTCCGTCTTTCTTTTTCACAGTCCAGCTTTTGCATGCACAGAAAGTGAGTAAAACACCATGGCTTGTGTCAAGTGAGCCTGAGTCCTCAAAGTCACGTGCTTGCTTTTAAACACTTCAACAAGGTCTTCTCTAGCACAATTGTGCAATGTTAATGCATTGCTTAATTTCTTGACTGGCTGCTTCCATGGTTGTTGACTGTTGATGCAAGTAAAATGAAATCCTTGAAAATTTGAATCCGTTCTCCATTTATCATCATGTTTCTTGTTGGCCTGTTCTGTGTTGTCTTCGTGTGGAGGTATAATCCACACTGAAGGCTGTAAGAGACAAGACTGAAAGAGATGATGGAGAAGCTCAATGTCAGCCGTCAGAACGAGGCCAGGGCTGACAATCAATTGCTCATAAGCAAGTTCAAGCTGAAACTAAGGAAAATTAAAACAAGTTTGTTTTAGTCAGCTAGGCTGCTCTAACAGAAATACCACAGAGTGGATGGCTTTAACAAAGAAAGATTTATTCTTACACAGTCTGGTAGGTTGCAAGTCCATATTCAGGGTGTCCGCTCCAGGGAAAGACTTTCCCCTTGTCGGCTCTGGAGGAAAGTCCGGTATTGCATCAGTCTTTGTCCAGGGAGCGTCCTAACGCAAGAACCTCTGGTCTGAACGACGCGCTCTGCTCCCAGTGCTGCTTGCTTGATGGTAGGGAGGTTCTCAAATTGTCCTTTGTTTCTTTTTCCTTTTATTCCTTGCAAGCTAAAAGCATTAAGGGTGGGGCAAGCCATACTCCAGGGAAACTTCCCCCACAGCAGGAATTCACAGCCCCACCCTAATCCTTTAACATACTGGTTAGCAAAACCACACAATGGAGGACAGTCCCAAGATACTGGGAACCATATCCCAGCCACGTGGCTGCACACATTTTTGGGGGGACACAATTCCAACCATGACAAAGTTCATGAGAGACAAAGTACAATCTTGAGTCTATCCAACCTGAATTTAAAGACCATCTCAAGAAGATATCTGACACATTGAACATGAATGACTAAAGACTAGACAAGTTGTGTGATGCCATCAAGGACGTCATGTATGGAGGAAGCAAAAAGTCATTGTTGATTGGGACAATGGCGTGAGACAGGAGCAGAGACACACCAGCTTGAGAGTATAGTGAAATTTATTCAAGGAGAAAGTGTGATCTGAACTGAAAGGCAGCTCAGCTTGTCTCTCCTTGGGAAGGCAGGGTTTTTACAGTTTTAAAGTTTCAGTGAGGTAGTGTGGGGTGAAGGGGTTTTATGGTTTGATAAGGAAAGAAAGAGGGGTAGCAAGAAATTCTGGTTAAGGGACTTATGGCCTGAATAAGGAAGGAGTGTTGGTTAGAAGGAGAAGGGCTAAGGTTTGTTTATGGTCAAGATTTGGATAAGGAAAGAGCTTTTAATTAGGAGGGTGGGGAAGACAGGCATAAAGTTATTTATAGTTTCATGGTTATACCGGGTGGGGCATACCAGGCTGTTTTTGGCTAATGGTGGGGTCTAATCATTGGATAAAATGACCTCCCTGGATCTCAGGGACAGAGTTCCTTCAATGACCTCCCTGAATTTCAGGGACAGAGTTCCATCAGTCATTAAAAAAAAGGAAAGAAAAGACCAAGATGATGTCAGAAGAGACTCTGAAACTTGGTCTCAAAAGTAGAGTAACAAAAGAAAGGAAAGAAATAAGTAGAACTGCTGAGCAGATTTCAAGGAGCTGCTAAGGAAGACTGCGGAAGGATTCCAAACCCGAGGTGCCTGGCATGCCTAGCGGGGCTGACTGAGTTACTGTAGACCCAAATCTGTTTTGTGACTTCCGCTTCTGCATTCCTGAGAAAGTGACCTTGACTTCCTCATATGCACATGGACTTGGGCTTCTGGCTGGGTGTAACCAGCTGACTGACTTCTTCCCATTCATCCCTGTGTGGCCCTGGGCCTCTGGCTTGGTAGAACCAAAACACTGACCTCTTCCCACTCATAATACATTTGACCTTGGGCCTCAGCTGGGTGGAACCAGCAAATTGACTTCTGCTCATTCATATGCATATAACTGTGGGTCTTTCCTGGGTGGAACCAGTATACCCTGGCATCCTAAGCAATCATCCTGTGACTTCCTTGTGAACAGGTACTTCTGCAATTTTGTGAGTGTACTCACTCGCCTCAGTCAACTATCTCAGCCGATTTATGGAAAGCTTCCCCTGGAAGTTGTCTCACCTCCTGATTCCGTGATCTTGCAACTTCTAACGATAATACTGTATCTTTAGTTCTTGATTTTACCTAAAAAATTTGCTTCTGTGACTATCATTTTATTTTGTGAGAAGAGACATGTCCTCAGAACCATTTTTGAAACTTCAATAAAGCTTTTTGCTTGTATTTTCACAGACTGTGGTTTCTTACTATTGGACAAAACAGAGTCCGCCAAGTGAGCCAAAAACAGAGTAAAGGATTATTATAACATGGGCAAAGACCTGGAGTTAGAAAAGCAAAAGAGAAGAGCATGCTTATCATTTCTCAACTCAAAATAGAGGAACTCGGAACAGGACAGCCAGCTGCTGAGCTACAAGGTTTCTCTTCGAGGGCCAGTGGCGATAATAGGATTGATCCCATGGTCATTTGTTACAAGGAGAGCTAGAATTTCTCACAAATTTGAGTTTAACAATTTAGTATAGAGTTTCTTGAATCTTTTCCAGGATTTAGCTAAAGCACAAGACTCAGGGCCTGGTCATCCTAGTTTCCATACCTATATTTGCAGCTAAATTAGCACAGTTATTATCATTTGCTTCCTCCCAGGAAATTTTAGACAAGTAGGGACCTTTGTGCAGTGGTTTAGCTCTAGGGTGCTAACTGCGTGATCTGTGGTTTGAATCCACCAGCCTTTCTGCTTCTGTATCTATTTTAGCCTTGGAAACCCTATAGAACAGCTCTACTCTGTCTTATAGAAGCACCATGAGTCAGAATAGACTCAGTAGCAATGGGTTTGGCTTTTTGATTTATGCTGGAGAAGGGAACCCTGCTGGCAGTTGTTAAGAGTTCAGCTGTTAACCTACAGGTCAGTAGTTCAAACTCTGTGGCTGCTACACGGAAGAAAGATGTGGCAGTCTTTACAGCTTCTGTGAAGATTCAGTCTTAGAAACCCTATAGTCAGTTTTACTCTTTCCTGTAGGGTCGCTATGAATCAAAATTCACTTGTTGGCACTGGGTTTTGGTTTTGATTTTGTTGAAATGAGGAAGGGGGCAGCAAAAATTCGAGGTGTTAAAGAAAGCCCCAGGAAACAACTTAATAGTAGAATATACCATAGAATAATCTCACCTTTGTCTTACAAAACATCTGTCACAAGACAAGCCTGGAGGCAGCCTTGCAAGTGACCCCTAGACCTTGACCACATTTTACAACTAACAGGAACTCCAGGTGGCCTTAACCAATCAATGTAAAGGTCAGTTTCCCCTCCCTGCTTTGTAATCTCACGACTTAAATACTGGGTGCTGAGGATGCTCGTCATTGCCCCCTGCTCTGTGTAGTTTGGGCTGCGTCCCTGATGCACCAGTATTTTTCTTATTGGGCATATTTTTTTTAATAAAATTTAACCTTTAAAGTAACAGCGTCGTCACATCTTGAAAATCTCGCGTCTTGAAAATCGCAGACCCTAACAATTTTACATAGTAAAAGGATTCCCTGCATGGTGCCAACAGTTAAGTGTTTGCCCACTAACTGAAAGGGTGATTGTTCAAATTCACCCATAGATGCCTCAGAAGAATAGGCTGGCAATCTACTTTTTCAAAAAAAAACAACCACTGGAAACCTTTCAGAGTGCAGCTCAGTTCTGACACCCGTGGGATTGATTGCCAGGCATTGGAATCGACTTGAAGGGCACCAGTTTGGTTTGGTTTGGTTTGGTTTGGTTGTACAGGCTTGGTGGAACCAAAATACTGACTTCTTCCCATTCACATACATTTGACCTTGGCTGATACTGGAGGCTGAAGAGCTCCAGGATAAGGGGAGTTTACGACTGAGGATCTGAGGACCTCAAATCACCCCTAATTCACAGGGAAAGGTATGACCGCCATCTTCACAAGCTCCAGGTGACCACCCGAGGGTGGGACACTAGGGTGGGCCCTCTAAGACACCACTATGGATTCAGTGAAATGATACAGAATGAAAAAGAAGTCCAGGAAGACAGGGAAGGAACTTGTGTTTGAGCATTCTCCTTTCAGATTGCTGGCCGGATGATGTCTAGCCCCATTTTGTTTTCTTCGGTGGCCTGCAGGATTATGAAGCAGTTGACCTCCACCCGGTGAACCTCCACAGCCCCCAACTGTCCACATGTTTACCCCCACGTATCCATTAAAAACCCAGAGTTTGCTTGAAAAAGATGGACAGGCTCTGAGGACCCAAATTCCCCTTGACTCTTACAGGCCAGCATGTAATAAACCTCTTGGGCGTATACTCTACCCCTGTCTCATTATTGGCTTTTGCAGCAGGTGGCCTAAACCCGTGTTTTACGGTAACACTACTGTCTAGGTTTGCCTGGGATTGAGAGGGAAATTCTGGGTTGCAAGACTTTCAGTGCTAAAACCAGGAAAATCTCGCGCAAACTGGAATGAGTTGGTCACCCCAGTCCCAGACCAGATTTGGAAAGAGAAACATTGGATTTCCAACGACAAAGATAAAAGCAGCAGCGTTCGCAGCCTCGCAGATGTTTTCAGGTTGGTTTTCTAAACCATTTGTAACTCCCTTTGACTCTAAGGGTCTTCACCTCAGCATGTGGCTCCTAAGAACGAGGGCTACCTACCGGACCACAGTACGGTATGGTCATCACACTAAGGAAATGTATCATTAATATCAAAGCATTTTCTAATATACATGTGGTGGTCAGATTTCCCCTAGGGTCCTTATAAGGTCCTTATTTTCTGCTTGGATTCTGGATGTACTGATTACACGTTGCATTTACCTGTCTTGCCTCCTTATGTCTCTTTTAAACTAGATCTCAAACAATTCCCTAGCCTCATTGTCTTTTAAGACAGTGATTTTTTTTTTCCCTCTCAGAGTCCAGGCTACAGTCTAGCATTTCTGTGAGTCAGTATGGGCCTGTGAAAACCTGTTTGTCTTTTCCTTTTAGTGGGCCAGTTCTGTGAATATCACTAAATTTGGATTTGTCTGTTTTCCATAGGTTTAGATTCAGGCTAAACATGTGTGGGAAATACTACCATGGTGATGTGTCCAACCCCTTTTGTTGTTATTAAGCGTAGGCTGAGTGGACTCTGACTTCTAGGGACCCCATGTGACAAAATAAACCTGTACTATAAGATTTTCCTGGCTACAAGCTTTACAGAAACAGCTTGCCAGGGCTTTCTCCCCTGGAGCTACTGAGTGAATTCGAACCCAGACTCTGCTGGTTAGTGGTGGTTATTTATCCACTGAGTCACCAGGGCTCCTTCCAACTGTTTGCCAAAACCAAACTCACTGCCGTCAAGTTGATTCTGACTCATAGCAACCCTATAGGACAGCGCAGAACTGCCTCACAGAGTTACCAAGGAGTGCCCGGTGGATTTGAACTGATGACCTCATGGTTAGCGCCATAGCACTTAATCGCTACTCCCTTGGCCAGAGTTTCCTCCAACCCTGTTAGAGAGGAAAATATTGAAATTGCTGAAAGGAGAAGTACCTTCCCAAGGCCATCGATTCTCAGTGACCTCAGTCTTGAACCCTGTCCTCTGCCTTCCTTCTGCACCTTTTTGTCTTTCGCCTGTCTGCTTAGAAATGACTTTGTTTTGTTTTGTCCCAGGCATGATTTATTTGGTCAGAACAGTGCTAAAACTCCCTCTTTTTTTCTCCTCCTGCCTTTTGCACACAACTCCATTCTCTCCAACAGGGCCTGAACTACCATTGTTTGCTTCCAGCTTCCTTGCTTCCAATCCTTCCTCTTTTCAAGATAAGGCCTGTTTTTCCCAGGGCTCTGGGGAACCACACCTACAAGAGGCTGCTCCAGGCAAGCTCAGCTTTGTTTCCTGTTCTCTAATAAGGTTCCATGGCTGGGAACACTCCCTTTGTCTGTCAGTTGTTCCCACTTGGCTCTTAGATGCACTTCTATTTAGTTTGATAGTTGGCTTTTCTCCTTTTGTCTTTCTGAATCATACAGTCAGTTGGGTTTTGGGTCCAGTGCTGACCAAGAACGCTTAGACTTGGTTCCAAAAGGTTGTTTTGGGGACTGCCAACACTGGAGCCGACCTGATACTCAGTGTTCTTGGAGATTAAGAAGCTGCTGAGCTTTGGATCTGGACCAGATCTTGAGGTGGCTGGGCAAGAGCGTGATGGAGCCTGCCACTTCCCAGACTCAGTGCTTGACCCTGTGTCTTCCTAGTCTGTTCTCTGGTCTCTGTGATCCTGTTTTCGTTTTTTCTCCCAGGTTCAGTGCCCAGAGACTTCCTTCTTCCTCTTCTCTCTCTCTCTCTCTTTTTTTTTTTTAGCAAAGAAAAGTTTATTGTTATGCAGTCTAGTAGGCTACAAGTTCAAATTCAGGATGTCTGCTCCAGCAGAAGGCTTTCCCTCTTTGTTGGTTCTGGAGGAAAGGTGTTGCATCTTTCTTGGTTAGGAGGTGTCTTGGCACAGGAACCTCAAATCTGAAAGACACACTCTACTCCTGGTGCTGCTTTCTTTTGTTTTTTTTTAAAATGATGATTAAGTGAAAGTATACAATCCAAATTAAATTTGCATGCCTGCCTATCTGCAGGTCCTTCTTCTCTCCTTGCCTGGTGACAGCACACTCCTCCTTTTTGTTCTGTGTGTGTCATATACTCTTAACAATCTGCTGTCCCCTCCTGTCCACCATCTCCTCTCTCTTCCTGGCCAATCTCTTGACAATTGCAAGCCTTTTGGTCTCTTCATTCATTCCTTGAATGAATTACTGTGTGCTTGCTAAAGCAGAAACTGTAGCTTGTCAAGCCAACAAACATTCATGTCATCTGTCAGCAAAGAGAACCTCAGTTTTGTTCATTTTAGGTGTAAAGAGGCGCAAGGATGGTGACTCTTTCTTTAAAAACAGGGGAGCCAAGAGCAGTCAAAGCTAATAGTGGTAATCCCATCCCCTTTTTTCTGTGATTGGCTTAACAATGGTCACGTGATTCAAATCCAGGAAAGTTTTTCTTCTCTGTTTAATAAAAGATGCGTGAAGAAAGTAACCCTTCTTGCTTTCCAGTTTTGTAGACTAAAGTGATCTAGAAAATAATACTGGAATCATGAGGCCATGTCTTTGAGTAGGGAATGTGACCGAGCTGGAGCAGGATCCACCAGGGTTTACAGGACACATCAGCTGGGCTCTGAGATATAAGAACAATAGCTAGGATAATCTTGGAAAAGATCTTTTAGGAAACCTTTCAAATAAGTCAGTCAAAGAGAACACAAGATTCTTCACTCTTATCTTTTTCTCCGTTAGCATTTAGTGAATAGAAAACTCATTGGACCAAGGAAGACCTTCCTGACTGAAATCTGTAACAATGTTAAGAAAGTCAATTCTGTACATTGACAAGTGACCAGAAGAACCAAATGGTGCCCGGCCACCACCAGTGATAGCTGTGATGGGGTTCACAAAGTTGAGTCTCACTGGCAACACGAGAATACAAAAGGGTGTGCCTTGAGATCTCCACTAGAAGACCACAATTGATGGTCCAGGGGCCTTGGGGTTCCCCTGGGAGCATGGCCCCTGGCCCTGATGCTGCCCCTGTCAGTAAATCATAATGGAGGTCAACTCTTAGGACAGCAATGGCTTGAACTTGGTGACACAGAGTGACCATATTGTGTGTGCACTTGATGGTATCATGCATGTATATGGTGTCATTCTGCTGACCTCTTACTGGAGGCTGTGGAAGGGGGGGATAGGAGATTTTCAGGAGGGTATGACATGCTTAGAACAGAGAGGAGGAGTGTGCTGTCACCAGGCAGGGAGAGCAGAGGGAGCTGCACATAGGTGGGCATGCAAATTTATATGGGGTTGTACATTTTCACTCAATCATAATAAAAAAATTTTTTTTTAAAAAAAAAGAAAGTCAATTCAATTACAATTAAAAAAAAAAAAGTCAACTCAAAATGTAGGATCAGAGTTTCCAGCCAATCTCTGAAAAAGTGAAGCTTTTTATGATTTTCCATATTTGTAGTGTTAATATACAAGGTCTGACAGTTTAGTCCCCAAACCTAACTGTTCTAAGTGCTACATACCTCATTGCTGAATTTCACTATGGGGTCACCTTTGAAGTACTCTCCTTGGGAAACTACGTACTGATGTCAGTGCCTAGTCTACCCTTCAGAGCAATTTTGGAACTCTTTCTGGAATGGCCATTGTGCACAGTGGCATGGTGGGAAGTTCATGAACTTAATTATATAGTTGTCTATGAGAGAGTTTTTAGCCAGTAAACAAAGAACTGTAGTGGAACATCCTACCTACCCACCTTTTTTTTTTTTTTACCAGAAGATAAATATTGAAAGGAAGGCATTATGATGACATTCAGGACATCAAGGGTAATATGACATTTCTGATGGCCATCCAGTGTTTCAAGTCCTCTTCATTTTCAGCAAGTAAGGTTGTGTCATCTGCATATCACAGGTGGTGCCCTATTGTTCTTCATACAGTCCAGCTTCTTGGGTTATTTGCTGGGCATACAGATTGCATAGCTATGGTGAAAGTGTTACCCCCAAACTAAGCTGAGTTCTTGTCACCTGCCACAAACAGCCAATCTTTGAGACAGAGGTGAGATGAGAAGCAAGACTTTATTGCATACGGGTAGGTAAGGAGACAGAGGGGGATCGTTCCTCCTAAATCTGCCTCCGAGCAATGGAGATAAGCGGGAGGTTTTACAGCAGAAGGACATGAGGATTTGTGAGTCCTAGAAATGCGTAGAATGTCAATCATCTTTAGGTATCACACAATGGTCCCATCTCAGATGTGTTGACATCTCAATTGGTGTTTGGGGCCTTGAGGTGGTCTGCCTATGATATAATCTCCCAGTAGATTCCTTTGTTTTTCTGTTACAGTCTTTAGATTACTATTACTTATATCTCCACAGTCCTGAAGAGAGCACAGATAATCTTTAACCTTGAGAGAAACAAAGGGAAACAACAGACTCATGCTTTGAGACAGAATCAATCAGGAAACAAAATGGTACAGGTTATGCTCAAGACATGGGCACTCATTTTACTCTGCCTGTTCCAAAATCATACAACCCTGGTGTACACTTTTCCTGACTAAACCATGTAGTGTCCCCTTATTCTGTTTGAATAGACTCCCTCTTTATCCATATACAAATTCCTCGTGAGCACAAGTGTTCTGTAATTCCTATTCTCTGCAGTGTTATCCATAATTTGTTATGATCCACACAGTCAAATGCCTTTGCATAGTCAATAAAACACAAGTAAACACATTTCTGGTATTCTCTGCTTTCAGCCAGTGATATTCCTGGTTCCATATCTTCTTCTGAATTCAGTCTGGATTTCTGGCAGTTCCCTGTCAACGTACTGCTGCAGCCTCTTTTGAATGATCTTTAGCAAAATTTTACTTGAATGGAAATCAGTGATATTGCTCAGTAATTTCTGCATTAAGTTGGGTCGCCTTTCCTGGGAATAGGCATAAATATGGATCTCTTCCAGTTGGCGGGGCAAGTAGCTTTCCTCCAAATTTCTTGAATAAATGAGTGAGAACTTCTAGCACTGAAAGTGCTCGCTTATCTATGCTAAGTATGCATAGGTCTTACAAATCATTTGTAGAATTGAGTTGTTGTCAAAAGGACACCAAGTTTCTGATCTTTCGGCTCCTCTGCTGGATACACCAACTGAGGATGGAGATGCCTAGAATGTCACCATACAAAGCACCAAATGGAAGGAAAGGAGTGGCTTGACTCTTGAGAAGGCCAAGTAGGGGGCTGTGGGAGCATATAGTTGAAGGTGGAGCACCTCAGATGGTAGTCTAACAAGACTGTTAGGATTCCTAGGAGTATTCAAAGCCATATGATGTCCGACAGTTAAGTTTGTGAACTCTTCCTAGAAAAGGTGCTACATAACTCATTGCTGAATATCACTAAGGTCACCTATGAAGTATATCCAATTACTAATTTAGTGTCTCCACTTGAATGTCTGATAAATATTTAACCCATTGTTGTCCGGTCAATTCCAACTCATGGGGACCCCATGTGTTTCAGAGTAGAACTGTTCCATGGGATTTTCTTGGCTGTAATCTTTATAGAAACAGATAGCCAAGTCTTTCTTCCATGGAGCCAATGGGTAGGCTCAAAGTGACAAGCTTTTGGGCTGAGGCCAGTCTCAAACCACTTGTGTCACTCTGGGACACTGAAGGTACATGAAAGAGGGTTCTGCAAACTGATCTCAGCCATTTTGGTCCTGTACAACTACAGTTCTTTGGAAGAAACATATATATTCAATATATCCATACAGTTATATGTTGAAAATGTATATGGATATAGAAATATATTATATACATATATATATAACCAGTAAGTCGCTAACAAAATTTGCATCAGGTTGCATCATCTTTATGGCAATAGGCAGATCTCTTCTAGTTGGTTGGCCAGGTAGCTGTCCTCCAAATTTCTTGAGTAAATGAGTGAGCACTTCCAGTGCTATTTATTCATCTTTATTATTCATTCAAGGAGCCCTGGTTGCACAGTGGTTAAAGTGCTCAGCATCTAACAAAGTTCTGCATTTAGAAGCCACTAGCCATTCTTTAGAAGATACAGAGCTGTGCTTCCCTGTAGAAGACAGCCTTGGAAATCCTATGGAGTAGTTCTACTCTGTCCTGTAGGGTCACTATGAGTAGGGGTTTCCTCAATGGCAACAGGTTTGGTTTGGGGTTGTTATTTATTCATTTTGTTTTTATAACAAATGCATTTCTGAAAACAGATCACACATACAAATATTCACTACACAAACAACTGTTAGCAGTCAGGGCTTAAAGACTTCAAATAATTCATTTTGGACATCTGATATATTCTCAGCTCTCTCTCCCTTTAGGCAGTCCATACACTCCTTGTAAGAAAAATCAACTAAAGACAGAGATTCGACATTCTGGGGCAGGATTCTTTGCCCTCCAGGCAGAATCGGGGAGACAGAACTCTTCCTTTCCCCTTGCCTGAATCAAGGAATTCCATGGCAGTTAAAGATTGTCTTAGTCGCTGCTATAACAGAAATACCAGAAGTGGATGGCTTTGAATCTGAATTCAGGGAGCCTGCTCTAAGGGAAGGCTTTCTATCTCTGTGGGCCCTAAAGGCAAGTCCTTGTGATGCATTAGTCTTCCTTTGGTCTGGGAGCATCTCAGTGCAGGAACTTCAGGTCTCAAGGATGTGCTCTGCTTCTAGCACTGCTTTCTTAGTGGTACTGTAGAAGGAGAAGCTAGACTGAACACCACCCCCGCTCCGTTCGCCACCAGCCTCATTTCGAGAAGTTCGCCCCTTGCTGCCCCCAGCACTAAATATACACTGCCCCTTGCTACACTGGCCACCAAGCTACTTCCCCTTGCTGCACTCAGCCCCCTTGCTGCACTCAGCACCAAGTATGCCCTGCTGCACCCGACCCAGAAGACCCCAACCCATAAAAGCCTGCTTAACTTCCCCTTCGGGGCCAGTTGTTGGAGGTTTGTGAGCCTCCGCTGGCCCACTGGCGTTACTATAATAAACGGCTGCTTCTTCTCTTCTTGGGTGTCCGTTGATCTCCTATAACAGCATGAGGTCCCCAACTCTTTGTTTGTTTCTCTTCCTTTTTATCTCTTGTAAAAGAAAAGGTTATCAGGTGATGCAGGCCACACTCCATGGAAACTCGCTTTACATTGGATTAAGGAGGTAACCCTAATCCTAATCCCCAACCCCACCCTAATCCTCTTTAATATAATCCAATCTTGCTCTATTAACCACAGGCAGAGATTAGGATTTACAGCATAGGAAAACCACAGAATGGAGGACAACCACACAATACTGGGAATCATGGCCCACCCAAATTGCTGTAAACATTTTTGGGGGGACATAATTCAATCTATGATAGGAGTCAAGACTTGGATGCAAAACTAAGAGTTCAAGGTCCAAATCTCTTTCTTTGGATTCTTACACTTCTGTTCCCGCGAGGGAGGGCCTTTCAAACATTTTAGCCAATGTATGTATCTTGAATAATTTTAGTTTTATCAAAAAAGCTTGCTTCTAACACTCTCCAATGAACATCTAATTTTATTTTATTTTTTATTATGACTGAGTGAAAATATACAATCACATATAAATTTGCATGCCCACCTATATGCGGCTTCCACTGCTCTCCCTGCTTGGTGACAGCACACTGTTCCTCCCTGTTCCATACGTGTCTCATCCTCCCAACAGTCTCCTTTCCCCTCCTCTCCACCCACTCCCCTTCCTCCAGTCAGAGGTCAGCAGGATGATATCCTATAGATGCATAGAATCGTAAAGTGCGCCCAATATATGAACATCTAATTTTAATATTAAGTACATTAATTAGCAAGGCAGGGGTTATTGGTTGAGATATGGATAGCCAGAAGAGTTGTAGTAACCATTTGGGAGTGGGACTATTTCTTATAGGATGCTACTTAATTATCTTTGGATAGTTCGGTTGGCAGTGATAGCCAGATAGCTGATGACCCCTAGAAACCAGTGGCTTAAACCAGTGGATCTCCAACTTCAGTGTGCATTAGAGCTCCCTGGAGGGTTTATTAAAACTCTTCACCTCCAGAATGTCTGATTCTGTAGCTCTGGAAGGGCCTGAGAATTTACATTTCTAAGGGGCCCTGGTAGAGCAGTGATTAAGTACTGGGCTACTAACCAAAAGGTCAATGGTATGAACCTACCAGTTGCTGTTTGGAACAAAAGACCTAACAATCTGCTCCATAAAGACTACAGACTGGGAAGCTCCATGCAGCAGTTATACTCTATCCTATAGGGTCACTGTGGACTCAATGGCACAAAATTACAACCTGTTCCAAAGTGATACCAATCCGTGGCAACACCTTGAGAATCACTGGCTTGTATACGTAATGAAAAATCACCTTCTGTTATTTCTTTTCTAACATTTATCACTTTCTCTCCTAGGCATCTGGAGCCCTGGTGGCACAGTCATTAAATACTCACCAGTAGGTCAGCAGTTCCTATCAGCCAGACACTCCTTGGAAACTCTATGGGGCAGTTCTACTCTATCCTATAGAGTCAGTATGAGTTGGAATCAACTCAGTGCAGTAAGTTATTTTTGTTTTGATTTGGAGGGTCCTAGGCATCTAGTGGTGCTACAACAGAAATAGCACAAGTGGATAGCTTCAACAAAGAGAAATTCATTTCTTCAAGTTCAGTAGGCTACAAGTCCAAATTCAGGGCATCAGCTCCAGGGGAAGGCTTTCTCTCTCTGTTGGCTCTGGAGGAAGGTCCTTGTGTACATCAGTTTGGGGAAGTATTTTCATGCAGGAACCTCAGGTCCAAAGGACACTCTGTGCTCCCAGCACTGCTTTCTTGTCAGTATGAGGTTCTCATGCCTATTTGCTTGCCTCTTGTTGCATGCATCAGGGTATGCATCAGGGCTGTGTCCTTTCACCATACCTTTTCAATATGTATGCCAAACCAATAATCAGAGAAACTGGACTGTATGATGAAGAATGAGGCATCAGGATTGGAGGAAGACTCATTAACAACCTGCATTACCCGGATGACACTACCTCACTTGCTGGAAGTGAAGAAGATTTGAAACACTTATTGATGAAGATCAAAGACCATAGCCTTCAGTATGGATTGCACCTCAACATTAAGAAAACAAAAATTATCACAACTGGACCAGTAAGCAACATTGTGATAAGTGGAGAAAGGATTGAGGTTGTCAAGGATTTCATTGTACTTGGTTCCACAACCAGTGCACATGGAAGCAGCAGTCAAGAAATCAAGAGATGCAATGCAGTGGGAAAAAATACTGCAAAGGACCTCTTTAAAATACTGAAAAGTAAAGATGTCACCGTGAAGACTAAAGTGGGCTTGACCCAAGTCATGGTATTTTCAATTTCAACATAGCATGTGAAAGCTGGGCAATAGAGCAATAAGGAAGACAGAAGAAGAACTGATGTCTTTGAATTGTGGAGTGGAGAAGAATATTGTGTGTACCATGGACTGCCAAAAGAACAAACAGACCTGTTCTGGAAGAGGTACGACCAGAGTGCTCCTTGCCAGCAAAGATGGCAAGACTGTGTCTTGCATACTTTGGACATGTTGTCCAGAGGGCTCAGTCCCTGGAGAAGGACATCATACTTAGCAGAGTAGAGTGTTAGCAAAAAAGAGGAAGACCCTCTACGAGATGGATTGGTAACAGTTACTGGAATGATGGACTTAAGAATAAAAATGATTGTGGACATGGCACAAGGCTACACAGTCTTTCACTCTGTTGTGTACGGGGTTGCTATGAGTTGGAACAGACTCAACAGCACCTAACAAGAACAGCAACTCTTTTATATTTCAAAAGAGATTGGCTTACGACACTATCCAGTCTTGTAGACCTTATCAATATAACTGCCGCTAGTCTGTCTTATTCAGTCACAGTCCTACAATTTGTGACACACAGGCAAAGGTTATCAAACAGTGAACAATCCCACATGAGAGTCATAGCCCAACCAAGTGGATACACATATTTTTGGGGGAACACAATTCAATCCATGACACCTTCTGGTATTATTTTGTTTAGCCATTCACTTATTTTGGGAGTATCTGTCTACTTCCACCCTTCCCATGGCCTGGAATGGGAGCTCCATAAGAGCGAGTTTGTCTTGTTTACTCTTCCATGTCCAATTCTAAAAGAAGTGCCTGGAAAGTCACAGCTACTTGAGAGAGGCAGAATAATAGTCCTCCAAAGATGCCTACATCCTGATCCACAGAATTGTAAATATGTTATTTTCCCTGAGAAAAAAAATTTGGCAGATGCAATTAAGCTGAGCATCTTGAGTTGGGGAGATTGCGGTAGATTTTCTTGATGAGTCAGACATAATTATAAGGGAAGTTGTAAGTGAGAGGGAGAAAGGTCAGACAGAGAAGGATGAAAGCATCAGTTGGACTGATGAGACTGATGACTGAGGGTGGTGGTTGTTGTGAGGTGCCATCAAGTTGGTTCCAATTCATAGCGACCCTATGAATAACAGAATGAAACACTGCCCAATCTTGCATCATGTCCACAGTTGTTTTTACGCTTAAGCCCACCATTGCGCCACTGTGTCAATCCGTCTCATTGAAGGTCTTCCTCTGTTTTGCTAACCCTCCATTCTATCAAGCATGATGTCCTGCTCCAGGGACTGATCCTTTCTGACAACATGTCCAAAGTATGGAAGACACAGGCTTACCATCTTTGCTTCCAGCAAGCTCTCTGGTTATACTTCTTCTAGAACAGATCTGTTTGTTCTTTTGGCGGTCCATGGTACATCTGACATTCTTGAGGATGGAGGAAGAGCCTCTAGCAGCTGAAAAAGGCAATAAAATGGATTCTTTCCTAGATCTTCCAGAAGGAACACTACGTTTGATTTTCGCTCCATAAGACTCATTTCAAACTTCTGACCTCCAGAAATATAATAAATTTGTGTTGCTTTATGCCACAGAACTTGGAGGACAAATACAGCACTCAATAAGTACTTGGTGAAAAAAATGTGTGAAAGAAAAATGCTGGTGTAGATTCTAAAGTCCCCAGAGAGTTCTACTGGCTCTGATGATAAGGTTGCAGTATCGCCTTTTAGCTACGTCTAGAGCTTTGCCCTCGTAGAACTTGGTACTGTCTCCGTTTTGGTTCTGTCTTAGTCATCTAGTGCTGCTGTAATAGAAATAATACGAAGTGAATGGCTTTAAGAAAGGAAAGTTTATTCTTACACAGTCTGGTAGGCTACAAGTCCAAATTCAGGGTGTCTGCTCCAGGGGAAGGCTTTCCCTCTGTCGGCTCTAGAGGAAAGTCCTCATGTTGCATCAGTCTTTTGGTCAGGGAGCATCTTGACACAGGAACCTCAGGGCTGAAGGATGTGCTCTTCTCCTGGTGCTTCTCTTCTTGATGGTATGAGGTTCCCAATTCTCTGCTTGCTTCCCTCTCTTCTTATCTCCTATAGGATGAAAAGATAAAAGGTGGGACAAGTCTCACTCCAGGGAAACTCCCTTAGCAAGGGTGTTGCAGTCTCACCCTAATCTTCTTTAAAATAATCATCTTATCTATTAGCCACAGGCAGAGATTAGGATGTGTAACATAGGAAAATCACAAATATTGGAAATGATGGACCAGCCAAATGGGGACATGCATTTTTAGGTGGACACAGTTCAATCCATGACAGATTATGTATGGGTCATTTTGTTCCCCTTCAGCCACCTACCAACTTCTGTCATCCTCTACTATGCTGGGTTCTTTGTCAAACTTGCTTGGTCTTTCTAAGAATATATTGTTTGCCGAGTGATCCATGTAGTGTGTGTACTTTCTGGTTTAATATGTATATGAGGCTGTCCTACTGGCTTCTTTTTAGAGGGAAGAGGAGAAGGTGGAGAAGAGGGGACAAGTCCTGGCATAGTGGATACCAGAAGTAAGGAGTCAAAAAGAAGAGTGTGCTGTCACAGGGTGGGGAGAGAAGATAGAGTTGCAGAGAGGCGGGTATTTGGGGTTCTATGTGAAAAAGTGACTTGAATTGTCAACTTGTACTTAATCACAATTAAAAACAAAAAAGAATCTCTTGTTCCTGTCTCATCTTTCAGTCCCATCTTTTGTATCTTCAATAATTATATATCTGCATCTTCCATAGCCTTTATCCACATATTTTCTCATCTGAAGTTCCCAGGGTCTAATTCCACCCTTTGCTTGGTCTGCAGACTCCAAACTTGAGTTCCGGATTGTATGAACCAAGGCCTCATTTCCTGGCTTCATATTTGCATTTCAACTCAAGACCCTAGGTTTCCGAGCCTGATGGCACCTGCCTCTTGTGTCGCTCACAGCGCCAGTTCACACTTGCTGGTCTGGTTTTCAGTTCCATTTTTGTTTTTGGCTTCTGGGGATTTCCCTTGCTTTCTTGTGAACTCAGTTATTCATTTGACAGAATGTTTGTTACCTTCTACCCAGAATTTCCATTTTTTTGTTTTTGCGGGGGGGGGGGGTAGGATGTTTCGGGTTACCTAATCTGCTTGAATTTACTGGAAATGGAACTGTTTTAAAAATTTATTATTTGTAGGATCTTTATCTCATCTTCTTGTGTATTCAGAGTTTCTGACCTTTCATGGTCCATCCTAGCTGCTCCTCTCGCTGGTGTCTTCCATCCACTTAGCTTCAAATCCTCTTATTTACCAGCTGACTCACTCTATGGTTTCTAACTTAAATTCTGTCCAGGTGAAAAACCTGGCAGGTTAAAGGGGCTCTTGTTCAGTCAAATGTTTCTTGTGCCCTACCACCTCTTAAAATATCGACCAACCCACGCATTGGCTGCCTGCAGGATTGATGCCCAGGTCTGAGCCAGTCAACCGTAGGTTGAACTAAAAAGGCCAGTCACGTGGTAGTACTGAAGATAGAGATTTAAGCCTTATCACTGAAGGGGCTTATGTGCGGGGTAAGGGTCACGATTGATGTGTACAGTGACTTATCTTTACCAGGTTCTGCAATGTATTTGACTGCTAATAGCCAGAGGATATTTTTCATTTTTATTTTTTAAGCTAGAATCTTTTAATTTGGCTTTTACATTAACCCCTGGCATAGATACAGTCTACATGCCCTAACACATCAACTCCTTCAGTTATCCTACTCTGTAATTACTAAATAATTGAAAGAGGGTTTATACTGTTAAATAAGCTCACTGTCATCACTTTAAAACCCAACTTTACTAAAAAAGAAAAAGAAAGGAAGATAGAGAAGCTGTTTCATTTCAGGGCTAGGGTCAGCCTACCTTTTAAAAGCCCTGAGGCTCCATAAAGCAAGGCTGCTAATAAAATAGAGTAAAGCTGCTCAACACGTTCCAATAGGGAAAGATTTCTCAGACACCGTAAGTAAAAAACAGAGACCCAAACCAACCTATGACAAAGCAGTAAGTATTGTATGTCATTATTTCTGTTAAAAAACACTTTCGTATGTGTGTGTTTATCTGTAACTGTAGGGCAATGAATGAACAATTACGAAATTGGTGACAGTGGTTCTAACTGGGAGAATTGGGAAGCTGAGGGACTTTACCTCGCATTACCTTAAACTGAAAAAAAAAAAACATTGACATTGAGTCCATTCTAACTCATGGCAACCCTACAGGACAGGGTAGAACTGCCCTACCGATTGAAGCTGAAATCTTTATGGGCAGACTGCCACATCATCCTCTCTCGGAGCAGCTGGTGGGTTTGAACTGCTGGGACTTTTGCTTAGCAGCTGAACGCGTTAACCACTGTACCACCGGGGGCTCCTTGCATCATCTTAGTAGAATTTAAAATGATAAAAGGAGAAAGAAGGAAGGAAAAGGAGGGAAAGGGAGAGAAAGCATAAAAAAAGTCTCCAAGCTGAGACCCACAAGAGTGGGTGCCTACATCGACTTGGGACCGGAAGAACCGGATGGTGCCCGCCACCACCAGTGATAGCCACGATGGAGCTCACAGAGAGGAGTCTCACTGGCAACACAAGAATAAAGAGGTGCATCATGAGATCTCCACGAAAAGACCTCAATTGATGGTCCAGCGGTTTTAGGGTTCCTCCGAGAGCATGGCCCCCTGCCCTGATGCTGCCCTTTCCCATAAATTATAACAAAGGTCCACTCTTTGGACAGGAATGGATTGGACTTGGCAAGGCAGAGTGACCGTATATTGGAAGCACTTTATGGTTCTATACATCCATAGGATATCATCTTGCTGACCTCTGGCTGGAGGAAGGGGAGTGGACGGACAGGAGGGGAAAGGAGACTGTTGGGAGGATGAGACATGTATGGAGCAGAGAGGAATAGTGTGCAGTCACCGGACAGGGAGAGCAGTGGAAGCTGCATATAGGGGGGCATGTAAATTTATATGTGAATGTACATTTTCACTCAGTTATGTTAAATAAAAATTAAAAAAAAAAAAAAGTCTCCAAGCCAAAGTGAAGAAGGAATTGCATTGAAGAGTGAGTGGTCCTCGAATTTGCCATCTTTCAAGAGAATTGGGGGTGAGGACTAAACTGGTTCCTCAAAACTAACCAGTTGCTGCCATCCATGACATTCCTACTCATGGTGACTCCACACATGTGTCACAACAGGGCTGTACTCTATAGGATTTTCTTTTTTCTGCTCCATAGGGTTTTTAACGGCTAAATTTTTGTCTTAAGTCTTAAGTGAGCCCACCCACCATAGGTATTTTTCAAGTAGCTGATAGCACATTATACTTCCCCAAAGCAAGCAAATATAATACAGATGTCTGAGAAACCAAAAGGGAGAAATGAGCTGCGACCTCAATTCTTTCATCTGTGCAATGTTATTTGCAGGTTGTGGGCAGGGGCGGCCAGTCCAGGGGCCCATTCTCAAACTTCTGAGACCTGAGAAAACAAGGAAGTCCCTTTTGCACAAAACCCACAGGTTGTCAACTGCTGACAGGTTTAAGGCAAGAGGAATAGATGAAGTTACCCTGAATTTAAAGGATGAGGCTGCTCCTTACAATCAAGAACTAGCTAGCGTTCAACATGATTCTTCTGAGAGGTGCTGTTTCCCCCGCTTTTAAGTAGAACAACAAATAAATCATTACTTGTCTCTGAATCTTTCCTGTCCGTCTGTCTCCCCATCAGCTTCGTGTCCTACCTGGGTGAGTGAAGTGGTTCAGAACTCAGTCTAGGGGTGGGTGCTGGCTAAGTGCCAGCTTAGATATTTCGAAATAGAGTTTTAGACATGAGCGAGACTTAGGTTTCCACCCAAGCAGTCTATTTTCACTTGCAAGGAAATTTCAGACTGTAATAACTATAATGAGCCAAAATGAGGAAATCGTTACTAGCTCTTGGATATTAACCCCTGCTACACACAATCATTATTAGCCTTTATGGCATGTGACTTTTGTGTCTGACACTGTTCTTAGTGCTGTTGTCTTATTGTTTTAATTTTCACAGTAGCCTTATGCAGTAGGGATTATGATTACTGTCATTCCCATTTTAGGAAATGGAGGCATGGGAAGTTCAAATAACTGGCCACTGTCACAGACTTCATGAGCAGCAGAACCAGCTCAACAAGCCAGGTTGTGAGCGCCAAAGCTGACACTCTTAACCACCAGGCTATAATGTCACATAATAAAAGGAGGGAGCATACAGAAGAGTGAGAGAGTGACAAGGACAAAGCAGAGCCCTGGGCTGGCCCAGACAGCTGAAAAGCATTTGCTCAACCACTCATTTGAAGCCCCTGGATGAAAATTGCAGGCACTTGCTTTCCCAGATTCTCTTGCAGTTAGAGGTAGCCTGGAGACATATCTAAGGTATGGCAGGTATGTCACTGTGTCCTGAGTGCCACTTAGTAGGGGTAGATGGCATCACTGAGCCGTTTCCAATACCGGCTGTGAGACCATTCAGCAAGTTAAAACTAATACTTGTGTATCTGAGTGCCTTCACGGGTCAAGGCAGACTGTGTGATGGCTCTGTTGAATGTAGACAGAAAAGAAACTGAAAAAAAAAGAAAAAAAGACTGAGCACATCACAGACCAGTTTTCATCGGGAAAGTACAGAAGATACACTTAAAATTTTCATACAGGGCCATAATAGGTTACGTAAAAGATAAATGACCTTGACTTGTATTTTTGAGCTGATATGGTGCAGTTTTCTAACAGACGAGTGCCAGATGTTTGCATATGGATGCAGAGGTGTAGCGGGGGCAGGGAGGGGGCAGAAGTGGGCTCTTGCCGCCAGACACAAGTCCAAGGGATCACCAAATGAGGCACGGAATGACAGTCTGAGGCTCCACAAATACGAAAGGTGCCCAACTGAGGCAGCCAGACAAGACAGAGGCAAGTATTTGTGCTGAGTCTCACTACTACCCATGTTGTATCTGTTCATCCTGACATTGGGGCTAGCGGGGGTGGGGTGAGGGGTGCAGTTTAGAGATTGCCCCTGGTCGCCTGTTACCCCGCTAAATCTCTGCAAAGGTGCTATTTTAGTGCTTGCCACAGGCGTTGTTTTCCACAGACATCCCTGGGGGTGGCCATGTTTCCCAGTGCGCCACAGTAATGAGATGTAAGGAGACATCTACCTGAGCCAGGGGTTAGAGGTGGCGAGAATGACTATTGAAAGAGTTTTCTGTCTGAAAACAAAACAACAAAAATCAGGCGAGATATAATGTAGTTTTTGACACGTATTCACACCTCTGCTTCCTGCCTCCATGCTAGATGTTGAGTTGATGTGATGCTCCAGCCTTGGCAGCCCACTTGTGACCATGAGGACATAAGCTGGGGCCAGAAAGCCAATTTGCTGAAGATGGTAGAGCAGAAAGATTGTAACAACCTAGTCCTTGATGAACACATCTTGGCACTGTCTACAGTTAGACATGTTATGTGAGTCTATTAGTGCCTTTATTGTTCACGCCTCTATGGAGAGGCAGTAAAGCATAATAGTTAAGAACATGAGCTGGCACGCCTGGGTTTGTATCCTGACTGCAGAACTTAGTCGCTTGTAACCTTGGGCAAGTTTGATGCCTGTTTAATGCCCCTATTTCCTCATCTGTAAAATAGAGATGATAAAAATCTACTGCCTAGGGTTATTGTGAGGTTACATGAACAATATGTGTAAAGGGTTTCAAACAAGCCTGGGAAATACGAAGTCTCAATGAGTGCTGCCTGGTGGGTTTTTTTTTTTTGGCCTTAGGTCTCCTGAACTTTTAATGTTTGAAAATCGCAGACATGCAAAAACCTTGCAGAATAATAAACACCAGAAAAACTGAACTTAGATGTACTAATTAGTAATACTTTTCCATATTAACTCCCACTCTCTCCCTTTCTCTGATTTTCCTGAATCGCTTGACAGTACCATATTTTTACACATATAATGTGTGCCATTTGCAAAAAGTACAGTAAACTGTAGGCAGACTAGTGTCATTGATTGAATTGTGTTCCCCCAAAAATCTATGTAGCAGTTTGGCGGGGCCATGATTCCTAATATTGTGTGATGTTTCTCCATGTTGTAAATTCTGCCTCTGATTTTAGTGAGGGAGGTTGGGTGGCAGTTGGGTTGGTGGGGCAGGACTCAGTGTGTAAGACTGTTGTGTACCTTGAGGTAGTCTCCTGAGATAGAAAGGACAGAATCTAGCAGAGAGATTTTGGAATCTCATACCATCAGAAAAACAGCACCAGGGGTACAACATGTCCTTTAGGCCTGAGGTGACTGTACCAGGATGTTCCCTGACCAAAGACTGATGCAACACAGGAACTTCCTTCAGAGCCAACAAAGAGAGAAAGCTTTTCCCTGGAGCAGACATCCTGAATTCAGACTTTTAGCTTGCTGGACTGTGACATAATAAAATCTCTCTTTTTAAAGCCATCCACTTGTGGTACTTCTGTTAAAGAAGCACTAGCTGACGAAACCATGAGCAGGGCTCAACTCGACGGCACTGGGTTTGGTTTGTTTTTTGTTAGCTAAGACAGCTGGTATAGTAAAGCCTGTGGAAGCTGGTATAGTAAAATCTGTGTAAGGCAGAAACCTGACAGAGAAGAAAAATGAAAATACTTTCTAGTAATACAGGGTGATAGAAAAGTGGTAAGACTTTTCTACAAGTGGTTCTCAGAACCAGTCCCTAACTAGCACCTTTGGCATACCTCAGAATCTGTTTAGAAAGGCAAATTCCCAACAGAGATTCAAACTTGAGGGAACTGTTCAACGCCCTGGTTCGAACTGGAATGAACTAGTACAAAGCCCTGGATGTACCCTGTCACAGGTGGGAAACTTGTGAGAGCTGCAAAAGCAACGTAGTCCCACAGAGCTCCAGGTTTTACTGTAGTGTAATTGGCCGTCTGGAAGTCTGTGACTTGTAAATACAACATGTGACCCAAGCCATATGAATTGAACCGTACCTTTTAGGAATTTGAGTCTTGGAGTGAAGTGTAAGAAGGCAGGTTTAAAAACATGGTCTTATTGGACCTAGTGTTGATCCTAGATAAGATGTTTAAGTATCTTCTCTTCCTGGTTTTTGACTTCTGGGCCTTATCTTCCAGCCTTCTGTTTGATTCTGTGAGCTGCTGCATATCCTTCCGCCACGTTCCGGGGTTCACTGTTGCTTGCAACTCAAGTGGTCTGATCGCCACAGATGCTCTTGTGAAAGGAACATCCATCCTGGAAGTATGCAAACAGAGACTTCATACAATTACAAACGTGGGCAGAATTCCTTCATTTAAGAGTTTGAACTAGATGATGGTCTTGGATTGAATTATGTGCCCCCCCTCAAATGTGGGTAGTAATTTGGCTGAGCCAGTGATTCCCAGTATTGTGTGACTGCCCTCTGTTTTGTGATTTTCTGATGCTGTAAAGCCTCATTTCTGCCTGTGGCTAATAGACTGGATTTATCTTAAAGAGAATTAGGGCTGGACTATAAAACTTTTCCTAAAATCACCTCCCTGCTCCAATGTAAAGAGAGTTTTCCTGGAGTGTGGCTTGTACCACCTTTTATCCCTTCATCCTATAAAAGATGAAAGGAAGGGGAAGCAAGCAGAGAATTAGGAACCTCATACAATCAAGAAAGCGGCACCAGCAGTAGAGTGCCTTCTTCAGACCAGAGGTTTCTGGGCCAAGATGCTCCCTTTCCAAAGACTTGTGCAACACAAGAAACTTCATCCACAGGTGACAAGGAGAGGAAGACTTTCCCCTGGAGCTGACATCTTGAATTTGGACTTGCAGCCTACTGGATTGCATAAGAATAAATTTGTCTTTGCTAAAGCCATCCACTTTGTGGTATTTTTGTCAGAACAGCACCAGATGACTAAAACAATGACCTTTTAATCACATCCGCATTGCTTCTGGGCCCAAAGGCAAGTCAATTTTGTAAGATAATTTCAGAATTTAAAATTACTAGAAGAGGCCCAGTGGTTAAGCACTTGACTGCTAACTGAAAGTTTGACAGTTCGAACCCACAATTTGCTCTACAGGAGAAAGATTTGCAACTCTATTTTGTAAAAATTTACGGCCTTGGAGACCCTGTGTATCAGTTCCACTCTGTCTCTGCAGGGTGACTAAAAATTGAATCAACTCAGTGGCAGTGGATTTAGTTTGGAACACTACTCTTCTTGCCTCTTTAAAGGCCTCCCAGCCCAACAGAAGTCCACATTGGTAGACTGTTCAGTTATCTAGTGCTGTGTAAAAAACCACTGAAAGTCTAGTGGCTTAAAATAACATTGGTTTTAATTATCTCTCCTGATCCTGTAGTTGGCTGGGCTCAGTGGTGTCGTTCTTCTGCTCTGGGTCCTGTTGGTTGCTTGGGGCTGCAGTTATCCTGAGGCCCTGAGAACTGGGATGTACAAGAAGGCTGTCTCACATAGCTGGCAATTGCTGCTGTATCTTACCTGGGAGCTTAGGTGGAACGGTCAATGGGCCAGCTTGTCTTGGTTTTCCTCTATGTGGCTTCTCCACACGGCTTGAGCTTCCCACAGTGTGGTAACTAGTTTCCAAGAGGAGAAAAGTGGGAGTTGCCAATCGTCTAAGACACAGATCCTACCTCATTATTTCCTCTGTCTCCATTGGCTAAGCAGTCAAGGTGTTAGCTCTATTTTAAGGAAGATGAAATAAAATTTACCTTTTGGTAGCAGGTGACCTGTGCAAAAAAGGAGGAAAGAATGACGGTAGCCATATGTCATGGATTGAATTACGTCCCCGAAAAAAATGTGTGTATCAGTTTGGGTGGGCCATGATTCCTGGTATCATGTGATTTTTCCTATATGTTGTAAATCCTAATCTTGAATGGGGTGAGACTGGATTATGTTAAAGAGGATTGGAAACCCTGGTGGTGTAATGGTTAAGTGCTACAAAAGGTTAGCAGTTCAAATCCACCAGATACTGCTTAGAAACTCTTTGAGGCAATTCTACTCTGTCTTAGAGGGTCCTTAAGAGTCAGAATTGACTCCATGGCAATGTATTTTTTTTTTCAAAGAGTATTAGGGTGGGATTGTAAGACTCTTACTGAAGTCACTTCCTTGATCTAATGTAAAGGTAGTTTCCCTGGAGTGTGGCCTGTGCTACCTTTTGTCTTAAAGGAGAAGAAACGAAAGGAAAGCAAGCTGAAAGCTGGGTACCTCGTACCACTGAGAAAACAGTGCTAGGAGCAGAGCATGTCCTTTGGACCCGAGATTCCTGTGCCGAGATGCTCTCACACTGATGGAAGCCAAGGACCTTCCTTCAGAGACGACATGGAGATAAAGCTTTCCCTTAGAGCTGATACCTTCAATTTGGACTTGCTGCCTGTTGGACTGTGAAAGAATAAATTTCTCTTTGTTGAAGCTATCTGCCTGTGATATTTCTGTTATAGCAGCGCTGGATGACTAAGACACCATCTTAACAGACTTTTTATTACAGTGTGTCACTTTAAGAGATTTCATGGCCAGAGTGGCATTTTATAGATGTTACCCAACATCAGTTCACCTACAGGCTCCCGAAAACCCTGCCAAGAGCTAGTAGAGAAGCTGCTCCTTCCTAGAAGCTTTCTCTGGTGTCTCTGGAGTTAGAGTCCTGTTGTTGGTAGTTCCTAAACAACTTGTATATGTTTTTTATTGTTTTCACCAATTACAGATTTCATGTATTTATGTATGTGTTAGGATCAGTGATTTCCTTCCTTCATTTCTTTTCCCCTCTTTTTGTCTCTTCCTCCTTTTGATCCGACTCGACGGCACTTGGCTGTCCTTCCACAAATACTTATTAAATAAGCCCAGAAGGAGCTCTAGGGGCACCATGGCTAATGCTTGGCTGTTAACCAAGAGGTTAGAACGAATCAGCCACTCTGTGTGAGAAAAGACCTGGTGATCTACCCCCATAAAGATTACAGTTTAGGAAATCCTGAGGCAATTCTACTCTATCCTGTAGGGTCTCTACAAGTCAAGGGTATACAACAACAACAGCAACATAGATCAGACACTAGTCTAGGGGCTAGAGATACTTCAAGGAACTAAACAGACACATTCCTCCCCCTCATGGAGCTGATACTCTGGAAACCAAACCCACTGCTGTCAGGTCGATTTGGACTCAGAGCAACCCTACAGACAGAGTAGTCTTGCCCCCATAGAGTTTTCAAGGAGCGCCTGGCAGATTTGAATTGGTAACTTGCGGATTAGCAGCCATAGCCCTTAACCACAATGCCACCAGGGTTACCATAGTCTAGAAAGAGAATTAAATGTTTAAAAAAATGAAGGAAAAAACTCAGGTCATGTTTATTGGTATGAATTAAATTGAGCAGAGTGATGCGTTTGTCAGCAGCACTTTAGGAGATTTGCCAAAGAGGAGCTGTTTCAGCAAGGACCTGAATCACAAGAGAGAGCCAGCCAGAGAAAAGAAAAATTCCAGACAATGGGAGCAGCAAGTGCAAAGGTCCTGAGGCAGGAACACCCTTAGCATGTACTGGAAATATGAGGAATGTTAGTGTCTAACTTGGGATAAGAAATGCACAGAGAAGTAATTACTTGAGATCAGAGAGAGAAGTGGAGACTAAATAACTTAGGATCTGGGTTTTGTCCCAGATGCAATGGGATGGCATTAGAAGGTATTTAGGTTGGAAGTAATGTGATTTAATACACACTTTTCCAAAGATGCCTCTGGCTACTGTGTGGAGAGAGGTTTGTAGAGAGGCTGTGGGAGAAGCCAGATGAAGAGCTGGGAGCCAGTTGCAGTAGTCTAGGTGAAAGATCATGCAGGATCTGGCTGTTTGATGTCTAGATTTTCAGCACCTAACACAGTATTTGGAGACCCAGTGGTGCAGTGGTTAAGAGCTAAGCTGCTAACCAAGAGGTGAGCAGTTCAAACCCACCAGCCATTCCTTGGAAACCCTATGAGGCAGTTCTACGCTATCCTATAGGGTCACTGTGAGTTGGGATCAACTTGACAGCAACGTGATTGGTTTGGTTTGGTAACAATGAATTTATTATCTGTTGCTTGGTGAGGGAACAAACTCACCCAGGCAGCAAATATTTACTGAGCACATACTATTGTTAACTCTATGATGGGTTCTGGGGAAACATCACAGAACACAAGAGACAGTTCTGTCTTTTGTCTTTGTGGAACTTTCACTCTAGTTAAGGAAAAGAGAAAATATATAGCACAAGTAAGCAAAATTATGTGGTGTTCCAGATGACAAAAAGAGAAATAAAGCAGACAATGGGGATGAGGGAAATTGGGATTGGAGTGGACAGGAATTTAAGACAGAGTAAGCAGGGAAGTCCTCACTGAAGAAGTGACGTTTGGACAAAGACTGTGGGGGAGATGAATGAATGAGCTATTCAGATTTTCTGTGAAAAAGTGTTCCAGCCAGAAGAAATAGTAAGGGCCAAGTCTCTGAGATGGAAATGTGCCAGACATGTTGGAGGGACTCCAAGGAGGCCAGAGTACCTGCAGAACAGGAGTGGGTAGAAGAGAAGAGGGTGAAGGCCTTAGGAGACAGGGACAGAGTGGTACGTGGGGCTCTGCAGGCTGCTGTGAGGATTTGGGAGGCAATAAGTGGGTTGTCAGGGTTCCTCTGCTGCTGTGGCAAGAACAGACTCCGGGGGAAACGATGCCAGTAGGGAGGCTACAGCCAAAGTCTAGGTGGGAAACGATAGTGGTGGCTAGGAGCTAGTCAATGGTCAGATTCATGTATTTTGTTCATACTCAGACACTTAGTGTTGATTCAATATTATTATTGAACTATGGATCATATGAAAATTTCCCCCTAAAAGTCCATCTTAGCTTCCGCCCCTCCTTTCAACATCCTGGATGCAATCAAGGCTCACGTCTCTTCAGTCTTTCAGGTTTTGACGTTTCTAAGAGTCCGAACTAGTTGTTTGTTTGAATGTTGCACACCCTGGATTTATCTGATCTTTTCACGATGAGATTCAGGTTAACTTTTTTTTTCTTTTTGCAAGAATATTACAGGAGTGGCATTATTCTCTCTTCGTTGCATCTTATCAGGACACACATAACGAAGGGTTGGCCTGTTACTGATGAGGTAAATTGAACGTCTTTCTGCTGGGTAAGGTGGTGTCTGCAAGATCTCTTCATTGTAGAGGAAGCTGTTCGCCTTTGGAAGTGACAGTGCTCCGTGGAATACTTTGGGACGGAATATACTGTGAACCTACCATTGCCCAACAACAATCTTGCCCCTACTGGTTTGAACATCTAAAAGAACAGCCTCGTGGCATATGACCTTGTATCATATATCTCATCCGAAAAATGCGGACAATAATGGTCCCGCAGGGAGGCTAATTTGGAAGACCATGTTTGGCATGCAATAAACGCTCTATGAATGTTAGCTGATAACATGAAGACAAGTCTGAAAAAATGAACCGCTGGGCAGCCAGCGAAACGCACGCTCTAGCTCTCCACAGCACCTCCCAGGTGATGAGTGACAGACGCCCGAAGGTCCCCCGTGGCCACGCCCCCGCGGCCCGGCTCCCTGGCCAGGGCGCTGGAGCCCAACGCGCAGGCCGCGCAAGGACCCCTGGGACTAGCAGAGCTGGGCGGGGCCATGGGACTACATATCCCAGCGGCCCCCGCGCTGCGGCTTCAGCCGCTGTCCCTCAGCTCCTCACAGCGGCGGCGGCGGCCGCGGGTGAGGCGGTGGAAGCGCCGGTGGCTGCAGGCTGAGCGGCGAGTTTCCGATTTAAAGCGGAGCAGCGAGGAAAATGGCGGCGGTCGGTGAGTAGAGATAAAGGAGGCGGAGATGCTGGCGAGGGAGTGGGGTGCAGGGCCGAGTGAAGAGGGCGAGTTCCTGGGGCTGCCGCGAGCCGGCGGCTTCGGCTCCTCTGAGGCGCTGAGGGGCGCACCGAGCCGGGGGGCGGGCGCGCTGGGACAGTTTGGGGTTGTCGGGGGCCGCTTCGCAGCCTAAGGGTGCTTCGCAGTCAGAGGAGGGGAGCTGAAGCTAGGAGGTCGCCGGCTTAGGGTCCGAGGCAGTCTCCGCGCGAAGGGGTCACCCCGAGAGTTCGGGGGGCCCTCTCTGCCCAGCTCACTCGAAAGTTTTATCTTCCTCTTGCTTCCCCCAGCCTTTGCGGCTGCTTTTCAAAGCTCCCCGCGTCCCCTTTGCCCTCTGCCTAGGCTCTTTTCGCTGCTGTTTGGAAGACTCGGGAGAGGAAAGCCTCCCAGACCCCCACCCAGCCTTTGGTTAATACTCAGAATCGGGTGGGATTTTGTTGCTGCGTTTCCTCCGGCTTTGGGCATTTTTTATTTTGTAACATGAATTATCTGTAGAATTTCCATTTGGGGCACGGGTAGGTTCTCAGCAGCTGTTTTTTCAGTAAAAGGCATTTTCCTTCTTTTGGTGTGAAGGCTGGCTGGTAAATGGCAAGTGGGAAGTTAGTTGGTGGATTAAAATTGGGGTTTGGAAATCTTGATTACATTTTCTTTTTCCTTTCGGTTGGCCGTCTTCCTCTTTAATCTTCTTAACATATTGATTCAGTCTGTAATGATTTAAATAAACTGTCTGGCACATGCCTTGAAAAAAAAGAAAAGCCATGAGCTGTGAGGGGGCTTGGTGCTTCGTAGGCAGTTTGAGGGCACCTGGGGTGGAAAAGTTAACCCAAATCGGGAGGGAGGGAGCGTCGTCTCGCAGTCTTACTAGCACGGGCTCAGGTTCGAAATGGAATGACAGGAAAGGTATGAGTTACTCTTGAAGTCGAAACTTTTTTTTTTTTTGGCTTTCCCGAATGTGAAGACTTCCTTTCTGTAGTTCTTGAGCAGCGCTTCAAAGTCACCCTGTTTTTGTTATTTACCCTGTACCGTAAAGAAACAGGAAGGCGAGTGCCAGCTGTCTTTGGCTGCAGCGGTTTTAAATGGAGTTGAACGAGATGGGTGAGTGGTAGGTACTAGTATTGAGCAACGATTGCTGCAGCTCCTAGGCTTAAATGCCTGGCTTCGGATCCACCTGATTTCCTGGGGAACGCCTCCGTGTTTGTTGCAGCAGGTTGTTTAGAGAACGGGAGAAAAGAGAGTCCTGTGTCTCCAGTGAATGTTTCCTAAAATAAAATGTTTGAGGAAACCTGTAAATTTGTGTATAGTTGTTGAAAAAATTTAATGTATTATTTTTGTAGAATAGATTGTCCTTTATGTGATACACACCTGGAAAGATATAAAAATAATGAAACGTGAGTCAGTCTTCGACTCCAAACCCTGCAGTTCCACCTCATAGGGAGAACTGTTTCTAGGAGACCCTTGGTGTTTTAGTATTAACCCTTAAGAGTTTCATATGCAACACACCCCTTGGATACCTAAAGCAGGGAAATGAACCAAACACTTTTACTGTTTAAAAAAAATGTGGATAATATTAGAAAAGCTATTCTGAATTTATTGCTTTTGTTGCCTTATTTAGTAACACCCTTAAAAAAAATAACAGGCTGTCCAGCTTTAGGATAAAGAACCCTGCAGGGTTCATTGTTTGTGTGTAAGCTGAATCCTCTGTTGATAACAGGTAAAATGATATTGAACACTATAGTTCCTGTCACTGAAGGTTGTTTCAGGTTCTGCATTTAAATGAGCAGTAATCTAAATTGCTTGTAATCCTAGATTATAGAGCTATTTTGTGTATGGATAACCCAGTGCTGTCCAGTCGATTCTGACTTGTAGTGACCCTATAGGACAAGGTGGAACTGCTCCATCGAGTTTCCAAGGGGCACCTGGTGGATTTGAACTGCAGACTTTCTAGTTTGCAAATGTAGCACTTAACCACTACACCACTAGGGTTTCTGCTGTGTATGGATAGAAATGACTTAATTGTCCAGTCAACATTTTTAAAAAAAGGCACATACCAGCTTTTGGCATATAGAAGCATATTTTGGAGGTGGTGATTCTGGATTAAGTGGGAAGCTCTCGGGCAGTTACAAGTCCTGAAACTACAGAGGCTTTGAAAATACAAAACAGCCCACCATGATCAGCAGGATTTCTGTTTTCATAAAGTTTCAGAATGGTTGTTTTCAATCTACTAAGAATTCATTTTTAAAAGTAAAGTGATGGCAGAGCTAGGTTATTAGAAACTATATTAAAGAATTCTGTATCTTGGAAGTGATTATCTGTACATTTTTTCACTGTGTAAGAGTTATTTCTGTAAAATACTTTTCTCCCCTCTGCCCCAAGCAAGTAAGTTAGAATTTATTCAGTAAGGAGTGAGTGTACTTTTGGACCCTGGAACCTTTTTCTAGATGTGTAAATAAAAGTAATTCTTCAGTTGATGGCTTACTAATGCCTTCTTGACTGGTGTTTTGAAATAAGCTGCTTTGCTACTTGGGGACATGACATTAAAGATATATATATTTTTAATTTAAGCCTTTGTGCATTAGCTATGTGATTCTAGAATAGTACCTTTTAACTTGAAGAATGCTATGTCTTTGAGAAGTGTTTTTAAATTATGATTTAAAAATACAGTTCTTGAGCTATAAACTTTCAGCTTGAGAACAACTTGTTCTTGCCCTTTAATGTGTGAATTTGCCCTCAGGACTGAACCAGCCCAGAACTGGAAACAGATTCTTCATCATAGCACCTTCACCTGCTGCACGTGCAACTTTCCAGTCATTGAAAAGCCTTCGAGCCTTCTGTTGCAGTAAAAAAATAAAACCCCGCAAACAAGCCAAATCCAGTGCCGTGGAGTGGATTCCGACTCATAGTGACCCTATAGGACAGAGTAGAACTGCTCCGTAGAGTCTCCAAGGAGCACCTGGTGGATCGGAACTGCTGACCTTTTGCTTAGCACTTAACCGCTGAGCCAGTAAGAACTGTATGCAACTGTTTCGGTTTATCTACAGATTTTTAAAGATAAAAAGCAAAGCTGCCAGTTTAATACAGTTGTTACTCTGTTAATGCTAGCTGGAGAGGTACTTAACTTAGAGGTTAAGGCACAGATGACTTGTAGGTACTCCTGTGGTTGAATTTGCAGTACCCTGTAGTATAAAAGGAAACTCTGGTGGCATAGTGGTTAAGTGCTACATCTACTAATCGACAGGTCAGCGGTTTGAATCTACCAGGTGCTCCTTAGAAATTCAGTGGGGCAGTTCTGCTCTGTATATAGGATCACTGTGAGAATCAGCTTGACGGCCATGGGTTTTTTTATTTTGGTATGATACAGAAGGAAACTCTGGTGGTGTAGTGGTTAAGTGCTAAGACTGCTGATCAAAAGGTTGCCAGTTTGAATCCAGATAGGTGCTCCTTGGAAACTCTGTGGAGCAGTTCTGCTTAGTCCTGTAGGGTCACTATGAGTTGAAATCGACTTGACTGCAGTTGAGTTTGTTTTTTTATAGTATAGAAGGAGCCCTGGTGCCACAGTGGTTAAGAACTCTGGCAGCTAATCCAGAGGTGAACAGTTTGAACCCATAAGCCACTCCTTGGAAAGCTTGTTGGGCAGTTCTGGTCTCTGCTTTTAGGGTAGCTATGGATTGGAATTGACTTGATAGCAAGGGGTTTGGTGATACAGAGTATTTCTTTTTTCTATTATTGAATGGTTAAAGATCTGGGAGCAGGGAATTACTATTGGAAATGTAAGCTTTTTTTTTTTTTGGTTCCTCATAATTCAGCAGATTAAAAGAGAAGTGACTGTTACTTTAGATGGTCAGGGATAGCACTGGAGATTGAATGGGGAGGGGATTCTAAAATGTACACATTTCAGAGTTACGAGTGAGAGAGAGGCTCTTTTGTAGTGAGGTTTATTCCTCATTTTGTTAGTGTTGCTGGGTAAATTCATTTGGCCTGTTGTCTTTCCAGAGGATTATTTTGGGGTTAAGGCTACAATTTATCCCAAATCTTATTTTCAGTCACCTGACAAATGATGGAATTGACTTGAATTTAATTACCTCTCTGTTTCCTATCTTGTGGAGACTTGTTAAATGAGTAGGAAAATGGTGAAAAGATAACACAGCAGGAGTAGAAAGGAAGACCTGCTATATCCAGTAGGCTGAATTATCCACAAACTGGATAATCTTTCTAGACTGCTACCACCAGTTCCCAGCTTTGTCAACATTAACTGAGTTTTGTAGGCACTTCCACCTAGGGTCAGTTGACAGAGGGGACAGTAATAAAGGTTTATTTAAGTAACTGTGGTAAACAGGCTTACAGGCCTGGCTAGCATACAGGTTTTACCTATTTAAAAGAATATTCTAAGAGCAAATGGACTAGCATTTTCTCTTTTTCATTAGGAATATTTGCCTCGTTTTTATTTTTTCTGTGAATTCTTTTATGTTTTAGGAAAAGGTATGACTTTTTTTGTCTGCTGCTTGTAAGAAGGCATTCTTCTGAAATGTTTAGTTTCCTTGCAGCGAGTGAGAGTTATGAATCTTCCTCAGTTTTTGGAAACCAAGCTGACTAGATCTCTGAGGTGGTCACTTGATCAGCCACACACTGATGGAAAGGAAACCTTGGCCTCGGTAGCACACAGTAATGGGTAACACACTGCTCCCTGGGGCTTTGCCTTTGGTAGCTATGGCATCTGAGTGGGACTGGGTAGATGGGAAAAGCCTATCGAAGTCAGCATAATCCTCAATTAGGATAAGCTTCATCATTAATTGAATGTTGAGTGTACAGGTTAAATCCCATTATAACAGACTCCAGGGGACTAGCTAAATTATTTTGTTGTACCGGGATTAGGCTTTATTGAATATTGTTTAAAATAAATTAGGCGACTATTGGAGGTTTTTTTCTTTTTTCTTTTTTTTTAAATACGGAGATTTTAGAGGTTTTTGAGAAGTTTTAATTTCTTGGAGCAATTTGATGTATTTTTAATGCTTTTGTCTTGGAAGAAGGCAAGAGCCCATGTTGAATTGGGCAAATAATGTATTCTCACTTCTTCCCCACCTCCTAGTTAGGTGAGAGAATGCCTTGAGTAGTTCATTGGTTTAAGTCAGTAGCCAAATTAAGTTTATTAGTAAGGAGTACTGCCCCCAGTAAAGTGTGGTTAGAGGAAATGGGAAATTCCCCAGTTCTCAGGTGACTGCTGCTGGTAATATTTTCAGCCTCCCAGTTATTTGTTAAAATACCTGAATAGACTTTGTTTTAATGTGAACTCACAAGTCAGTAAATGACTTAGCCCTTTCTGTGCAGCCCAGTGTGGTTAGAGACGTGTAGATATCTGCATGATATTATTTTAAAAAGCTGATGGTTATATTCTTTTAAGATACTATTCATATGAATAAGGAGTTTTTCAGAAACTAGATTATGCATATGAGAAAAATATTTTTATAGTTGGCCAGAAATTATACTTCCTTCTGACCTTTCAGATTTCTGCTTGGCAAACTCCAGGCATTTATATATTACATTCATGTATAAGGCTGGTTTGCATAGAGAATCTTGATTGGGCATAACAAGACATTTTTGAAGTCATTCTTTTAAATAGATGTTCCATGAAGGAGGGAAAATCTGAAAGAGGGCATTTCAAAGCAACCCAGGCAGTGTTTTAAAAGTTTTCAAGTCTGAAGAATAATGACTGACTAGTAGGCAGGAAGCCTGCAGTTGTATTGTGGTATTGTTCCTTGTCTCATGCATTTGAGAACTTCAGTACAAAAGAGAAAGCATGGGGAGGGGGGAAGAAAAGGCTGTAACAACAATAACAAAAAAAGTGAGGTGGGGAGGGAGCCTTTCAGAGTAGATATTTTTTTGCCCTTCTGTTTAAGTGAAATCTAAAACGAAATTGTCTCTACTTTGAGTTGAGGCAGTATTTGGTTACTGTAATCTAAGTGTCCAAACTGACATTTTTGTGAATGAGAGTAAGCAGCATGATCATATGCTGAGTTTCAAATCAGAACTTTGATCAAAGAAGAGCTATGCATGTGAAAATCTTTAAATATTTTCCCCCTTTTGGTACCTGATCAGCTTATTGAGAAGATTACCTCTCAGTGAAAAGTCAAGAATAACTTGTCAGCTCGTATCAGCTTTGGAGAAATCAGTCTGTTCGTATGCTTTTTTATGTATAAAAGAAAAAGAGTGGACTAATGTCATCTCCCAAGATTCCTTCTGTTTAGAAGGTCTGTATTGTTAAGGCATCATGTGAGTATATAGAATGGCCTTCTATTTAAATTTTATTGGTCAAGCACTGAGTGGATTAATGTGTTTATAGCAAATAATGGTGTGAACTCAGATGCTGCCATCAGTGCTGATTCATCATAACGCGCTTGAGGACAGAATGACTTTAAACTACCAACTTGATTGACCATAGTATATACTAAGCAGGCAAAACCTGTGTGTAGAATTTTCTCCCACGCTTCTCCTGGTGTAAGAAAATAAAGTAATATTTTCTTTACTCTGAGTAAAGCTGTCATCAGTAAAATGAGTTACTGAATGTAAGTCACTCTGTAGAGTAGTTATATCAGCTTGATGATTTCGTTTCCAGATTGAATTTTGGCAAATTTATTTGAAAATGTTTTACAGGATTACCAGTGTTTTCTTCAACAGATTGTTTCTTTAGTCTGCACAACCTGTGCTTCATCCATGCTCCTCTTTTTTTTTTCACCTGCTTGAAGTGGCTGTGTTTTAATGACAATACTTTTTCCCCAGTCAGTTTGGTTACCTTGGGGTGAGAACAAGCATTTGGCTGCACATTTAGGAAAACCTAACTGCACACACGTGTTGTTATCCATTGGAGGGTCAGTGATACCGTCTTATGTAATAAGAAAGACAAGTCTATTACTGTATTAGGTTTTTAAAATCACTTCCTCAGGAATCAGGAAAATAGAGTTCAGAAGCTACTTTTAAGGCACTATGAGAATTATAAAAGATTTCTGCCATCCAGCTGCACATAATCAGGTCTCACATCACTTCTGTACAAGGCAATCTGTGATTAAGTCCTTTTCGTGTATACGGATCAGAGAGGTTGAGAGGAGGAAGACAGCTACTTCTGACCAGGTGATGGGGAGGGTAGGAATTTGAAGAATAAGTAAGATTTTAATACGGAGAGAGCACATTTAAAAATTTTTTAATTTTTTTGTTTTTAGAAATATACACAGCAGAACATACACCTATTCAGCAGTTGGCACACATACAGTTCACTGAAGTTGATTCCATTCTTCAAGCTGTACAGTCATTGTCGCACTGTTTTTCCCAGTTGCCTCCTCTGTTAACATAAACTGACTGCCTGCTAAACTTCCTGTCAGACCTTTTGTTGTCCATTTTGATTGTTGCTTGTTGGTGGCGGGAGTAATTAGGGAGACCAAACCAAAACCCATTGTCTTCGAGTCCATTCCAACTCATAGTGACCCCATAGGACAGAGTAAAACTGCTCCATAGGGTTTCCAAGGAGCGTTTGGTAGATTCAAGAGGCCGACCTTTTGGTTAGCAGCTGTACCTCTTAACCACTGTTCCACCGGGGCTCCGTTATTAACAGGGGTACCAGGCGAGAACCAAACCCATTTCTGGCAGGTGGATGTTGACTCTTTTCGTGGCCCTACGTGTTGTAGAGCCGCACACAAAAGGGTTTTCAGTGGCTAGAATAATCATAAGGAATTAGATTGCCAGGTCTGTCTTGCCCACTGCTGCTGTGTGGATTCAAACTGCCAGCCTTCTGGTTAGTAGCAAGCTGATTGTGCCCTTCCTTGCTAAGTCCCTGGATAGCACAGAGTTAGGAAATGTCATGACTTGATTATTTCAATATTCAGTGAATGTTAAGGGAGTCATGATGGTATTGAATAAACAGATACTATTTTGCTATAATACTATTGATACATTTTCTTAAGTGTATTTTCTTTGTAAGTCCTAAAACTCTAGTTCAGACCTTTTACTTTGTTTATGAATATTGTAATAGCTTTCAAATTGGTCTCGTCTCCTTAGTCCTTCTGTACACTTCTGCCTGTTTAATTTTATTAAAAACCATTTTGATCACATGTTTGTTTAAGAAGCTACAGGACAGAGTTCTTATCACAGTCTTTTAATCAGTCATTCAAACTTTTATTTAGGCTTATTTCAATCACACTAATTTTTTATCTTTTTTTCCTTGCTGTCTAGTCATTAAGGTCCAGCTCAGATCACATCATGCTTAAGTAAACTCTCACTACTGAGAGTGCCGTTCTTATTTCCTGTTGTGTCTCATATTATCTGTTTATACAGATTGAAGACCGTATTTATCAGTGGGTGTGGAAGATTCAATCCAATTTTCTATTCCTTGAAGGGTAGGGACCGTTTCTTTTATCAGGCTTTAAAACCTGATATTATTTCAGTTGTATTCCTCTTAGCTCTCCTTCCCCCAATGTTTGGTGCTTGAAATTGAAGGTTTCTCGTGTTTAACTCTAGCCATGGCGGTGCAGTGGTTAAATACTTGGTTGCTAACCAAAAGGAAGGTCAGCAGTGTGGACCTACCAGCTGCTCCAGCTGCTCTGAGGGAGAAAGATGTGATAGTCTGCTTCTCTGAAGATTACAGCCTTTGAAACTGTGCAGGACAGTTCTGCACTGTTCTTTAGAGTCACCATGGTTGGAATTGACTCGATGGTATTGGGTAGAGTTGAACTCTGAAGTCAGGTTTCCTACCTGGAAGTGGAAATAAAATTAGAGGCCTAGAGATTTTCTTTTTAAATTATTTATTTTCTTTTTATTATGACCGAGTGAAAATGTACATTCCCATGTAAATTTACATGCCCACCTATATGCAACTTCCACTGCTCTCCCTGCCTGGTGACAGCACACTATTCCTTTCTGCTCCATACATGTCTCATCCTCCCAACAGTCTCCTTTTCCCTCCTCTCCAGCCACTCTCCTTCCTCCAGCCAGAGGTCTGCAGGATGATATCCTATAGATGTATAGAACCATAAAGTGCATCCAATATATGGTCGCTCTGTGTCGCCAAGTCCAATCCATTCATGTCTGAAGAGTGGACCTTCGTTATGATTTATGGGCAAGGGCAGCCTCAGGGCCAGGGGCCATGCTCCCAGGGGAACCCCGAAGCCTCTGGACCATCAATTGCTGTCTTTTAGTGGAGATCTCAGGGTGCACCACTTTTTTGTGTTGCCAGTGACACTCAACTTGGCTCCATCGCGGCTATCACTGGTGGTGGCTGGGCACCGTCTGGTTTTTCTGGTCCCAAGTCAATGTAGGCACCCACTCATGTGGGTCTCTCTGTCTTCTGGGTTGTCTTTACCCCATGTCATTTTGGTCCTCGGTGAGCATCCGTTCCTGCTGAGTTGAGACCATTTGCTGTGCCCTCAGATGGCAGCTTGGCAGCTTTTAAGACCCCAGACGACACTCACCAATGTGGGGTGCAGAGAACTCTCTTAGCAAAACTCTAGTTGTGCCAATTGGCCTCGATTTCACCTAAGAGCATGGTCCACTGCCCCCTGCCCCAGCTACTCTGTCCTTGCAGTATTGGGTTAAGATGGAAGGAGTATTCCAGTTATGTTGAAGTCCACTTAATATTGTTCTTGTTTCTAATGTGTGCTATCACCAGTTTCACCCAACTGAATTTCTACCAACTATCTAATCTAAACCTTTCCCCCCAACGCCCCTCCCCTCCCTTGCAGCCATCAAAGAGTCTTTTCTTCTATACATAAGTCTGTTTCTGAGATCTTAATTGTAGAGGTCTCATACAATATTTGTGCTTTTGTCTAGAGATTTTCTTAAGGCATCCTGGTTGCACAGTGATCAAGCTCTCTGTTGATAATGGGAAAGTCAGCGGTTCAAACTGAACAGCTGCTCCTCAAAGAAAATGCCTGTGCTCTGCTCCCATAAAGATTACAGTATAAAAATCCTGTGAGGCTGTTTTGCTGTGTCCTGTAGGGTCAGTATGAGTTGAAATATATTCCACTGCAAAGAAGGATTTGCTTGAGACCAATGTCTTCCTCATAGAATTGTTCCAGGTACATTATGTCTGGTCCTTAGAGTGTGTGATATATTTCCCAGTTGCCCTACGACTGAAGAGCCCTCCTGTACAGTGTTCATACTGTTTTTTATTCGGTGCTACTATTCAAAGAATGGTGATGAGTATTGCAGACATTTAAAGAATCTCTTTGTAACCTAGGAGTTTATAATCTAGTTGATAGTATAATTGAGAAAAAAAATGTAGTAGCCAGAATAAGTGGTTCAGAATTTAAGAAGTTCAGAAGAGACTGTGAAGGAAAACTCCCTGGAGGAGATGGAATCATCTCTTTTATAGTGTTCTGTTACCGTAAAAAAGTTATATATATTTTTAAAATGGAAAAGACATACACTTGATAAAGTCCAAATAATACGAACAGGTACACAGTGAAAATGTAGAACTCCTGTTACCCTAGGTCTGTCGGGTTGCTCTCAGAGTTGACTCGGTGGCAGTGGGTTTGGGTTTTTTTTTTTTTACCCCAGGTCTTTGGTCTTTATAGCTGTTTTTTCCAGAGACTGCTACTGTTGGAGGATATTCTGTATAGATATTCATGTATGTGTTTCTGTTTCATTTCTTCGTATTCTCTCTCCCTTCTTATTTTTAGTTAACGGGTGGAAGCATAGTGGGCTACCACTATTTTCGGTTAACGGAAGATATTTTTCCACCTCATATTTTAAAAAATCTGTGTAGTATTCCATTGTACAAATGGTATATGTATTTCTTGGTACAGAAATTTTTGGAAAACATTGGATATACCAAGGATTGCCGGAAAGAACAAACAAATGTATCTTGGAACAAGAAGCAAGGATGGCAAAACTTTGAAGCAAGGATGGGGATAATTGTGTCTCATGTATTTTTGACCCTGTTATCAGAAGGGACTGGTCTTTGGAGAAAGACATTGTGCTTGGTAAAATGGAGGGTCAGTGAAAAAGAGAAAAGCCTCAATGAGGTGGATTGACACAGCAGCTGTAACAGTGAGCTCAACTTAAGGATTGTGAGGAGACTTTCCATTGTGAGTAGGCTTTTCTTCTGTTTGTTGTACATAGTATCACTGTGACCAGGAACTGGCAAGCAACAGCAACACCAGCAGCAACAACTCTTCTAAGTTAAAATGTTTACCAGTTATAAAACCAAAGCCACAGCCATCCAGTGGATTCTGACTCATATGGATCCTATAGGACAGAGAACTGCCCCCATAGAGTTTCCAAGGAGCACCTGGTGGATTTGAACTGCTGACCTTGTGGTTAGCAGATGTAGCACTTCACCACTACACCACCAGGGTTTCCACTAGTTATGAAGGGAGCAAAAATGAAATTGTGATGCTTATAAAATTTGAAATTTAGAATTGTTGTGGACTTAAATCCTTTTCTGCCTCTCATTTATTTCTGTACTCTTTTCTTTTGTGGTATCAGGAAGATCCTGATTCATACAGAGATACATTCGTAACTGATCTTAGTTAAGGATTAAAATATATATATATGTATATATATATATATAAAATGGGTGTACATGGAACAATTCCAAAGACACAAAAATGGTATATAGTGAAAAGTAAGCTGCCTTGCTTGGTTGTATTTCCTCATCACCTCCTTCATCCCCTGCTTGGAGGCAATCACTGTTACTCTAGCCTAGGCATATGGATACAGGTGCTCAAAAGCTTTTTAAGTTTAATGCATTTGTTCCACATATTTTGACAAATTGTATTGAATATGACACATCCTGAGAAGTGTACAAGTATAATCCAATAAATTTTTGTAAAATGAAAATACCTGTGTAACTGGCACTCAAACTGTATCTTGGACTGTATATATATATTTCAAATGACCTTGCAGAAGATTTTATATCAGTATTTACAGCTGCCTAATTCTTCTTAATGGTTATACAATATTCTATTGTATAGATGTTTCATAATTTACCCAGTTTCATATTACTACAAGAAAAATTAAAGCTGGACATCTGCATACATATTGCTGTGTTCCCATGTTTCATTATATCTGACAGCATTGCTAGAAGTGGAATGCTGGGTCAAAAATTGATTTTATAATTTTAATTGGTACTGTAACTTGCCCACAGAGGTTGTATCAATTTACAAGTCCAGTGTCTGTGTATGGAAATGGCTGTTTTCCTGATCCGTGTGATATCAAGTTTTTTGAGTAAGTTTAAAAAGCTCTTTATGTTTTCTTTTTTCTAGTGCTCTGTGGTTTCTTTATATGCAGCACACAGACACACACTGTTTGTGGTATCAAGATGTCATGCTGGTAGCATCTGTTGTGAAGTGGTAAACTCCAGTGCGTTTTTCCCTTTAGTGTGTTTAAAAGTGTTTGAGATGTACCCATATACCATTTGAGTGTGTGTGTATGTATATGTATGTATTTTTTACATTTTAGTATGTATTTTTATTTAAGATGTACCCATATACCATTTGTGTATATATATTTAACATTTGAGTATATATTTTTTATTTAAAAAGAAACTGACTTTATTAAGGTACATATAATAATAACTACCATTTGTTTAGTGTCTATATTAAATATCATAGTTTTGTATGTGCTCTTTTAGTTTTGATGAACGTAAACAGTTGTCACCACCACCACCACCACATTCAAGATAGCGAAACATTTCTGTTACCCTGCAAAGTTTCTTCTTGCCCATGTGCAAGTTATTACTCTTTTTTGACCCCAGACAACTGCTGAGCTGCTTTCCATCATCATAGTTTTTTCCTTATCTTTTTTCCAGCTCTATTGAGGTATAATTGACATCACATTAAATGGCATGTATTTCAAATATATGTACTTTGAGTTTTAATGTATATATATGATCAAAATAGCCATCACTTCTAAACGTTTCTTGTATCTCTGTGTAATGTACCACCCCTCCACTGATCTGCTTTGTGTCACTATGGATAACTGCATTTTTAAAGAATCTTATACAAATAGAATCATAAATATGTAATTTTTAGGCCTAAGGAGAATTGAGCTCTTCAGTGTACTTACTTTGAGCTTCATCATGTTGCATATATTGATAGTTTCTTCTTTTTATTGCTTAGTATTATTCCACAGTAGCCAGCCAAGCCAAGTGCTGTCGAGTCGGGGACATGTAAAAAAAACAAACCTATTACTGTTGATTCCAACTCCTAGCAACCCTATAGGACAGAGTAGAACTGTCTCAAGAGTTTCCAAAGAGTACATGGTGGATTTGAACTGTCGACCTTTTGGTTAGCAGCTATAGCACTTATCTACTATACCACTACAATGTCCAGTAATTTATTAATCCGTTCACCCATTGATAGACATTTAGGGGGCTTCCATTTTTGGCTACCAGAAATAGACGTTCTGTGCACTTTAGTTTACAGGCTTTGTGTGGACGTACGTTTTTATTTCTCTTAGCTAAATACTTAGTGAAATGAGTTGGCTGGGTTCGGTGCTGTTTGTTTAACATTAAAATTTTTTAAAAAACTGCTCAACTGTCGCTTAAATTGGTAGTACCATTTTACGTTTCTTCCAGCAGTGTGTGGGAGTTCCAAACTGTTCCACAATCCCACCAAGATTTAGGTCAGTCTTTTTAATGTATGCATCAGAACTGACTTGATGGCAGCAGATTTTTTTTTAAATGTTATCCATACTAGTAGGTATGTAGTAAGTAGTATCTGTTTGTAGTTTTAATTTGCAGTTTCCTTAGTGATTCATGGTGTTTATCATCTTTTTATGCACTTATTGTAATATTTTCTCTGATGAAGTATCTGTTTATATCTTTTGACCATTTTTAAATTGGGTTGTTTATCTTACTGAGATGAAGAGCATATCCATTCCAGATACATACCCTTTTTTGGAGATGTGTTGTGCAAATATTTTATTTGAGTCTATGGCTTTTTCATTGTAATAATTTTCTAAGAACAGAAATTCTTAATATTGCAGTCCAATTTATTGTATTTTTCTCATATAGTTCATCTTTTCATGTTTCATTTAACAAATCTGCCAAACCATAAGTCATTAATATTTAGTGTTTGTTTCTTTTTGTGTGTGTGTGTGTGTGTGTGGTTTTATAGCTTTAATTCTTAAAAATTTAGGTCTAATCTATTTTGAGTTAATTTTTGTCTGTGATATGAGGCAAGACATGAGGTTCATTTTTTTGGTACATGGCTATCCATTTGTTCCCACTACATTTGTTGAAAAGCTTATCCATTGCCCATTAGATTGCCTTGGTACCTTTGTTGAAGATCAGTGAACCATATATGTGTGAGTTTATTTTTAGACTCTTCTATTCCATGGATCTTACATGTCTGTATTTACCCCAGTACTGTACTTCTTTTTGAACATTTTATTGTTTAGGTGAAACTTTACAAAGGAAATTAGTTTCCCATTCAGTAGTTCGTAACCAAATACCAACTGCTGTGGGGTCAAGTCTGACTCATAGTGACCCTAGAGGTCAGCATAGAACTACCCATTACAGTTTCCAAGGTGTGCCTGGTGGATTTCAGCTGCTGATGTTTTGGTTAACAGACATAGCACTTAGCCCACTATGCCACCAGGGTTTCCCAACAGTTCATACACAGTTTGTTTTCCTAACGTTGATTGCAAACTCCTGACTGTGTCAGTACTCTCCCCAGTTCCTCCCTCGATTCCCCTTGTCGATTTGCCCAGCTTTCCTAGTACTGTGCTGTATTGATTATCGAAGCTTGAAATCAGGTAGTGTAAGTCCTCCAACTTTGTTCTTTTTTAAATTGTTCTGTCTGTTGTAAATCTTTTGGATTTCCATATTGGAAACCATGGTGGTTAGTGGTTAAGTGCTGTGTCTGTTAACCAAAAGGTTGACAGTTCAAATTCACCAGGTGCTCCTTGGAAACTCGAGAGGGCAAGTGCATTCTGTCCTGTAGGGTTGCTGTGATTTGGAATTGACTCAATGGCAGTAGAATTGGTTTGGTTTTGGTTATTAGAAATAATCTGTTGACTTCTGTTGGCATTTTTATCATGATTGCATTGATTCAGTCGATCCATATGGGGCAAATAGACTGCAGTATTTCATCTTCTGGTCCATGAACACGTGATACAGTTCTCCATATATTCTCTTTCAGTACTGATACATATACTGAATAGTTACCATTATACAATCTCACACAGCTTTTGTCAGATTTATGACTAAATATTCTGTATTTATTAGTGTGATTGTAAGTAGCACTTTTATTTTCAATTTCAAATAATTTGCTAATATATAGAAATTAGAATTGATTCTTGTATATTTATGTAATGTCTTGCAACCTTGCTTGACTTTATTGATTTTAGTAACCTTTGTGTTGTTTGCTTAAAACGTCTACATAGATACTCATTTTGTTTGTGACTATTGGCCATTTTATTTTTTAGCCTGTGTGCATTTTCTTGCTGTATTACACTGGCTAGTGCCTTTACCTGAAGGATCGTCTTTTCAGTCTTTCACCATTAAGAAAGATGTTAGTTATAGGTTTGCTAATCTGCTTTGTATCAATAGAGCTTTGTCTTTTCTAGAATTCCATGTAAATGGAATCTTGCAGTATGTTAGGAAACCCTGGTGGCGTACTGCTTAAATGCTATAGCTGTTAACAAAAAGTATTGCAGTTCAAATCCAACAGGTGCTTCTTGGAAACTACTCTGTTCCCTAGGGTTGCTGTGGGTCACAACTGATTTGACACCCATGGGACTTTAAAAAAACTTTTTTTTCCTCTAAAATAATATGTTATGTCAAACGTAATTTAGACTAATTCTTTGAGAATTGTCCTGTCAGTGTTGTTGCATGAATCAACAGTGCATTTATTTTTATTGCTAATACTCTGTTGTAGAGGTATACTGTAATTTTTTTTTAACCAACTGAGGGACATTTCTGTTTCTAGTTTTTTTTTGTTTTCATATTACAAATTAGAGATGCTGCGAACATTTGAATACAAGTCTTAGGGTAAACATGTGGTCTTATTTTCTCAAACACATAGGAGTTAGGATTGTTGCATATTAATAAACCAAAATCCCACTGCTCTCAAGTCAATTCTGATTCATAGTGACCCTGTGGGACAGACTAGGACTGCCCCCCAGGGTTTCCAAGGATTCCTGGTGAGTTTGAACTGTCAGCCTTTTTGTTAGCAGCCAAATCTTTAACCACTATACCACCGCATAAAAAAAAATCCCGAAACCAAACCCGCTGCCGTGGAGTTGATTCTGACTCATAGCAACTCAAGGAACAGAGGAGAGCTACACTATATAGAGTTTTCGAGTCGGCACTTGGCTTGGCAAGGAGCACGTGGTAGATCTGAACTGCTAATCTTTTGGTTAGCAGCTGTAGAACTTAACGACTATGCAACCAGAATTTCTTACCACCAGGTAGTAAGTATGTATGAGGTGTGACAGTTATGTCCACGAACTCATTTGTTCTAAGTGCTACATACCTCCTTGCTGACTCTCACCATGGTTACCCTTGAAGTACTTCCCTTGGGAAGCTATGCATCAACACCAGTGCCTGGTCCACCCTTCAGGCGTCTGTCTGACATAGAGTTGCCAAATATTTTTTCCCATTCTGTAGGTGTTCTTTTAATTTTATTAATAAAGTCTTTGGATGAGCAAAAGTGTTTGATTCTTAATAGTTCCCATTTATCTATTTTCTGTTGATTGTGGTTTGTTTGATAGATTTTGGAGTCCACATTGTGTATTAAAACTTCCATTGTTGTTCCTACTTTTTCTTGGATGAGCTTTATCGTTTTAGGTTTGATATTTAGGTCTTTTATCCAGTTGGCTTTTGGCTTGGCATCCAGTTGGAGTTGGTTTTTGTATAAGGTGTAAGATGTGGATCTCGTTTCAGTTTATTGCAGATGGATATCCAGTTTTGCCAGCACCATTTGTTGAAGATACTATTTTTACCCCAGTTTAATGTCTTAGGGCCTTTGTCGAATATCAACTGTTCATAGGCAGAGGGTGTCATCTCTGCAGTCTCAATTCTGTTCCATTGCTGGTCCACCCTTCAAAGCAGTTTTGGAATTCTTTCTGAAATGGCCAGTGCACATGGCCTCATGGTGGCAAGTTCACTTAACTTAATTGTATAACTGGTTGTGAGGGAGTTTTTAGCCAGCAAACAAAGAACTGTATTGGAACACCCTCCCTACTCTTCTGATCTGGCAGCCAGTGATTTTTTTTCTTTACCCAAAGATAAAGGAAATAGTGAAATGAGGGTATTTTGATGACATTCAGGACATCAAAGGTAATACAATGACAGCTCTGATGGCCATTCCAGAAAAAGAGTTACAGAATTGCTTTGAAGGGTGGATTAGGTGCTGGCATGTGTACAGCTTCCCAGGGGGAGTACTTTGAAGGTGACCTTGGTGATATTCAGCACTGAGGTATGTAGCTCGTTTTCTAGGATGAGTTCGCAAACTGAATTGTCAGCCCTCATATTTTATAAGAACTTTTGAAACTGCTTACCTAAGTGTTGTACTGTTTTGCATTCTGAGCAGTATTGGTGAGAGTTCAGTTTTGTATACTCACCAATACTTGGTATTATTTTTTTAAATTTTAGCAATTTTAATGGATGTGTCTGTTAGTTGGCATAGTGGTTAAGTGCTGTGTCTGCTAACCAAAAGATTGGCAGTTCAAATCCATCAAGTACTCCTTGGGAACTGTGGGGCAATTCTACTCTGACCTGTAGGGTTGCTATGAGTTGGAATCAGCTCGATGGCAGTGGGTTTGATTTTGGTTTCTTGGTCTGATAGTTTGTCATTTTGTCGTACGGTAGTGGCTTGTATGTTTCTCTGATGTTGGAACCTTTGTTTCTGGTATTTCAGATACCACCTGGGTCACTCATGATAGACAGGTTTCAGCAGAGCTTCTAGACTACTAAGAGTAAGAAGAACCTGGTGATCAACTGCTAGAGAAAATCTCCCAGTGAAAAACTTAACATATAGCAGGTGAACATTGTTTGGTGTAGTGTTGGAAGATGAGGCCCTCTGGTTGAAGGGCACTCAGAATATGACTGGGGAAGAGCTGCCTCCTCAGAGTACAGTGCACCTTGGTGACGTAGATAGAGTCAAGCGTTCTGGGCCTTCATTTGCTGATGCGGCATGACTCAAAGTGAGAAAACACAACTGCCAGTGTCTGTGAGTAACTAGAATGCAGAATGTATGAAGTATGAATCAGTGAAAATTGGAAGTTGTCACAAGTGAAATGAAGCACTTGAAGATAGTGAACTGAAATGGACTGATATTGGCCATTTTGAATCAGATATTCATGTATGGTCTACTGTGCCCAGAATGTGGAAACATTGGTGGTGTAGTGATGAAATGCTACAGCTGCTAATCAAGAAGTCAGCAGTTCCAGTCTACTAGGTACTCCTTGGAAACTCTGTAGGGCAGTTCTGCTCTGACCTATAGGGTTGCTATGAGTTTGAACTGACTCAACAGCACCTAACAACAACAGCTCAGAATGACACAAGAATGGCATCTGGTTCACTGTCAAAAGAACATTTCAGGATCTATCCTGAAGTAACAGTATTGTTAGTGATAGCATAATATGCATATGTGTACAAGGAAGACCAGTTAATAGGACTGTTACTCAAATTTATACATCAACTGGTAATACTAAAATGAAGAATTTTAACAGTTTTCGCAGTCTAAAATTGATCAAACATGTAGTCTAGATGGCATTGATAATTATGAGTGACTGGAATGCAGAAGCCGTAAACAGAGAAGGTTCTTGGTGATAGAAACTGCACCAGAGATGGCATGATAGAATTTTGCAAGATCAGTGACCTATTTAGTGCAGGTAACTTTTTTCGCAAACATAAACTGCTATTAGACCAAGGTGGAAAACACAGGAATAAAATTGACTGTCTTTGGAAAGAGATGATAAAGCTCAGTGTCATCAGTGAGAACAAGATCCAAGGGCTGACTGTGGAACAGACCATTAGTTGCTCATGTGCAGTTTCAGTTTGAAACTGAAGAAAATTACAAGTCCAGGAGAGCCAAAGTATGACCTTGAATACTTTTTATTATGATTAAAATTGATTTGCCCCATGATTAAGTTTTCAGTTGTTTACTTATATGGATTAAGAAATGGGATTAATATGTTTGCATAATTGCTACTCAAGCTTTAAAACACTATTTCCCAGAACATACATCTGACAAGAACCTGGCAGTAGTACTACCTGAATGTGGAAACCATCTCAAAAATAGAGTTAATGCCTTGAACACTAATGACCAGATGAGTTGTGGAATGAAGTAAAGGACATCATGCCTGAACAAAGCAAAAGGTCGTTAAAAAGATGGAAGAAAATCCAAAATGGATTTCACAAGTGATGCAAGATTGCTTTTGAACATAGATTAGCTAAAGTGAATAGAAGAAGTGGTGAAGTAAAAGAGATGAACACAAGATTCAGAGGGTGGCTGCAGAAGGCAAAGTTGAAATGTACAAAGACGTGGAGTTAGAAAACCAAAAGGGAACAGTTTGCTCTTGGCATTTCTCAAAGTGAAAGAAATGAAGTCTTTGGCAGTATGAATCTTAATGGGTGATCAGTGATGTCACTGTACTAATGCCAGGTTCTTGTTAGATGTATGTTTTTGGAAATAGTGTTTTAAAGCTTGAGTAGCAGTTAAGGAAACATGTTTTAGAGATCCCATTTCTTAATCCATGTAAGTAAAAAAATGAAAACTTAATCTGGGGCAAATCAGTTTTTAATCATAATAAATTATTTTCTATTTAAGTCATCTTAAAATGCATGGTTTGGAACTTAATCTTTCTTTATCTGTGTAATAAAAATGAATCAATAAATTCTCATTTGTGTCTGAGTTTATTATTACATCAAATATATTGATCTAGTACAATCCTAATGAAGAGGTGCAGAAAATAGGTCTTAAAACCACTGAGTCTTGTTGGTATTTGTCATTTTTTCTTTTACTTTTATTGAAAAACCCAATCTTTATGGCTTACCTCGCCTAGTATAGAATGAATTCATTTCTCACCAAGCTATGTTGTATGATCTCTTTTCATGGTTTCCGTGCCTACCTGTTCTACTGGGTGTATTAGCCGTTGAATGAATGCCTGCTCTATAAGCTAATGAGACGATAACTGGCTTCACAGTGTGTTCTTCTTTGTGTTTAGTATTCAACTATTGGAACCTTAAATGACCTGAGTATCTCCCTGGACACTTTTTGCTTACTCAGAAAGGATAATGCTCACTTCAGTTTACTTACTAAACTCCTCACTCTCATTTGAAGATAAATAATTCTTTTCTGCCTGAATAATCCTTTCTGTCATGCTGGAATTTTGGAACGTTTTGCATTTTACATTTAAGAAGGCTCTTTAAAAAAAAAAAAAAACAAAAAACAGTGGAAATTTCCAGCTTTTTTAAAAAAAAAAATCGAGCTACTGGTCTAATAGCTTTGCAGGAAGAAAGAAATATGAAAAAGAACCACAGACACTCTGGATGTCAGCCTGTGAAATTTTCCACTATTTCGCATAATAACATGTAGCATGCTTATACTGCTGATATTCAGTTCAACTGCAGTGGCACTCTGAGTAGAACTTGAAGCTATTTGGTCAGTGATAAAATGGCATCTGAACAGTTTTTAGTGAGCAATGCCTGAGTTCACACATCTAAGGTGCTGTATGTTTGATCTCTCCCTGAATAGCCAGCCAAGCCAAGTGCCGTCGAGTCGATCTCCCTGAATAGTGGACCATAAACACTGAACTTTTAAAATTACTTAAGAAAAGCTGCTTCCATAAACCTTAGCTGTCTTAAATGAATTTTGATTTTTGATTTTCAGTGGATTTATTGTGAATCTGAGAGTAAGTATACACAAATTGTTTTAGACACACTATCCAAAATTTTTAGAGAATTTTAATACTGTATTAGAATGCTCAGAAAATTAGAAAAAAGTTTAAAAAAGATTTGTATAAGCTCAATATTCATTTGGTATATGTGTTTCAAGAAACATTTTAACCTCTATTTCAGGTTCCTGTTAATTTTTCAAAAGGCCTATAGGCTTTATATTAAAATTCATAATTGTTATTGTTTGGCTGCTTCAGATTGAAAGGCAAAAACATTGTTTTCATAGTGACAGTAGTCCAGGTTTTTTAGTCTTGTGAATTGGAAGACCAGAATGATGAGTTGATTACAGACACAGAGAATCTCTTACTTTATTTCATCTTTTTCATGAGAGCTGCATAACAGTGGTATTAAGCCATGTGATTATTGAGAATCTTAAGTTTTATGAATTAACCTTTTAAATTTAATGTATTTCTACAGTGAGTAGCTTGAGAGTTTAAAGGGGCACATCAAATGTATGTATCTTTAACACACAACTCATTCACAGATTGGAAATAAAGACATACAAATACATAAATATTTTTCAGGGCTGTTAGATTTTGTATTTGAACAAGAATAGTGTTATAACAGTGGTCTCCACCCTTTGTCTGTGATGTGGTCCTGCCTTACAGAGTCTCGTGCTTCCTCTTGACCTTTCCTGTGTCTCTGACTCTTCTCCTGTCCTCTTCCAGCTCTTCTCTCTGTCCTCACCCTATGTCTGTTCTATCTAATCCCTTACACGCTGTCTTTCCGCTGGTCCACAGCTTCCCCCCCATGTGAACTTCCACATTCTTCAGGACCCTAATTTTTCTAGTTTCTTAAATGTTGACCAGGTCTTTTTCTTATTTTTGGAAGGATTCTTTGCCCCCAAATGAATTCTGTGCTCCCATCAGATTGATTTTTGTATTAGCTGTCCTGTCCCCAAAGCGCACACATTCTCATGCCCCCCCATAATCCTTTAACTCGCTTGCCTGCCTCTATAATTTATTCCATAAAGACTCGCTGAGGCTAGCTATGAAGCAGGCTCTGGGTGTTAGAGGGACACAGCGATGAGCAGAATGGCTGTGGAAAAAGAAGAAAACAATGTAGGGGAATTGAGGGTGAGGGGAGAGTGTGTGTTGGTGGGGGCTTTCATCTTAGGTGGGTGGTCGGTTAAGCTTGATTGAGAAAGTAACATTTCAGCAGAGTCTAGGGAGTAACCTGAGTGAATATAGGGGGTAGGGAGTTGGTGAGCCTCCTGTCAAGGCCATTGGTGGGATCATTCTTAGTTTTGAAGAACAACGAGGTAGTCAGTGTGGATGGAGCAGAGCAGTGAAAAAAGAAATAAATAATAAGGAAGCAATTTGAGAGGTGGTAGCAGGGCTAGATTTGAGTAGGACCTTGTGGACAGTTGTAAGGATTTGCCCCTTTGCTTTGTGAGCAAAGTAGGGGACTACTGCAAGGTTTTTAATTTAATTTTGGTTATTCCCAAAAGATCATCCAGTGGTCACTAATTTTTTTCTTTCCCATTAAAGCATTTCTTTTTTCTGATTATAATAGTAATTCATTCATGTTCATGTGAATAGTACAAAGAAGAAAGTAGATTATCATTCATTATTAAAGATTATGTGTGTATCTTTCCAGTCTTTATTTGTGCTTGTACAAATGCACACGCAGACACATTTGGTGTAGGGTTTTAGCAAATAGAAAGTAAACTGAAGAGATCCTCCGGCTGTCTTGTGAAGTGGAGCCTCTTAGAGGGCAATGGTGGAAGCAAGGAGATGTGTTAGAAGGCTGTTACAGTAATCCATGTAAGAGACAGTGTTCCTGTAGATTCTGGTGGCACTAGAGATAAGAAGTGGTCAGATTCTATATTATTTGAGGAGAAAGAAAGGCAAAGATTCTATATTTGAGGAGAGAAAGGCAACAAGATTTTGTAATGGATTCTTTGTGGGGACAGAGGGAGAGAGAAGACTCAAGATTGACTCACGTTTTTGGCCTGAGCAACTAGAAACTTGGGGATTCATTTTTCTTGTCAAACTATCCATCTGAAGTTCAGTTCTGGCTCTGTTGATGATGTGTTCTTATTTAAACTCATTTTTTTTTAAATTGTGCTTTAGGTGAAAGTTCACAGATTAAGTTAACCTCTTATACAAAATGACACGCATTGTTATGTGACACTAGTTGCAGTCCCTATAATGTGACAGCTCTCTCTCCCTTTCCACTGGAGTTTCTTGTGTCCATTCCACCAGCTTCTGTCCCTTTCTGTTTTCTCATTCTGCCTCTGGACAGGAGCTGCCCCCTTAGTCTTCTGTATTTGCTTGAACTTAAGAAGCACGTTTTTCATGAGTATTATTTTATGTTTCATAGTCTAGTCTAATTTTTGAGGAGACTGCTTCAAGAGTGGTTTTAGTGCTGGGTTGACAATCTGGGGCCCTTGTCTTCTGGGGTTCCTCTAGTCTCCTACCATTAAGTTTGGTCTTTTTGTGTGAATTGGAGTCCTGCACTCTGCTTTTCTCCTGGTCTGTCAGGAACTCCTTTGTAACAGTTTCTTGTCAGGGTGCTAATTAATGGTAGCTGGACACTGTCTATTTTGTCTAGTTTCAGGCTGATGGAAGGAGTTTGTTTTATGTGGCCCCTTGCACTTGCATCTCTTGGGTTCATATTTTCCTTGTGTCTTTGGTATTCTTCACTCTCTTTTGCCCCAGGTGGATTGGGACCAATTGATGCATCTTAGCTGCTGATTAGATTTTAAGATCTCAGTCACCACTCATGAATGTGGGATGCTGAACATTTTCATAATAAACTTGGTTATACCATTTGATGTAGATGTTCCCTGAAATCCTGGTCCTGAGATCCCTGCCATGATACTTTGTTCCTTGAGATGTTTGGTGTTCAGGAGGCTTCTTAGCTTCTGGTTTAATCCAGTTGTGCTGTCTTCCCTGTACTGTGTGTTGTTGTCCATTCACCTAAGAGTTCTGCTCTGTACTACAGAATCACTGTGAGTTGGAATTGACTTGACGCAGTGGGTTTGGTATTCAGGTGTATCTAGTTAGTGAATTCACATCTTCTACCCTCCCTACCCTCGTAACTATCAAAGAATGTTTTCTTCTGTGTTTAAACCTTTTTTTGAGTTGATTCAATATTTGTCCCTTTGTGACTAATTTCACTCAGCATAATGCCTTCTAGATTTCATCCACACTGTAAAGTTTTGCAGATCCATCATTATTCTTTATTGTTGTATAGTATTCCATTATGTTTATATACTATAATTTGTTTTTCCATTTGTCTATTGATGGGCAACTGGATTATTTCCATCTTTTTGATGTTGTTAACAGTGCTGAAGTGAACATAGGTGTGCAGGTATCTTCATGTTTGTTTCTTTCACAAAGCTTCTATTCTGTACTGGCCAGCTTACTGTAATGAATAACTCCACCTTCTGAAAAGAGCTGTATGTCTTACCAGATTCATTTCACCGAAATTATTATTCCTGTTTTTCAGTAGAATCTAATGTTATCAGAAACTAAAGATAATAATATGTCCCTGTTCTTTATTTTTATTTAATTTAATCTTTTGGTGTTTTAGGCTGTTTTCTGTTTCATAAACTTTTATTTAGAGCAGCAGAAAGCTTGATGTCAGCTTCTAGGACTTCACTGTGCATTTTGGTCAGATTTGCACTAATGATTTGCCTAGGTAGTATTGTATTTTAGTATCTCTCTTGGGGGTGATTTAGTGTTTTCAATCTTAGGAACAATCTGTGGACCCAGATATGAATTATGATGTTTCCTTTCTTGAGCCACTGACATCAGATATGTTAAAAAAAAAAAAAGACATCAGCTTTGTGAGAACTGGGAGTGATATACTTTGTTTGGTAGTATGTTCTCAGTGCCCAGGATAGTAGCAGGCATATAACAGGTGCTCAGGTATTTGTTGAATGATTTCACAGTAGCCATAGAGTTTCTGTTTAGTGAGCATATATTGTAAGTCAAAGTACTAAATAAATACTTTGAATGGATTTGGTGGCATTTTCAACTTCCAGCTGAGTGGGGTGTTTCCTGTTCTTGTTAGTAGTGTTATCAGTGGGTGTGAGGGAGGAAGGTGATGAAGCTTGGCACTTGTTGACAAGACTGTGAGCCAGCTTTTGCCAAATTTCATCAAATTTAAGATGCTATCATTATTTTATGTACTACTAAGAAACTAAAATTGCCAATTAAATTGTGACGTACTATCAATGGCATGATGTTCTGCATGAAGATAAAAACATGAAAAAAATCTTAAAAATTTCTAGCATAAAGAATACCAATAATTTTGCGTATATTCTCTCGTTTAGCTATCATAAGACCTTCTGGAGGTAGCTTTTACTATCTCCATTTTATTAGAGATGAAGAAATTGAAATTTATGATTAAGTTTCACAAGCTCTTGAGGAAGAGAGTCCAAACTAAGGTTTTTAAATTCCAGATAAGGAGCTGTAGTGGCTCAGTGAGTAAGTGCTCGGCTGCTAACCAAAAGGTTGGTGGTTTGACACAACCCGGAAGCTCCTTGAGATACAGACCAGTGATCTGCTTCTGTAAAGACTAAAGCCACAAAAATTGTTTACTTTGTTACACATGAGGTCTCTGTGAGTCAGAATCCCTGGTAGCCAAAGTTGCAGAGACCTTGCCACTTTTCTACCCTGCATTGCTTCAAGAGTCAGGGAAACAAAGTAGTACTGTGTCCTGTCAATCCTGACATGAAGATTCTTAGTTGGCATGACTTGAAACAGTTTCTTAATGTAACTTATTTTTCTTTTTTGAACTCAGCTTATATCTTTAGATTTACTGTGTGTCATCTAGTCTATGTCGGTGTGTGTACAAAGCAATATAATACTTTTATCTCTTTCAAGGAATTTGCAGTCTATTTGGGAAGATGAGAAACATAAAAGTTAGATAACGAGAGAAGATTTAAATAACAATTCAGAGAATAATGAAAGAGATTTAACAAGGCAATACAGGATTAATTGCCAGATAAATTGTACAAATAATTGTTTTTCGAGTTCAGAGGAAGGAGAGATTGCTGGAGGCTGGAGTAATCCAATGAAGGATTTAAACGAATTCCTGGGAGCTGTTTCCAGCTAGTGAGGTTATTTACTTTACTTTTAAAATGGTATTAATATTTATTACAAATGGAACTGTAAGCTGTTGAACACAAAGAACTTTGGTACTTTAATTTTTTTCCCCTCTGTAAGTACAGAGGATCTTCCATGCTGTACAAAAGCGGGAGGAATCATGTTTCTTGGATTTAGTTGCTTCTGTGATACTGCTTTTAGAAGAAACACCTTTAGTTGAAAAGGAAGAAGTCTGTCTTCCACAAGTGTCTTGATTGCAGCCTACATTTAATCATTTGTGATTGCTGCATTTGTAATGAGTTATACTTTGTGAAAGGAGCCTGGGTGGCACAGTGGTTAAGCACTTTGTTCCAACTCACCGGCTGTTGCATGGGAGAAGGACTTGGCAGTCCACTTCTGTTAGGATTTATGGCCTTGAAAACCCTATAGGGGCAGTTCTACTCTTGTCTTGTAGGGTTGCTGTGAGTCAGAATCAATTTGAGTATACTAAGTTTGAGTTTTTGGTTACTGTTGGTGAGCCATGGCTAGGATTATTCTGTGGCTGTAGAGTTCATGATGAACTTCTAGAGGTTGGAGACAAACATCGTCTCCATTATGTTACTGGCGTTGTCTATTTTGAAATACCCAAACCTAAACCAGTTCCATTTGAGGTGATTTCCATGCATAGCGTGCTGTTTAGAACAGAGAGTAAACTGTCCCCCTTGGGTTTCTGAGACTGTAACCTTCATGGAGGAAACCCTGGTGGCATAGTAGTAAAGTGCTACAGCAGCTTAACAGAAAGTCAGCAGTTCAAATCCACAAGGCGCTCCTTTGAAAACTGTGAGGCGGTTGTGCTCTGTCCTACAGGAATGCTGTGAGTTAGATTTCGCTGGTCAGCAACGGGTTTGGTTTTTTTTTGTTTGTTTGTTTGTTTTACCATCTCAGAAGCAGACTACCACATGTCCTGAGGAGTAGCTGGCAAATTCAAACCTTTGACCTTTTGGTAAATCTGAGGGCTTAACCACTATACCACCAGGGCTTCTCTTTAAGGATACAAAGGATTGGTTCAGTGTGTTTCAGGAGGATGAGGTTGATAGTATGTCAAACTGAATTCCTGCATCAAACACTTGGAACTCAGTATCTGGTTCCAAAGCCTGTCTGTTGTTCTGTAGACCAGATCGTACATAACATGAAAGATTGGGGAAACAGAAATGCATTTTGGATGTAGTCTTGGGCATTTTAGTTCAACTTCTGGAGACGTCTGAGTTAGAGGAGGCCCAAGAGCTGTGACTTTTTTTTAAAAAAAGAAATTTAAATGAATAATAAATTTACATGTACATAGCTAACAAAAATTTAAACTCTTTATGAAATGAGATTTTCGTCTTATTCTGCTAATTCCCTAGTTCCTTCCTTCATCAGAGGCAATCATTAACATTTTATTTGCAAGCATGCTATATCTGTATAGTTTATATGTATATACCCACTCTTTCCCCCTTTAAAAGAATTAGTTGTGCTTTAAGTGAAAATTTAGTTTAAGTTCAGATTGGTTTCTTACACAAGTTAAGTCTAGTTCAAGTTGGTTTCTCATACAAAAATGTATATATACATTATTATGTGTTCCTAGTTGCTCTCCTTACAACATGATAGCACACTCGTCTCTACCCTGTATTTCCAGTGTCAGCTCAGCTAGCTGCTATTCCCCGCTACTTTCTCATGTGGCCTATGGACAGAAGCTGTCCATGTAGTCTCAGGTTATCTACTTAAATCGAGTAGTGTATTTTTCATTTTATGTCTTACAGTCCAGTCCAATCGTTGTGTAAAAGAGTTGGCTTCGGGATTGGTTTTAGTGCTACACTCCATTTTTTATAAACACAATTTATGGCATATTTAAAACAATTTCAGCATTTCCCTCGTTAAATTTAACAATATGTTTCAGAAGTGGTTTCGTATCAGTGCACATAGATCTGTCTTATTTGTTTTAGTGCATACATAGTCATTAATGTACCATAGTTTATTTAACCAGTTTCTAATCGACGGAAAGTTCATTTTAAGCATGTTGCCATAACAGCAACAAACAGTGCTATGGTGAATTTTCTTGTACCTGTATTTTATTGTGGTTTTAATTTGCATCTTGTGTTAGGAATGAGATTAACTCACTCTGTGGTGTTTAAAAGACATTTATGTTTCTTTATTCAGTAAACTCATTGCTTGACTACTTTCGAGTTATTGATCGTTTTCTTATGATTATCTTCATATATTTGGGCATTTGTCTTTTTAAGATATCTGTTGTAAATAGTCTGTCCTAAAAAATTTTAAAAAATAGTAATGAAAATATACTTCTCAAAAAATACTGTTTAATTTTACATAAAAATTGCCACTTTCCCAGTCTTGTTTATTAAGTACAGCTCATCTTGTATGTTTTTATACAAGATGAAATTATACTTCTTTTAAATATTTTGCATGTAGTATATACCTAACATGTTTTTAGTTAGCAGTTTCAGTTTATCATTTAATAACTACCTTTTATATTTAAAAGGACATGTGAGCATTTTTTAACCCAGTGAAAAGAACTGGAGCATTGTTTGCAGGAGTTGGAGAAAGGGACACAGCAGTAATTCAGTAGGAATTTCTTGTACTGTGAATGAAGATTCTCTTCAGATGCTTATCTCCAGTTTAAGTTATGTTCTTGATCCTCTTTTTATCAGTTATTTCTCTCTTCCCCCTGCTTTATATTTTGGAAAATGGCAGACAAAGTAGAATCGTACATTGATTGTCACTCAGGTTCACCAATTATTAATTTATAGCCTATCATGTCATCTATATCTCCACTTATTATAAAAATTTTTCCAACAAAGGTTTATACATGTACTGTTATGTGGCACTAGTTGTAATTGCTATAATCGGATGGTATCCTTCTCTTTTCCATCCTGGATTTCCTGTGTCCATCCAGCCAGTTTCTGTTGCTTTCTGCCTTCTTACCCTGCCTCTGGACAGGAGCTGCCCATCTGATCTTGTGTACCTGCTTGAACTAAGAAACATGTTCTTCATAAGAATTTTTGTTTTATTGTTCTGTCTAATCTTTGTTTGAAGAGTAGGTTTTGGAAATGGTTTTAGTTCTGGATAACAAAGCATCCTGGGGCCCTGGCTTAGAGGTTCCTACAAGTCTCAGGCCATTTAATCTGGTCTTTTTATGTGAATTTGAGTCTTGCTCCATATTTTTGTCTTGCTCTGTCAGGGATTCTCTATTGCGTTCCCTGTCGGTGGTCATCGGCTGTAATTGGCCACCATCTTGTTCTTCTGGTCTCAGGCCAGTGGAGTCTCTGTTTTATGTGACCTCTTTGGGAAGCCCATTGGCAGAGTGGTTAACTGCTATGTGTATTCACCAAAAAGTCGGCATTTTGAATCTACCAGGTGATATTTGAAGATGACGGACCAGTTCTATGTCCTTTAGGGTCACTGTGTGTTGGAGTCAATTCGATGGCAGTGGGTTTTGGTTTTTATCTCTTGGACTCATATTTTCCTTGTGTCTTTGGTGTTCTTTATTCTTCTTGCTCCAGGTGGGTTCGAACTAATTGATGCATCTCTGATAACCACCAGACACCAATCACCAAAGTGGGGTGCAGAGCATTTTCTCAGTAAACCACGTCAGTTGACCTAGATGTTCCCTGAAACCGTGGTTCCCCAGACTCCCAGCCCTGCTACACTTGTCTCTTTTCATGTAAATTCCACTTCTGTCTTTTTTTTTTCCCCTACCAGTTGCCTTGTTGGTCCTATGAGTATCGTATAATCTGGAATTTGCCAAATGTATCCTCATAGTGTTGACGTTGGTCTTCTGTCCTCAGTTTTTTTGTGTAATAGTTTACTCTCAAGATTTGATCAGATTCATGTGTAATTATTTTTGGGGGGAGGAATAAATATGTTAGTCATCTGTTATGTAACAAACCACTCTAATAGTTTCAACTGAGAGCAGTGCTCTCTAAAGCAGAAAGAAATACTGCCTGGTGGTTGCACCATCCTCACAATCTTTGCTTTGATTGAGCCCATTGTTGCATTCGCTGTGTCAGTCTGTCTCATTGAGGGTCTTTTTCTTTTTCACTGACCCTCCACTTTACCAAGCGTGATGTCCCTTTCCAGGAACTGGTCCCTCCCGATCACATGTCCAGAGTATGTGATACAAAGTCTTTGTATCTTCCATTCCAAGGAGCATTTTGGCACGCCATGGTATATTTAGTATTTTTCAGTAGCACCATAATTCAGAGGCATCAGTTCTTCTTAGGTCTTCTTGACTCATTGCCCAGTTTTTGCATGCATGTAAGGCTTGGGTCTGTTATACCTTCCTCCTCAAGATGACGTCCTTGCTTTTCAGCACTTTAAAATGGTCTTTTGCAGAAGATTTACCCAGTGCAATATGTTGCCTAATTTCTTCATTGCTGCTTCTGTGGATGGTGACTGTGGTTCCAAATAAAATTACAACTTCAGTATTTTCTCCATTGATGAAGATGTTGCTTATTGGTGGAGTTGTGAGGATTTTTATTTTTATTATTATTTTTTAATGTTGAAGTATAATATATACTGAAGGCTATGGTCATGAATCTTCATCAGTAAGTGCTTCAAGTCCTTTTCACTTTAAGCAGGCATCTACATAGCGCAGGTTGTTAATGAGTTCTTGGCCAAGCCTGATGCTGTGTTCTTTATGTAGTTAGCTTCCTGTGTTATTTGCATTAGTATGCAATCTGGACATGTGATCTGGGGGGACCAGTCCCTGGAAGAGGGCACCATGCTTGGTAAAGTGCAGGGTCAGTGAAAAAGACAAAGACCCTTAATGAGACAGACTGACACAGCAACTGCAACAATGGGCTCAATCAACACATACCTTTCCTGACCTTAAATCATGCTGTACCCCCTTGTTTTCTGTGAGAAACTGCCTTTTGGAAAAGGCACAGGTTTCCCAAAAGCACAATTAAGTGTTCTGGAATTCCCATTTTTGGGGAGTATTACGCATAATTTGTCATGATTCACACAGTCACGTGACTTTGCATAGTCAGTGAAACGCAGATAAACGTCTTTTGTGATATTGTCTCCTTTTAGCCAAGATCCGTCTGAGACCAGGATTTTTGTGCCTCTTGTAAAGCCCTTTTCTGAATCCAGCTTGACAGTGCTCTGTTGATAACGCTGCTGTGATGACTTTCATTGATGTTTTTTAGCAAAATTTTACTTCTGTGGTATTAAAGATACTGTTTGATACTTATGTATCCTCTTGGATCACCTTGCTTTGGAACAGGCACAAATGTAGCTCTTTCAGTTATGTGGTCAGGATGTTATCTTCCAAATTTCTTGACATGGATGAGTGAGCACATCCAGTGCTGCATCTGTTTGTTGAAACAGTTCATTTGGTATTTTGTCAATTCTGCCATTCCTTTCAAAGCCACGTGGACTTCTTCCTTTGATGCCATCAGTTCTTGATCATATTCTTCCGCCAGAAATGATTGAATATTGAACAGTTCTTTTTGCTACAGTTGAATCTGTGTATTCGTCTTTTTTTATTTTTGATATGTCATTATGAGTCAGATCCAACTCGACGGCACTTGGCTTTTCTCTTGGCTTTGTGTCATTTGCTGTTTTCCCTGTAGAATCCTTCAGTTTTGCCACCAGAGGGTTGAATTTTTTTCGTCACTTCTTTCAACTTGAGAAATGCCGAGTGTTTTGCTTTTCTAATTCTAGGTCTTTGAATTTTCTGTTATAATATTTTACTTTGTCTTCGTGAACCATCTTTTGAAATCTTCTGTTCTTTTACTTGCATTTGCTTTAGCTTTTCTTGCATTTGCTTTAGCTTCTTGATGTTCAAGAACCTGCTTGAGACTCCTCTGGCATCTGTTTTAATCTTCTCTTTTATTCCTATTTTTTTAATGCTTTCTTCTAGTGTGATGTTCCTCCACAACTTGTCTGGTCTCTGGTCATTAGTGTTCAACGCATAAAATTTGTTTTTGACATGGTCTCTAAATTCAGGTGGTATAGACTCAAGGACTTACTTCAGCTCTGTGAACTTGCTCTTTTTCTTCAGCTTCAGCTTAAAATTGGATATGACCAGTTGATGGTGTCATTTGCAGTTTGCCAGTGTGCCCTGTTCTGACTGAAATTGAGCTTCCCCATTGTCTGTTTCCACAGGTACAGTCAGTCTGATTTCTAGGTGTTCTAACCTTTTTCCAGTCAGTTTGTTTTTTACAAAAGGTATTTGCAGCCTAAAAGTCATCCTTGTTTCCAACTTTTTCCATTCAAATCACTGGTAAATATTAGTGCCCTTGGATTGTGCATTTGATCAACTTTGGACTGCAACAGTTGGTAAAATTCTTCAGTTTGATCATCTTTGACATTAGTGCTTGGTGCATACGTTTGAATAATAGTTCTGTTAACTGGTCTTCTTTTAGGTATATGGTTAGTGTCTTACCACTGACAAACTTCCAGAGGGTACATCTCGAAATGTTCTTGACAGGGAATGTGGCACCATTTCTCTTGAACTTGTTACTCCTGGCATAGTAGATCGTATGATATCTATTTTAAAATACCTTGTACCTCTGCGTTTTGGCCCACCAGTGCCTAGGATGGAACCTTGATGGCACAGTGTTTAAGAACATGTCTGCTAGTCAGAAGCTCAGCTGTTGGAATCTACCAGCTGCTCTTTGGAAACCCTCTTGGGCAGTTCTGCTTGGTCCCGTAGGGTCACTGTGAGTTGAGAAATCAACTCCCAACAGCAGTGGGTTTTTGTGAGTTTAATGTGTGGGATATTGATGTTTATGAATTCCATTTCATTTTTGACAATTTCCACTTTTCCTAGATTCATACTTGGTATATTCGGTGTTTTGATTAGTGAATGTTTGCAGCTGTTTCTTCTTTCTGAGTGTGCCACACCAGCAGATACAGATCTCACAAGCTTGACTCCATCTGTGTCATTAAGATCCGCTGTACTTTCAGGAGGCAGCGCTTCCTCAGTTGCATTTTGAGTGTATTCCGACTTGAGAGGCCCATCTCTGACACTGTATCAGATGATGCTCCCCTACTGTTCATAAGATTTTCACTGGCCGCGGTTTTTCAGAAGTAGATTGCTGGACATGTTTGTCAGGAGGGATCAGTCCCTGAAGAAGGGCATCATACTTGGAGAAGTACAGGGTTAGTGGAGAAAAGGAAGACCCCGATGAGTGGCTGGAACACTGGGCTTGAGCATAATGATTGTGAACAAGGCGCAGGCTTGGGCAGGGTTCTGGGTTACGTAGGGTTGCTGTGAGTCGGAACTGACTTGATGGCACTTAACAGCAACAACAGCAGACTACTGGGACCTTCTTCTAGTCTGACTTGTTTGGAAACTCTGCTGAAAGCTGTCCATTGTGGGTGACCCTGCTGTTGTTCGAAATACTGGTGGCATAGCTTCCAGCATCATGACAACATGCAAGCCACAACAGTGTAGCAAACTGACAGATGCATGGAGACCTCAATATTTAGCACCTTAATACTACGTTTATTATCTTACACAGTTTTTAAGGGTTAGGAATCTACGTGGGGCCTAGCTGGGTGGTCTGGCTCCCTGTCTCTTGTGAATTGCATGTAAGTTGTTTTCTAGGGTTTTTGTAGCTGAAGATTTGTCTGGGGCTAGAGGATTTGCTTCTGAGATGACTTATTTACATAGTTGTGGGTTGTCCCTTTTCAAGGTGGTTTTCCAGAGTTGAATGATAAGAAAGAGGAAATCTGTAGTGCCCTTTAGTGACCTCAGAAGTGTTATTCTACCATTTCTGCTGTGATTTCTTGATCATACTACTGAGTAGGTCAGACCTACTCTGATAAGTGTTGAGGAGGTAGGTAAGTTATCAACACCATAAAGTGGAACTCGGGAGCCATCTTATTGGTTGGCTACCACGGTGTCATGGATTGAACTGTGCTCCCCCCCCAAAATATGTGTATCAATTTGGCTAGACCATGATTCCTAGTATTGTGTGATTATCCACCATTGTGTAATCTGATACAATTTTCATGTGTTTTGTAAACTTTATCTCTTTGATGTTAATGAGCTGGGATTCCTGGCTGTTGTGGTAATGAGACTGGACCCATTACAAGGGTAGATTGTGTTTTAAGCCAGTCTCTCTTGAGATATAAAAAAGAAGCTAGCAGACAGACGGGGGGACCTCATGCCACGTAGAAAGCAGTACTGGGAGCAGAGCATGTCCTTTAGACCTGGGTTTTCCGTATGGAGAAGCTCCTACCTAGTCCGGGGATAGATTAATGACCAGGACTTTTGTCTAGACATGACAGAAAGCAGTTTCCCTGAAGCTGACATCCTGAATCTAAAGCTGACATCCTGAATCTAATCTCCTAGCCTAAGGGGCTGTGAGAGAAAGTTTATTTGTTGAAGCTATCCACTTGTGGTGTTTTAGCAGTACTAGATAGTTATGGCACACAGTAACATTATTTCACAGGTAGTGTGACTTACCAGGAGACATGTGATGTCCAGTTCCCTTTTTGTGATACTAGTGACTGTTTATCATATCTACATCTTGTTAACTTATTAGGGATAGAAAAAAATATAATGCCTTAGCTTTATTGGGTTATCTTAATAGCTGTAGTATAACCAAAATGAAACCAAAGTGCTGTTGAGTCAATTCTGACTCATAATGACCCTATAGAACAGAGTAGAACTGCCCTGTGGAGTTTTCCAGGTGTGCCTGGAGGATTCGAACTGGTGACATTTTGTGTAGCAGAGGTGGCTCTTAATCACCATGCTGCCGGGATAATGTATATGGGAAAATTCTCCGTATCAACCGTTTGATTATGTAGTGTTATAATTCATATAGGAAAGGCAAGAAAAAGTTTGGCTCTCCTTATATACTTGTTTTTAAAATAATGAGTTGGTTTACTAGTATTCTGTGATGGTGAAAAAACATTTTTTCCAAAGTTTTAAGGAAACGTTGTTGTAGAATAACTTTAAACTTAACGTAACGGTTACAAAAACAGTAGTATTCTGTATACAGTTCACCCAGTTTCCCTTAATGTTAACATTTTGCACATAACAATTGTATAAAGATCAAAACAAAAAAGTTGATGTTAGTACAATATGGTAAACTATGTTTTGCCAAGGTTTGAACTGTTGTCTTTTTTTATATTCCTGAATTTAGTCCTACTTTTTTCTTTATTGATTTTTTCCTGGTACTTTCTTTTGGTTTATTATTTTTTTTTCCAGTTTTTTAGATTGACTGTGAAGTGTATTAAGAATATGTATTATTTTTATGTGATTTGTCTGTTTAATTTTTTTTAACATTGTGTTTTTGGTGAAGGTTTGCACAGTAAATTAGGCTTCCATTTAACAGTTGCTTACACACACATAAGGTACAGTGACATTTTCCACATTGTGTCAGCATTCTCATTATTTCCATTCTGGTTGTTCCATTTCATTTATTCTTGCTTCTTGCCCTGCCCTTCCCTCCCTTCATCATTGCTTTAGAGTAAATGTTGAACATTTGGTCTCTTATTTTTTTAATTTGATGTTTATGAAACTTGTGTTTTTGCTGAAACTAGTTCATAAGCACTTAATCACTCCCAATTTTTTTGAGTTATTATCTGTTGGTTCTGTACTTTCTGGAAACCCTGGTAGTGTAGTGGTTAAGAGCCATGGCTGCTAACCGAAAGGTTGGTGGTTCTAATCTAGCAAATGCCCCTTGGAAGCCCTACGGGACAATTCTGCTGTCTTACAGGGTCGCTGTTGAAATTATCGAGTAATGTTTCTGTTCCCTAACATTTGATTTGAAATAATACTCTTCCAATTCATATCTGTAAAACATTCAGAAAGTTTACTGTAGTTTCTGTATGATCTGTTTATTTTCTGTAAGTTTTTTGATAGTTGTACTGTGTCTACCTATTCAGAGTATGTAGCTGTTTTATGTTGTGTCCTGTGTAACATTCAGTTTGTTACAGATAAATGTATATCTAATTCCCACCCTGTTTTTGCATTGCTGTTTTGCTTGTCTTATAAATTTCTCTGGAAGAGCTGTGGAACAATGTTTCCAGAGTGCCACCCTGGTTGAAGCTTGGTCTGCAGCTTAGTGTTTGAAACCCCATTTGTCTGGGTATAAAATCCTTTCCTAGAGTGCTTGAAATATGTTGTTTAATTGTCTTCTGGCCTAAAACATTGCTTGTATATTCTGACATCAGTTTGGTTTTCTTTGTGACTTAGTCATTCTTGTTATTGCCTGGCTGTACATAATATTAGAAAATAAAAAAATTTAATAGTATTATGTATTGGTGTTGATCATTCTAAGTCATTTTCTCTCAGGAATATAAGGAGTTCTTTTAATATATAGCTTCAAGTATGTTTCCACTCTTTCTTTCTCCTTCCTTTCCAGTCATTGGGAAAGGTTTCTTGACTTGTAATACTTTTTTTTTGCATTTTTGTCATTGTTCCATTTTCTTTGTTTTATTATGAGGACTCATATGTATGATGGATCCTCTTTGTCATTTATGACAGATAAAGTTCTCTACCGTTTCTGGACTGCTGTATCTAGTTTCCTTCTTACCCTGTCTACTTGGAATTCTAATAGATTCAACATGTCAAAAACTGCGCTTCTCATCTTCTCTGCCAAATCCTCTTTTTTACCAGAAATCTTCTTTGTCTTATTTATTGATACCTTCATTCTTCTAATTTGTCAGGCCCTGAACCCTCCACATCTGTCTTCAGAATGTATCTAGAGACTCTATCCATGTTTCAGCACTTCAGTGCAGTGATTTGAGTTCTGGATTAGCATTTTTTATTGTTGGAAGTTACTGTGATAGATAGCGTCCTAACAGGTCTGCCTGTTTTTTACCCTTGCCTCCTCGCAGTCGGATTTGACTCCACAGCACTTGGCTGGCCTTACCGTCTGTTAGTAACAACACAGCTGTTTTTTTTAAGAAGAAGAAGAAAAAACACTAATTTCTATCACTTATGGGAAACATTTATTAACTATGTAATAAGTTTTTACAACACCACTAAAGATTTTTTATGGATTATGTTAAACCCAAACTGAGAAATTTAATATTTAATAAATGTTCGTCATTAGAAGTTGTCACCTGGTGAACAACTTCTGGCAGATCGTACCTTCATCTGTGAGGACTTGTATGACTTGCCCTTGTTATGTCTCTTATTTCACCTTTAACTCCTCTGTCTCTGCCTTGTTCACTCTTGATGCAGTACTGTACTTCAGATGCAGACATACTCCTGCATTTGCAGGATGCCCTTTGTCTGTGATTCTCTTTCCATTCTGTATGTTTGACTAACCTTATCTGTTTGGTTTCTTTGTAGACTTTCTCTGTAGCAGTAATTACGGTATAGCTTACTTGTTTAATGTTGATGTGTTTTTCCTTGATAAAGTGTAAGCTTCACAATGACAGATCTTGGTCTTTCTTGCTCATCAATAAAGCTGAGACAATTAGGTAAGTACCTGGCACATGATACCAAAAAAAAAAACCAAAACCAAACCCACTGCCAATGAGTCCGGTCCGACTCATAGCGACCCTAGAAGTCAGAGTAGAACTGCCCCATAGAATTTCCAAGGAGTGCTTGGTGAATTTGAACCGCTGACCTTTTGGTTAGCAGACGTAGCACTTAACCCACTACGCCACCAGAGTTTTCAGATATATGTTCACGATTTACTTCTTGAGTAAATAAATATGCTTATATTCTGTGGTGTTGCCTTGAGTATGAAGCAGTGTGAAACAACTGGTACTGGTACAGTCCTTTGAAAGGAGGATGCCCTTCTGAAACCATTCTTCCACTCCTGTTGGGCATGAAGAAGTTTTTCAGAGTCATTGTGTATCTTTCATCTTCAAATTCTGTGGGAATAAATTAGTGAAGTCCTTGGTCTTTGCTTTCATTTTAATTCCTGGTTTATTTAGGCTGGTGCTGTTGATAGAAATCCAGTCATGATGGATGTTGATTGTGAAATTGGTTAAAGATAGGATGCTCTGTTAATATGGAGAAATTGGGTAACTACATATCATATAAAAATGGAATTCTTTAAAATTTTTTTTATTCTGCCAGCTTAATAACAGGTTTCTTTCTTCTGCTGTATTTCCTATGGGATTTTAAGGGGAGGGTGTGGCAGCTATAGGCATTCATTAAGATACCATTGAAAATTGTTTTTACAAGTGTATGTATGTTATCTCTTCCAGTGTTTCTGTAATTCTACTTTGAAAGAGTTATGGTAGTTCAGAAGGAATTATATCATGATAATTTATTAAGTCTCCCCGAGAAAGTCCACTGTACTGTGCATACTGCTGTCCAGTTTCCAGGATGTGAGATATAGCAGTGAGACCTTCAGTTAATATGATTACAGATCATGAAAGATCAGTTAGCATTATAAAGGATCTCTAAAGAAAGAAATTGTGTGTTTTTTATTGTAACAAGCGTCAACTTCTAATGGAGACCATTTACTAAATACTAAATTTCTCAGTTTGGGTTTAATATAATGCATAAAAAACTTCAGTGGTATTGTAAAAACAGTACATAGTTAATACTTGTTTCTTATGAGTGATAGAAATTTTTTAATCATTTTGTTGCATACCTTTTTAGTCTTTGTGTAAGTATATACACAGTACATGCAAAGCAGAAATGAGATGTTAAATCATTATATGTTGTGTACATTTTACAGGCTGTGTAGCGTTTCATTGTATGGATATATGTCAATTTTATCCATTTAGTTTTTTTCTTTTGGTAGTATAAAACAACATCGTGAAAAATCTCATTACTTAATGAACATCTTCTAGGGTCTGATTCTCTTGAAGTCGTGTTTATCCGTAAGAAATTTATTTTTAAACTCTATGTAATATTAAATTCTTACGTAGATCTTAATGAAAAGAGGACGTAGTTTTAGGAGCCAATTTAAGTTGAAACTGGTTAAGATAAAAGTATTTAGAAATTTAATATACCATTTGCAGTTAGTTTCTTCTTTTGTAAGTAACTTTAGGTGAATAATCAGCATGCCTTTTAGAGAGGAATGTTGGATTTTAGAAAGCACATCAAAACAAAACATATAGCGGTAGTTCAACAGTTATTTATATCAGGAAAGTAGAAGTGTAATAGAAGTTGTTTGCCATATTTTCCCCTTAAAGACATTGTTAATTGTGATAAGAATTAGAGTTTTGTGTCTGCATCATGTGTATGTGTATGTTTAAATTTGCGCTTTAGGTGACAGTTTATAATACAAATTAGTTTCTCATTCAGAAATATGTACTGCTTTGTGTCATTGATTGCTGTTAGTTATTTAGTCCTGCTATAACAAAAATACCACAAGTAGATAGCTTTAGTAACAACAAAAAAAAACTAACCTATTTTCTTTGAGTCAGTTCCAACTCATAGTGACCCTACAGGGCAGAGTAGAACTGTTCCGTAGAGTTTTTGAGGAGCACTTGGTGGATTTGAACTGCTGACTTTTCCGGTTACCAGCTGTAGCACTCACTTATGGCTGTACTACCAGGTTTAACAAACAGAAGTTTATTTTTCTCACAGCCTGGTAGGCTCCATGACAGAGTATTGGCTGTGGAGGAAGGTGTCTCTGTCATCAGTCTTCCTTGGTCCAGGAGCCTTTTGGCACAGGAACCTCAGGTCTGAAGTTGCAATCCCTGCAGTTTGTGTGTTCTTTCTTCCTTTTCCCTTTGAGTTCCTCTGTGTCTTTGGCCTAGTTTTCCTGTCCCTTTTCTTTTTGTCTTGGATTTCGGCAGGTGTTGCCCATTTGGTATGATTGATTGAACTAAGAATAAACAGTGTGTTCATGTGTGTAAATTTGTTTCAGAGGCCTGTCTAGTATTTGGCTGAAAGGTAGACTTTAGAAGTGGTTTCATTTCTGAGTTAGCAAGATATCTGGGTCCATAGTTGTTGTAATTACAGTCTTAAATATGTTTTTGTCTTTGATTCTTTTGTCCTCTTGCTAGCTTTACATGTGACAAGGCTGTCTGTACATTCAAAAATAGACATAGAATATAATTTTGTATATGTACTCATATAAGTATACCCAAGTACAGCCCTCAGTGAGTTGCATTGACACAGTGGCTGCAACAGTGGGCTCAAGCATAACTGATTGTGGAGCTGGCTGATGACAGGACAGTGTGTTATTATGTTGTGCAGACGGTCTCTGTGAGTCAGAATTGACAGCACCTGACAGTAGTATATGATCCAGTTGAGTTTCTCATCTTGCACACACGTGCATTAAGTGATATGAAAATTTTGTTTTTGTTTGTGAGGTCTCAGCTTCAGAATAAATGCTGACAATTTATAAAGGGAGACAGACTTTTCACAAAGGCTTGGAATATCAGCGTGCTTCTTTGGAAATTAATCTATTGACTTGGGTTGTTTCAGAGGTTAAAGTCCACTTGAACAATGTATCTTCATGGCTAATCTTATTTTACTGATGTGCTCGACTGCTAATCATTCGGTGGGAGAAAGTGAGTTTCCAGATTCTTTTTTAAATTTTTATTTAACATAACTGAGTGAAAATGTACATTCACATATAAATTTACATACCCCCCTATATGCAGCTTCCACTGCTCTCCCTGTCCGGTGACAGCACACTGTTCCTCTCTGCTCCATACATGTCTCATCCTCCCAACAGTCTCCTTTCCCCTCCTGTCCGTCCACTCCCCTTCCTCCAGCCAGAGGTCAGCAAGATGATATCCTATAGATGTATAGAACCATAAAGTGCTTCCAGTATATGATCACTCTGCCTTGCCAAGTCCAATCCATTCCTGTCCAAAGAGTGGACCTTTGTTATAATTTATGGGAAAGGGCAGCATCAGGGCAGGGGGCCATGCTCTCAGAGGAACCCCAACACCGCTGGACCATCATTTGAGGTCTTTTCGTGGAGATCTCATGATGCACCTCTTTATTCTTGTGTTGCCAGTGATACTCCTCTCTGTGAGCTCCATCGAGTTTCCAGATTCTTAAACTTGGTCCTCTTTAACATCTGCTTGAGAAAGGGCGCACAGTCTCATTCTCCAGATGTCCTCCTTCACTATTGCTCTTCTGACTCGTGAAAGAGAGGAGTAACCGTCTTTCCATACTGTGGTGTGTTGTCTGTGGGTGAAAAAATAATCTAGGTTACACAGCAGAGAGGCCATTAGAAATATTGGTGTCAGAATTTACAAAATAAGTGACTTCTGACTGGTTGACAAATGGTTCTGTTAGGTGATTCTCAAGACTGTTTTCCTCACAGTTAAAGGAGAACTTAATCAAATTGCTCTGAGAAAGCATGAAAAAAATTCTTTTTGATTATTCAGAGATTTTTGTCATGTAACTGAAAATTGTATACAAAAACTAAGTGGCATTGCTTTCATATTAACTCCTTTTACTTATAAATCTAATTGGGTCAGCAAGTTTTAGTTGTAATTTTAAAACAAAAAAAAATGTGTAGGAATTGGTAAACACTTGCATTTTAGCAACAGTATTCATGAAGGATACCTGAACAAATACGTGGTAGGGAAAAGGAAGAAACTCTGCCCCTGTATCTTAAACAGATTTCTGTGTAGTGAGAAAGTTAATATTTTTATCAAAATTTTTCATATGCTTATATTTTGAACAGTTATATCCTAGTAATGCTTATAATAACAATTTAGAATGAAATGTGTTTCAACACTTAGAGCCTGTAAACAGATGGAATTTAATTGTTTCAATTTGTATACTTTGGGTTACAGATATGAATGAGGTGACTGATCAGTAAACTGCTTTCAAGCATAAAATGGTTATTTTATCATGATCAAATTCTGTAAGGAAAGAATGAAAATTTGTATTAAAGGAGAAACATTTGTAAAACTTGTGACTGTTAATAAGGATGATAAATAATTAGATTCTTTTGAATACATACAGTGATACAGCAGCTTCTTTTGAATGAAATACCAATGCTTATAATCTCTTAGAAATTACTGTTTTATAGTTAAGGAAAAATTTAAATGCCAACTTAAAAATGTTTTAGGGTATACACGTTTTAACGATCTTCTGGTAGGTACATGAACAACTCAGTTCGAAGTCCTTCATTATAGCTAACATTTAAGTACCTGCTTAATGTCAGACATTGCACAGGGTGTGTTGATAAAATGATCAGAGTATCACAGACATGGATTTCTAGCAATAGATGCTCTAGAAAAAGGTGACTACTTTGATGCAGTGGTTAAGAGCTCAGTTGCAGTTTGAATCCACCAACTGTTCCTTGGAAACTCTGTAGGGTAGCTCTGGTCTGTCCTAGAGAGCACTGTGAATCAATCAACTTGACGGCAGTGAGTTTAACACTATGTCTGGCATAGTGGTTAAGTGCTATGATTGCTAACAAAAAGGTTGGCAGTTCGAATCTGCTCCTTGGAAACTCTGGAGTAGTTCTGTCTGTTCTGTCCTATAGGGCTGCAGTGAGTTGGAATAGATTGATGGCAGTAGATTTTATTTCTGAAGGAAAAACACAGAGCTGTAAAAGTAGTGAACAGTAAGAAAATCTTCAGTCTTGCTCTCCTCACTGTCTTTAAAGATGTCTGATTCTAGTTCTTGGTAAACAAGCAGCCAGCTCTTTAGTGTGTATGAGCAGAATTAGAAATGCATGCTTTATGTTTGGAATTTTAAGCCAACCTTCCCCACCCTCATGTTTTAAGAAAGTACAGGCTAGAAAATAAATTTTTTAATTGAAGTGAATATTTCTTTCTTTTTGACAAATTATAAGTAGATTTAAAATAATGGTGGCTGTCCCAGAATTTTAAAATTATTATTCGGTCATGTCTTAGCAATGTACCCGTATAGGAAACAAAAAGAAGAAAAGAAAGAAACTTTTTTTTTTAATGGTTTAATATTTCACTATTCTTGACACAACTGTTATGCTTAGGCCCGTTGTTTAGCCACCGTGTCAGTCTGTTTTTTCTGTAGGTCGTCCTGTGTTTTGCTGCCCTTCTGCTTTACCAAGCATGAAGTCCTTCATGAGGGTCTGATCCCTCGTGATAACATGTCTGAAGTATGTAAGGTAAAGTTTCAAACCGTACTTTGCTTGTAAGGGAACGTTCTGGCTGTACTTGTTCTACGACAGATTTGTTCACTTCTCTGGCAGTCCATGGTATAATTTGGTATTCTTTACCAACCCCATAATTCAGAGACTTCAGTTCTTCAGTCTTCTGTATTCATTGTCCAGCTTTCCCATGTTTGTGAGGCAATTGAAAATGCCATAGCTTGGGTCGCAGTTAGTCCTCAAAATGCTGTCTTTGCTTTTTAACATTTAAATGAGGTCTTTTGCGCCAGAGTGCGATGCATTGTTTTCTTCACTACTGCTTCCATGGGCATTGGCTATTCTTTTTGGGTGAAGATTTTAGAGTTAAGAAAATACATAACTTATTATGCTTTCAGTGAAAGTTGAGCGTTGACTATTGAGCCAAGTAAAATGAAATCCTTGACAACTTCCATCTTTTCTCCGTTTATTGTGATATTGCTTCTTGGTGAACTTACGAAGATCTTTGTTGTCTTGATGTGGAGGTGCAGTCCATACTGAAGGCTGCTGTCTTTGATCTTCATCAATATGTGCTTCAAATCCTCTTTGCTTTCAGCAAGCAAAGTGGTGTCACCTGCGTGAGGCAGGTTGGTTGAATCTTCTTCCGATCCTTATGGCACATTTTTCATGTTTGTTCATCATACAGGTTAAATAAGTATGAGGAAAGGATACAGACCCATGCACACGCTCCCTGATTTTAAACCTCTCGGTCTGTGTGCAGATTCCTCATGATTACAAGTAAATGTTTTGGAATTGTAATTCTTTGTGGTGGTTTTCCATAGCTAGTTATGATCCACACAGTTTTATGCCCTTGCATAGTCAATAAACACAGATAATCTGGTACTCTGCTTTCAAGTCAGGATCTGTCTTACATCAACAATAATGTACCTTGTTCCATGTCCTCTTCTGCATCTAGCTAGAGTTGGATCAGCTTTCTTTGGAATAGCCGTAAATAAGGATCATTTCCAGTTGGTTGGCCAGGTTACTGTCTTCTAGACCTCTTGGCATAGATGAATGAGTGCTTCCAGACGTTGAAACATCTCACTTGGTATTCTGTTAATTCTGGAAGTCTTCCTTTTCACCAGGGCTCACAGGGCAGCTTGAACTGCTACTTTACCATTGGTTTTTGTCCATAATGCTACCCCCTGAAATGGATGAATGTTGACCAGTTCTTTTGGGTACAGTGAGACTTTCATCTTCTTTTGAGGCTTCCTGCATTGTTCAGTATTGTGCCCGTAGATTCCTTCAGTACTGCAGCCTGAGACTTGAATTTTTTTCTTCTGTTCTTTCAGCTTGAAAAATGCCAAATGTATTCTCCCTTTGGGTTTTCTTCTGTAGGTCTTTGTACGTGTCATTATAATGCTTTAGCTTCTCAAACTGCCCTGTGAAATCTTCTGTGCAGCTCTTCATAATTTCTAACACTCATTTAAGCTACTCTGTATGACAGGCACTTTCAGAATGTCTTCTGACACCTGTTTTGATGGATCCGACTCGACGGCACTTGGCTTTGGCTTGGCTTCCTTTCTTTTTACTGACCTTTTGCTTTCTCTATGTACGATGGCCTTGATGTCATCCTGCAGCTCACCTGGTCTTTGGTCATTAGTGTTCAGTGCATTAAGTTTACTTTTTAGATGGTTTTTAAATTCAGACAGAACATACTCAAGGTTGAACTTTGGCTCTCACAGACTTGTTTTAACTTTCTTCAGCTTCAGCGTGAGCCTGCGTATGAACAGTTGATGGTCTGTTCTGCAGTTGCCCTGCTTCTGACATAGTATTGAGCTTCTCTGTTGTCTTCTTTCCACAGATGTAGTTGCTTTGATTCCTGTGTATTCCACCTGGTGAGGTCCACATGTCTAGCTATCCTTTATGTTGTTCAGTCAGGGTATTTGCAATGAGTAGGTCATTGTCCTTGCAAAATTCTGTCACGAGATGTTTCTGTCACCAAAGCCATATTTTCCATTTAATGATCTTCCTTTGTTTATAACTTTTGCATTCTAGTCACCATTAATTGTTAATCCTGATTGTGTGTTTGGTGGATTTCAGACTGCAGAACTTGGTGTAAAAGTCGTTTACTCATCTTTGACGTTAGTTGGTGCGTAAATTTGAACAATAATCATATTAACTGATCTTCCTTGTAGGTGTATGGATATTATGCTGTCACTGACAGCATTGTATTTTGGGATAGATCTTGAAATGTTCTTTCATTGTTAAGATAGCTTAATGTACAGTTCTTCCTCTGTAGAAAAGAAATATTAAGGCTAAAATTGCAAGGCTAATATAAACATTTCTTAAAACTAATTTTGAGGGTTGTTTTTTTTTTTTTTTAAATGCTTGAAGGACGCTGTTTTCTAGGTTTTTAAATCCTGATGCACCAGGTTGGTCCTTTTGCGGAGGATAAGGTACTTTTGTGGTAGTGTTGCCATGGTGACTGTCTTCCCAGTGCTGCTGCCTCAAGGTCACTCATCAGTTATAGCCCTGAATACTTGGATTTTGTTAAAGCAGAATATCAACATGCAGTGGACAAAATGAAATGAATTATCACATGGCATTGCTCAATCCAGTGTTGCAAAATTTCACTTATAAACAGTATTTTCTGTTAACAGTATTGATAAACTACATTTTCTTTGACTATTGAATTTTAACCTATTTAGTAGAATGCTGTTGGGTTAATGTATAAATTAAACTTTACCATGTTTTCTATTACTTTGTGACATTGTAAAATAACATAACTTTTTAATTGAATTTATGTTTGAGGGTATAAAACGTATTTCTCAGTGTATCTTTTTGGGGTATGAGACTAGGAAAAATTTCGAAGCATTTTTTTCTTTCTTTCTTTTTTGTTGACTTAGCTTGAAGCTGTGCGTTCCCTCAGCCTTTGTTAGAACAGGACCATGATTTTGTTTCCCAAAACTCTGGTTGTATTTTGTGTACTATTTCTTTGTCTCATACTGCTGTTTATTTTCCTTGTCCTTACTTTGAGAATTCCTATCTTTTAGTTATTTGTAGATGTCAGGCTAGAAGAGCTCTTTATCAGAAATTATCCTGTGTTGTTCTCAGTACTGTTTTCTGTGTAGGGAAATGTGAAAAGAAGTGCCCCTTTGCATGAGTCTTTATTATGGGTCTTGTTGCAGGGGAAAAAAAAATCAGAGCTCTGTGCCTCCATTAGTCAGGAAGGTGACTTTGAAATCGAAGATGAGAAGAGAAGCGTTACTCTAACAAGGAAAGTACCACTGAAACAAATAACAAATTACCTTTTTTTTTATTATGACTGAGTGAAAATGTACATTCCCACATAAATTTACATTCCCACCTACTTGCAGCTTCCACTGCTCTCCCTGCCCAGTGACAGCACCCTATTCCTCTCTGCTCCATACATGTCTCATCCTCCCGACAGTCTCCTTTCCCGTCTTCTCCACCCACTCTCCTTCCTCCAGCCAAAGGTCGACAGGATGATGTCCTGTAGATGCATAGAACCATAAAGTGCATCCAGTAACAAATTACTTTTCAAACTTATATGGCTAAAAGATTTGGTCATTGACCTAATAAGAGTCTTCCTGGTTGCTCTGTCTTCATGTGAATTACTCAAACTGGTTATCATGAAGCATTTTCATCTCTGCTTTTCTAGAGCTGACACCTTTGCAGTGTCTGATCAGGGTATTTTGCATGCTTGAAATTTCAGTGAAGATAAGCTATTATAGATAGTATTGCAAATATACCAGGAAGTATATACCAGCTAATGTTTGTTTCATTTATGCATATTTATGAAGTCAAGTATGTCATCAGATGCTATTTATGCTGATTTATTTGGAAGAGGTAATAGATTTATAGCTGTGTAAGCTGTGATATGAGGCACCAGCATCTGAAAAGAAAGGAATCAGACTGGAATTCCAGTGCACTGTACTGGTCCTCCTTCTGTATTGTGTGAACTTGGTCAGATCACTCACTGTGCTTCAAGACAAGGTGGGCCATTTCTGTTATGGCTTTTTGTGATTCCAGTATTAGAATTGTTCAGTGTAGTAGATTCTTGATCATCTTCATTAATGGAGAGTGGCCGTTCATAGTAATCTAAAATGCTAAATCTCTTCAAATTAATTTGTCCAGTTTTGAATGTAGATTAATTTTTCTGTAATCAGTTGCTGATTCTGGTTTATGGCAGGTAGATGTGTGGTAGAAAGGTTTTTCTAAAGCACATTGCCAGGCCTTTCTTTTGAGATACCTCTGGATGGGCTTGAATTGTGAACTTCTTGGTTAACAGCTGAATGCGTTAACATTTGTACTACCTGGGGACTCCTTACGTTTTCTGAGGTAATATTCACGTATTCTAGATGCAAATTTAACCTAGACTGTTTCAGGTGACGAAGGTTGTGGCAGGTTATATGGCAGATAATTAGCAGTTTTTAAAATGGCTCATGCCTAATTCCACATGGTTAGAATTGACTGTAGAAAAAGAAGCTGAAAGAGTACAGAAGATTAATGTAGATTGTAGACTTTTCCAATATGACCTATCCCCTTGCACAGGAGAGCATTAGTTTCAAGAGATGGTATGTTTGTGTTATTTTTCTAAATTAGAAAAAAGTTAACTGTTAAATTTTAAAAAAGTTTGCAGAATACAGCATGTAAGTAAGTGTGAGGTGTATGTTATTTATGGTTGTCTTGTGTCCTCTCATACCTATTTCCATGCTTATATAACCTCACTGCTTTTACTTTGAGTCATTGTGTTTACCCTGTTTCCATCTTTTTGTCAGTAAAGATCTACTTCATTTAAAAAAATTGCACATACAGAATCTGTCTGTGTGTCTCTCTCTCTCTCTGACATGTGGCCCCTGTTAGTCAGAATTGACTTGTTGGTAAGATTTACTGGCTTGCCTTCTGGATACATAGCTATCACCTGTCTTGTCGTTGGAGGCTTGTGTGCTACTGTGATGTTGAATAGCTTTCAGTGGAGCTTCCAGACTAAGATGGGCTAGGAAGTAAGACCTGGCAATCTGTTTTTGAAAAATGCCCAATTAAAAAAACTCTGTGGATTGTAATGGTCCATTCTGCAAACAATCATGAGGTGATGTGTAACTGACCACTGTGTAGTTCTGTCGTGAGGGCTGTTGGGGGGCGACTCCTTGGCTACAGCTAACAGCAGTGAGCTAACAATTGCCGCTGAGTTAATTTCTATTCAGCGACCCTAGTGGTAAAGCAGCCTTCTTTGGATTGGCTGATAAAACAGTGCTGCAAAGAATTGCCTTTTTCTTCCATGTTTACCTACTTAATAGAAATATTTCTGTAGGACAGATACCTGCAAGTTGAATTTCAGGGTCAGAAGGATATCTTTCCAGCAACTTCAGAATTGCCTTCTAGAAAGCTTCAGTGGTTTATACAGTTCTGCTAACAGTAACAGCTACTTTTTTAAAGAAAAAAGTGCTTTTAAGTAAAAGTTTGTAGTCCAAATCAGTTTGCCATATAAAACTCGGCTGCTCTAACTGCTACCCTCACCCCCAGCACACGCTTCCTGTCCACCCTGTACTTGCCATATCCATTCAACCAACTCTTGTACCCCTGTACCCTCTCATCTCAGTTCTGCAGAGTAGCTGCTCAGGCAGCCTCATGTATACATTTTAAGCCAAGAAGTACATTCTTTGCCAGCATCACTCTACATCTTATAGGCCAGTCCAGTCTTTGTTTAAAGAGTTGGCTTCAGTACTGGGCTAGCAGAGTCCAGGGGCCATGTCTTCAGGGGGTCCTCCAATCTGATGGGTTATCAAGTGAGCAACAGCTGCTTGTGCTTTTTGTTGTTGTAGATTCTGCTACTGTAGTGCTGTTGTTGAAGGCCCACCTTGTGCGAAGAGTTGTGCCAGGTGCTTAATTTCACTATTTCTCATCCTGTAAAACATTATTTTCATCACCATTTACAGTTCAGGAATTTGAGAGGCAGAGAGGTGAGATAACTTGTTAAGGCTACACAACTCGTAACTGGCAGCAGTGATGTTTGAACCACTTGGTCTCTGATTCCAAAGTTTGTATTCCTTCTGTCCAAAACAGTGTCTCTAATATTGCTCAGGTTGGGAGGACTATTTCTATTGGTGCACATAAAACTTTAGCATACACACGTTTTCCTTCAAGTGAGAGAGTCACATAATACCCAAAATGTTAATAGTGCTTTAGGTGAGTCATAATTCAACTAGCCAAGCCAAGTGCCGTCGAGTCAGATCCGACTCATGGCGACCCTAGTATATAGATAATGTACTTACTGCAAAAGGTATGCATGATAAGTAATTTCAGATCCTGTCTTTTTAGGTATTTGGTTTTTGTACATTGGAAATGTGTCTGGTTCTAAGTGGTGTTGACATTGGCTTGAGGAATCAGTGACTACAACTGGAAATATATTGCCAGTCTATAAACTTTATCTAGTTTTAGAAAGAGGAGACCATATAATACTTTGTTTTCCATATTTTAGGGACTTGGATAATTTGTTTGTAATGTTTGAATATGTTTTTTACAATGCCCTTTATTCATTTGCTGAGTCGGACCTGACTCGACGGCACTGGTTTTTTTTATACATTTGCAATGACTGATTTAGCATTATGAAAATAACACTTGTTAATTGTTCTATTGAGTATAAACATGCAATTTATTTAGCTGATAATCACCATAACTAGTTTTTATAATATGAAAAATAGTTTGCTTTTTTCCTTCTTGTGGAGTGGGGAAGAAGTAGGCAGTTTAAAAGTAAAGTGTTGATTGGAAAAAAAGCTAAGGTGAGTGATGGTGATGAGAAAAGCCGTAACTCTCAGAGTGTAACTTTTGGCTTTCTGAGATTCTACTGTTATAAAGCAGTAATATCAGTAGTTTCTGTTTATTGAGAACTTGGTATGTGTAGGAGACTCTCAGTATTGTGTTTTATGTGGTTCTATCCACACAACAAACTCATAAGGTATTTTTCTTAAGTACATTTTAGCATGAAACCCTCAATACTATACAGACTAGTCTGTATTGCCTTCTCATTTTTTACTTACTTTAAATTTGTCACTTTATGTTACTTAATGACAGATTTCTTTACTAAATTGTACATGATTTTGTTCTTTTGGGCCTCTCTTAACTGCATTAAAATTTTTCGGTCCTTAAGAGATTTTTACCAGTACAGACAGTCCCTGGATTAGAAACCAGTTCTTTTCTTAAATTTACCTTTAAGTCTAATTCATGCTTAAGTTGAAATAGTTAGATATGGTTCATACCTTAGTGTTAACTAAAACAAAAACAAAACATTGCCATGGGTTCGAATCTTCATAGTGATGCTATATCTACCTACCTACCTAGTTTTTACCCTTTATTTAAAATTTTGTGTGTCTACTATGTGTTAGGCACTGTGACAACAACAGAATCAAGCACTCAGACTGTACTACACTTTTAATTGTGATTAAGCAAAAGTATACAATTCAACTCAATTTTGCATGCCCACCTGTCTGCAGCTCCGTCTTGTCTCCTCACCCAGTGATAGCACATTCCTCCTTTGCACTATACTTCTAGTATCCTCTTAATGAGCACCTGTCCCCTCTTCTTCACCCTCTTTTCTCCTATGTAGAAGGAAAACAGTAGAACAGCCTCCTATAAATATATAAAACCATGAAGTACACACACCATGTGGCCACACTGTGTCCCTGCGTCCAGTCCTTTCTTGTCTGAAGAGTTGACCTCAGGCCTGGTTACTGGTCAGGGCCAGCAGCAGGTATAGGGGCCATGTTCCTAGGGTACCCTCCAGGCTGTCAGACCATCAGTTTTGGTCTTTTAGTTGAGTTCTTGAACTGCACACCTCTTTTTTTCTCGTGTTGCTTTAGGGACTCTACATTGTGTCCGTCTTCATAGCTGTCTTTGGTGGTGGTGGCCAGGCACCATGTGTTTCTTTTGGTCTCATGTTGATACAGTCTGTGATTTAAATGGGTCCTTCTGTCTCCTGGGCTTATTTTTCCTTGTGTCTTTGGTGTTCGTGGTCATAATCTGTTCCACATGGGTTGGGACCATTTGGTGTACCTCAGATGGCACTTGCTAGCTTTTAAAGACCACAGATACCACTCACCAATTTGGGGCTGCAAAAGATTCTCTTAGCAAAAGACTGGTTACACCAGTGGACTTTAATGTCCTCTGAAAACATGGTCCCTAGACCCCTGTCCCTGCTATTCTATCCTTGGAAATACTGGGTTGAGTTTGCCAGCCAAGTGCCGTTGAGTTTAGAAAACCTTTTAGTTTATCATATAGTCCAGTTATGTTGATCTGGTCTCTACTGCATGCTGTCACTGCTTTCACTTAAACAAATTCCTATAGACTGTAATCTGTGACCAACACACTCCCTCCTTCCCCACTCTTGTAGCTGTCAAAGAGTCTTTTCTTCTGTACCTGAGTCTATTTTTAAGTCCTTATAGCAGAAGTCTTATACAAGTTCTTTTGCAGCTGACTGATTTCACTGAGCTTAATGTGTTCTAGTTGGAACCAGGTTATTAGGTACTTCTTAAAATCATCATTGTTCTTTATCATTGCATAGTATTCTGTTGAGTGTATGTACCATAGTTTATTTTTCCATTCATCTGTTGATGGGCACGTAGGTTGATTCCATCTTTTTGCTGTACTGGATAGTGCTGCAGTAAATATTTGTGTGCATGTATCTGTTTGTGTACCACCTTTATTTCTGTAGGATATATTCCAAGCAGTGGGATTACTGGATCACATGGCATTACTATTTCTAGCTTTTTAAGGAAGTGCCAAATTGCTTTCCAAAGAGGTTGTGCCATTTTGCATTCCGGCCTGCAGTGTAGGAGAGTTCCAGTTTCTCCATACCCTCTCCAGCATTTGTTGTTTTGTGTTTTTTGGATTATTGCCAGCCTTGTTCAGGTGAGAGACTATCTCATTGCAGTTTTGATTTGGATTTCTCTAGTAGCTAATAATTGTGAGTATTTTCTCATGTGTCTTTTGGCTGCCTGGATGTCATCTTTGGTGACGTGTCTGTGCATCTGTGGCCCATCACTTAATTGGGTTATTTACCATTTTCTTGTTGATACTTTGCAGTAACTTGTAGATTATGGAAATCAGACATTGATCTGATATGTAGTTACCAAATATTTTTTCCTATTCTGCAGGTAGTCTTTTAACTCTCACGTTAAAGCCTTTGGATGAACAAGTGTTTGATTCTTAGTAGTTTCTGTTTATCTGTTTTCTCTTCCGTTGTTCCTGCATTGTCAGGTTTTGTAGTCTAAGCTGTGAGTTAGAGCTTGATTACTGTCCCTGTTTTTTCTTGCATGATCTTTGTTTTAGGTTTGGTTTTTAGGTCTTTGATCCGTTTTCAGTTAGATTTTGTGTAAGATGTGAGATATACGTCCTGTTTCAGGTTTTTGCTGATGGATATCCAATTTTGCCAACACCATTTGTTACAGAGACTGTTTTTACCCCAGTTTATAACCTTTGGGCCTTTGTCGCGTATCAACTGTTCGTAAGAGAATGGTGGCATTTCTGGGGTCTCATTTCTGTTCCATTGGCCTTCGTGTCTGTTTTTGTACTAGTACCAGGCTATTTTGACTAGCAGGCAGTGTAGTGGGTTCTAAGGTCAGGTAAAGGTGAGGCCTCCCACTGTGTTTTTCTTTTTTCCAGTAGTGCTTTACTTATCCAGGGTTTTTTCTCTTTCCTTACAAAATTGATGATTTGTTTCTCCATCAGTTTAAAAAGTGACACTGCAATTTGTACTGAGATTGCATTGTAAATGCAGATTGCTTTGGGTAAAGTAGACATTTTCACAGTGTTAAGGCTTCCTATCCATGAGCAAGGTGGGTTTCTCTACTTACGTGAGCACCTCTAGCACAATGTTGAATAGAAGTGGTGGTGATAGTGGGCATCCGTTATCTAGTTCCTGTTCTCAGGGGGAATTTTGCAGTCTCTCCATTCAGGATGATGTAGATAGTTGGCTTTCCGTAGATGACATTGCATTGAGGAATTTCCCTTCTATTCCTGTTTTCTAAGAGTTTTTAACATGAATGGGTGTTGGACTTTGTCAAATGCCTTTTCTATATCAATTGACAAAATCAGACTGTACTTCTTAAAGTGGCAGAAGAACAAGAGTAGAGGTGGGTGATAAAATAGAGGTGTACAAATGTGTTATAAATTACGAAGGAATATGTAACTTAATTAGGGATTGAAAAGGGTGGATGTGGAAGAGATAAAGCTGAAGCACTTGGGTAAGATTTTAGGAGGGGGAGTGTTATTAAAAATGTTTACGTTGGAGGTCTGGATGTATCAGAATAGCATTCCAACAGAGAGAGCAGCTTGCACAAAAAGACCTGGAGTTGTGGTGCTCCTTGGGAAATGGTGTGTTATTTTGGTGACTGGACCATGAGATACAAGGAAAGGTCTTAGAAGTGATCCTAGAGAGATTTCTCTGATTCAGCTGAAGATTAAGTGGAAAATAAAGGTAGACTTGGTACAGTCTAGGGAGGAGGTTCTTCCTGGACTGTTGAGGTATAGTGGTAATGGGGATAGAAGGTAATAGATTTGAGAGGTGGTCAGTACTGAATGATACAGTATAATGGATGTAAGGATACCTGAGTTTTTTTTCCTCCCCCCTTGTATTTAAGATCAAGGTTTACAGAGCAAATCAGTTTCTCATTAAATACGAGTTAGTACATGTATTGTTTTATGACATTGGTTAATAACCCCACAACATGTCAGCAGTTGCCTGTCACCAGCTTTCCTGTTGTCTCTTGCCTTCTAGTCCTTCCCCTGTAGGGACTGGCATGCTCCTTTAGTCTGGTTTGGTTTTATGGGCCTATCCAGTTTTTGGCTGAAGGGTGACCCTCAGGAGTGATTTCATTACTGAGCTGAAAGGATGCCTGGGGGGTCCTGTTCCCAGGATTTCTTCAGTCTCTGTCAGGCAAGCAAGTCTGGTCTTTCTGTTTGACTTACAGTTTTGTTTTATGTATTTTTCCAGCTCTTGCTGGGACCCTCTAATGTGATCTCTTTCGGAGCAGTCAGTCATGGTAGCTGGGCAGCATCTGCTTTGGAGGCCATTGTACATGTCGTCCATTAGCCCTCTGGACTAAACTTTCCCTTGTATCTTTAGTTTTTTTCATTCTTCCTTGCTCCCAAAAGAGTGAGACCAGTGTATTATTTTAGGTGGCTACTTACAGGCTTTAAAGATCACAGACGGTGCTACTAATGTAGAGCTTGTATTTAATAAACTATGCTATGCTATTTGAGATGGATATTCCCCGAGATTATGGCTCCATAGCCCTCAGCACAATAGTTTGGCCTCTCAGAGAGTTAAGATGTATCTGTGGCGCTTTCACGACCTTGCGTTGTGCAAGTTGTGCTGCTTTTCTCCAGTAGTGTGTCCTGTGTGTCCTACCAGTCACCGAAGTTAACACTCAACTATTGTGTGTTTAGTGTTTTTTCCACCTCTAGCCTTGCACTCCTTCGTAGCCGTGAAAGATTGCCTTTGTGTGTAAACCTTCTCATGAGTTTTTTACATTTGTTCTTTTGTGATCGATCACTTAGCATAATGCCCTCGGGTTTCCTTCATGTTATTAGATGCTTCCCAGATTTCGCCCTTTTTCTTCATTGTTGTGTAATACTGCTTTGTGTGTGCATACCACAGTTTGTTTATTCACTCAGCTGTTGATGGGCATCTAGGTTGATTCTTTTCTGCTATTGTGAACAGTGCTGCAGTGAACATGAATATGCATGTATCTCCTTTGTGTGATGACTCTTAGTTCTCTAGGATATATTCTTAGGAGTGGCATTCCAGGATCTTATGATATTTTATTTTTAGCTTTCTGAGGAAGTGCTATTTTTTTTCTCTAAAATGATTACATCATTTTTTATTCCCATCAGCAGTGAATAAGAGTACCAGTCTCCCTGCAGCCACTCCTAGAGTTTGTTATGTCCTATTTTGTTTTTTAATCTTGACAGTAATGCTTGGGTGAGGTAGTATCTTGTATTGTGGCTATTAATCTCTCGCATTTCCTCTTGTGTCTCTTGGCTGCTTGAAAGCCATCTTGGGTGAGCTGTCTGTTCATTTGCTTTGTCTGTTTTTTAAATTGGATTATTTGTTATTGTTATGGGTTTATTGGATTTTCTTGTAGATTAGAGAGATTAGATGTTTGATTTGTAATAGCCCAAATTCTTTTCCTAGTCTTAGATTCTCTTTTTATCCTTTGGTGAAGTCTTCTGTTGAACATACGAGAGTTGACAACTAAGTTCACAAACTCATCCTAAAAGAATGCTACATACTTCACTGATGAGTACCTCTACAGTCACCTTTGACGTACTTGTCCTAGGAAGCTGTGCTCCAATGCCAGTGCCTAGTTTTCCCTTCAGAGCAATTTTGAAACTTTTTCTGGAATAGCCATCAGAGCTATCCTTATATTACCCTTGGTATCCTGAATGTCACCCAAATGTCTTCCTTTCAATGTTTCGTTTATCTTTGGGTAAAGAAAAAACATCACTGGGGGCCAGATCAGGAGAGTAGGTAGGGTGTTCCGATACAGTTATGTGTTTAGTGGCTAAAAATTCCTCACAGACCGTGCATTGTTGTGATGCAAGAGCCATGAGTTGCTGGCATCAAGTTCCAGTCGTTTTCGTCTAACATTTTCTTGCAGCCTTTTCAACTCTTTCAAATAGTAAACTTGGTTAACTGTTTGTCCAGTTGGTACAGATTCATAATGAACAGTCCCTGTGGTATCCAAAAGGGTTAGCAACATCGTTTTGACTCTTGATTTGGACCAATGGAACTTTTTTTGGTTATGGAGAATTGTCTGACTTCCACTGTGTGGTTTGATGCTTTGTTTCAGGATTGTACTGGCTTAATTTGGTACCCGTGTTTCATCACCAGTGATAACATGGCCTGAAACATTATCTTGCCTCTAAAAGGTCTTGGCAAATTCTGTTTCCCTTTGCATTTGTGTGTCAGTGAGCTCCTTTGGAATGATGTTTGCACACACTTTTCTCATGGTAAGATTTTTCTATTTCTGCATTGATGTTTACTTGGTCTGCTGTGCTTCTCACCGTCAGTTGATAATTTTGATGCACAGTTTGACATTTTTGCAACGTTTTTGTCAGTTCTGCTTGTTATTGACCACCCTGACCTCTCTTCATTGATGTTGCTTTCTCTCCCCTTAGAAAAATGTTTAATCCTTTTGTACACTACTGTTTTCGTCATGGCATTATACCCATAAATGTGAACTAACATTTCCCTGATTTCACTTCCACTCTTGCCAAGTTTAACAAGACATTTAATGTTTGGTGCTGTAATTCAAGCTCGGACATTTTTGTGCTGACATACAAAAACACAACCATAATGAACACCACTCAGTAAGGCACTACCACACGTCAGTACGAGCACAGCTGTGAGAGACTAATAATACCAAGGTTATGAATCCTTACCGAGTTGTTTGTACAGTGCTGCCAGTGTAACTGCACAGTGGCAAGTTCATGAAATTAATTAATTGACAGACTTCATGAATCTTTAAGTTTTGTTGCTGTTATTAGATGCTTTTGAGTCAGTTCCAGCTCATAGTTACCCTATGTAAAATACAACAGAATGAAACACTGCCTGGTCCTGTGCCATTCACACAGTTGTCCTTATGCTTAAGCCCATTATTGTAGCTATCTTGTGGCCCGTCTTGTTGAGGGTCTTCAGCTTTTTATCTGACCCTCTGCTTTACCAAACTTGATGTCCTTCTCCAGAGATGGGTCCCTCCTGACAACACGTCCAAAGTGTTTAATTTTTACAAGGTCCTAATTAGCTTATCTTTTGAAGTTTGTTTTTTGTCTTTGTATATTTTCAAAACAAATGAGATTTTATATTTTTCTTCTTTATTTTGATGAGTTCGGAATTCATCAAAACTTTCTTTGGTTAACTTTCTTTGTGGTTGCCACAGCATTTACTCTTACCTTTCTAGGTTTGAAGCAATCTTATTACTTGCCTTGCCTTTCACTCCCTTAGAAAGTTCTGCACCCCTAGTGTTTATTTTCTGTTTTGTTATTGTGATATTGCTTTCATTTAAAGATTAACCTCTCTCTGATTCCCTGTTGTAATTCTTTTGGTTTGGGATATTCCTTGGGAGTTCTTCTCCTAGGCTAGTATCTGGCCGCTCCAATCTTGTATCGTAGATTCAGGCTTTGGGCTGATGGTATTTGTTCTCAGACTGAAGGAGTCTCTTTAATAATTTTTGTAGGTTTGGTTTTCACATATTTCCTTGATTTCTTTTTATGGAAATGTCCTAATTTTACCATTATATTTGAACGAGTGTTTGGTAGGCAGTTTTTCCTTTCTAGGTTTTTTGCATTTATACACACACATGTATACACAGAGAGAGAGAGGGGACAATGAACAAAGAAGACAGAAGAAGAATTGATGCCTTTGAAATGTGGTTTTGGAGAAGATGTTGAATGTACCATGGACTGCCAAAAGAACCAACAAGTCTCTTGTGGAAGAAGTACAACCAGAGTGCTCCTTGGAAGCACTACGTCTTACATACTTTGGACATGTTGTCAGGAATGATCAGTCCCTGGAGGAGGATATCATGCTGGTAGAGTGGAGGATCAGTGAAAAAGAGAAGGCCCTTGATGACATGAATTCACACAGTGACTGCAACAATGGGTGTAAGCATAGAAATGATTGTGGACATGGCACAAGACTGGGCAGTGTTTTGTTCTGTTGTTTATAGGGTCGCTGTAATTCAGAACCGACTCAGTGGTACCTAACAACAACAGCAACATCTGTGCATAATATATAAAAATATGTTATATATTTATATATCAGTGTATAAAATATTATGTCTAATCATCCCGTTGCCTTCTTGCCTGCATAGTTTGTCAGATAATCAGAACTTAATCTTATTGTTTCTTCTCTGTATGCAACTTTGGTTTTCTCTATCTGCTCTCAGAATTTGTCACTGGTTTTAGTAAGTATGATTGTGATAGGCCGTGGTGATTTTATTTTAGGGTCTATATTGGGTTAATTGAACTTCTTGTATGGTCAGCATTTTATCTTTCATGGTATTTTGGAAGTTGCCCAGTGTTGCCTTTGACTGCATCTGGTACAATTCTCAGGGTTTCTTAATTTTGCTTCAGTCTTTTTTCTGATTTTTCTTCAGAGTTGTATCTAGATGTTTGTCTTCAGTTTTGCTGATCTTGTCTTTTATCATTTCAAACCTGCTTCTCAACCCTTTTGTGACACTTCCCACTTCTGAAATCCTTTCATTTATCTTTCAGATTTCTAACTATTTTTGTATGACTTCTAGTTGTGAATTTATTTGGCATCTTGTTCCTGTAATATTCTTCTGAATTTTTCAATGAATTTCTGTTTTTCCTCATTTTTGTCTGTGTTTTGTTTTAACTCTTGGATAATCCTGAATATTAGAGATTTGAATTCTCTGTCAGGTAGTTCTAGTGCTTTTTCTTGTGCTGGAAAGTCATCTGCTGTTTTATTTTGGATGCCTGCTGGATCGATCCACCCGTGTTTTTTTTTTCCCCTTCCCCCCAAAGTATTGCTGTTGTCTGCAGTCTTTGGGGCATTCAGTAGTTATTTTCCTCCTCTGATTGTAGGTCTGCGTGTTTCATCATGCATTTTTGGTTTAATTTGGTATGTTAGGGCAGGTGGGCTTTGTGTTCTTCATTGTTTGCTCACCGTCACATTTGAACAAGAGATACTTTTTGCTTCTTTGTCCAATTGGCAAGACCAGCCACTCAACTGTAGTGCAGCAGGGCAGGTCCAGCTGAAGGGGAGAGACTGGAATGGGTTGTTTGTGGCATGTAGTGGCATCTATAGGGTGAGCCAAGAAAATGTGCTGTGTAGGTTCTAGTCGGCTGTGCCTATGCTGCTCAGTGGTGTGGTGTTCATTGTGTGATGTAGATAGGCAAGAGGGAGGGGAGGGGGAGTTATGATAGTAAGCTAAGATGGGTATGAAAGAGAAGAGAGAGAAACAGGAGCCCAAAACCCCAAACAGTGCTAAAGGAGCTTGCTGTTGGAGTGGAGAGATGAGAAATGGAGGGGGGAAAAAGGGTGGGGAAAGAAAAAAAAAAAAAAAGGCCAGATAAAGACTTGGAAAAGAAAGAAAAAGTTCTAAGGGTCTCACTAGTACAGCTGCAGAGACCAGGGAAATTTCTCCCAGGTTGCACAGTGTAGTCTGGCTAGCAAGGGGGTATAGTATAGCTGTCATACAACATAAGGTATTCAGGAGACAGGACAAGAAAGTACGAGATGAAAACTGAGAAATGAAAAAAAGAGAGCAAAAAAGATAAAGAAGAAGAAGAAAAAAAAAACCCAGGCATCCCACATACACTGCCACTTGGACTGAGGAAATGGGTCCTAAACCATGTGGTGTAACTAGGTTAGAAGGGGATTCCAGGCCGTGAAAAGAAAAAGAAAACAAACAAAAAGAAAGCAAATCAAAACTGTACAAAGAAAAAAAGAAAAGAAAACAAAAGCCCGAGCATCCCACTCATGTGACCTGACAGGCTGAGGGAGTGCTCCATAGCCTTTCAAGAAGAGCAAAGGTGGCACACGGGAGTTGGGGGAGGTGGTGGGAAGCTTCAGCAACACCAGATACAGACAAATGGTGGTTGGCTGGCTGGCCAGTGTGGGTGGGACAAATTTAAGTGGGCCCCAGGATTTTCCTTCTGCCAGTTTGTGGAGAGACTACAGCTGGTGGGAAGCAGAAGAGGCTTGTTGGGGGAGAAGATAGAGGGCTAAGAACGTGTAAATTGCTGGTTCCTGGGTGATCTGTGTCTTGTCAGGAGCTCCCTGGACTGTCTGCCTAGTGGGGTGAATCCAGGTGGCACGAATGCTGCAGTTCCTAGCTGGCAGAGCCGCTACAGCTAGCCAGGTGGAGCAGTGGGGAGAAGATGGGGGTAGGAAAGGTCATCTTGCTAGTTACTGTGTGCCTTGCCTCCTACTGGGATTTCTTTGACACTGCCTTGCAGAGCTGTGTCTGCTGATTTCTGACACGAGCCCAAGATGGCCAGTCCGTGCTGCATTATCTGATACGGGGCTTCTGCTCATACCTCTTCTTGCTTTCTTTTTTGTTAGTTTCGTACTCCATTAGCTGTTCGTGAGCTCTTTATCTCTTCATCTGAGATGTTGCGTTCCAGGATTGAGATTTGTCTGTGTTTTACCTTGCTTTTTCTGGTCTTTGCTGTCAAGCAATGGTGTTGTGCTTTTGGCTGTGGTGCCTTGTTGGCCAGAAGTCCTCTGTGTGTTTTTCAGAGCATTTTTTGTTTCTCGCAGTTCTCAGTTTGGTAGGTAATTTTGGTGAAGGATCAGCATTTACAAATAACATACTGGTTTTTTGGAATAGTTCTAAATGTTTTCAGACATCTGGATATTGCCATTATAGAAAAGTAGAGATGGGGTTTTCATGTAAGTCTATGATAAAAGATGCTGAAAACCTCCCTACAGCAACAAAAAGTCCCTGGACCAGATGGTAGCACTGAGGAATTTTTAACATTTAAAGAAGGTGTGACACCAGTCCTGCTCAAAATGTTCCATAAATAGAGGAAGGAGTCCATTAGAGAGCGGACAGCATTACTCTAATACCAAAGCCAGACAAGCATACCACAAGAAATCTACTGACCAGGATCCTTTATGAACATAGTTACAAAAATCCTCAGCAGAAACTAGGAAACCTAATCCAACAGCTTATTTACAGAAATACATACCTTCACCAGGTTGCATTTACTTCACAAATGCAAGGGTGATTTGAAATTAGAAAGTCAGTGTAATATATCACACTGATACAACAAAAAGAATCACATGATCATCAGAATTAATGTAGAAAAGGCAAAGCACTCAACAAGCTAGGAGTAGATGGAAAATACCAGAACATGATTAAGGTTATTTATGAAAAGCCCACAGGAAGCATTATGCTAAATGGAGAGAGATACAGAGTTTGCCTCTTAAGATCCAGAACAAGACAAGGATACCTGCTGTCACCACTGCTATTCAGTATTTTACTAGAAGTCACAGCCTGAACAATCAGACAAGAAAAAGAAAAGGTATGCAAATTAAGAAGGAAGAAGTAAAATTATTCCTGTTTGCAGATGATGTGATCCTATATGTAGTTTCAGAAAAATCCACAAGGAAAATTCTAGAATTAATGATGCCATTCAGCAGAGTTGCAGGGCACTAGGTCAGCACAGAAAAATGAATTCTGTTTTTATAAATCAGCAGTGAGTAATCTGAAAAGGAAGTGAACAGTTCTTATTTAGCGTCTATAGAATAAGATACCTAGGAAATTTAACTGGGGATGTGAAAGACAATGAAATGTAGAAAACATTGCTGAAAGACAGTAAAGACCACTTAAATAAATGGAAAGACATTTCTGTGTTTATGGATTAGAAGTTCTAACAACTGATCTCTTGTTTCAGTGCATTTTAAATCAAAACACCAATAGCCTTCTTTACAAAACTGGAAAAACCAGTCCTCAGGTTTATATGGCATTGCAGTGGGCCACAAATAGTCTAGAGAATAACAAAAGGAAGACTGCCGTTTCTTCATTTCAAGACATTATATAAAGCTGCAGTAATCAAAACACTCACATTATGCTATTATAGTAAATGCATAGACCAATGGAATAGAATTGAAAGTCCAGAAATCAGCTCATACCAAGGGTCTAAGTCCATGCAGTTGGAAAGAATAGACTAATAAATGGTGCTGGGAGAACTGAATTTCCACATACAAAAGAATGAAGTTGGGTTCATAGCTTATGATATGTGAAGATAATGTAAAATGGATCAAGGACCAGATGTTAGCAAGGATATGGGGAAATTGGAGCCCTCACTCATCGATGGTGGGAATGCAAAGGTGGTAGTACAGTCAGCTAAAGAAAACAGTTTGGTGGTTCCTCAAAAAGCTGAGCATAGAACTACTGTATGACCACCCATAACTATATACCCAAGATACACTGACATGGGTACACCAGTGTTCATTGCAGCACTATTCACAATAGTAGAAAGGTGGAAACAACCTAAATGTCCACCAAAAGATGAATAGAGTGGTTACCAGAAGTGGTGGGGGCGGAATATTGTGTTCACTAATAGTTTACACAACATGATTAATGTCATTGCTGTACCGAGTTGTACATGTGAAAAATGTTGAGCTAGATAATGTGTTATATTTTATAACCATTAAAAGTTGCTAGAAGACTAATTGTCAGTTATTTCTTTATTTTGTCTTAAGTTCAAGTAGTAAGTGGCAGACTTTCTAACAGAATCCAGGTCTTCTGGTTGCCAGCTTAGTGTTTTTCCAGATACCCCATAAAGTACTGGTCTCAGATCATATTTAATGGAACCAAATTAAAATTCCTTACAAACCCTTTAGAAGAGTTTCATATTATTTTGTTTTCAAGATGATGAATTGAATCTTAACTCTTAACTTTATTTGGTACTGTTGAAAAATGAGACTAAGTTGACAAAGTTGGTGGTGACTTTCAAAAGGGATCATTCTTCAGTTTGGGTATAAGAGGATTTGCTCTAGTCCACTACTTTTCAGAACTCTGGTCTGCTTTCCAGCAGGATCTGTATTACCTGGGAAGTGTTAGAAGTCCAAATTAAAAATTCCCCACCTACCCCCTACCCCGTGCTTCCTAAGCTGGAATATCTGGGACCTAGGAATTTGTTTAAGAAGCTCTGTAGGTGATTTTGCTCTGAAGAGTTTGAGCAGCACTCTTTTAGACTAGACAGTGGGCAGGGAGGATTAATACAATTGGTTTTCTCATTTTAGGAGCATGGTTACCTCTGTGTTTAGTGCATGTATCTTAGGGCAGTCCTAAAGAGTCGGTCTTCCATTACAGCAGAGAGGTAATTCTCAAACTCCAGAGTGCATCATAATCACCTGAATGGTTAAATCAGATTGCTGGGTCCTAGCTCTTGAATTTTTGATTCTGGGATAAAGTGTAGAATATGTGTATATAGGTTTCCTGGTAATGCTACTTGTCCAAGGACCACATTGACAGCCACTGCGCTACAACAAATGGAGGAATAAGGAAAGTACAGTAAGCATGAATGGGGAAAAGGGGAAGGGAGTTTGCTTCTGCCTGGATTTTGTCACTAGTGGGAAGGTCTGTATCATGAAAAATGGGGACTAGACTTCTGGTTTCCCATGGTTATATATTGGAAAAGCTTAGTTTCAGTTAATTGTAAGGTGCCTGTTTTCTGCCTGTATCCTCTGTCTCCCAAGTTGCAAAATAGTTGCTTCTGAGTATTTTAGAAAGAAAATTTATACAATCACAGTGAGTAGTATTACAGCTACAATTTGGAGGGACAACAGTAGAAGCTGCATGAATTTGGAGATAGTCTAGTCTGAGTTCTAATTAATACCTGTCATTTGTGAGACCTTGAGCAAGTTATTTTAACTTGTCTCAATTGTAGTTTTCTTAGCCAAGGACAGTGTAAGTGCTCTGTGCTCTAGGATGTAATAGATGCTTGGTCCTTTCCTTTTCTTTATAATAGAGTCTAGCTAAAAATAATAATAAAAAAATTTGTTTTCGTCATTCTAAATGGTGAATGAAAATAATTGAAGTGACAAAACTTGCAATTTTAAGTTACTTCTTGGCACGATAGGTGCAAGCTTCAAGGTTCCATGTTCAGATCCACCTAGAGGTGCCTTGGAAGAAAGTCCTGGTGATGGCCTTAGGGAGAACTAGCCGTTGACCACCGTGCAGAGCACATTTCAGTCGGACACACATGGGATCTGGTTCTCTGGTTGTGAACTGCTTTGGTTTTAAGATAGCTTTGCGATTTCTGAGTGAATCACTAACAATCTCTAATTCTGGAATATGTTTTGGTTAACACCTGCAGTTTGTATTTTCTCATTACCCAACAATCTGTAAGTCAGTTAATAGCCTCATAGCTCATCTGACTTCAAGAGGAGGAACGAAAATCAAGATCAGGATCAGCCCAAAGCAGATTCCTGTGAGGGCTAGATTAGAACTACCTCCTCTCCAACGTTTTTCCATTTCTGACACCAGCTGTCTTCCTGAGTGTGCTTTCTGCGTCTCTGCTGTTCGACAGTTCTTTGTAGTGCCCACATAGAACTCACAGACTGTGCCATGATTATATGGCTTATTAGGAAGTAATAGACTCCAACTCAGGATCATGATCGACTTGGAGGTAATAGGCTACAGCTCAGGAGATGGCATACAGTTAGTAGATCAGGACAGCCTCCATTCAAGATGGCTCCCAGGTTCTTGGCTGTGCCTGTGAGGCAGACGGCCCCCATTCTCAGCCTGACTTTCACAGTTGGATCTTCTCATGGCCTCTGCCCTGCTTGGGCAAGTGTTAGAGGTCTTTAACTACACTGGAAGGCAAGCCTTTTTGCCTGATGGTGCTCAGCTGTCTTGCACTGTGGGTCAGGAAGTACACTGCATCTGTCTTTCAGCATTATCACTTGTGCTGCTGCTGTGCTCTCTCTGTTGGTCATTGTCTTCAGTGTTCTAGCTTTCTCCTTTCTGGGTCTAGGTGGTTCTCAGCAGAGGGACCCTGAGTCCAAAGGATGAGCAATCCCCACAAGAGTTTTATACACCGCAATTAGATAGTAAACTGTCTAGTCCCTGCAAGGGTTTTATGTACTTTACTGCATAGCAAAATGTCCAGTACCTTTGCAAGATTGTGGCTTAGCAAGTCATCTTGGCAGAACTACAATGCAAACCCAGGGCTAGAAAGGTCACATATAAAGGGAAACCTGTTGTGTACTGCACAGTCTGTAAAGGAGGTTTCTTGGGAGAGATTTCCATTAGTGAGGCCTGAACTATAGCAGTATATTCAGTCTGGGGCATAGCAGGCATTTGAAGAATAAAAATCTTACATTTTTTACATTGTGCATATAACATATACACACATATAAACCTTGGTAGTCTTAAGAGTACATCTGTTGACCTAGAAGGTGGGGAGTTTGAATCTACCAGCCACTCCTTGGAAACCCTTTGGGCAGTTCTCTTCTGTCTTATAGGGACGCTATGAGTCAGAATCAGCTTTACGGCAGCAGATTTGTGTGTGTGTGTGTGTGTGTGTGTGTGTGTGTGTGTATGGTTGTTATGCAGATTATATTGCAAAACCGTAGGGTGAATTTTAAAGAAAAATCTTCTGTTGAATTTTTTAGAGTTATGATTAAGTGAAAGTATACAATCCAAGTCAGTTTTGCATGCCTGCCACTCTGCGGCCTTATCTGTTCTCACCCGGGACAGCACACGCCTCCCTTTTACTCTTCACTTCTAGTATCCTCTTAACAAATACCTGTTCCCTCCACCCTTTCTTGTCCCCTCTAGAAAGACATTGAATTGTATTGTAAATTGAATTGAGTTTTGAAAAGGGCACATTTATATTCCATTGAGAACACCAGAAGATTGTATTAAGTCTGTGATTAAGAACTTTTATGTTAGAGCTGCTGTTGGGAGTTTTGGGTAGCATTGGGTGTAGTTGAGCATATGGTATAGAAATTCTGTGGTCTCATTTTTGAAAATTTTGTGTAACTGAATTATAAAGAAGTGTGTTTAGTTGTATACTACTTGAATCAAGTTACCTATCTGCAATTTTCATTATTAAAAATATGAATACCCTTTATTTTTTAGAATAGTTTTACAGTTACAGGAAAATTGACCATGTAGTATGGTTTTCCCATGTAGTCACCTTTCCCTTTCCCGTTATTAACGTCTTCCATTAGTGTGGTATGCTGTGAAAGTTGATGAGTCAATATTGATATATTGTTATTAGCTAAATTGTGAAATTTACATTTAGGTTCACCCTTTGTTGTCCAGTTTGGTGGGTTTTGACAAGTGCATAATGTCTTGTATTCACAATTATAGTATTATACAGAATAGTTTCACAACTCCCCAAATCCTGTGTGTCATCTGTTTGTCCCTCCTCCCCAACTCTGGCAGCTACTGATATTTTCTTCTTTCTTTAGTTGAAATCGTAGTATGTAGCCTTTTCAGACTGCCTTCTTTTACTTAGCAATATGCATTCAAAGTTCCTTCATTTCTTTTGTTGGCTTAAAGTTCATTTCTTTTTATTGCTGAATAATATTTCATTGTATAGCTGTACCACAGTTTATCTTTTTACTTATTGAAAGACATCTTGGCTGCTTTCAGTTTTTGGTGACTATGAATATGAATAAAGTGTGTATAAGTATTTGTGTGTAGGTTTTTATGTAGACAAGCATTTGGAACTCATTTGGGTAAATACCTATGACGATAAGGTACTGCTGCTATGTTCAGTTTTGTAAGAAATGGCCATGGCCAAACTGTTGTCCAAAGTGTCAGTACCATTTTGCTTTTTACTAACGGTAATGAATGTGTTCGTATTGCTTTGGCTCTTCACTAGCATTTGGTAATACCATTTTTTACATTTTTGCCATTTTATTGAGTTTGTGGTGATGTCTTGTTATTTTAATTTACAGTATCCCAGGGCCATATGATGAGCACCTTTTCATACTGGTATGCATGTTTGCCATCTGTATGTGCTCTTTTGTGAGATGACTGTTCAGATCTCTTGCCAGTTTTTAAATAGAATTGTTTTCTTATCATTGATTATTGTTTTATTTTATTCTTCCTAGTGTGCCCTGTTGTTATGTGAAAGTTCTTTGTGCATTTTTGATGTAAGTACTGTATCAGATATGTATTTTTCAAATGTTTTCTTCAAATTTGTGATTTCTCTTTTTGTTGAGTTGACAGTTGAGGGTCAGGAAACAAGCAGAAAGCCAAACCTATTGTTGCTGAGTTGAATTCCCACTCAGAGCGACCCTGTAGGATGGGGTAGAACTGCTTTTTAGGATTTCCAAGGCTGTAAATCTTGACAGAAGCAGCCTGCCTCGTCTTTCTTCTGCCAAGCAGCTGGTGGTTTCCATCTGTGACCCTTGGGTTAGCAGCCAAGCACTTAACCACCCTGCCACTGGGGCTCCTAATTGGGTTTTGAGATCTAGATTCAGTTAAGCAGTTAGAATATTGTATTTGAAATGTAAAATGAGGTTTAAGTGTTATGTATATGTAAATTACAACACTTCCGTATCCTTTTTAGTATTTGAGAAGTGTAACATTTTGTAGAGCTGTGAATACTTTTTGGTGGCATATTCTTTAAATTTAATTTTTTAAAAATACTTAAAAGTATAAAGCTATGTATAATCGTACAATTTAATAAGATGTAACATTAAAGCATTCTTTCAGTTCACTAACAAAAATTATAAGTAGCTTTATCTACATTTCTCCAAGGATAGGCAGGTGTATCTGTAAACATGTTCATATTCTCACATATTACATGTTGCCTCAAGTAGTTTTTTTCAGTTGTTTCTTGCACGTGTTTTTAGATATCTACTGTATTCTTTATATAGCTATATAATTGGATGTCCTGTGTTGAACCATTTATTCATCATTTTAGCAGTAAATATAGTAAATACTTGCCATGTGTCAGTCACTGGGGACATGTACATCAGTGTGTTAACCAGAAAAACCTCAGGGAGCTGGCATCACTTTTATCTTTTGTGCTGCTCCGTTTCCTTTCCCTTTGGGTCTTATATAGGGCATTACATTGCCTATTCTTGTACATCTCTCTTGTGTGCTGATATACGTGTGCTGTGTTCTTAGCCAAGGGCATGTTTGCCAGAAGAAAGGACACATGCATTTAAAGTGGATGATTTTGTCAACTGGTACCATTTTTGTTGCATGGCTTTTTCTGTTTCCCTAACCCAAACCAGTCAGTTGCTCCTTGGAAACCTGATAGGGTAGTTCTGTCTTAAAGGTTGACTGGGTGGCAACGGGTCTTAATCCTTTGAAGGAATATGCGTATTTTCATGTGTTTTAGGCCAATTGAGTTCTTGTTTCTGATTTTTTTTTTTTTTTGCCTGTGTTTCCTTTTTAGTTATCTTTTCTTACCAATTTTTAAAAAAGTTCCTTTTGTCTTCTGGGTTTTAATTCCTTGTCTTTGTATATACATTGCATATGTTTTCTCTCTCTCTGTTACTTATTAATTAAAAAATTTCTTTTCAGCAGGAGCTTGGACTTAAAGTTTTACTACATTTGCTTTATCTTTCATTAAGAAAGGATATATATAAAATTTTTTCTTCTGATGTATTTTAGAGTAAATTGTAGATGTGATGGCCTGTTAGTCCTAAATACTTTAGCATGTATTTCCTCAAAACAAAGGAATACTCTTAGATTATCATGGTAAAGTTATCAAAATAATAGTTATCAGAATCAGGTAGTTAACACCAATACAATAATGTACTCTACCAGCCTTATTCGTATTTCACCAATTGTTCTAGCAGTGCCCTGTAAAGTGAAATAAAACCCAAGATTCTTTGCAGAATTCTGTTGTCTTGAATCTCCTTTAATTTAGGACAGTTTTTTGTTCTTTCCTTGTTTCATGATACACTTTTGGAAAGTCTAGGTCGTTTTTTAGGGGATGACGTCGACATGTACCTGTATAGGGTTTCCTTATGTTTGTTTTTGTAAGGTGCAATCAAGTTGGTTCTGACTTACAGCGACCATATAGTTCAGAGTAGAATTACCCCATAGAGTTTCCAAAGAACGCCTGGTGGATTTGAACTGCCGACCTCTTGGTTAGCAGCTGTAGCGCTTCACCACTATGCCACCAGAGTTTCCTTCTTATGTTTAGGTTCAGGTTATACAGTTTTCGGGGAGAGGGGTGGGGATACTAGACAGGTGATGTGTTGTCCTGGAAGTACGCTCTTTGATGAGGCCCATTATTGGCAGTGTTAATTTTGGTAATCAGGTTGAGGTAATGTCTGCTAATTTTCCCTCTGTAAAGCTGCTTATGGGGAGATACTGTAAGGTATCCTGTGGAGTATTGAGATTTTGAGTCTGGCTAATGAAATATCTTGGTATTCTATTAACTTTAATTTTATCTTCCACTGACAATTCTTGCCTCTTGAACCACTTATGAATGCTGCCTAGTGGTGATTTTTCTGATTCTTTCAGTTGGCTTTCTAATGTAAGGAAGAGCTTTCCCTTTGTATGTATGTATGTTCATGTTTTATTGTGGGATCCTTAGTTTTTATTTTATTCAGTGGATTATAATCCTTTACTATCATTATTAATGTTCAGAGTGTACTAAATTTGTCCAGTTGATATCATAGACCTTTTTACTTTGATTATGGTGCTTTGTATACACCATCAAAATGCATGCTATTTTTGCATTTAATGATTCGTATTTATTGATTTCTTTTGGCTTCTGGATTTTGTGTCTTCCTTGGGAGATTTCCTTTCCTACCTTAAATCTGATTTACCCACTTTTTAAAAAATCACCTAAGTGTCATGGTTTTCTAACATTTGGTATTTATCCTTTGGTCATTACTGTCCTCATAAGCACTAATCAGGAGTGGCTGCAGATGGAGAGAAAAGGTACAGAGAATGCAACAGTTAAGTGGTTGGTAGATAGCCAGAAACACAACCATTAAGTCTCAACACCTGTTAAAAAGAAAAAAAAAAACACTTAGCCAGCTGAAATGTAAATTATTACACGTCTTGAAACATCCTCTTATAAAGTAGTGTGTTGACAAGTATCAATAGGGGTGCACCCTGTGATCTCCGCTAGAGGACTGCAGTCAATGGTCCAGGGGTCTTGGAGTTCTCTTGGGAGCGGGGCCCCTGGCCCTGATGCTGCCCCTGTCCATAAATCATATTGAAGGTCAACTTTTCAGACAGCAATGGATGGGACTAGGTGACGCAGAGTGACCATATTGTGTGGGCACTTTATGGGTCTAGGCATCTATGGGAGGTCGTCCTGTTGACCTCACACTGGAAGAAGGGGAGAAGATAGGAGACTGTTGGGAAGATAAGACATGTGTCAAGCAGAGAGGAAGAGTGTGCTGTCACTGTGCAGGGAGAGCAGTGGAAGCTGCATGTAGGTTAGCATGCAAATTTATATGAGAATGTACATTTTCATTCAATCATAATAAAAAATAAAAAAAAAATTAGTGTGTTGAATATATTGAATCTCTTTGCAGTATTTTAGGCCATTAGCATTATTTATATAATGTATGTGAATAGTACTCCTCTATATTCATACATACATGCACACACGTCTTCATATGTACACACACATACTTGGAGCCCTGCTGACTCAGTGCAATGGTTAAGAGGTTGGCTGCTAACCAGAAGATCAGTGAATGGTCTCAATCCACCAGCCACTCCTTGGAAACTCCATGGAGTATTTACACTGTCTTAATGAGTCGCTGTGATACAGTCAGAATCGGTTCAATGACAGTGGGTTAAGGAGCGCTGGCAATGCGGTGGTTAATAACTCAGCTGCTAACCTTTTGGTTAGCAGTTTGAATCCATCAGCTGCACCTTGGAAACTTTGCAGTAGTTCTGCTGTTTCCTGTGATAGGGTCACTATGAGTTGGAATTGACTGGACAGTAGTGTTTTTTCCTAAAATTGGTTTTTCCCTCCCCTGTGCACTAACTTTTTCTAATACAAACTAGAAAGTTAATGTTTGATGTAAGCCTTAAATATACTTAGCGTATAATTTTCAGCTTCCTGTTAGAGTATAATCTTGGCCCCAGATGTGTGAAGAAGGTTGGGTCTCTTGGACTTACTATAATAATTAACAGTATTACATAATGAAATTACGATTTGCAGTGCTTTCTGCCTAGTACACTCTTTGAATGGTTAGCTCCTTTCAGTTTTCAGATTAAATTCTCTACCTAGAATTACCCTTTTCATCGTAATTTCTCCTGTTTCAAGAACACGTCAGGTTTTCCATGTTTTTTTTTAATGGTGCTTAGCGATCTCTGAAAATATTTTATTTGATTTGTTTCCTGTTACTATCCAATAAAACATAAGCTCTATGTAATTGTACTGTGTCTGTGTCTTTAGGATTCACTGCATGTCAAAGGCATGGTATTTGGTCTTTCTGGATTCCTGAGTACCTTTCTTTGTTACATCCAGGGGCTAGGATTTCTGAATTCAGGGACTTCTGTGAGGGTAGAATCCTTGTATGTTTTATTTTTGTGTCCACAGAAGCTAGACTAGTTTATTGTAAGGTTAGGGTATGATACAGTTTCAGTAAACATTTGTGAAATGAGTAGATGACATTATTATTGTTGCTATTAGACAATAGTAGCTTTTTCAGTTGAGAGATATGGTTCAAACTTACAGTCCAATGTGCTTTTAAAAGTAAGCAAATGGTGTAGTAGACTTTTTTAAGAAAATTTTTCAGCTATTGAATAAGCAATCCATCTAGTTGCAGAAAAGTTTTATTTTTATTTTTTATAAAAGCAAACACTTATTCTGTAACCGTCAAGAGCATCTCTCAAACTTATGTCTGTTAACCATTGTGGTAGAATAAGAAGACTTGTGGGCTATTTTTTTTGTTTGCTTTTATTTTATAGTCAACGTTTCCTTTCAAGTTCTGCTTTTGGTGCAGAAATTCAACAGAACAGGAAGAAGACCAGGCAGCTGGTTGCTGTGGCCACAGTTCAGTTTGTTTGCTTTCCAAGTGAGGGAACTCACTGGGTACTTGGGTCGAACCACGGGAGAAGAGTGATTTAGTTGGAGATGTGAGGGAATGACTGACTGCACCTCCTTTTGTTCCTTGTCTGTGGTAAGAAGCTAGCTAGGGACTGCTTAACTCTATTTCTATCTGTGTTCACAAGACAAAGGTGTTATCTTTGGAATAGTTAATATAGTTAAAAAGAGAATATAGAGGCTGGGAGAGATTTGCTCTCCCTCCCCCATACTGTGTCTTTGGAGGAGAAGGAAATATGAGTAACAAATTCAATTTTACCCTTTGTCCATCTGTAGGGTTTGTTCCATCTCACAAGGTGTACAATTTTAGGTCTTGTTGGATTCATGAACCACCTTTGTTTGCCACCCTCAGGGACTGTTGTTGGGTGTCATTGAATTGATTTTGACTCATAGCTGTCCCATGTGAGGTCTTTCTTCTCCCCTAGAGTCTACTGCTGGGTAGGGTTTGAACTACCAACCAAATTTTGGGCCATCAGGGCTACTTACACTCAGGGTCTGAAAAACCAAACAAGATCTGTTGTCTTTGAGTCACTTTGGACATGTAGTGCATTTATAGGACAGAGCAGAACTACCTCATCGAGTTTCCAAGGAGCTGCTCTTAGGTTTGAACTGCCAGGACACCACCAGCGTTCTCTGAATTCAGAGACTTCTAACAGCATGTTTTTACCTGGTTGCCTTCTTTTTCCTAAATTGATTTAAAAGCTCTTTTCTTATACAGAGAGCTCTGCGCCCCTTAAATAATAGTCGTTTCTTGTCAGTCAGGTAAAAAGGTTTTTAAAATTACAAAGGCAAGGGGTATGAAATTTTTGAACTTGAGTATCTTAACGTCATTTGTTTTTGTTGTTGAATCAAAACTTCAGTTGGAAAAGGGAGTACAAAGGAGTGAGTTATATTTTCAGTTTATTTAGAAAATAGAAGTAATGCCTTTTAACATGTTGATAAAAAAATTACAAGGTTTTGTGTTTATTACACAGCCATTAAAAAGAGTTGCTTTATTTGATTAAATATTTCTGTGGAGTATCATGGTTCAAACATAACCATCATTTGTTAGGTAGGAAAAATGGGGCACATGGAAGCAAGCTCCTGTATCCATACTTACACATAGAAAATTACAGAGAGCATGTGAATTCTGACTCCGCCTGATATTTTATCCAATTAGGTGAATGCGTATAGAGTTTCAGTAGAGGCATAGTACTTAGTGTAGCTTCATAGCTATACACAGTAACTGTTCAATAAATGCATGCAATTAATTTTTTTAGGGAGAGGGTTCTAGTTGTCAGTAACCTTATATATATTTTTTTGAGTGCAGAAGCATAATATTTACATTAATGTTAGTAAGATGAAAACTAAATTTTAGTAGAAAACTTATCAGATATTTTACAATATAGGCTTTTGTGTTTGGGATTTTTACCTTCATGATATTTTGACTGTCCTTGGTTTTAGATAAAAGAAATTTGCATCTCTGATTCTGCTTTCTTCAAGGGCCTGTGTCTTTCTTTGTAGGTGTTTTGCATAGCAAGTACAGGACCTATTGTGTTGAATGCTAAGTTTACTTCAATGTCTGGTGGTAAATGATTTGTAAAGTATTGAATAAAATATTTTAATACCTTGTACCAGTGAGGATATGGTTGATACAGTCTTCACATATGAGCATTGTATAAACTGAATTGAATTGTTTTAAATATTAACAAGGGGAAATATTTTGATTTTTATATGCAGGGAGCTCTGGGCCCTTAGCCCCTCCCCCCCTTTTCATTTTCTCCCTTTTTACATAGCTGCTGCTGATGGAAGCCTGTCTGTGTTAATAAATGCCATCACCCATTCCCTTCCCCCATTCTTGCAAGAGCTGAGTTTGCCTGCAGCTGCAGTGGTAGGCATCTTTCAGGAAGTGACCTTGGCTTGTATTAATCAAATTCAGAACGCACAAAAAAGCTTCTTGCTAACATGCTGACTCGATGTAAAATTTTATCGCATCCATTTTCTTTCAGAATGAGGCCATCTTGTAAAACGAATATATACAGAGGACTCCTAATTTAAAATAAAAGAAGCTTCTGCAGACCATGTTAAAAAAACAAAAAACAGGGCACAACAAAAAGAACAACAGAGTCTATTTTAAAAATAGATGTTTTGTTAACTGATATGTATAAACTTAAATCATGAAGCTTTGGGAGTTATTACCTGGAAATCACCTGTTTTAATGCTGAATGTAAAACCCTGTATTTGCACCAAATCGTTTATTTACTATCTGAACAACTGACATTAATTTGCTAAGCAAATCTTACATCAAGTTATTTTGGGGCACTTTAAAACAGATGAAAACCCTGGTGGTCTAGGGAAGTGCTGTGGCTGTTAACCAAAAGGTTGACAGTTTGAATCTACTAGGTTCTCCTGGGAAACTGTGGGGCAGTTCTACTCTGTCCTAATAGGATCACTATGAGCACTAATCGACTTGATAGCAGTGGTTTTTTGTTTTTTTTTTTCCCATAATAAACAAACAGATGTGCATTAAGGTCAGCAGTTTTGTTGCATGCTGGTAACCTGTAGGTTTTCTGATATAATTATGTCATCTTTGCTTGTTTGGGTAAGAAAATTATTTTCTTAAACAATGGTAGTACCTAGACCAACCAAACTGAACCCAGTCTGTTACCACTGAGTCAGTTCTGACTCATGGCGACCCTACAAGACAGATTAGAACTGCTCTCGTGAGGTTTATAAAGAGCATTTGGTGGATTCCAGCTGCTGATCTTATGGTTAGTGGCTGACCAGTTGAACCATGGGCACCAGCAGGGCTCCAGTAGTACCTAGAGGGGCTCCTGAGCATAGGCTTGAATTTGAACCACTGAGACTGCCGAGATCCGACCGCCTAATTGTTATTAATGAGAAATGTGGTTAATACAGATTCATGTATTTCTGCTTATTTAGGATGTAGCTGATCATTTTGAGGGTAGCGGCTAATAGAGCTGTCTCACTTTTATTATGTGCTTCAGAGGAATCTAATTTTTAAACGTAGTCCGGTTAGGGTGAGTGTAGTACGTACATTTATTTTAGCCTTTTCCATGTTAAACAGAGGTATTCATACAGTAGATTAGTTTATTGGTATTTTGTGCATATAAAGGAAATTAATTATAGAGCCACTGCTTCTTTTGTCAAAGGGTTCTCCCCTGAGTTTATTGTGTAGAGAATTATTCCCAGGTGCTGAAGTGCTTGGAGAAAAGAAGAAAAGGAAGACAAAAAGCTAACACCTTGAAGGAGCTCTACCTGCATTTCAGTAGATCCACAATAGGAAAGCAACAGGCACATTGCAGGTGCACATCTGTGTTGCAGGGAGGGAGTAGGGGAATCAATACAAAGAAAAAATATTGACTTGTTCTTGGAATCATAACTTCTTGGAGGCAAATCCTTCTTGAACCTCCGTGGTTTTTTCGTTAACCTTGGTATTAGCATTAATGATCTGTTTTCTAGCTATTAGAGGATAAAGAAACTGATCTTAAGGAGAAAGATAATAGTTACTTGATCATTTTTTCTGTCGACATTAAAAGTAGTCTTGTAAAAAATCGACACCTTGAACTTACCACCCCTCCCCTTCCTGTACCCCTATCCAAGGAAAGGGGGAAGGCTGGGTTGGGAGGGGAGGAAAACCTTACTGGAAAAGGAGAATGGTAGCCAATGAGTTAATGTTCATTTGCAGTCTGAGGGGTCAGCGTGCAGTCTCTGTTTCCTGATTGGCTGCTAAAAGGTGAAATTGAAACCACTGTAAACTTTTGACCCTGTAGCAATTCTTGTGGAACGCCTTCCACTGGTGGAGCCCAGCACTTCCCTCACCTCCCCACCCAGCCCTCCCACCCTCTTTCCTGTATTTATTTTGTGTGAGCGTGCAACCCTGCATGCGGTTTTTTGTAAGAGAGAAGGGAGAGGGAGGCAGGACAAGCACCAGCAAGAGACTTGCTGGCATGCCTGCTGTAGTAACCGGGTCATTGCTAACTACAGCTCAGCCGGAGAAATGTGGTCTGCTAACAGACTGGTCTGCCAACCGGAGTTTTTAGTTTTCTCTTTAATCTCAAGGTAATTTTTAAAACGCACAAAAGTTATTTTTAATGCTGTTGTTCATCAGTAGGTACTGTCCTTGTGTAAGCAAAATGTGTCACATAATTTTCTAGATATATTGAGTTGAAAATAGTTTTCATCTTCAGCTGTCTTTTTGCATCCCATTATGGTTTCCTGCATCTTGTGTAATTTTTACAGAAATAGGCAGCATTTTACAAGAGTTCATGGTAGTTCTTTTCTCCTTTGCCATACTCCTTCATCATGAAGGTATTCAAATGGCATTTGGGTTATGATAATTACGGAAAATAATTGGAGAAATTGTGTGTACATTCTAATTTCATTAATACTGCTCTTTTTCTTTTGGTCTGAGGTAAATGTTTCTGGATTTGTCTTGGTTTCAAATCTAAATAGTGCTTTACAGTATCACAGCAATGCTCTGGAAAAGGCAGGGCAGTTTTTCTCTCTTCTCTCCTTCAGTCCTTTCCCAGGATGCCGTGCTTAACTTCTGTGTCCCTGTTATCCCTAGTGAGGAGTGCAATGTGGCATATTGATGCTCAGCAAATGCTTAATGAATGAATGCAATTTGCACTTCAGGAATTATAGTGGAAATTTATACATGCTTCCGCTTTCCTAATAGACTGGAACTATGTATTGAATTAAATCTCTTGCACAGGGTTACTTCAACACGGTGGACTTCCGAAACCAAGGTTTTCTAAAGCTAAGGCTCCTGTTTCCATTGTACCATTTAACTTATCAATTTGAATGCATTTATGAAGTAAACATAATTTTTAAAAATGACTGCATAGGACAAGGAAACCCTGATGGTATGGTGGTCAAGTGCTATAGCTACTACCCCAAAGGGTAGGCATTTTGGATCCACAAGGGGTTCCTTGGAAACACTGAGGCAGCTCTGTTCTGCTTTGCAGGGTTGTCGTAAGTCAAGCTGACTTGATGGCAGTGGGTTTGCTTTGGTTTTTCTTTGTAGAATAAATTATAAATCAGTTTGGTCCTTTTTAGTACATGCCTGTGCTGTCCATTTGAAATAGTTCTGCTCCTTCCCTACAACTGTCAAAAAAAGATGCTATTTTTCAAAAGTATACTTGTCAGAAGTGACTTCTTATCAGTCAATTTCTCTTATGTACCAGATACATTTTTACTTGTCTACTGGAACAGGTAATAACGGACTCAGCCATAAATACTCTGTGTGTGTATAAGCTCATATGGCTTTAAAAAGTGTCAGCTTTTTCATAAAGTTTTAAGCCCCTCCCTTTTTGTAAAGCTAGGTGTATTGTAGCTGTTTCAAGTGAAATCTTTAGCCGCAATTTTGGCAAGGAATATAATTTAGTAAGTAATCCCAACTGCAAAAAAAATGTTAAGAAAACATTAGGCAGTCTTGAACCTGAAATTTAGTAGATCCGTAGATTAGTGTATACATCTGTAGTGTATAGTGTACTGTTTCTGAAGATTACCAGGCTTTGCTCGAAAGAGGTGAGTCCCCATCTCTGATTTTAGTGACCTGAGTAGGGCATCCCTGGTGGCAGCAGTGCCAGCAGCAGCATTGAATAAAAAATGAGCTCAGTAAGATTAATGGTAGAATCTTTGCCTCCTCCGTGTTCAACAGCAAAAGGAGAAACATGCTCATAATAGTGTACTTTTTCGTCTGGTTGGTGTTTACAAGTGTCAGTATTACATAGTTTTGATTTTCCTATAGTCTTTCCAGTTTGATTCTTTGATTTGAGCTCTAGGCACCTTGTCTCAGACTAGCTACTAACAGTTTAGTGTGATTCCTCCCTCACTATTAGCTCTGTGTTGATGTGGAGGTGTTGATAACATGAATGTCATTTGTCACCTTTCTCTTTTAATTCTGGTAGAAAAATTAATACCCCTCTTTCAGGTACCTGATACTTTGTGGAAAGTGTCGTAGTTTTTATGTGAGTGTAATTTGATTTTGTGATTGATCAGCTTGAAGTCAATTTATAAAAAGGGGGTAAGAATGAACTTTAGTTTTGCTACCAAAATGTTTATTTCAATTCTAGAAGAATACTTTGCTGGGAAGGTGACAGAGTTAAACTATGCTTATTTATGTTTTTAAAATAATTTACTGTGTTTTAGGTGAAACTTACACAACAAATTGTTTCCATTTAACAGTTTTTAATCACATTGTCTCATGATGTTGGTTACCATTTTCAAATGTGTCAGCATTTTTAAGCGTACATTTGATAAAGGTAAAAATCTGTGACAGCTGCTGCTTTTGCAGAGTTTTGCTTTCAGATGAGTTAACTCACCAGCAACTTTCTGGTAAATCCATACTGTTTCCTGGTGAGGAAACCAGTCACTGTGGTATTTAAAAAAGTGTGTCACCAGTGTTCTCTTGGAGACCAAATATATTTTGATTATTTAGGGACCTTGCTAGTCCTAGGGAACCCTGGAGACATAGTGGTTAACTACTATGGTTGCTAACCAAGTAGTCAGGAGTTTGAATCTGCCAGGTGCTCGTGGGAAACTCCACGGAGCAGTTCTGCTCTGCATTGTAGGGTCACTGTGAGTTGAAATCTACTCAACAGCAATCTACTAATACTGTCTGTACCCCTCCACACCCCCCTGCCCGCCCATTCCTAGCTGTATATACTGGAAGAAGAGGATTTTGTAGAAGGAGTTTCTTTGCTTCTGGGGTGGGTGTTGATTGTGGTGTGTAGATTGGACTTCTAGCCTTCCACTGTAGGTAGCAAGTATGTTTTGTGGGTCAGCTGTTAGGGTACACTAAAAACTTTCTGATTCCACTTCTTGTACCTGCTCTACCTTGCTTATTCCTCAGATACTTACTTATCCCCTCACCTCTTCCCCTTTCCAGAAAAAACAAAAAGGCACAGCAACAAGGAAAGAACCATTTCTGAAGTGAAACAATGTAAAAATCTGGGCTAGAAAACCTTGGAAGTTCTCTCTACAGAATATCAGCCTCTCTGTTCTTGTCTCCATCATCTTCATAAAATTAAATTGGATAGTACAACAATTCAAGTTAAAAATGGATTGAGCTTGTTTAAAATTAAAATGAACTATAGTGTTTTATTTTGTATTTCAGTGTGCTTGAAAAAATTCTTAGGTTACGTTATGTGTCAGATAGCCTTTTGTATGGCTAATGGTAACTTTCAGTTATGAGCATTTACTTTGCACTAGGTTCCTGTAAGAATGTGTTTTCTTTAATCTCCGTAAGAGACCTGTGAGATAAGTGACTCTCATTTTAAAATTAAAAATTGATGACCCACATGTTTTTTAATGTTTCTTCATTTTTTTTTATTTCTTTTCTCTAATTTCAACTCATAAATGCTGGTGTCAGTTGCTCTGTCTTCAAGGTCACTGAGTCTAACTTTCAGCTGTTCAATTCTACTCTCTCGGCTTTGGATTGAGTTTTTGTTATTGATCTGATGTATTTCAGGTCGTTGATGTTCCATAACTTCAAGTAGCTTACTAAAATTTCCATTTTATTGTACAGCATTTTGTTTAATCTCTAGGAGGGTTTTTGTATTCGACTTCCAATAGATTCAGAAAGGCTTCTTGATCTGGGAAATTTTTTGAATCTTTATTTTGGGAATTTTCTGGAGGATTTGAAGGCTGCTTCTTCAAATGATTAATTATGGTCTGCTGCCTGCGTGCCATCTAGACCCTTTGATTTCTCTGGTATTGGACCTAAGAGAATTGTTGGTCACCAGCTGTCTCTAATACTGTAGTGACTTGCTCCATTAAGAGGAATAACTTACGTTTAATTGAAGTTCTTGAACAGGGGGGGATTAATGACAGTATAGACAATATTGCTGTAGAGATGCTGACAGAAAACTTTCCTGAGATTACGAGCAAAGAGAACATAAGTACCCAAGATGTTTATTGAACATCGCAGAAGCTAGACCCAAAAAGAAAGATGCCAAGACATATTATAATCAGGCTTAGTAAGTCAAAAGATAAACAGATGCTTCTGAAGGCAGCAAGGCTCAAAGCAAAGCTAATACTCTGGGGGAAACTCGGTAGGCTTTCATCTGACTTTTCTGCCGAAACAATGCTGGCTGGAAACAGTGGGCAGACACATTCAGAGCCCTGAATGAGAAAAACTTACATCCAAGAATTATTTATCCTGCAAAATTGTCTATCAAATATAATGGTAAAATGAGTAAAAACTAAAGCAGAATTACATGAAATATTGAAAGAAGCTCTTCCCTTAGAAAAACAGAACCGTTACATGTATATTTAAGGTGGCAGTGCAGGACACATCATCCAAAATTCTAATCAATTAGGGAAATCACAAAATTTAATCAAAGCCACAGCATTATAACGAGGGAGTCTGTGATCATATCATGACAACTGTAATACCATCACATTAAAAGAGGGATGCACTACAGTAATTATAGTTGTTTTAGATGCAGAGGAAGTTTCAGAGTTATGCAGTAGTTAAAATTGGGTTTAATCTTAGTATGTTAAGGGAGGATGATACATATAGCCATAAAGCAAATTAACATTGCTTTGTATCAAAATAAAAAATGCAGTACAGGAGTCTCAATGAACACAAAACCGACACTGAAACAACAACCCATAAGGAAGAATGCCCCAGAACAGACCACTAAGAGCAATATGGAAAACATCAACATGAAGTAATTACATCAAAATGATGACAGTAAGCACATGCCTATCAGTAATTACACTGAATGTAAATGGACTGAGCACTCCAGTAAAGAGACAGCAAGTGACATCCTGGATCAAAAGACATGACCCATCTATATGTAGCTTACAAGAAACACACCTTAGACTTAAAGATAATGAACAAATTGAATATTAAAGGATGGAATAATATATACCAAGCTAACAATACCCAAAGAAGAGCCGATATGGCAATACTAATCTCAGATAAAGTAGATTTTAATGTAAAATCCACTATTGTGGACCAGGATGGTCACTGTTTATTGCTGAAAGGGTCAATACTCAAGCAGGACTTAACAATATTAAATATGCACCCAACACCAGAGCACCTAAATATACTGACCGCATACTGACAACATTGAGGAATGAGACAGATCATTCCATAATATTAGTTGGAAACTTCAATACTGCCCTTTCAGTTATGGATAGATCATTCAGAAAAAAGTTCAGTAAAGATGCAGAAGATCGTATTGCAGCAATCAACCAACTTGACATGCTCTCAGAGGAACCCTAACATCGCTGGACCATCAATTGAGGTCTTTTAGTGGAGATCTCATGATGCACCTCTTTATTCTTGTGTTGCCAGTGAGACTCCTGTCTGTGAGCTCCATCGTGGCTATCACTGGTGGTGGCGGGCACCATCCGGTTGTTCTGGTCCCAAGTCGATGTAGGCACCCACTCTTGTGGGTCTCTCCATCTTCTCAGTTGTCTTTATCGCATGTCATTTTGGTCCTCGGTGAGCATCCGTTCCTGTTGAGTTGGGATCATTTGCTGTGTCCTCAGATGGCAGCTTGGCAGCTTTTAAGACCCCAGATGCCACTCACCAATGTGGGGTGCAGAGAGCTCTCTTAGCAAAACCGTCAGCGACATTTTTTAATGAGATGGAGAACAAATCATCATCTTTGTTTGGAAAAGGAAGAAACCTCGAATAATAAAGCACTACTGCAGAGGAGGAACACACTGGGAGGCCTCTCACTATCTGCATTTGGAACCAATTACACTGCCACAGTAGTCAAAACAGCCTGGTACTGGTACAAAAAGAGACATATAGACCATTGGAGCAGAGTTGAGACCCCAGAGATGCCACCATCCTGCGATGAACAGTTGATATTCAACAAAGCCCCTAAGATTTTAAACTGGGGTAAGAATGGTTTCTTTAACAAATGGTGCTGTCAAAAGTGGATATCCATCTGCAAAAAATTGAAACAAGCCCCGTATCTCAAACCTTATACAAAATCCAACTGAAATTGGGTAGAAGACCTAAATATAAAATCTAAAATGATAAAGCTCATCCAAGATAAAATAGAATCAACAATGGAAGTCTTAATACACAGTGTAGACAGACTTCAAAATCTGACAAAGCATGATCAATAGAAAACAGGTAAATGGGAACTGCTAAGAATCAAACACTTGCTCATCCAAAGACTTCATCAAAAGAATTAAAAGACCACCTACAGATTGGGAAAAAATATTTGGCAACTATATGTCAGACTGACTTCTGATCTCCATATTTATATGGTATTACAAAATACCAACAAGAAAAAGATAAGTAATCCAATTAAGCGATGGGCGAAGGAGACAGACATTTCTCTAAAGAGGGTATCCAGGCAGCCAGATGACACATGTAGAATTACTCATGATCATAAGCTATTAAATTAAAATCAAAACTACAGTGAGATACCGTCTCACCCCAACAAGTTTGGCCATAATCCAAAAAACACAAAACAACAAATGCTGGAGAGGCTGTGGAGAAATTGGAACTCTCCTACACTGCTGGTGGGATTGCACAATGGCACAACCTCTTTGGAAAACAGCCTGGCTCTTCCTTAAAAAGCTAGAGATGGGTATACCACTTGATCCTGTAATCCTACTGCTCAGAATTTATCCTTCAGAAACAAAGATTGTCACACGAACAGACACATGTACATGAATGTTTGTTGTAGCACAGTCCACCATAGCAAAAAGTTGGAATCAACCCTGATGCCCATCAACAAATGAATGGATAAGCAAACTATGGTACATATACTCAGTGGAACACTATGCTATGATAAAAAACAATGACAATTTTAGAAAACATAACATGGTCTCATTTGGAGGAGATCATTCTGAGTGAAATCAGTCACTGTCAAAAGGACAAATTTTAAATACGAGACCCCCTGTTATAAGGACTTAACAAGAGAATTATCCACGGAAGAAAATGACTCTTGGCTACATGGGTGGGTGGGGGGCTGAGGGTTTATCATAGCTGAGATAATTGATAGATGTTAGAAATGTTGTTCTTTTACTGTAATTAGCAAAAAATAAAAAAGTTAAAAAAAAAACGAAGACCCCAAGAAAGTAGTCTTAGATGCCTTGTTAGTAAGTGAAAGAACGGAAATGAATCTAAATCTGACTGACTTCAACATTTCTGCTTTTCAACCATTTTGCTCACAACTACTTACACTATTATAGATTGAATACAGCCAGCTTATTTTGCGCGTATATCCTGGTTGTAAGGTGGAGCTTGCCTTTTGATTGCAAGGAGGTAGTTTAATAGATCTATCACCTCTTTTACACTGTAATTGCACTGATGGTGCTTTATGAATTTTCCTAGTTTCCCCCTTGTGAAACAACATATGGCATGTGGGTTTTTTCCCCCTTTCCTGATTTTCTCCCCTCTAATTCGAGATTCAGAGGTCAACACACCTTTTATGTCATGCAGCTGGATTGTGGTTGGTTGTTTCCTAACATGGGGCTTGACCGTTGGCTGTGATACATTCCTTACTGGTAACTTGTCAGTATATCATTTATTCTTCCCTCTTTCTCAACAGGCCTTCCAGTTCTGATACAAGTGCTGTTAACTCGAACGCATTGGTATTAGGATTGTTGACTTGAGATGGATACTACTAGAATTAGTGCCAAGCCCCGGTGATGTAGTGGTTAAGATTTGAGCTGTTAAACAAAACGGTCAACAGTTCAAATCTGCCTGCTACTCGTTACTAACCACATGGGGCTGGTTCTGCTCTGTCCTGTAGGGTAACTGTGCCTCAGAACTGACTTGACAGCATCTAACAAGAAATATTAGTGTGAGAAGCCTGGTGGCACAGCCATTAAACACTCAGCTGACTGAAAGGTTGGCAGTTTGAACCCAGTCAGTGGCTTCTCAGGAGAAAGACCCAATAATCTGCTTTGGTGCAAAGATTACAGCCAAGAAAACTCTGGGGCAGTTCTTCTCTGTTCCATGAGGTCACTGTCTGTGGAAACTTGACTCAGTTCTACACATCAGCAGGTTGTTGGTCAGATATTGCTGCTTTATTTATTTATTGGCGTCTCTTTTTTTGTTGCAACAGGTCTGTTCCTCAGTTTCCTTAAGTGTCAGAGTATGCTGTTTGTGTGCTCATGCATTTTAATTTTATTTCAGGTGATTTTGAGAAGCTGACCCCTTGCCACCATCCTTACTGAAAAGAAATTCTTCTTGGTGACCCAAGTGCATCCTTCTGAGAGGAGAAGACATTCAGGACTCCCCTCACCCCCACCCCCTCCTTTTTGTGTGCTTTTACATATCCATCCAACATTTACTTTTTAGACTTGGATATTTAACTGTTGCTTCTGTCAAGGTGTTAGTGTCTTTAATATGTTCATTTCTCTTGGATAGGTGGGGACAGCCACAAATTCAGATAATCTTTTTGTTTTGATGACTTTTTAGAACTCCAGGCCAGGCTCCCAAGCCTTACTTCCTATTACCTATATTTACAAATGCTGAGAGAGGGTACTGTGTGTGCGCTGCCTGACTGTTCAAGCATCAGTAATGATATGTGGGAGAAGGAGATGTCAGCTCAGATTCCTGGGAAGAAGTGTCATATTGGGTAGCTTTTCTGTTTCTCATGTCCCGGGAAGTGTTATTTGAGTACTAATAATATGTTGAGAAAGGGCAAAAAAATTCAATCCTCTTTCCCCTCTTCCCTCTTTTGTTCCTCAGGATCAAAACATTTGCTGAACAGTGGACTCAGAGGCCAATAAAAATAAACTCCAACTCAAGCATCTTTTGACTGATTAGCCAGGTAATTCAGTTCTATTTTGACTTGGTTGTAACTTTTTTTCCCCTTAAGCATTATAAAGATACTACTGTCAAATTTATGGTTTCATCTTAAACTTGTTTTGTGCTTCCTGTTTTTGTCTTTAATGATAATATGAATTGACTGGGCTTGGAATGAATGTGTATGTGGTTATTATGCACACACATTCATGTAGGTGTATACATGCAGCTTTTGAGGGCAGAAGGGCCATATGTTAATTGTGTATGAGACACTTGTTCCAACCTTGTCTTTGTGTGTGAACATTTCAGTGGCAAAATCTGAATCAGCCTCCTATTTTTAGTGTTTGACCTTGTGAAGACTTAGTTTTCCCAGCTTGCTGAGGGGGGTGTGCAAGTAACGTTTATCTAACCGCTTTCCAAACTTTTAATATTGGCATCAGAATAGGAAAACTGAGAGTAGAAAATGTTGTCTCACAGCTAGAAAGCAGTTACGCTTTTTGTAGCCTGTTAAATTTCTTCTTGTTAGTACTGTCAGTATTCTCCATGTAGGCTTGCTTGAAATCTGAGTCACCTTTGAGTAATCTCCCTCTCCCCTTGATACATTTTTGTAAACAAGCCCTATGTGATTTTCTGTTTTCATGTCTTCTGCACTGTCCCACTTTCTGTTTCTAATCTTTGCTGCTTTGGTCAGGACCCTTTAATTCTGTGCTCATATTTGTCCAGTGGTCTCTTTACTACTTTCTTATCTACCATTTTTACCCACTTGAAATTTTACTAGAAAAATTGTCTTCATTGTAGCACTTTAACCATGCCTGTTTTCCTGCAAGTTTTGTGCTACCTTTTCCTGGTTTACAAACAAGTACACACTTGCTATTCTGACATTTGAAAGTGGTTCTTTATCTGGGAATCTGTTTAATCCTCCATGTAGCAGAGGAGCTTATATGGAGTTTAAGCCTCTGCTATAGAATATAGCAGAGAACTGTCTCCATCATGATATTCTCTGAAAACCGTGAAGTTTAAAAATACAAAGACATCTGGATATGCTTTCGCCAGATTCACCCATTTGTTTTGTTGTTTACATCCATAGGTGCTTCTGCTGTCTTTCTGTATAATGTGCATGTATTCACTCTCTTTTGTGAGACATTTCAGGGTAAGTTACATGTAATCTGCTGCTTCCCCTAAAATGTCTGTTTTCCAAGAATAGGGTCATTCCTTTAGCCCTAATAATTGTACAGTTACGAACTTCGTAAGTTGACATTGCTGCAAATCAGTTGTCTATATTCCAGTTTTTGTCAGTTGATCTAATAAACACGTACTGTAAGACAATAGATGTTTTCCTACCCTTTTGGTACAGAATTCTAGTCCAGTGTCAGCTGCCGCATTTAGTTACTGTTTCTCTATCATCCTTCTTCCTGAGTACTCTCTTCCCCTTTTCTCATTGGTAGTTTTGAAGAATATAATCCTTACCCACTCTCACTCTCACTCCTTCCCTTTTAAAAGAATGCTCTTCATTTTATTTGGCTTCACTTTGTTTTAAGTTTCCTTGTGGTTACATCGAGGTAATGCATTCTTGGCTTTAACATAGTGATGTGTTACCCTGAGAAAGATAGCAACATCCAGAGGCCCTGGTGTCTTTCTGTCCCTCATTGTGATGGTAATTTTGAGCATTTCACAAAATTTGGACACATCTTTACAGCATTCTGCCCTTGACTTTTGCCAGCTATAAGCAGTCTGTGGGAAGCCAGTATAAATACCCTCATCCTCATCACAGTTCCTCTAGATTTAGCTTGTATCGACGATTCTTGTTGAATACAATTTTTTTTTTTTTACTTGGATGGTTGTGAAATGGTAATTTCCTAATTCCAGCATTCCCTTCACACTGCTTACAGCAGCCTTTGGCTTTGTCCTGTAGTCAAGAGCCCCCGCTGTCAGTAGGCACTCTAAATTTTTATTTTGAATGGTTTATCAGTTACTATTCTGCTTAATTAATTTGGTACTGAAATTGTTCTAGATTTGGCCAGTGGAGCCCCTTTAATCAAACTCCTTTGACCTTGTGGAGAATAGTATTCGAGACCAGGATCCCCGGATTGCTCCTTAGTAGTCTTTGTTTCTGAGCCTTGTGGCAGAGAGCTAGGCAGCAGCTCTTATATTTATGTGTACACGCGTATGTATACGGACATGCATATTTTAGATATGAGTTTATATTAGTATGTCCAGTTACACCTGTGTCTTCAAGGTTCTTTCTGCCTTCCCGGTTTCTCTTTTTCTCAGAGAACTTGAGCTCTCAACATCATTAGTACACTTCCTCATTTGCTCAGTCCTGCATGCTATGTTTGAAATTTTGTGAGGATTGCTTTGCCTGTTTCACTACAGTAAATGAATTTAATTAAAAATGACGGGAGAATTTGTTGTCAGTTTTACCCTAAGCCCCAACAACACTGTGCGTGGTATCGAGGATAGCTAAATATTCTGTTCTTAAGTCCTCTCTCTCTCCCCACCCCAGTCCACTCTCAGTTTCTGCACTTACCTTCTTCATAATATACTTAGGATGATGTTCATGTGAAATGTAGTTGGGTTCATTTGTTTGTTTGAGTTTTACGTTGCTTCAAGTTCAATGCTGGCTGATAGTGACCCTCTAGGACAGAATGGCCTCATCCAGTTTCTCAGGAGCACCTCATAGATACCAGCTGCCAACCGTTTGGTTACAAGCTGTAGCTCTTAACCAGGATGTCCTTACCTTGGTTAAGCTCTGGGTAAAATAATTTCCCTGGAGTTCAGGCTTTTATTAGGAGAGCAGAATACCATTGGCATGTTTCAAAATGGGTATGGTTTCCTCCCCTCCTACTGAAAGCACAAGTGGATATTCCTGCAGCCTTTATAGTAACCTGGTGGGGCTCCTCAGGGTTAAACTCAGGAAAATGGGGGGCCCTCCCTGCCCTCCCTTTAACTCCCAGATTTTGATTTCTTTCAGTACTAGTGGCTTTAGCAGACGGCTTCTGCTTCAGATGGGCAGTGATTCTGTCTGCCCCTCTCCAGTTGATGGGGCAGGGCTTTGCCCCGTGATCTCAATTCTTTGATGGATTGAAGAGTTACTGCTTTTCAGTTTCCTCAGTTTTTTTCTTGTTTAGGATGAAAATAACTGTTGCCAGTCTCTTTACTTGTTGCAGTGGAAGTTGGAAGCCAAGAGTTACTTTAGTATATTCTGGATACTAGCCCTTTTACACATATATGGTCTGAGAGTATTTTCTTCCAGTCTTTGCCTTTCATTTTCATTTTCTTAATTTCTTTTGAATGGCAACTGTTTTGAATTTTGGAGTCCAACTTAACCATTTTTCTCATTTATGGTTAATGTTTTTTATGTAGTAAGAGATGTTTCCCATCTACACTAGGATGATAAAGATTTCCTCCTGTGTTTTCTTGTAGAAGTTTTTTATGGTTTATATTTAGCTTTCTGATGCTTTTTAATTTTTATGTATGGTTTGAGGAAGGGGTTGAGGTTCATTTTAAAAGATACAGATAGCCAGTTTTTCCACTGATATTTGTTGATAAGACTTGTCCTTTGTTATTCTGTAATTAATTGTTCTTGATTAACTTTGGTAAGTTAATCAACTATCTGTGTCAGGGTCTCTTTATGTTGTCTGTTCTGTTGCATTGATCTATATATATTGACTCTTGTGGCAGTATACATGGTAACTTCATGTAGTTTAGCTTGATTGCCAGTAATGTTAAGTCTTCAAACTTTTTTCTTCAGTATTGTTTCAATTAAGCTATCTTTTGCGTTTTTGAGACAAATTTAGAGTCAGCTTGTCAGTCACTACAGGACAGCTTGTTGGGAATATTGCTTGCATTGAATTTATTCTTCTTGAGTCTGTATTGTAATTTGTGTCTTGCAGTGAAAATTTGGCCATTTTTGCCAAGTTGTCAATTTCTTTTGCATAGTTTTTTTTTGTTTGTTTTTACTACTTAAGTTTTAGTATCTACCCTTTTTTTTATTCCTGATGTGTTTTTTCTTTGAAAGAAAAAAAAAAACCACTCTGGAGCGATATTTACCATTTTATTAGTATTTTCAGAGAAATCTTTTTATGGGGACTGGTTCGTAACTACAGGTTGTATGTAAGTTGAACGTTCATAATCCGAGGACTGCCTGTATGTAATGTGATGTTCATGCAGCATCGAGTTTCACAGACCTTATTATGGATGCTAAGTGACGTATGACTATATTTAATTTTGTATCTTCAATAAGAAGTATAATTGGGCTGAATATCAGCTCAACCATCTAAAAAGTGAGAGGCCATACAAATAAAACAGTTTATATCACTGTTACAAACAGCCGTAGTCCATGTGCGAAACTCGTAGAATAATTACTTTCTTAGGATTTTTGGCTTGTTTCTATAAACTGTTTTACTAAGAATATGTGCTTTTGAACCTGTGTGATATTTAACATAGCAAAGCCTGTGTCATTTTGAAGTTAATGGAGAAAACATCGAAACTTTGACCCAGACTAGAATTGCTGTATATAACCATAACATGTACTTAGTAGATTCAAAATTGCCTTTTCTGGGTCTCTGCTGTGGCTTTGTGAAAAATAATGTGTGTTGGACATGAGTGCATGACAGATGACATTTATCAAGGATAATGAGCGCCTGACTCATTTTCACATTTTGAAACAACTTTGAAAGCTTTGCGTATGCACACATGCTCAGCATATGTTTCTAAGCTTTAAATATATTTTCCATCATGTATTGCCTGTCATTATCACAAGAAGCTTCAGTATAAATCTTTAATGAGGTTCATATCTCAAACTTGTACTATATGAGTACACAAAAGATCAACACTGCAGGATATTTAATTCACTGCAATGGAATTTTATTTTTCATAGTTTTTAAACTATTGCAAGTAAAAATGTAACTACCATATTTTGGATAGCACTTTGTTACATATGTTGGATAAATTGTCATTTCTTGTGTTCTCCTACAACTACCTTAAAATTTGTCCTGGTGTAGAAACCTAGTTATTTTTTTTCCTAAATCAACTATTGCTGTATTGCTGTTGTGTGTGAATAGATATTATAGAGCTAGTTGTTTTGTTTCACTGGAGGATGACAGTAATAGAATTGCAATGCTATGATGGCTAGCCTTGGTTATTAGTCTTAAAATTCTCTTTTTGAATTGTTACCGTAATCTAATTTTAAAGAATTCTAGGAAAAAACTGCAAAACTCAGGGTGTAGGCAAACTTGTTAATTAAAATAATCTGTTTTATGGTATGATTTTCATGCAAGGACGTGATACATTAATATGCAGATCACATCAACTTCCTTCAAGGTAACGGTAGACATGTGATGACTTCGGAAGATAAATTGGCCATGTACAGTTGTAATCCTACTGTCTGTTTCCAGACGTGATTCAGTGGTAGTGTAGGGCTTTGATTCCCCGGTTCTGGGAAAGAAACTGAAATTTAATTTTTTATGTGCATGGGATTCTTGAAGCTTTTAATGAGACTGTTATGTAAAGGTACCATGTAGCTTGTAGCTGTTTTTCTACCTAAATAGCACTTTCCCAATTCCATTTGAAATACAAGAAGCCTGAGTTCCTTCCCTTTTCCTTTTGGCAGTTGAAAGGGAAACTATTTTATTAGGAAAGATAAAATTTAAATTTGCTCATGTTAAATTGCCAGTGTCTTTCATTTTAAAACAAATTGGCATAGCAGTCATTTACAGACTTGAACATGATTTTTCAAAGCAGAATTTGGCCTCAGTGACTTGTGACCCAAGTGCATACAATATGATACTTCTTTTGAGACATGCACAGTATCAATTGGTTACTCAGCAGAGAGGTTTTAAGAAAATACATGAATTGTCTCCATAAGAATAATGAAAGACTTGTACCAAATGTTTATTTGTGGATCTAAGCATCATGGAGAATTTAGCACTTAAGACATCTCTTCAATACCAGGCTTAGTAGATGTTTGCTTAAGCTATTTACCTAATACGGAAGTTAGAAGAGACACAAAAGTTAGAAAACATGCAAATAGATTGTTTCTTGAAATAATCTTGTTATCAGTGTAGTTACTTCATAGTTACAGAGATAAATTAAAAAAAACTTTTTGGTTATAAATTGTAGAATTTTTGAGGGAGCCATTTTTAAAGAGCATTTGTCAGGCACTGAGGTTTTTGTTTCCATTTTTTATCAAATGGTTTTGGTCCTTTCGCTACTCCTGTAAAGACAGTGGTATATCCATTTTACAGAATAGCAAGAGAGGGTTAGAGGTGTTAATTTGGTAAGATCATGCTCCGGCTAAAATCTACTCTGAAGTCTTGGTTTCTTCCCTGTCTTTAGTTTGCTGAGCTCATTCTGGTTGAGTTAGATTTTTCACCTAGTTCACTAAGTGTGTAAATTGTGTCCAGTCTAGGAATTAATTCTATTGAGTTTTTTGTTTCAGACAAATATCTCTTGCTAACCAAACTTGTGCAGAGTTTGGATACCCAGATGGTGATACCAGTAATTTATTCTTTACAATTTATAAAGATTTATGATTAATTTGTTTTTCATGTCCATTTGTTCTTTTTTTTTTTAAATTTTCATTTTTATTTAACATAACTGAGTGAAAATGTACATTCCCATATAAATTTACATGCCCACCTATATGCAGCTTCCACTGCTCTCCCTGTCTGGTGCTTGCACACTATTCCTTTCTGCTCCATACATGTCTCATCCTCCCAACAGTCTCCTTTCCCCTGCTCCCCGTCCACTCCCCTTCCTCCAGCCAGAGGTCAGCAAGATGATATCCTATAGATGTATAGAATCATAAAGCGCTTCCAATATATGGTCACTCTGCATTGCCAAGTTCAATCCATTCCTGTCCAAAGAGTGGACCTTTGTTATAATTTATGGGAAAGGGCAGCACCAGGGCAGGGGGCCATGCTCTCAGAGGAACCCCAAAACCGCTGGACCATCAATTGAGGTCTTTTAGTGGAGATCTCATGATGCACCTTTTTTTATTCTTGTGTTGCCAGTGAGACTCCCCTCTGTGATCTCCATCGTGGCTACCACTGGTGGTGGCTGGGCACCATCCGGTTCTTCCGGTCCCAACTGGATGTAGGCACCCACTCTTGTGGGTCTCTCTGTCTTCTTGGTTGTCTCTACCGCATGTCATTCTGGTCGTCGGTGAGCATCTCTTCCTGCTGAGTTGGGACCATTTGCTGTGTCCTCGGATGGCAGCTTGGCAGCTTTTAAGACCCCAGACGCCACTCACCAATGTGGGGTGCAGAGAGCTTTCTTAGCAAAACGCTAGTTGTGCCAATTGGCCTGGAATTCGCCTAAGAGCATGGTCCCCCACCCCCTGCCCCAGCTACTCTATCCTTGCAGTATTGAGTTAAGATGGAAGGAGTACTCAAGTTATGCTGAAGTCCACTTAATGTTGTTCTTGTTTCTAATGTGTGCTGTCACCGCTTTCTCCCAACTAGATTTCTAGTAACTATCTAAACTAAACCCTCCCCCACTCACCCTCCCTCCCTCCCCTCCCTTGCAGCTGTCAAAGAGTCTTTTCTTCTATACACAAGTCTGTTTTTGAGATCTTATCGTAGAAGTCTCATACAGTATTTGTCCTTTTGTCGCTGACTGCCGGGGGCCAGCCCCGACACTTTACAGGGTCACGCACGGAGGGAGGGAGAGGCGCGGCGGGAAATGAATCAAGGAGACAGAAAAGACTTTTCTGGTTTAAGGCAGCCCGACCCAGAGAGCAAGAGAGAAGGCTGTCTGTCTTTATTGTTTTTATAGTAAGAGTGACGTGAATTTTACCCTGCCCACTGACCATACAATCTATTGGCTAATCCAAAACCAAAACCTCGTGGTTGGCAAATTTGAAACGAAAATCCTCGTGGTCTTGAGGTGATGTAATTTTTTACCCTGCCACATGAGCTATCAGTTAACTGAAACCTGGTGATCCTTTTAACTGTCAAGGCTTTTTAGATAATGGCCTAAGGATGCCTCGAGCTCAATCAGCCCTACTTATACCTCAAGGTTAAAAGGTTCACGAGGAAGGGTCTAAAGTTTATGATCTCTATTTGTTCCTACTTTGCTCTTTATCTCCTCCTGCGGGGATAGTAAACATCTACCGTCCCCCACCCTGTGTCCTTCTCAAGCTGTTCTAAAGAGGATAATTCCTTTCACATGGGTGGGGATGTGCAGTTGGGGGAAGTCAGCAGGGGTTGGGCCGGCCTCGTTGCTCTCAAGCTGGCTGTGTTAGAAATCATTCCTCTGAGCTCTTTCTCCAGAGATTCCTGTACAGGTTTTCCCAATATTATTTCATAAACCAAGGGGGTAGTAAAGGGCCCCTCTCAGAAGGCATCTCCCCTGATCCTTGTGCCAGGAGAGGAGGGGGTATCTTTTTGAAGAAAATTTGATTAGGAAGCCAATTAATATCAAGGTCAGTAGGCTAAAAAACATGTCACAGGTGAGATGCTTCAGCCCGTCATTTGCAGGAGCTCGTGACTTTGTCTACAAGGCTGATGGCGGACCTCCGCAGCTGACTACTTTCACTGAGCATAATGTCTTCAGTTGAAACCAGGTTAGGAGATGTTTCCTGGAATCATCACTATTCTTGATCATTGCGTAGTGCTCCGTTGAGTATATGTACTGTAGTGTACCTATCCATTCTTCTATTGTTGGGCATCTGGGTTGATTCCATCTTTTTGCTATCGTGGACTGTGCTGTGATAAACATTCTCGTGCATGTGTCCGTTGGTGTGAAAAGCCTTGATTCTGTAGGATATATTCCAAGTAGTAGAATTACTGGGTCAAATGGTATATCGATATCCATTTTTTTAAGGAAGCACCAGATTGCTTTCCAAAGAGGCTGGACCGTTTTGCAACCCCACCAACAGTGTAGGAGGGTTCCACTTTCTCCACAGCCTCTCCAGCATTTGTTGTTTTGTGTTTTCTGGATCATGGCCAATCTTGTTGGGGTGAGATGGTATCTCATTGTTGTCTTGATTTGAATTTCTTTAATAACTAAAGATCGTGAACATGTCCACGTGTATTTTTTGGCTTCCTGGATCTCCTCTTTAGGGAAGTGTCTGTCCATCTCCTTTGCACATTGTTTAATTGGATGGTTTATCTTCTTCTTCTTGATATTTTGTAGTGTCTTATAGATTATGGAGATCAGGCGTCGGTCTAACATAGAGTTGCCAAATATTTTTTCCCATTCTGTGGGTGTTCTTTTAATTCTATTAATAAAGTCTTTGGATGAGCAAAAGTGTTTGATTCTTAATAGTTCCCATTTATCTATTTTCTCTTCTGTTGATTGTGGTTTGTTGGACAGATTTTGGAGTCTGTCTTCATTGTGTATTAAAACTTTCATTGTTATTCCTACCTTTCCTTGGATGAGCTTTACCGTTTTAGGTTTGATATTTAGGTCTTTTATCCAGATGGAGTTGGTTTTTGTATAAGGTGTAAGATATGGATCTTGATTCAGTTTATTGCAGATGGATAACAAATTTTGCCAGCACCAGTTGTTGAAGATACTGTTTTTACCCCAGTTTAATGTCTTAAGGCCTTTGTCGAATATCAGCTGTTCATAGGCAGATGGTGTCATCTCTGGGATCTCAGTTGTGTTCCATTGATTGATCTGTCTGTTCTTGTACCAGTACCAGGCTGTTTTGACCACTGTGGCAGTGTAGTATGTTCTAAGGCCGGGTAATGAGAGGCCTCCCAGTGTGTTCTTCTTCTTTAGTAATACCTTACTTATCCAAGGCTTCTTCCCTTTCCAAACAAAACTGGTGATTTGTTTCTCCATCTCATTCAAAAATGATGCTGGAACTTGTATTGGGATTGCATTATATAAATAAATTGCTTTGGGTAAAATAGACATTTTCACAATGTTAAGTCTTCCTATCCATGAGCAGGGTAGGTTTTTCCATTTATCTAAGTCTCTCTTAGTTTCTTGTAGTAAGGGCTTGTAGTTCTCTTTGTAAAGGTCTGTTATGTCTCTGGTTAGATTAATTCCTAGGTACTTTATCTTCTTAGGGGCTATCGTAAATGGTATTGATTTAATAATTTCCTCCTTAACAGTCTCGTTGTTGGTATAAAGAATCCTACTGATTTACTTATGTTTATATTGTATCCTGAGACTTTGCTGAACTCTTCCATCAGTTTGAGTAGCTTACTTATAGATTCCTTGGGGTTCTCTGCATATAAAATCATATCATCTGTGGACAGGGAGATTTTAACTTCCTCTTTGCCGATGCAGATGCCCTTTATTTCTTGGTCTTGTCTAATTGCTCTGGCTAGAACTTCTAGCACAATGTTGAATAGGAGAGGTGAGAGTGGGCATCCTTGTCTAGTTCCTGATCTCAAGGGAAAGTCTTTCAGTCTCTCTCCGTTCAGGATGATGTGGGCAATTGGCTTTGTATAAATGGCCCTTATTGTGTTGAAGAGTTTGCTGTCTATGCTCATTGTGCTAAGAGTTTTTAGCATGAATGGGTGTTGGACTTTATCAAATGCCTTTTCTGCATCAATGGACAAAATCAGGTGATCTTTGTCTTTTGTGTTATTTATGTGGTTAATTACATTAATTGTTTTCCTGATGTTGAACCAGCCTTGCATCCCTGGTATGACTCCCACTTGGTAATGATGGATTATTTTCTTGATATGTTGTTGTATTCTGTTGGCAAGAATTTTGTTGAAGATTTTTGCATCTAGGTTCATGAAGGATATCGGTCTGTAGTTCTCTGTCTTTGTTGGGTCTTTCCCTGGCTTAGGTATCAGGGTTATGCTGGCTTCATAGAATGAGTTTGGGAGTACTCCATCCCTTTGTATACTGTGAAATAGTCTCAGTAGTATTGGGGATAACTCTTCTCTAAATGCTTGGTAGAATTCTGCCGTGAGGCCATCTGGGCCTGGACTTTTTTTTGGTTGGCAGTGTTTTGATGACCTTTTCAATCTCTTCCTTTGTGATGGGTTCATTAAGTTGTTCTGCTTCACGGTGTGATAATTTGGGTAGGTGGTATGAGTCAGGGAATTTGTCCATTTCCCCTAGGTTTTCAAATTTGTTAGAGTACAGTCTTTCATAGTATTCTGTTATGATATTTTTGATTTCTGTTGCATCTGTGGTGACAACTCCCCTCTCATTTCTAATTTGGGTTATTTGTTTCCTTTCCTGCTTTTCTTTAGTAAGTTTAACCAGTGGTTTATCAGTTTTGTTGATCTTTTCAAAAAACCAGCTTTTGGTCTTTTCAATTTTTTCAGTTGTTTTTCTATTCTCTAATTCATTTAGCTCTGCTCTAATCTTTATGATCTCATTTCTTCCAGTGCCCAAGGGGTTCCTCTATTGTTCTCTTTCTACTTGTTCAAGCTGTAGAGTTAGTTCCTTGATTTGGTTTCTTTCTTCCTTCCAGATGTGTGCATTTATGGAGATAAACAGACCTCTGAGCACTGCTTTGGCTGTATCCCATAGGTTCTGGTAGGAAGTGTTTTCGTTCTCATTGGAATCCATGAATTTCTTTAATTCATCCTTGATTTCCTCTATAACCCGTTTTTTTGAGCAAGATGTTGTTCAGTTTCCAAGAGTTCCACTTTCTATGTTTTTTCTGCTATTGATTTCAGCTTTGATGGCTTTATGATCTGAGAAGATGCTTTGCAGTAATTCAATGATATGGATTTTGTTGAGCATTGCATTATGGCCTATCACTTGGTCAATTCTGGAGAATGTTCCATGTGTACTGGAGAAGAAGGTGTAGTTGTCTGCTCATGAGTGGAAAGTTCTGTATATATCAATGAGGTTTAGTTGGTTAATTGTGTCAATCAGGTCTTCTGTATCTTTACTGAGCTTTTTTCTAGATGATCTGTCTAGTAATGACAATGGAGTGTTAAAGTCTCCCACTATTATTGTGGAGTTATCTAACTCTCTTTTGAGCGTAGTCTGTGTTTTTTTGACATATTTAGGTGCTCTGACATTAGATGCATAAATATTTAATATAGTTAAGTCTTGGTTGTGTACTGAACCTTTCAGCAATAGTGTCCATCTTTGTCCACGATGGTGGATTTGACATTAACATTGATTTTGTCTGAGATTAGAATTGCCACCCCTGCTCTTCTTTGTTCATTGTTAGCTTGATATATATTCTTCTGTCGTTTAATTTTCAGTTTGTTCCTGTCTTTAGGTCTCAAGTGAGTTTCTTGTAGACAACTTATGGATAGGTCATGTCTTTTGATCCAAGATGACACTCGGTGTCTCTTTACTCGAGCATTCAGTCCATTCACATTCAATGTAATTATTGATAGGTATGTGTTCACTGCTGCCATTGTGATATGTTTATTTTTATGTTGATGTTTTCTCTGTTGTTCTTATTAGTCTGTTCTGGGACACTCTTTTTTGTGAGTTGATTTTTCACCTTTTTCAGAGCTGGTTTTATAGTTGTTGAGACTCGTGTGTTAGATTTCTTGAAATGGTATGATACATCTTTGTTGTACTTTACAGCTGCCCCTATGAACCCCCTTAATAAACTATTTATAAACCCAATTTTAATTACTACCAGTCTTATCATCTTCCTCTCCATCTGGAAGGAGTATAATGACTGTAATACATCCCTCTTTTTATTATGATGACACCATAGTTTTCATGATGATCACTGGATTGCGTCTTTCCAAATCAAAGCTGTGATTTACTTTGGAGCCTTCCCTAAATGAGTAGAGTATTGAGTAGTGTGTCGTTCTAAAATATAAAGTTGGTGGTTTCATTCTTCTAAGCCAAAGCCAAGAACTTCTTTCAGTATTTCTTGTAGTTTTGGTTTGGTTTTTACAAAGTCTCTGAGTTTCTGTTTATCTGGGAATGTCTTAATTTCATTTTCGTATTTGAAAGATAGTTTTGCAGGATATATAATTCTTGTTTGGAAGTTCTTCTCCTTCAAGGCTTTGAATGTGTCATCCCACTGTCTCAGTGCCTGCATTGTTTCTGCTGAGAAATCTGACGAGAGCCTACAGGGTTTCCCTCTGAATGTTAGCTTTGCCTTGAGTCTTGCTGCCTTTAAGAGTTGCTGCTTATGTTTCATTTTGTTGAACTTGATTATAATATGTCTTGGAGCCTTTCTTTTGAGATCTGTATTGGGTGGCGTACTATACGCATCTGAGATGTCTGTATTCTCTTACTTCGTGATTTCTCGGAAGTTTTCTTTCAGCAGCTCAGCAGCAATACTCTCTGTGTTCTCAGATGTCTCACCCTGTTCAGGGACTCCAATTAATCGAAGGTTGTTCCTCTTAATAGAGTCCCACATCCTTCTTAATGTTTCTTCATTTTTCTTCTTTCTTTTTTCTGATTTCTGCTTATAGATGCTGGCATCAGTAGCTCTGTCTTCCAAGTCAGAAATTCTTTTTTCCATGTGTTCCATTCTGTTTTCTTGGCTTTGCATGGAAGTTTCTATGTCTTTGATTTTCTTCTTGATCTGTTGGATTTCAGAGTACTGGTGTTCCATCAGATTGAACCATTTGTTTAATTTTTCACTTTGTTCTGCTGCATTTTGTATAAGGTCTAGAAGGGCTCTGTATATAATCAATTTGTATTCACTTCCTGATGCTTTCATGAAAGTTTCTTCATCTGAAAAACTCCTTGGTTGCTTTGTTTGGGAGCCTTCTGAAGCCATGAGTGATTGCTTGTATGCCACAATTGTCTGTTGGTTTTTGGGTCCCATGTGAGTATATAGAGGCTGGAAGAGGTACTGTGAGGATGGATTGCAAATGTTTCTCTAGGCTGTCTTCAAATGTAAAGCAAAAGGTATCTGACCGGTTCACAAGTCAGTTAGGTTTTCAGGTGTAGAGGTCCCTCTTTTCATCTGACAAAGTAAGCGCCACTATATCCAACCCCAGATGGTAACAAACTAGTTCAGAATACAGCAATGCTACTGCCCTGTGGGCCTCTGGTGACAGGGCCTAGCCTTAGCCAACACTGCGTCGAGTACTGGTTTTGTGATAGGAAAGCGCTCTCCTGTGGGCAGGCTCTGGCTCCCAAGCTAAGAATTAGGTCCAGCTGCGGCCACTGTACCCAAGATGGCACCCTCCACACAGGCAGCAGACAGAGGGGCTAAAGGTGCTGAGAGGTAGTGATTCCTCTGCTTCTGTTGCAAGGCCCCCAACGTAGGCAGCCCTGTGCAAAATCACTGCCTTTCTGTCGGAGAAGCGCTGTCCCGTTTGCAGGCACTGGCTCCCAGGCTAAGAACGAGGTCCTGCTAAAATCTCGGTACCAACATGGCGTCCCGCATACTAACCACGAAGCTCCGCACAAACCCCGCTGAGGCGGCTACAAAACGAAAGGCTCAAAGTGTCTAGATTAACAGAGTCCCGAGCCTGGCTCTCAGAATATGGGAATTTCGCCTGCCTGTCCCCACAGCAGCACGTGTGGGTCCAGCCGCCAGGCAAGACCCAGCTCCGCCCGCCGGCCGAGACAGAGGAAAGAAAAAGTCAAATGGTGCGTTTACCTTCCATCCCTGAGAGCCGGGGCTAGCCAGGAGCGGGAGTCAGCGAAAGAGAGGAGGTTTTTCTTTTCGCTGAGTGGTGTGAAGTCCCAATTAACAGCTCTGTGCTGTGTCCTGAGGCTGATTAGGTGACCAGAAGGCTCTGTTTGATTGTCAGTTCAGGTCTTGGTTTCCAGAGGGATGTAAGGAGACGGGGGCTTAGTCCGCCATCTTGACTCTGCCCCCCCCCCATTTGTTCCTAATTTTGTTTTTAAAGTTTCATGTTTTCTTTTTTCATGGCTGTCAATTCTTTATCTCTTTAAGGATTTTAGATATTTATTCAGAACTCATTTCAAGATTTCATTTTATTTGGGCAATGTGAGTTCATCTTGTGATACTGGTAAATTCCCTTCCTGGCCATCTTCTGTAGTTCACATTTCAGATATACTTTGGAATCTTAGCATTCCAAGTGGGTGGTTTATTTTTTCTTTCTCTCTTTTGGAGTCTTCCTCTGCTTTCTAGCCCCTTACCAGTCACTTTCAGCTCTTTGCTGTTTTTGTTGCCTTGATTTCATTTCTGCCGTACCACTAGTCTAGGAATTATTGGAATATCTGACATGTAGTCACTGGCGACATGATCCAGACTTTATATGTTGGCACATTTTCTTCTACCTTTACAGGTAATACTTAGGTACACAGTAATCTGTAATCCTAGCTATTGATTTTAGCTTTTTACCTTCCATTCAGAAATCTTTCTGTCCAGTATCACCTATGAGCCTTGCATTTGGTCTTGTCATATTATGCAGGATTTGCTTTCCATACCCTTTGCTGTTTTTACTTCTGGAGCCCAATGTTGGTGGCGTGATCCATTCATTGCGGTATGCTTGTTCTGTTTCTGAGTCTACAGAAATACTTGTCTTATGTGAGTATGTCTTTCAAAATTAATAAAATACATATTTGTTAGTGCTGTGTTTGGAGGCAAGGGCGAAGGTATGGTTCATTGAAAGCAGTAATTTGCTGTGTCGTCTTACCAGAAAATGAGTTTATCTGCACTCAGAGTATGTCTTGTTCATGTAGGCCTGGACATAGTAGATATACAGTGTTTTGGGGAAGCCAGACTCAGTCAGGCCCTGAGCCCCAGACTTAACCTTAATGCAGTTTAGTGGTTTTCGAAGCATGGTTTGTGTATCCCTGATAGTCCACATGGTCTACCCATGTGCTATTTGACCTTTATACTGTTTTACTGGTTGTACTGGTGGTACATAAGCCCCGGTGGTTAAAACTGCTAGCACTTTAGCACAAATCAAGGCAGTGGTGTCAGACTTGAACCTGTTGCTGTCGAGTCAATTTCAGTTTACAGTGACTCTATGGGACAGATTAAAACTGCCCTGTAGGGTTTCCATGGAGCACCTGTCAGGGTTAAACTGCCATCCTTTTAGTTAGCAGCCATAGCTCTTATCCCCTACATGACCAGGGTTTCCATACTTGAGTTACTATGTTCTTTACTGCCATTCAGTCACAGTTAAAAAGAAGGGAAGGGAAATAGCTTCCAGCTTCTTACTTAGAAATATCCTTGGTGAAACATCAAATCCTAGTAATTTCATTAAATCTTGACCCTTGAGTAAATACCAGTTTAATGTTATTTGTAATAAGAATGGAAAATGTGCACAAAGCAGTTCTGCTGCCTAACAGACAAGATAGTTGTCTTTTGCAGAGCACTCTCACTCAGCTGTCTTGTGTTGTGAACTGCAGTAGCCACTTTTCTTGTGGAATACCACTTTTACAAACTGGCTGCTGAGACTTGTGTTTTTGGCAGACAGTATCTTGAAACTATATAAGGTGACTCAATTATTTTGAGGAAAACATGTTAATACTGACAGTGATAAAATTTGAGCTTGCCTAGTGGAAGCGATAATTTTGGTAAACATGACCGTACCACTATGAATGTGATAGCTTACCAGTATTTGCAGACTTAAAAAAAAAAAAGTATGTTAGTGTAAGTTTACAATCCAAGTCGATTTGTCACACAAAAACTGACAAACACAGCTGCTGTCGCCATCCTTTGACAGCACATTCCTTTCCACCCTGTATTTCCCATACCCATTCAACCAACCCCTGTCCACCTCTGCCCTCTCATCTCACCTCTGGGCAGGAGCTGCCTAAAAGTTAATGTCATGTATCTACTTAAGACAAGAAGCACACTCATGGCCAGTGTTATTTTACGTTTTCAAGTCCAGCCCTATCTTTATCTGAAGAGTTAGCTTTGGGAATGATTTCATTTCTGGGCTTAACAGAGAGTGGGGGGCCCTCCAGTCTGTCCCACCATCAAGTCTGACCTTTTCTAATAGTTCTAGTTCTGCATCCCCATTTTTCTCCTGCTACTGTTGTGTTCCTTGTCAGAGCAGTCATGGCTGGTGGCCAGACAACATCTAATTCTTCTGGTCCCATGCTAATATAGTCTCTGGATTATGTAGCCCTTTCTGTCTCTTGGGCTTGTATTTTCCTTATGTCTTGGTTGTCCCTCATACTCCTGTGCTCCAGGTAGGTGGGGACCAATCAGTTCTTCTTAGATGGCCACTTCTCTCTTTTAAGTACCCCTCCCCCCAGTGCCATTCACCAGAGTGGGAGGATACAGAACATTTGCTTAAAAAACTTGAAGTTTTTGATGTGATTAGCAGTGATATTAATACATACAGTTTTTTTAAAAAATTCATATTAACATTTGTAAGATCTACGTAGCTCATGGAGCCAGTATTATCCATATGACTGGGTTTGGATGTTACAAAATTGTGCATGGGTGAAAGATTTGTTCACAGTGCAAGTTAGGCTGGTGGATTTAATCTAACAGTATGAAGGTTCAGTATGATTTCAGATTCCACTTGGCAACTAGTCTTGTAAGAAACTACCAGTTAGAAGTTTTAGTGCAATATCAAGGAAGAATTTCCAGTTATCTGTAAAAGGCTATTGAAAGACTCTTTCCTTTTACAAGTACATATTTGTATGAGGTTGGATTTTCTTCATATGCTTTAATCAAAATAACATATTGCAACAGATTGAATGCAGAAGCAGATAAGAGAATCCAGCTGTCTTCTGTTACCTCAGAAATAAGATTTACAGAAATGTAAAACAAAGCCACTCTTTTCAACTGAATTGTTTTGTTCTAGAAAAATTATTTTTTCATAAAGTTATTTATGCTCATATATAATGATTTTTTTTCACATTAGTTAATATTTCATGTCTTAGGTTTAATTTGAAATACGATGTCGGTAGATACAACCTACATAACATATGTTCTCTGGAGTTCTCAGTTTTCAGGCATGTAGAGGGATCTTGAGTCCAAAAAGTTTGAGAAGCACTGATCTACTGAATTTGTTTGGAAGTATAAAGTGTTCAAATTGAACCTCAGTCATTTGTCTCACTGTTTAGATGCCTTGCAGCATGTCCAGTCTCTGCTTTGGCTGCCTCTATTCTGTTCTACCTAAACACAAAGGGGGCCTGAGGTTACCAGTGATGTTTGACTAATTTTAGGGACATTTAATTGTCATCAATCTAAATCTTTTAGTAATAAGATTTACTGCAGAAATTTAGAACTTGGATCACTTTTCAGACATTATATGGTATGTCTGGACATCAGTTGCTCTTATTTTTGAATCAGATCAGCCATTAATTTTCAGTGGAGACCTTGCAGTTTGTTGCTACATACTGTCTTAGTCAGTCTAGTGCTTTGTAATAGACATACCACAAGCAAAGGGCTTTAACAAAGAGCAGTTGATTTTCTTACAGTCTAGTAGTCTAGAAGTCCAAATTCAGAGCACCACCTCCAGGGGAGCATTGTGTCTTTTCTGTCGGCTCTGGAGGAAGGTCCTTGTGATGCATTAGTCTTCCTTGGTCTGGGAGCATCTCAGTGCAGGAAAGATTGCACACTGTTGAAGATGCACACTGTTCCTTACACTGCTTTGTTGGTATGAGGTACCTTTGTTTCTATGCTTGGGTCTTCCTGTGTATCTCAGAAGAGGTGGGCATAAGACACTATGTAATCTCGTAGGTCTCATCAGTATAACTGCTGGCAATCCATTTTACTACATCATAGTGATAGAATTTGCAACATGTAGAGAAAATCATATCAGATGACAGAGTCGTTAGCAGTCATATAACATTGGGAACCATGACGTAGCCAAGTTGGCAGAAATTTATGGGGAACACAGTTTAATCCATGATGTATCCTTACTAATTTGTTGATCCTGACACGAGATAGTCAGTGTTTTGAAGGCAAAAAACTTATGGTTATTGCAGACACCTTGCATGGCATAAAACTTGTTGCTGTTAAGTCTGTTCTCATTCATAGCAACCTTACAGGACAGAGTAGAACTGCACCGTAGGGTTTTTCAAGTGTTGCATGGTAAATTGTGACTGCCAGCGTTTTAGTTTGCAGCTGAGCTCTTAACTTCTGGGCCACCAGAGTTTCCTTGCACAGCGTATCCTCTGTGTGGCTAAGAGTGAGAACTTGAAGATATGGAAGTAGGTTTAGTTTTGAACTAGTTTTGTTGTATGAATGGTTTTATGAGAGTTTATGGCTGTAATTTTGCCTCAGATGTGGTCTGATACTCATGTGGTGTCTACAGCTTCATTTTCTAGACATGTGAAGGCAGACTTTTTTGAGCACAGAAGAAACCTCTAAAAGTCATGAATCATGAAGCTGACTTGTAAAAACAAAGACTTTTTTTTTTTTAAATTTGTTTTTTGTCGAGAAGACCACAGTAAAACACACACCAAGGCAGACATTCGTTTGTAGGTAAGCTAGTTTGTTCTTAAAGTTTTTATTGTGTTTTGGATGAAAGTTTACAAGGTAATTAGTTTCTCATTTAGTACTTCATACATACTGTTCAGTGACACTGGTTAAAAGGTAGTTTGATTATAAGAAGACCTCGGGAGTCTTTTGGTTGAAAGTTTAAAGCTTATGAGGGCAGTGGTTTCCGTCTCCTCTGGCTCCTGTAAGAATTTGAAATTTGAAGTGATGTTTAATTTTAAGTTAGTTGAGTGTTCTTTTCTTCCAGTTCTTACAGTGTTTTTCTTCTTGCTTGCTGCACAGCTGTTCCTTGTATTCAGATTATTGAGGATGGACTTTTTGGTAGCTCTCAGAACCCATGATGTGGAGGCTGACTTGGAGCTCCAGGTAGCATATGGTAGCTGTGCTGGGTGGCGGTAGGTGGGTGTGTGGGAGTGAGGATGTTCTCTCTGGCCTTTCAGGCTTTTTCCCACCCTCCAAAAGGAAAATGATGTTAAAGTTTTCTTCTTATATTACTAGTTTTCTGGGGGGTGGGGGCATTTTTGCTCCCAGTTGTTTTGTATTACTGTCATTCTGTGATGGATAATGATTTTGGAGATACATTTTGAGAGGAAAATTCAATCGGATATGTAACTTCTGGGGATATGGAAACATTATTTAAAAAAAAAAACAAAAAAAACCCACAATTCTTTAAAAGTTATTTAAACTAGGGGTGGGTTTATAATCCTTGCAGATTAACAAGCTCTGAGGTGTGAAAAAAAAAATGTTGACCAAAATTGCAAGGACTGAGCCACAGACTGGTGTGCGATAAAGGTGATGCCCATTCAGGGGGTTGTAGGCCATTGTCCTGTTGCGTTGCTGGAGTTACAGTCAGCTACTCCTATCTCTTTGCTTTGTAGAGAAGGAAGTGGACTAGGATTTGTGTTTTTTTTCTTATTTTCTTTGATGCATCTTACTCTTTCTTGACCTTTAGTACCTTCTTGAAAAAAATTAATGCACAGTGCTTTATCAGTTTTGTAGTTCTACATTGTTAATTTTTACAGTGCTCAGTGTCGTAAATAAACCTATCTTAGCTTCTCTATGGTTTTAGTTTTGGTGGACGGGGCTGACTTCATTATGACAGGGGAAATGTGTTTTTATCATAAGTTATTTGCTCTGCAGGGGTTCCCGTTTGGAAGTACTTGTCCAGCAGTGGACCTATTTCCTTGTCACTACTTGCACAGTGCCACTTTATGTAGCAACCTTGCTGCTCTTGGCTGTTCAGTGACTCGGTGGCTAATGTTGTTAACTTTTAAGCCTTAACACTTCCTTCTTGATATGTTTCCCTTCTTCTGTGAGACAGATAGAAAGAATAATTAGAGAATGGAACATATGCTGTAATCATCTGTCCTTTCCTCTTTTATAGATAATTGGTATCAGATTCTGTTTCTGCTGTGTGCACACCTTCTACTTCCATACTGCTCTTACCCCGTTCTTTACCATTGACCTCCAGTGAAATCTAAATCTCTCAGAATTGAAATCTCTCATTTCTAAATCTAATGAAACCTAAAACTTCGATTTTTGTTTTCTCTCTAATTATGCTTCTTATATATTTATTACATGTCAAGGGACAACCTTGAATATCTTCATTTCTGTCAAAGAAAAAGAAAACCACAAACTCTGAAGGGAGAACAAGAACTTAAAAAACATCCAGGATCGCAATTGATGGTCCAGGGACTTCGGGGTTCCCCTGGGAGCATGGCCCCTGGCCCTGATGCTGCCCCTGTCCATAAATCATAATGAAGTTTAGGTCTTCAGACAGCAGTGGATTGGACATGGCGATGCAGAGTGACCATGTTTTCTGGGCGCGTTATGGTTCTATGCATCAGTAGGATATCATCCTGCTGACCTCTTACTGGAGGAAGGGGAGTGGGTAGAGAGGAGGGGATAGGAGACTGTTGGGAGGATAGGACATGTATGGAGCATAGAGGAAGAGAGTACAGTCACTGGGCAGGGAGAGCAGTGGGAGTTGCATATAAGTGAGCATGCATGGGAATGTACACTTTCGTTCAATCATAATTAAAAAAAAATGTAAAAAAAAAAACCCAGAAACAGTCAGGACTGTGTGCTGTACCAAGTGCCTATTTTAAGGTACTTGGATGTCCTGTTCATCTCCTAAGAGGTCCCTATTATTCTTTAAATCTATTTGTCTAAGAAAACAGATATTTAGGAAAATATTTTTGCTGTATTCTGTTTTCATAGCTGCATTCTAGCTACTAGCTACCCTTACCCACATTATTTCAGTGGGAAGTGTTGTGAATCCCAGGCAGCTGTCTGTGTGTTGGAAGCCCTGGTGACAGAGTGGTTCAACTGCTCAGTGCTAACCAAAAACAAACACAGACAAACAAAAAAGGGTGATTAACACCTGGGGGCCCACTTTCCTAAAGAGCCGTATAAATCCTGTGGGACAGTTTCACTCTGTCATGCTGGGTCACTGTGAATCAGAATCTACTCGACAGCATTAGATTTATTTTTATTTTTATTATGACTGAGTTAAAATGTACATTCCCATATAAATTTACATGCCCACTATGTGCAGCTTCCACGGCTCTCCCTGCCTGGTGACAGCACACTTCTCCTCTCTGCTCCATACATGTCTCATCCTCTGAACAGTCTCCTTTCCCATCCTCTTCACTTGCTCCCCTCCCTCCAGCCAGAGATCTGCGGGATGATATTCTATAGATGCATAAAACCATAAAGTGCATCCAATGTATGGTCACTCTGCGTCACCAAGTCCAATCCATTCATGTCCGAAGAGTGGACATTCATTGTGATACTGCAAGGGCAGCATCAGGGCCAGGGGCCATGCTCCCATGGGAACCCCAAAGCTGCTGGACCATCAATTGTGATCTTTTAGTAGAGATCTCAGGGTGCACCCCTTTGTATTCTTGTGTTGCCAGTGAGACTCAACTTGTGAGCTCCATCGCAGCTATCACTGGTGGTGGCTGGGTACCATCCAGTTCTTCCGGTCCAAAGTCTACGTAAGCACCCACTCATGTGGGTCTCTCTATCTTCTGGGTTGTCTTTACCCCATGTCATTTTGGTCCTCGGTGATAATCCGCTCATGCTCAGTTGGGACCATTTGCTGTGCCCTCGGATGGCAGCTTAGAAGCTTTTAAGACCCCAGATGCCACTCACCAATGTGGGGTGCAGAGAGCCCCCTTAGCAAAATGCTGGTTGTGCCAGTTGGCCTTGATTTTGCCTAAGAGCATGGTCCCCTGCCCCCTGCCCCAGCTCCTCTGTCCTTGCAATATTGGTTTAAGCTGGAAGGAGTATTCCAGTTATGTTGAAGTCCACTTAATAATTGTTCTTGTTTCTAATGTGTACTATCACCAGTTTCACCGAACCACTACCAACCATCTAATCTAAACCCTCCCTCCCCTCCCTTGCAGCCATCAAAGAGTCTTTTCTTCTACACATAAGTCTGTTTTTGAGTTCTTATCATAGGGGTCTCATATAATATTTGTCAGAAGTGTCACTGACTACTTTCACTCAACATAGTGTTTTCCAGTTGAAACCAGGTTATGAAATGTTTCCTGAAATCATCATTATTCTTTATCATTGCATACTTCTCCATTGAGTATATATTACCATAGTTTACCTATCCATGCTTCTGTTGTTGGGCATCTGGGTTGATTCCATCTGTTTGCTATTGTGGACTGTGCTGCGATAAACATTCTTGTGCATGTGTCTGTTGTTGTGAATGGCCTTAATTCTGTAGGATATATTCCAGGTAGTGGAATTACTGGGTCAAATGGTATATCTATATCCATTTTATTAAGGACGTGCCAGATTACTTTCCACAGAGGCTGGGCCATTTTATAACCCCATGAACAGTGTAGGACAGTTCCACTTTCTTCACAGCCTCTCCAGCATTTGTTGTTTTGTGTTTTCTAGATCATGGCCAACCTTGTTGGGGTAAGATGGTATCTCATTGTAGCTTTGATTTTAATTTCTTTAATAACTAAAGATTGTGGACATGTCTGCATGTATTTTTTTCCGCTGCGTGGATCTCCTCTTTAGAGAAATGTCTGTCTGTCTCCTTTGCCCATCGCTTAATTGGATGATTTATGTTCTTCTTACTGATATTTTGTAGTACCTTGTAGAGGTACTGACATAGAGTTGCAAATATTTTTTCCCATTCTGTAGGTGGCCTTTTAATTCTATTAATAAAGTCTTTGGATGAGCTAAAGAGTTTGATTCTCAATAGTTCCCAATTCTCTTCTGTTGATTGTGGTTTGTTTGACAGATTTTGAAGTCTGTCCACATTGTGTACTAAAACTTCCATTGTTGTTCCTACCTTTTGTTGGATGAGCTTTATCGTTTTAGATTTGATATTTAGGTCTTTTATCCAGTTGGAGTTGGTTTTTGTATAAGGTATAAGATATGGATCTTGTTTCAATTTATTGCAGGTGGATATCCAATTTTGCCCGCACCATTTGTTGAAGATACTGTTTTTACCCCAGTTTAAATGTCCTAGGGCCTTTGTCAAATATCAACTGTTCATAGGCAGATGGTGTCATTTCTGGGGTCTCAGTTCTGTTCCATTGATTGATCTGTCTCCAGGATGACATAGGCAGTTGGTTTTGTATAAATGGCCCTTACTGCATTGAGAAATTTTCCATCTATGCCTATTTTGCTAAGAGTTTTTAGCATGAATGGATGTTGGACTTTATCAAATGCCTTTTCTGAATCAGTGGACAGAATCAGGTGATTCTTGTCTTTTGTGTTATTTATGGGGTTAATCACATTAATTGTTCTACTGATGTTGAACCAGCCTTGCCTCCCTGGCATGAATCCAACTTGGTCATGATGGATTATTTTTTTGATATGTTGTTGTATTCTGTTGGCAAGGATTTTGTTGAAGATTTTTGCATCTAGATTCATGAGGGATATCGGTCTGTAGTTCTCCTTTTTTGTTGGGTCTTTCCCTGGCTTTGGTATCAGGGTTATGCTGGCTTCATAGAATGAGTTTGGGAGTACTCCATCCCTTTCTATACTGTGAAATAGTCTCAGTAGTATTGGGGATAACTGTTCTCTAAAAGCTTGGTAGAATTCTGTGATGAAGCCATCTGGGCCTGCGCTTTTTTTGGTTGGCAGTTTTTGGATGACTTTTTCAATCTCTTCCTTTGTGATGGATTTATTAGGTTGTTCTGCTTCACATTGTGATAATTTGGGTAGGTGGTATGAATTAAGGAATTTGTCCATTTCCTCTAGGTTTTCGTAGTATACCGTTATGATATTTTTTCATTTCTGTTGGATCTGTTGTGACCACTCCCCTCTCGTTTCTAATTTGGGTTATTTGTTTCCTCTTCTGTTTTTCTTTAGTAAGTTTAGCTAGTGGTTTGTCAGTTTTGCTCTTTTCAAAAATTCAGCTTTTGGTCTTTTCAGTTTTTTCAATTGTTTTTCTATTCTCTATTTAGCTCTGCTCTAATCTTTATGATCTGTTTTCTTCTGGTGCCTGAGGGGTTCCTCTGTTGTTCTCTCTCTACTTGTTCAAGCTGTAGGGTTAGTTCCTTGATTTGGTTTCTTTGTTCCTTCCAGATGTGTCCATTTATGGAGATAAACAGACCTCTGAGCACTGCTTTGGCTGTATCCCATAGGTTTTGGTCTGAAGTGTTTTCGTTCTCATTGGAATCCATGAATTTCTTTATTTCATCCTTGATTTCTTCTGTGACCCATGACTTTTTGAGCAAGATGTTGTTCAGTTTCCAAGAGTTCTACTTTCTATCTATGTTTTTCTGTTGATTTTGACTTTTATGGCTTTATGATCTGAGAAGATGCTTTGCAGTAATTCAGTGGTATGGATTTTATTGAGAATTGCATTATGTCCTAACACATGGTCAATTCTGGAGAATGTTCCATGTGCACTGGAGAAGAAGGTGTAGTTGTCTGCTGATGGGTAGAAAGTTCTGTATGTCCTAACACATGGTCAATTCTGGAGAATGTTCCATGTGCACTGGAGAAGAAGGTATAGCTGTCCGCTGATGGGTAGAAATTTTTGTATATATCGATGAGGTTTAATTGGTTAATTGTGGCAATAAGGTCTTCTGTATCTTTATTGGCTTTTTTCTAGATGATCTGTGCAGTACTGAGAGTGGAGTGTTGAAGTCTCCCACTGTTATTGTGGAGTAATCATAACTTTTTTTTAATTGTATTCAATGTTTCTTCGACATATTTAGGTGCTCTGATATTGCCAGCCATTAGGTGCGTAAATATTTAATATAGTTAAGTCTTGCTTGTGTACTGAACCTTTCAACATTAAATAATGTCCATCTTTGTCCATGATGGTGCATTTTACATTAAAATTGATTTTGTCTGAGATCAGAATTGCCACACCTGCTCTTCTTTGTTCATTGTTAGCTTGATACATATTCTTCCATCCTTTAATTTTCAGTTTGTTCCTGTCTTTAAGTCTAAAGTGAGTTTTCTTGTAGACAACGTATGGATGGGTCATGTCTTTTGATCCAGGATGTCACTTGGTGTCTCTTTACTGGAGCATTCAGTCCATTCACATTCAGTATAATTATTGATAGGTATGTGTTCAGTGCTGCCATTGTGATATGTTTATTTTTGTGTTAATGTTTTCTCTGTTGCTCTTATTAGTCTGTTCTGGGGCATTCTTTTTTGTCAGTTGATTTTTCACTGTTTTCAGATCTGTTTTTGTAGTTGTTGAGACTCCTGTGTTAGATTTCTTAATATGGTATGTTGCATCTTTGTTGTGCTTTATGGCTGCTGCTAATATCCCCCTTAATAAACTATATATAAACCCAGTTTTAATTACTACCAGTCTTGTCATCTTCCTCTCCATTTGGAAGGACTGTAACGACTGCAGTACATCCCTCTTTTTAATATGATGGCATCATAGTTTTCATGATAATCACTGAATTGCTTCTTTGAGTGATTAAGCTGTGATTGAATTTGGAGCCTTCCCTAACTGAATAGAGTTCTAGATGATGTGTCGTTCTAAAACATAAAGTTAGTGATTTTGTTCTAAGCCAAAGCCAAGAACTTCTTTCAGTATTTCTTGTAGTTTTGGTTTGGTTTTTACAAAGTTTCTGAGTTACTGTTTATCTGGGAATGTCTTAATGTCGTTTTCCTATTTAAAAGATAGTTTTGCAGGACATATAATTCTTGGTTAGAAGTTCTTCTCCTTCAAGGCTTAGAATGTGTCATGCCACTGTCTCCGTGGCAGCATGGTTTCTGCTCAGAAATCTGACGAAAGCCTACAGGGTTTCCTTCTGAATGTTAGTTTTGCTTTGAGTCTAGCTGCCTCTAAGAGTTGCTGCTTATGTTTCATGTTGTTAAGCTTGATTATAATATGTCTTGGAGTCTTTCTTTTGAGATCTATATTGAGTAACGTGTGATATGCACCTTGGATATCTATATTCTCTTCCTTCATGATTTCTGGAAAGTTTTCTGTCAACAGCTCAGCACTGATCACTCTGTTCTCAGGTGTGCCATTGTGTTTAGGGACTCCAATTAATTGAAGGTTGTTCCTCTTAATGGAGTCCCACATGTTTCTTAATGCTTCTTCATTTTTCTTGTTTCCTGTTTCTGATTTCTGCTCACAGACCCTGGCGTCAGTAGCTGTCTTCCAAGTCAGAAATTCTTTTTTCCATTTGTTGCATTCTGTTTTCTTGGCTTTGAATGTCTGATTTTGTTCTCTATCTGTTGGATTTCAGAGTACTGGTGTTCCATCAGATTGAACAGTTTGCTTAATTTTTCATTTTGTTCTTCTGCATTTTGTATAAGGTCTGCTTTTCATTCTTTTTTTTTTATTATGATTGAATGAAAATGTATACTCTCATCTAAATTCGCATGCTCACCTGTTGCTTTTCATTCTTAAGGAACAAGTATATGAATATGTGGAAGAGGATTATTTCCAGTTTTCACAAGTTATAATCTTTTTGCAGGTGATATATAGTAAAGTGATGGAATTCAGGTCTCACTTTCAAGTGTAATTCCAGCAAAGTCCTGTTGTCTTTTTATTACTGCATCATAGTAAATAAGCTGAAATATTGACAGCCTTGAGTTTTATTTTCATTGGCAACTTGACCACACGTTTTGGATTCGGAATACCTGAGTGGAAAATGACATGTCATTTAAGCAAAGAAGTCTTTAACCATCCCTCCAAAAATGCCTGTTCTTTGTTTTTTACAATGATGTTGGGTTGGTTAAAAGTGTTACCTAATCAGTGGGCAGAGGAGGACTACTGAACAAGAGAAATGATAGTAAAATAGAAAGAGGAAGGAGTTTGTGTTAATAGAGTTGCATACAAGTTTTCTGTAGTAGTTTAGAACAAACGGTGTAAAAAACGTGAAGACAGAAAATGAACCACAGTCAGTACAGTGTGTAAAATGTCATAATGAAAGTGTGAAAAGCCTATTAGGATAAAGAAGGGAAAACTTTTAGTTGGCTGAGTTGGGGATGTTTTCACCGGATAGAAAGATGAGTAGTACTTTTTTATTTCTAGATGGACATGGGACATGGGGGAGACAGAAAAAGAAATTCAACTTAAGGTTAAAATCAAAAGAGGAAAATTTTCTCTGCCTACGTCACATTGGCGATGGTGGTGATGAGAAATGTAGCTGATAAGCTGAGTTCAAGTTTAGGAAGCTCGAATTTAGGTTTCTTCCTCTATCTGAGATGCATTTAGTATATTAAATTGTGGGACTTACTGTAACCATTGAAATAAGTAGAGAATTACCCAGCTAGTTAATATTGCAGTTGCAGAGGGTAGTTTTAGATGAAATAGGTTTGCTTAACGCCCTCTGTGGAATGTGTGTTTGTGAACTTCAGCTCTGTTGCTCATGTAGAGATTGAGAAGTCTCTTGACAACAACCTCCTGGTTGCAGCGAACACTTGCCTGGGCTAAATGGAGTGCCTAGTTCTGATACTAGAGCCTCTGGGGAGGTTGTATTTTAATTAAGTTTCATTAGGTTTCAACTGCACCATAAATGCGAAGGCTATTTGGGTTGCTTGAGAGTTAAAAGGCAAGATACAAGGATTGAAATCTTGTGGATAACATAGCAGTGTTAGAGTTGGATGCTTTTTCATTCAATTTGTGTAGTAAAAATAGGATATCTTACTAACCCTTTTCATACTTAGGTGATGTTATAAACTAGAAAGAAATTATGGGGATATGAGATTATTTTATTTTCTGATACATGTCTCCACCAGAGTAGTTTATTGTAAACACCAGTATGTTTTCTCTCTCACTGTCTTCTTTTTATTTAAAAACAAAAAACCACACACAAACTGTAGCCTGGTACGTTTCCTGTTAGATTTCGTATCAGCTGTATTCCCGTGACACTTTAAACAGTACCTTCATTTTAACACGTAACCAAATTATATTGCTATAATTGTTTGTTTTCCTCTTCTGCAAATCTGAGCCTTGTAGCAGTTTATTGTGTCAATTCATCTCTATTTTCTGGATCTAAAAATGACTTTGGGTGCCTAAGTGTTTGAGGTGAAATGGAATTAAATTGAAAAATGTATCACATGATGTGGCTTTCTGCTTTGTCCTGCTGAACATAACAGGTCCTTAGCAACAAAAGAATATTGCCAGGTTTTCCATGTAACACTTTTCCCTCTACCTAACACTTTTCTCTCTCCTCCCTTCCGTCCTACTTGTGTCCTCCCAGCTCTTTAACCTCCTTACCAGAGTTGAATTGAAGCATAAAAGTAGGAGACATTCACCAGAAGAGTCATCCAGTTGGTGAGCAGACTTCTGTAGTGGTTCTGTTGTTTATACATTTATCTACTCCCCTATTGAGTCTCCCTCCTTCCCCCTCCCCCAGCTTTTTTTGTTTAGTTCTTTCCTCATGGTGCTCCTTCTCTTGGAATTGCACTTACTTTATTAGTAAAAAGAGTATGGGTAACAAATGGGGGATAAAGCCCTTTGATAATTTGGAAAATTAAATTGTAAGAACGACAGCATTGGAACTTGATCTTTGGGTTGTGCTGTATTATGTACCTGTATGTGTGAGTATTTCATAAGTTTTTCCCAAGAGTGGTTGTTTTCCTAATTGACTTGAATAGTCTCTATTTTTATGTAGTACTTTGAGCAGTTTTCAGTAAGTCAATTCAAGTTCACAGCTGTTTGAAAAATTTCCTTCAGTTAGGTATAGAGATACCTAGAAATGTTGCCTCATTAGCATATTTAATCATGCCTTATATAAATAAGGCAAACAAGCCTGATGGATCAATTAAAATACTGATGGAATAATAAAAAAAAATATTTGACAAATTATTACAGGGTACAGTTCATGCTTTTCTGATTTCAGATTTTCTTTTTGACATGAGAACTACTGACTGTTCATGTCACGTGGAGCTAAGCCTCCTGACTAAAAAGTGGACTACCAGAGAGGACACTTTGCCTAGTGATTGGTAGACTAATTGTTACTTTTTAAGAGCTTGAAGGAAAGAGGCGTGTTAGGACCTGCTCAGCTTGAGCAACTCTTTGCCTCTGCCCTTAATATCATAGTGCATGGTCCCCAAACCTGGAACGCTGTGGTGTTTCACTCCCTTACTGATGGAAGAAGTGTTCTGATTAGCTGGTTGGAGATAGTGTGATTCAACATTATAAATGACTTGTTTTGGAGTATCTTATTCATCTCATAAAGGAGGGTGACAGTATACTCGAATAATAGTTGATACATGTTTTGTTGGCTGTTAAGTTTGAAAACTATTGTAGCCCCAGCTCTGCCATCCAGTGTCTGTGTATGATCTAGTGGAAAGTCATTATGCCTCACTGATTTTCCATTTCTCTGTAAAACGAGAACAGTAGTACTTATGTTAAAGGGTTTTTGTGTGAAATTACACTATGTATGTGAAATATCACAGAAGTTATTCTCCATTCCCTTTCTTAATTTAGGAAAAGTGAAATATTTCAGTAGGTCTCAGTGCCAGTTTAGATTTGCTGGGTAGCCCATAATTGACGCATGTTCTTCCCAAAATATGTGTCACCTTGGCTGGATCGTGATTCCTGATATTGTATGGCTGTCCATCATTTTGTGATCTATGTGATCATCTTTTGTGTTATAAAACCTAACGTCTATGATGTTAATGAGACAGAATTAGAGCTCTGATGTTAATGAGGCAAGACCTAATCTGTAGGATTAGGCTGTGTCTGCAGTCAATCTCTTGGGATATAAAAGAAAGAACCAAGCAGAGAGGGAGGGGTAGGGTACCTCGTTACCACCAAGCAAGAAGAGCCAGGAGCTGAGTACATCCTTTGGTCCTCCTTCCACTGAGAAGCTCACAGGCCAGGGGAAGATGGACATAACCTTCCCCCAGAACTGACAGAGAAATAAAGGCTTTTACTGGGTTGGCACCTTGATTTTTTTAGACTTCTATCCTCCTAGACTGTGAGAGGATAAATTTCTGTTAAAGCCGTTCACTTGTATTTCTGTTATGGCAGCACTAGATAGCTAAGACACCATCTTCTCCCTGTTCTAACACAGGGTGGCTTTTCTTAGGGTCCTAGAATAACATCTTGTTTGCCTGAAATGGGCATTGTTGATTGGTATCTTTTCCTTTAGGACGGGGAGTACTTCCTGTATGCTTGTCCATCTGACAATTTGCTGTAAATAATCAAGCATTTTCTTCTGTCTTAACCCTAAATAACCAAAAGGAAAGCTAGTTAATGTTGCTGAGCCGTATACCAAAGTGTCATGATTTTTGAGCTGGCAAATATAATTCTTTGCTGCTTTTTAGCCTTACTCAGAATTTGGGAATGTTCATTTTCCAGTGGTCTGCGATGTTCTGTGTCTAAGCTTAGATATGTACCATAGCATGATTGCTATATATGGATATTGTCCAGCTGTTTGTAGATATTTGCTCATTTTAAGTCTTAACATGGATCTGCTTTCTTTATTTTCCAAATAACAGAGAAATTGGTCAAGTTAGATTTTGATAGCACCAAATGGCATTTGTAATGGTTACTATTCTGTCCTTAAAGTGATTACATAGAACGGCTTGCTTAAATGTAATCTTAAAAGTATGTGTTGTTATATTATTACTAAACTAAACAATGGTGTATATGTATAGTGTGTGCATATATGTGGTTGGGTCTATATGGCATTGAAAAACAGGTAACAGGATTTGCAAGTAAAACAATGCTGTTTATAATTTAAGTGATAGTTTTATTCATTTAAAATTAAATACTGAAAAGAAAACTACGTAAAGGGATTATCATAGTTGTACTCAGGAATTAATATTAGTTTTCACGTATGCTGAAGCCTTTTTTTTTTTGCAAACATTCTTTTTTAGTTTTTGTGAGTGAACATTTTCTTTAGGTTACTAAAATTTAGGACGTGTATTTGGCTTCACTTTGATTTTGTTGTGTGTTACTTTGTCATTCATTCTCTGGGTAATGTATGATCTTTCAGTTGTACAGTAAATGGTAGTATCCATACCTAAGTAAGTCATCCATAACTAAATATGAACTAGGAAAAAGTGTCAAATTAATTTCTTAAAAGAAGAAGAAGAAGAAGAAGAAGAAGCATCTTAATTATACATTCATGTTTGGATAAAACACCACTGCTGTGATTTTAAATTTAAGATACATTTTTACGCTAGTAATGGAGACCTGGTGGCGCAGTGGTTAAGTTGGCATTTCAAATCCACCAGCTGCCCCTTGGCAATTCTATAGGGCAGTGCTACTCTGTCTTAAAGGGTTGATGTGAGTTGAAATTGATTTGATAGCAATGAGTTAATCTGGATAATTACTTCAGGATTACAATTGGGAATATAAAAACCTAGTGATTATTTGACTGTGCAAAAGTGGAATTGGGTAGTAGAGGGCCATTTGGATTTTTTCCTGAGCCATTAGCAGATCATTCACGTACATCAAGGCCCTTTTATCTTTAAGAATAGGAGTAGTCCTAACCATAGTACAGAATCAATGTCAGCAAATTTAATATTGATAAAATAACTTTCATGTCCCTATTCCACTTTTGTTAGTTGATCCAGAATGTTTTTAATAAGCATTTTGCCTCTCAGAACAGGGTCGTTTTGAAGTTCATGTATTGCATTTAATTCTTCTTCTTTAGTGTTCTTTTAATCTGGAATATTTACACAGGCTGTCTCATATTGGCATTTTTGAAGAATAGAATACAGTACTCTTGAGATATGTGAGTAATTATGCTTCAGAATCATAATATTGATATGCTGTTGATCGAAGGTATTAAAAACTGTCTCCTTACTCAGTTTAACTCTGTCTTGGGACAAAAACACCACCAAATAGCCCAACTTTTCCGATTTTACATTTTACTACTGAAATTGTAGGTAAATGAAATTTTGTTGACACTGAATTCATGCCTCCTGGATATCTGTAAAGGTTTTGACAGAATGCAGAACTCCTAAATGACTGTGTGATTTCAATATATATTTTTAAACAAACTGTTTTGAGTTTAATCAGTATCTGATTTGTGAATTTTTACATTTTTATCATCTTCCTGGTAGAATTGTGCCATCTAGTGGGAATTTATGTCATTCACTGTGTTTCCTATAGCATCTGTGGGGAATGCTAGATGTGTTTTAAGCTAGTAAGAACTTTTTTTTGTGTGTGCTGGAATTTCATTAGTTGGTCTGGAATTTTTTAGAATAACAGTCTTATCCTAAGCAAGAGTTTTAGGTGTAAAAAAATGCCTAGTAAAATGAAGGCTTAATAGATGTCTTACAGTTATGTGCTACTGAGTGTTAAATCGACTTTTCTTAATGAAAAATGGCCTACATTTATCTTCTTTGTCAACTGAGGCATGTTATATTTTTATCAGTTAATGTTAAAGTAATTGGTACTGTATCGATTTTGTCAAGTTGTTTTCATCAAGGAGATTTATTGTTTCACATCTACTTTCTAAGCAGAATGTAGTGGAGTTTTAAAGCGTTGTTTACACAATTTAGGTTTATTTTGAAATAACAGAAGAAAGACAATACATTGGATGACAGATACTAAAGAAATAATCTGTAGAAAAAAATGTGCCACCTTGAAAATAACCCCAAGTAATTTAAAGCTTATCACCCAAAAACTTCTTTCCAAAGTATCAGCATTTATTTGGGCTTCCCTGAATATAAACCAAATTGAGGATTTTATCTGCTATCAAGGATTTCATGGACTTTTTTTTTCCATTACTAAGTATGAAGAAGATGTGGGACTTGATGAAACATTTCTTGCTTTGAATTGGACAGTCTGTGTAATTAAAACACTATATAAATTCTGAGATTGTCTTCAGACTACCATATTTATGATAGAGAAGCATTATCCAGCCACTTAGATAAAGTAGTTTTGTGTTGTAAGAAGGCTATTCGGTGATACTCTATATCACTGATAGTGTATGTTTGTCTTTTTCAGTTGCTGATGTGCGTGCAAGATGAGTGGATTAGGAGAGAACTCCTTGGATCCATTGGCTACTGAGTCACGAAAACGCAAATTGCCATGTGATACACCAGGCCCAGGGTAGGTGATTGACTGCACCTTGTTTCACATTGCTTCCCCGACCTTTTATTTAAAGATAAAATTTCCATGTCATGTTACTTGCATTTTCTCGTTAGTTTTTTTTCATTTTTGTGTAGTGTGATTTGCTGCATAGTAAGTAGAGTGTTAAGTAATAGAAGCTTTATTGCTGGTGGTGATAGAAACTAGGATATTAGATTGACAATCGGTGGTCCTATAAGAAGCATTTCCGGATGGAGGAAGTAAGAGTTGAGGAGTCAGGAGTAGATGACCAAGGTTCATGCTTTGTTATATGCTAACAGTACGTAATAAATTGATATTTTCCCTTTTCCAAGATTTCATCATTCTTTTCCTCATTGAAACTAGAAGTTCAAGAAAAGGAAATACCGTGAATCAGTGTTACTCTGAAACTGTTTAAATGATGTGCCAAGGTCACCATTATTTGAATTTTAAAGTGGTAATTAAAAAATTGAAAAGACTACATTGTATAAAACCTCATTATGAATAAGCAGCTACTGTGTTTTTATTATTGTTAGTGGTTTTGTCATCTCTACAAAGGAAACACTGATTGCCCCCCTTTTCCAGAGGAAGAAACTCAGATTGACCTTGCCGAGACTTCCCAGCTAACAGAAAGGTGGTATTGAGCTTAGGTTTGCATGAATTTCCACTGTGTTCTGTTACTTCTCCAAGGCACTGTTTAAGTAGCTTGTATTGACTGAGTTTTTAGTTTGTTTACATACACAATTAATGTTATGGTATCAGAGCTGATTCTGCTCACAGTTTTTTTGTGGTAGGTGTAGTCATGGCTTCATCCCCCTCTCCTCCCCTTCTCTTTTCTTAGTCTTACCTGCAGTGGTGAAAAATGGAGACGGGAACAGGAGAGTAAATATATTGAAGAATTGGCTGAACTGATATCTGCTAATCTCAGTGATATTGACAATTTCAATGTCAAACCAGATAAATGTGCAATTTTAAAGGAAACAGTAAGACAGATACGTCAAATAAAAGAGCAAGGTAATACAAAGTAAGAAAAACTCTCGAATGTTTTAGCAGGAACTGTTGGAACTTTTTCGGCACTTGCCTTTCTGTTACCTTATGTAGGTGGGGAGTGCTACTCATTACACTAGTGTCTGGGGGAAGGGAAGAATGAGTTGAAACTTAGGAGAGTTGAAAGCAGGCATATTACCCACCCTTTCAGATGTTACTTTGCTTTTAGGAAGGAAGCGGTGGGCAGGATCTTCAGTAGTAAAAGTCTTACCTTTGTGTAACTGAAGTTTACTTTGAGAACACTAGCATTATCTGGTACCAGGTAACGCTGCGCATGGGCGTGTGCACATGCACGTGTGTCTGTTCTGAGGAGGGTTTGAAAGTTGATTTAATTCTATCATTGCTATATTTATTATTTGTAATACTACCGTCTGTCTTTTTCAGGAAAAGCTATTTCCAATGATGATGATGTTCAGAAAGCTGATGTATCTTCCACAGGACAGGGAGTTATTGATAAAGACTCCTTAGGACCACTTTTACTTCAGGCAAGTATAAAGGTTTTAGACGCCCCGTCAGCTTAGTTGTGTTTTGATTATGTTACCCAGTGATTTAAAAAGGCAGGTGAAAGTTTGGTTAGAAAAGGAGAAGTCTTTTTATGAGACGGAATTCAATATTCTGAGTATGGAGGTAAAATTTTCGTACATTTTCAATATATGTGACTCTGGAAGCCTCTTATAAAAATACAGCTGCAAACTGGGAAAGCACAAAAAGTGTATAAAGCAAGAGAGGAAAGGTAACTCATGACTTCACTTGTTGAAGGTAACATTTGGAAATACTTTAAACTTTTGTACATTTTTGTCATGATTGTTCATATGGCAGCCTGTAGTGCTCTATTCTTGAGGAACTTGGAAGTTTTAAGGTGTTTGTGTTTTGTAAGTAGTTGCCTTAAGTAGATGCTGTAGCACTTAGGGAGTGTTTCCCTCCTTCAACCTCCTTCAAACCAAGGACTGCCCTCTATACATTTCACTGATCAACATTTGTTGTTTGTTTCTTTCAGTTGGTTTGTTCAAAACTTCTTTCCTACAACTAGTTTTTAAGTTTATCCCCCGCCCCCCTTTTATTGTGCTTTAGTTGAAGGTTTAGAGAGCAAACTAGTTTCTCTTTAAACAATTTATACACATGCTGTTTTGCCACGTTGGGTGTCAGACCCCATGAAGCGGCATCACTCTCCTCTTCTTTACCTTGTGTTACCCATTGTGTGCTTTCTTCCCCCATCCTGCTTTCTTGTCCTTGCCCCCGGGCTGATTTGCCCATTTAGTCTTTTGTTTTATGAGCCTGTTGTCATCTTTGGCTGAAGGGTGAGCCTCCGGAGTGGGTTCATTACTGAGCTACAAGTATCTGAGGCCATACTCTGGGAGTTTCTGCAGTCTCTGTGAAGCCAGTAAGTCTGAATTAGAATTTTGTTCTAACTTCCTTTCCAGCTCTAACCTTCTTCTATGATCTTGATCAGAGTATTTATCGGTAGTGGTCAGAGTTGCGCTAAATTCAGTTTGGTGGAGGCTTTGGTAATTGTGGTCCATGATTACTTTGGACTAACGTTTCCTTGTGTCGTTAGTTTTCTTCTTGCTCCAGGCAGGGTGAAGCCAATGGAGTATCTTAGATAAGCTTTTAAGACCCCAGACGCTCACTGTTAACCAAAGTAGGATGTAGAACATTTTCTTTATGATCTGTTGTGCCTGTTGAGCTAAATGTCCCTACCTAGAGACCTTGGACTGTGGCCTTCAGCCCTTCAGAAAGTTTGGATATGTCTATGAAGCTTCCATGATCTAGCCTTAGTCAAGTTGTATGGCCTCCCCAGTATTGTGAACTGTCTTACCCATCATTAAAGTTAGCACTTACCTATTGTCAGGGGATAAGGATGTGGCAGTCTGCTTCCATAAAGGTTTATACCCTTGGAAACCCTACAGTGAAGTTCTGCTGAACCCCGCAGGGTCTCTGTGATGGAATGGACTTGATGGCAGTGAGTTGGGTTGGTTGTGTTGTCTCTTCAGTGAGTTTATCGCCTTTTTCATCCATTTAGTGAATTCTCACTGAGAGTAGTGTCATTCCTGTACTTCGAGTTGTCATCAGATGGCAAAATGAAGACCTAAGGGTGATTGTTTTTAAAGCCTTCTTTGAACATATAGTTAATTCTGATTCTGTGTTGATGCTATTTAAAAAATTGTATTATTTTATAAAATCCTATAGCAATGATGTTAATATTAGTAAAAATAGTGACTGTTAGTTGTTTGCAGTAATTAGTGCTAAGCCAGAAAACCAAACTTGTTACCCTTAAGTCAGTTCAAATGCATAGTGACCCTGTAGGACAGCCTAACTGCCCCGTGAGGTTTTCAGGGAGTGGCTGGTGGATTGGAACTGCTCACCTTTTGGCTAGCAGCCAGACTCTTTACTGCTGCACCACCGGGGCTCCAGGTTAGTGCTAAGTTATATGTGAAAATGTGATTCCATTTTAGGCGCTGGATGGTTTCCTGTTTGTGGTGAATCGAGATGGAAACATTGTATTTGTGTCAGAAAATGTCACACAGTACCTGCAATATAAACAAGAAGACCTGGTCAACACAAGTATCTACAGTATCTTACATGAAGAAGACAGAAAGGATTTTCTTAAAAACTTGCCAAAATCTACAGGTAGAGTCTTAGCATGTCTTCTAAATACATTGTTTAAGGTATTTCCTTGACCATGTCTTAGAAAAGAAAAATCTTATGTATATCTTTTTGGAAACTGAGTGATCACTAGAAAGGCAAGTGGTGCATAGGAAAGTTTTCTAATATGAGCTTGTGAATTCAGAATTTAGTATACATTTCATGGGACCAAAGTACATAGTTACTCAGATTTCTGTTCAAGTTTAAATTTTCCAATAATTTCTTTCTTACTGCTCTGAAATGTTAGTGTGGATATTTCAGTGGTGAATTTGTGTAACGAGAAAACAGTGAATTTTTTGATGATCGTGGACTGAATTGCCAGCATTAAAGAAACTCTTCTTATTTGTTTCCCTAAGTTAATGGAGTTGCCTGGACAAGTGAGACACAGAGACAAAAGAGCCATACATTTAATTGCCGTATGTTGATGAAGACACCACATGATACCCTGGAAGACATGGGCACCAGCTCTGATGTGCGTCAGAGATACGAAACCATGCAGTGCTTTGCTCTGTCCCAGCCGCGAGCTATGATGGAGGAAGGGGACGGTAAGAGCCAGCATAGGCCCCTGATGTTTCTGAAACAAGTAGCAGACGAACATGTTACTTTATAATTTTCCAGTGTTGCAACTCTTCTTCTTGAATTCCATTGTTTTTACTAGCCTGTTGGATGGACATATCCAAAAGGTCAGTGTATTTCTTAACCTGGTTACATTTTTATTGTAGATTTGCAGTCTTGTATGATCTGTGTGGCACGGCGTATTACTACAGGAGAAAGAGCATTTCCATCAAATCCGGAAAGCTTCATTACTAGACATGATCTTTCAGGTAAGATCTGTGTGTGTGTATGTGTGTGTATTCATTTTCAAAACCTTTTGTAAATGTTACTATTTCTGTTGCTTGCATTGTTCTTTAATTTCTTACATCCAGTGTAATGAAAGCTTTGCATGTGTTCTTGGCCTTTGTTTTCTTACATAAAGTCCTGCGGGAGATTCATTAGAACCCTTAACGTGTGAGTTGGATATATTTGACACTTGCTTTCCCAAATAAGTGAATTTAGAAATAAATGTAGAGTCACCAGTTCTTTTTTGAAGTAGAATTTTGGATCATAATTAAATATTTCTTTTTTGTAACTTTGGAAACCCTAGTGGCATGGTGGCTAAGTGCTGTGGCTGCTTATCAAGGTCAGCGGTTCATATATACCAGGTGCTGCTGGGAAACTCCGTAAGACAGTTCTGCTCTGTCCTGTAGGGTTGCTATGAGTTAGAATTGACGGCTAGTGGGTTTTTCCCCCCTGTAATTTGAAACCTGTTTATTTGAAAGAAGAAGTTTTTTAAAAAGAGATAATTTGATGAGAATTACTGAGCATAATTGCTGACATCTACATAAGGTGCTCCTGACCCAGTGCATATACATATGAAAACTGGACAGTGAATAATACTGAAGAATTGATGCCATTGGATATATCATGAGCTGCCAGAAGACTGAGCAAACCTGTCTTAGAAAAAGTATAGCTGGAACACTCCTTGGAAGCAGAGATGATGAGCCTTTGTCTCGTGGACTTTGGACTTGCTGTCAGGAGAGACCAGTCCTTAGAGAACGATATTGTGCTTGGTGAAATAAATGGTCAGTGAAAGAGAGGAAGACCCTCAACAAGACAGATTGACAGAGTGAGCTCAGGCATGACAACAGTTGTGAGGATGGTGTTGGCCCAGGCATTGTTTCATCTTTTATACTCAGGGTCACTGTGAATCAGACGGAACAGACTTGGTGACACTGAACAACACTGTATGAACTTTCGTGTTGGTTTGCCATTTTGTAAACGAGGGAGTAAATAATTAAAAGACAGTGAGCAGTTGATCATATACATTGATGAATGTAGTATGGCAATGTTATCTGTTCTTATGTTCAAGATTAGCCCTGTTATCGTCTGAAACCCTGTGTCCTGATGTAAAGGGCTTACCATGCACGTTCCATTTCATGGATGGGAAAGCAGAGGCTGGGCGAGAGAGGAGTTGGGTTCTTCGTTCAAAATCCTCCCCAATACAGTTAATTTGCACCCGGGTTTGCCATTCTTCAAAGCTTGTACTCTTTGCTTTGTATAGCACTGTAATTTTACCCTGTAATGTCCTTGTGGACACTGAGTAGTGATTTACTAAAGTGAAGCCAGTGTACATTAAGTACGAAGCATAGCTGTGGTTGAAGTAGCCTTTTATTGTAGTAACTATTTTCTCAGTCATTCAACCTTTTCATGTTAGGCTCAGTTATCTGTTTGGAGGCTACCTGAGATTCGTTTGCACAGATGGGGAAAAAAATAACCAAATTCTTCCATTCTGGATTATCAGTTTGTTTATACTGATGGATACTAATTTATAGTGGGCAAGTTTATTTAGTCACCTTCAGAAACACAAACGTGGTGACAGGAAGGTTCATGTATCATCCTTGTAGAGTTGGTATTCTCTGGAGCCTTGCTGTACTTTGGCAGTCTTCATTTTCTTTTAAATACATTTTGTTAGTGAAAATAAGTAAAATATCTTTAAGCAGTTTTAACATGTTAGCGTCTTTAAAGATTACCTCATAAATGTTTTTTCTTAGTACCTAAGGAGTATTTGTTTCTAAAAACCAGAAAATACCCAGCCAGGACGGTCAGATGCATTTTTCTAGTTAACATGGTTTGAAACTGAGAGCTGTTTTAAGTAATTACAGTTGATGACTTCCAACTTATTATCTGTTACTTCGTAAGAGGTTTCTTACAGTCAGCTTATTACTTGTTTTGGCCTTTACAGTCTGGCCCTGATGTATTTGTCTGTTTTTTTCCTCCCGTGTTTCTGAGCATCTATTTTGTGTTTTTTAAGTGGCTCAGGGCTCAGGGAGGTGATTGAGCAGAGGTCATCCCTGTTAATCCTGTGCGCAGTGCACAGGTGTTTCTTTCCTGAAACATATTTGTCCTTCTCTTTTTTGTTGTTTTTTTCACTGATTGTATTTTGTTGTCTGTCACTGTTAAAAGACTGACTGCGTTTTAAACCGATTCTTGGACTTGGGGCTTAACATCCATCGAAACAGCGTTTGTGTTCTGTCTCTTTCTCGGTGCCAAGAACCACCTTCCCTAGGAAGCCTCATGAGTTTTCTGTGTCTGTACTGGGTGTTCTTTAGCATTTTGCCTTTGCTGAGGAATATATCATGGAGAGGGTAAATAGACTGGCAGACCTGTTATATATCTGCTTTGAATCAATTTGTTGACCTTTTTGTTGAGGTCATTTGCTCACTTGTCTAGGGTAATGACCTTCGCTGTCTTTTGGGTTTGGCAGAACTGCTGGTGCTGAGCCTGAACAACCATTTGAATCTCGGTATTCCATGTTTTAGGAGAACATCCGTAGAACAGATAAAACAAATAACCATTGATGGTCTCACAGTCACTGTGAGTGTCAGTCATCGTCTGCTGCTGTTTTTGACCATGGAGTACATTTTGTCATTGGTTAGACGCATACCACAGAAATGAGTTAGGCCCTTTTTGCCCTGTGTATCCCTAGTGATTCATCTGAATTGTCCAAATGCAACTTCATTGTTCCGTAGACCTGCAAGGTTCACTTCAGAAACACAATTCTCAGACCTTCAGGTGCAATTTTGGTTTCTGGAGTCCTTGTGGCTAGTGTTTTTCCTGATATCTCTGATAGTGAAGGTAGCTGGGGCATTCATATCATATCCTCTTTCTCAAGGAATGAATAATGAGTGATATTAATAATGAGTCAGGTGCTTTCTTTGTGCTCCTTTTTCCCTCTTTTTGCAAAGTGCTTGCTGTAAACCACCGTGATACTGCTCAGAGAGGGAAGAGGCCTAGCTATTTTCAAAGGGTGATCTTCATAAAATCTTTTTCAGTTTCATAGTAATTCTGAGTATGTATATTTAGTCTCTCCAGTATATTTGATGCTAAGCAGAAATGGGCAGAAACTTGTAGAAGTGTAGAAATGAGAATGGCTAGTCATCTAGTTGAGAATTTATGTCATATCAGGAGGAAAGACTTGTCCCTATGTGCTGTTGAGGCAGAGTTTTTCTGTTGTTTCGTGGCCACGAAGACAGAATACATTCAGACTGATAGTTGTACTAGACGATATTACCGGTTTTTGCCTTTTTAAATGAAAATGAAGCCTTAAATTATTTGGACAGGTTATACTCTGTGTTCATAAAGGAGTTGTGTGATACACTTTTACATTCATTCAGCAGAACGTTTAGATATGACTGTCCTGCAGGATGGTGGTCTTAGAGAAAAACTCTGGATATGCTAGAAATTTAGGCCGGAGAAGGTGGAACAGTGGTTGTCTTTTATTCTACAGTGCTAAGCCACACAGTAGGCAATCAGCAAATGCTTCTGGGGTTGATGTAAATGTTGTATTTTCTGGTTAATAGGCAAAGTTGTCAATATAGATACAAATTCTCTGAGATCCTCCATGAGGCCTGGCTTTGAAGATACAATCCGAAGATGTATCCAGAGGTTCTTTAGTCTTAATGATGGGCAGTCATGGTCCCAGAAGCGTCATTATCAAGAAGGTAATTCATTTTGTATTTTACTCTTGCTCTTATTTGCCTGTTTGTTTGTTACTGTATAAAGCTCCAACTGTACAAATGTAGGTAGTTGTCATGGGGCGGGGGGAGTAGAGACGTGGGATAGAAAAGTGGTTCTTGAGTGTTAATATTTTAGCCTTTTTTTAATTTTGGTGCAGATTGATTGTCACACTGCTTGAAGACTATTTTCCTCTTCTCCTACATGAATTTATTTTGCTGATTGTTGTTAACTATTGCTGAGATGTTTTTCCCAATAGCTTACATTCACGGCCATGCAGAAACCCCTGTGTATCGATTCTCTTTGGCTGATGGGACCATAGTGACTGCACAAACCAAGAGCAAACTCTTCCGAAATCCTGTGACAAACGATCGTCATGGCTTTGTCTCAACTCACTTTCTTCAAAGGTAATGATGGCCTTTTGGGTGTTCACACGTTAAATGCACAACAGCAGTATTCTCAAAATGCTGGATTGTTACGAGCAAAAAGGACAAAATTTATATGAGAGAAAAAACATGTATTTGCTGAAGTGAATTTACATTCCTGGATTATGGTTTGTTTCTTAAGATTCTATTTTTCCGTGAAAATGAGTATTTGTTAATTATTTCTTGAGAAGCTGGAGGGTGGAAAAGCTAGTGGGTGAAAGAGCATCTAAAATTGGACCACCTCTGTTAATCTTTGTTTCTAATAATATGTTACATTGCTTTTAAGGACTTCATTGAAAATTTGAACCTCACCTTTAAGACTTAGTGGTTAACTGTTGCTGTTGCTGATGGTATGCCGACTGCCAGTTGAGCTCACAAACTCATCCTAGGAAAAGTACTGTGTGCCTCATAGTATCACTGTGGTCACCTTCCAAGTCTATGCATTGACACCAGCACCTAGTCCACCTTTCAAAGCAATTTAGGAACTCTTTTTGGAGTGGCCAGCAGAGCTATTGTCTTACTACTCTTTATGTCCTGAATGTCATCCAAATGTTGTCCTTTCAATATTTCCTTCATTTTTGGGTAAAGAAAAAAGTCACTGGGGGCCAGATCAGGTGAGTAGAGAGGGAGTTCCAATACGGTTATTTGTTCACTGGCTAAAAACCTCCCTCACAGACAACCGTACAGTTCAGTTTGCAAACTTACTACTTTGCCACTATGCGCAGTGAGCATTCCAGACAGAGTTCCAAAATTGCTTTGAAGGGTGGACTAGGCACTAGCGTCGGTACGTAGCTTCCCAAAGGGAGTACTTTGAAGGTGACTGTAGTGATATTCAGCAGTGAGATATGTAGCACTTAGAACAAGGAAGTTTATGGACTTAATTGTCAGGCCTTGTATGTGAACGCCACATGAAAGCGTACGGTCAGCATTAATCATCCTAAGTGATTGGTAGGCACCTCCAGTTGCCGCTCAGTATGTAACAACCCGAGTTAAGCACTACTGGGAGAAATGGTTAAGTGCTTGCCTGATAATCAAGAGGTTGGTGGTTTCAACTTAACCTGTCAAGTATCTGGGAGGAGGAAGTCTGGCAATCTGCTTCTACAGAGATGATGGTCAAAAAAATCCTCTGGGGGAAGTTCTGTTTTCTCACATGGGGTCACTGTTAGTTGAAATCAGCTCAGCACATGTAACAACGAGGAGTCCATGTGACATAGTTATTGGCCCTTCTCAGTGCTGTAGTAGTGTCACTCATTGAGATGTTTGCAGCTTTTGTATATATGTTATATATATATATACCATATATATATATATAAAAAAATTAGGGTAATAGATTAATGTCTACATTTACATTGTTACTAGGCATTAGAATGCTGCAGCAGAAGGTACCTTTTTGTGTGCTTGTCTCAGCTCTTGTTTATCTGATTCAGAACTTTGACACATGCTTCTAATTTATTTAGTAAAATTTCACATTGTTATTTCTTTGCAGAGAACAAAATGGGTATAGACCAAACCCAAATCCTCTTGGACAAAGCGTTAGACCTCCTGTAGCTGGATGCAGCAATTCAGTAGGTGGCATGAACATGTCACCAAACCAAGGCTTACAGATGCTGAGCAACAGGACCTATGGCCTGGCAGACCCCAGCCCCACAGGGCAGATGAGTGGAGCTAGGTATGGGGGCTCCAGTACCATTGCTTCAGTGAACCCTGGGCCGGGCATGCAGTCACCATCTGCCTACCAGAACAACAACTATGGCCTCAACATGAGTAGCCCCCCCCACGGGAGTCCTGGTCTTGGCACCAACCAGCAGAATATCATGATTTCACCTCGTAATCGTGGGAGTCCAAAGATGGCCTCACATCAGTTTTCTCCTGTTGCAGGTATTTATGCTGGCATTTCCTTTTCTTTTTCAGTAGTTCTTTTTGTCTTTGTACTACTGTGACTCCTGTAAAGTTAAATCATTGTGTAATAGGAACTTTGAAGAATTAAGTGGTGTTTTGTTAGTATGATAGTCTAACTCTTTTTCCTAACTTCTCGCCTCTTCCAGGGGTGCACTCTCCCATGGGATCTTCCGGCAATACTGGAAGCCACAGCTTTTCCAGCAGCTCTCTCAGTGCCCTGCAGGCTATCAGTGAGGGTGTGGGGACTTCTCTTTTATCTACTCTCTCTTCCCCAGGCCCCAAATTGGACAGCTCTCCCAATATGACTCTAACTCAGCCAAGTAAAGTGAACAGCCAGGATTCTAAGAGTCCCCTCGGCTTATATTGTGACCAGAATCCAGTGGAGAGTTCACTGTGTCAGTCAAATAGCAGGGATCACCTCAGTGACAAGGACGGTAAAGAGAGCAGTGTAGAAGGGTCAGAGAATCAAAGGGGTCCTCTGGAGAGCAAAGGTCATAAAAAGCTACTGCAGTTACTTACCTATTCTGCAGATGACCGAGGTCATTCCTCCTTGACCAACTCTCCCCTGGATTCGAGTTGTAAAGATTCATCCCTTAATGTCACCAGCCCATCTGGAGTTTCCTCCTCGACTTCTGGAGGGGTGTCCTCCACATCCAATATGCATGGGTCGCTATTGCAAAAGAAGCATAGGATTTTGCACAAGTTGCTGCAGAATGGTAATTCGCCAGCTGAAGTAGCCAAGATTACAGCAGAAGCCACTGGGAGAGACACCAGTACTAGTGCAACTTCTTGTGGGGATGGGAATATCAAGCAGGAGCAGCTAAGTCCTAAGAAGAAGGAGAATAATGCGCTTCTTCGATACCTGCTAGACAGAGATGATCCCAGTGACACACTGTCTAAAGAACTACAGCCCAAAGCGGAAGGCGTTGATGGTAAAATGAGTCAGTGTGGCAGCTCCACCATTCCTAGCTCCAGTCAAGAAAAAGAGGCAAAGATTAAGACAGAAACAAATGAAGAGGTAATTTTTCTGTACATTTGAGCTTCATCATTGTGTTTTCATCGTTGCGTCTTGGTATTAGATAATGAATTATGCACAGATTGTTCTATTTTAGGTTATAGAAATGTATTGTGGTGTAGTTTAGAAATACCTGCTTTGTATGTTTTAAAATGTGGTGGCTCTCTTAAGCAGCAACTTTGTTAAGTGTCATGTGTGGATATTTCTTGTTGAAATGGACAGAGTGATTCTCTGAGGATATGGTGGAACTACAGGAGGAAAATGCCTTTTTAAAAAAGTAACAGCAGTTTTGATTTTCACCTAAAAATTAAGTTCTACCTACATGACACGTTCGGTAAAAACGTTTCCCCAACTGCTTGAGGGGTGCTATTCCAGGAGATTTCATATGCCCCCATGCAAATCAAAGACTGGAGAAGCTTTGTAGTTACGATGCCTGTGTAACTTTCTTTAATCTGCTGTTAATCTAATTTATTGCCTAAAAGCCATTTTGGAGCACATCTGTGGTTACTGTATGGAACCTCAGCTTATTGCTTTATTACTAATCAGTGTTTATTTCCCGGAGATGTGTGTGGATGTAGACATCTGTCAGTGAATAATCACTTTTGTGCACTGATGGGTGGGTGGGAGCTAAAACAGCCCATAGCTTGAGAATCAGTTCACAGTCTAGTGTAAATAAAAAATAGTGATTTATCTCAGTGGCTTAAACTGTTGTTTGAGGAAGAGTAGGTATAGGGGCCATAATGATGTGGGCTTTAGTTGGCCACTGTCGTGTTAAGTCTAGAATGGTATTTTACTTGTCCTGATTTTATGTATTTTGATGAATGCATTTATATATCTAGTAACATACACAGATTAATTAAAAAATTATTTTCAGGGACCTGGAGACTTGGATCATCTAGATGCTATTCTTGGTGATCTGACTAGTTCTGACTTTTACAGTAATTCCATATCCACAAATGGTAGCAGTAATCTGGGAACCAAACAACAAATATTTCAAGGAACTAACTCTCTCGGTAAGGAAAGAAGTAGGTTTTATTTCTGTTGACTTTTAAATGTTTCTGTGTATTCATATGTCCATAAAAACACATACACTGTCTCTCACTTCCCTATACTGTTTTACAATGTATATATTTTTTAAAAATTTCCTGGTTTTTTTTTTTTTTTTTTGCATTTCCTGTTTCTCATGAATCTGATGCCAGTAGTGATGGCACAGGAGAAGTGTTGTCGTTGGTTGTTCTGAATGAGTAATGGGTGCTGGGATTTTTTTTTCTTAGCCACAGAGAACTATAGATTAAAACCTGTCTTTTGATAGGATGTTTCCATCTGAGTTTTCTTCTTGCGTGTTGTTATGTAGTAGTTACTTATTCATTAACATGGATGTGTTGTATGTAACCAATTGAAAAAATAATAATTCACAGTTACTCCAGCTTGATGTTTGTTTCCGTTGTCAGCATTTCCTAAAAGTGATGCTTGGTGAGATCAGTAGGTGGGATAAGGGAAGAAAAATGTTTAGGAGGAAATTTTATGTTTGGGAGAAGCCACTTAATAGGTTTGTGTGTGGAAGAACCTGCAGGAGCTTAGAACATTGGTGGGTTTCTTTAATATTGCGTGAAGCAGAATACGAGTAACCGTAGGAGGCTGTAGAACACTGCTCAGTACTTCAGGTGGCACTGAGACTCTTGGCTCTATTCGGAGTATGAGGCTGTTAGTTACTTCAGTTTTTGGCTTAGGGTTTATTTTGTAAAGGAAGACAGTGTTCACTTTTGTACGGAAGGCATTCTTGGTGGTTAGTAGTGGTGTTTATGTTAGTGTATTATTTCATAAGGGTATATGTGTATTGCATGTTTTCAACAGGTTTAAGAAGTCCACAGTCTGTGCAGTCCATTCGTCCTCCGTATAACCGTGCAGTGTCTCTAGATAGCCCGGTGTCTGTTGGCTCAAGCCCACCTGTGAAGAATATCAGTGCTTTCCCCATGTTACCAAAGCAGCCCATGTTAGGTGGGAATCCAAGAATGATGGATAGTCAAGAAAATTATGGCTCAAATATGGGTATGCTATTTATTAATAGTTGTTATGATTAAACTAAACATTTCTTTTGGGAAAAACAAATTTAAAATACTTAAAGCTATTTAAATAATTAGGATTAAGTAATAGGTTTTTGAATGATGTTAGCATAGTTTTTCTTTTCGCTCACAGTGTCTTGGTTATTTACACCCGTAAGGAAGCTCTTACTCTGAGACATTTTCTAACCTGTAGTGCACAGATAAAATTAGTGACCTGTCAGGAACATTCTCATCCTCGCACAGCCTCGCTGTTAGGCTGACAGAGGACTTTTTTGTCCAGGCTGATGTGTATAGTGACTGTACTTACAGGACATATGAAGGGATCCACTACATTGTAAAAAGGCCTAGTCGTTTTTACCTGTTTTAGGTGGACCAAACCGAAATGTGACTGTGCCTCAGACTCCTTCCTCAGAAGACTGGGGCTTACCGAACTCCAAGGCTAGCAGAATGGAGCCTGTGAATTCAAACTCCATGGGCAGACTAGGAGCAGATTTTAATGCTTCTTTACCTAGACCTGCGATTACTGGCTCTATGCCCCACTTGCCTGTTCGGTCCAATAGCATACCAGGCCCGAGACCAATGTTGCAGCAGCAGCCACAGCAGCAGCAACAACAGCCGCAACAGCCACAGATGCTTCAAATGAGTAAGTTTCCTCTTTAAAAAAAAAAAAAAAAAAGGAAAAACAGAGGTGTTGTTTCCATTGACATATTTGAAAACCTTTTTTTTTTTGGTTTGTTTGCTTCTTCAGGACCTAGTGAGATTCCTCTAGGAATGGGGGTCAGTCCTTATAGCCAGCCAGTACCATCTAACCAACCAGGTTCCTGGCCAGATGGCATGTTGTCTATGGAACAAGGCTCGCATGGGACTCAAAATAGGTGAGGCTTTAGGAAAATGTTCGCATCAGGTGGCATGTAAGAGGGCCATGGCACAGGAATAAGGTACATTCTTTGGTGAGTGTGAGTGAAGAGGTGAGGCAAAGGCAGCAAGTGGGGAGTGTTCATGGGAGGAGGAGGATCCTTCCGTGGTCCAGCCTCTGAGAGATCTCTCTGGAGATGCTCTTCTGTCATGATAATTTAGGAGGAGGAAGAGGAGGAGTAAATAAGCATCCATTTTAGGAAATAAGAACATGGTCCTAGGGGTTATATAAATGCTGTTTAGGGGGCAAACCTCACTTTCTGGAAAATTTATTATTTAGGATTGGATAATTTCTTTCTAAACTTCACTTAGAAGAGCTTTTCAGCGATTGTGGGTCAAGTCCGTATTTCATTCTTATTTCTGTTGGTTGGTAACTTATTTGCATGAAAGAATCTGCCTATTGTTTTCACCTGGTGTCATAATTTAACTCAAATTCTTCAGTAAATAAAGCCAATAAAAAATTGATCCATTTTCTAGACAGCACTGTAATAACTACATGTATCTGTTAAGGCAAGTGGGTCTCTAGCCAGTAGAGAATAGCTTTGCAGTTCACAGAACTTTTGTGAAGCTGGATGCGTTTCTAGCTCCATGTCCTTTTGTGAATAGAGGGCGCATCATGGCCCACTGGTGTTGGTATGTGGAGTTTGTGAGGATTACACTGACATGTGAGCTGTGTGGGCCAAGTGCAACAGAAGGGACGGGACAGGTTCCCAGACTTAGTGCAGTGACAGTGCAACATTGCTGTCTTGTCTTCTGTTCTGTCAGTGATTTCCCTAAGTTTCAAATAGTGTGACTACTGTTATTACACTGCCTCTAGCAGGCTCTTGAACACCTTCTTCCATTGTCCCACTCCATTACGATCTTTGCTGTCTCTCAGATATCCAGGGTCTGGAAGATCTATTTTGGTGGCGGAATTGGCTTCTAGATAGGATATTCATAGCTTTTGAAAATGGACTGGTAAATTTTTAGCATTGTGGACCTTAAATTTCAGTTACTGGCACCTGTACTTTGTCTTTCTGCTACTTAGTTTTTAGTTATTTATACTTGGAGTATTTGACTTATTATTATACAGTAAAAGTGCTGGTTATGGTTACTGTATCCCCCTCCCCCCCATACAAGAGGGAAAGGACCTTTGACATTAATTACAAATCTCTGGTTAGGCCACTTCTTAGGAATTCCCTGGATGATATCCTTGGGCCACCTTCTAACCTAGAAGGCCAGAGTGATGAAAGAGCGTTGCTGGACCAGCTGCATACCCTCTTAAGCAACACAGATGCCACAGGCCTAGAAGAAATTGACAGAGCTTTGGGCATCCCTGAACTTGTAAATCAAGTAGGTGCCGTTAATGTGGAAGTAGGGGAGCGAGACTCTATGTGTCTGTGCGTGTGTGTGCATTGTGCATGTGTACATGTGTATGAGTCCATGCATGAGAATGCCTGTATAGATATCTTGCTTGTTACTGTGTCACTGTATGTTTTGCATATACAGTTTTACCTGTCCAATATCTTATATTGGACACATAAGTTAACCAGTCCTCTACTAATGAAAGAAGCCCTGGTAGCATAGTGTTCAAGTGCCTGGCTGCAAACTGAAAATTCAAACCTGTCAGCAACATCACAGTAGAAGGATGTGGCAACCTCTTGCCTTGGAAACCCTATGGGGCATGAGGATAACGGCGAGTGCAGCACCTGACAGGTCCTCATGTCTTAGCATGGCAGATTTTTTTAGGGTGTTTACTTTTATTTTTTCTGTTATTTGTGGGATATTGTTTTGTATACGTCCTTAGTTTCCTAGGGTTGCAGTAACAAAATGCCACAAAACAAGTGACTTGAAATAATAGAAATGTATTGTTTCACAGTCCTGGAAGCTAGAAGTCCCAGCTGGGTTGTCACCCTTGTTGATTCTTCTGTGAGGGCTCTCAGAGAACTACCATGCATATCTCGTAGTGTCAGGTGGCTACCAGTGATCTTTGGTGTTTTCTTGGCAGCCTAGAGATGCACCTGCTTCCCTCTTCACATAGCGTCTTCCTTGCCACTGTGTGTCCCTGTCTGCATGTCTGCTCTCCCCTCTTACAAGATGTCACTCAGAAGGGGCTAGGACCTGCCCTAGTCTAGTGCGACCTCGTTAGCTTATCTAGTAAATACCTGCAGAGAGCGAGCCAAACTAAGGCCGCATTCACTCTCACTTGGATTAGGACTTGGACCGTTTTGGTAGACACCTTAGTCCATAGCATACCGTTAGCCTGTAACAGGCACTGATAAACACTTGTTGATTGACTGGCTCCCTCTTATCATATACAAATAGGGGTGAATGGCCATTATTAAGCTTTGATCAACTAGTGAATATACTCAAGCTAGGTGAACTTGTGTTGATTTTCTTCTCTCTAACAAAGGCATTTCTCGCTATTTTCAAAAACATTTTCGTACAGATTACATGAGAATTCATTGACCACAGTCAATGAATGATTTTGCTTTTATTTTATAATTGGTTTGGGAGGTTCATCTTAGTCCAGAGCTGTGGTGTAGAGGAAATGGTATTTTTCAGGGAACTTAATACATTTCATTAGGTATTTGGCTCTGTGTATATCTGAGGATCTGTGTGAGACCTGGTATGAGACACTAGGGCATAGCTCTGAGAAGATGTGAAGTAGTGTGTATTCTTATGGGGCTGTAGACCATAACAAGACTGTAAACTTGATTTTGTTTTTAGAATTCTGCGTCATCAGTATGTCCATATAAAGACTTTGTCTCTTTCTCTCCTTTGAACTATTTATTTTCCGTAGCTTTCTTAGATGTATGTCACAGTTCACTTTGTGTATTTGATGTTTAAGGGACAAGCTTTGGAGCCCAAACAGGAACCTTTTCAAGGCCAAGAAGCAGCAGTCATGATGGATCAGAAAGCAGCATTATATGGGCAAACGTACCCTGGACAGGGGCCTCCCATGCAAGGAGCCTTTAATCTTCAGGGCCAGTCATCATCTTTTAACTCGATGATGAATCAAATGAGCCAGCAGGGCAGTTTTCCTCTCCAAGGAATGCATCCGAGGGCCAGCATCATGAGACCCCGGACAAACACCCCCAAGCAGCTTCGGATGCAACTTCAGCAGAGACTTCAGGGCCAACAGGTAAACAGTCACTTACTCTTTGACTCACGGTGGCTTCCCTCCTTCTGCCTGTTTACAGACAGTGTTCCTTGGCATTCTTTGGGAGACTTGAAGGGGCAGATGGGCCTAGCACCCACCTTCATCAGTAAAAGCAATTCCTTTTGTTTTTCCTTCTCTGTTAGATTTTATTTTTACAGACTGTTTGATGTTGGAGGCTGGTTGTGGGTAAAATTGATGACCTTTTTATAAGAGTATGCCACTGTACAGGTTAAAAAATAGAAAAATGTCAGGATTGTTTCTTGATGACTTTGTAGGCTTAAAGCTAGTTTAAAGTCCTTAAAAAGAAAAAAAAAAGCAAACCATACCCATTGTCATTGAGTGAATTCCAACTCATCATCATGTACAGCAGAGTAGAGCTGCCCCATATGGTTTCCATGATGATACATAGAGGATAGAGTAGAGCTGCCCTATGTGGTTTCAAAGGGGTGCCTGGTGGATTTGAACTGCCATTTTGGTTAGCAGCCATAGCAGTTAACCACTGTTCTAGTATTACATTAATTACCAAATAGGTAAACCTTTTTTTTTTTTCAAAATTTTTATTATGGGGACTGTACACAGTGAATCGTAACACCAAGTCCACAGTTTCTAATAGACAATTCAGTGACACTGATTACATTTTTCAAGTTGTGTGATGGACCCTTTTCACACTCTTTCTGAGTTACTCCTCCTCGTTAACGTAAACTCACTACTCCCTCAATTTCCTATCAAACCGGGCAAGTTGCTTTTGTCGGTTTGATTCTGTGTGGGTCTTACAAGAACATAATGCTCAAAGCTGACCTTTTTTTTCCTTTTAAACTAGATTTCAGCTTTGTCTTTTTTTTTCCCCAAATGGAACCTCTGCTCTCTAGACGTATTGTAAGATATGAACTTCCCTAATGTTCAGCATGATATTTCTGTTCTTCCATTGTTTGCTTAATCTCCAACAAGTCCTTCAAAATGTCATTATTTTGTAATGTTTGTATCTGAGTGACTGGTGTCATTAAATGTGGTGGAACTGAACCATACAACCAGATGAATGAGTGGATTTAAAACCAAGAAATCTAGAGATTCTTCCAGTGCATGAATATTCCTGAAAGTCAGTTTAGAAATCTAGGAAAGCAGTGTTAATACAGTGATGGTACTGTTTAATTTTTATCATTTCTTTGCACTAAAAGTTAACACAGGAAAAGGTAGCAGAAGAGGTAGTTTATTCAATGTTAAACTCCCATTGCGTAAAAGTCTTTCCCCAAGTGCCTAAATCATCCCAGAGAAAAATCCCACTTCGTGAATGCTTGCAGTTCCTGTTGAAGACACTTTTTAAACCCCAGCACTGCACCGTGCACTTTCCTTCCTCGTGCCACTTAGTGAAGCTGCAGGTGACAGCTTTGAGTCTGCTGAAAAGTCAGCCAGTTCAGTTGAGATTTGAAGAGCCCATGATGTGAGCATGGGAACAGGTCTGGAGATCCATCATTCTCTCATAGCAGGGGCTGAGGACTTGGGGAGCAGTATTGGGCTCGTTCACACTTTCCACTTAACCCTAACCTACTTAAATGGCCTCAGTTTCTGAATCAGAGCCGTCAGACACTTGAAATGAAAATGGAAAATCCTGCTGCTGGGGGCGCTGTGATGATGAGACCTGTGATGCAGCCCCAGGTGAACTCACAGGTGAGAGGAGTGCATGTCCTCGCGTTTACTCCCGTGTCCCCTGCTCCTAGTGTGAGGCCTGTCCCATGGTTGGTTCTCAGGAAATATTACAGGAGTAGAGTCATTCTGGTTTACTTGTGTAAGAAACTGTTCCACAGCCCCACCACCCTCTATTTTCTCCCTTCATTTCTTTTCTCTTGCTAGTGACTCGGACAAAACAGGAAGAGCAGTTCCTTTTTAAAACCACAGTTTAGTGGGTTTTTAAACTAACTGCCTTTGTGATTAGTTACTGTGCTATGAGAAAAGTTTACTTTCTAAGTTGAAATAAATTCCTGAACTTTTCTGTTCTGTGTTTATTGGGAAAATTTTGAAATGATACTAAGTATAAAAAAGAAAATAAAACATACAATTCTACCCTTGGCGACAACCTCTGAGGTGCCCTGTTTCCCGTAGTGAGAGAGGTGATAGTCGGGGAGGCGGACGTGCCTTGAGACATGGTTCACAGTCGGAGTTGCAGACTAAGCAGACACCTGTAAAGTGCCTGTGTTCACGGACTGTGCTGCCATGAACATGTTGGCAGTCTGTATTTTCATGATAATCAGACATGCTTCAAAAACATGGTAATAGCTGGCTCGTTGGAGATGATCTGTCCCAGCTGGGATCACAAAGTCCATGCCTTGTCCAGTGCTTTGTCACTTACTCCCTGTCTGTCACTTCCAGACAGCTTCTTATTGTCCTTCACCTGTCATTTCAGAAGAGTGGACTACATCTCGTTAGGTTTTCCTTCTCGGAGTTTACTTCAGACTTCCTGAAAAGTTTGTCCTCAGATTCTTCCTCTAAATGTTCTCTCACTTTGAGGAGAGGTTTCTGACTATGTTAAAACTTACTCCATTTGTCTCTTAGCCCTACCAGGTAATTTCCAGATCCCTTGTCCTCAGCTACCCCCATTCCCAAAATTGCCAGAGAACTCACATACCAGAAGGAGAGGTGGACAGTTGTCTCCTTACTTATGATGAAGGGCACTGCAGGTTTTCCCTCTTCTGAGATTCCTAGTGCATCGTGGGAGTCCTGTGTGTGTGAAGCTGATGGCTCTTGCTTGGCGTGTGTAACTTCTCTTTCTCCGGTTCAAGCAGGGCTTCCTCAATGCCCAGATGGTTGCACAGCGGAGCAGAGAGCTGCTTAGCCACCACTTCCGGCAGCAGAGGGTGGCCCTGATGATGCAGCAGCAGCAGACCCAGGCCTTCAGCCCGCCCCCCAACGTGACTGCGTCTCCCAGCATGGACGGGGTTTTGGCAGGACCTGTGATGCCGCAAGCTCCACCCCAGCAGTTTCCGTACCCACCAAATTATGGTAAGGTTGACAGCGAAAAGAAATAGCCTTTCCCCAGAGTAACATTATCAAGGGCGCGAGACTCACTAGGTCTGTGGCACATTAAAAATAGTCAGGAGTGCTAATTCCTTCTTGTTGAACAAGAAAAAGATGAATTAAAATAGAGATCTGTAGTACACAGGTAATTGAGGCAGGTAGATTGGATCATGCTTGAGTAATTTTGTAGACTTTGTTGTTTTCAGCTCTTGACCTGTTCTTTAGGAGGACTACATGTTTGTTTTTGTCCTTCTGCTGTGTCCCATTAGAGTAGTACTTTAAAAATGCTCTTGATGCTTGGTGGAGTTGGCAAGAGGCTTTTTTTAAGGTTTCCTTTCTTGGTGCCTTGGATTTATTATTAGTTACAATAAGCAGTCTCTAAGAGGTTGCAGGAACATGGGGTGGGGGTGAAACTTCCTGGGAGAGATAATGTTTTAGGATGCAGCCCTGGCCAGTGCAGATAGCAGGTTCTCTGTCCTTTAAAAGGGAGCTGAAGCGATCTGAGTCCTTTTTGTACAGAAAGCCCCATGAAGGATACCTCCTGAAAGTGACCAAAACAGTATGCCTGTCTGTTGTGCGCCTGTCACTAGAGATGGCATCTTGATGAGAAGCCAGAGTAACTGAAGTGCAGTATCTGGTACTTCGTGTCTTCTTATCCTGCCCCCAGTTTACTCTTTTTTACATAAAAATAAAATGACTAGAGAAAGTGGATATTCTGAGGAGGTAGCATGTGAGTCGGTTGTAATTTCCTCCCCCTCTTCTTTTTTTAAAGGAATGGGCCAACAGCCTGATCCAGCCTTCGGTCGAGTGTCTAGTCCCCCTAATGCCATGATGTCGAGAATGGGACCCTCCCAGAACCCCATGATGCAGCACCCTCAGACCGTACCAGTGTATCAGTCCTCGGAAATGAAGGGCTGGGCTTCCGGAAACCTGGCCAGGAACAGGTAAAGAGCTGTGGCCCTAACTGGCCTTCACCTGCAAGTGGTATAATTGGGGAAACAGAGTGGTTTGCCTTTTCACTCCAGCTCATTTGGCTGCAGTGGTCACAGGTCTGGGGGTTCACCTTCGTGAGTGTCATCTTTGTCTCGTGCATCGTTCTGTGCTTGTACCTGCTGGGTACCAAACACAGACAGCTGAGTGAGACAGAACGAAGGCTACCCCAGGCTGTTTTCTCAGTGATGGTATTGTTGGCCATGCTTGACAGAATTGTGATTGTCTTTGTGCATGCCCCGTGTTGCTGAGATGTTCTGGAGGTAATTCTGCTCTGTCTTTCCAGCTCCTTTTCCCAGCAGCAGTTTGCCCACCAGGGGCAGCCCGGGCCTTATGGTATGGTGCATGTGAACGGCAGCGGTGGCCACATGGGACAGATGAACATGAATTCGGTGCCCATGTCTGGCCTGCCCATGGGCCCGGATCAGGTATGGGGCATCCATTCTTTACCTTAAAACTTCTGTTCTTTGAAGTGAACCAAAGCTTCAGCTGCAGCTGAAATGTTCTAGGTAGATTCTCACTTGATGTAACAACATAAAAATGTAGCCATTAAAGGCACACACACACACACACACAAACCATTTGATAGGAGAAAATTGGGCCATTAGATACTTTTGGTAATATGGACTCCAAGGAATTGGAATCAGTCAACCAGAGTCCTGCTGCAAGCCATGATTATAGGTAGACATGTTGCTTTTTCATGCAAAGCACATGATTTACTCATTTCTACTCATTTTTATTTTTCTGGTTTCTAACAGAAATACTGCTGACATGTCTGTACCAGGAACTCCAAGGACATTGCTTGTACAAGTGACAGTGCACTCAAATTATCAGGAGCTAAAAAGAACTGTTGTTACAGGCATCCAGCCTTGAAGAAAAGGACCAGCTTCCGTACCTGTCAAGGGTATTCTGAATGATGTCATTTGAGCAGGGCTGAACTTTAAGCTGAAGTGCAATATCTACCTGATTTTTATTTTTTTGTTACATGTATCATGGTGTTCGAAACAGAGCGATCTTTCAGCATGCTGCCTCCTAGAGATGTGACTCTGGAGCTGGTGTCCCCGACTCTGAGAGCTTCCAGTGTCACTTCTTCTGCCTTGCCATCCAAAGTCTATAAAGGGTTGGTAGGCCAGAGAACATCAGAGAAACTAAGAGTGACAGAAACACCTCTTTCCTCTAGTTTCAGGTGTTGAACAAAGTGAGCTTAGTCTCAGCTTTTAAGTATTTTTTGTCACTGCCAAGTAGTTTTGTGTTGGCCTGTTGTTCTAGTGTAATTGGTGTTTCTGAGTTTCTTCTAATTAACAGAGTTGGGTTGCTTAGTCCTGACTCTTTGTTGTACTTGGCTTTTCTTCTAAGTGGGATTTTCATTAGCTCCTAATGTCCTATAAATAATGCACCTCCAGGAATTGTTATTGATACCAAGTGGCCTGCAGAAGGGAAAATGAGATGACAGTATTTAACTGCAGCAGTAGCAAATTTTTCACATGCTAAATGTGCAGCCAAGTGCACTTTATTTAAAAAGGAATGGATAAATGCAATATTCTTGAGGTCTTGAGGAGCGGTGACCCATGCTTGGTTTTTTGTCTAAACGAAACTGTTGGACAGAAACTGTGATTTGTTTTCAAACTACTGGTGTCATCTGTTGCCTCTGTGGTAGAGCAATAATGCTTTTTTTGAAAATAAACTTCAGCAAACCCAAGGCCAGGTACTGCATTCTGAATCAGAATTTCGCAGTGTTTATCTGTGAATAGGTTTCCTGTGTAAATAGTGACCTTTAAGATATTGTATTATGTAAAATATGTACATACCTCTTTCTGTAGGTCACAACAACTCATTTTTGCAGAGTTTGTGAAGCAGAATATTTATCAATGTTGATTTCAGTCAGCTCAGCCTAGTGGCCAGGGGGAAGCGACAGTGGTCCCCACGCTCCTTTCCCTAGCCTCCGATGCCTCTGCCTCCTCAGTCTTTTCATCTGAATCTCAGTGTTTTTTAAAGAGATCAGTTTTTTTTAGATAATCTGCAGTTGCATTTGTTTCTTTGTAGTTCCTCTCCAATAACTAAGCACTTTGTTAATTTGGGGGGAAAGTCTAGGGATGAGTAGAAAAACTTTTTAAAAAAGGTATTAGAGTTAAAAAAATTTTTTTGATTAAAAAAAAAGTCTTTTGGATTTTAAATGGTCCATAAATTAAATGATAGCAGCTCATAGTTTTTATTTTCTTGTGTTTAAGCTGAGTATGTTGCGTGTTAGGAGGGCTTTAAGCCTTTGGTAGTTAGGACCCGAGTCCCACATTAACACCTTGCTCACACTGAGATCTCGAGTCGACTCTCCATGCGTGGCTTCCAGTGACTGCTCAGCTGTGTTGTCTTTCTGTTCTCGCGATGCTTTCACTAGTCCCTGTGGGATAGAATCATGTCGTCGTTATTTCCCAAAGAGCTCAGTTCCCAGATCAGTTACAGTTTAACTGGATGCCCTTGCCACCCTCCCTTTTCTGCGCCTGCCAGTTTGCTGTTGTACTCCTGGGCACCTGTAGTAGTCCATTGGGAATGGGGGAAAAATCAAGTTTAATTCCCTTCACCTGAGTTACTTAATGTGGTTCAGACAGTTGAAATTGGGAATTTGGAATATCTGTAGATTTCAAATGTCTGTGCTAGCCTTGGTTCAATTTCCAGCAATAATTGAGAGCCAGTTGATTTATTTTAAATTTCAGACATGTTTAGCCAATATTTCTAGATGTCTGTGAAGGTGAGATCATTTAATTTGTTTGCCTTGTTTATGAATAAGTGAAATCTGGTGTTTCCAGAACCACCACTAGAGTGGACTTGATTTCCCAGCAGCGTGAACACGGTTAGGAATTGCTCCTTCTATCCCTCCCTCCCCTCAAAGTCAGAAATAAATGTAAGATCATAACTCCATAAACTTCATCATAGTGGCCTGTACTTTGCAGATTCAGTATGTCTGCCCTTTGAAGTCAGAGGTCTGGCTGAGGAAGAATCTGGTCTTTTTAGATACCGCTGTCCTCTGTATCTGAATCTTCTTTGTTTAAGTCACTTGTGTGGGGGGAGAAATAGAATGGTGCTCTTACTTTTATTCATTTTTACAAAAATTATTAAAAACAAGCAAACAGATCCAAAAAAGTCCTATGATTCTTTTTCTCAGTCCTGACTCCAGGGTAACTGGATGGCAGCAATCCCCTTTTATATGGACAAAAACCAAGTTTAGTAGAAGTTTTTGTATTTTTCATGTGTAATTTTATTGGGGTACACTTAAGATTTTAGTTTCCTTTAACAGACAGGGCCTGTGAGGTGGCCTGTTGTTGTCACCGTGGTTGTCCCACCGTCTTTTGTAAGCCCCTCACTTTGTACTCCCAGGGCCGACCGCCCCTCCCACTCCTGTGACTTTTCTAACCTCGGTGTCTGTGGGGTGAAGTTTAAGTAATCTTTTCATTTGCTTTTAGAATGTGGAATATTTCCAGTACTTACTTTTTGCTGAATCCAAAGATATATAAGTATATAATATATATATTTTATAAAGATCAAAATGATATAAAGGAGATACGTGTTTCGTCTGTTAAAAAACAAATAGAAATTGCATTGCTAGTGTTCATATTATGGGACACTTTCTGAATTGTGCATCTGGATTGAAAGGTGTAAATATCGGTAAACAGTACTACTTAGTTGATCAGTATTTAATATCTATGGTGAGTTGGGGGTATATAGGGGTAGTGTTCTACAGGAGATAATTGGCTTGCTGTCTTAGAATATGTTTGATCCAGAAGTATCTTCAGCTGGCAGAGAAACAGAATGGGTTGCCAATTCCCCATATGCCTTTCCAGTTCCCTTTTGATTTGCAGAAGCCATGAGTTTTGTTCACAAGTGGGAGATTGATGGGAGCAAAACCTTTAGGATAGATGACAATTTCCCTGCAAAGGAACAAGAGCTGGTTTCCAGCTCCAAGGCAAACTCATTATGAGCAGGGTGTTTGCTTTTTCCTTCTCTCTCTCTCTCTTATTTTAAATATATGGAATTCTGGAGAAGATGGAAGGAAATGTCATTCTGAGAGCAATATTTATATTCTCAGGAATTGACGTGTATTGAGGATGAGTTCAGTTTCAGTCAAGTTTACATTAAGTGTTGCTTCAAAAAAAAAAGTCTAAATGATTCTTGACACTGCAGACTCCAGGGATAACTTATGAAATGGTTTGGTGGTAAGCTGTGACTGCATTGCTGATCATTTTGGATGTCATTGTAAATAAAGGTTTCTATTTAAAATTGGAACCTAAGAGCTTGCTTGCCTTTTTTTTTTTTTTTTTTTAAATTGTTGTTGGATTGAGAATAACAGACTATTAAGGAAGCTTATTTAACAACAGCAGTTTCTGTAAGGACAAACTTCAGGTTTTCAGGGATGGATCCTTGGCCTCTGAATGGTTTTTAATAAAGTAGTACTTAGAATTGATCTCAATCAGCCATTCAGTGAGATTGAATTGAAGTAGGAAATGGCTCAGCTTGCTCCCACTCTTCCATTCTGAAAAGCTGACAACGTGGTCTGACTGTCTGGGACACCAAGAAGGGACTGGGTCAGGTGCCTCACTTTGCTTTGCATTAATACTTTTTAAAAGGGAAGTCCTGCACCTGTTGTGACATGAGACTTAGCTGGGAGGTCTCTGACGTGTGTTCTAACTAGCATCTCAGAAAGTGATTCACCTTTTACAGAGAAGTCCCTGGGTGGCACACATGGATAAGTACTCAGCTGCTAACTGGAAGACTAGGGGTTAGATCTCCCTTGAGACTTCTTAGAAGAAACACCAGTCAACTGCTCCTGAAAAATGTGCCATTGAAAACTGGAGGGGAGAGGTTCGGGGTGGAGGGTGGGACACTTCTGCCCTAACAGTTGGCCTTGCCATGAGTCAGAACTGACTCCGCGGCTGCAGTTTGTTTTATTCCCCTTTAAAAGACGCTCTGCACTTAAACTTCCAAAAAAGGTGTTCACTGGTAGCACCTTGGATGGTTCTTTTTCTAAAACCAAACATGAGCAAACAACTGGAAGAGTGGTCTGAGTAAATGTCAGAGGTGCTTCATACCAGTGGCTGATCATTAGCTTGAGTTTTGAATGTTGTAGGACAATATTTACACTGCAGAATTTCTTTACAAATAAAGTTTCATTAAAACTTGGGACATACATCAGCTTCATTTCTTTTCAGTACCTTCAAAAACATCAGTGCCAGGACAGATGACAGAAACAGAGTGAGATGGTATTTGGGCAGGAAGAGACATGTCTACAGGTGCCAGGGGTTTTCTTAACACTGGCCACAGAGCGTTTATTGACATCACCACTCTAGAAAACTTTTTTTAATTAGAGTCCCCTAAACACCCCTATGTTGGTTACACTTTAAATGGTCACATATATACAGTGAAGTCTGTTTCTTCAGAGGCAGTGAGGATTGTAGAGCTAGGTAATGGTCCTCTTTTTTTTGTGCTATTGACTCATTATCAAAAACCTCTGCACTGTTTACAGCATCCTTCTGCAAGTTGCCTCTGTCTTGTTTCTTAGTTCCTTTGTGATAAGCCAGAAGAGGATTTAAAAACAAGATTGTTGTTCACCTATGATTAAAAAGACAAAAAAAAAAAAAAAAAAAAAATCCAGTGACTTTCACCCTTGGGGGAAGTTTCCAAGAAAATACTTCTCTCTGTTCCTTTTCCCTTGTGAGCCTTGCAGAGACGGCTCGTGTTAGTGGTGACTTTCTGATACGAAAATGCGTTTTGTGCGGCTGGTGAGGTATAATCCAAAGCAAAAGCAGGTGCGAAAATGGACTTCCTGGCGTCTCTCCTCCCAGTGGTCGGCCTCCGGAGTTTGCCATGGTGGTCAGGAGCAAGGTCGGTCTGTCGCGGGCCTCTTGGCCAGCAGCAGTCTGCTTGAAATCCCACGTGGTTTCTACTGCCTGTGCAGGGTGCATGGCTCTCTAGTCACGAAGCCCCTCTAGGTTTGGAGGTCCTCTTGTTGCTGCTTAGCCTTCCCAGCCTTCCCACAGCTGTCCCCTGCAAAATAAAGCAAACTCAGGTTAGTGCTGGACTGCTGCTCACCACTGGCTCATCACAGCTGAGTTAGCTTTACCAAGGATGCAGCTGCCAAGGACTACAGCAGGCCACTCAGAAAAGGTTTGGTGGCGCACCCACTGCATGGCTGGCAAGCATGGCATTTAAGGACCTGGACAGAAGAGGGGCTCAAGAGAGGGTGAGCTGTGAAGATGCTGTGTCAGAACCCTTTATTGTCCTGTCATACCCACAGCAGTTTACACGAGCACGTGGAAACAAATACGTAGAGCTGAAACTGCAAACAGCAGCTCTCTGAAGGCGCTGGTTTGCTCATCAGGTATCTTAACTTCAAAAGAGTTTTAAAGTATCTCTGTATCTGCATTGTCTCAGTGAGTTAGAAGACCTGGCTAACTGCATCTGTTCCTGCTTGGAACAGACTAGCAGTTCCCTTTAGACTAGGTGTGAACTTCGCAGATGGCCATGACCTCCCTTCAGCCCCTTCTGGCACTGGAGGGAGAGTTCTTTTGCATGGACTTTTGGGAAACCACTTAAAAGGTGGCCATTCTGCTCCTGACAATATGAACCAGTTAGCACTTTGATGGGCAGCCACAGCTTTCAGGATGGCTGGTAGTTATACTAGTTAAATACTTCTTACCGTAAGGACTACCCTGAATTTTCCAAGCACAGAGGACACAGCGCATCAGATGAGGCAACAAGGGATTCCTCTACAACAGAACAGTGTGTCCTGTTACCATACAGGAAGCTCCTCCTGCCGCCTCTCATCAGGGGGACAGCTGAGGGGAGGGGATGGACCCATGGCAGGCACACAGAAAAGCCTCACGGCAATGAAGCAAGTCCGAACCAGCTCCCGCTGTGTAAACTGGTTCCTCAACTCACAGTGATTTGGAAGCAGGTCTCTTCATTTCTGGCCACTTTCGACGCTGAAACTGCCTGAGTTTTCAAGTGTCAAAAGGAGAATGATTGTTAACCATCACCAAGAAAGAAAAAAACATCCCCAAAGAACGATACACCAAAAGTCCCCTTTAGGTGGCACTATCACTGATGGGTTAGCCAGGACTCTGGCGGATCAGGGAGAGGGCAGTCCCTCCCCAGCATGCATGCATCCTCACAGAGACTAGATGAGACTGAGAGGGGCCCTTTCTGCAGGCTTTCAAAATGAAATTGATTACCTGTATTGCTCATAGCTTCCTCCATCTTTAAGTCCTAAATGAGGGAGACATGAACAATATAGTGACAGTTGAGGGCAGAAATGGCACAAGTGATGAGACTATAAACCCTTTAGTTAAAGAAACACTTCAGGCTCTTGGTCCCATAACACCCATAGTGCTTGGTGAGGACTCAGTCAGGGAGCTGTCTTTGAGACTCCTCCAGTCTAGTATCCGGACACCCACCAGAGGACCCGAACACATTCATCTAGCACTGGCCTTGGTTGTGGTAGTGGGGCAGGTGTACGTGGGCACTAACAACACTTAGGTGACCTGGGACTGAGGGCAAGGCAGTGGGTAAGTCCCTGTGTCTGGGCTCTCAGAGTCGACACAGCAGAGCAGTCACATGCATGGGTTTGGGAGTCAGGCTGCCTAGTTCCCTCACTGATAAAAGGAGGGTAAGAGATGGCCTCAGAGGACTGTCCTAAGGATTAGTGCCCAGGCACAGTATGGGGTCAACAGATGACTGTCCTCCAGTCATGAAAGGAACCCTTGCATGGGTGTTAAGAAGCTGGTGTTTCAGCATCAGGGACAGTTCCAAGCTGAGCAAGCTGGTCTGGAGCAGGCAGTGTTTTGCAGTCTTCGGTTAAGTGCGTCTGTCCTCTGGGTCACCGGTGCTGACTGCAGCACCTGGGTTCTCCTCCTAAGCTTATTAGCCGTTTCCCTGATGGGAACAGACTCTTACCAAATACAGGCAAGACTCCCAAGGGCCTTCAGGGATGAAGGTTTGGGCCCCATATCCTGTCTGTCATTTGTTGTAGCTGCTAAGTGAATAATTTCCTCTAGATGGTATCCTAAACAGACAGGACTCCTGCCCTGCATAAAACCCAAAAGTCATCTGTGACTCTCAATTTTCTTAGTTCTTTACCCCTTGTCCCTGTTGTCATGTCTTGTGGGCCTCACTGACTAAATCTTCTCTCCTCCTATACTGCTGGCACCTTAAGTCCAGGCCACTGGCTTCTTGCCCCAACATCACCATTTCTCTGTCCTTTCCCTGTATGATGCCCTTTTGCCTGGGCATTGGCCCTGGTCTTAGTGGAGGAGGTGGGCGTGAGCACTAGCAACTGTTGGTGTGTGCTGTCCAGATGATTCTGACTTCTGGTGACCAGATACGACATCAGCAGGGCTCCTTATGTAGCAACTGGAGTAATATTCTTAAATGCAGGTAGTCCATTCACCAGGCAAAGCCCTCCATTCACTCCCTGGTGCACCTGAAGCCACCCATGCTGGGTTCTTTGTCTTCCTCAAACACGTCTGTGAGCTTCTTTCCACTGCATGTCTCCTGGAATGGCAACATTCCTTGACTTTACGTGGTGGACCACTATTTACTCTCAAGGATTTGGTGCAGATGTCACTTGCAGGAGGGGCTGTTCCAGACCCCTGCTGTATTGAATGTTGCCCCCTCTTACTCTGAGGCTGTATCACATCATTGCCATTAACACCATACGAGGAAGAGGCTTTCCCCTCTGGACTGCTGTTCCCGGTAGAATGGGAGTCCACCTGAGGTCAGAGGTTGTCGTGGTCAACTTTCTCCTTTCCAATAACCAGCACGGGTCCAGGGTTATGTTCTTAATAAGTGTTTGTTGAATGAATAAATGAACGAAATGGAAGAAAATACACGTGAGAGTTGTGTGTGTTTGCTGTGCAGATAGTCCACCTGTGCTGCCCTCAAGATGCACAACTCACCACTGCCTGAGGTGGGCTGGGGCATCCAGACCCTTCCAGATGATTGGTCTTTTGTGTCACCCTCCCAACTCCTGGGCAATTCCTGGGTATTCTTTGGGACACACCTGGACATCCTATGTTCCTTCCTGTGGTGACCCCTCCATCTCTGCCGGCAACTTGCCATACGTGGGAGCACTGACTCACCCAGGTCCATGTTCCGGGTCCGGGGGTTACACTGCTTGTAACCCTTGCAGCTCCTCAGCTCCATGAGCTGGACGTGCAGCTGATTTAGTAGCTCTCTGTCCAGCGTGTTCACTGCGTTCATCAGCTGGGTGGGGAAGAAGCCAGCTGTCAGCAAGATGAGCAAGCGGACCCTGCCACGTCTGCCCACTAACCTTGGGACTCGTTTCAGGCAGGGGACAAGTGGAAGGTGTTAGCAGATCTGGGAGGAGTTCTGATGCTGCTAATGGCGACTCATAATAACCCTACAGGACAGAGGAGAACTGCTCTGTAGGGTTTCAAGGTGGATTCAAACTGCCGACCTTTCAGTTAGCAGCTGTAGCTCTTAGGCAGTATGCCACCAGGATGGGTTTTAGCTTGTCATCTCACCAGATCCCTGCCTCTCTGAGTGAAAACTCAGGAGAATGAAAACTGCCCTTGTACTCAGCACTGACTCCTGAGTCATTGTATTTCTTCAGTTCTGGGAAAGCAGCTTTTTGGTAATGGTGATTAAGAGACATGGGCCCTTGCCCAGTGTGGGAGTTAACAGTGACCCAGAACTTCTCCAGGGCTAAACTTCACCAAGGAAGAAAGCGGGCAGCTTACTGGGTAGTTAGAACAAAGCAAACTAAATCTAGCAGCTGACGTGGATCTGATTTCAGGTAGGAAACTAAAACTGTCTTCAGGCAGTTTCAGAACATGGAAGACTGGACATGGCCAAGGGCACAACCCTGAGTAGTGCTGCTCTGCAGTGACTGCTGGCATGGACACACTTGCTGGGTGACCTCTCACCGCTTCCCTTGTGAGTAGCTCCAGTTACTGTTCAGGTGACTTACTAAATGGATGTACTTAGGCAATGAGCTAGGGAAGTGTGAGTTAGCTGGACACTGCATGGCCCTTGTCGGCCCTGGCCTGTGCAGCATTTGGCCTGGCCCTCAGGACACGTGCAGCAGTCCAGGTGTAGGGGTCTTCCAAAGTTCTGTCAAAGCCTGGTTGAACGCTGGCATTTTCCTACGACAGGAAACTCATCAACACTACATCACTGACAAGGAAGACTAGTGCAGAGAAGGGCCAGTGGAACAGAGGCCTCCAGTTTCCAGTGGCTTCACGACTCTGTTTTACGGACCCAGAGGGGTGTGGCAAGGGTTACCACCCCCAGGAGCCTAACTGGCAGCCACTGTGTACCCCCTTGCCTTGTTACCTGGTAGGGGTCTGTGTTGAGATCGAAGTACTCCAAGAAACCAGTGGCAAATTCACAGAAGAGGAAGTTGTGGGTCTCGTTGATGGTGCGCAGGCACCAGTATGTGTTGTTGTTGGCGCTGGTGCAGGCACAGAAGGGACCCACTGCCAACGGGGAGAGAAGGGATACCCCATGTGCCTGTGGGAAGAAGCCCAGCCACCCAGCAGCTCCCTCATTGCTCTTGTTTCTCAGATGCCAATTAATGGTTTGTGCTGACCCTGATGGCAGGGAACCTGTTTCTGAAAGACCTAAGGGACCTGGCAGGGAGGATGCCCACACACATGCAGGGTGCGAGAGGCACCCAGGCTGCAAGGTCACTCCTGTGGGCCCCGCCCACGCTTGGGCCTGCTGCTCACTCACGGGTCCAGAGGGGCTCCGTCTGCCAGTGCTGGTTGTCGTGGGTGAAGCACGTGAGGCCCGGCATGCTGCACGTGTCATTGTTCTGCAGCCGCTTGAGCAGCTTGCGGAGTTTCTTCTTGCGCTTCTGTTCCCGCAACAGCCACACCTTGTCTTTCTCCTGCAGACCCTTCCTAGAGGCACACAGTGCCGCAGCCCTCAGCTTCCCAGGATGCTGAAGGGACAGTCCTGAGGGAAGTCCAGCCAACTGCTGGACTACTAACCAAAAGGTCAGTGGTTCAAAGCCAGCCGGAGGTGGCTCAGAAGCGAGGCCTTGAGAGCCCTGTGGACTTCTGCTTTGCATGTATGGTTGCCGTGAGTCGGAATCAGCTCGACTGACAGCAACAGCTGGGACCAGAGACCCTGCACCCATGCTGCTCTGGCCTCCCAGAGGCTGGCTGGGACCACCCCAGGAGGAGAATCTGGGGAGCTCGGCAGCAGACAGTCCTCACTTTGGTCCAGGGCAGAGTTGGTGCCAGAACCCAGTCTCGCATCCTCCCGGGCCCTGCTTCAGGAGGCCGGCATCCGAGAGGCGGGGATCAGTGGAATCCTGTCCTCCTGTCCTCCTGCTCCTCTCCCCCTTCAGCGCTGTGCACGGCCCCTGCCCGGCGAGGCTGCAGCGACTCGCTTTGGCCACAAGGGAGCGCCCAGAGACCTCAGTTAATCTTAGGGGATGCCCTCTGAGCACTGCCAGACTGACGGCGTGGGGTGCCCAGGGGTCTGTCTTGTTTTAGGTAGAAGAGGGTTGCCCCTTCCCCGGACCTTGGGCTGCTGGGGTTCTGTTGCCCCTTACCTGAAAGGATGCAGACTGGAGCCTTTGTGCTTGAGACGTCCTTTGTGCGGCTGGGTGTGGTAACTGAAAGACCCCAGCCCTGGCTCAGACAGGAATCTTAGGGCCCCGGCGGTTTCCGGGGTTCCCCTGAGGTGCTGCTGCTGCCCCAACCTTCCCCTCTCTGGCATAGCAGTGGTGAAACCAAACCAAACCCAGTGCTGTTGAGTCGATTCTGACTCCCAGCGGCCCTAGAGGCACAGTACAACTGCCCATGAAGTTTCCAAAAGGAGCCTGGGGCATTGAAGCTGCTGACCTTCCAGTTAGCAACTGTCATAGTCAGCCACTACACCACCAGGGCTTCCTGGGGAGGGAGCTATCCCAGGCTAGGGGCTCCCCGGCTGGCTGGCTCCTTCCGGCACAAGCTGGGAGCCACTGACAAGCCCTCAGGCCAGACTGCAGACGGTCAGAAGGATGCAGCCTAGGGGGCTGGCAGCTGGCCTGGCCGCTGCAGCTCAGCCTCTGCCTCCGCGGGTCACCCCCTGCCATCTCACCCTGGGTTTGATCAGAGGCCAGCACCCAGTCCTTTAAAGAAAGGTAGCAGAGACTACAGCTGTGCCGTCCACTCCAGGAGCCACCTGCCACATATGGCTATTTAAATAAAAATACAGTTCCTCAGTTATACCAGCCACCTTACAAGGGCTCAGCAACCATGTGGTCAGGGGCTGCTGTACTGGACAGTGCAGACGGAGACCACTGCCACCACTGCAGGAAGTTGCTAGTGACGCACTACTCCAGAGTGGGGTCCCTGAGGCCAGGGTTTCTCTGACCCGGAGCCACAGGGGCTGTTTGCAGAAGCGCAGAGGCCTCTTAATCTACTGGGGATCCCACTCCCATGCAGTCTGCTTCCCGTCAGCAGAGCATGAGTAGGGGGTGTGGAGCTGGTGGTCTCGGGCTGATAGGTGTCCCCGTGGCTAGTAATGGGGATGGAGAGTATTAATAATTTTTTTCACCCCAATGGGAGGAGACAGTGAAAGGGGTTGCTGAAGGGACACTGTGCCCCCAGGACTGGTACCGAGGCTGGGGGCCTGTGCTGCCTCACCTCATTTTGTGGCAGTCACATTCTTCTGGCCTCTTTTTCTTCAGGTGACCACGGACTTCCCTCAGGTTCTTAATTTTGTTCTGCAGGGTTTCGATCTGAGGGAGGGAGCAGATGAGGCCCTGAAACTCTGGCAGGGCCAGGAGAGGAAGGCTGGCCTCCTGACAAGGCCCCCTCTGGCCTGGTTGTCTGCATAGCAGTGGTTTGCATTCCCTGATAGATGCTGGGGTCCTGGGGTGAGGAGCCTGTGGGTGGGGGGGTTCCCTTCACTTCTGGCTGCTGGTCTTGATTCCTCAGGCTGTAGTAGGGCCCCTTTCCCTGGCTGTGGCCTCACTGCTTCCCAGGGTGGATGGTGGGGCCCCCAATGCTCGCAACGGCTGTGAATGTGCCCCTAGCCCAACCACTGTTCACCTCGTGGTCGATGTGCAGCTTGTGGTCTTTCCAAGCCTGCAGGGACTTATATAGGTCCAGGTCACACTGCACTGTGTCATTCTCTAGAATGTAGCATCTGCTCAAGAGAAGGCAGTGTCAACAGCCCGGAGGGACCAAGGAGGGGTGGGCAGCCTTGCCAAGGCCCAGCCTGTGCCCCTGCCCGCTACCCCTGACTCTGCCTGGCTTCTCACCGGTGTGTTACTTTAATGGGGCTGGGGGCTGAATAGTCTGAAAGGCCTCCAGTGCCACTGAAGTCCCCACCGTCCTTGTCCTCTTGGTCTTCAGGGGCCCCTGGCCAGTGCCGCTTGGTAAGGTTGCGGGGCTGGGACGTGTCCTCCAGGCCCACGTGATACACTTCACCATCCAACTCAATGGCCACAGAGCGGATTGAGCGGTTCCGGGCGTAGCTGGCCTTGTACTCTGTGGGCGTCAGAGTGAGGTGGCTGGGGTTAGGTGGGTTGGAAAGTACTGGCCAACGCTGGCCCTGTGATCCTGACACAGCCAGGCCTGGAGCTCCAAGCATGAGACTTGTGCTCCAAGCATGAGGGCTTGTGAACTCGTATCTACCGAGAAAGCTGATTCTGGATCCGAGGGAGTTTAAACTGAGGAAATCAAGTCCTAGAGCTAAGAAGGAACTGACTAATTTTAATAAAGAGCTAAAAAACCAGAAAACCAAGCTGACTGCCATCAAATTGATTCCGACTCATAGCGACCCTATAGGACAGAGCAGAACTGCTCCATAGGGTTTCCAGGGAGCACCTGCTGGATTTGAACTGCCAACCTTTTAGTTAGCAGACATAGCACTTAACCACTATGCCACCACGGTTTCCAAGAGAGAACTACTTAGGATAAACTGGTATATCCGTCCCTGCAGTGGATTATAAAGCCAAAAACTCATGCCCAAGCCCATGACTCACAGGGACTCATGCTGGAGGGCAGAACTGCACCACAGAGTTTTCATGGCTGTGATCTTTGGGAAACTGATTACCAGGCCTTTCTTTGGAGGCATCTCTGGGTAAGTCTGAACTAACAACTTTCCAGTTAATAGTAGCTTGCTTAACCATTTTTGTCACCCAGTGACTCCTTCAATGTAATGTTACTCAGCCATAACAAGGAATGAAATACTGATACATGAAGTGCCATACTGTACTGATGAAGTACAGCTACAATGTGCTAGACCTTGAAAACACTGTCAACTGAAAGAAGTCAGACGTGAAAGGTTACATACATATGGCCAGAATGACTAGCTAGAATAGGCAAATCCACAGAGCCAGAAAGGTGGGTGGTTGCCAGGAACTGCGGGAGGCAAAGTGGGAAATGATTGCTCAGGGCTGTGGAGTTTACCTTTGGGGTGATGAAAAGGAGAACTAGACGGAGGTGCCTGCTGCACAGCACTCTGAGTGCATTAAATGCCACTAAACTGTTCACTTTAAAATGGTTCATTTTTTAAGAATTTATTTTTTGTTGTTCTTCAGAATATGTACAATGGAACATGCATCAATTCAGTAGTTTCTGTGTGTACAATTCAGTGACATAAATGACATTCTTCAAGGTGTGCAACCACGCTCACCCTCCTTTTCTGAATTATTCCTCTCCAAGTAACATAAACTCAACACCCCTAAGTACCTATCTAGTCTTTCTAGTTGCTGCTGTTGGTTTGATCCCATGTAGGAAGGTCTTTAAAGAGCTCAGTGTCCCAGGCTGACCTTCTTTACTAGTAAAGCTCAACTCTTGTTCGGGTTTAAGAAGACTGCCAGGGGTAATTTGGTTTCAGGTTTAATAGTTTTGGGGGTTGGTCCAGCCTCCGTGGTTCCACAAAAACACCGGCTTGCATAGGAGATGAGAAAGAGCTACATGGAACAGTTCTCTGGATAGAAAGGGTGAGGCTGGCGGAAGTTACTTGAGGTTCAGTTTACCCAGCAGTGAGCTAGGAGTCTTTGGTCATAAGGTTTTCAATGGCTGACTTCTGAGAAATAAATTGCCAGGCCTTTCTTCTAAGATGCCTCTGGGAGGATTCAAACCTCCACACTTTTGGTTAGCCTCTAAGTGCCCTAATGGTTTGCACCACGTAGGTCCCCTCCTTTTCACAGAATGATTGATGTACTTGCCACAGTCCCCACCACCACTTTATAAAAACTCTTCCTGCTTCTTCATCCCCAGCCTGGGGCTGCAACCTGAGTGTGCTAGGCCGCTCCAACGGTCCATCTTTGTTCCAACACCCGGTCCATCTTTGTTCCAACACCCGGAGTTGACGGTGGGCTTAGGGTTCTGTTGGGTTGCAAATGACCACTAGAGGGCAACCAAGGCCTTTGACTGGCTTGAGGGTGGCGGTGATGCCGCCTTAGGGAGAAGGAGGTGGGAGGGAGGGACCGCCTTCCCCTCGCCTTGGCCCTGTGGCTATAGCCTCTGCTTTGATGCCCCATCTCTTACGGAGATTTCCTGCATCCTTCTATTTTCAGACTCCTCCTAGCAGAGTCCCAAGTGCCAAGGATCCCTGAGGATCTGGAGGCCTGGCCCCTCTGCCAAGCCTTGGCCCTTTTCAGCTGGGGGGCAGGCCTCTCCTTGGCTGTCTTTCCTAGGAGCCTAGTCTCCCTGGAGCCACAGCCCCCTGACCTCCCCACTGCCCACCAGACTGGGCAGCTCCCCATGCTGAGTAAGGCCTACCTGCCCCACTACCTGCCGCCGTCCTGTTCTCTCTGTACCTTTGGTCTGACCTGTTCCTAAGGTGGCTGCACTGGCCCCTACCCTGCATCTCCCAGCCATAAATCAAAACCCAAACCTGCTTCCATCGAGTCAATTCTGACTCATAGCAACCCTACAGGACGGAGTAGAACTGCCCCTCAGAATTCCCAAGGAGCAGCTGGTGGATTTGAACTACCCACCTTTCAGTTAGCAGATATAGCAGTCAACTATGATGTCACCAAGGTTTCCAGCTATAAACCAGGGGTCTGCAGACTCAGCCTAATGGTTGAATATGGCCTTCACCTGCTTTCACTTGAACTTGGCCCTGTCCATTTTTTTCTTTGTCCAGTGGGTTAAATGCTGGGCTAACTGAAAGGTTGGTGGTTTGAATGTACTTGGCAGCTCTGCAGGAGACAGGTCTAACCATCTGTTCCTGTGAGGATTACAGCTTAGAAAGCCCTGCGGGTTCTACTCTGTCACAAGGGGTAGAAGTCAACCTGATGGCACCCAACAACAGCAATAGCTGCTTCTTCCCTACAAGTGGGAGAGGCGAGTGGTTTCAAGACCACAGCCTTGTGGCCTCTCACACCTCATATAGTTAATGTATCTACTGCAGCATCACCCTGGTCTTTGTTTCCAGGGTTCTGGAGATTCTCCTCTAGCCCTGTGCTCATAGGGGGAAGTTCATAAGGGGCAGGATTTTTGGAAGCCAGAGGCCCAGGGCTCAGGCGAGAATCAGAGTGCTTGGGTTCACACAGGACCAAGCCAGTGACCACAGACAGTCTCAACCACTGTGAGCTGCTGTATTCTCAGGCAGTGCACACTTTCAAAACAGCTCCTTGAGATCTGTTCTCTCAGCACTCAGGTCTCAGCACTGCTGCTGGGGCTGGCCACCTCTTCCACCAGGCTTTTGAGCTGCCCGGCCCACCTCCAGAGAGAGCACAAGTGCTCTCTGCCAAGTCACAGGCCTGCTCCTGCTCTTTACAAAATTTTGTTTGCTTTGTTGCGAATGTACACAACAAAATGTAACACCAAGTTCAACCACTTCTGCATGTGCTGTTCAGCAATGTTGGGTCCACAGGCATTCTCACACACCTTTTCTGGATTGTTCCTCCTTGTTAACGCAAACTACCCGCCCTGGGTGCGTCCCACCTGACCTATCTTCTGTGGTGCCATTGGCTGGATTCATCATGGAGTACAAATGGTTTGTGCTCCCCCAGGGACTTCCCTAGGCCCTTGTAGCTTTGTTGGCAGAGAAGAGACAGTGGGCCACTTGGGCTCAAGTCCAGCAGCTCTTCTCTGACGCCTGTGCCTGGAGATCACCTATCTGTTTTGGGCTGGCTGGTCAGCTGGCCTTGCCCACAGCAGTGCCTGGAGCCCACAGATCAGGGTGCTGGGGAGTTCCTTGTCATGGGGGCTGTCCTGTGCCTTGTAGAGAGTTAGCAGCGTCCTCAGTAGTTCAGATCTGCCCGACACTTGTTGAAAATTCTGTGGAGCAGTTCTACTCTATCCTATAGGGTTGCTATGTGTCAGAATTGACTCAACAGCAGTGGGTTTGTTTTTTTGTTAGGGTGTCTACCCACAAGATGCCAGTAGCTCCCCACTCCCAGTTGTGACAACCAAAAATCTTTCCAGACTTTGTCAACTATCCCCAGTGTCAGAGAGGCCAAACTACCCCTGGCTGGAAATCCCTACACTCTGGGCTGTCTTCTCAGGAAATAGGGACAAAGAGTGTCTTATTGACATACATTTGCAGGAGGAATGACACTGGCCCAGGAGAGGGGGCTGGAGTCCTCAAATCAGCTTGTGATCCTGTCTTTCCCTTGTGGTACAAAGAAGGGACAGTTCCTGCCTCACCTCATAGGGCTGTTGTGACATAGCGGTGGTGGTACACCGTCCTTATGCGAGGACTTACTGCCATGCTGAGCTGAGTCTCTTGCTATGTAGGTGCCTTTTTTTTTTTTTTTTAATTGCTGTAAGCATTATTAGGGGAAAAAAAGCTTAATTGAGTTGCAGGTTCTTGTATTATTTAAAGATTATCTACTAAGCCATGTACTGAAGCAAAGAGATATTAGCTGTGTAATTCAATCTGGGAACCAATAATTTTATTCATGTAAAAAAATTAGCCTCGTAGTTGCTAATCAACTCATGAGAAAGAATGACAGGGTTTGTGGTGAGACTAGACCATTATGGAGAGTCTCGCTGGCTCCGTAATGAAGGCATTCTTGTCTGGGGCTAGGGAGGCTTCAAGAGCCACTGAGGAAGCCACCAAGTCTGTCCCTTGACACTGAAATACCTAACTAGCTGTGGCTGCCTTGGGGTCAGATTCCCATGTGGTGGAAAAGGTTCATGTTGACTAGTAACTGAAGGGCTAGCAGTCTGAACCCACCCAGGAGCAACACAGAAGAAAGGCCTGGAGATCTGCCTCCACAGAGATCACAGCCTAGAAAACCCTACAGAACCACCAGTTCTACTTTATGCAGTGCAGTTGCACTATGAGCCAGAACTGAACTGATGGCATTGCGTTTGTTGCTTTTGTTTGGTCCTGGGGCCAAGAGATCACAGATTGGGAATACAGTGTGTCCTTCAGACCTGAGGTTCCTGTGCCAAGATGCTCTCTGACCGAAGACTGATGGCACACAAGGGCCTTCCTCGAGAGCTGACAGAGAAGGCAAGCCTTCCCCTGGATTGGACACCCTGAACTCAGACTTACAGTCTACTGTTCTGAGTAAGAATAAACTTTTTTTTTAAAAAGCCACCCACGTGTAGCATTTCCATTAGAGCACTACTATGTGACTAAAACACTGCTCCTTGCCCTGGAACTCTCTTTTCTCAAATGTGACCATCTTCTGGCTCAGTGCAGGTGTCACTTCCTCAAGGTGACCTCCTCTCCCACCTCCTATGACACTGACCGCCACCCTCCACAGTCCCTCCTTGTCCTCTGCTGTTCCTTCAGGTCATCTGATTTCTTATCTTGCTCTTCACCATTAGAGGAAACAGGATGTGCAGATGTTTGCTGTGTCCCCTGCAATACCCTAGAATGTTCTAGAACACTCCCTGCTTGGTAGAAAGTATTGATGAGACTGCTGGGATGAGCGGATAGGGCTGCTGGGCTGTGGTCTCCGTCCTCCCACCCACCTCACCCCACCACAGTGCTTACTCTTCTTGAAGACCTTCTTCCGGCGCCCGGCCAGGCTGAGCTTGTAGTCTAGGCGGTCACAGGCACAGGCCTCGCTGCCCTGCCCGTAGTACGTGGGCACCAGATTGGAGAGGGCCCTGCTGCCGCCGCTGCTGAGCTGCATGGGGCCTTTGCACTTGTGCAGCTTCAGCTTCCCAGTGGCGTCCTCCACACACTGCCACTTCTGCAAGACACATGAAGCTCTAGATGCCATGGCCACAGCCTGGCGGCCTGCCACCCCCCACCCCCCATGGCCTCTGTTCCCTCATCCAGCTGCCCGAGGCAGGCCCTAGGGTCACCTTCTGCATGCCACAACCAGACATGACCAACTCCTCCACTCTCCGGTTTCCAGAACCATCTGCGGCTCGCCATTGCCACTGCTCAGAGCTGCCTTCTCCCCACAAGATGGCCTCAGCAGCCTCCACCCAGCTACCTGCTTCTCCCTCCTCCCCACAGCCACTCATGACAGCTGCTGCTGTCTGCTGCCGCCAAGTCGGCCCTTGGCTCACGGGGCCCAGCACAGCGGCCTGCAGTGTTGCTTGTTCCCGTACCTTGCCGGGACTGGATGCTGACCAGACTGTGGGTGTCCACACATTTTATTATTTCTATTTTTAGTGAAAATACGCACAGCAAAGCCCACTCCCATTTTCCAGTTTCTGGACACAATAATCAATGACACGCTTTCCATTCTTCATACTGTGTCCATGTTCTCGTTATTCTAGCTGTTTCACTTCCATTTATTTTATCTCCGAGCCCACCAGGCCTGCTCATCTATGCTTTAAAATAGCTGTTGACACTGTGGTCCTTATAGATAGTTAAACAAACAAACAAACAAAAACACTGCGATACTCAACAATGACAATCTACTCCTTGGGCTAAACTGTTACTTAGCTTAATGGTGACTTCAGGGGCCAGTGTCCATCTAAGATTTGAAGAACAACTCAAGGCCATAGTCTTGGGGGCTCCTCCAGGCACTATAGATCCAGTAAGTCTGGATTCCTTAAGATACGGGGAGTTTATTCCACATTCTTCCTATTTTTTCAGGATTCATCTATTGTGTTCTGATCTGCAGGATTTTCACTGGCTGGTTTTTGGAAGTAGATGGCCAGGCCTTTCTTCCTGGTCTGTCTCAGTCAGGGAAGCCTTAGAGTGAGAAGTCCAGGACCAGGACTTCTGTTGGCCTGACCCTTCTGGCTTAGCTCTGGTGCCCTAGTCCCATCCTCAGCACACCCCTCCTCTGGGTCAGGCACTACCCTCTGATAATCTGGAAAATGCTGATACCTCCTCCCTCTAGTCCCTGAAAGTGGTGTCTGGCTGCTGAGCCCCAGTCAGGGACAGGGGGTGAAGTGTGACAAAGCCCCCAGCCTTGCCATCTTATCCCTTTTAGCTGAGAACTAAAATCTGAACCCTCCCAAGGTCTCGTCACTGACCCAGGCTGAACTCTCCCCGGAATGCCAGCTCCATGAGGGCAGGCTTTCTGCTGAGCTGTTCACAGCTACAGCCCTGGGCCCCAGGCAGTGCCTGCTTCTAGGAGGGGCTTCGTCAATATTCTTGAAACGAAGTGGCTACGCACAGCTCCTGCCCTGCAGCACACACGGTTCCTTCCCTGCCAGGAACCCTCCACTGGATGACAGAGGGACTTTGCAGACAGGAATAGGAAAGGCTACAAGCAGCCACTTGGTAGTGGTGGGGACAGCCTCTTGGGCAGGCCTGTGCTGATTCTGGGCCCACTGATGAGACAGAACCATGTAGATGTAGTCTCTGGACATCCATCCAACTCCTGCCTTTGCTGCCTACAAAACTGTGACTCATGGTGGCCCCATGTGTGTCGTGGGGTTTTCAATGGCTGCTACTTTCCGAAGTAGGTTGCCAGGCCTTTCTTGCAATGGGCCTCTGGGTGGATTTGAACCACCAACCTTTCCATTAGCAGCTGAGTCCTTAACGCCATCTCCCATTCCCTCGGGAATGTCGCCTTCACTGTATTAATAGCTGGAGAGTACCAGACCATACCAGTCAACTCTGACCCATCATGGCTTCATGTGTGTCAGAATCAGGGCTTTGAACTGGTTTGAACCAGTTCAGTCATAGCCAACAAAGTAAAATCACAAGAGACCCAAATTAAAAACAAACAAAAAACTGGGTGATATAGAACCAGAATCAGAACGGCAAAAATTACATGCTGAAGCCCCAGAAGGGGAGACCCAGAAGAGGCACAGCAAGTCCTTTCAGGAGCCTGGATTACGTGTGGGGCTATGGAGAGCAACACACATTCAGCACAGCATGGTTGGCCGCCATCTTTAAGCAGGGTACTGCTGTTTCGGACTCTCAAAGAATCTCAATGGCAAGACACTTGGTCGCTATGCTGCCCTTATTTTCTAAGTGACAGATTAAGTTTCTAGCAGGGCTTCAATTTGTAATTTTTCCTGTACTGACTGTCATTCCGGGTCAACCAAATTTAAAATATTTGGGTCTGTTCCTGGTGTCACCTCCTCAGCCATGCCTGAACATGTGAGAACAACCAGCTCAGAGCCTCAGTCACAATACAGCTGGGATCCATCAGCTGAGGAAAGGCTCTAACTTGGCCCTTTTCTGTTTCTTAAATGGGCACACATCTTCTGGCCTGGGCCACCACGAAAGAGCTCCAAGTCCAGCCCAGGAATGGAGGCAGGGAGTCTCCCCGAGCAAGTCCCTTGGGCCAGGCCACACCCAGCTCCCCCTTACTCCCCCAACCTCTTGTTCAACTGCTCTACCCTTGTCTCTGAGTCTCGAACTCTCTTAGGGGGTCTTGTGCCCTCCATCTTCTTCTCCTGAGTCCCACCTCAGCCTTTCAGGCCCTCTAAATACTGGTTCAGAGTCTCCCAAACATCAGCCGTGGTTTTTGCTTTCTCTGAATACAACCCAGATCATTATTTCCCTAGTATTTCTTTTCAAATCAATTTACGTTTTAAAACTTATATTAAGGAAGGCAGTTTCTTATCATTCTTTTATGTGGAAAACCAGTCATCAAGAGGATACTGTGCAAGAATCCAGTGTTATTAAACCACAGTGGCTGCCTTCAGGGGCTCTGAACAATAGGCCTGCTCACTCTGTTAAACAGGGAGCCACAGTGCTTAGAAGGCACTACAGACACACACTTGCACGAGCCATCCCCCCACACCTTCAGGACCGAAGGGAGCTGAAACGTGTTGAGTTCTCACAAGGAGGTCCCAGGGTCCCACTTAAGGCACCTGGGATGTCCAGCACAAGGTCAGTGCCACACTACAGCCCTCCCTGCGGGCTCAGTGGGTCCCGTGTGGCAGCCTGGGCTGTGGATGGGGAGGGGGCTCCTCACCTGTCCCAGCTGCTCACAGGCCGTCTGGTACTCGGCACGCTGACACAGGTCTTTCACGCGCTGGTACTTGGGCAGGAAGTTCTCCTCCTGAGCGTCCACCTTGTCACTACTGTCCCTTTTGTGGAGCAGTTTGCTGTGGACAGAGAGTGGAGGGGTAGGGCTGGCCTTGAAGCAACCTCCCTTGTGACCTCAGGTGAAGATGGCTGAGGAAGCCCTGGTGCCCACAGTCCCCTCTGGTTGTCTTCAGCCTTTCGCGGGGAGCTGCATGTCAGTGGCTCAGGACAGTGGAGGGTCAGAGGAAAAGAGGAAGGCCCTCCCAGAGACGGACTCACACAGTGGCTGCCACCGCGGGCTTAGGCACCCACGACTGTGGGCGTGGCGCAGGACTGGGCAGGGTTTCGTTCTGTTGCATATGAGGTCGTTATGAGTCAGAACTGACTCGATGGCTTCTAACGAGAACGCATGTGTGTGCTCAGTCCTAGGACCTCCGTGACACTCGACGTGGTGATCTCCTCCAGCCCTGCAGCTGAACACACCCTGTCTGCTGTGACCTCAGACCTCCTCCACTGGGCCCCCTCCCCTGACTTCTAAACGTGCGCACCCAACTGCTGAACGGGTCTCGCTGCCACTACTGCTGCCGCCATCACTGCCAGGTCCCACGGAGTCAGCTCTGATTCGCGGTGACCCTACGTGGGTCAGTCGGGCTCCGTAGCATTTTCATGGGTGAGTTTTTGGGAACAGATCACTAGCCCTTTCTTCTGAGATGCCTGCGGTGGACTCCATCCTCCAGCCTTCAACCCCTCAGTTAAAGGCTGAGCGTATTAACCATTTGTGCCACCCAGGGCCTCCTGATCACAATGCCAGGAGGACACAAACCCGATGCTTCTCGAACCGAGTTTTCCTCTGACTTCTGCTGCCCCACTGTTTTATTTCGGCCCGCAGTGAACGGTAACTCCATCCATCCTCTCGGGCACAGACACACTGTGTCCTCATCTTCCTCTTTTCCTTCCCCTCCATCAGCAAATCCTGTTGGCTCTTCCCTCAAAGGGGATCCAGAATCGGACCTCTTCTCATCCCTCCACGGCCACGGCCCGGTGCACCCTAGTCTGGGTCATTTCAGGAGTCTCCTCACTGGTCTCCGACAGTGTTCTCCACATGCAACACGAGGGGCCCAGGAACACACGTCACCCCTGTCCCTATCCTCCAGGGCTCCAGCTACTCCATGACACCCCGCAGGGCCTTAGGCAGCCAGCCCTGTGCCGCCCTGCTCCCCAGTGTCCAGCCTTCCAGCCACACTCTCCTCTGGGAGCCCCAACAAGCCAGGCAGGTGCTGCCCTGGGGCCTTCACAGTGGCTGTTCTGGGCAGAACACTTCTCCTAACCTCCCTCAAATTAAACCCACTGCCGTTCAGTCAATTCCAACTCACAATGACTTCTATAGGTCAGAGTAGAACTGTCCCATAGAGTTTCTAAGGAGTGCCTGGCAGATCTGAACTGCCAACCTTTTGGTTAGCAGATGTAGCACTTAATCACTATGCCACTAGGGTATCCTACCTCCCTCAGGTCTCCCTCAAATGCTGCTTTCTCAAAATAAAAAATCCCTACCTCGCCACTGCCCAGTTGACTCTGACTCAGGGATCCCAGGTGTTACAGAGCAGGACTGTTCCATGGGGTTTCTTGGCTAGACCTTCACAGAGGCAGATCACCAGGTATTTCTTCCGCGGCATTGCTAGTGAGTCTGACCTGCCAACTTTTAAGTTGTTGGGTGCCGATGAGTTAATTCTGACTTATAGCGACCCCATATAACAGTGTAGAACTACCCCAAATGGTTTTCTTGGCTGTAATCTTTACAAGTGATTGCCACGTCCTTCTCCCACAGAGATGCTGGATGGGCTCGAACCAGCAGCCCTTTGGTGAGCAGCTGTGCACCACCGGGCTCTTCTGTTGAACACAGCAGCAGCTAATGGGCTTTGGACACAGATCCCAAGTCCCTGCTGGGAGGTGTAAGGACAGTGATATTCTTTTTCGCGCCCTGACAACGAGATCTTTCATGTACCACAGAGGCACTGGGGTTACTACCTGTTCTGGACTGGGCAGTTGGTGTATCTAGGATGGTGGGGACTTGGCACTCAGGAAGGTGGCTGCAGTCTTGCTACTTACCCTCTCTCCACCAGGAAAGAGTCCCGCCAGACCCGCATCTTCTTTTTGAGGTGGAACCTGGAAGAAAGCACAGCCTCAGCTTCTCCTCCGCAGGGCCATCGCAGGTCCTACACCCCCCAGGACAGTGGCAGCTGTAGTTCTCAACCAGATCAGGCACATGTGCACACACACACCCCCCACAGCGGCATCAGACCACTGTCATCAGTAATGTTTGTCCCTGGCGGATTTGGGGATCACCAGGCCTTTCTTCCTGGTCCACCTTAGTCTGGAATTGCTGCTGAAATGCACAGGTCTCCATTGACACATAGCAGGACAGCCGTGTAGGAGGTGCACGGGCTGGGAATTGAACCTGTGTCTCCCATGTGGAAGGTGAGACTCCTACCTCTGAGTGGCCACTGCCCTCTTAAAGGCACAGACCACAACCGGCTGGCATTGAGTCAACTCTAACTCATGGTGACCCCATGTGTGTCACCATGGAGCTGTGCTCTACATGGATTTCAAGAGCTGATTTTCGGGAAGTAGGTCACCAGGCCTTCCTTCCAAGGCACACCTGGGTGGGCTCAAACCTCCAACTTTGAGGTTAGCAGCTGAGCACATTAGCCATGTGCACCACTCAAAGGCTTCTTAAAGGCACAGAGGGCAAAAACTACCTAGGTTCAAACTGCCTACCCAGGCATACATGCGGATGACTCAGTGTCTCCCCAGAAACCCAACAACTGTCCCCCAACCTCCACCGGCCCCCTGTGTTGGAAGAGACTGCTTTGCCTTCAGCTTAGCACCAGATAAGTGGCTGACTTGATTCCAGGTTAATTACTTTGTGTTTTGGGAGGGTCTTCTTGTGTTTTTTATAGAAGGATTTGGGTAATTTCAGTCTGTGTGCCATGTGACTGCACTCTGTCGTTTCTGTGTCCCAGACAGGGCCTCTGAACCTGGGAGAAGCAGCTTCCATCCTGCCCCTTTCCCCCAGGTGTTCTGATTCGGAACGCAGTGCCCCAGCCCCGAAACATGTCCATAGCAAATCCTGACAACTCACAGTGCCTCACCATCAGAGGGAGGAGGTTAAAGGAAGGTGGTCCCTTACAAGGTATCCAGAAAGGACCAGCTGACACTTCAGGGGTGGGTACTCGGGGAGCCACAGAGGACGTGGAGCTGAGAAGCCGCCCACCAGGGCCATCCACCAGTGCCTTGGGGTCAAAAGCCCATAGGCAGTTCCAGAGCTGGCCAGCAGGTGTCGCCACTTCCACACCAGTGGCCACACTCCCTGCTTGGTTGGCTCCAAGGCCTCTCCACCTGTGTGTATTTCCTTCGCTTTCAGCTTCCTTGTCTGCCTCCCAGGACACTCAGGAACATGTTTGCATCAGTGTCTGGCATTAAAGCCATTGGCATCTGAGAGTGTAACCTCTAGTCTAGAGTTCAAAAGCCCTGAGCCACATCCAGACCAACCTCCAACAAGACACTTCAACTCTCTGGGGTTCCATTTCCAAACTAGGGCAAAAGTGTGGATGCTAATAATAATTCCCACCTCGCTGGGCAAATGTACCATGTGTCATTGTAAAGATGACAGTGATCTAACACTGCAATACTCGGGAGAGCCTGGCACACAAGCATGCACTCAGTGTTAGTTCTTGCTGTCACTAGCATTGCTCAAGTGTCATGTAAGGTTAGCTCTTGTGGGTCCTCAGCTGGTCCCCTAGGCCATATACCAGATGGGAAGACGGATGGGATGGGGGGTCCTGGGGCCCCAGGCCTCTGAACTCCTGCAGTTTGGATGGGAGCCATGCACCTGGGAAGCCGAAGGTGGGGAGCCTGTGACCCCTGTTACCCCGCCTGACCCCCTTCCTCACCGGTTCACCGGCCGCTCCATGTCCAGCAGCTTGAGGATGGACTTGCCATCCATGTCTGCTGGGATGTCCAGGCCTGCGATGTCCAGGATAGTGGGGGCCAGGTCAATGTTGAGGACGATATGGGGGTTCCTGGGAAGGGAGGCAGAGAGAGCAGGGACTCAGTCACCTGGGCAGCGGTGCCTCAACTTGCTTGGGAGAAGGGTACCCAAAAGGAAAAGAGGTCCCTAGGCTGGTCACTCCTGTACCACAACCCTCAGTAGCTCCCTTCTGCTCACCCATTAGAGTCTGTGCCCTGCAGCCACACCACAGAGTACTGGGGGCCAGGCCTTGCCCTTTCCCTCTTTCTGGTCTCTGCTTGGCTGTCTCTTCTGCCAGCAATGCCCTCCCTGCCCATCTCGACCTGAACCAAAGGCCCCCACTAGACTCTTCCTTGGACCCTCCCCTGAGCCCCTGAGCAAGCACTGGCCCTCCCCCTATTTCTTGCCCCAGGGCTTTGCACTTGCTGTCTCCTCGGCCTGGAATGTTCTTCCTCCAGATAATCAGTGAAGCCTTCACCTCCCTTTTTTAGTTCTCTGTTCAACTATTACCCAGGAGGCCTGTGGCAGACAGACTTAAGTAAATGCCCCTGCAGCTGCCACCTCCTGCTGGTCACACCTCCCCGTGAGTGCCGGCCTGACACACTTGCTTCTAACCCACAGAATACGGCAAAGTTTCTCAATACGGCGTGTGTTTCTCAAATGATGATGAGAGTCGGCCTCAGGGCTGGCTGCTGTTCAAGCTATTGTTTGGTTTCTGAGTTGGGCAGCTGAAAAGTCTGCAGCTGTTGACCTTGGCACTGCAACAGACACACCTGCCTGAGATGGAAGCCAATTCAAAGAAAACAGGGCTGAGAAATTGGAAATGAGAGATGCCTGATGTCATGGTGTGACTTCTGGATCCAGCCATGCCTGAAGTTAGCATATCTCTTCCATTTCTTTAGTCAATGCATTCCTTTTATCTTATTTGCCTAATCCAGCTTGGAGATCAGTTCTTCTTGCTACCAAAGGTGTCCATGCTGGCAAATATACCACATATCTTCAGCCCCCAACATGACATTATTAGCAGCCTCCTTCTTCTGCCTGTGTAGGGTGTGGTTTTGGGTTCTATGAACAACATCACAGACTCCAAGGCTGACCTACAAGGTCATGCTGGAAGAGTCTTCTACCATCTAACCAACTCAGCTGACTCTGATTCACAGTGACTTTGTATGTGTGAGAAAACTCGAATGTGACTGAATGGCTGACTTTTGGGAAGTTGATTACCAGGGCTTTCTTCCAAGGCACCTCTGGGTAGACTCGAACTTCGAATCTTTAAGGTAGCAGAAGAGTATGTTAATTGTCTGCACCACAAAGGGACTCCTGACAGCCATCTGTAGGTATTAAATCAAATCCTCCCTCTCTGCGGGGGTGGCTGAAGGATTCTGAGAGGTAGTGTGGTGCAGTGGATACAAGCAGGAAAGGGGTGCTTCAAATCCCAGCTCCTTCCCTCACCTTGTGTGACCTCAAGCACTTAACTTCCCTGTGCCACAGTTTCCTTGAGTATAAAATAGGGATGATAGCAGCGGCCACCTTCAGAGAGTCATGTGGATGCAAGGTGCTCAGACCTGGGCCTGAAGACGTGCTCTAGACACCTGAGCTGTTATTACTACAGGTGGGGACGCCGAGAGCCAAAGGCAGGGGCTGGGGTGATGAGGTCACATAGCCTGCCTCCCAGGAGTTTGCCCGAGTGGTGGGCAGTCTTAGTCCAGACTCCGAAAAGCACTTTCCAAGCCCTCTCAGGAGGAATTCTGCAGCAGCCGTGTGAGCGGCTGGGGTGTGTCCCCTAATGCAGGCAGACCCGCCAGACCAAATGCGGGTCTTCACAGTGATTTTCCACATTTGGGAGAATCCATTCGGGATGATTTCCACAATGTCCCAGCTGATGAAAGCTGCTGCGGTGACTGCCAGCCCTTCTCCGCTCCCCCGGCACCCCCCGACACTACTTTTCATGCCGGAAGGTGTCACTTCGGAGGTGGTCCAAGGAGAGGTCCTGCCGGAGGGCCACAACCCACATGGTGCTCAGGCAGGATGGGCGGGGTGGTGTTCCCTTGTGCCATCAGTCGTCAGGCTCAGCTAATCTCTGTGAGACCCAGCCACTGGCTGCTGGGGTGGTTCCACCCTGACAGCCACCAGCCCTGAGGACGGCCCAGCCTCCTGGTACCCAACCCAGTCTCAGGCAATCTGTCTTCACAGGTGTTAGTGGCTCTAAGCCTCTTCTCCCCCGACAGAAGGGTGAGGAACACATAGAGTCAAACCTGAGGGACGTCGTCACGGTCCCAAATGGCCCCAGGTCCTCTGCTGACGCTGGGGGTAACGTGGGCCATGAGACGTCACTGACACCTTCTCTCTGATCTGTGCTGAGCTGAGCCGGGGGCACCTTGGGGACGCGGGACTCTGAGTGATGACATACTTACAGGGAGCCAGCCTCCACGTTGGGGCCCCTCACATAGAAGGGAACCCTGATGTCAAACTCATAGGGCATGGACTTGCCCTTCACCAGGCCGAACTGGCCGATGTGGTAGCCGTGGTCGGCGGTGTAGACGATGTAGGTGTTGTCCAGCTCACCCGTCTCCACCAGCATGTTGTAAATCTGCAACACAGGCCACAGGGGAGGGCAGGGCTCAGGGACACAGGGGGCCCTGCTCGCCTCCAACCAGGGGGCTTGCAGGCACTGAGATCCCACATCCTTCCCTCCTCTCTGAGGTCTTTGCTCAAATGACATCTTGGTGAGGGCTCCCGGGCCACCCCATCTAAAATCACTCTTCCACCTCTTGGCACTGCCTGTCACTGTCCACTAGGCTTTCACAGCACTGCTGTCTGTCAACGTTTGTTGCCACTGTAAGGTGCTGCTGAGTCCATTCCAGCTCGTAGCGACCCCCAAGTGACAGAGTAGGAATGTCCCACAGAGTTCCCTGGGCTGTAATCTTTCTCAGAGCAGATGGCCAGGACTTTCTCTGGTGGAGTTGCTGGCTGGGTTCAAACTGCCAGCTTATCAGGTAGCAGCTGAGCACTTAACCACCGTGCCACCTGGGCTCCTTATCAACTCACACGGCCTGCTTCTTTGTTGACCCCTGACTCCTTGCACTAGGACGTCAGCTCCATTACGGCAGGGATTTTTCTCGCTTTGTTCCTGGCTGTAGCCTACTTGGGTTTGTTGAAGGAATAAATGGACAAAAGAGTGAATGAATGAATATGGACTGTGTGGCCCGTGACAGGAGTTTGTGATCCAGACCAACCCTGGCCAAGAGAACGTCTGGGACGATGGCAATGTTCTCTGCCTCTGCTGCCCAGCACAGCTTCGTGGGACGGTGAGGAGTTATGCATCCGTGCTGCCCAAGGTAGCAGCCACTAGTCCCAGGGGCTGCTGAGTGCTTGAAAGTGTGGCTGGTGAGCTCAAGGAATGGAATTTTAAAGTGCTGTTTTTATTTTAACTCAGTTCAATAGCCACGGGGGAATAAAGTCAATACAAAGGGAAAGTATCCAGGAGGGAAGTACTGATCCTACTGTGTGCAGGAACCTTTGAAAGGAGTTGCCTTTGCCTGGGGCCCCTGTGGGGAAATGGGAGGTGATGGCTTAAGCGGTGTGGGGTTTCTTTTTGGGATACCGAAAATGTTCTAAAATTGTGGCGACTCTACTTACACATTGTGAATATACTATGGATTACTGAATTGGACACTTAAATGGGTGTATTGTATAGCATGTAAACTGTATCTCAATAATGTTTTTTAAATTAAACATCATATCAGGCAGCACAAATCTAGACTTTAGATTCCCAAAGGCAGAGGTGCTTGTGTGCACGGCTCCCTGCCATTTTTGCAAGGCTTCTCACAATGGCCCTCCATTCTGCCTTCCCTTTCCGCCCCTCCCTACTGACCATGCTCGGAAAATGGTGAATGGTCACAAGGGCTCCGGCTGAGGGGTCCCGAGCAGCCCCTGGGAAGAGGGCAAGCAGGAAGTGGCAGGAGTGGGGGCCTACCGTCTCCATGGAGTCATCCACGGACATGAGGGTCTGCAGACGCTTCCGCTGCAGCATGTTGGTGAATTCCATGTGGATGGGTTTCATGGGTCCTGTGTAACGCATGATCCAGTGCTTGTCTGGGTTGGGTGCATAGTTGTAGCTCGGTGTGCTATTGGGCAGACACAGACATACATACACACAGGGGTCAGGCCAGAGGGGGCCTGGGTCACCCTATGCTGTCTCTGCAGCCACCTGGGTCACAGTGGACATGGGGTGTCAGGGACTCTGCTAAGCAGTCTGCTCACCACTAGTCCAGGCTTTCTCCATGTAGGGTGTGCCCACGAGTCTGGAACAGGTGCAGCAATCAATCACATCGACGGCAAAGTGAGAAAGCCACCCTGTTCTGTGTTCTAAGACCTCCCATCACATCCAGGGCGAAGCCTTACCTGGGTGCTCTCCCAAACACCTCCTCTGGAATCTGCTAGTCTCCCTCTTTGAAGAAGGGATCTCCTGAACACCTCCTCTGGAATCTGCTAATCTCCCTCTTTAAAGAAGGGGAGGACGCATGTCTAAAAAGCCTTCAGCAGGAGCCAGCACTCACGCCTGACTATGTGTCCTCTGTATTTAGTTCCCAGTCACCCCGGTTAATGGCAAGTGAAATGGTTTTTTGTGGTTAAAACAAGAAAGCAAAACAAAGCAAACCCCAGTTGCTGTAGAGTCGGTGTGTGTGTCAGAACAGAGCTGTACCCACAGAGTTTTCTGAATGGCAGATTCGTTTTCAGAAGCAGGTTGCCAGGCCCTTCTTCCAAGGTGCCTCTGGGTGGACCTGGACTGCCAACAAATTCATCAGCAGCCGAGTAGCTGGTTAACGGTAACCATTTTCACTGCCCAGGGATGTCATGGTTAAAGGTAAAACCCAAAGCACAAACTGTCAGTTCACAGCCTTGGAATGTCCTGCTTCCAGAAGCATCCAGAAATGGATCACTCCATCCCAAGCCAAGGGCAGAAGAAAGCCTATCTTCAGCCCATACTGAGCCCCAGGATCCGAGCGACTGGAAGTCCCACCAACACGCGGGTCACCCTGGGTGGGCATGCCACTGGTAAGAAATGTTTCTTTAAAATCCCTCAAAGGGAGGTCAAGTTCTCATGGAATCCAGACGTTCTGGAGCCACTTAAGACTGGATAACCCTGAAACTATGACCCTGAGGAAACCTTAAACCGAAACTACCATGAAGTTATCTTTGAATCAAATAATAGTTTCGCCTAATTAGCAAAAGTCCACATGAAGCCTTACAGTCTTTTACAGAATTATCAATATATCAAACCGACAGCAGCATTGAGAAAGAAGAGATGAGGAGCTTTGGAGGCAGTGATTGTGTGTTAAAAATTCTGAAATGGTTTGGAAAGTGTTGTCGAGAAAAGAGAACAACCACTGTCCCTGAGTTGTACCTGCAGAAATTCTTGAAGTGATGTATGTTTTGTTGTGTTTATTTTTACCAAAATCAACCAATAAGTGAAACCCCTAACACATGGGTGTTCCTTGTCCTAGGTGAGAGGACCGTCCAGGGCCAGGCTCTCCTCAGATCTCACCCCTGCCCCAATCAAAACTGAGAATAAAGGTTCAGTTTCCACAGATAGATGATGAACTGTTCAAAATGAGTACTGGTGGGCAAAGAGTTTTGGGGGAAGAGATGAGTGGGAGAGAACTCTCCTTGTGCCTCCCCCTTGAAGCTGGAGGCCTGAAAAAGCAGTTTTTCTAACAGCAGGGGGAAACTGAGGCCGGAGGCGTGAGGGGCTTTGTGTCATATCCACCACCCCTGGCCCCCATGAGAAACATAACATTAACATAGGGACTTCATCCTAAGTAAACAACATCCCTCTCTGTTGCAAAAGTGTTATGCTTTAAATATAGGATTTAGCACTGCCTTGGGAGAAGAACAGAGCAGTCAAGGCTGGTCTGCTAACTGCTTCTTTCTTTGAGCCTGTTTTCAGGTCACTAAGCCGAACCAGACGATGCTGGGCATCTGTGCTCCTGCGCTGATGTGGACCCAGAAGGAAGACTGAGAAACACAGACTGTTCTGCTTCAAACAGACTGTCTTGCCGACCACTTCTGCCACGTTCCTTGTGATTGTCTCACCCTTGTATCTGCAAGAAACTTTCCCTTTATAAATCCCTTAGGTCTGACCAGAGATGGGCAGATTTTTGGAGGAACTGTCCCCTCTGCCATCTTCGTGTAGCTGGCACACATACAGATTGCTCACCTAAGCTCCTGGCTCAGAGACTGGATGTGCGGCGGGTTTTGTCCAGAACCCGAGTTTTGTCCAGTAACACCCTCGGGGCTCCATCTCTCAACACCCTGACAGGTGTGGAGACCGTGGAGACGTTCTTCTGTGAAGTGTGGGAGATCTGAGGTCCTTCTGGACCAGGGTGGCGGCCCGCGGGGGTGTGTGGCCTCCTACGGCTGAGTCTACCCTGGCCCCACTTAGGGTCTCCCTGCCACGGCCTTAGGGCCTGTGCAGAGAGTGGCGCACACTCTCAGGAGCACGCTTGGCTCCCCGACCGAGGGACTGGAAGGGGGCTGCTGGGGAGGCGGTCGTACATGGGGACGGCCTTGGAGGCGGGCAGCAGGGTGGGAGAGCCGTTCGGCAGGCCCCAGGGGCCCAGGATCCAGGATGTAATTTTTAGCCACCCTGCCCGAATCTGTTAGAAGAGACGAATGTGTGGCCTCCAGCGGCGAGGGGCAGCTGTCAAGACTTGTCGTGGTTTGGTGTCTTAAGCTCTTTCTCTGAGACTCGGGGAGCAGCACGTGGAGGCCGGAGGACGCAGGGCCCGGGTTCTTGCTTGGGGCCCGTGCGGGGAGGAGGTGTGCTGGTGATCCGGGGAGCCGATGAAGGAACAAAGATGGGAAGCCCACACCTCCTCAGGAATCCCAGGAATGCCTGCTGTGTTCACAGACCGCCGCTGGGTGGGAGGGTGGGAACCGGACCACCTGGGGGACTGGCCTCAGTTCTCATGGCCCCTCATGCGGGACCCTGCCCCTGCCTCCTGCCCCAAGGCAGCCAGCACCGGCCTGGCTCTGAGGTCACTTTCTCCCTTAGGGTTACAAAGGGACAGGCCCATAAACACCTGCCAGAGGTGCCACACTGCTAGAGAGGGGTGTGTGTGTCCCCTTGTCTGAATGTCTGTATGTCTCTGTGTATGCGTTGGCGTGCACATGTCTGTGTTTGTGTGTCTGTGTATCTGTTAGGGTGCTCATGTGCACGTATTTTTGTGTTTGCAGTGTTTGTGCACGTGTATACACATCTATGTGTTTGTGTGTATACAAGACTGTATGTATACATGTTGTATGTATATGTGTCTGTGTTTGCGATGTCTCTGATTCTGTGTATACATGTCTGTGTCTGCAAAGTCTGTGTATATGTATATACACCCGTGTGTGTTTGTAATGTCTGTGTCTACACATCTGTGTGCGTTTGCAATGTCTGTGAGTATGTCTACGCATCTGTGTATGTACATGTTTCTATGTGTGTCTGCAATATCTAGGCATGTACACATCTATGTGGTGTCTACACATCTGTGTGTCTCTGTGTGTGGATAACAGGGACTCCCAGGCGAGTGCAGGGAAAGGCAATGACCCAGGCAGCAGTCTCCTCTGCCAGGCCCGCCCCAAGGACAGCAGGGTGAGGGTGGGCTTGGTGGGGTGCAGAGATAGGAAAGGAGACTCCCGATAGAAAGATCAGCACTTGGATCTGACCAGCAAGCCTGTCCCCTCGTCGCTGCTCCTACTCTGCCATAATTAAATAGCCCAGCTGCAGAACTTTCTTTTTTTTGGTTGTGTTTTGGAAATGATTATACCCCAGAGGTAAGAAAGCCTTCCAAATACAGCCCTAATAAGGCAAAGGTGGCCTCTCTGGGTAAGCCATAGCAGGCGTTGCTCATTTTCAATTTCTGTAATTTTCATTTCAAAGAGGAAATAAATGAGCAGGCAATGTCAAACAATTTCATCATGAAATGCAGGGGCTGCTCAGGGTGAGGCCAGCACCTCTTGTAAAGGAGACATTTCAGCAGTAAGCATCCACCCCAGGCTTCTCCCCTAGAAAGGACGGAGCTGGCTACCACCCCTCCTTCAGATTTAGTGGGCTGTGGGGCGAGGCCAGCCTGCGCGGGTGCAGAGGGGGCGAGGTGGGAGGGCCCAGGCCGACCCGCAGGGAGGCAGCGCCGGCTGGGGAGCGGGAGGGCGGTGCTGCAGCCCAGGAATGCGGTTCATCATCTTCTGTCAAAGCCTCCTCCCTGCAGGCCAGGGATCAGAGGGCTAACACACGGAGGTTCTTCCCTCTCAGCTACCTTGGGCGCTGTCAGAAAGTAATTACAGCGAAGGGGTGAGGAGGGCGAAGAATTCTGATTGTAATGAAAATTAAACACCCTGGATATTCAGGCTGAGTCCAAATTGCCCTGTCCTTGTCACCCCAGAATGTCACAGTAAGGGCTGCTGAATGTTCAGGTCTGTTGCTGCTAAGCAGGAGCTGGTCTGTGTGCAGAGAGGTGCAAGAGAAAGGCTTAACAGCCAGCTGGGTGGAGAAAGACTGGAGGGGTGGCCTGGCAGATGGGAGCAGGGAGCTGAATCCTGCCTCTGTTATTTACCAGCTGGGTGACCTTATGGGAAGTTACCTCACCTTGCTGGGCCTCAGTTTCCTTATCTGTAAAGTGGGAATACCAACTGTGACAGGCAGCCTCTGAGAACCCACCTCCTGGTATTTACATCATTGTGTGGTCCCCTCCCACACGCTGCAGGCGCCTCAGAACAGTAGAAGATGGCACAACTGATGGTCTTATTTCTAAGATTAGGTTATGAAAGACTGGCCTCTACTGTGGTCTCTCTCGGCTCATTTGCTCCGGGAGAAACCAGTTACCATGTTGTAAGGAAACTCAAGCAGCCTGAGGAGGCCCTTGGCGATGAAGGGTTTGTCGTGAGTGAGTCCCAATCAAACCTCAGATGGCAGTGAACCGGACACCTAAGCTGCAACCTCGGGATTCTCTGAGCCCAAGCCTTCCAGCCAAGACACTCCCAGATTCCTGACTCAGAGAAACTGGGAGACAGTCGGTGTTTGATGTTTCATGCTGCTAAGCCTTAGAGTAATTTGTTATGTTGTGATAGATAAGGACCATGCCTGTGCTCACCATGAGCATTCAGGATTTGATATAAGGTCTGACAATTTAGTCTGCGAACTTCATTGTTCTAAGTGCTACATATCTCATTGCTGACTATCACTACGGTCACCTTCAAAGTCCTCCCTTTGGGAAGCTATGCACTGATGCCAGCACCTAGTTCACCCTTCAAAGCAATTTTGGAACTCTTTCTGGAATGGCCATTGCACACGGTAGCAAGTTTGCAAACTTTATTGTATAGCTGTCCATGAGAGAGTTTTCAGCCAGTAAACAAGTTAACTGTACTGCAACACCCTCCCTACTCACCTGATCTGCCCCCAGGGACATTTTACTTCACCTGAAGATAAAGGAAATATTGAAAGGTACATTTTGATGGCATTCGGGAAATGAAGGTTAATAAGACAAGAGCTCTGATGGCCATTCCAGAAAAAGAGTTCACAAACTGCTTTGAAGGGTGCACCAGGTGCTGGTATGAGTGTGTAGCTTCCCAAGGGGAGGACTTTGAAGGTGACAGTAACTGTAGTCAACAATGAGGCATGTAGCATTAACTGGCAGTCCTCTTACAGTGTAAAGAGCTTAGCACAGAGTGTGCCCTGCAGTTAACAGCATAGTCAATGTACTAGTTGTCTGGTCAAGCCATGCACCTTTCCTTGAGGAATACTTTCAAGTGTATATAATAAAATACAGAGGATTGCCAAGGAGACCAATTATCCTGAAATGTAGTTCTACCCACAGGCCTGGGGATCAAAGATGTGGCTCACATGTTAACAACGCTGGCTTCCTGCTTTGGTGTGTCAGCTAGGTTGGTAGAGTTTGTATCCTAGTTTTAATCGGGATGAGCAGTGTGTTCCTGGGGTCTTCAGAGCAAGAAGATTAAAGAGAAGGCACAGGATGCAGCTAAGTCATCCTGGTATCTCAGCCTGTCCCTCCCACCCTGTGCCAGCCAGTGGCTCTGCTACCCATGCTTGGATGCTTACATGTGCTGGGATGCGTTGGGGAAGAGGCGTGAATACTGGGGGGCTGAGTCCTCAGGGCCATGGGGGGCTGCATGGCTGATGACCATCAGGACCGGCCTGTGCGGGTACATCTTCTTGGATGTGCGGAAGAAGCTCACGCTGTCATTGGTAATGAGGTCAGTGAGGTAATCCTGGGGGTGGGGAGAGACAGGGAGATGGTGTGAGGAGGAGTGCATTTCTCCCAAGGACCTGCTGCATACCAGGCACTGTGCTAGGCAGCAGAGGCACAGCGGACAGAATACGTAACAATCCCCACCTCCATGGGGCCTGTGGTCCAGTGGGTAGATGGACAATAACAAGCAAGCAAATAAATTACAAGTGAGGTCAAACAGTGCCACATACCATGGAGAAAAATAACAGAGAGGAGTTAGGAAGGCAGGGGAAGAATTACAACGTATCATTCATGTATAACAAGTGCACTGAGTACTTATTTTAGGCCAGAATTGTTCTGTGTTTGCTCCTATTAACTTATTTAGTTTTCACATAATCCTAGAAGGAAGACACAATGATAACCCATTTGCTGGAATAGAAAATTGAGGTAGAGAAAAATTAAAATGTCCAATGTCCATATAGCTGGTAAATGCTGAAGTCAGATATTTCTGAGTCTTGATTCCTAAATCTGAAGTCTTTTCAAGGCCCTGGGACACCATGGTGTAAGATCAATACCTCCCTACTTTCCTTGAACACTTATATTTGGTTGAGGGAGAAGGGAAGGGACAGGCAAGTATGTAAACAAAGAAACATGATATGTGTGACAGGCTGTGGGAGATGAAGCAAATAAATCAGGGAGATGTAACAGAGTCACTGAGAGGCAAGGAAGGAGACACACTTTAGCTGGGGCAGTTGGGGGCCTCACTGAGAAGGTGACATTTGAGCTGAGATTTGAATGATAAGGTCTAGATCACTGGTTTTCAACCTCAGTTGCCCACTTCAGTCCCCTGGGGAGCTATACTGATGCCTGAGCTCACATCTAGAGATCGTGATATGACTGGCCTGTGGTTTAGTCTGGCCATTAGAATTTTTAAAAGCCTACAGATAATTCTAATTTTCATCTAGGATTGAGAATCACTGATATGGAAAAGCTCCAGACAGAAAACACAGCAAAATCAAGTGTTGCAAGAAAGGCATGAGCTTGCTGTATGTCCAAGGACAGAAAAAGGGCAGGGTAAATTGTCAGTAGGTGAAATTTGAAAACAGCATAAACAAAGGCTTGCTAGGATCCCATCAAAAAAGGGAGTAACCTACTTAGATATGCAGCAGGAAGAAAGGAGAGTTCAAGTAAAAGTAATGACCAGAAATTGAAGGCTTTAAAAGCTCAGCGGAGAAGCTGAGCTTGTCCTAAACCCTTCTAGAACTAGTAAATCCTCAGTTGCTTATCTCTCTTGAAGATAACACATTTTGAAGTTTACCCTCTGTTTCATGAAAGTAGCTTTGTTCAACACTACTACTTTCAAAAAGAGATAGCAGTATATTTGAGAAGAAAAACAGTGATGGGAAGGATGAAGAAGCTTCTGGCCTAAAGTCCTACTGATTTACTTATACATCTATAGACACACTCCTATCTGGACACTCATAAGCTACACCTATGTGCACAAGAGGGATCACTGTGGCATTATTTATAAAGCAAGAACATATTATAGTGCCAGCAATAGGTGGATGGCTAATTAAGTTCTATACTACAGAGTGCTACTAAAACAACACAATAAAAAACCACCACTGTTGAGTTGATTCTGACTCACAGTGACCCTACAGGACACAGCAGAACTGCCCTATAGAGTTTCCAGGGGATGCCTGGTGAATTATGACTGCTTACCTTTTGATTAGCAGCTATAGCACTACTTCACTACCAGGGTTTCTCTCAATGCTACACAGACATTAAAAAGACAGCAGGCCTGCAATTACTGACATGGAAATTTGTCCAAGATACACTGTCAAGGGAAAGGGGAAAGAACGAATCATACAGTCAAATCCAGAAGCAGTCTGCTTGTATTTATATGTGTGGAGAAAATAGAGGGAGCAGGGTGCAGGGAAAAGTGAAGCCCCCAGCTTCAGACATTTTTGAGTGCTAAGGAAAGCTCTAGAACGTTAGATATTGAAGTGTAAACTGGGGATTGAGACAAGACGAAAGAAGGCGAGAAAGCCACTTGCTACTTTATATATTTTTTCTTGAATATGTTTTACCATTTGGGTATAGAAAAGGTTTTAAAGAGGGCCTATTACATGAAAACAATGTTACACTGTTATTACTTATCAAGCTTATTACTTATTACATAAAAACTAAGAGCTGTTGCTACAGTTGACGGAACATGATTAAAAGGTTTTAGAAAAGTTCTTAAAATAATGTAACTGTTGTCAGATGCCACTGAATCAATTCCAACTTTTAGAGACCCCACAGGACAGACAAGAACCGCCCTGTATGGTTTTCTAAGCTGTAATGTGTGTCAGTTGCTGTAACCCTACAAGTCATTGCTTTAGGTCTCTGTGAGTTGAAACTGGCTCAGTGACAATGGAGTTTGGCTGAGTAGGTAATACTGTCACATATTTCAAAAGCCAGAAGTAATGAAAGGGTACACGGTGACAGTTCTTCCATTTTTTCCAAAGCCACCTAGCACCAGCTTCACCCCAGGAAACCAGTGTGACTGCTTCCTCAGGCGTCCTCCTGAGACACCCGTGTACACACCAGCAACTGTGCATTATATTCTGCCCCTGCTTGCCCTCACACTGTCACCGTTTCACACACCTAGAAGGTACTTTTCCCCGTGTAAGGCTACCTTGGGGCTCCTTTGTATCAGTAAAGATCGCATACATCCTTTACCAGCCGCACTGTCACTCACTGGGGAGATGCCCCATTGTTTATTTAACTGGTCTCTTCTTTTTTTGTTCCATTTTTCCCCCCATAATAAGCCCATCTTTACTACTCCATTTTCCCCGATACATGTCTGTTTGTCTGTGACTAAACTCATTATTATTATTTTTAAAGTTGTATTAACAGTCACTCCTGGGAAAGGACAAATAAATTGTGGTCTGTTCACACAATGAGATGTTCAGCTGAGGAAAAGAAACCAGGACTACACATCCCAGCATGAATAAATCTCCCAGGCTTGACACTGGGTGAGAAAAGTTGGCTGCAGAAGGATGTGTATGCTATGATTCCATCTATACAAAATCTATGCACACACAATATTATATATTGTTTCCAGATGTCTGCATACGGAATAAAGAAATCAAGGCATGTATGAGAATGTTGAGCACCCAGCTTGGGACACTAGTTACCTCTGAGGGGTGGGGACACAGAAAGGGAGAAGAGAACGTGGGGTGCTGCGGGGACCCCTACGGTCTTGGCGAGATTTGATTTTCAGAAGGTGTAGGGTGGTTACTGTATGGGTCTCTCCACCTGCTGTGAGGTTTAAGATGCTATCTACATAAAGCTCCTGCCGAACCCAGTGCTTTGCACAGAGCCAGCTGACGCTATTACAGCTTCAGTGGGTGGCAGAATGTCTGCATGTCTGAGACCCTCCTCCCACTTCTCGGCCTTCCACCCTTCAAAGGCCACCCCGTCATCTCCTCTGGCTGTGCTGGGGCATCTGTAATGACATCTGATGCTTGTCCCTGTCCAGTGTCAACTGGATGCCTCACTCTGGGTCACAGAGGCTATGTTCTTCTCAGGGAGGGTCTTCTTCCCCACCATCCACGTGGACAGGGGTGGGTGGCCATCCCTTTGGTCACAGAACCTGATTCAAGCCCAGGTGTCTGAGTGAAGGACAAGGGGGGCTGGCCAGAGTGCTGGTGGCAGTGTTTAGCGACAGCAGCTGACATGCAAGGACAGGGTCACTGACTCTGTGGGGTGAGTGAGAGGGGCCAGTCAAGCCCCCTTCTCCATCACCAGTGTCTGGTTTGGGCAGGGGGTGAAGGGTGCAGAGCATGAAGCAGGGGCTGGGGGCAGTGGTTCTAGGAGGAGGCGTAGGTGAGAGGCAACATGCTGAGTTCAGCTCTTGACAACCTGAGCTCAGGGTACCTGGGTCAGGGGCTGAAAGTCATTAGCTTTTAAGAGGAGGTAGGCAAGTGGACCATGCAGCCTACTAGGTGAATTTCCTAGAACCCAGGAGAAGGGCTGACAGACATGGCAAGTCACCTGCTCTGCCTCTTTCAGCCCTGGGCCAGGTTTGCTTTTCACCTCTGTCCCCAGGTGGCCCACATCTGCCGGCAGGAGCTAGAATTTCTCCTGGCCCCACTGACCATGCTTGTGTGGGCAGCAGTGTGACGCCAGTGTTCCAGGGACTTTGTTTCCACCTAGAGTTCAGAAGCCACAGCAGGGAGGCAGCCGGGGGCTAGGCAGCCCTGGTCAGATGTCATTCCTTGACCATATCACCTTTAGTGTCCACTTGCTGAGCCCCTGCGCCCTTTCTGCTGCCACCAACACCTCCAGTGCCTTCCTTTTCTCAGGACACATCTGAGGAAGTCACTAGCCCGGAGCTCTGGGAGAAAGCACTGTTTTCCTCAAGTCATCACTAGCAAGGAGATTTTGTGGCAGGGCAGGGGATAGCATGCTGGAGGGACAGGACTGGCTGCCTGGGGCTGTGTGTCACATGACTTAGGGGAGAGATGGCAAGTGGGCCTCTCTGCTCCACTCCTGCTGCTCCCTCCTAGTTGCTGAGGTACTTATCTATGCATGAGATTAAAAATACCTGTTGAGTGCCTGCTGCCAGGGTGCCAGGCTCCCTGTGTGGGTGGGGACAGGAATGGCAGCAGGTCCCTGTGCCATGGCACTGATATTCTCATTAGAGACAAGAATGAAGCAGGGGCTGGGCAGGGATGAGTGTCTTTAGCAGCAGGGCCAGGGCAGCTGGTCCCAGAGGAGCCACCAAGCAAAGCATGGCAGAAGTGTCAAGGGGCCAGCTGTGGCAGAGGAAGCAGGAAGGTCAGGGTTCCAGGTGGGAAGCTGCTCTGGGCTGTGGGACAGGAGGGGGTGGAGGGTCGGCTGGTGGAGGCAGGGCGGGTCAGACTATGCAGGGCCTTGCGGGCCATCTGAGGGGACCAGGGGTAGATGGGAGAACAGGCTTTCATTCTGAGGGTCCCTCAAGGCTGCTGGGGTGAGAAGGGCAAGAAGGGAAGTGAAGACCAGAGTGGGGTGGGGGTGCTGCTGGTTGCTGCTCCTCTTTCTCCCTGGACCTTGGGTGCTGGAAGGAATGTGTCCCATGGGTGCCTCCTAAGAACTGCTCACACATCTGCCCGGAGGACTCCTGAGTTTGGCCTCCTGTTAGAACCTGGATGAGACACATCAATTCACCAGTTCTTGTACAGTGTCTCCTTAAACTGGAGTCTCTGCTTCGGAAGCCTCAAGTGAGACCACTGGGCCAGTTGAAGGCCTGGGAACCCATAGCTTTGTCCCTAAGAACTGGTTTCAGGGGTGTGGTGGGGAGTAGGGTGGGGGGTTACTTCTCCCCAGACAGTGGCCCTCGAGCCCAGCTACTGACACTTTCCTCAACCCTGAGTGGCGGAGTTGCTGGCTCCCCAGACAGAAGATGGCTGTGAGGTTCATTACCAGCTATGATTCACAGCCCTAAAACTCAAACCCATTACTTTCCAGTCAATTCCAACTCACAGTAACCCTACAGGACCAACCAGAACTGCCCCATAGTGTTTCCAAGGAGCAACTGGTGGATTTGAACTGCCAACCTTTTGGCTTGCAGCTGAAGGCTTAACCAAGGCACCGCCAGGGCTCCTCATCCCTACAGGAAATAAACCATTGCCATCAAGTTGATTCCAACCTATAGCGACCCTAGAGAACAGAGCAGAACTGCCCCCAGAGTGTTCCAAGGAGCTGCTGGTGGATTTGAACTGCTGACCTTCTGGTTAGCAGCCGTATCACTTAACCACGGCACTGCCAGGGCTCCATTTCTACAAGAGGCAATGATATTTCATGAAGACAGAGGGCTCCAGAATCCAACAAAATTGGGTTAAATCCCAGTTGTTAGCTGTGTGCTCCTTGGTGAACTACTTGCCTTTCTACACCTCAGTTACTGCATCTGAAATCTGGGCCTATTGACAGCTGCTCCTTCTGATGGTGGTGTGGGGACTTGACAAGCTGAGGACTTGGTCAGTAAGTCAAGCACTTCACAAAGAACCTGACGTAGAGAGTACGCGCAATGTACGCTGGTTCTTAATGCCCGACATTAGTCCATTTGAACCTTTGCTCCAAGTGGTAAGTGGACATTATGCCCATTTTACAGATGGGAAGTGGAGTTCACAAAACTGCTAAGCAGTGCATCCAGAGCTAGAGCTTAGACTTTATCACTTTGTCTGGTTCCTCTCCCCACCACTCAAGCCAAATTATTAACAAGAGGCACATACAATAGTTTAGGGCAGAAGCTGACAAACTTTCACTGCTGAGGGCAGAGAGCCAATATTTAGGCTTTTCTGTCCGCCTGGTCTCAATGGCAGCTACTCACCACTGCCACTCAAGCACGCAGGCAACCTAAGACAAAACATAAATGAACAGGCAAGTCTGCGTGCCACTGAAACTTCAACCACGGACACTGAAATCTCAATTCTCTGTAATTTTCACATGTCGTGAAAACACTCCTTTTGATTTTTTTTTCCAACCTGTTAGAAATATAAAAACAATTCTTAGCTCAAGGGCCTGCTCAAAACAGCCAGCAGGCTGGACTTGGCCTGCAGGCTGTATTTTCGAGTGTGGACTTTGAAGCCTGGTGGCATGGGTTCGAAACCTGGCTTTAGCACTTGCTAACTGTGTGGCCAGGTGAAGGTACTTCCCATGTCAATTTGTGTCTGATTTGAACAGTGTTTGGAGCAAGATACTGCTACATCAGTGCAAGATACCATTACCTAAGTGCAAGACACCACTACCTCAGTGCAAGACACTGCTACACAAGCGCTGATTCTTATTCTTCAAGACACACACATGCTGCTATTTGTAAGAATGAAAACAACACATTAAATGAAAACCCAGCTGAAGTCCCCTTAGGTCAACTCTCCCCTCCGCTGTGATCTCAGCCTCGGCTCTTCCCCACTGAGAAAGAGCTTTCCAAATATTTTCTTACATAGTTTCCTAGAAAAGCAACCGTCTTGTTTTATGTCATCTTCTTACTTCACTGTCTCACACTGCACACGTTTCCCATTTATTCACCCAACAAACAGCAGCCCACCAAACCAAGCACCATTCCGGCCTTCCTGGAGCTTACATGGTAACAGAGCGGGCCAGGCAACAGACGACTCTGGAGCCCGCAGCGTGTGATGTGTCAGACTGGGCACTGGGGAGGGGAAGAAGAGGGACGGGTGGGGCGCCCTTCTGGTAGAGAGGTCCGGGGAGATTGCAGCAAGGAGACGGACTGGAACACGGACCTTGCTCAGAAAAGCGCTGGCTTTTGTCATTCAAGCTCACCTCTCGGCCCTTTGATGGCTTTGCCCACAGATCCCCTCATCCAGCTGCTCTGTATGCAGGGTGGGCTAACTTCAGCCCTTTCCACATTGGGAGACTTCCTGGTTGTTTATTTTAATGACAAGCAAAGCTGCAAGCAACAGGCTTTCTCTAGAATAAATACAAGGGAGGACACTCCGGGGCCCGAGGGACACGCTGAGACTTGTGGAGACTGCCTGCAGACTGCTACGTGTTCCTTCCTTTCCCAGAGGCTCCTCACCGCCTGCTGGGCCCTACCCTACAGCTCTAGCAGGAAGGCTCTCTGTGGCTGGACTCCAGGTCACACTCCCACCTCCTTCCGACGAGCTGTCCTGCCGTCCCAAAGCCTCTTGGGTTGTGAGCAAGTGCTCCTTACCATTCTCAGAATCGCTGCCCCTCTGCCCCTCTCTGAGGTTCTTGACTCAGGACAGAGGCTACACAGGGCCTTCAAGGGGGACCTTGGGAAGCGCTGGCAGCATCCGCTCCACCTGGGCCTGCTAACGAGGCCACTGTGGCCACTGTGCCACTCTGCCTGGAAGGGGCATCTCACCACCAGAGTACAGGACCCTGTGCCTAGAGCTCCCAGGCCTGCCTGAGCTTCCTCGGGCTGCCCTGGTTGCTGCCACCCACTCCTCTCCCCAGCTGGGTCGGAACCCTGGACCTGAGCCAGTTCTGATTCCAAAGGGGAACCCTCCACCCTCAGCCCATATCCCTATTAAAGATGTCCCCGTTCCCAGGCCCCCTGAGTCCTCATTCACAGGGGAGATGTCAGTATGGCCGCTAAGGAGGTGAAATAGTGGGGCTCTGTGTGCGTCCTGGGCCCCAGAGGACCCCCAAGCAGCTCTGGATAACTCGATTACTGGGCCACTCAGAGCCAGGGCAAAGGCATGGTGAGGAATCTGAAAAAGGAGAGAGTGGGCTTTTCAGATTTGCAGAATGTGCCTGCTCTAAGGCTGGGAAGTGGGACAGTGTGTGACCCAAAGAGATTACAATAATTTCTATTCCTGGGAGTCCAAGGGGATCCCACTGAGACACAGAAAGTGAATACACGTCAGCTCTGATTACCCATCAAAGGTGAGTTGTTGTTGTTAGCTGTTGTTGAGTTAATTCTCACTCACAGTGACCCAGAGTCACAGAGTAGGACTGTCCTATAGGGTTTTCTGGGCTGTAAACTTCCTGGGAGTCAAACACTACCTCTCTCTCCTGAAGAGCAGCTGGTGGGTTCACACTGTCAGCCTTGTGGTTAACAGCTGAGTGTGTAAGCACTGTGCAAGCAGGGCTCCTTTCAGAGGTAGGAGGGACCCCCAAATGTGCTGGTGTTTCCCAAAGGGGATGAGGATAGGGCACAATTCTGGCTGTCCAGGGTCCAGTCACCTTCCTTCCAGTGGAACCTCGCCATTTTTATCTTGGGATCAATTCCCAGCCAGTGTTCCCAGGGTGTGTAGATTCAGTTTGTGGAGATTCACTGAACTGCATACACTTGATCTGAGTCCACTTCTGTAAGACTATTCTGCTTCCGTAAAAACGTTAATTAAGAGCAAGGCTGTTGAAACAGAAACTATCATTTGAGAGATAAAAAAGCTGAGAAGCAGAGGAGGTAAGTCAGCTGTTCAAGGCTACACATTCCAGTGAACGTTCGAGTCACCATTTGAACAAAGCCAGGCAGTCTGGCCCCAGAGCTGTGCTCCTAACCACTGGGGGATACTGTCTCTCTCAGGCCAGGGAAAGTCAGAACTTACCTTGGAGTAGTCAAAGCCATGCTTCTCCTTCACCCCGTTCCGACAGAGTGTGTAGTTATAGAAGCGGGAGTTTTTAAGGAGTCCGACCCACTCCTTCCAGCCAGGGGGCACGTAGGAGCCGTTGTACTCATTAAGATACTTCCCAAAGAAAGCTGGAGGAGGAGGAGGCAACTGTGTGAGAACAGCAACAGCAAAAGCCTTCTCCCAGAATCACCCAACAGAATCTATTAAACCACGGTCACATGTGCAAAACATAAGAACAACACTCTCTCTCTGGGCAGAAGTTCTACCTTCCATCATGTAGTGGAGTCCTCTGGGAGCCAAGCAAAGCCCTTGCTCCCCCTTCTTAAAATGTCTTTAAATGCATAAAACTATGTAGGACTATAGGGAAAATAAATTATTTTGAAATACAGCCATCAAAGCACTAAAAAAAAATTTGTGGTACAGCAGTAAATGTTCTTTTAAATTAATACATTTAAAGGAAGATGTAGCACACAGGCTTGTACTTTCAAAGTAGAGACTGGTGAGTGAATCATCTTATAAGTGAGCCCATCTCATTTTGTTGCTGTCTGCAAAAACCGTTAATGGGATATTAAAATACTGGTGATTTCTATGGGTGAAAAAGTTACAGATTCTGCTAGCATACTGTGATCTGTGGCCTACACTTAAAATGGAAGCAAATGCTAAATTTCAGTTGAAAGTTAGTAGAAATAAAAATGTATATATATTTTCCTATTCAACTATATGGGTCCCTGGAATTCTACCCACTACATGGCCACCAGAATGGTGAATGTTAAAATGAGATTGACAATGTAAAGTGTTGATGTGGAGCAACTGGAACTCTCATAGACTGATGGTGGGTGTAGAAACTGGTCCAGCCACTGTGGGAAATTGGAAAGTCTTGCAAACTCAAACATATTCATACTTTCTGACACAATGATTCAAATCCTGGGCATTTATTTAACAGAAATGCATTCATACACTCACCAGAAGTCATGGACAAGAAATGTTCATGGTTACACTGCTTAAGTAACTAAAAAAAAATCAACTGTTTACTAAAATAGAATCAATACGTTGGCCACATATCTGTATAAGAGAGTACCATATAGAAATGAGATTAAAAGAACTAGTGCTACATTCACTAACGTAGATATCAGCCATGTTACTGAAAGAGAAACAAACCAGATATGAAAGAACACATGGTATTATGACCTCACTTATATGAAGCTGGGGGACAGTGGTAGTTCAGTGGTAGAATTCATCTTCCATTCAGCAGACCTGGGTTTGATTCCTGGCCCATGCATCTCATGGACAGCCACCACCTGTCTTCCAGGAGAGGCCTGTGTGTCACTATGACGCCGAGCAGGTGGCAGTCTACTTGTGAAAATCAGCCAACAAAAACCCTATGGGTTGCACTGGTCCAATCCACAACCCATCATGAGGATGATGTGGGACCAAGTGTCACTTTGTTGTGTTGTGACGGTGTCACCACAAGTCAGGGGCCAAATTCAACAGCAGCTGACAACAAGAACAGCAGCACATGAAGTTTAGAAACAGGTGATGGATGTAGAGATGGCAGTCATCAATGGACATGGTGGGCCACAGGGGTACACAGGGCTTCTCGGGTGATGGTCCTGCTCTGTCCCTCGCTGGATCACAGGTGGTTCAGGTGGGAAATCCCTGCTGAGCTGCACTCCTAGGAGCAGGGTGCTCTTCCACCTGCATACTTCAACAATGGAGCTACGTAATTAAAAGCAGCACCCTGACTCATCTGGAAGGGGCCAGCCTAAGCTCTGTGTGGGTGATAAGCTAACAGACAATGTATTTTCATGGTACTTTTTTTGGTTTCCGTATTTTTTCCCAGTGAGCATGTATAATGTTTAATAATGATAATCCATCAGGCTTTTTTTTTTTTTTTTTAATGGAGAAAATTTTTGAGTTTGTCTGGAGACAGAAGTCTTACCCTAGTCCTCTCTTTCCAGATGAGGACATCAGGGCGCAATGACATGCAACAAATATTTTTGATAGGAGGAGAATATATGTGTTGGAGGTGGTTGTGAGAATTAAAGGACATCTTGTTTAGCAAGAGCTTAGCACTGTGCCTGTGGAATCACTGGGCAGTGTAAACTGTTAACAAACTCAGCTGCTAACCCTAAGGCTGGGGGAGCGAGTCCACCCAGAGGCACCTACGAATAAAGGCCTGGCAATCTGCTCTGAAAAATCAGCCACTGAAAACCCCATGGACTTGATGGCAACTGGTTTGGTTTCATGGTTTTGTACCAGGCCCAGTAAATGTAGGATATCCCCGACTTAGGACACACAGGAATCACGAGGACCTGCACTCATAACTATCTTTTTTGGGGAACATCTTTAGTAATGTGTACTACATACAGAGCTGCAGTCTATCATTTGCTGATGTTATTCTCAAATGCTGAGTTGCAGATGTTTAACGTTAGGATTTATAAAGCATGGCTAATAAAAGGCAATGATAATGAAAACTAGAAAAACGAGGCACTGGACTTGTGTCAGAACTGACGACAGAGTTGTCAGAATGGAACCCCATGGTCAGCTGAGACTCCTGACTCCCTGCAGCAAGTGCTCAGGGTTGGTGGGTCTCATTTCAGAAGCCAGGATGAGCCAGGAAAGACTGAACATCCAGAGGCCGGAGGAGAGTGGGCAGGGCTGGGATGCTGTACCACAGACAGAGAGAAGGCCCCTTGCCCGGGACCTTAGAGACAGCAGGGAGACTCGCTTGCAGGCTACTGGCCCCCAAAGAAATGCCAGGGCAGGGAGATGCAGCAACGGCGTTGAACCCCAGTAAGTGGCTTTCCCAGAGACCTGGCAAGCGGCTGCCATGTCTGGGAGCAGACCACCCTGCAGGAACTGAAACAGATGGATTCCTGTGTCACCAAGGTACTGCGGGCAAAAGAAAATGCTCCCATTAAATGCAGAGCCAGGCAGCGAGTGCTCCTGAGGCAGGAACTGAAGAAGCACCTTCTAGAAGGATCTGGGCAACGAACGAGTGAGATAAAAATAGGAAGGGAGGGTCCTGAATCTCAGAGATAAGGCCTGAGGCGAGGCTCACCTCACATGCACAAGAAGGCAAAAAGCAAAGAGGAAGAGATCTGGGATCCTGGGAGGGACAGGGAACCGGTCGCCCAACTTCCATATCGTGAATAATGTCCAATATTTAAAGAGTGAAATGTAATGAGGTTGTGGGTGCCTAATTAAACAGCAATCCAGTGTCCCTGGCTGCACGTCAGAGAATAATGGGCTGAGATACTGGCTGGTGCAAGAAGCAGAATTAAAGCACCAGGCACACTAAGGGCCTCTTTCTGATTTTGTAGAACCTTGCATGTTGAAGACACTCATGTGCATCCATATCCTCAAAGCAGTGGTTCTCAGCCAAGGACACTGGGCAACATCTGGAGACATTGTGGTTGTCAAAACTGGGGAGAGGATGTGACTGGCATCTAGAGTGTAGAGGCTAGGCAGCATGCTCAGTACCTAGAAGGCACAGGCCAAACCCCAGGAACAAAGAATGATCTGGCCCTGAATGTCAGCAGCGTCAAGGCTGAGAACCCTGATCTAAACATTCCATGCATTCCTGGGCCATCCAGTACCCCTCCCCTGAGGGCTCCAGAGTCACACTATGAGGGTTGAAGGGGGCCTAGAAGCCACATATAGTCCAGGAAACAAGATCTACTGAACCTTAGTGACCTTATTCCCCAGATCAGAATGGGAACAAGAGGAAAACTGCTCCAGGCAAAGGAGACAGCAACTGCAAAGGTCCTGAGGCAGGAACAATTAAAAACCAAACCCACTGTCACCAGTCCATTGCAACAAATTTGGGGCATTTGAAGAACCCAAGGGACAGAGGAGATGCTGTCGCAGGGGCAAGGGGCAGATTATGCAGGGCCCCAGAAGCTACAATAGAACTATGCTGTGAACCTCAAAGAGGCCCAGGCACCCCAGATATACTATATGCCAGAGCTCATGTTTTATGTATACTCTTCTGGAATCAGGTCCATACTTTTGACATGTTCAGAAAAGTACCCAGGACCACAAATAATTTAAGAACCTCACTCCACTTGGCTTTGGCACTCCACTTTTCATTTAAGAGAGAACAAGAGCCCTGAGTTCCCCACTCGGAGAATGTGTTTCAGTCTCAGGTCTCTCAGTTCCCAGCTGGTGAGTTATCTGGCTTGTCCCTGAAGATTTGGGCCAAGGTCTTTCTGATGAGTGTGCAGCACTGAATGCTGAAGAGCGGAGTCCTGGCCCGGCTGGTGGGATAGGGCTTGCTGTGGGGGGAGGCTGCAGGTCCTCCTTGTGCCTTTTGAAGCCCACCCCCACCCATCATCACCCAAGGCCATGGGTGTCAAAGTCTGGGGAGCCGTTTCCTTTGCTAGAATCTCCTGTTTCACCTCTTTTTCCATTCTGGACGCACTTGGCTGGCTTGGCTTCCATTCTCCTGTCCCAACCTTCAAACATTCCAGAAAGAGTTTACTGTTCAGCCTCTACGAGGCCCTAGAAAACAGGCTTTTAGTTCCAAATTAGATCTTGCTCTCATTTGATTAGATTTCCCCAAGGCAGTTTTTCAAATGGTTATTCCGGCGGCAGCAGAGAGGAGAGGCGCAAATTAGCATCAGCCTTGGTGTGCAGTGGCTGGAGTTGGGTCCAGGAGAAAGCGCTTGAATTGAAATCATGATTAAAAATACAGCCCTTGTGTGGCTGGGGCACGGGAAGCCCGGATTCTTCGACTGTTGGTGGCTGGGACAGGGTAAAAGGGGGACCTATGAGGACCGAGAGCAATTTTGGAACCAGATGAAGAGAAATGCAATGCCCAGCCTGGACAGGCCCACTGATGCGGGCTGATGACATTCTGTGGAAGTAGTGCTGGCACTGGCTGAAAGGGCAGACGCGTACTATCACCCACGTGCCAGGCACTGAGTGGATATTTTAGAGCTGGTGATGGAGTCTGCCTGGTCCTGTGGTCCTTTGGGTACCACCATTTCCTCGCTTACGCACACGTGGGCTGACATCAACCCCTGCCTTGGGGGCTGCAAGCATCATCTAAGCCTGGCTAACCAGAGTGTCACCTTCCCCCAGCTACAGCCATTGATTCAGGGGTTGGCACATGACCCTAGCTGGGCCAATGAAAGCCAGCCCTGAGATTTTTAGGGAGCTACTGGAAAAGAAGCCATGGAGGCACAATGGTTAAGTGCTTGCTTGCTAACCCAAAGGTCAGTGATCTGAAGCCTGCTGGTCTCGTGGTTAAGGGCTGTGGCTGCTAACCAAAAGGTCAGCATTTTGAGTCCACCAGGCACTCCTTGGAAACCTTACAGGACAGTTCTACTCTGTCCTATAGGGTCACTATGCATCAGAATCAACTTGATAGCAGCTTTTTCTTTTTTTTTTTCAGTGTCTCCATGGGAGCAAAACCAGAGAGAGACAAAGAAAAACTCACACCTGTTACCAGTGAAGCCAGTCTGACTCAGAAAGACACTACAGAGCAGAGCACAACTGCCTCCCGGGATCTTCAGGGAATGGATGGTGGATTCCAGCTGCTGGCTTTTGGGTTAGTAGCCAAATTCTTAACCACTGCACCACCAGGGCTCTGGTGGGAGAAAACACCCAACATCTGCTCCCGTAAAAACCGCAGCCCAGAAAAGCGTAGGGGGAAGTTGTACTGTCACACAGGGTAGCTATGAGTTGAAATCAACTCGACAGCAGCCTTTTTCCTTGGGGTTGGAGGGAGGTAGGAGACAAGTCTGAAGGTCTGACAGCCACTGTACCACCAAGAAGGGGGATATGGAAGAAAGCAGAGCTGAGAGACGCTGAATGAAAGAGGGAGAAGCTGAGAGGGAACAGGTGAGAGAGAACATGTGTATCTGTATACAAAAGAATCCATCACCATCGCATCGGGTCCAACTCATAGTGACCCTAGAGGTCAGAGCAGAACTGTCCCATAGAGTCTCCGAGGAGCACCTGGTGGATTTGAACTGCTGACCTTTTGGCTAGTAGACATAGCACTCAACCCACGATGCCACCAGGGTTTCCCACTGTGTATATAGGAAAAAAAAAAAAAAAGAGCCAGAGAGAGGATCAGAGAGTGACGGGCTAACAGAAAGAGTGAGTGTCTGTGCGAGAGAGAGAGTGAGACAGTGAGAGGCTGAGAGGGTCAGTGACGAGAGCGACGGGCTGGCAGATAATGAGAGAGTGCGTATGTGTGGGAGAAGGTTAGAGAGTGAGACAGGGAGAGGCTGAGAGAAAGGGAGGGAGTGTGTGTGTGAGAGGGAGGGTGGAAGAGCGCAGGAGACCGAGAGGGTGAGAGTGGGATCTCAGAGGCCACTCTGAGGCTAGTGCTCTCAGCTGTATCAGCAGGGATTCTGTCCCCGAGGAGACACTGCCCGTAACGGGGAAGGGAGTTACCGGCATCCGTTGGGTACAGGCCAGGGATGCGGTTATACATCTCACAACGCACAGGGCACCTCCCCACAACCCAGGAATGCGGGGGCCCTGGGGCTCAGCCGTGTGATCGGCTGAGACACCCTGAGTCACATACACCAGTAACCCTACCAGTCCTCCGCTGCCTGGCTTTGCTTTGTTTCGTTTGCTTAAATAAGTTAGCTGAGTTCTTTCACCTGCGTGTGGAAGATGATGCAACGCTCAGTGCAGAGTAGGGTCTGGCAATGGGGCACGTGGACCAAATCCAGCCCGTCACTTGTTTTTGTAAATAAAGGTGTATTGGGACACACACGCGCCTATGTGTTCGCCTATGACCTGCAGCTGCTTCCACACCACAAAGGCCAAGTTCAGGAGCTGCAGCTGTGTGGCCTGCAAGTCTAAAAGAGTTTCTACCTGTTCCTTTACAGAAAGTTTGCTGATCCCTGTGCCAAAGGACTCCTTTGGGGGACCCCAGTCCTATTTGGGAATTAAAATAGGGCTGTGGTAGCCACGGACAGGTGCCCCGGTGGCACAGTGTTTCAGTGCCTGGCTGCTAACTGTAAGTTTGGTGGTTTGAACCCACTAGCAGCCCTATGGGAGAGAGATGTGGCAGTCCATTTCCCTCAAGATTTACAGCCTTAGGAACTCCATGGGGCAGCTCTACTCAGCCCTGTAAGATTGCTGTGAGTCAGAATTGACTCAATGACAACAGCTTAGAGAAGAAGTCAGGGAATCCCTGGTGGTACAAATGGTTGACATGCTTGGCAGCCAACCAAACAGTTGGAGGTTTCAGTCCATCCAGAGGCACCTAGGAAGAAAGGCCTGGCGATCTACTTCTCAAAAATCAGCCACTGAAGAAACCTACAGAGCCAAGTTCTACTCAGACACACAAGGTGTAGCCATGACTCTGAGCTGATGGGGGGAGGAGGACAGGCAACTGGTAAGATGTGCAGCTGGAGGAACTTGGTGGAATGCAGACTTAATGAACTCAAGGAGCAAAAGTGCTTGTGATACCAAAAAAAAAAAAAAGAACATCTCCTGAAGGAAGGGAGATACAAGCTTCATGTTAAAGAACTCTCAGAAGTGCTACACAAGGTCCTTGTCATCAATCTTCCCCTAGACTGGGAGCTTCTGAGATGCAGGGATTCTGGGTTCAAAGGTCACTCTCTGCTCCTGGCACTGTTTCTTTCCTGCTGGTCTGAGGTCCCCAGCTGTCTGCTTGCTTCCCTTTCCTTTATATCCCAAGAGACTGCTTCAAGGCACAGTACAGTCTCACAGATTGAGTCCTGCCCCACCAATGTAAGTGCCACCCTCTCTAACATAATAGAGGCAGGATTTACAACATACAGGAACATCACACAATACCAGGAATCTTGGCCCAGCTAGATTGCTCACATATTTTGTGGGGGACACAGTTCAATCTATGATATTCTACCCTTTGGTCTCCCCAAATCACATACTTGCAACATGCAAAACATAGTCACTTCACAGCAAAAGTCTTCACTCCACATTCAAAATTTAAAGATTCCTCTTCATCTGTGAAATTTAGAAGTTATCTGCTTCCGAAGGTATAATGGCAGAACAGGCACAAGCCAGACATTTCCATTATTAATGGGAGAAATTCCAGAGAAAGAAAATATAACAGGCACCAAGCAAGTCAGCAGAACACATTATATTGGCTCTCAAGACTCTGCAAATAATCCTCCATTCTCTGAGACACTACACAATGGCCCTGTCCTCCAGACTCCAGGTATTGGCCACACTCCTCTCTGGATTCTGAGGGGCAGCCCCTCAGGCCTAGGCTTCAGCTTCACTTGCCAGGACCACTGGGACAAGAACTCTGCTCTCTTGGCTTTAGGCACACCATTTTTCGAACCCAAATGAGTGGCAACTTCACCCTTAGAAACACCAGAGGCCATGGCTCCACTCTGAAACCTCAGAGGTCATGGCTGTACCTTCTGAGACTGAGGCAGGTCAGCTTCTTGTGTTCCCTGTCTCTTCAGTTTCTGCTTCCTGTAGCCTCATGTCTGCATCTGCCCCGGGCGGGGGGAGAAGCAAGTGTTTCAAAGCTCTGTAGCTTCACCGACAAGCGCCTGGAGGCACCCTACTCCACCAAGAAGCCTCCTACACACAGTCACTCAGCTCTCTAGCTCCATGGGTCAGCTGCAGTACTATCTGGTGCTGGTCTCCTGGTTCTGCATTGCCAGCTGGCTGCTGCTTGTTTCTTACCATCTGTGCCTTCTCAGGTGTTCACAGTTCTCCTCAGTGCCTTCTGAGTCTTTTATCCACTCACAGTTTCAAAACCACTTCCACATTTTAGGTGCCTGTTAGAGCACCACCCCACTCTTTGTATCAAATTCTGTTTTAGTCATCTAGTACCATTACAACAGAAATGCCAGAAGTGGATGGTTTCAGCAAAAATAAATTTATTTTCTCACAGAAAAGTAAACTAAGAGTCTAAATTCAGAGCATCAATTCCAGGGGAAGGCTTTCTCTGTTGGCTCTGGAGGAAGGTCCTCGTTGCTAATCTTTCCTTGTACTGGAAACTTCTGAGGTGCGGGACCCCTTGGGTCCAAAGGATGTGCTCTGCCCCTGGCACTGCTTCTTTTTTGGATGATACGTGGTCCCCAACTCTCCGCTTGTTTCGGTTTCTACTATATCCCAAGAGATTGCCTCAAGGCACAATATAATTTCACAGCTTGAGTCCTGCCTCACCAACACAACTGCTGCCAATCTTTCCTCATTAACATCATAGAGGCAGGATCTCCAGTACACAGGACATCACACAATACCAGGAATCATGGCCTAGCCAGATTGCTACGTATGTTTTTGGGGGGGACCCCTTCAGTCCATGACAATACCTCAGTTTCTCCATTTGTAAAAGAGGGATAACAATATCTACCTCTTAGGATCCTCATGAGAAGGAATGCAGTGAATCCTGTTGAGCGTCAGAACTCATAGGACTGTCTCATTTTTGGAGCTCCTGCAAGTTTTACTTCTTTGTCAGGATGCAGTCTTACCACTTTCCTATTGCTTGTTTCAGTGAAAAACAGGCGCATTTTCCTTCTCTGACAGGCTTCCGCCTTACACAGGTTCCAGCTGTCACAGGTGTCACTGTGTACGCACAGTGCTCTGCCCTGTGACAGCACACATCAGGTGCCTGCTAACAACTGTATTTTCCTCTCCACTGATGAATCCCCCTTACAAGCAACTTCTTGTTCCATTAACACTGTGTCTATCTAAAGAGCCCCCGCTGAGACAAACATCAGACTCCCTTCTTCCCCTCTCTGCTTGGAGGGGATTATTCACCTCCAAGTACCTCCTCTTAATCTTCTCATGCTCTCCGTGGTCCCCGTGGCTTCGTGCAGGCAGCCCTGCCTGGGAAGGTCTGCGTGGCTGTCTCCCCTCCCGGCAGCCACTTCTCCATCTGTCTAAGTGCTGCTGGGGAGCCGTTTAGGGTCTGATGGGAGAAGCAGGCCCTTCTGTTGTCTCTCCCAGCCCGGAATCCAGCTGAAATTGGCTCATAATAACGGCCTTTGTGGTCTATAAAAGCTGTGTTTTGTGGTGACTGGGGCTGAGATGAGCAGGCAGGACATCTGGTACATGAGGGCACCCAAGGGCACCTGAGGTGTCAAGTTTGCAAAGCATGATGGGAAACGCAGAATTTCAGCAGCTGGAAACTACTCAGCAGGAATCCCGAGGTCAGCTCTCTGCTGGCGAGCGAGGTGGCCAGGCTGCCCGCGACACCGCTGTTGGGCACCTCCCAGCACCCACTCCTCTTTCTCCTGGTAACACAGGAGGTGACTTGGGACAGGGGCTGAGCGTGTGGCCTCTGCAGCTGACTGCCTGGGATTAGATCTGCCACCTAATAACAGCAGGACCACAAACAAGCGACTTCACCCCAACAAGGAGAATAAGCCCCGCACAGTGCCATCAGGGGTCAAAGACCTAACCGATGTAATGCATGGCAAGTGGTACTGGCACTAGGCTGTGCTTAGCACGTGGCAGCAAAGAGCATTTCAACCTCAGGACCCTGATGGCCACGGGTTCAGTGGACCGCTAACTGGTGAGTTTGAACCTAGCCAGTAGCTCCGAGGGAGACAGGCCTGGCCATCTTCTGTAAACATTACAGCCTGGCCTGCCCTCTGGAGCAGTTCTACTCTGTCCCACACGATTGCTGTGGGTCAGAATTGACTCGACGGGACCCAGTCTTCAGGGGATGCCACATTGGTGGAACTGTCAACAGCGCTGGCAGCTCTCAGGTCCGTCCTCACACCACACCACTTCCACCCACATACTCCATGAAGGATGGTCAGTACATGACCAAGAGTCAGAACATTCCAGAGATGACTGGCGGAATCATGCTGCGTGTGGTGGACACGTCATCAAATATTTATTCATTTTCTATGTAACGCAGCTTCTCCTCATATGTTGTAGCCAACATTCCAAGAATGCACACACATGTGGCAGTTGTGTGCCATCGGGTCAATTACGACTCATAATGACCCCATGTGGGAAAGCACAACTGCCCTGTATGGTTTTCCAAGTTGTCGTCTTGTATTTTTTAGTGTGTTTTAAGTGCAGATTTACAGTTTGAGCCAGCTTCTCATACAAAAGCGTACACACACTATGACGTGACCCTAGCTGCCCTCCGCATCCTGGGACAGCACGCTCTTCAGCTCTACCTTAAATCTCCCATGTTCATTCAACCAGCTCTTGTCCCCGTCTCATCTTGTCTCCAGACAGGGGCTGCCCAGATGCTCCTGCATCTATTTAAGCCAAGAAGCACACTCTTCTCCAGTATTATTTAATGTTTTATAGACCGGTTCAATCTTTGTCTGAAGAGTTGGCTTCCAGACTGGTTTCAGTTCTGAGCTAACAGACAGTCTGGGAGCCACATCTTTCAGAGACCTTCCAGCCCATCAAACCATCAAGTTTGGTCTCCCTACTAGAGTTTGAGCTCTGCACCTTGTATTTCTCCCACTCCATCAGGGACTCTGTATTGCATTCCCTGATCTTTACGGGTACAGATTGCCAGGTCTTTCTGCTCAGAGCCACTGAGTGGATTCAAACCAGTGGTCTTTCAGTTAACAGCTGTGCACTAACCACTGCACCACCAAGGCACAGTATGCACACATGTAAATATACAGTCACTGCTGTTGTTGCTGTTCCTTGCAATTTTTGACTTATGGTCCATTCTGAATCAGGATGATCCCCACGTGTGCACAGTAGAGCTGCTCCCTAGGGTTTTCAGGGCTGTGGGATTTGGGGAGAAAGCTGCCAGGTCTGGCTTCTGGGTGCATCTGAACTGCCAAGCTTTTAGCTAGCAGTCAAGTGCTTACCCATTTGTACCACACAGGGCACCTGGATATAAATCCCAAAATATACAGATATAAACGTATATCTGTGTGCACTTACGTAGATATTTCCCCCCTTTTCCCTTTTTCAGCTCTCAAATGTGTTTGTAACCCCTGAAAAGCTATAGCCGCTGTTCCTCTGGTGCCTTAAAATGCAAAGATCCCACCTGCCAATCAAGAGGGCACCATGGGGTGGGCATGTGATCGAAGTTGATCAACCAGACTACCCTGGACTTGAAATCTTAAGGTTGGACAAAGGCAGGAAAAAGGGCTGCAGTTCTGAGTGACACGTGATGAGAAGTTGTCGCAAAGCTGCAGCCTGGACCTTCTGAACCCTGGTTTTTGGCCTCTGGAGTCCCAGTGTTTGGTAACCTCAATGAAAGAGGCAAGCCCCTGGGCCTCGAAGTCCAGAAGGAGAAAGGATGTGTCTTACATACTGTTCATAACTAAGATGCCTCCTCTGACACTGGCTGCTTCTGGTTTTGCGCTTGTATAACCCACTCACCTCCCAGACCCAGCATGTCATGCCTTCCAGTGACTCCCCCTGACAGCGACTCCCACCCTCGGCCCTTGGTCCCCTCTGCTTCAGCCACCTCAGGCCTCTCGTACCTTAAACATATCAAGCTTACTGCCTGCTCAGGGCATCTGCACTTGTCTTCCCTCTGCCTCGGACCTATCTCCTCTGTTCTCACCCGGCCACCTCCTTCTACCACTTCTCTGCTCAGATGTCACCCCCTCTAAGTCGTTCCTGATCACCTGTCGAGAGTCCCCACGGCCCTCAGATCCACCATGCTATGTTTTCTGCACAGCACTCAGCACTCTCTGAAATCACCTTAGAGCTGCATTTTCTGTCTGGTTTCCCATCATCCCCACCCAGGACATGGGCTCCACAGTGGCAGGACCTTGTCTCGGGACTGTGGCCCCATCCTAGAGTACCGCCAGCACTTTAGAAGATGCCTATGCCCTCTCCCTTCAGTAATGATTAGGCTCAATTCTGTGTGTGATGTTTTCTTACTTACTCTGGTTTTACAACATAAAAAAATGTTGTCATTGATTCGATTCCAATACACATGGAGACCCCATGTGTGTCAGAATAGAACTGTGCTCTGTAGGGTTTGCAGTGGCTGAATTTTCTAGATTACCAGGCCTTCCTTCCAAGGTTCCTCTGGGTGGACTTGATTCCAGCATTACAACATATCAAAATCAAAACCAAACCCAGCACCATCGAGTTGATTCTGACTCATGGCAACCCTAGAGGTCAGAGTAGAACTGCCCCATAGTTTCCAAAGAGTGCCTGGTGGATTTGAACTGCTGATCTTTCGGTTAGCAGACGCAGCAGACGCAGCACTTAACCACTACGCCATCAGGGTTTCCACACTTATTACTAAATACAGTATTGCTAAGTTTAGTATGTCTTGGAATTTTATACAAATAGTATCATAATGTGTGCTTGGCCCCTAGGGTCGCCATGAATCGGATCCGACTCGACGGCACTTGGCTTTTGGCCAATGTGTGCTTATTTGTGTGACCTGCTGCTTTCAGCTTAACATGTTTTTGAGAGTCACTGATTTCCACTGCTATTCTATTGTATGAATATGTTGTCACTGTTAGGTGCCACTGACTCACAGTGACCTTGTGTACAACAGAACAAAACACCACCCGGTCAGGCACCATCCTTACAATCATTGTTATGCTTGACTCACTGTTGTGAGGACTGTGTCAATTGGGCTTCGCGAGGGTCTTCCTCTTTTTCTCACTCTCCGAGATTAGTCCCTTCGGGCAACACATCCAAATTACCTAACATGAAGCCCCAGCACCTTCACTTCTAAGGGGGACCCTGGCTGAACTTCTTCCCAGACAGAGTTGTTTGCTCTAGAAGTCCATGCCATATTCAACACTCTTCTCCAACACCATAATTTTTTTGGGGGGGGAGGAGGTTGAGTGAAGTTTACAATACAATTCAAATTTGCATGCCTGCCTATTTGTAGCTCCCTCTGCTCTCCCTGCCCCGTGACAGCACACTCCTCGTTTCCATTCCATGCATGTCATATCCTCTTCCCGATCTCCTGTCCCCTCCTCTCCACCTTCTCCACTACCTTCTAATAAGAGGCCAGTAGGACAACATCCTATAGATGCATAGATCCATAAAGTGCACACTTGATATGGTCATTCTGTGTCCCCAAGTACAATCCATTGCTACCTGAAGAGTTGACCTTAGTAATGATCTATGATCAGGGGCAGCATCAGGTCCAGGGGCCATGCTCCCAGACCTTGGGACCATCAATTGCAGTCTTTTAGTCCAACGCCATAATTGTAATGCATTGATTCTTCTTCCACCTTCCTCATTCATTGTCAAGCTTTCCCACGCATTATGAGGCACCTGAAAATACCATGGCTTGAGTCAGGCTCGCCTTAGTCCTCATGGCAATGTCTTTGCTTTTTAACACTTTAAAGAGGTCTTTTGGAGCAGATTTGCCCAATGCAACGTGTCCTTTGATTCTTTAACTGCTTCCGTAGGCATTGATTGCGGAGCCACATAAAGTGAAATCTTTGACAACTTCAGTCTTTTCCCTATTTATCTTGCTACTGCTTATTGGTCCAGCTGTAAGGATTTTGGTTTTGTTTATATTAAGGTGTAATCCATACTGAAGGCTGTGGTCTTTGATTTTCGTCAGTAAGCACTTCAATTCTTCCTTTTCAGCAGCGTTATCTGCATATCCCAGGTCATTAATGAGGCTTCCTCCAAGCTGATGCTGTGTTCTTTTCCATATAGTCCAGTTTCACGGATTATTTGCTCAGCATACAGACTAATATAGTGAAAGGATATGACCATGACACACACTTTTCCTGGTTTTAAACCACACAGTATCCCTTTGTTCTGTCTGAACAACTGCCTCTTGATTTACGTACAGGTTTCTCATGAGCACAAGTGTGTGTTCTGGAAATCTCATTCTTTGCAATGTTATCTATAATTTGTTACAATCCACCCAATCAAATGTCTTTGCATCGTCAATAAGATCAGGTAAACATCTTTCTGGTGTTCTCTGCTTTCAGGCAAGATCTATCTGACACCAGCAAGGATATCCCTCATTCCACATCCTCTTCTGAATCCAGATGAATTTCTGCAGTTCCTTGTCGATGGACTACTGTAGCCATTTTTGAATTATTGTCATCCTAATTTTACTTGCATGTGATATTAATGGTATTTTCCAATAACTTCTGCATTTTGTTGGACTATCTCTCTTTGGAAAGGGTATAAAGATACCCATGAATGGGTATAAAGATACCACAACTTACTTAATCCATTTTTCTGTTGGGTGGACATTTGAGTTTTTTGCTTGTTTTGCATTTTGCTATTGCAAGCAGTGCTGCTCTGAAGACTCGATGTCATTGAAAGTGCTTGGCAGGTGGTGTGAGTATGTTCATCTTTACAAACATAACTCTGTATCTGTAAAGTCATGGTACCCATGATGCTCCTGACAGTACTACATCAGTCACCTTTGTTTCACATCATCTCTAATATTTGCTAATTTTGGATTTGTAAAATTTGCTAATCTAAAAAAAAAAAACAACAAAACAAACCACACACACCAAAAAACTCTAATTGCCATGAAGTCAGCTCTAACTCATGACGACCACATGTGCCTCAGGGTAGAGCTAAACACAGTTCAGTCCATGAACTTGACTGTTCTAAGTGCTACATACCTCACTGCTGAATATCACTACGGTCACCTTCAAAGGACTCCCCTTAGGAAGCGATGCACTGATGCCAGACCTAGTCTGCCCTTCAAAGCAATTTTGGAACTCTTCCTGGAAGGGCCATTGCACACAGTGGCAAGGCGGAAAGTTTGTGAACTTAACTGTATAGGTGTCTGTGATGGAGTTTTTAGCCAGTAAGCAAATAACTGTTTTGGAACACCCTCCTTACTCACCTGATCTGGCCCCCTGTGGCTTTTTTCTTTCTCTGAAGATAAAGGAAATATTGAAAGGAAGAGATTTGGATGACATTTGGACAGTAAGGGTAATATAACGACAGCTCTGAAGGCCATTCCAGAAAAAAGAGTTCCCAAACTGCTTTGAAGGGTGGACTAGGCACAGGCATCAGTGCATAGCTTCCCAAGGGGAGGACTTCGAAGGTGACCATAGTGATATTCAACAGTGAGGTATGCAGCGCTTTTTCTAGGATGAGTTCACGAACTTGTCACTGACTCAGGTACACCTAAAGCAACAACAGAACAGAAACACCACAAGTGGATGGCTTTAACAAAGAGAAATTTATTCTTTCACAGTCAAGGAGGCTGCAAGGCCGAATTGAGGGAGCCAGCTCCAGGGGAAGTCTCTATCTCTCCAGTTCTGGAGGCTAAGCCCTTGTTCTCCATCTTCCTCTGACCTAGAAGCCTCTGTGCACAGGATCCCTGAGCCCAAAGGATGCATTCTGCTCCAGGTGCTACTTTCTTGGTGGTATGTGGTCTCCCTGTCTCTCTCTGCTCACTTCTCTGTTTTATATCTCAAGAGACTGACTTAAAATACAGTGTCATCTTGTAGATTGAGTCCTGCCTCATTGACATAACTACCTCTAATATGGCCTGATGACCATCAAGAGGTAAGATTTACACACACAGGAAAAAAAAAAATCACATCTGGTGACACGGTGCTAGACAGTCACACAATACTGGGTGGGAATCGACCCACTTCTATCCAGTCGGGTCCGACTCATAGCGACCCTAGAGGTCAGAGCAGAACTGCCCCATAGAGTTTCCAAGCAGTCCTTGGCGGATTTGAACTGCTGACTTTTTGGTTAGCTGATGTGGCACTTAACTCACGCCACTGACAGGGTTTCCACCGGGAATCAGGGCCTAGCCAAACTGACATGTATTTTGAGGGGAAATAACTCAGTCTGTAACATCTTCCATTAATATACACTCACTGCCCCCTACAGTTCTGACGTAATCTTTGGGGTTGTTATAGTCACTTTGACCCCACATAGATAGGTCTTAAAAGAGCACAGAGCGCAAGGCAGACAGTCTTGGCTAGCTGAGCTCAACTACTGCTTGGTTTCAAGGAAACCTCAGGGCATACTTGAGGTTTAAGGTTTACTGCTCTGTAGGGTTTTCAATGGGTGACCTTGCAGAAGCAGATTGCCAGGCCTTTCTTCCAGGGCCTCAGGGTGGTTTCAAACCTCTCATTTAACCATTTGTTAACCACTTGCACCACCCAGGGACCCTTTGCTGATCTAGTGGAACGCTAAATGGCATCTTACTGTAGTTTCAGAAAAAAAAAGTATGGGCACAATGACTCTACTGAAAGATGAGTGGAAATGACTCTCTCAAAAGAAACGCTTAGGCTGTGCAGTGCAAAGCTGGCCCTCTCTGGGGTATTAACTCTCTCCCTTTCTTGGGAGGTCGAAGGCTGGTAAAGTGGTCATTAACTGTTCTATTTCAATTAATTTGTACTCCCGGACCGGCAGGGCAGCATTCTGCATCGGGGAGAAGGGTTGGTAGAGGCGGCATGCCCAAATATGCCTGCACAAAGTACACTGACCATGGCCAAGGTCAGTGGTGCTCAGCTGGGGACAGTTCTTGCCCCCAGGGGATGCTTAGCAATATCTGGAGGCATTTTTGGTTCTCAGATGGGGGAGCAGTCCGGGGAGGGAGTGGGACAGGGAGGATTCTGCATCCGGTGGGTGCAGGACAGAGGTGCTGTAAAACATCCCACAGTGCCCAGGGACTGTCCCCACAGCCTGGAATGATCCAGCCCCAAGCCAGGTGAACAGTTCTGAAAGTGGTGTGAGTTGAGTCAGTGAGACGGGGAGCTGCTAGCCTTTGGAGTGCATGGTTTCCAGAGTCAGAGAACCTGTTTTCAATCCTGCCTCCTCGGGCAAGTGAGAGCTCTATGCCTCAGTCTCCTCATCTACAGAACAGGAGCAGCACCAGATGAGATCTAGGCAGAGATTAAGAACCTGATGCTTCTTAGAAAAGGGGCCGTGAGTACCTAAAATATGGCCCGCTTTCCTGGTCCAGGGCAGGGGGTAAAACCTTGGGTCCCTGGAGAAATAAACGGTGGTTGCTGGGAACCAAATGTGACAGCATCTAGAAAAATCACAAGGCCCACCCGAGACTTCCAGTACTGAGCCCGGTGAGGGATGTTTACGCAGCAAAGAGCAATCAGCCGCGTGGGATACGGGTCTATTAGCCAAGGCGGGGTGAGCACTAAGCAGCACCAGTGGAAGCAAACAACGTTTGCCAAAGAGGTCAGAAAGGTCAGTGAAAGGCAGGCTAGAGCACTTTGGAAACTCCATCTCCCCAAAACACATGAACCCATTTCACACTCAGGGAGTGGGGGGCCTCCCCAAGTGGGTCTTTTCCTTAGTGACATCTTCTAAATCCAGTCAGCTGAGTACCTCTATCACGGGTTTGGCAAGTCTGAAATTTATCATCTGGACCATGACATACTTCATATTTTCTTTCAATTCAATTTAACTGGAGTTATTTTTATTATTAAATAGACACAGAGAGTATGTTAAACATTTTTGCACATTACAGGAATAATAAAAGAACGAGTACCCCTGCAAAACCTCAAAGCAAACCCACTGCTGTTAAGTTGATTCTGATTTATAGCCCTATAGGACAGAGGAGAACTGCCCCCATAGTTTCCAAGGACCACCTGGAGGATTTGAACTGCCAACCTCTTGGTTAGAAGCCGTGCACTTGCCACCAGGGTTTCCTGAATGAACACACGTATACCACATCCCCCGGTTCAGTTAAGAACTAGAATCTTCTAGCAAATTTGGAGTGCCCCTGAGGTGGGGGGCAGGGGAGGTACCCTTCCCAATCCACCTCCTTTATTTCAAGAGAAATAATCACTCACCTGTAACAGATAACCAGTTACGTGAACAATTTTCTGTCTTCTTGCCATGCTGTGTGCCTCTCTAAAAAAACATCCTCTTTGGTTCTGTCTGTTCTGAACTTGGCTTCATGGAGTCTCACCGCTCTGCCTGCATTACTCTGTGACTTGTATCTTGAACTCAACATGATGTTTTAAGAGTCATCATAAAATGTGTTGTTACAGTTCACTCATTTCCATTGCAATATAATATCCCGATTGTATGGAGACCACAATTGATCCCTTATGCTTTGGAAAGACATCTGAGTTCATTTCCAAACATCGATTCACTAAAAAGTGAAAATGGAAACATGAACAAATGACAAAACGCTGCTTCAGCCTGCACCTAAGCAACACAAGCCGAGAGAAATCAGGGGTTCACGGCTAACACAATTTATCCCTAACACGCACACAGAGAGATTCTGCAAGTCCGTGAATTTGCAGGCTTTACTTTGGAAAAGGGCACCCAGCCAACTCTCTAGGAACTGGAACCTGCAGTGATACTGGGTGGGGCCCCATCTCCCCACCCAGCAGAGTTACATCATTGGGGGGCTGGTGCGCGGGGGCTCAGCTTGGCTCCTTGGCAGGCCCAGCTGGGCATCTTCCCAAACTCTGCTCAACGCAGAAGGCCTTCATACAAAGGTGGCTGGTTCTGTTGGTCACCTAGTAAGCCAGTGCCACCAACATGCTGACTTAGCATCCAGGTAGCCCTCATGGCGCAGTGGTTAAGCACTCTGCTGCTAACCAAAAGGTCACTGGTTTGAATACGCCAGCTGCTCCATGGGAGAAAGATGCGGCAGTCTGCTTCTGTAAAGATCACAGCCCTGAAAACCCGATGTTTATTTTTGCTCCATCACTCCCTTCACTTTGTTCTGGAAAAAGCATGTTAGTTTTCCCTCAATCTCAGCCTACATGGCTCAGGTGGGGACCACCCCAGGACCCCGCTCTGGGGCTGAGTTGGGCTAATCAGAATATCCCATCTACACTGCCACAGTGAGTGAGATACAGGCGCTGGAAAAGACCTGAAACCTGAGCTATGAGATTTGGTGTTAGGACTTTTGCAGGGCCTGCTATACAACTGTTGGGGTGGCCAAGCTAGGGGAGGCCTCCAAGGGCTACCATGAGAGGGTGGTCTGATAGAGAACCAAGCAGAATTGAGTGAAGACAAACAGTACAGATGCCACCATTTAAGGACCTGGGTCAAGCTGTGCCTGAAGCTGTAATATTTAATCTGAATCCTCCTACCAGTCCTGTGAAGAGAAGAGGCAGTGATGTTACTGTCATTTTACAAAAGAGGAGAGTGGGAGTCAGAAAGGTGATGGGGCTCCACCAGAGTCACACAGAAATACATACCTGAGACTCAAACTCAGGTGTCCTATACATCTTGGACTCTTCCCATCTGGCTTTAATTTGTAAGTCCTTCTGAGGATGAATCCTGGCCAGCATGGCTGGCATCTGGGTGGTACTCTGTGCCTGACTCAGTCCAGGGGACAGATGAATCCTGGCTCTGGGGTCTGGTTATTCCAGGGGTCTGTGAAATAGTCTGCCATAGAGGCCACAGAAGCCCAACCCTGAGCAGTTTACAGAAAAAAGAGTGAAATGGTTTGTATGAATCTAAAATCTAGAGAGAATACTGTGAACAGCAAGTAGGATTATTAAATTTTTATTTATTTGATTTTGTGGAGTCTGGATAGTCAAAACTGAGTCTATTTAAGCCACGTAACCTGTCTTTTCTGTTGCAGGTAGTGCTCTGTACAACTGAAAAGGGATTGAGGCCGACGTCAGTCTGTAGTGGGAATTCTCAGACTTGGTATTACAGACTGAATTCTGACCCCACAAAATGTGTTAGAATCCTAACCAGTATGCCTGTGGATGTAATCCCATCTGGAAATATTTTAAATATATTTATTAATTCATTTAGAAATACTAACAATAAACCTACTGTGTGTTTCACTTTGCTGGCCAAGCTGAACTGGTTCAAATCAGTGCAAGGTCCTGGTTGGAACTGACTTCATTGCAATGGATTTTATTTATTTTTTAAATCATGAGAACAGTTCTGGGTCCAGGGGGCTCAGGGCCACACTTTCAGAACCACTGGCTTAGGTGACCAGGATGGTCCACAAGAATCCAATGACGTGGATACTATTTTTCTCCCAGGTTACAGTTGGGGAATGAGTCCCTGGGTGGTGCCAACAGTTAACTGCTCAACTACTAGCTGAAAGGGTGGCTGTGAGAACGTCCCCAGAGGTGCCTCTGAAAACAGGCCTGGCAATCTGCTTCTGAAAGCTCAGAGGCGTGAAAACCTTATGGAGCAGTTGTATTCCGTACATGTGGGCTCACCATGACTCACAATCAACTCAGCGTAACTAACAGCAGAAGTCGGAGAAACTGAGGCACAGAGGGATGAAATTTGTCTTTTGCCCAATATTCTGCAGCTAGTAAGTGGCAGAGTCAAGACTAAATCCCAGGTGGCCTATCCCAGTCCATCCAGTAGAAGGTGACTCCAGACACCACAGATTGAAGCCTTGCCCATCTACTAGGGATGAGGAGGAGACCCTGGTGGCCTAGTGGTTAAGTGCTATGTCTGCTAATCAAAAGCTTGACAGTTCAAATCTGCTAGGTGCTCCCTGGAAATGCTATGGGGCAGTTCTACTCTGCCTATAGGGCCACTAGGAGCTGGAACTGCCTCCAAAGCAGTGGGTTTGGGTTTTGGGGGGGTTTGGGAGATGAGAAGAGGCAGAAAAACCCCAGAGGGAAAAAGAAAACCACCAGTGGATTTCTCCAGTGGGCAGAGGCAGCGACACAGACAACTGTGCCTCATTATCTGAGACAGCCTGCTCTTCTGGGGGGCTCAGACTGTTGTCCTGAGTTCTTTCAGCCAGAATTCCAAAAAAGAGATGCTACACTGAGCCCATAGCTTTCCTAGGCACCGTTGTAATGTTTTCTCAGAGCCTGAACTCTTCACGATTCTGCAAGCACCAGCAGTGAACATTGTGAGGCGCTGCAGACATCTTCTGGACCAGTCTTTCCACAAGTGTCAGTTTTGGGGGTGGTTTTTACCCTTGCAGGCAGTTGGCTGTGGTGGCTGAGTGTGGGCTCTGGAGCTGAAGGCCAGGGTTTAACTCCAGCTATTCCACCTGTTGGCTCAATTTTCTCAACTGTGAAATAGGATAATAATATACCTCCCTTACAGAGTTAGAAACCCTGGTGGCACAAGTGGTTAAGTGCTGCGGCTGCTAACAAAGGGCCAGCGGTTTGAATCCACCAGGTACTCCTTGGAAACTTCATGGAATGTTCTACTCTGTCTTATAGGACCACTATGAGTCAGAATCGACTTGATGGCAAAGGGTTTGGTTTTTTTTTTTTTTACAGGGTTACTGGGAAGGATTAAATAAGAAAAATGTAGGAAAACTGCCCCCCAAAAGTTGGTTGTTGTTTTTATTATGGTAATATTAACTGTCCTGATATTATATATTCATAACCCTGGTGGCCTAGTGGTTAAGTGCTGTGGCTCCTAACCAGAAGGTTGGCAGTTCAAATCCACCAGGCGCTCCTTGGAAACTCTACAGGGTAGTTCTACTCTGTCTATAGGGTCGCTGTGAGTTGGAATTAACTCGACAGCAGTGTGTTTTTCGGTTTTCTGTATCATAAGGGGTTGCTGTGAGTCAGAACTGACTTGATGGCACCCAATGACGGCAACAACAACGTGTTCATCCGGAGCCCTGATAGCGCAGTGGTTAATAGCTCAGCCTATTAACCCAAAGGTTGGCAGTTTGAATCCACCAGTTGCTCCTTGGAAGCCTTGCAGGGCACTTTTACTCTGCCCTGTAGGGTCACCATGAGCTGGAATCATCTCAACAGCAGGGGTTTGGTTGACGACATATTTATTTGGGCATCCTCGGTAGTGACAAGTGGTTAATACACTCTGCTGCTGACCAAGAGGTTGGAAGATTGCCTCCACCTGGGGTGCCTCAGAAGAAAGGCCTGGCGATCTATATCCAAATAGTCAGCCACTGAAAACCCCATGGGGCAAGGCTCTACTCTCGCTGGCACACAGGCACCCATTCATTCACTTGCTAAATGTCAACAAGGTGCTGCCTAGTGTTAGGCACGATCCTCAGTTCCCAGAACAGCCGTGAAGAAAACAGCCAGAAGAAATGAACGCACCAACATGCAGACACCCCACCCACCCAGGCCGTACCTTCTAGGGTGGAGGACAGCCTCAGGGGACCAGCAGGGAGGCTGGGGGCTCTCTGGGTAATTAAAGTGACAGACGGAGAGGGCTCCGATCAGGGGCAGGGAGAAGGGCTTGATTTCAGGCTATTTTTGAAGATGGAACCAACAGCATTTTCTGATTGATTGGACGTGGCATGGGACAGAAATGAGAAGAGTCAAGGAGACTTTCAAGGTTTTTCAACCTGATAAGAAAGAACAGGTTTGCCAACTTCTAAGAAGAGGTCAAAGGAGCCCTGGTGGTATAGTGGTTAAGCACTGAGCTGTCAACTGGAAGGTCAATGGTTCAAACCCACCAGCTGCTCTGTGGGAGAAAGACGTGGCAATTTGCTCCCGTTGACTATACCCTTGGAAACGCTATAGAGCAGTTCTAGTCTTGCTATGGAAACCCTGGTGGCATAGTGGTTATTTAGGTGTTACAGCTGCTCACCAAAAGGCCAGCAGTTCAAATCCACCAGGCACTCTCTGTAAACTTTATGGGGCAGTTCTATTCTGTCCTATAGGGTTTCTATGAGTCAGAATCAACTGGAAGGCACTGGATTTGGTTTCTACTCTTGCTATGAGCTGGAACTGACTCAATGGCAAAGGGTCTGAGTTTGGCTTTAAGAAAGGGTCAGTCCCTGGGTCTTAAAAAATGCTTTGTATTGACTACTAACCTAAAGGTCTGCGGTTCTAATCCACCAGCATCACAGCGGGAGAAAGGCTTTGTGATCTGCCTCCACGAAGATTACGGCCGAGAAAACACTGTGAGGCAGGTATCCTTTGCTACACTTGGGCTGCCATGAGTGGGAAGGGACTCAGTGGTAATGGGCTTTTTGGTTGAATAAGGTGTCACCATAGGAGAGCAGGTTTGGTGGCAGGAGGTGATCAAGAGCTCAGTGCCAGGCATGCTGACCTTCAGATGTGGTGTATACATTCAGAAGGACGTTGGGGGCAGCTGGAGATACGAGCCCAGGTTTGCGGTAAAGTCTGTCATGAAGGTGGGAATCTGGGAGTTGTTACCACGTAGGTGGCATTTTAATGTTTTAGAGTTGAATCAGATCACCTATGGGAGGGTTCTGAATCTGGGGCCTGGGGACAGAACTCAAGGAGGCCATGAATTTGAACGGCTCAAATGATCTGTGATCAGCTGCTAACCTAAAGGCTGGTAGTTCAAACCCACCCAGTGGTGCCACAGAAGAAAGTCCTGGCTAACTGCTTCTGTAAAGATGATAGCCAAGAAAACCCTATGGAGCAGGTCCACTCTGCAACACATAGGGTCTCCCTGAGCTGGGACTGGCTCAGCGGCAATACATTTTTGGTTTATTTATTTTCATTAACCTCTAACTAGTATTTCCTTCAAGGCCCAGGACGGTACAGTCTGTGCTTGTCTGCTGTCAACCTACCCAGCAATACAATGAAGAAAGGCCTGGTGATCTGCTTTGGTTAAAGCTTACAGCAAAGAAAAGTCTACACAGTAGTTCTACTCTGTAACACATGGCATGCAGCATGCATCAGAATTGACTCAGTGGTAACTAGCAACAGAAACAACCATACCTCACCTTACTAATGAATGAAGACAACAAACCACAGTGACGTTAGTAAGACCTGTGACTTTGCCACCACGGAAATCACAGATATTTTCCTATCACGTTATAGTCAATGCAGACATCTCAAAATATTGTTTAAACCAGCACTACTTTGAAATCACAGAAGTTACTAAATCCTGCCACCACACTGTATTATTAAATGTGTAAGACAGCACACACATCATAGTTTGTAAAAGAACTTGGTGGTTATATTTTGATATAACTGGTTTCCTTTGTAATCTTGAGTATTTTGTTCTACGCATTTGAAAATCTTCTGAGAAGGCTCCAGAGGCATTACCAGATGTCAAAAGGATCCCATGGACCCCCAAAGAGTGAAAGCTCCATCCCAGGGAGAAAAGGGGGCATGCGTGGCTCAGTGGTAGAACTCTCCCCTTCCAAACGGGAGACCCCAGTTCCACTGTTGTTCAACGCATCTCATGAACAGACACCGTCTGTCAGTGGAGGTTTGTGTGTTACTATGACACTGAATGGGTTTCAGCAGTACTTCCAGACTAAGACAAACTAGGAAGAAAGGCCTGGCAATCTGCTTTAGAAAAATCAGCCCATGAAAACCCTATGGATCACAATGGCTTGAGCCACAGCCAATCATGAGGATGGCACAGGACCTAGCAGTGTTTCATTCCATTATGCATTGAGTTACCATGAGTCAGGAGCTGACTCCACAGTAGTAATAATAACTCTACAGTAATAATAACTACAACAAAAGCAGAGTGAAAACAGCTAGAGAACAGTTCCTGGGCTCCGGGCCTGGAGCAAAGGATCACAGAGACGAGATATCAGCCAAAATGATTGTGAAGATCTCATAGGATAAGAAAACCAGGAAAGACGTCAGGCTAGGAAAGGATTTCCAGGCACATGGTGAGGTCAACTCCGCTTAGAACTACACAGTACATACTTTCGGCTTTACAACACCTTAACTCTGACTGTTGCAGCAGGAAAGCAGACAGAGACAACAGGCAAACAAATGAGCACAGCTGTGTTCTAATAAAACTTTATTTACAAAAACAGGTGGAAGGCTGGCTTTGGACTGTGTGCCAACCGCTGCCATATAGGAATGCAGGCTCAATATTGGCGAGATCAACATCACCCACCGACCTGCCTTTTTTAAAAGGGAAGTTTGGATTCTGGATTTTGCGGGTGTCAAGTTTCCAGATTTTGAGAAACACCTTGCAATGCAAGCAAAAAATTATTTGGGAACGAAGTGTGGGCTCAGCTTGTCATGGCCATTCTGCCAGGCCCAGATTTGGTCCAGCGGTTCAAAGAGAAGATGCCGAGCTGGTCCAGGTGAGTTTCCATGTGACCCCTGCCTCTGGCAGGAGGGCTTGGAGTTGTGTGACCTTCACCGTTCATCGCGTGGCTTCTCAGGCTTCTTGTGCCACCAACAGAAAACACCCCACTCACCTTCTAGGGTGCAGCTGGGGTCTCCTGAGGAACAAGTGATAAGTGAGAAGCAACCCATTCTGCTAACTCTAGAACACTATAAATATTAGATGCTAAATGCCACAGGGCTGACGTCTTTGTTTTCTTGGCAGACAGACTGGCTGAGGAGGCCGGGCTGGGAAGAAATGCATTCAATAAACCCAGAGCCCTGAAACACTCAGGGCTGGGACATTTCTGATGTTCTGTAACCAGAGCCTTTTAACTTCGGGCTGCTTGCAAGGTTACAACATAAGTCTCTTTCTTCTGCTTTTGAAAAGCACAAACTGCTGGGCAAAGTAATAAATCCATGCAGTCTTGCTGAACTGAGAACAGGGAAGCAAATGAGGCAGGTGTCTCCTTGTTAGGCAGTTGCAGGCTTCCAGTGCTAGAAGCCCAGAAAGCAGGGGCTCAGAGAAGTGTCCCCTACTGGCCACTTTAGGTTTCTGTCGTAGACATCTGTTTTATTTTGCCCACTCAGCCTACATACCTCTTACTTTTGGTAACTGCCTTATGCAGGAAACCAAACTTTCTTCTCTGTCTTACCTGTTCAGGTGAATCTGTCTCCTGCTCCCAGCTCCGCACCTAGACACATGGTCTAGGCTTGGTCAATCAGAGTATTCTATCTCCCTGGCCTCTGTGATTGGCTAGGACCCAAACTGAGCCAATGAAAGCCTTCCCTGGGACTTTTGCTGGAGCCACTGGAAAGAGGCTCTTTCCGCCAAGTTTCACTACACCGGCGAGGTGGGACTTGATGGTACCATCTTGCTATCACAAAGTGAGAACTTCCCTGAAAATAAAGTCACCCCAATGAAAGAAAATCCAAGAAGCAGAAAGACAGGGTTCTGATGATAGCATCTGGATATCAGGACCCAGACAAGTTTGCTACAACTAATTTCAACTATGCTTCTTATTGCTGGATAAGTGACATAGTAATCTAAATTCCATTTTATTCTCATTTTCTGCTTACTTCAAGCCTAATACCTAAGAGTCATTCACTCGTTCAAACAGTTCTTCCATATCCCATGCCTCTCAGACACTGTTCTAGAATCTGGGGCTACAGCAGGGAATGTAACAAGCAAGAAACAAGTTAGCTAACAACTGATACCACTGAAGGAGGCGCTAAGTCTTAACAAGAACGTAATGCAGGCTGTCATGGTAGAGAGTGACCGGGGGTGGGGAGGGCTAACGACGCAGGGGGTCACGGAAGAAGAGGGGGCATTGGAGAAGAGAGCAGACCAATGAAGAGGAGCAACTGTGAGAAGAACGTTCTAGACAGAGGCAACAGCGATGGCAAAGGCCCTGAGACAGTGCTAACTTTGTCGTGTTTGAAGGCCAGTGAAGGAAACACAGGTGATCTGAGCAGAGGAAAGAAGGATGGGAAAGAGGCGAGGCGCAGTCACTGGCATGAATGGGCACAGACGGGGTGAGGGGCTGAGTTCATTCATTCTAAGAGCAGCAGGAAGCTAGGAGAGGCCTTTAAGCAGGGAGTGACTTCACTACTGTTTCATTTTCTGAAGCGTCCTCTGGCAGCTACTGAGGCTGTCGGGGGTGGCGGGGGGTGGGGGAGGAATTGTTAATTGCCAGGGAGAAGGAGGGACACGCAGATAACCAGGGCCGAAGGAGGCCAAAGGCGGGGCAAGCAGATAACCAGGACCAGGGCCAGACAGCTGCCTCTTGTCATGTTCCCTTCTGAGCCCCTGCTTTCCTGCCTGCCTGTGGCTAAGTGGCTCTACCAGAGACAGCTGGGCTGCAGACGACCCCGTGGCCTTAGCCGACTGGCCGGAGCAGGCCCAGCTGAGCTGTCTGGATGCTAATTAAAGGCTGGCCTCAGTCACCAATCCCTGGCGGGCCCTGGAGCTCCCAGTAATGAGGACCACGACTGTCCATCTCCAAGAATCTTGATTAGCTGAACACACAGGGTACCCCCAAACTAGGGCCAGGTTGTATTTCCCATTGAGTCACTGTCAGCATGAGCTGTTTCTTAAAAATCTTTTCTCCCTTTTTAACTGTGGATTTGTCCAGTAAGAAGGGATACAGAAGGGGGAGAAAAGCCTTTCTTTGCCAAATAATTCATAATATTCTCTTATTGTCTTGAAAAGACATTTATAGATAACAAAATCTATCCGTCATCATTAAAAAAAAGCATATAATTCACTAACTGCAAAAATAAAAGGAGATCAATTTATAATAAAGAAAAATTTGAATATGAAAGTTCTTGAGAACATCCATCAAGAAGATGCGGCAGTGTAGACCGTAGGCACCTAGACACAGATTCCCCGAGAGGGTGGCAGTTACCAGTACAGATGGGTGTGGGCGAGTGGCATTTGCAATGCAAATACCTCGGGTACCATAGCTTGTCAGTGACGTGGTTTTAAGAATAAGGATCCACTCTTGGGAAAGTTTTGAATTGAAGTACAATATTCCCTCAATTTACATACCACTTCCATTTCTGGAAAATTCAGGGCATGTTAAAGCCATGCAGAAAACCTTCAATTTACATAGAAACGGATTTAGGATTCAATGCTGAGGCAATAACGTTGTCTGTTACTAGGTGTCCCTGAGCAGGTCCTGACTCTCACCGACCCTACGTACAACAGAATGAAAACGACCTGGCCCTGTGTCTTCCTCTCAATCGTTGCTATATTTGAGCTCACTGTTGCAGCCATTGTGTCAACCTATCTCCTCGAGGGTCTTCGTCTTTTTCAAAAGCTGACCCTCTGCTTTACTAAGCATATGAGGTCCTTTTCCAGGGACCGGTACCTCCTGATAACATGTCCGAAGCATCAGAAATGAAGTCTCACCATCCTTGCTTTTAAGGAACATTCTGGCTGTACTTTTTCCATTCGTCTGGCAGTTCATGGTATATTCAGTATTTTTTTGTCAACATCGTAATTCAAAGGCATCAGTTCTTCTTCAGTCTTGCTTATTCATTGTTCAGCTTTTGCAAACATATGAACCCCAAAACCAAACTCGCCACCATCGCATCAATTCTGACTCATAGCAACCCTATAGGACAGAGTAGAACTGCCCTATGGAGTTTCCAAGGAGCACCCAGTCCATTCAAACTGCCGACCTTTTGGTTAACATCCTAGTACTTAAACACTACACCAGCAAGGTTTCCACACACATATGAAAAACCAAAAACCAAACCCATCGCTATTGAGTTGATTCTGACTCAGCGACCCAACAGGACAGAGTAGAACTTCTCCATAGCATTTCCAAGGAATGCCTCTTGGAGTGAAACTGAAAACCTTCCGGTCAGCAGATGTAGCACTTACCCACTATGCCACCAGGGTTTCTACATCAATATGAGATGACTGAGACATCCAGGGCTGAGTCAAGCTCACCTTAGCTCTCAAGGTGACATCTTTGCTCTTTAACACTTAAAGAGGTCTTCTAAAGGATATTTGCCCAATACAGTATGTTGTTTGATTTCTTGACTGTTGCTTCCACGGACACTATAGATTCAAGTCAAACGAAATTCTTGACAACTTCAATCCTTTCTCCATTTTTTGTGATGTTGCTTTGTTGGTCCAGTTATGAGGATGTTTGTCTTCTTTATGTTGAGGTGTAATCCACACTGAAGGCTGTGGTCTTGGATTGTCATCAGTAAGTGCTTCAAGTCCTCTTTAAGGAAGCTGTGTCACCCACACAATTGCAGGTTGTTGATGAGTCTTTCTCCAGTTCTGACAGTGTCTTCCTCTTCATCCAGTCCAGCTTCTCGGACTACTTGCTCGGCTTGCAGACTGAATAAAAAAAATCCAACCTGTTGCTATTGAGTCAATTCTGACTCATAGTGAGATTATAGGATACAGCAGGACTGCCTCATAGCATGTCCAAGGAGTAGCTGGTGGATTTGAACCCCAAACCAAGCTCTTAACCGATGCAGCACCAGGGTTTCACAGACTGACTAGGCATGGCGAAAGGATATAACTCTGAAGCACACTTTTCCTGACTTTAAACCATGAAGTTATCTTCTTGTTCTGTTAGAACAGTTGTCTCTTGGGCTATGAACAGGGACAATTAAGTGTTGTGGAATTTCCATTCTTTGCAATATTATCTATAATTCATCCACCACCCACCCACTGCCGTCACACTGGGTCCGGACTCATACAGCAACCCTAGAGGTCAGAGCAGAACTGCTCCATAGAGTGTCCAAGGAGTGCCTGGCAGATCTGAACTGCTGGCCTTTCAGTTAGCAGATATAGCACTTAATCCACTACACCACCAGGGTTTCCTATAATTTATCCAGTAACATTAAACATAAAATCACCTGCCATAGGAACGACTGGAGACCCTGGAGGCATAGTGGTTAAGTGCTACAGGTGCTAACCAAAAGACTGGCAGTTTGAATCCACCTGGCCCTCCTTGGAAACTCTATAGGGCAGGTCTACTCTGTCCTATAGGGTTTCTATGGGTTGGAATTGACTTCACGGCAGTGGGTTTTGGTGTTTGGTTACAGGAATGATTTGGTAAGATGTTCAGAAGCCACAAGGAGCATGAGACAACAAGGAGGCCACGAGGGCCTCTGCCACGCATTGTAATATGTCAAATGCCCCTGTCTCCTGCCCCTGGGAAGCCAGCAGCATCCCCCAATCTTGACGGCCACTAGAACTGCTTTAACAGATTTCAACCCCTAGGGGGCAGTGTGCTGCCTCAAGAATCGCCGGGCTAGAAAAAGGTTTGCAAACCTGTGGCCCGTGGTCCTTCTTCAGCCCACAGGCGTGTTTGTTTGGGGACCTCAGGGTGTTTTTATTTATTTGAGGATTAAGCAAGACAAACACTGTAAAACACATGGCCCAGGGAAGATGCTTAATAAGAAAAGCAACTCATTTTCAAAGATGGTTACTATTAAAATACTCTCAAAGGTTTGTGGGACACCTCTCCCCAAAAGATCTTGCACAAATTTGACTTTCCTCCAATGCTGCCCAACAGAACTTTCTGTGATGACCACATTGTATTCCTGCACTATCCACTAAGGCAGCCACGAGCCACATGTGGCCACTGAGCACTTGAAATGTGACTAAAGCAACCAAGAAATTAAAATTTTAATTGTATTTATTTTTAATTAAGTTTAAATAGTCCCCTGTGGCTAGTGGCTACCATATGGAGCCACGGGGCTCTAGCTGAAGCCCTCTCAGAATGCTGATGGCCCTGCAGCTGGGGAAAGTCACAATTACTGAAAACTGCCTCTAAGCTGCCAGGCTGGGTAGACAAAGTTCGTATACCTACCCATGATACCCAGCCTTTTTCCTGACTTTTATTTTGAACCTCTATGGCCATTTTTTTTCTTAGCCAGCCAAGTGCCGTCGAGTCAGATCTGATTCATGGCGACCCTAGGAGCCAGGGTAGAACTGAGCCCTAGAGTATTCAAGGGATTTTTTTTCTTATATTTTATTTTTGTTGTTGTTGAGAATACACATAGCAGAACATACAACAATCCAACAAAATTTCTATGTTTACCATTCGTTGACATGGATTGCACTCTTCAAGCTGTGCAATCATTCTCATCCCTTTTTCCAGCTAGTTCTCCTGTCATTAATACAAGGTCTGACATTTAAGTACGTGTGAACTCATCCTAGAAAAAGTGCTACGTACCTCATTGCTGAATATCACTATGGTCACCTTTGAAGTAGTCCCCTGGGGAAGCTATGCACTGACGCCAGTGCCTAGTCCACCCTTTGAAGCAATTTTGGAACTCTTTTTCTGGAATGGCCATCAGAGCTGCTGTCCTATTACCCTTGATGTCCTGAATGTCATCCAAAGTCTTCCTTTCAATTTTTCCTTTATCTTCAGGTAACGAAAAAAGTCACTGGGGGCCAGATCAGGTGAATAGGGAGGGTGTTCCAATAAGTTATTTGTTTACTGGCTAAAAAAATCCCTCATAGACAACTAGACAATTACGTTCATGAACCTGCCACCGTACCCTTATGTAACAATGGCCACTCCAGAAAGAGTTCCAAAATTGCTTTGAAGGGTGGACTAGGGGCTAGTGTCAGTGTATAGCTTCCCAAGGGGAGTACTTCAAAGGCGACCATAGTGATATTCAGCAGTGAGATGTGTATCACTCACAACAATTAAGTTTGTGGACTTCACTGTCCCACCTCACATAAACTCAGGGCCCCCTCATGTTCCCAGCTAACCTTTCCAGTTGCTGTTGTCAATTTTTGATCACATAGAGATCTTCAAAGACAACAATCTTCAACTCTCAAACTAATCCAGTGCCATCAAGTCGATTCCAACTCATAGTGACCCTACAGGACAGAGGAGAACCACCCCACAGAGTTTCCAAGGAGGGCATGGCAGATGTGAACTGCCAACCTTTTGGTTAGTGGCCACAGCATTTAACCACTACGCCAGCAAGGTTTCCATGCTCAAGGCAGACCAGCTTTATTACACAAGCTCAAGTGTTGTTTGGTGTTAAGAAGACTTCAGGGGATATTTTTGGTTTAAGGTTTAAAGATGAGCTCAGGCCACCTGTTTCACCCAATTCTACTTTAACGCCCACTGAATTCGAGATTCCTGGAATGAAAGCAAAGCACCTACAAGCAGCTGTCTGGTTGGGCAGCCTCACTGCTCTGCACTTCAGACCACAAGCCCTGGTGAGTGGGCATGCAGCTGGTTTTCAAAGGGCTTCTGCTTTCACTTTAACCATCCTGGTGAGGGTTACACAAGACTGTGTTTGAGAATGAACCCAGCCAATGGGCTGGCACAGGAAGATCCTCACACCCATTTTTTGCAAGGCCGAGACACAGCACTGGCCACCTGCTTCCTGTCTTTCCAAGTGCCCACTTCCTCTCAGGGCCCACAGGATCTCCCCACCTATGTTTGTGGGGCTGGTCATATGACAGTAGGGTGTGGCATCAGATCAAAGGCACTTGGGTCACTTAGCATAATGGCTGCAACTCCACTGTACAGTTGGGAAACTGAGGCCTGAGGGGGCAAGGTTTCAGTCTCAGGTTACAAGAAAACTAGAAGGTTCTCTAATGCTCTGGACTCTGGTTCTGGTGCTTTCCTTGGTTTGGGAACTTGAAGGTCTTGGGAGAACTGTTGAGTAGCTGTTAGGTGTCATCTAGTTGATTTCGACTCCTAGCAACCCCAAGTGACAGAGGAGAACTGCCCCCACAGGGTTTTTTAGGTGGATGTCTTTGCAGAATCAGATGTCCTGGTCTTTCTCTGGGGGAGCCACTGGGTGGGTTCCAACAGCCAATCTTCCCGTTAGCAGCTGAGCACTTAACCACTGCACCCCCATGGCTCCTTGGAGGAACTGAGAGACTAAAAATTGGAACTTAAGGAAGTTCAGCTTGAAGATGTATGTGGAAGTGACCAGCATGTCCCTCTCCAGGGGGCCTGAGCCAGCCTGGGCATACACAGGCTTTCCACGCAGGAAGCTAGAGTCCTCGTGTGTGCAAAGGAGGAGGCCCCACTGCTGGGAGTGGGGGACTTCAGGGGGCAAACGAAGAGGCTCCGCTGTCACACCAACAGGTTGGAGGGGGCACAGGCAGAAAGACAGACGGAGGGAGCTGTGCGCGTGTGCGTGCGTGCAGGCGTGAGCCCTTGCTGCACTTGAGGGGCGAGGAGGAGCCAGCAGGGAGCAAACCCAGGAGGAAAGCCAACGCAGAGAGAAGGCCGCCATTGTCGCGGTGGGGACAGCTGCAGCCGGGGTCCCCGAGAGAGCTCCCCGGGAATAATCCAGCCCTTCTCTTCTCTGTTCTCACAGACTGGCTGAGAAGAAAGAAGAGGAAAGGGGGAGATGGCTCGAGTGGGGGCCGAGAGAAAGGGGAACAAGGAGAGGAAAAGGAGTGAGGAAGAGATGGGGCCAGGGGCTGGCTCCGAGCGAAAGCCTAGATTCATCCAGTCACCCCAAAGACACTTACTGAGCACTGACTATGGGCCGGGCACCGTGTTAGGCACAAGGGGTACAAGAGAGAGCAAAACGGACACAGTCTCTGCTCCCACAGAGTTGACACTGTAGGCGCGAGACAATCAACAGGAGAAGGGAACAAAATATACAGTCCGTGGTACACAGACAGAGCCAGGGAGGTGGATGGAGCAGGAAGCAGCGTGCGGACCGAGTCCAGGAAGATGGTCAGAGACGTAACTTAATGGGGGTGCGGGTTAGGGGTGAGGCGAGGAGGGTGGACGTGAAACATATTCACAAATAGGTGCTAGGTGGCCGCAAGGGCTCCTGGTGGAAAATAAACAGTGTCAGGTGAGAAAAGAAGCCCTGGCGTTTGAAGGGTTAGGGGCTTGGCTGCTCCCCGCAGGGCTGGCAGTTCAAGCCCACCAGTGGCCTCCTGGGGGAAAGACCCGGCAACCTGCTCCACAAAGACTGCAGCCACGAAAACCCTACGGGGCAGTTCTACGCCATCCTACAGAGTCCCTACGAACTGGAATGGACTCGGTGGCACACAACTAGGGGATAAAGAGGGGAGGCAAAGGGTATTTGGGATGAGGTAGCCACGGAAGGTTTCTAGGAAGAGGTGATACCGGAAGAAAGATCTAAGGAAAGCAGGAGAACAGGCTGTTTGCATGAGCAGGAGAAGCTTCTAGAGAAGCAAAGAATAAGTGCAAAGGCCTTGAGGTGGGGATGTGACAGGGAGGAGGAGGTCAAGAGATGACAGGCAGAGGGCAGACGTCATGAGGGCCCTGGAGGTGACCACAGCGCTCGAATGAGGTGAGGCCTGCAAGAGGAGAAACAGGATCTGACTTGGGTTCTGACAGGATCTTTCTGGCTGCTGTGTGGAGAACAGACTTGGGGGGTGGGGAGGAGTTGTGGACAGAAGCCGGGAGACCAGGGAGGAGAAAACTGGAATATTCTAGGCAAGGCACGGTGATGGTTTAGTGAAGGGCTGTGGAGGCAGAGGTGGATTCTGGATACAGCTGGAAGGTACAGCCGGTGGGGTTTTCTGATGGGTTGAATGTGGAAAGGCAGAGAAAGCCAAAGCTATCAAGAGTGACACAAAGGTTTGGCCTGAGCAACCGGGAAAGTGGGCTTGCCAAGGGAAGCCAGCGAGAGGCACCCGGGGGAGGGAGAAAGCCAGGGAGTTGGTCTGGAGGCGTCAGGCTTGAAATGCCTGAGAGACACTGGGGGTGACGTGAAGTAGGCAGCTGGCTGCAAGCTTACGGGGTTCAGGGGAAGGGTTGAAGGCAGATCAAAATAGCACAGTAGGAACAGAGGCAGATGGAGGATTATTTCACAGAGGACAGCTACGTGACACCAGCTCTTAGGTCCTTGTGGTTCTGAAACCACTTTAGGAAAGAACAAGTTGCTCCCACTCACACACTCTCTCTCGCACAGTTTCTCTCATGTGCACTGTCACACATACACTCACACACACACTCTTAGATGCATACTTTCACACTATCTTTTACATATATACTCGTACACACATCAAGCACTTTCTCACACATACGCACAATATTCTCTAACACACAGACTTCCACTACTCTTACACATACATACACTCATACATACTCTTATGTAACTCTCACACACACTCATATACACACACTCTCTTGAGTCCTCTCACAAACACACACTTTCCCATATGTACACACTCACAGACACATACTCTGTCACACACTGTCCTGTGCTGTCTCTCTCATACACAAACCTGCCCTCACATGCCAACTGTGAGTCTTCTGTCAGGGATGCAAAGATGCCCAGCAGATGTCTTTCCACTCTCCAGTGGAGGGTGCCCCAGCCTTCACCAACACCCTCGAGTCCTGCCACCGCAGGCGTCCTCGCCCAAAGGCCCTACCAGTGAAGAAGACTGCGTGAGATGGACAGCCACATCCAGGTCCTTAGCTGTCCTGTATCCCCAGCTTTGCATGGCAAGAATACAAATAATTGGGATGCTCACAGCCAAACCTGAAAACATGCTCTAGGTGGGCACCCTGGCAAACTCCAGGCTTGTAATGAGGGTGTGTTCCCCCACTGGCTCTCCCAGAACATTCTAGAACACAATGGGAGTGGGGGACGGAAGCTCACATCTTTGTAAAACTCTGTACCAGATGGCAGAAGTTGGAGGAGGAAAACTGCCTCAGCACTGCCAGACTCAAGACGGCAGCATGGAACGAGAAAGGCATTACCCCAATGAAGCAAAACAGCACTTAGTCTAATTCACTGGAAATGGCTAGAAAAGGTACTTTTTTCTTCCCAAAGCAGTATAGTGAAAATTTGTGATTATCTTCCCAGTATGCTTTTCCCTCCTTATCCTTCTCAGTGGCCTTCAGTTTCCATTTGGGTATCCAGATGTTAGAGGGCAACATCAGCTGGTCCAGGAACAGGTAAGCTAGTTAAAGCAACCACTACGTTACATCTGCTCCCCACAGTGACTGATTCAGGGGGTTGCAGGTAACTCAACTCATCCAATCAGAAAAGAGTATCACAACCCTGGCATTCTGGGAAAAGATACTATCTTGCTCCCACTGGGAAGGAATGAAGAGGCCTGTGGTCCTGGAAGTAACAGCTATCATCTCGAAACCATGAGGTGTAGAGTGAAATCACGATACTGTCAAATTACTGGACACATTCTGCCTAACAGCCACTGGTGTCTTTTTAGTTTAAACCCAATGCTGTCAAGTTGATTCCGACTCATAGCAACCCTATAGGACAGAACAGAACTGCTCCGTAGAGTTTCCAAGGAGTGCCTGGCGGATTCAAACTGCCACCCTTTGGCTTAGCAGTTGTAGCACCTAACCACTAGGCCGCCAGAATTTCATCCTTTTCTGTTTAGGGAGTAGACAACTCAGTATCTTGTCAAAATCAGGTGCCATCAGAGCTCCCATCACTTGCATCTGAAGGCAAGCTACCGGCCAAAGCTAGGCAGACAAGACCCAGGCAGACCTGCCAGGACCACCCTCCCCTGATGACACCTGCCTTGCTCAAGCCAAACTCCAGTATCACCTCCTCAGAGCAGAGGAGTATGGAGTCACAGTGGAATTCCTGAAAGGAAGGAGACACACATTTTCAGCTTTGCCAGAAACTGCCAGATTGCTTTTCCAAACGGAGATGCCAATTTGCATTCCCATGGCTACTGCTGGGGACTTCCCGTGTCTCTCACACCGCCGTGCACATTCCGTGTGATCAAGTCTCTTAACAGTTGCTGTGGTAAAACGGGTGGGATGCGTTAACACACTGTTGGCTTAGTCTGTGTTTCAGTGATTCCCAGTGAGGTTAAGCCTGTTCCGCCAAATTTTGATGGATGTGCACAACTTATTTCCATCACGTGAGCTTACATATCATGACATCCATCATAACAGTGGCCTGAGGTGGGCTGTCTGATGCTGTGCAAATCATTCTCGTCATCATCAACATTTCTGAAGTGTTTTATTGCGTGCTAGACACACATTTAATCCTCCCAGGAACCTTATGAGCTAATGAGTTAACCTTAGTTTTCAGATGACATAACCAAAGCCAAGCCCACTGTCATCGAGTCGATTCTGTAAGCATTGGAGCCTGGAATCAAACCTAGGCAGAGTCCAAGCTCTCAAGAATCATGCTAAGAGCCCGAGAGACGTCTGTTTCCAGAAATGCCACAGAACTTTGACTTGCCGGTTTTTCAGTGAGTACAGTGAGGGCAGAGGACAGTCCAACTGCTGAAAAGTGCTAATGGGTGACTAAGTACATTTTGTAAAAACCAAGGATGCACTTTAACCTCTCAAGGGTATTCATGTTTGAGACCCAAGTTCCTCAAGTGATAAGAATTGAAAACACAGAAATATTCATCAACAAATGGATATTTTTCCTGCTTCGACTCAGTATCTCTCATTTCATCCCCTGTCAAGACTACAAATGTGGGGCAACACAAACTAAAGAGGACTTCAAGATGAAATGACAAATCTTGTAAAAGATGAAGGGTTTTGTGAAATTAATTAAAGAGATGCCAAAAGATGGCTGGAATCACATGCAAATCCACTGATAAATAAAAACGTGATCACTGAAGAAGGGACCATGGAAATGGATGAGGAGGTAATGAGCACTTCAAAGGACAAGATTCTAACGTCAGAGGATTAAGAGGTCCTTGGGAATGAGATTAGGAACTAGACAAGGACGCCCACTCTCACCTCTTCTATTCAACATTGTGCTAGAAGTTTTACCCAGAGCAATTAGACAAGACCAAGAAATAAAGGGCATCTGCATTGGCAAAGAGGAAGTTGAAATCTCCCTGTTTGCAGATGATATGATTGCATATGCAGAGAATCCCAAGGAATCTATAAGTAAACTACTCAAACTGATAGAAGAGTTCAGCAAAGTCTCAGGATACAAGATAAACATAAGTAAATCAGTAGGCTTCCTTTATACCAACAACGAGACTGTTAAGGAAGAAATTATCAAATCAATACCATTGACGATAGCCCCTAAGAAGATAAGGTACCTAGGAATTAATCTAACCAGAGAAACAACAGACCTTTACAAAGAGAACTACAAGCCCTTACTACAAGAAACTAAGAGAGACTTAGATAAATGGAAAAACCTACCCTGCTCATGGATAGGAAGACTTAACATTGTAAAAATGTCTATTTTACCCAAAGCAATCTATTTATATAATGCAATCCCAATACAAGTTCCAGTGACATTTTTTAATGAGATGGAGAAACAAATCACCAATTTTGTTTGGAAAGGGAAGAAGCCCTGGTTAAGCAAGGTACTACTAAAGAAGAAGAACACACTGAGAGGCCTCTCATTACCTGACTTTAGAACATATTACACTGCCACAGTGGTCAAAACAGCCTGGTACTGGTATAACAACAGACAGTACTATCAGTGGAACTGAACTGAGACCCCAGAGATGACACCATCTACCTATGAACAACTGATATTCGACAAAGGCCCTAAGACATTAAACTGGGGTAAAAACAGTATCTTCAACAAATGGTGCTGGCAAAATTGGATATCCATCTGCAAGAAGCTGAAACAAGATGCATATCTTACACCTTATACAAAAACCAACTCCAACTGGATAAAAGCCCTAAATATCAAACCTAAAATGCTAAAGCTCATCCAAGAAAAGGTAGGAACAACAATGGAAGTTTTAATACACAACATGGACAGACTCCAAAATCTGTCAAACAAACCACAATCATCAGAAGAGAAAATAGATAAATGGGATCTATTACGAATTAAACAGTTTTGCTCATCTGAAGACTTTATTAATAGAATTAAAAGAACACCTACAGAATGGGAAAAAATATTTGGAAACTCTGTGTCAGACCAACGCCTGATTTCCATAATCTGTAAGATACTACAAAATATCAACAAGAAGAAGATAAACCATCCAATTAAGCGATGGGCAAAGGAGATGGACAGACATTTCACTAAAGAAGAGATCCAGGCAGACAAAAAAAAAAAGGCGGACATGTTCACGATCTTTAGTTATTAAAGAAACTCAAATCAAGACGACAATGAGATACCATCTCACCCCAACAAGGTTGGCCATGATCCAAAAAACACAAAACAACAAATGCTGGAGAGGCTGTGGAGACAGTGGAACCCTCCTACACTGTTGGTGGGGTTGCAAAATGATCCAGCCTCTTTGGAAAGCAATCTGGCGCTTCCTTAAAAAAATGGATATTGATATACCATTTGACCCAGTAATTCCACTACTTGGAATATATCCTACAGAATCAAGGCCTTTCACACTAACGGACACATGCACCAGAATGTTTATCACAGCACAGTCCATGATAGCAAAAAGATGGAATCAACCCAGATGCCCAACAACAGAAGAATGGATAGGTAAACTATGGTATATATACTCAGTGGAGCACTACACAATGATAAAGAACAACGATGACTTCAGGAAACATTTCATGACCTGGTTTCAACCAGAAGACATTATGTTGAGTGAAAGTAGTCAGTGACAAAAGGACAAATATTGTATGAGACTTCTACGATAAGATCTCAAAAACAGACTTGTGTATAGAAGAAAAGACTCTTTGATAGCTGCAAGGGAGGGGAGGGAGAAAGGGACAGGGGAGGGTTTAGATTAGATAGTTGCTAGGTATCTGGTTGGGTGAAATCGGTGATAGCACACATTAGAAACAAGAACAATATTAAGTGGACTTAAACATAACATGAGTACTCCTTCCATCTTAACCCAATATTGCAAGGATAGAGTAGCTGGGGCAGGGGGTGGGGGACCATGCTCTTAGGCGAAAGCGAGGCCAATTGGCACAACTAGCATTTTGCTAAGAGGGCTCTCTGCACCCCACGTTGGTGAGTGGCATCTGGGGTCTTAAAAGCTGCCAAGCTGCCATCTGAGGGCACAGCAAATGGTCCCAACTCAGCAGGAACGGCTGCTCACCGAGGACCAAAATGACATGGGGGAAAGACAACCCAGAAGACAAAGAGACCCACATCAGTGGGTGCCTACATCGACTTGGGACCGGAAGAACCGGATGGTGCCCGGCTACCACCAGTGATAGCCGCGATGGAGCTCACTAAGTTGAGTCTCACTGGCAACACAATAATATAAACGGGTGCACCCTGACATCCCCACTAAAAGACCTCAATTGATGGTCCAGTGGTTTTGGGGTTCCCCTGGGAGAATGGCCCCTCGCCCTGATGCTGCCCTTGACCATAAATCACAATGAAGGTCCACGCTTCGGACAGGAATGGATTGGACTTGGCGATGCAGTGACCATATATTGGATGCACTTTATGGTTCTATACATCTATAGGATGTCATCTTGCTGACCTCTGGCTGGAGGAAGGAGACTGGGTGGAGAGAAGGGGAAAGGAGGCTGTTGGGAGGATGAGACGTGTATGGAGCAGAGAGGAATAGTGTGCTGTCACCGGGCAGGGAGAGCAGTGGAAGCTACATATAGGTGGGTATGTAAATTTATACGGGAATGTACATTTTCACTCAGTTATATTAAATAAAAAATTTTAAAAAAAAAAGAGGTCCTTGGGAAAGTTGATCAAATCCTCACTTTTGCAAGAATGACACACTATGATTTTGCGGTGAAAGCAGAAGGCAGAGCACAGGAAGTCCCCGAATTACGACGAACCGCACTTATGACTGTTCTTATCACTAATGTACCACACACAGCACTGCAGCGTGTAATCTGATGCTATCATTCTCAGATGTTCGATTTTATGATTTACTGTTCAAAACATTGCCATATTCATAAAGATACTAACAAGGCAATGATGATAAAGACAAAGAAAAATGAAGTACTGGGCTTATATCAGAACTGACTTACAATGGAGTCATCAGAATAGAACCCATCTGTAAATGTAATGCATAGCCTATCGATACCATTTAAATTTGTCGGACAGGTTACGCCCTCCTCATCAGACACTTCATCCATTCATCTGCTCTAAGAGTCTACTCAGTAGTCAGAATTATAACCTAAACTTTGCAAAATACTGTTAGACATAACATAAATAAGAGCTCTGGTGGCACAGCAGTGAAGTGCTTGGCTGCTAATTGAAAGGTCAGCAGTTGAAATCCACCAGAGGCTCCTCCAGAGAAAGATGTGGCAGTCTGCTTTCCATTAGGATTACATACAGCCTAGGATTACATACAGCCTGGGGCAGTTCTACCCTGAATCATAGGGTCGCTGAGTCAGAATTGACTAGATGGTAATGAGTTTACAACTTTAGTGCCATAAAACAAGGTTACCTCTGTCATTTTCCGTTCCATGTTTCACGATAAAATAGCTAATTAAATATATTAAAAGTACTACTGACTACGAAATGTTGGACACTGGTTTAAGTGGGTTCATTTTAATTAATCAGTACTGGTTTCAGTGTTCTTCAGCTCAAGCTGACCTCCTGTATTCAGAGAGGTACTACAAACACATCCAGGCTCAGCATCACTGTCGTGTCTCAGTATTTCCTTTTTCTCCCACTGTGAAATTTTTTACGCTTTAGAAAGGTGAATGGCCACCCAAACTAAAGACTAGATTTCCCAGGCTCCTTTGCAGTCATGTGTGGTCACATGACTTGATCTCACCAAGAGGAAGTCAAGGAGAAGCAACTCAATTCAGTTCCCTGGCCAGCTGAGCAGCCTGTTGAAATATGTTGCTGTCGAATAGATTGCAACTCACAGTGACTGCCTAGCACCAGGGCAGAATTGCGCCATGGGTTTTCAAGGCTGTAATCTTTTTGGAAGCAGGTCACCACATCTTTCTCCTGTGGAATGGCTAGTGGGTTCGAACCACTGATTTTCAGTTAGCAGCAGAGTACATAACTACTGCACCACCAGGTCTCCGAACTCATGCAGCAAGCCCACTAAAGTAGCATGGACTTATAATTAGGAGAATAATACAGAACGATAGTTTGGGTCTCCCAAGCCAGACTTAAATCAAACCCCCTGACCTGGACACCCATAGGAATACAGGCTTAACACGGCTCAATACCTAGAAGCAAAGGTTTATCATTGGTCGTGGGAGAACTAAAAACTTTAAAAAGCAAGTCGTATAAACTGGGATTTTGAATTTATTCAAATGTTTGGTCATTTTCTTATTCATACCAATCAGTATAACTAATACCATGTCGTGGATCTTAAAAATGCTTTGTCTTTAAATAGCACTGTAAGATAAAACTGAAATCTGAGCTTCCTAGCTGCCAGGGCAAAAAGTGAAATTATGTGGTTATTTAATAACTAGTAGTATACCAATTCATCTGAGTAAACAGATGCTTTCAGAGTCTTGAGTTATGAATAAGGGTGGAAGGGGGTTCCTTGTACAGGGGATATTCTAACTATAATGAATAAAATTCCTGATGATAGTTTTACAAGAAATGTACATGCTATGTGTCTAGATATTCACATTTGATGGTCTTCATTGAAGGTACAAAAGTTAAACACAGTTGAGTGAAAGCAATTCATTGGGAGATACCTTTTTGGTTACTTGGGTGAGTTCAAGGATAAGTCTGGGAAGTCAGTTTTGAGGAATGTTTACATTTGAGATAGCTCCTTTTTTTGGCATGGGCTATGTGCTTATAAACCAGAAACACAGTTGGCCCCTAGTGGTTAAGTGTTATTGAAGCTAACAAAGGTCGATCGTTCAAATCCACCAGGTAGTCCTTGGAAACGATATGGGGCAGTTCTACTCTGTCCTATAAGGTCATTATGGCCAGAAATGACTCAACAGCAACAGTTTATATATATATACACACATATATGGTTACAAAACTCCAGGCTTTGGTTCCCATAGCAAGTCCCCCTGCCATGAGTTCTGGTGCCTTCGGTTGCCATTCTGATCATACCACAAACACCACCTCACACGACTATTCGACTCACCTCGACGGCACTTGGCTTGGCACACGACTATGGGAGAACCTCTGCCTCAGTCATGCAGTGGAAACTGTGGTAGCACAGCAGTTAAGTGCTATGGCTGCCAACCAGAAGGTCAGCAGCTCAAATCCACCAGCTGCTCCTTGGAAGGTCTAGGGGGCAGTTTTACCGTGTTCTATAGGGTCGCTATGAGTTGGAATCAACTCGATGGCAATGACTAGTCATCTAGTGCTGCTATGACAGAAATACCACAGTGGATGGCTTTAACAAAGAGAAGTTTATTTTCTCACAGTCTAGGAGGCTAGATGTCCAAATTCAGGGTGCCGGCTTCAGGGAAAGGTTTTCTCCCTCTGCTGGCTATAGAGGAAGGACCTTGTCATTACTCTTCCCTGATCAAGGAGTTTCTCAGTGATAGGACCCCAGATCCAAAGGGCATACTGTTCTCTCCTGTCTTGTTTCTTGATGGTATGAGGCCCCCGTCTCTCTGCTCTCTTCTCTTTTACATTTCTAAAGAGACTTGAAACCCTGCCTCATCTTGTAGATTGAGTCCCGCCTCATTAACATCACAGAGGTAGGACTTATAACACACAGAAAAATGACATCAGATGACAAAATGGGGTCCATCACACAGTACTGGGGAGTCACGGCCCAGCCAAGTCAACAGATATTTCAGGAGGGACAAAATTCAATCCATGAAAACCTCTTTCCTGCTGGCAGTTGTCCTGTCTGTCAAACAAAGACCCACTTGGGCCCTTACTGTTCCACTGGCATCAAAAGCTACAGGCAAAGGCTGTAAATGGTGGCCTGGGGCCACGCCCAGATATCTTTTATTTGGCTAACAACACACACTTGGAAAAACTGAATTTTGCTAACATTTTTGAAAATCAGGAATTTCAGATAAAAATTCAGATTTAAAATCTTTGAAAGTTGGCAATCCCGGGAACACATGGCTGTAATTACCAGGACCTGAGTGATGCTGGTTGGTTTCAGGCCCCACTGGTGTACATCCAGGTCCCTCCAACCATCTAGGGTGGTGGCCCAGGGTCACCTCTGCTGAGGCTTTCTGTTGACCACTCTCCCCTAGTAACCAGCTGAATTACTCTTCCACATCGCGGGATGCTGTCAGACTGCCCTGTGTGTAGGACGGAGGCGTTTTTGGTTTTACCAGCAGGACCCACTTTCCAGATGATTCTGGATGGGATGAGTCTGCAAGAAGACACAGCCTCACCTGCTTGCTCCCCACCCCAGCATGCCCTGGCCAGCCCACACTGTGTGTCTGTGAGGAAGCCGCCCCGCCCCAAGGTGAACCAGAGTCATCCACATTCAGCTCCAATGTCCCTGCCACCCAGACAGACCATTATCCCACAGATACAGCTTCCTAGGCTGGCAACATTGGAGCCACAATATCTGATTTCACAACTGCCTTGCTCCTCACCCAAGTGGGGAGTGTTTATTTTTTTTTTAATTAAAGCAAATGAAGTTAATTGAGTTTGGAGCCTTTTGCAACAGGGCTGAAGGTAAGTGAATGAACTGTGACTGCACCTCTGCCTCAGGGAACTAGGCTGGGAGGTGAGTCCCCAGAACCCAGGGAGAGCTTCCTACAAGACAAACAAACAAGAAGGCTGGCTCCCTCTCTACCCAGCATGCAGCACTGCAGTGCTGGCCACAGGAGAGACAGAGCATGCTGTAAGCGCAGGCAGTCCAGGTTAGACCTCGGCAGGCAGCACCATGGCAACTTCTGTACCCTCCTGGTTACCACCATGTAGACAGTAGCCACAGAATCTCCATGCAAGCCCCTCTACACTCTTCCCATCAGGTTTAATTCCCTTGCTCCCTCTCTCAGTGTTCTTCTGGAACCTTCCTCCATGCTGATGGTCTGGGGTCCATAAAGTGGGCCTCCTGTGACTTGCATAACTTAGCTAATGCCAACTCATGTGTGTGGGTACCTTATGGCCACTCCATACTACAGTTCCTATTTTAAATGGACTCAATTTTGTTTGCACCTAAATCCCTTTCAAAAGGTCACTTTATCATCACCACTGCAAACAAGGAGACGTTCTTGGGTAGCACAAACAGTTGAGCACTAAGCTGCTAAATGACAGGCTGGCTGGGTGGGGGCGGGGGGATGCAGAGTGAGTAACGTGAATCTACTCAGAGGCACCTTGGAAGAAAGCCTGGGCATCTCCTTATGAAAAGCCAGCCATGAAAAACCAGCGGAGCACGGTTCAACTCTGACTCACGTGGGGTCACTATGAGGCTGCACAGGCACAACTTTTTTTAAAATTATAGAGAAGGAAGAACGGCCCAGAGATCTACTTGTGAAAATTCCCGAAGAGAATCCTATAAATAGGAATGGTCTGATCTGCAGTTGATCACAGGGATGACGCAGGACAGGCAGTGATTTATTCTGCTGTGCACATGTCACCTGGTGGTGGGGGCCCCACTCCGCGGCAGCTAACGACATAGTCAAATCCGGAGTTTTTCAGATACATACAGAAGCGCACAACTTTTAAGTTAAGGCATTCACCTATATACCACCTAAGGGCATCTTGGGTGCCCCCAGGACCCGAGCAAACTTTGTGAGAATGCTGGTCTTAGGCAAGGACACAGCCCTCCCTGCCCCCCACGCCAAGCCCCCTGCAGCAGCAACAGCCGCGCTCCCTCACCTGTCCGGTAGCCCGTGCTGTTAAGGTACACAGCAAAGGTGCGGCTCTCGTGCTGCGCCTGCCAGGAGGGCGAGGAGCAGTTCTCGTTGTTGGTGTAGGTGTTGTGGTTGTGGACGTACTTCCCAGTGAGGATGGAGGAGCGCGAGGGACAGCACATGGGCGTGGTCACGAAGGCGTTGATGAAGTGCGCCCCGCCCCGCTCCATGATGCGCCTTGTCTTGTTCATCACCTGCATGGAGCCTGCAATGACGACGAGAGCGGAGGTGAGGGGGTGCCCGGAGACCTAGCTGTGCAGCAGACACCAGCTACGTGCCCCCGGAGAGCATAAGCACAATCAGGGACCTAACTGCTGAGTGGTTCTCGGTAAGGCGCCCTCTGCACCTCTATCCCCGAAGACCTAGAAACCCACTGCCTTCGATGGAGTCTATCCTGACTCATAGCGACGTTATGGAACAGAGTAGAACTGCTCCAGAGTTTCCCTGCAGCGCCTGGATGATCTGAACTGCCGACCTTTTGGTTCGCAGACATAGCACTTACCCACTACACCAGCAAGGTTCTCCTATCTCTAAACGGCATCCCTTATTCCCATCCTTGGAGGGTCCCTGTATCCTTATTCCAGGAGCGCCCTACACCCCCATTCCTGAAAGTCACACCATACCCCATCTGAGAGTGGGGGGTTGCATTCTGGGAATCAAGGGGAGTAGATAGGGGGTACTACTGGCATTTGTGGACTGGAGCCAGAGATGACAGACCTCTTGCCATACACTATGGGATAGTCCCAGACACAGGAAATACCCAGGTCCCAAGTCTCACTTAGTGGGGGTGGGGGTGGGGGGAGGTGGAAGGGTAAGTAAAAACTTGTTTACAAACTGTCTCAGCCTAGAATCAACTCTGCTTTTACATATGCACAGAACATCTTTTTTTCTTTCCAGGGTAATAATATACACTGATTTTGGTTTTTTTGGACAGCAACCACCATGTAAATTGAGGGCAGATTATACTTTGTTTTGTTTGGAACTGTCCCAAGAATTGTTTGTGATTACTGAAATCTGCCTGCCCCAACCCCCCCGGCCAGGCTTGTTCTTGAAGATTTCTCAGCTGACATTCTCTGCGTTTGCCGTGGACTGCACTCACGCTCGTCTCCCTCGTCCATGCCATCTTTCCTGAACGGAACCCACTGCCCACCCCTGCCCAAGGCCAACTACCCGTCAAGCCACACCTTGTCTGCTGAGCCTTCTGGGAACACTCCGGCTTCTAACTGATTCCCTTGAGCTCTTATCACATGCGTGACATCATGTCAACAGAACTGAATTATATGCCACCAAGCGTCATGGTTTCATTCATGCCTGTAATTGTTTCTCAAAGAAGCTGCAAGCAGAGTAACGCAGTGAGGAAGAGAGGAAAGTCATACAGGTGGAAGCCCTACTGTGTGCTGGGCATGTCCACAGCCACTATGCTTGGCTACATGTCCACCAGGCCAAGGGCTGTGTGTTACTCAGTGCTGAGTTCTTGGCACCAGTGTGGTGTACAGCACACAGTAGGTACTCTACAATGTCAGAGACTCAATGCATAATTTCTATCACATGGTTGGTACTCAGGCAATATATTTAGTGTAAATTATGCAATAGATATCCTTTTTCTCTTCCTTCAATTACCACCTTAAAAACAATCAATGTGATTAACCACATAAATAACACAAAAGACAAGGATCACCTGATTTTGTCCATTGATGCAGAAAAGGCATTTGATAAAGTCCAACACCCATTCATGCTAAAAACTCTTAGCAAAATGGGCATAGATGGCAAATTCCTCAACACAATAAGGGCCATTTATACAAAGCCAATTGCCCACATCATCCTGAATGGAGAGAGACTGAAAGACTTTCCCTTGAGATCAGGAACTAGACAAGGATGCCCACTCTCACTTCTCCTATTCAACATTGTGCTAGAAGTTTTAGCCAGAGCAATTAGACAAGATCAAGAAATAAAGGGCATCTGCATTGGCAAAGAGGAAATTAAAATCTCCCTGTTTGCAGATGATATGATTGTATATGCAGAGGATCCCAAGGAATCTATACGTAAACTACTCAAACTGATAGAAGAGTTCAGCAAAGTCTCAGGATACAAGATAAACATAAGTAAATCAGTAGGATTCCTTTATACCAACAACGAGACTGTTAAAGAAGAAATTATCAAATCAATACCACTGACGATAGCCCCTAAGAAGATAAGGTACCTAGGAATTAATCTAACCAGAGAAACAACAGACCTTTACGAAGAGAACTACAAGCCCGTACTACAAGAAACTAAGAGAGACTTAGATAAATGGAAAAACCTAGCCTGCTCATGGATAGGAGATTTAACATTGTGAAAATGTCTATTTTACCCAAAGCAATTTATTTATATAATGCAATCCCAATACAAGTTCCAGCGTCATTTTTTAATGAGATGGAGAAACAAATCACCAATTTTGTTTGGAAAGGGAAGAAGCCCCGGATAAGTAAGGTACTACTAAAGAAGAACACACTAGGAGGCCTCTCATTACCCAACTTTAGAACATACTACACTGCCACAGTGGTCAAAACAGCTTGGTACTGGTAGAAGAACACACAGATGGATCAATGGAACAGAATTGAGACCCCAGAGATAACACCATCTGCCTATGAACAGCTGATATTCGACAAAGGCCCTAAGACATTAAACTGGGGTAAAAACAGTATCTTCAACAAACGGTGCTGGCAAAATTGGTTATCCATCTGCAATACACTGAATCAAGATCTATATCTTACACCTTACACAAAAACCAACTCAATTGCCACCTTAATTTTCTTTCTTTTCTCCTTGCAGTCCCTAGGATCTGTGATGGATTTACTAGTGGCCTCCCACCACAATGTATGTCCATGCCCTAACCCCTGGAAACTGACAGTGACCTCAGTTGGCAAAGGGACCTTTGTAGATGTCATTAAACAAAAGGTCTTCATATGGGATCACCCTGGATTATCCATGGAGGCCTTAAACCAGTGACAAGTGATGGAAGAGGTAACGACGAGACGCAGAAATAAAGACAGCCATGTGAACAACAGAGGCAGGGACTGGGGTGAAGCAGCCACAAGCCACGGAATTTCAGGAGCCACCAGCAGCTGGAAGAGGCCCGGGAAGACAGTTCCCTAGAGCCCATGGAGTGAGCCTGGCCCTGCAAATACCTTGATTGTAGACGTCTGACCTCCCGCTCTGCGAGAGAAATTTCTGTTGTTTTGAGCCACAGAGTTTGTGGCCATTTGTCACCTCTACCCTAGGAGACTAATTCAGGGTTCATGAGGCATTTGAGGTTCCTGCCAAAGACTCACTCATCCCAATCACCTAACAGCGCCCTGGAGGCTGGCAAACAACCAGACACCTCAGCAGCAAACTACCTCCTTAGAGCTAAACATGAAGGGGAGATTTATAGGGCTCTTTTATCCCATCTTTCTGTCAAGTAAGGAGGGAAACAGAGCTGGAGCTTGCCTGAGGCACAGATTCTGTCTCTTCGCTGCTTAAAATCATCCAATAACTTCCTGTCCAAAACCCATATTCATAAAAAACTCAAATTCCTCGTGGTGGCGGGAAAGACTCTTCAAGGAGTGTGTCTGCCATCCCACTCCCCTTCGACCTCAGCTCCTCTCCCTCTCCCTTCCTCATCTTGGTTAGGTTACCTGGTATCTTACAAGGACTGCCTATTTTCATGAACAAACTCTAGAAAAAGTGCTACATACCTCATTACTGAATGCCACTAAAGTTACCTTTGAAATACTACCCTTGGGAAGCTGTGCACAGACATCAGTGCCTAGTCCACCCTTCAAAGCAGTTTCGGAACCCTTTTTCTGGAATGGCCATCAGAACTGTCCTCGTAGTACCCTTGATGTCCTGAATGTCATCAAAATATCTTCCTTCCAATATTTCCTTTCTCGTTCGGTAAAGGAAAAAGTCATTGAGGGCCACATCAGGTGAGGAGGGAGAGTGTTCCAATATGGTTATCTGTTAAGAGCTCCCTCACATACAACTAGATAACTAAGTTCATGAACTTGCCACCATGTGCAATGCCCATTCCAGAAAGAGTACCAAAAGTGCTCTGAAGGGTGGACTACGCGCTGACGTCAGCTTATAGTTTCCCAGGGAGAGTACTTTGAAGATGACCGTAGTGATAGTCAGCAATGAGGTATGTAGCACTTAGAACAATGACGTTCACAGACTTAATTGTCAGACCTTGTAGTGGAGAGAAATACCACAAGTGGTTGGCTCTAACAAAGAGAAATTTGTTTTCTTCTGGTCTAATAGATTAGACGTCCAAATCCCAGGTGACGGCTCCAGGGGAAGGCTTTCTCTGTCTGTCACTTGGGAAAGAGGTCCTTCTCATCAATCTTCCCCTGGACTAAGAGCTTCTAAGTGCAGGAGCCCTGGCCCCAAAGCACAAGCTCTGCTCTCAGCAGTACGTCCTAGGCGGTATGAGGGCCCCTGTCTCTCTGCTCCCTTTTATATCCCCAAAGAATCCAGCTCAAGACACAGTCCAGTCCTGAAGATCGAGCTCTGCCTCATTAACACCACTCTCCCCATTCCCCTGCATTAACATTGTAAAGGCAGGATTTACAACACAGAGGAAAATTACTTCAGGTGACAAAACGGTGGTCAATCACACAAGACTGGGAATCGGGGTCCAGCCAAACTGATACACTTCTTTTAGAGGGACATAATTCAATCCATAACCCCTGGGATCCTCGTTACTTCTTAAATGCTCCAAGCTTGTTCCTGCCACAGGGTCTTTGCACGTGCTGTTTCCTCTGCCTGGGACTCTTCCTCAGACTTCACTTAGCTGACTCATTCCCATCTTTCAGATCTCAACTGAATGTTAGCTCCTCGGGCCAGCCTGATTTACTTTCCCATCTAAAGGCACCCTGTCTCTGCTTATTCCTAGCACACCTAAGTCAGTGATTTCTTCTTAGCATTTACCGTCTTCTGAAATGGTTGTGTTGACCAGTTTGCTAGTGAACGGTCTGCCTCTGGGAGCCACTAGGTGCTCCTTGGAAACTCTATTGGGCAATTCTACTCACTCCTATAGGATCGCTATGAGTCACAATGGAGTCACTGGCAATAGGTTTGATTTTGGGGTCCTGGACTGGGAGCTCTGGATGATCCAGCATGTGGTCTGTCCATCTGTTTTTCCCCAGTTTTCCCAGCCCAGGATAGTGCTTTAGAACACAGTCACTGACTAAAGGAAAGGGAGCCAAGCCTGTCTCTCTCCATCAGCACCGAGGCTGTATTATAAGGGACTCTCTCTTGCAACCAGGTGCCTTTTTTCTCAGCCTTTGGGCCAAGGTTCCTGAGGTGGGTGTGGGAAATCTTCAGCTTTGTGTTACTAACCGAACAAGAATTGTCAAATCCCAGAATGCTGTGAGCATCTGTCACTCAGGCCACACACCCCTGTGAGAAGTCCCCATGGACCCAGCTGTAATTGTTGGGTAACACAGGGTTTCCACCAGGTGTGCGGTCTGCTCTGGCAGTGTCTGCGCAGGTCGGATTCAGGGGCTGGGGCAGACGAGATGCGGTCTCCTTCCACCAGCTGCTGTTCCTTCACACAAGCTCCCTCAGGCACCAACAGTGCCGCTTCTCCGGCCCCACGTCTGGCACCAGCCTCAGGCCGTTCTTGGGAAACTGGCCCCTCTGGACAAGGCCAGCTCCTTTATTTTCTTCTTGTCTTTACTCAAAAGTTGCCTCAGGGAGGTATTTCCTGGCCACTGTATTCAGAACAGAAACTTTGGTGGCACAGTAGTTAAGAGCTATATCTGCTAACCAACAGATCAGCAGTTTGAATCCACCAGACGCTCCTCAGAAACTCCATAGGGAGATTCTACTTTGTGCTGCAGGGTCACTGTGAGTTAGAATTGATTTGGTGGAAACAGGTGTTTTACAGCCAGAATGTTATCGCCTCACCCCAATATTCCGTATCATTCTTATTTTACTTCTCCAACTCTGTCCTTATCATCTGACACACTGTCCTGGGGTCAGGCAAATGGCTCGCGCTGGCCTAACTACTAACCAAGAGGCCGACCACCCGCACTCCCCTGTGGGACCACGGAAGAAGAACCTGGCAATCCGCTCCCATCAACATCACATAGCCAAGAAAACACCACGGAGCAGTTCTGCTCTGTTACGCGGCATGAGTCAGAGTCAACTGGATGGCAAATGCTTTCTTTTTCCAATGTATTTTTACATGTTCCCCTTGTTGGCTGTCATTTTGCAGCACTGGAATGTCAGCTCCATGACGGCCTGGGACTGATGACTGTGCGGTCCACTGCTCCAGTCCCAAAGCCGGGAACAGTGGCTGGTACGGAGCAGGTGCTCCAGGAATACAAGGACTGCCAATTACGTTCGTGAACTCATCCTAGACCAATTGCTACATACGTCCTTGTTGAACTATGGTCACCTTCAAAGTCCTCCCCTTGGGAAGCTATGCACTGATGCCAGCGCCTAGTCCACTCTTCGAAGCCATTTTGGAACTCTTTTTCTGGAATGGTCATCAGAGCGGTTGTTGTATTACCCTTGATGTCCTGAATGTCATCTAACTGTCTTCCTTTCAATATTTCCTGCATCTTCAGGCAAAGAAAAAAGTCACTGGGGGCCAGATCAGGTGAGTAGGGAGGGTGTTCCAATATAGTTATTAGTTTCCTGGCTGAAAACATTCTCAAAGACAACTATATAATTAAGTTTGTGAACTTGTCACTGTGCCACCGTGCACAACGGTCACTCCAGAAACAGTTCCAAAATTGCTTTGAAGGGTGGACTAGGCACTGGCATCTGTGCACATCTTCCCAAGGAGAGTACTTCAAAGGTGACTGCAGTGACATTCGGCAATGAGGTGTGTAGCACTTAGGGCAATTACGTTCGCAGACTTAATGGCTGGACCTGGTATTTTTTGCATGCATGAATCCAGAGCACTCCAGGCAAATCAGCCCCTTGCCCTCATCCACAGACCACGTGGAGAAAGGACAAAGGAGCTGGTGGTGAGCACTTGGCCTCGCTCGGTCTCCGGTCTCCGGAGACTGCGCGAAGGACAGAGCTGGCTGCTGAGTGACAGGTCAGCCCCTGCTCACGGCACACGGGGGAGGCCGCCACCTCGCGAAAAATTCACCTGCAGTCAGCCGCCCCGGCTGCTCCACTGGCAAAAGCAAGCAGCCCGCAGAACCATTTATTGTGTTTTGCGAGCCCCCCGCTAGGGCTTCAAAGCCTTTATATCTCCGTTCTGCTCATTTCAGAGGATACAGCTGCAGGTGCTCCTGACTGTAGTCCGCTGAGTGTGTCTGCTCCTTGGATGCGCTGCCGCTCGAATAAACCAGCTGAAGGAGGGTGGTGTCAGGCCGCTCCTCCAGCGCCCCTCTAACAGCACCCTGGGATGACAGCGGCATCTGTGCCTGAGACAGATGCCCCCCAGATGACAGTGACCTGCTTTATTCAAACTGCCACAGCGATGAGGTTCTAAAAAGCAACATCTGTAATGCCAGCAGAGGTGATCTCATCCCCTGGCCCAGCCCGCTCCTAGTGCAGACGGACAGCTCTGATGGGCGCTGAGAGCCTGGGTGACGCGGCCATGCAGCACTAAAACGGCTAGCTTTAAATATTTCAAAGGAAGTCAGGCTAGCCAACCCAAAGGGACCTTCCAACATAAACCTGGAAATGTGGAGAAAAGAGAGATCCCGTTTCTTTCCATGATGGTACCCTCCCACCGTGTTGGGTAGGGGTGATGTCACTCTGACACCTCTCTGTGTGACACTGATGGACTCATGAGCCAGACTGCCATCACAGCTGATGGGATTGAAGTTTCACAGTCCAGACCACCCAGCTCGCCAGTAATGAGCATTTCCCACAGATCAGTCATTTACTGGCTCCTTTGTGACCGCCTTTCGGCTGCTTCACTGCCCCACTACCTGAACTATCATTGATTTAATACCTTGCTTTGAAACGACTTTATTTTTTTAAACTTTGATCTTCACCCAAATAACTACGTGAACTTCTGGATTTGAGGTACTTGTTATATGTATTTATACCTATGTGTTTGTATTTTATATGTATGTGTAGGTATATGCATGTATTGAGAAAACAGAGGTTGTCAAGGATTTCAATGTATATAGTGCCACAATCAATACCTGTGGAAGCAGGAGTTAAGAAATTAGAAGACACATAGCACTGGGAAAACCTTGTGCAAAAGACCTCTTTAAAGTAAAGATGTCACCTTGAAGACTAAGGTGGACCTAACCCAAGCCATGATAGTTTCCATCGCATCAAACCAGGTCCGACCGTTAAGTCTGCAAACTTAATTGTTCTGAGTGCTACATACCTCACTGCCGAATATCACTACGGTCGCCTTTGAAGTCCTCCCCTTGGGAAGCTAGGCACCGAAGTTGGTATACGGTTCACTCTTCCAAACAAGTGTGGGACTCTTTCTGGAATGGCTGTCCTGCCCAGTGGCAAGGTGTTAGGAAGACCATCGACTATACCACGGACTGCCAAAAGAAGGGACAGATGTGTTCTGGCAGAAGTACAACCAGGGTGCACCTTCGAAGCAAAGGGGGCAAGAATATACTTCTTACACGCTTTGGACGTGTTGTCAAGAGGGATCAATCCTTGGAGGACATCATGCTTGGCAAAGTAAAGGGTCAGTGAAAAAGAAGAAGACCCTCAAGGAGATGGACTGACGCAGTGGCTGGAGCACAACAGCTGCGGGCACGGCAGCCGGACCAGGCACAGTGTTTGGTACTGGTGTGCACAGGGTCGCGACGAGTCAGAACTGACTGCACCCACCAACAATATTTATGTGTGTGTACATATAATGAGCATACATACATATATAAGTAAAGTATTAATATACATATTGAAAATACTCACACCCTGGTGGCACAGGGCGTGAGTACTCAGTTGGTCATCCCAAGACTGGTGATTTGAACCTATCAGCTGCTCCAGAAGAGAAACGACCGGCTTCCATAAAGGCTGTCGTGGCGTGCTGTCGAGTCCACCTCAACTCACAGGGACCCTACAGGACAGAGCGGAGGGCTTCCTAGGCTGGAGTCTCCACGGGAGCAGACTGCCAGGGTTTCATTCCCCGGGAGCAGCTGGTGGGTCTGAGCCACCGACCTGCTGAGCAGCCAAGTATGTAACCATTTCCGCACCAGGGGCTCCTTTCCATCAAGATTCTCCCCAGAAAACCCGATGGGGTGGTTCTAATCTGTCACATGTGGTCACTGTGAATCAAAATGGACTTGACATCATCTAACAACGGTGACATACTAAAAACACATATTTTTGGTTTTCTTAAACTTATGTGAATTTCTTACATTTCTATGTAAAAATACATATAACAAGCTTGTGCCCATTTAACAATTTTCACACATGAGTCAGCGATAGCAACGGCCACCACTGTGTTGGGCAACCGTCAGCACTGTCCTTCTCAAAGGACTCCATGCCTGTCAACAGAAGCCCAGCACCCTCTGAACAATGACTCTCCTCTCCCCTCCTTCCCATTCCTGGCAATCACTAATAAGCTTGCATTTCTATATGTTTGCCTCTTTCATACAAGTGAGATTATACAAGATTTGTCCTTTTGTGGCTAACTTTTATTTCACCCAGCAGAATGTTTTCACATTGTCAATACTATTTTTTGATGCACATCAAAATAATTCACGAGTAAGTAAAACACTGTTTGCTGACACGCCATTCAAGCCCATCGTGTGTCTTCTCGGTGTGATCCGAGGCACGTGCTGGGGCGCTGAATTAAAGGAAGAGCCTCGGTGGCCCCATGGTTACATGCTTGGCCGCTAACCAAACGGTGGGCAGTCTGAACCCAGCCAGCTGCTCCGAGGGAGCAAGACCTGACGACTTGTTCTCATACAGACTGTAGCCTGGAAAACCCTATCGCGGGAGGTCCTGTTCTGTCACATGGGGTCGCTATGAGTCAGAACTGACTAGACGGCACCTGACAACAAAAGCAAAGGTGTGGGTCACAGCAGCCCTGGCCACTGAACTTAGCAGGACTGTGAAGTGTAGGCCACGAGCCAGTGTTTTCTGTCCCAGGACTCAGGGGTTCAGAACCACTTTCTGCCACAGAGGTCTACTTCCGCTGTAAGCAGGTACACACAGTGGCCCTTGCAAGGCAAATTCCTACAGCCCCAAGTACTAGTTATGATCGCTAACTAATTAGATGATGCCTTGCTATACTAGTTTCCTTAAAATTAGAGGTAAATAATTAGATTCTGGGATGCAAGAACTTTTGGGGAGAGCAGAGGGAGGGAGGTTGGCTCCCGGGAAAAAAAACAAGCCGGAGTCAAACACCCACAGTCTTGACTCAAATCGGGGTTCAACCATAGTCATCTCTCACCAGGACTACTGCTGTCGCTTCCTAAATGGACTTTGTCACTTACACTGTGTTTTCCATTCAGCGACTTGAGGGCTCTTTTAAAAACATGAAGCTACATCATCATATCTCTCTACTTAAATTCTTCAACTCATCACTGATCTCACAAGAATAAAAGGCCAGTAAGGTTCTACAAACATGGTTGCTCACTGTCCCCAACGCAACTTCTAACTCTCTCTACTGCTTCTCTCTGTCTCTCAGCCCTTTGGCCTCCTTTCTGCTCCTCAAATGCACCAACCACGCTCCTGCCTCAGGGCCTTTGCACTTGTTACTCTTTCAGACTAGACTAGTACTCAAGCCCTTAAAGCATTCAGATCTCTGCAAATACCACCTTCCCAGGCTGTGCTGGCTTGCAGCCCCTCCCTGTTCTCCGCACCCCTGCTTTACTGTTCTTCTTGGCAGGAACGTGGAACAAGTAAAGAGCAAATATCCTCAGGGTGCTCATAAACCGCAGTATGAGTACGAGCTACTATTGCCGTGAGCCGCTTGAGCGGCCGATGTGGAGAGAGGACCACCTCGGCTTTGAGTTACTTGAATATTTTCAAGTAAGACTCTTTCACTCATGCAACTGAACAGTGTACTTGGGAGGTGAGGGCAGAGATGGAGAGAGCTGAAAGGAAACAAGCTAATCTGTGAACGCTCCACGGTGCGTGTGTCCTTCCCACCCGTGCCTTTCACGTGGGGAGGGATAACATAGCCTGGAAGGCTCCAGTGAAGGCCCTTGGGGCAAAACTCTACCTCCCTCTGAGTACTTGGACAAGAGGCCCCAACCAGAAAGCCTGCAGGCTGGATCGCCCACATGCCGGTTTAGTTAATACTTCCACCCATGCAAAAAGGAAGAAAGGAAAAAAAAAAAGGACTCTCTTGCCCATAATTTTTTAAAAACAAACATTTTCCCAGAGTTGCCTGATGATTTTGATGGGCCCCTGGCACTTTGCTTTCAGGAGCCCCCTCCTTCATAACAAAGATTAAAAACTGTATTTTATGACTACATTGGAATAAAAATGAAATATACATGTTATATGTTCAAATATGTTTTTCTACCTAAAAGTTGATTTTTTTTCCTTCTGGTTTTAAAAGAAATTACAGCATTTTGGGGAAGTTCCCAAAAGTATGATTGGTTCCTGGTACTGTGTCAACTGTGCCTGATAAAGAAGGTGACCCTGGAATTTTTCATGACCATCTTGGTATCTTGCTTTTCCTGAAAAACAAAAAAAGCAAAAACCACAGGAAATCTGCCTACACTGGGCACGTTCCCACTTGGCACGAGCAATGAGTGTTCAGAAACAGCGTTTTCCATCCATGGGGGCCCAGGCTCCCCAGCTCATCACAGTTTCCCCACCTCCCTGTGGTCCCTGACACGCCAGCAGGTGTCAGCTGTCCTTTACCTACATGAGCACCGTTGTTTTTCTACCTGTCGGGTGGCGAAGGAGGTGGGGTGTACCTTGTACCCATATCTCCAAACGGAACTAAGAATGCCACAAGTTCTAAAAAAAAATTGCAGCGTGCAGGACTTCACAGCTTCTGTCAGTGCAAGCCCTGCAGGAACCAGGGCCAGGGGTTTGGGGGAAGAAGGCAATGCCAGCGAATTTTGAACAGGTGACTTTAGAAACGCAGGGAATGTGCCGCTTTGGCCCACAATCTTCTGTTACGTGCTACTGGGGTCTGCTCCCTTCTTCAGGGGCTTCTTGCAGCCCAGGGCCCCCAAGCTGGGCTGTGTCCTGTCTTTTGGGTTCAGAAGAGGAGAGACTCTAACAGCTAATCACCTGCGCTATCCAGGGAGTTCTGCAGCCCTTGGCTTACTCTATTTCAACTGAACACAAACCAAGCCTGCTGTCAATGAATCTATTCTGACATACAGCAACCTTATGGGATCGAGTAGAACTGCTCCACAGAATTTCCCAGGAGTGGCTGGTGAATTTGAACTGCTGACCTCTCGTTTTGCAGCTGTAAGCTCTTAACCACTAGGCCACCAGGGCTTCATTCCAACTGAAGGGATCAGTTCAATTATCTGCAAAGGTGATGTTCTAGTGTGGCACAGAGATACATTCCACGTGAGACCCACAGAGAGCTGGTGTTCAGCCCAGGAAGAGAGGCTACTATGCTTATTACAGGTGGGACTGGGGCCCCAAACTGGGCAGGCGAGGGGTAGAGGGCAGTGTTCAGTGCCGGTGCCTGCCTGCTGGCTGGGAGTCACTTGGCAGCCCTTGTCCAGCCCTTGAGTCTCCCTGGAATGCCGACAGTGCTGCTGGATCAGCCGAGAGCTGTCTGCCCAGGGAAACACCTGTTTAATGGCACAGCCAGGCTGGACCCCATCGTATCCAACTGCCGCAATCGCTCTGCTCCCCGGAAGGAAGGTGAGAGAACGCCTGTGCACGGGGCCAATGGCAGCGATGGGAGGCCACACCCGGGCAGAGGGGATCTGCTGTTCTTCACACAGTGTCAGCTGATTCCTCACCTGATGCTAGGACAGGCTCACAAACTCTTTAGTGAACAACAACGGCTGGGCCTGAAACTCGGTCCCAAACAATTACCCGGTGTTGTGGATTGAATTGTGTCCCTCAGAAATACAGGTCATACACCGTAACTCCTATACTCAGGGTTGGGAAACCGTGGTGGCAGAGCTGTTAAGAGCTACAGCTGCTAATCAGAATGTTGGCAGTTCGAATCCACCAGGTGCTCCTTGGAAACTATTGGGCAGTTCTACTCCGTCTGGTAGGGCTGTTATGAGCCGGAGTCGACTGGACAGGGCAATGCACCTGGTTTTCTTTTTGGTACACCTGTGGTTATAATCCCATCTGGGAATGTTACACTAATGAAACAGGATGAGTATAGGGTATGTTTTGAGCCAATCTCTTTTGAGACGTAAAAGGAGCAAAGAAGCACGCAAGTGAAGATGGGAGATGAGGGATGTCACGCCACTTGAAGACTGCCCAGGAGCAGAAGTTGGAGAGCCAAGGACCTCCCTTCAGAGCCAGCAGAGAGGCAAAGCCTTCTCCCAGAGCCAGCATCCTAAATTTGGATTTCTAGCCTTCTTAACGGTGAGAGGAAACCCTGGTGGCTAGTGGTTAAGAGCTATAGCTGCTAATCATGAGGCTGACAGTTCAAACCCATCAGGTGCTCCTTGGCAGCTCTATGAGATACGTCATGGATTGAACTGTGTCCCCATATGAACTGTGTAACCATATGGCTGGGCCATGATTCCCTGTGTTCTACGACTGTCCTTCATTTTGTGATTTTGCTGTGCTGTATGTTCAAGTATTAGGGTGGGACTGTAAATCCCTTCAGAAGATCACCTCCCTGCTCCACCGTAAAGGGACTTTCCCTGGAGTAGGGCTAGCCCAACTCTTAATGCTTTCATCCGGCAAGCGATGAAAGGGAAGCAAGCAAGAACTGGGAAACTCACACCATCAAGAAAGCAGCACCAGGTGAAGAGTGTGTCCCTCAGAGCTGAGGTTCCTGTGCTAAGATGCTCCCTGGACACAGACCAGTGTGACCAACACCAGGACTTTCCTCCAGAGCCAGCAGAGGGAAAGCCTTCCCCTGGAGCGGACATCCTGAATTTGGACTTGTAGCCTACCAGACTGTGTAAGAATAAACCTTCCTTTGTTAAAGCCATCCACTTCGGGGTGTTTCTGTTACAGCAGCACTAGTTGACTAAAACAGGGTAACTGTACTTTGTCAAACAGGGTCACTATGAGTTCGAATCGACTCGATGGCAATGGGTGGGGTTTAAGTGGTGAGAGAATACGTTTCTGTTTGTGTAAGCACGCACCTGCAGAAGCTCCGTTAGAGCAGGCACTAGACAACGAAGACACTTGGGGTTTCCTGGACCTGCTTCTGGGAGATTCTGTATCATGATGGCAAAGGGGGACCATTCTTGATTGCTGGGAATTAAAAATAAAGTCTAATATTTTTGCTGGTTTTAGCTGTGACAAAGCACGCCTCCAAATCAGTTCCCAAACCCCAAATCAGTCGAGCAGATGTTGAAGAGGCCGTGCTGGCACGGCACCGAGGAACCTTTGACTGTCAGAGAGATCAGGCAGTTCCTTTTTCCTGCTCTGCCTTCTGCGGGGAGAAGCTCCTGGAAAAAAATTTTGATCTGGTCTTTGTCAAGGCAGGACGGATGGCAGAGAGGCCCCTGGGAAAAAGGGGGAGCGATGGTCTAATCAACAGAACTCAGTCATCACTGGGTACTTCTTCTTTGGGCAACTCCACCCCGAAACTCTTCTTTCACTGGTAGTTCTACCATCTGTTGCCCTTGGCATAAGGTATTTATACAACAAGGCCTACAGGTTTTTTTTTTTGTTTTTGTTTGTCACTTTCAGGGTGGACTACACAGAGTCAGCTGATGTCAGCTGGCCTGGAGGACCGCATCAGCAAAGCAGCTTCATGTGCCACCTGCGTCTGGAAAGCCACTCTTCTGGCCCCCGTCTTCCCATCTCCATAAATGGCACCACCATCTGCCCAGCTGTTCAGACAAACACCCTGGAGTCATCCTCGCTCCTCACCTCCCACTTGCAATCCATCAACAAGCCTGTCGGCTCAACCTTCCACAGGGAACCTGAATCTATCCAATTTCTACCTCTGTAGAACCCTGTCCTGGTCCAAGCTGCCATTATCTCCCACATCAACAATGGCCAACTGGTCTCTCTGCTTCTGCTCTTGGCCCTGTGCTACCCCCTCTCCCTCACAGCCTGGAAGAGCCTATGGGAACACGAAGCATGCGTACCTGACCTGCTTGGAGCCTGGCAGTGACCTTCTGTTGTCCTTGGAATAAAATCCAAATGCTCTTGCACAGCCTACCAGGGCCCGTGTGATTGACCTGCCCCGTCTCCTCCCGGCTCTCAAGCCCCTCACTCTCCATCACTGCCCAGCTGCCGTTGCCCTCCTCCAGGGTCCTGGGCAGCTCCTCCCTGCCACAGAACTTTTGTACCTGCTGTGGTTCTGCCTGGAATGCTCCCTCAGGTGTCCATGTGACCATATCCTTCTCATTATGCAGGTCTCGCCAGTGTCTGTTGATAAAGCCACACTAGAGGTGCCAATCCTCACTAGAAACTTCTGATCTCTGGTGTGGCTGAGACCCCAGGCTGTCCACTAAGAGTCACCCCCTTTTCTTCCTTCTCAACAGGCACTGACTGTATTCTGCAATGCTCTGAGCCAGGAGACTGCCTTTCCCAGACTCTCTTGCAGCAACACACGCCAGCAGTCACCCTCTGACCTTCCATACCCACTCTGCTCAGCGTTCTGCCCTGGAGCTGACCTGAGAGGGCCGCACTAACAAGCCCCCCAGCCCTCTGGCTTTGGGTTGGGTTTGGCCAAGAGTGGAAACTGGTTCTATCTCCTCCTCTGTAGTGTTAGAGAAGCTGGATGTATCCCCCAGCAGCTCCTGCAGGTAGCCCTCTGTGTTTTCAAGTTCCAGTACCAACTTGCTGGCCGCATCTCTTTGGTCCTGGGTGGGACTGACCCCAGTGGTATTAGCCTTGAGGTGCTATCCCACTTTCTCCTACACCTGTTCATACCTTAGCAAAACATAGATTCTCCTTGAGTGTTCCCAAAGTGAGTTTGTCTCCTATTTCTTGCTGAGATCGTGTAGCCAAGTAAATAAATTCAGTCTGTATTGTATGAAATTTCTCAGATGAGGTCCTAAGAGTGGGCTGACTTAACTGGAAGGTTCATCCTTTTTGCTAATTCACTTACTTTTTTGTGATGCCTGGAATGCATCTGCAATAGTTGGAGCTCCAGCAGCCATCCTGAACTACGAGGTAACGTTGACAATGAAAGCTACGCACGAAGCAAGGCAGAACAGCAAGGCAGAGAAGGAGACTGGCTTGCTAGTAACCTTGGAACCACTACCCCAGCTTTGGATTGCCAATCTCCAGACATTTTTATAAGACTGAGAAACAAAATTCTGCCTTGTTTAAGCCATTGTTATTTTATGTTTTCTTTTATATGCAGCCAAACTTAATCCTGATACACTTAGCTTCCAGAATTCAAGTTATCTTAACTGGAAAAAAAAAATTGCTGAATTGAAAAAAAAAAATCTTTCAGGAACGTGCTTGGCAAGGCAGACACAAGGTGGATCCAAGTGAGTCTCTCTTCTTGCTGAGATAACCCGTATCCACATGTTTATCTAGCCCTGGTGAGCAGGGGTAGGAATGTCAGGCGGTGGGATCTCGGCCCGGGCTGGAAGCCCCCACCGAGCTGGTGTCCGGAGTCTGGGTGTGCTTTCCTGGGCTTCCAGCCACTTGGCTCCTGCACAGTCTGAGCCTGCACTTTAGAAATGACCTGTCTATCTGTCTGCAACACAGGGTGTGGTTTCCTTGCTCACAGATGGGGAGTGGAAAACAGGTACGAGGCTAAAAGCCCTCTTGGGCCTTCCTCTCAAAAGACCACCTCCTCCTCAAGGCTGACCCTGGGGCTCTGAGCCTGAGTCTTTTGGACCACCGACCCCCTTGAGACTCTGGGAAAAGTCACGGGCTCAGGGAAGCACAAACACACAATTGGCACACAGTTCCTCCCACCCCTGCACCAAGCCCATCCAGGCCTGGGCTTCTCTCCGGAACCCTGCCTGGGCATCTGCAGCCACTGGACAGCGCTGCTCAGCTTCTGTGCTTGTTTCCTCAGGCTGCTGACAATCTGCCCCAGACGGGGTGGCTGAGGAGCAGGGGTGGATCAACCAAGAACCACAGTAAGCACCCGCTTATAGGAAGCAAGGTAGGCACGAGCTTACTCGTGCTTACTTACTCATCTGTAGTACACAACTCTACCTGTGACGTGGCAAAATCACATGAAATCGTGCACCTCAGATTAGTAGGTACTCTGTAATCCACCCCTTACCGGGTAATCTGTTCTTGCTTAGAGAGACGGAGTCCACCACTAGGACGTGGGCAGTGTTGATCTCTCCTGAAGGCTCTAAGGGAGAGTCTGCTCTGTGTCCCTCTCTGAGCTTCTGGTGGTGGCAGGCACTCCTTGGCTTGTAGCTGCATCACCCCAAGTCTCTGCCTCTATCTCTACACGGCCGTCTTCTCTCCATGTCTCTCTGTCACTGAGTCTCCTCTTCTGTAAGGACACCACTCCTGGAGGACTAGAGCCCAGGCTTCTCTAGTATGACCTTGTGTTAACAGACAGTATCTTCAATGACCTTCTTCTCTTCAAACAAGGCCACGTTTACAGGTACCAGGGGTTGAAAACAAAAAACAAAAAAAGCCTGTTGCCATCAAGCTGATGCCTACTCATGCGGGACCTTATAGGACAGAGAAGAAGGGCCTCATAGGGTTTCCAGGGAGCAGCTGGTAGATTTGAGCTGCTGACCTTTCGGATCCTGGCTGAGGTCTTAACTACTATGCCACCCAGGTGTTAGGACTTCAATATACCTTTTTAAAAAGTATTTTATTGCATTTTTGGTGAAAGCTTGCACAGAAAATCAGGTTCCCACTGAACAATTTCTACGCATACCATTCAGTGACACTGGTTGAGCTTGCCACATCGTGTCAGGGTTCTCACTATTTCCATTCTAGTTATTCTGATTCCATAGTCTTCATTCCCTGACCCCCTGACTGTCTCATCTTTACTTTAGAGCAAATGTTGACCATTTGACCGTTTGGTCGTATATACAATGACTTCCAATTAAGTGCGCAAACTCATCCTAGAAAAAGTGTCACATACTTCACTGCTGAATATCACTACCGTTACTTTTGAAGTACTCCCCTTGGGAAGCTGTGCACTGATGCACAGCACCCTTGATGTCCTGAATGTCCTATAAATGTCTTCCTTTCAATATTTCCTTTCTCTTTGGGGAAAGAAAAAAGTTACTGGAGGACAGATCAGGTGAGCAAGAACAGTGTTCCAACACAGTTATTTGTTTACTGGCTAAAAACTCCCTCACAGACAACCGTACAATTAAGTTTGCAAACTTGCCATCATGCCACCATGTGCAATGGCCATTCCAGAAAGAGTTCCAAAAGTGCTTTAAAGGGTAGACTAGGTGCTGGCATTGGTGCATAGCTTCCCAAGGGGCGTACTTTGAGGTAGCCATAGTGATATTCAGCAGTGAGGTATGTAGCACTTAGAACAATTAAGTTCTTGTCAGACCGTGTGTGTGTCTGTGTGTGTGTGTGTACATATACATGTAGAAGGAGCACACTACTTGCAAGTAGTATTGTTTATGAGTCAATCTGTTATTTCAGTTCAATCTGTAGTTTCAGTTCAAAGAGCATAGTCTCAGGGGTCCCCAATCTCTGCTGGTCCCATAAGTCTGGACCTTTTTCTTAAGTTCTGAGTTTTATTCTACAGTTTCTTCCACTCTATCTGGGGCCATCTAATGAAGCCACGATCAGAATGGTTGGAAGTGGTGGCTGGGCATCACCTCGTTCTTCTGGTCAATAGATCTTTTTGAGAGACACAATTCAATCCCTGACAGCTTCTCACAGGCATCTGCAGCTTACTGGAATCAGAACTGAGTCCTGGTCAGCTCTCACCATCACCTTCCCCATCTCTGTAGGCAGTAAATCTGTCCCTGCAAGTGCTTAGTGACCACAGCACGCAGTAATGGCAGCGGAAGAACCCATGGCCGAGCTGAACGGTGTGCGCACTCAAATTAAGGAGACATCAGCACACAACATACACTCATACATCAGGTGGTGTGCACTGTGCCTGGCCAGCTCACCCTGAGCAAGCAGGATCAGTAGGTCTCACTCCACGGTGCCAGCTGGGGAAGACTCTGTGGTAACCCTGCTGTTCTGAGCTAGGGGAGATTCACATGAAAAGATAATTTTTAATGTAAAAGTTGTACCACTGGCAAAGGCTACAGGAGGCATGGCCCTGATGATCAGTGGGAGATCAGCCAGCAGTGACACACAGGTAGCTAATCCTTGTAAGAACCTTTGGTAGAGAGATCATCACCCCCATTTTATAGATGAGTAAACTGAGGCCCAGAGTGATCAAGTAACTTGCCCAAGGTCACACAGTCAGTGGCAGAGTAAGAATCTGCATTCAGCTCTCTAGTTAGGAAGTTTTGCCTCTTACATGTTCACTGGGGGCTATTTTCATTTAAAGACGTTCTGGAAGGCGAAGAATTGTTCTGAAATGTGAACATTTGGTTCATGATTCATCCATTCTCAAGGGGTACACTTGAAATCTGGCGATTTGAGGGAGTTTTTAAATGGCACCTTATTTCTGCCTGGAGCGAACATGTTGGAAAAGGACCCGAGAAGTAGCATGGTGTATTCTGTAGCTTAGGGTCTGACCATAGCTTTAACCCTCAAACGCCAGAGCTACTGCCATGTGGCTACTGTATAAGTGTGGCCCCAACACTGAAAGATTCTAACTCACAGGGGGGAAAGTTCTTTCTAATCTCCACCCTGCAGATTAGGTCAAGGAGACAGTCCCAGTTAGGTGCTTCTTCACCCTCAACGCCTCTCACAAAACTGCCCACTGCCCTTAATAACAAAGACACACGAGGCCTCGTGGGAGGCAGTGTCTGGCTGACATGTAATAACCCAGCTCACTTTTCAATGGCCTTGGTCTTGCAGTGACCATCACTTAAAGCAGTGGATACTGGTGTTCCACTTACTGTCAGAATTTAAAGCTTTCTTTTAAAAGAATATTTTTTAAGTTTCAAATCTTACCAGATAGCACTGGAATAATGCAAAGAGCCTCTTGCTCTAAGCAAGGATGTGTCTGAGTTGTCTGGGTGTCTTAGAGCCTATGCAGGCCCCAGAACACAGAAAAGGTGAACCTGGATCGAGTTAAGCACTAAATCTGGCAGAGACCACCAGTGACACGGTGTCCCTGACCACAGGGCACAGACAAGACCCTGGTTGCCATGTGCTGCTGCTCCTTTTGCCCTTCTGGGAAGGAGGTTGGCCAAGCACCCCTAACGGTCCCTAAAGATCTCCAAGCAAACACAGAGATTCTTCCAAATGCTCTGAAAACTTGATGAAAATTCAGGCCACTCACTGACTGATAAGCACTTGGAACAAGTTCCCCCAGACACTTCCAGGGGAGGTACTGTTAAACGCATGACTGCTGTTATTAGTTGCCCTGGAGTCCATTTTGACTCTTGGTGACCCCATGTGGGCAGAGCAGAACTGTGACCTTTCAGGAGCAGACTGCTAGGGCTATCTTTCGAGGCGCTGCTGGACAGATTTGAACTGCCAGCCTTTTGGCTAGTAGTTGAGAACTGAACTGTTTATGCCACCCAGGGACGTCCAAATGCTTGCAGGAAAGGCATAAAAGACCCAGAACGGCCCCTCCCCCTAGCATCACAATCAGGAAGCCGGCTGAGCCCATCCTCACTCTGTCCCCCATCCAGACCCCAATTAGGACACATGGCTGTTCTCCAGGACCAGGACTGGAAGGATGCCTTCAATCACCCCAGCCGAGAGGTCTCCAGCCCAGAAAACTGTCAGGATTGCCGCACGGATGAACAGAAAATAGCAGATGATAAATTTTTTAGGACCACCCTCGGCGTGCCAGTTGTAACAGACTGTGAGCTAATGGGGTAGGCCTTTTCGGAGCATGCATTATTGATCAGGGTCTGTCTCAGGGTTTATAAAAAGCCCATCCGCCCCCACCCCCCTCACTGTCCCTTGCCCCCTGAAAGGAGCACCATTCCCAACCACACTCACTGCTGTTGAGTTGATTCTGACTCCTAGAGACCCTACAGGATGGGGTGGAACTGTCCCACAGGGTTTTCAAAGAGTGGTTGGTGGATTGGAACTATGGACCTTTTGGTCAGCAGCTGAGCACTTAATCTCTGTGCCACCAGAGTTCTGAATGGAGCACAGCCTCCTTCAAAAGCCAGTTCAACCACTGGAGGAAGGGCCGCCCATTGTGGGAAGGGAGGGAGACTTTCAGGTGCTGATGAGCACTGCTGGGTGATAGTTAGCAGATGTCACAAGATAGGCTCTAAAGCCATGGCCTCCACTGTGTGGAATCCATCTTTTAGAAACATTCACTCTTGTGTGTAACAGTGCGTGTATAAAGATATTCTGATATAAGCTAGAAACAAAGCAATATACCACCCCAGGAGGCTGGTCAAGTAGCATGGTGGTTAAGCACATGGGCTGTGGGTTCTAGTCTTGTGTGGTCACATTCTGACTGTGCAACCTTGAACAAGTGACTTAACTTCTCTGTGCCTCAGTTTCTTCATCTATAAAATGGAGAGAATTAGGTATTTTAAGTTAGGCATGGTGTTCGTTGTTCTCTTCTTTCCTATGCCTCATCATGACCATAGTTTTTTTTTTTTCCCTATATTCTCACATCCTCTTACTTTTATTCAGAAGTCACTGATGCAAAATTACAATCAGATTTGAACATGAAGCTTGGTGGAATCACTAAGTGTCTTCCTCCTAAGAGGAGGTGTTACATCACCGTCCCCCACCAAAAAATATAAATAAATAAAAATCTAAGAGTTGCCCTGAATTCTCCTTTTTTCCTTAACCCTCCATCCAACTCATGCTTCGATTTATTTCCCAACATACTCCAAGTGGGACCACATCTCACTTCCTCTATCACTTCCACCTTGGTCTGTGCATCCATCACGCTGGACCAGTTATTACAAGGGCCTCCACATGGGTTTTCCTGCTTCTGCCCTTGCCCTCTGCAATCTAACACAGCCTAACAGCAACAGGGAGCCTGGTGGAACCTGTTAGTTAAGACTCCCTAACTCAAGGTCAATTTCACTGAAGAACAAGACTCAAACCATGGCCTGCAAGGCCCCCACAACCAGACCTTAGTTTCCTCCCACCTCACCTGTCCCCCCTCAAACCCTGGCACCATCCACATCAGCTCACCAGTACGTCCTGCTTCAACCTACCAAGCACACACGTGGCTCAACACCTTGGCCTGCTCTCCTCTCCTCTCCTCTCCTGGAACAATCCCTCTCCAGTTCTCCAGCTCCAAGCACAGTGCACCATGCACAGCAGATGCTTAATAAATATTTGCAGAATGAACGAACGAATACCAAAGGCATCTCAAATTCCCAGGTCTAACAGTGAGCAAGATGGCTTGAGGAGCCACACCAGGGGATGACCCACTTGCTGCTTCAAATCCTCTCTGCAACATTCCGCCCAGAAACAAACCTCACACCCCTAGGGCCCCACAGTCTATCAGCTCTCCTGCGTTATTAAATGCTGCTCCTTCTACATGCTGCTGGGGAGAGAGGACTCCTAGAGTCAAACTGTCGGTGAAAGCTCAGGGCTCAGATTGCTTCCTGGCGGCCAATTCTTTCTGGTCTGTTAAGTTCCCAGAGGAAAAACAGTCTACAGTTGTGATCATTAACACAAATCGTTACACAGAGTGACTTGGTTTTACAGAAATCATCTTTCCTTGGCAGCTAAAAAATGGATTGATGTTTTTTATAATGGATCCAAAACTGGTGAGATTTGCAGCTGGATTGGCACCACAATCCTACATTTGGTTGCAGTTTACCCAGCAAAATTTTAGCTTTGTTGTGAAAGAATATTTCAGACTTGGCTGTCCTGTGATAGTAGACAGAGGCTAAAGGCCCATCCCTCACTTGGGTAAGGTTGAACACTCCTCACGATGACTGACAAGACCACTCAAGACCTGCCTCCATCCTTTCTCCAGCTTGTACACTGCCTCCCTTCCCCAGGTTACGTTCAGCTACATCTGCCTTCTTGTTCCTGCCTCAGGACATTTGCACATGCTGTTTCCTGCTGCCAGGAACACTTTTCTCCAGATTGTCACAACACACTTTAGTACTGATGAGGAGGGAAGTCTAATTCACAGAAGATGGAAAATGCATAAGGCTACGTAAGCATTGTCCATCATGGGAGCCACAAGCCACACACAGGCATTGAGCACTTGAAAGCATCCAGTCTCAATTAACACGAGATGTAAGAAACTCGGGTAGCATAGTGGTTAAGTGCTACATCTGCTAACCAAAAGGTCAGCAGTTGAATCCATCAGGTGCTTCTTGGAAACTCTATGGAGCACTCCTACTTTGCCCTATAGGGTTGCTATGAGTAGGAATTGACTCAGTGGCATTGAGTTTGGGTTGTTTTTTGGGGGTTTATAGGTATAATACACATGTCAGATTTCAAAGACTTAGTATAAGAACATGAAGTATCTCAATGATTTTTTTTTTATCTTGATTACATGTAGAAATGATAGTATTTTGGATATATTATATGAGGACTGGCAGTTAAGTTTGCAAACTCATACTAGAACAAGTGCTACATACCTCACTGCTGAATATCACAATGGTCACCTTCGAAGTACTCCTCTTGGGAAGCTGTGCACTGCATCCAGTGCCTATTCCACCCTTCAAAGCAATTTAGGAACTCTTTTTCTGGAAGGGCCATCAGAGCTGTCATCATATTACCCTTGATGTCCTAAATGTCATCAAAATATCTCCCTTTCAATATGTCCTTTATCTTTGTGTAAAGAAAAAAGTCACTGGGGGCCAAATCAGGTGAGGAGGAAGGGAGTGCCAATACAGTTATTTGTTTACTGGCTAAAAACTCCCTCACAGACAACTATACATTAAGTTTGCAAACCTGTCACCATGTCAGTATGCAACAAGGGCCATTCCAGAAAGAGTTTCAAAATTGCTTTGAAGGGTGAACTAGGTGCTGGCGTCAGTGCACAGCTTCTCAAGGGGAGCACTTCAAAGGTGACCATAGTGATATTCAACAATGAGGTATGTAGCACTTAGAACAATTAAGTTTGTGGACTGAATTGTCAAACTGCATATATTACATATGTTGAAATAAGTAATTGAAATTCATTTTTTACTAGCTTTTGTTTATGTTTTTATGTAGCCACTAGATGATTTAAAATGATATATGCCACTCACATTTGTGGCTTGCTTTGTATTTCCACAAGACAGCACTGGTATAGGGTTTAATGCGGAGAAACAGACCTGTGTCTGAATTCAGAGGGGAGGGTAGACAAGATGAGAGGAAAGCAGGTTTCCACGGAGACAGACCCCAACGGTGAGCTGGAAACATCAAGTGGAGTGTGATTCAGAGGAGGTGAAGGCCCAGCTGAGCTGGGCTCTGGAGGCTCCACACTTGGCAGCCTCATTTACGGGGTCCCTCCTCATGAAAATGAAGAAAGCCATAGCACGGGGGGAAGGAGCCCACGGACTTGTTCAAAGGGTGAGGGAGAAGCCCTGGGATGATTCACACAGTGAAACCAAGGACGAGGTCTGGGGACTTGTGGGTGAGTGAATGAATGTGCCAAGGCTGTGAGCCAGCGAAGCCCCTGGTCACAGTGACTGCTGTGAGCTCCTGCTGTGCCCACCATCAGTGTGAATGAATTAAACCTTGGCAGGGACCCCGTCCCCACCTGGTATACCTGGAGTCCGCTCTGCTACGAGGGGTGGAGCCCCAGGATGAGGGGCATCAACTCAGCCTCCTGCAGCACCATCTTGGTCAGCTGGGCTGGGTCACTAGTAATAGTGACAGCTTCCTGCCACATTGGCCCTGCCTGCCCCTGGATGTTCCAAGGAAGGCTAAATCCACCTCAACCAGGAATGGCTGAGCCCACCCAAAGCTGACTGGTGGAGCAGGGAGTAGATACACATATACACACACACACACACACACACACACACACACACACACGATGGGCTAGTTCCTTCTTTTCTTCACTGTCAGCTGTAATATCACCACCTCTGAGAGGTCCTCCCTGATTACCACTCTGCAGCAGCCCTGGCTACCACCATACATATCCAGCACATCACCCTCCTCATTTTCATCAGAGCATTTGTCCCTTCTTGAAACTGTCTTAGATAGTCACCGATCATCATGCCTATTGTCTGTCTCCCCGACTCCAGGAAAATAGGGGTTGTGTTGTCTTAGTCATGACTGTACTTGCAGGTGCCCTGGAACACTGCCTGCACATTAGAGGTACTTAATAGAAATCTGTTGAATAAATCCATTGTTCTTAGCATTTCCTCTCCATAATAAGGCTGTGGGATACTCCAGGCACAGTTCTGCATACGGGGAAGGCTGGAGAGCCCTGTCCTTGAGAACCCAGCTGTGAATCCACATGTGTGGGTAACCCCTGGATCTTGGTTTAATCCTTTCAGCACGGAATTCTACATGTCTACACCACTATCTTGAACTAGGAGCTATAGGCCTGGCATTGACACCTTGGACAGGTCTCACCTGCAGGAAGACCACGGGGTCCTGAGGTGCCCTCCTGCTAGGGACGCTTACCGAGCTCCACGTCCTGGTCATCCGTCAGCACCAGGATGATGTTGGGGCGGATGTTCCTGCGGTCCCTCTGAAACCTGCCTTTCAGGCGGTGGTGGGACAGGAACGCAGAGCCTCCACCCAGCAGACAGAAGGCCGCTGTGGAGAGCAAGCAAAGCAGGAGGCTGGGGGGCGCCATTGTTTGCTGATCCGGTGCTTCTATCAGGATGGGAGAGTCTGACGTTTCGTGTTGCGGGTTCGTTTCTTTTCCCACTTCCTTCTTTATTCACGGATCTAAAGCAGGAGGAAAAGAATCAGGTCAATATTTATGTAAAGGCTGCCCCACTGCCAGTACCTGCATAACGATTTGTACAACATCTTCTGGCAAGAACAATGAAATTCGCTTTGACTAGCTGAAGCAACGGGAGGGTAAAAACCAAACTCCACGAAGGTTAGAAGACAAGCGTTTGCAACGTGTCCACGCAACAGGCAGGTGGGGACCACTTCAGCAGACAGAGTTTCTCCCTGGGGCTCAGTGATGCTATGGCGTGTTGGAGGCAGCCCGAGCCCCACTTCCAGATAATCAGCCTGTTTCCAAAAAGTCGCCCCAGTTCAACAGACAAACCCTCCCCAGAGAAAGGAAAAGCAGCTGCCCAATCTGAGGGAACAAATTTCTGGTCCCCTCTTTTTGTAAATTTAATTTTTTTTTGGTCATTGTTGAGAGTATAAGAGGTTTGACAATTAAGTCCATGAAATTAACTGTTCTAAGCGCTGAATATCACTACGGTCATCTTCAAAGTGCTCCCCTCAGGAAGCTACACACTGACGCCAGCACCTAGTCCACCCTTCAAAGCAGTTTTGGAACTCTTCTGGAATGGTCACTGCACACAGTGGAACAGTGGCAAGTTTGCAAACTTAATTGTCTAGTTGTCCATGAGGGAGTTATTAGCCAGTAAACAAATAACTGTATTGGAACACCCTCCACACACCTGATCTGGCCCCTACTGACTTTTTTCCTTTACCCGAAGATCAAGGAAATATTGAAAGGAAATCTTTTTTTTTAATTATGACTAAATGAAAATGTACATTCCCATATAAATTCAAATGCTCACCTATATGGAGCTCCTACTGCTCTCCCTGTCTGGTGACAGCACATGCCTGAAAGAAGACATTCTGATGACACTCAGGACATCAAGGGTAATACAATGACATCTCTGATGGCCATTACAGAAAAAATGTCCCCAAGTAGCTTTGAAAGTTGCACTAGGCACTGGCACCAGCGCATAGCTTCCCAAGGGCAGTACTTTGAAGGTGACCACAGTGATAATCAGCATTGAGGTATGTAGCCTTTTCTCTGTGATGAGTTTGTGAACTTAACTGTCAGACCTCACAGGCAGCAAAACATTCAACCACTTCCATGCATACAGTTCTGAGATACTGACTACCTTCTTTGAGTTACGCAACTATCCTTACGTCCTTTTCTGATTTGTTCCTCCCCCACTAACATAAACTCACTGTCCCCTAGGTTTCCATGTAATGTTTCCAACCACAGTTGTCAATTTGATCCCACGGAAATAATCTTAAAAGAGCATAATGTCGAGGCATTCTTTTCTAGTTGAGCTAAATTATCGTTTGATTGTAAGATGTTAGGGGTTATTTTTGGTTTAAGGTTTAAAGATGATTCCAGGGCAGTATTTCAGGGGTTCATCCAGTTCCTGTGGCTCCAGAAAGTCTGGTGTCCATAAGAATTTGAAATTTTTTTCTGTATTTTTTCCCCCTTTTGATCAGGATTCTTCCATAGAATCTTTGATCTAAATGTTCAGTAATGGTAGCCAGGCACCATCCAGTTCCTCTGGTCCCATGGCAAAGGTAGCTGTTCCTGGAAGTAACCAGCCACACATCCCATTTTCTTCCCCTATTCTGGATTCTCCTTCTTCTGTTGCTCAAGGTAAATACATAAGCACTGCCAATGAACTTCACAAAATTATCCCAGAAAAAGTGCCACATGTCTCATTGCTAAGTATCACTACATTTACCTGTGAAGTACTCCCCTTGGGCAGCTGGGCAGCTATGCACCAATGCCAGTGCCTAGTCCACCCTTCAAAGCAATTTTGGAACTCTTTTTCTGGAATGGCCATCAGAGCTGTCATCATATTTGATGTCTTTAATGTCATCAAAATGTCTTCCTTTCAATAATTCTTTTATCTTCGGGTAAACAAAAGTCACTGAGGGCCAGATCAGGTGAGCAGGGAGGTTATTCCAATATAGTTGTTTACTGGCTAAAACCTCCCTCAGAGACAACTATATAATCAAGTTTGTGAACTTGCCATCTTGCCACTGTGCATGGTAGCCATTCTAGGAAGAGTTTCAAAATTGCTATGAAGGGTGGCCTAGGTGCTGGCTTCCCAAGGGGAGTACTTTGAAGGTGACCATAGTGATACTGAGCAATGAGGTATGCAGCACCTAGAACAATTAAGTCTGTAGACTTAATTGCTGGAACTTGTAGATCAGCTCCCCTCTCATCTGCTGGCACTGTGGGGGTGTCCGGTGAGCAGAATGGAATTTCACTCTCAAACAGATTGTGATTCAATTGGGGTTTTAGGTGAGCATGGGGGATGGGAAGAGGAAAATGGCCCTTTGGGCTAGAAGACTCATGTTTCAATCCCTCTTTGCCACTCTCTGGCTCAGTTTCCCCATAAATCAAGTGGGGAGCACACTGCCCCTGTGAGGACTCAAGCTACCATGGATGGCGTGGAGGCCTCTGTGAGGAGACCCCGTGGCTGGACAGAAGTCATTCATGTCAGTTTTAAGTCGCGAAATGGACTGCATGACAATCAGTGAATCACGGTCTCAGAGGTTCGAGAAAAGAACCATGGCATCCCACGGTGACCTCATCACCACCCTGACCCGAAATTGGTGAGGGGAAGCAGACCGCTAAGGTTGGCTGGAGTGTCCTTTAGTGTCCCGCCCTCTGCTCTGTGTGGTCATTTTTCTGCTTCAGGAGGAAATGAGTCTTAAGTTCTGTCCAGGAATAGACTTTTGGTCTCATCTATTTAAGATGAGAGAGAGAAAGAGATGGAGACAGAGTGCAGCAGACGTGGTGAGAGGAAACCAGGTGCCCCAGAGTGGAGCTGAGTCACCATCTCTGTGCCCTTGAAGGAGTCTGTTTGCCTCTGCTGTCAAAGCCCCAAAGGCCTAGGGGTTGAGCACCCTTCCAGGGTCCCCAGTGCTGCCTACACTCTCTGCTACAGAAGTTTTGATTTTGAAGAGGTGCCTAAAGGGGTCTCCCTACTTCCTCTACCTCCACTCTCCTTCCTCCCTAGCACAGCCAGAAGGGTCTGCCTAAAATATAGAAGAGATCCTATCCCCCACATCATGGCTAGCCAGAAGTGGGGTGAGACCAAGGCAGCTCTTAGAGAACAAAATTAATGGAGCTCTTATTCTCAGGGTCCCCACTCACTGCTCCAAACCCTGCCCTGGCTTTGCACTACTGCAGCAACAACATGGAAACTCCCCACCAGGGCCTAGAGGGCCTGCTGGGCTCCGGTCCCTCTTTACATCCTGACCCCAGCTCCTCTCTTCTTCTTCCTCTCAACTTCTCTTCAGCTCTGTTGCCTTCTTAGTGGTATTTGGACCAGACAATTGAGTTCCTGTCCCAGGACCTTTGCACATTCCCCTCCTTAGAGCTAGAAGAGTCTTTTCCCAGATTCTGTATGATCTCGCAGTCTCCTCTGCAAAATCTTGGTCTAAATGTTACCCCATCAGAGAAGCCTTCCCTGACCACCCTGTGACTACTCAGGTGTCCCCATTCCAGGCACACTCTCTATTTCATAACCAGTTCTATCATAATCCCTTCTGCAACCTGCAGTTATTTATGATCAGTCTTCCCCACTGGAGGGTCAGCTCCTGGAGGGCCTGTGTTGCTCCTAGCTGTCTCCAGCACCTGGTACTGCACTGGGCACACAGTAGGAGCCTAATAAATACTTGCTGAAGAAATGGACGCAGGTTTGTTAAGGTCTTTTCACACCATGCAGAGCGAACAATGCTGGGCTCAGCAGAGCCAGGTCATAACCTAGGTCTATGCAGCTTAGGAGAGGTCTCTGTTCTCGTTCTTGTTGTCATAGATTGAACTGTATCCCCCCAAAATGTGTGTAGCAATTTGGCTGGGCTGTGATTCCTGGCATTGCACAATGGTCCTCCAGGCTGCAAACCCTGCCTCTACGATGCTAAGGAGGGAGGAAGGGCAGCCGTCTGGCTGGTGAGGCAGGAATCAATTTGTGTCTTTAGGCAATCTCTTAAGATATAAAAAAAAGCTAGGAGCTTTGGGGACCTCATGCCACCAAGAAACCAGTGTCAGGAGCTGACAGAATCCTCAGAAGCTTCCAGTTCAGGGGAAGACGGACAACAATGACCTCCCTCCAGAGCCAGCCGACAAAGCCTTCCTCTGGAGCTGACACTCTGAATTTGAAATTTCACATTCACTGGACTGTGACAAGTAAAATCTCACTTTTTATAGCCATCCACTCGTAATATTTCTGTTAAACCAGCACTAGATAACTCAGACACCCATTATGGATTAAATTATATTCTCCCTAAAAATGTGTATAGCAATTTGGCTGGGCCAGGGTTCCTGGTATTGTATGATGTTCCTATATGTTGTAAATCCTGCCTCTAGATGTTAATGGGAAACCCTAGTGGCATAGTGCATAAGTGCTACATCTGCTAACCAAAAGGTCGTCGGCTCGAATCCACCAGGCACTCCTTGGAAACTCTGTGGTGCGCTTCTGCTCTGTTCTACAGGGTCGTTATGAGTCGGAATCAGCTCAGCAGCAATGGGTTGGGTTATGATGTTAATGAGAGAGGAGGGTGGCAGTGGGGTTGGGGGGCAGGTGTTAACTTTGACACCGTATTGTGCCCTGAGGCAATCTCTTGGGCTATAAGGGAAAAGAGAAGCATGCTGGGTTGGAGATCTCATACCATGAAGAAAGAGCAGTGCCAGGAACAGAATATGTCCTTTGGATCCAGGGTCCCTGAGCCTCAGAAGCTCCCACTCCAGGGGAAGACTGAGGACAAGGGCTTTCCTCCAGAGCCAACAGAGAAAGCCTTCCCCTGGAGCTGACACTTTGAATTTGCAACTCGTACTTGCTTTTCTATGAGAAAATAATCTTCCGTTTGTTAAAGCCATCCACTTGTGGTATTTCTGTTACAGCAACACTAGATGACTAAGACATTTCCCAGTCATGTTCCGTGATTCACCAAGGAGGAACCAGCAGCTCTGAGTTCTCTGGGCAGTGCTATGGCTGAAAAGACCTCAGGAAGGGAACTGGGAAGGTTGCTCTTTGCCCCTGGTCCCTTTTCCACCCAGCTTGGGGTCCGGGAAGCTGGCTTCTGTAGATCATGTCACCTGTGCACCCTTCAATTCACGGCCATCAAGTCGATTCTGACTCATAGTGACCCTATAGTACAGAATAGAACTGCCTCATAGAGTTTCCAAGGAGAGCCTGGTGGATTCAAACTGCCAACCGTTTAGCTAGCAGCCACAGCACTTAACCACTACACCATCAGGGTTTCCTGCAGAGCAGAAAGAGGTGACGAATCAGTGTAGTTGTCCTCCTCTGCTCCCGCCTTAGCCTGCAGTAGCTCTCCAGTGCCTTTGTCCCACTGTGTACGGCCACAGCTCCTGTCTCGGGACTTCCCCAACTCTAGCTGCGCCTGACTCCAACTTATCACTTCCCCCTTCAAGCTGAGGGGAGGTAACGGCTCCTCTCTGTTGCTGGCTTCTGGGTGCTGCTGGCTTCCGGGTGCTGCACCAGACCTTGCTTGTTTCCCTAACCCTCCAACCCCCGTGAAAACAGTGGTTCCACTGACTCTCCCAGCCACCCCTGTGACCATGCTGGCTGGGTGCACTGCACTGTATTTGGCATCCGGCTAGCCAGCATGTGGCATCTCCCTCCTAGCCAATTCACCCGCCCCAGCGGAGGCTGAGAGCAGCGAGCCTCTGGCCAGGCATCTGTGCAAAAACACGAGTTGACAGTCACATTATCCATGGAGCTGGGGACAGACCCAATGCTGAGGACTCAGCCTCACAGGACTGGAGGGCAAGTACTGCCTTCCCTCTCAGTCTCCTTGGCTTTGAAAACACATGTCTCATGACAGCCAGAGCTGGGCAGTGGCCTTTATGGGGCACCTGGTCCGCGCTATGTTGTGTGATGGTTAAAGAGCATGCAGTCTGACCTTGGGTAAGTTACCTACTTCTCTGTGCCTCCGTTTCTTCATCTATAAAATGGATGTGAAAGATTAAATGAGTTGATACACAGAGCACTGACACACAGCATCAACTCAGAAAGCATAATGTAAACCATTATGAGGTTATTGCTGTGTTTCACTGCAGCTGGGTCTGGTGCTAAGCACTCTGTAGAATCTCCCTTTAATCCTCACAAACCTATAATGGACCATCTCCCATCTGTTGGTATCCCCATTTTACAGTTGAGAACACTGAGGCTGTGTCAATGTCTTCAGATCACCCAGGAAGAAAACAGCAGAGACAGGATTTGAACCCTGCACTCCCTGACAGCTTGACCCGGCCCCCCACCCTGAAACTCAAGCTTCCCGGTGTCTTCCAGTCAGGTGCCACTGCCTCGACTTCTGCTGTATTTGCACAATTTCTGACTCTTTCCTGCCTCCTGTGTTTCTTTACATTGCCTCATTTTGAAATAAGAATACAAATACACGTTTTTGAAAAAGAAAACTTTCTATCCAAGGATAAGTGCAGAATCAGCATCCTTTGCCATAAGTAGAGCTACCCACAAAAATAAAGTCAAAGAAAGCCAAAACAGCACTGCTAAGTTCTAATCGCCTCCTTCACATTTAAGGCTCTCTCTCTCTCTCTCTCTCTCTCTCTCTCTCTCTCTCTCTCTCGGTCTCATTAAAGGAGATTAGCAGGTGCTGAAAGGAGTTAAATCACAGTAGCACCATCCCCAGACTTTCCGCTGGAGAGGACAGGAGGCAGCAAGAGGGAAGAAACGCAGTAACATTCTTGCTAGCTAATTGGTACAAAAGAAACAAGCTGCCACAGAGTCAATTCTGACTCAGAGACACCCTGTACCCATCCATCCCAAAACTCACTGCTAACTCCAAGTCAGGTGACCCTATAGGGTGGAGCAGAACTAGCCCACAGAGTATCCAAGGAGTACCTAGTGGATTTGAACTGCTCACATCTTTGTTAGCAGCTGTAGCACTTAACTACTATGCCACCAGGGACCCTAGAGCTACCCCAAATCATGGGGTGGTCCTCAAGACATGTTGTTTCTTAGTGGTCCATGTCCTATCCTAAAACACACTAGGAAGCTTCATACTTTCTGGACATACCAACTGACAGAAGTGTACATTCGTACTTTCTGGAGACACCAGCCCACAGAAGTGTACATTCATGTTCCTTCAGATACACGGATGGCAGACAAAAAAATAATATGGAGTTTCCAAAGGATATCCTACAAATAGCAACTATCTTGAATGAGAAATAATAACAGTGATGCATATTGACAGCTTGCAATGTCCAAGGCCTTGCTCTAACCACTGACATTACCACATACATCCATTGATAGTATACCCATTTTACAGATGAAGAAGCTGAGGCACAGAGAGTTAAAATTACTTGCTTACAATCACAGGCCTACATATGTGGCAGAGTCAGGGTTCAAACCCAGTCTCGCCCAAGTCTGCCTCAACTCGGCCTCCTGAAAACCCATCTCTAAGCAACGCTCTGAGTCCCCCAGGCTCAGTTTCTTCATTTGCCAAGTAGAGTGGCTGGCCAGGTGTCCTCCAAGGTCTTTTTTGGTTCTGGCCCGTGACACAACAGTGCAGGGACCCAGGAGCCACCGCCTATCCTGGGAGCCCTGGGCCAAGTGGGGGATGGTGCTGGGTACCACGGTCAGCTTTGGTCTTCTCTGTGCCCCCTATATCTGGGCATCACTAATGCTCCAGCAGGCTTCACTCTCCTTGGACTGAAGTCAAAGCTCCATGACCAGAGGCTGGAAAATTACAGGAGCTAATTATTTCATCAGATCGAGTCATCAGCAGGTCGATGTTTGATGAATTCCCCCAGCTCTGACTTCTCCTGGCCTGGAGCCAGCCTCTCTCCAGATGCTGAAGAAATCAATTAGAAATGACACAAGAGATTCAGTCTCCATTTTTTTTCCTTCTTAATAAGAGACGGAAAGTGGATAAGCTGAGAGTAACCAGTGAATTCACGCAGCAGGAGCGGCCTGACATTCCTTCCACACCAGGGACCTACTTCACTCCCGTCACCCACTGCACATCTATCTAGCTCCTCTTCATCCCATATCTGCTCACACTGAGGAAGCTGGGGACCGTACTCCGGCCTGGCAGAGAAAGACTTGGAGGTGAACTCTATGCACCTACATGGCCATCTTGCATCAAGAACCTTAAAGACCCTGGGTGATTTCAGGGAGGACATACAGGAAGGCCCTGAGGTGCCCCCTGTGTTCCTCTGAGGATCCCCAAATCTAAAAATTGCAATGCTCAAGGCCTTGCTCTAACCACTGACATTACCACATACATCCACTGATAGTATGCCCATTTTACAGATGAAGAAGCTGAGGCACAGAGAGTTAAAATTATTTGCTTACAATCACATGCCTGATGAGAGGAAGTCTGGTGAGAGGAAGAAGTGGCCAGAGACGGAACATGGGGACCGGTCAGCTGTGAAACCTCAGAAGAGCTGTGAAGAAAGGCAACTATGGTGGTGTGGGGTGTGAGTTTGTGCATATGCGTGTGTGTGTAGGTCTGTGTGTGTATCGAGACATCTCAGATGCCAGGACTAGAGATCCCAACCACTTATGTCTTCATTTATTTTTCAAATATTTATATGTTAGGGTCCTACTATGTGCGTCGGGTGGTAGGATAATGCTGCCTGGATAACCACAGCTTTCTAGGTCCTAAATGGTTTCCCTGCTTCTATCCTGAGCCCCCTTCTGTCCAGTGTCCCTCCAGCAACCAGAGGGATCTCTTCCACCAAAACCCTCTGAAGGATCTCATTATGTGCATACTAAAACCCCCAAACCCTCCAAAAACCTACAATATGCCCCATGATCTCTCTAACCTTGTCACTTTCTGCTTACTCCCTTGCCACTTGGCTCCATCCACAATGGCCCCTCACTGTTACTCAAATATGCCAGGCATGGTCCTACCCCAGGGCCTTTGCACTTGTCACTCCCACCGACTGGAGGGGTCTTCATCCACATTATCTTTATGGCTCTTCCCTCACCTCACATATATATACATATATATGTACACATACATATAACATATATATACATATATAATATATATTTATCCTTACACTTCTGTGTATACACACATATATTCTACCAGTTCTTTTTCTAATACAACATCTGTATCCCCAACACCTGAAACCGTGCTTGAGGCACAGCAGGTACTCAAATCATGGACAGAATGAACAAAGAATTTTCTCCCTCCTACTGGTAGCAGGACTCAGTGGTGCTTTGGAGACACCCTTCTCCCTCCACCCCTTAGGCCAAGTCAGACTACAGGTGCAGCATGTGACCCAGGTGAAGCCGATCAGCACACACCATCCTTCTAGCTCCAGGGATTGGTCCAAGGTAACCATGTGACCCACATCTGCCCAGTGAGAGCAAGGGAGCCCCAAAGATCGGGTGCTAGGAGGAAAGCCTTGCCCTCTGTGCTGTTCTGCATGCTGTGATGTGGTGAGCCCCACATGCACCGCTGGCAGCCATGGCAGAGCCTGACAGAAGGCGCTGGTGACACTGGGCTGAATCAAGTTGCCCCTTACAGCATTGCTAGTACACAGAAGTGCCCTTTCTGGTTATGCTTGTCCAGGTTAGGGCTGTCATCGGCAACAGAAAGCACCCAAACCAACAAGACAGTGAAACTCTTAAAAGAACAGTGACAATTAAAATGTCATGTGTGTTTATCACTGGCCCTTCAGAGTTCTAAGCATTTCTCCTGTGCCAGTGGAGAAGAGAGAAGTTCTATAACTTGCCCCAGGCTGCCCAGCTGGGGGGCTGCACACTGCCCCATGGACTTCCTCCCTGCCCCGCAGTCTGCACCCTGGGAGGCTCAGGAGTGGGCGCATCCATGGGCTCTGTGCTCTCTGGCTGCTGGTTGGGTTTGGCCAAGGGAGGCCCCAACAGAGAATGGGTGGGCAGGGGAGGAACTGGGGTATTAATTTTTCTTCACCCTCCCCCTGCATTGCCATGAACTGGCCGCATCCCTCTACTGCTGAAGTGAGCTTCCATGGGAGGCCCTCTCCAGATTCCAGAAACTGCTCCCTGCTGCCACCAGCCACAGGAATCTGCAGTCCGGCTTTTCCTTCCTTTGTGAAGAGCACCTTTTTAAACTCCGCTAGAGGTACCACCTGCTCCTGCTGGGCCCTAGACTGACAAAGCAAGCAGCTAGGTTGAGATTTGCATCCAGACATCCCAAATCCAGAGACCACTCTCATAACTCCTGGACTCCCCCCAAAACCAGAAAGTGACACCAGGGGCCAAGTTAAGTGTGCTGTGTAAATGGGAAGAAGAAAGGTAAACATAGGTGGCCTGGGAGCAATCCTGGAGAGCTGCCTGGAGGAGTACTTATGGAGGAAAGGTTGAGAACCCTGAAGGAGCAAGGTTCTGAAGAACTCATAGCGCTGTCTTCTGAAGAAGACGGTAGAGGACAAGGGTGCTTCTGGCAGAGGAACAGCCTGAGCAAGCACCAGGCAGAGGGAGAGAGGCAGAGAGGCAGAGTGGGACAGGATGTGTGGTACGGAACCTTGTACGGCCAGTGCTTGTCTAGACAGCGAATGACACAGGCCCAGCTGTTAAACTTTACACTCCTCTGGCATCTCCCCCTCTTTATGGCCACAGGCTTTTCCCAGGCCCTCTCCCCTCGCCAGGGCTGTTAAAGCACAGACAGGCACTCCTGGGACACAGGGACCACAGGCTTTCCCTGTCTGCCCTACCTGGGCCCAGCATCCTCTGGTGGGCTCTCTGTGCCTGTTCTTGGAATTCTGCCTGGAGCCAGAGAACCAAACCAGCTCTCAGGAGTGGGACAGGGAGCAAGAAGGGTGCTTCAGAAGAAGGCAGGCAAGACCAGGTTTCCAGACAAGGTTCAGGATGTGGAACGGAAATTAGGGCATAAAGAGTAGGCAAGGAACTCAGGGCTGAAGAATCCAGCTGCTGACATTGCCATTCATGCAACAAGAATCTGAGGGCCTACCGTGTGCCAGACACTGTTCTTAGCACTGGGGATTGAGCTCAGTGTCTGCTGTTTTCTTTTATACCTTAGGTATAAAATAAGGCATGTTGCCCACAGATACAGTAGCAAAAATTAATCAATCAGTCAAAAATTTAAAACCTACCCCCCCCCAAAAAAAACCTTAGCTCCCTCATGGAGATAACGTTCCCAGGAGACACTACAGCAAAAGCTGGAGCTGCAAGCTTCCAGATAAGGGTCAGCAAGTTCAGAGAACGAGATTGTAAATTAAGACAAACCACAAGTGAACTGCTAGACCGATGCACAGATTAAGGCTGGAGCACAAAAGAAGGTTAAAAATCACATGTTCTAAGACCCAGGCAACTGACTATCAAAGTGTTTTGTGTGTTGAGTGAACAGATGCTAGGGGGCTGTATAATTCGCCCTCAAATATCTGAGCACTCTGCCACATGTGCCAGGCACTGTTTTATGATGAATGAAAAAATAACAGACAAAATTCCCTACTCTCACGGACCTGACATTTCACTGAGTGGAGAGAGTAAAGCAAATAAACTGACAAATACTAGGAGCCAGCCCGCCTGGGTTACAATCTCAGTTCCACCACTTAGTATTTGTTAGGCAACAAGCTGCCGTGCCTTAGCGTCCTCCTCTGTAACATGGGAAAAGTAATAGCACTGACATTACACGGCTGTACGGATGAAACGGAAGCCTTTAGAACAGAACTGTATAAAGTGCTCCATAAATGTGGGCTAGCTTTATTTACTGGGTTTGAGTCACCCAGCAGTCTCTCATTCTACTTGCTAGAATGGATTTCAGTTTCCATGGAGGGACCTTCCCCTGCCCCATCCTTGGTCCACATCATTCAAGTTAGGCCCCAGATCCAAGGCTGGACCGTGGATTCCAGTCCTGAGGCATCCAGATCACTCCAGTCCTCCTCCCTCAGCACCAGTGAGCATAACCAGAAGGTTTGGTCTGGCTGATCAGAAGGAGGTGCCTGTTTTTTCTAACTATCCAGGGACATATGAAGATAGATGGAGACTCTGGTGCCATCCTGCCTCACGTGGAGTTGACAATAAAACCAACATTTGGAAGATACTTGGTGCTACAAAATGGAATGAATTTGCATTTTAATGATGACATCTGAGACCTGGATCCAGCCAAGCCTGAAGGAGGATTTACCTGTGGTTGCTCTGTTTCAGGCAACAATACATTTCTCTTTGTTCTTCAACCAATTTACATTGTTCTCTTTATTTCTTTTTACGTCAACTACCTCACATTTTGACTCTTTAGGGACTTGAATAAAATTCGCTTTTTTTCTTAGGTCTATCTGAGTTGCTTTATCTGTCACTTGAAACCAAATGGTCCCAAACTATAGAGCAACCTGGGGACAGAGTGTTGACTCAGGAGGCTTCCTGACCAAACTTCTGCCTCTGTGTTCCGAAAGACACGACACACAGCTTGCTGGTGCGTGGCTGGGCCTCCTGGGCCTATGCCCAATTCACCACATTATCTCAGGCAGCTTTCCTCACCCTTGTATGTCAGCTGATATGGCAAAGGTAGCATGGAAAAGCCAGAGCAACATGGGCGTGGGAGTCATGAATTCTGGTTGTGACTCTGCCCTTCTGACGGTGGCTAGTCCTCGGTTTTCACATCTGCCAAGAAAAGCAGACTGTTCCCTGGGCCTTACAGATTGGGACACGTGAAGCAGAAGGAGGTGGGGAGAGCACCTTCCCTGTCCTCCCTGACTGAGGCAGGCCTCCTTCTGGGACTTTCTGCCTCAATTCCAGGTTTGCTCTCAGAGCAGTTTCCACAGCCTGTGATTCCTTTATTTACTCCTCTTTCAGGCTTGGTATGTGTCGGGAGTTGTCTCCCCCTCTGGAATGTAAACTCCTCATGGGCAAAGGCTGTGTCTCTCTTGTTCACCCCCAAACCCCAGCTCCTGGCACAGCCTAGGTGCTAACTCTTCCAGTCAGTCAACAAGCACTTGTTGCTGTCAGCTGCCATCAAGTCAACTCCAACTCACCACAGAACAAAATGCCATCTGGTCCTGTGACGTCATCCCAATCGCCACCATGTTCAAGTCCATACTTGTGTCCACTGTGCCAACCCACCTCACGGAGAGTCTTCCTCACCCTCCTCCTCCAGCAGTGGATCCCTCCTGACGACGTGTGCACAGCAGACAGGGTGAACACGATTCTGTTGCAATCCATACGGTTTTCACTGGCTCAAGTTCAGAAGATTGTCAAGCTTTTCTTCCTAGTCTTACTTTGTAAGCTCACCTGAAACCTGTCCACCATGGTATTTGAAATACCAGGCCCTGTCGGTGTTGGAGGTACCAGTGACATAGCTTCTAGTATCACAAGCCACCACGGCTGAGAGACGAGTGGTGGAACAGGTATTTGCTGAGAACCTAATACACACCAGGCCCAGTTTTAAGGGAAGAAAGGGACAAAGGGATCAGCCTCCACGGAACAGATACACAACTAAATTCTGGGGTGGATGAAGGTCCCACAGAAGTAACACGGAGGAGGTAGGGAATGCTGGTAGGGAAGACTGACATTTTTCAGAGTGGTCACTCAAGGCCTTTCTGAGAGCTGGCATTCTGACAGAGGCTGAGGAGGTGAGGGACATGCCTTGTGGCTATTTAGGAGAACGGCATCGCAAACAGAGCAGGTGCAGACATCCTGAAGGAGGCAGGTGCCTGGGGTGGCTGAGGAAGATGACAAAGGCAGGTGGGACTGTGTGAAGCTGTATGACAGGAAGACACACTCTGAGGGAGAGAGCTCCTAGAAGGGTCTAGCACAGGAACAACATGAATCCATGTCACTTTTTAATAGAATCTTTCCAGTTGCACGTGGAGAAGAGACTGCAGCCAGGAAAGGTGGAAGCAGGGAGACAAGGCAGGCGTGACAGCTTGGTCTCGGTGAAGGCACTAAAGGGGACAAGAAGTGGACATCTTCCAGATGCTTGTTGATGGAATATAATTACTAACGAAAGACTGAATGCTGGGAAGATTGGCTTATGTCAAGGGTCCTAATTCCTATTGCTGGACAACAAATTACCACAAAACTTAACGATGATATAAAATCTCTTTCTTTAAATGCATATGGCCTCTGTGATTGGGAATGTGAACAGGATCACAGGAGGGGCTGGTCTCTGCTTGCTGATGTTGGGAGCCACAGCTGAGAAGACTCAGCATCTGGACTCTGAGTCATATGAAAGTGTCTTCACTCACGGCAGTGTGGGACCTCGGCTGCGGCTGTTGACGGCACCGCTGAGCTGCCTCTTTCCTGGCTTGGGCTTCCTCACAGCGTGGCACCGTGGTGTCAGATTTCTTGCCTGGCAGCTCAGGGCTCCAAAAGCCATTGTTCCAGTGACAGACAGCTGGTTTCATCTTTGCTGATTTAACCCCGTAAGTGCCAAAGCACTGTTTCCACCCTGTTCTGTTATTTACCAGCCATTCTTGAGCCCAGCCAGATTCACTGGGGAGGGGACGCAGATTCCACCTCCGAACGGAGGGAGCATTAATACCACACTGCACATGAGCATGTGGACATGTTGTGCTGACCATCTTGGAGGACACAAACCTACCCCACCAAGTCACAGAGATCTGTGGGGCTGTTGGGGGACAGGGGGACAGGGTGTGGAGACTAAGAGCCATGTGGGCCTCTCCCCTCTGCACAATGTCCCTTCTAGAGACTGAATCATGATCTGGCCTCTACCCATTGTCCGTGTGTGCCAACATCGGAGTGTGTGCCCACACCCCTGTCAAAGACCCCTGAGTTGAAGAAAGTCCTGGGGTGAAATAAAGTGTCCCCCAACCCCAGTCTTCATCTCATATGAGCCAAAGGTGTTAAACCAATGATTTCAGGGTCCAGGGCCCTGAAAGGACGGTAAGAGACAAGGAGAAAGGGGTGACTTGGTATGAAAGCAACAATGGGCTCTCCTCCCTTTCATTGCAGCGAATGAGTTTTCCCAGTCCTAAGGGTACCGAGGAAACCCCGGTGCTGTGGCAGTGAACAGCTACAGCTAGTAACCTAAAGGTCAGCAGTTTGAATCCACCAGGTGCTACTTGGAAACTAATGGGGTAGTTCCACTCTGTCCTACAGGGTTTCTATGAGTTGGAATTGACTCAGTGGCAATTTTTTTTTTAAATTAAATCCTTATTGGTCCATTTATGAGGATCTTTCCTTTATGTTAAGGTGAGATCCATACTGAAGGCTGTGGTCTTTGACTTCAACAGGAAGTCCTGCAGGTCCTCTTCACCTTCAGCAAAGTGTGTCATCTGTGTACCGAAGGCTTTTAACGAGTCTTCCACCAATCCTGATACCTTGTTTTTGTCTTCACATAGTCCAGCTTTTCGTATTATTGGCTCAGCATATGGACCGAATCCAAATCAGAAAATCAAAAACACACTGCTGTCAAGCCAATTCTGATTCGTAGCGACCCTACAGGACAGAGCAGAACTGCCTCACAGAGTTTCCAAAGTGCACCTCGTGGATTCAAACCACCAACCTTGTGATCAGCAGATGCAGCATGTAACCACCGTGCCACCAGGATTTCCACAGAATGAGTATGATGAAAAGACACAGCAATGACACACCCCTGGCCTGATTTCAAATCATACTGTATCTCCCTGTTCTGTCTGAATGACTGCCTCTCAGTCTCTGTACAGGTTCTGCATGAGCACAATTAAACATTCTGGAATTCCCATTCTTGGCAATGTTATTCATAATTGATTATGATCCAGATAGTCGAATACATGCCTTTCCATAGCCTACAGGACACACGTAAACATCGCTCTGGCATTCTCTGCTTTCAGCCCAAATTCATCTCACATCAGCAATGATATTCCCCATCTCACATCCTCGTCTGAATGCAGCTTGAATTTCTGGCAGTTTCCCGTCGAGATGCTACTGAGCTGTTTTCTGAATTATCATCAGCAAATTTTTACTTGTGTGTGATATTAATGATACCGTTTGATAACTGACACATTCTCCTGGATCACCTTTCTTTTAAATGAGTACAAATATGGGTCTCTTCCAATCAGTTGGTCATCGATGAAGAACATCTCCAGTGTTACATCCACTTGTTGAAACATCTCCATCGGTGTTTAGTCAATTTCTGGAGCTTTGCTTCTAAGTAGAAAGAAAGACAGCTAACAAACCCAGAAATCCCAATGGAAGTACAGGTTCTGAGTCTTCCCTTCTGCTGACTCTAGAAATGACACTACTCTGGCTTGGGGCCTGCAGCCCTCTGGGCTCATGGCCATCATCAACATGGAACCAATCCAGGAGAGAAGCCCACTGTCTGCAACACAGTTTTCTTCAGGGGTTGGCTGGTTTGGGGGTGTGAAGAGACAGAAATTTAAAATGAAGGTGGTGGGCTGCGGTTCCGGGCAGGTTTGGGGAGAACTTTCGCAAAGCCTAGTTGGGCAGGGGAGCAGGAAAGGGCTCCTGACCTGCCACCACTCAGCTGGAGAGGACTCAGCTTCTCCTGGCCCAGGATCAGCCACAGGCATTTCTACGGGCAGCTCCCAGGAAGTTTCTGGTAAGAGGATGGCTTTCAGGGCAGGGACTTCTGGAGTGATACAAGTGTTCTGTTCCCCTTTGAAAAGTGCAAAAGTGTACCCCATCCCGTATCTGGAGGTTTGGGGGTTCCCAGTGTCCACCTACACTGTCATTAGTGCTGTTTTTACTGATGAGTCGACTCACTTCCTTATTGTAAATTTATGTTGAAGGGCAAGTTTCTCCCCTCCATGGGAACGAGCACCACCTGCCACAAGTCAGGGTGTGTCAACTTGGGCACTAGTGACACTTGGGGCTGGACACTCCCTGTCGTGGGGCTTGTCCTGTGCACTGTAGGGTGTTCGGCAGCATCCCTGGCCTCTAGCCACCAGACACCAGCTGCAAAACCACTCCCAGCTGTCACCTCCCAAAATGTCTCCAAACAAAACTGCCCTGGCTGAGAACCACTGTCATCAATGGGTCACAAAAGCACAAAGTAGACCCAAAAGCACTGATGAAAATTCTTCCTTGCCCAGGGCTCTGAGATTTTTCTTACAAAAGGGGTAGGTCTCCTTGAATACCACAAAGGAGAGGCTCCTGGGAGTCCCTCCTGGATGACTCAGAAGCCTTGAAGGAGAAGGGACAAGGGAATGGCTTGTTCGCAATACGATTCAGTGTCATTTCTGCTCATGCAGAGACCCTGCTCATGCAGAGAACAAGCAGCCTTGTTCCTGTTCATGGGATTGGGTCAGCCAGGTTACAGCGACTTGGCCCCAGGCCTGGGCTCATCTGAAATTTGGATGTTACCTTTGGAGAGGGACATCTTTTCGCAGCAGCCTCTGTCTAAAGCGGGCACACAGACTCCAATGCCTGTGGGGGCCACACAGTGACACACTGAGTGAAGTGGTCTGGAGGGAAGACAACAGATAAGGGTGGAAACTTGGGCACAGTGAAGATGCTATTTTCCAAAGCAAAAACATCCAACACATTTTAAACACTGAGCAGGCCAAGCTAAACCCTTCTAGAGCCTGATGGGGGCCTATGGACCCATCCAAGCGACCTAGCCTATTCTAAGCACCTAGTATGTGCCAGATGCTGTGGAAGATGCTGGGAAATAGCTGCGGACACAGGAGGCCAGGCCTCTGTCCTCAAGGAGCTGCCATTGCTGCAGAGGAGACAGATAATTAACAAATGAAGATGAATTCCATGTTATCTTAAGGGCCTTGAAAGAAATAATGGAGGTGATGAGAAACAGTGAACTGGGGAGGTTTTTTCTAAGATGCCATGGAGCTGAGATCAGAAAGTGGGTGAGAAGCCACCTATGGGAGAAATGCTTTCAAAGCAGAGGAATAAGCATGTGCAAAGGCCCTGAGGTGGGAATGTACCTGGTCTGTTTGAAGAACAGAATAAATATCAACTTGGCCAAAGCTGGGAGGAGCAACCTGGCCTTGATGAGGTCATCCCCTTCTAGCCCATGTGCCTTCCTGGCAGGCCACACCTGCTGTCCTTCCTGGGTGTTTAGGGAAAATGGGGATCAGATTCCCACCTCTGTTCTTTGCTCCTTTGTCTCAGTTGTGGACAAAAGCTTCCCTGGCAGCAAGTTAGACAGTTATTTCTGCAAAAGGCCTTTGGTCAAAAGCAATAAAATTGGACCTGAAGAGAGTCATTATTCATGCCTAATTGTAGGCTGGTTCCGAGTGTGGGGGCCACAGCAAGGACTGACGGCCCCACGCCCTCTCTTTTAGAAGCCCTTGCTTTGTCAGCTCTGTTTACCCCCGCAAAACACGTATCTTTGTTTATAGAGCTTGTAGTTTCCTTGGCGAAGGGCACATAAGGAATAAAAGGCTATTCTGACTACTCGGTATTTAGAATTCCAACACGCCCTTCCTCCCTTCTCGCCCAGCTCAGAGCCATGCACCATCTTTGGTCATCGTGTCCCTGTTACGATAGGTGTACCCCACATTAGCTCACCTCGGAAATGGCCTGATACTTGCAATTACTAGAGAAGCTCCTCCTCAAGGGCGGAGGTGGGAGGCTGAAGCAACTTTTTCCAAACAACCCGCTAAATTTAGAGACGGGAGTTGAGAGAATTTCGAATGACAGGTCCATTTCCAACCCTGGTGTGCTGTGAAATCTAATTAGCAGCTGGAAATAGATTGTCAAGTGGGAGGCGAGGGGTGGGTCAGATGTGCGTTGGGATGGGACCACCGCCAGGAGACTTGCAGGGTGTTGCCAGCTGCACCGACAACGCCGTGACTTTTGGAAGGAGAGGGAGAAGAGCTGGTTGCCAGTGGCCACAGTAGGGCCGGGGCTGGGGAGGCAGCAGCGCACCCAATGTGGCCAGCTCCACCTGTCCTAGTTCCAGTGGCACCTTCCACTGAGCCAGCGGTCCCCTATCACTGCACATGCTTGCTTTAAGGAGCCAGGTGCCATCACTCTTACCTTTCAGATGCAATGCTGAGGCATGAAAGGGATTCTGGGAGTTGGCTCTGCTCTTTAATGTGAACTGGGGATCCCTGGCAGGTCCTGACCCCTGGGGCTCCTGATCTGAAACCGCCGCCACATGGATCTGGGCATTCTACTTATTAGATGCTATGGGTCATCCCCACTTCATGGTGACCCCAAGCACAACGAGTTGGGACTACTGTGATCCACGGGGTGTTCACTGGCTGATTTTCTGAAGTAGATCACCAAGGCTTTCTTCCTAGTCTTGGTCTAGAACCTCCACTGAGATCTACTCAGCATCACAGCACTACGCAAGTCTCCAGAGGCGGCTGGGTGGCCGCTGCACATGAGGTGTACTGCTCAGCGTCTGGGACCCCTTCTTCAGAAAACAGCAAACCCATATCCTTCTGGATGCTCCCCGAAGATGCTCTACCCTGCCCTGCTTTGCGGTGGTGATGTGACCCAAGATCAATCAGTTAAACTCTCTCACTGGGTCCCTGACTTTCAAGTGAAGTGTCAAGTCAGAAAGGAAAAGCAGGGGTACATTTACCCCAAGGACTCCCTGTCTGTCCCCAGGCCTCCAAAAGTGCACAAGTTCCTGTCCTTTCCTAAACTTGTTCCCTGGCTTTTCCACTGAGTCTCTGAGCTTCCCAGCTTCCTCCCAATAAATTCTGTTTCAGCTTGAGTGGGCAAAGTTGGTGTCTGCGGCTTGCAGTCTGTGGAGAGCTGTTACTTGGGTGGGCCTCAGACACCCACAGTACCCGGCAGTCACACCCTCATGTAGTCATACTCCATGCAGCTGGGCTGGCTCTGTGACCTGCTTTGACCAAGACATGGTGGCAAAAGTGATGCGGTGCCAATTTTGAGCCTAAGTCTTTTTTTTTTTCCTTCTTTCTTTCTTTTTTAAATTATGACTGACTGAAAAGGAATGTTCCCGTGTAAATTTACATGCCCACCTATATGCAGCTTCCACTGCTCTCCCTGCCTGGTGACAGCACACTATTCCTCTCTGCTCCATACATGTCTCATCCTCCCAACACTCTCCTTTCCCCTCCTCTCCACCCACTCTCCTTCTTCCAGCCAGAGGTCAGCAGGATGATATCCTATAGATGCACAGAATCATAAGGTGTATCCAATACATGGTCACTCTGCATCGCCAAGTCCAATCCATTCGTGTCCGAAGAGTGGACCTTCGTTATGATTTATGGGCAAGAGCAGCATCAGGGCCAGGGGCCATGCTCCCAAGGGGAACCCAGAAACTGCTGGACCATCAACTGAGGTCTTTTAGTAGAGATCTCAGGATGCACCCCTTTTTATTCTTGTGTTGCCAGTGAGACTCAACTTAGTGAGCTCCATCGTGGCTATCACTGGTGGTGGCCAGGGAGCCTAAGTCTTAAGAAGGTGGTAGCTTTCACCAGTGCACTCTTAGAAGTCAAGAGACCCTGAGACCACCATGCTGTGAGGAAACCCAAGCAGTAATGGGGGAGGCCATGTGGAGAAGGGAAGCGTTCTGTGGATGGGCCCAAATCCGTGTCCATCTGGTCACCAGCAAATGCTCCCAGCCACTGAGTGGAGCCAGTATGGACTCTCCAGCCGATATAAAATAAAGCAGAAAGACCATCTAGCCAACTACAGAATCACTAGCAAGAAACTGTTGTTGCTTTAAGCCACTGACTCTGGGTGCTTTGTTACACAGTAGAAACATAACCTAAAAACCCTGACTGGTACTGATTGGAGCCTATTTCTCCACTGGAGTGTCACAAATGACTGAGGATGAATCAAGATTTTTTTGTCACCTCTGATAGATTGTTTTATTTAGATGAGTACTTCAAGGAGAACAGCATTCATTCATTCCCTCAATCATTCATTCAAACAGGTAGTAAGGGGAGTACTGATGGAACAAAGCTGAACAAGTGTAAGGAGCTCACATTCTACTGGGAAAACCACAAACAGGCCTCAGTTTCCTCACCTGTAAAATGGGAATGATAAATATTCATTGCCACTGAGTCGATTCCAACTCATAGTGACCCTACAGGACAGAGGAGATCTGTCCCACAGGGCTTCCAAGGCTGTAAATCTTTACAGAAGCAGACTGCCACACCTTCCTCCCCTTGGGAATGATACCAGGCCCTGCTTAAAAGGGTTACTGTGATGATTAACTGCTGGGTAACAGGTACACAATAGATAGTAGATTTTATTACTATTATAAACAGAGTACAATGTATTGCCCCTCTGGAAGTGTTTCCATTTGCTTCAAACAAAGTGTCACAGCTGGTGACCTAAACTCAAATGTCTATGTGAACCAACCAAATGGTGACATGGGCCCAGAATAAGAAAACTCAAGGGTCCCTTTCTCTCCAGCTCTCATTTTACTACTTTTGATAGAAGTACTTTTCCACTATGAAAAAAACAGCAGGTGACTGCAATGATAAACAGCAATGGAATGTGGCTGCAACCACAGACAGACAATAGCAAGTGGCAGGGACTGTGGCAAACTGGAGGACATATGGTCAGCAGGAATAAGGGCCCAGGGTAACTACACATGGCCTACATCTCCCTATTTTTCATGTCCCTATTTCGAAAATGCAAAATCTCATATTTGTTAAAATGTGACAACAAACTTTCTAAAAGTTTCAGTGCAGTGTCAAAGTCAAATAAATCACGTCTCTGAGTGGGATACAGCCCCTGGGTAGTCAGGCTGGTATGTCCTATTTTAATAAGATGGCTGTGCAAGGAGATTTCTTTGTGCCTCACTTTCCTTATCTGTAAAATGGTGACAGGGATATTCCTGCATTAGAGAGTTGTCACATGAGTCACAAGTGCAAAGCACTCAGAACACTGCCTGGCACACAGAAAGTGCTCACGACGCGTCAGCTTTCAGGAGTGCTGCTTGGGGAGAGGAGGTGAGACAGACAGGTCTCTGATGTCATGACAACTGGGGTCCTAGGCTGGGTTCTCTAGAGACATAAAACCAGTGATGTGTACAAATATACAGAGTGAAAGATTTATATCAAGTAAACAGCTCACACAAGTGTAAAGGCTGAATGGTCCAAGTCCTTGGGTCAGGCTAGAGGCTTCTCATGACTCACGTAGCTGCAGGGACTCATGATGGACAGGCCAGACAGCGGGCCTCTGGCTCACCGGTTTCAAAGGCTGATGAATCACAAGATTGGCAAGTAAGATGGCAAGTAAGCTGCTAGCTCAAAGTCCCAGGAACCAGAAGTCAGACAAGTAAGAGCCAGGTACAGGATCCAGAGCAAACAAAAGCCAGCAAGCTTTGCCAGCAAGCTCACCTATATTGGATGCAGGCCACACCCCTAAGGAAACACCGTTTCAACTGATTGGCTTATCATACCAGATCTCATCATGGAAGTGATTTCATTACACCAGATCTCATTATGGAGGTGATTACATCACGAAATAGCTGCTAAACTACATCATAACTGCCAAACCACTTAGAGTCATGGCTTGGGCAAGCTGGCATACAACCTTTACCATCACAGCTGGTATTGTGGAGGGCAGAATCTGGGGAGTTTGTTTTTCCAAGGGCACATGTGGAAATTTTCCACCTAAGGGCCTTTAGTAGAATGACACACAGCTGACCTTGCAGGTTAACTTTCAAATCCCAGGAGGCCTGAGGCTGATCAGAAGTTGTGTGTCCCATCTGTCCTTCTGGGAGACTCACATCCCTGGTGTGAACAGATGACCCCCACCTCCATGGGTGGTATTAGCTCTAGGGCTGAGTGCTAGGAGGGTGCACAAATCGTGCCTGCCCTCTCCAGTCTTTGATTTCCGCAATTGACAAACAGGTTTTTGACTTTCTTAGGTTGAATACTTACCTTCTGACAAAGATCCGCAAACACTAGATTCAGATTTGCTAATAACTCTCAGAGCTTCCTCCTTTCTTGCTTCTTTCAAAAAATATTCAAGAAGCACTTATGGGTGCCAGGCCCTGTTCTAGGTGCTGGGGATACTGCAATGAATAAGAAACACAAGGTCTCTGCAACCACATAGGTGGCTTCCTAGTGAGCAGAGGAAGGACAAAGTACAAGTCAGGAAAGAACACCGAGATAATTCCAGAGAGTGGTAAGTGCTATAAACATAAAACAAGGTGTCATTCCAGGCATCAGGACACTCTAAGGAGGCAACATTTGAGCTCACATGGAGAACTGAAGGATCAGGTGCCAATCATGGGAAAGGTTTGAAGGAACAGCATCCAGGCAGAAGCAACAGCAAGTGCAAAGGCCCTGAGGTTGAAACAAGCACTGATGCACTAAGGAAAAGAAAGGCAGCCAGACTGTGCAGGACAGGAGTAGCATATGGCAAGGAGTCTGAATTTTATTATATATGTAATGAGCCCCGGAGAGATGGTTTAAGATTAGTGGAGTTGTCACTACTTATATGCCCTTACAGAGACTGTGCAGAAATGACCAGCAGAGGGCACCCCATTCTGCATCTTCTGTTTCCAAAACCTAACCAAACTTAACTGCCATCAAGTCGATTCTGACTCATGGCAACTCCACAGTGCAGAGCAGAACTAACCGTCCCATAGAGTTTCCAAGGAGCACCTGGAGGATTTGAACTGCCGACCTTTCAGTTAGCAACCATAGTGGTTCTCAAGTTCAGCTGTACACTGGAATTACCTGGGACAGTTGTAAAACATCCTGATGTCCAGGAGTCCCCTCCCGGAAACACTCATGTACTCGGTACGGGGTGTGGACTGGGCACTGGGATTTTTAAGAGCTTTTCTGCAGATTCTGTCACGAGGCCCTGCTCCACTTGCAGGCACCTCCACCTGTGCGCATGGTGACAAGCCACACACTGGGCTCCCAGGACACAAAAGCCAGCTCTTCCCAGGACCGGTGGCCTGGGTGGCACACACAGTTAAATACTTGGCCACTAATCAAAAGGTTGGCAGTTCAAATGTACTCAGCAGTGTCTTGGAAGAAAGATCTGGCTATCTACTTCAAAAAAAATCAGCCACTGAATATCCTATGTGGCACAGCTCTATTTTGACACATATAGAGTCTCCATAAGTCTGAATCAACTTCACAGCAACTAGTATCCACAGAACAGGCTTAGGGTCCTGTTTTACAGGTCAGTCCCTCAGGCTTGCTCCTTTCCTAAGCGGCCTCACTGAGTCCTAAAAGATTGGTGGGATGGAGGGAGTGGGGCAAGGTACAGAAAAAAGCACATCAACCATGGAAGCTATAGGATTGAGCTCTAGCCCAGTTACACCTTGCCTCACTGCAGACTCTCCAAGCTAGGTTTCGATCACCTGTGAGGAGATCATTCCCTGTTTTCCCTATGGAGAGTAGATAAAGAGATCACCAGGATGCTAGCTGCAAAGGCATCTCAAAAAGCTAAGAAACAACCCACAAGTAAGAGCAGTAACAACTGACAAGGCAACAACAGTGATGCCTGCAGCTTAGAAGCAAGTTCCACATACCAGGCACTGTTCTAGTGTTTCACAGCAACTCTAGGAGGAAGGTACTAAACTGTTCCCATTTTACAGAAGGTGGAACTGAAGCTTTGAGAAGTGAGTGACTCACTCAGCTCCACCCAGTTACTGAGTGGCAGAGCTGGGATTTGAACCCAGGCAGTCCAGCTCCAGGTCTGTACTCTTAACCATTGTGATACACTGAATTTTCAGGGATATCTCTTATAGCCAGGAGCTTTGGTGGAGCAACTTTTGAGTGCTCAGTTGCTAATCAAAAGGGCAGCAGTTCAAACCCATGCAGCAACTCCATGGGAGAAAGACCTGGTGATCCATTTCCACAAAGATGACATGCTATGAGCAGTTCCACTTTGTGAAACAGGGCAGCTCTGAGTCAGCATTAACTCCATGGCACTCAACAACAACAACAACAACTCTTCCACGTAGTCTTCGAGACGTTCTTCGTCTCTTGTCTGCGGTGGAAGCCACTGATCCCCACACCCACCCAAGGACTCAGAACCCCACTCACTGAAGAGGCTGGTCCACTCTGACTGGTGGCGGACACCTCAGGAAGTGTGTCCGTGAGGACAGCACTTAGCCAGAGAGGAGCCTGTAGCAACTGAGGCAGACACTGTGGGTGACCTACCTCATGGTCATTCCTCCTTCTTCCTTGGTTGACAGGACCCCAGCTTTGCTCAGATGGACCCTCCCCAGATCAGACAGTAACAGGGATTAGTTTGAGCCAGTGGCAACTGGTGGCTCGGGGCTAGAATTCTCACCTCCCTTGCAGGAGACCTGGGCTTGATTCCCGGCCACCGCCCTCACGTGCAGCCACCGCCTGGTCTGTCGCTGGAGGCTCGCCTGTTGCTTTGATGCTGCAGAGGCTTCAGCGGGGCTTCCAGACTAAGACAGACTAGGAAGAAAGGCCTGGTGAGCTCCTTCTGAAAACCAGCCAGTGAAAACCCTGCAGATTCCAAGGCTCTGATCCTGTTGTGCACAGGGATGCTGCAAACTGGGGGCCAACTAACAACAGGCTAAGCCAGTGGTTCTCAGAAGGGTGAGGCCATCCCCAGGGGTGCTTGGGAAACGTGTGGGGACTCCTGACAAAATGCTGTTGTAAACACACACGGCACACAGCTGTTGAACAACTGCTACCCGTGCAGTTCAGGGACACGGGTGCACTCCTCAAGTTGTGCCACCATTCTTACGGTTGTCATAGTGACTGTGGGATGCTACTGCCACTTAGTGGGATGGGGGCAAGGATGCTGGATGTTTTGTACTGCACATGAAGAACTGCCTTGTTTCCAGCCCAGCCTTCGGATGGCCCACTGGGCACTCGTGTAGGTGACAAGGCTCTTCTCCAAGGCCGAGCCTAGAAATGAGCTCCGTTTCGGGCCGAAACAAAAGGTGTTTGTGTGGTTTTACTCTCCACTGACTCTTCCAGGGGTGTCACCACTAAGCAAATGGAGGGAACACCGTAATTTGTTTCATTTGGAAGTTGTGGCAAATTGGTCACTATTTGGGAAAATAGCATCATTTATGGCCATGCCACCTGTGGTGTCCCTGCTGCCCAAACCACACACAGACATCCAACCGCAACTACTGCTGTCAGGCCGATGGGATTCTACACAAGCCTGAACATCTGACAGCTTCGTTATGTCTTTTACTGCAGCTGTAAAGGAACTCCGGGGGTGGCGCGATGGTTAAGCCCTTGACTGCTAACTGAATGGGTGGAAATCTGAAACCACTCGGCGGCTTTGCAGTAGAAAGACTGGGCATTCTGCTCCTGTAACGATTACAGCCTAGCAAACTGGACAGGGCAGTTGTACACTGCCACATGGGGTCGCTACAAGTTGGAAGTAACTGGAAGGCATGCAGCAACCATGTCAACAATGTAGTTGGACCTCAGTACTTACATATGAAAACCAAACCCAGTGCCATCGCATCGATTCCAACTCAAAGTGACCACACAGGACAGAGTAGAACCGCTCCCATAGTTTCCAAGGGGCCACTGACTGACTGGTGGATTCGAACTGTCGATTTTACAGTTAGCAGACATAACACTTAACCACACTGTCACCAGGGTTTCCAGTACTTACATACAGCAATACATATTTTAAATTATAAACCATCTGCCTTTTAATCCTCCTTTCAATTACAGTCAGGATGTTCTATTGATTTTAAAAAATCTTGTGTGTAGGTAAGTTATATCATCTATGAATTTAATTTTAAGTAAACCTGGCATTAAATATATGCTACAAGCCCACACAAACCACAGCCTCTTCCAGCCAGAGACCAGAAAAAAAAAATGATGGTGCCTAGCTACCGCTACTGATTGCTCCAACCAGGGACACGACAGAAGGTCCTGGTTAGAATAACATGACAAGAACACAGAAAGATTCATAAAGAAGACCAGACTTGCTGGACTGACAGAGAAGACAACTCCTGAGACTGTTCCCCTGAGACACCCTTTTGACCTGGACCCAAAGCCACTCCTGGAGGTCATCTTTCAGCCAAGTAATAGATCGGTCTAAAAAATAAACAAGAACAGCCGTGAAGAAATCAACTATACAGGACCAAAAGGTCAATGTTTACCCAAAAGCAAAGATAAGAAGGCCAGGAGGAGCAGGGAAACAGGACGGGCAGAGATGGGGCAGGTGGGTGGAAATGGGGAGAGTGCTGACACATGACGGACTGCAACCCATATCACAGAACCATTTGTGTATGAATTATTGAATGGGAATCTAACTGATGTGTAACCTTTCATCTAAAACAGTGAAATATTATATTGAAATATATTGCTTTAAGAAGAAGGTAATTGATGCATTAATACTGGGAACCCCTGCACTAAGCATGAAAATCTATTTCCCTAGTATTTTTTTTAGGGGCGAGTGCAAAACCTAAAACAAATCATTCTTAGAAGAAACACTTTCAGAATGTGCCTTAGAAAGAGGGGATGGTGAGACTTTAACTTGCTTACTTTAGTCACTGGGAATGACCAATTTCTAGAAAAGGAAATGACTTTTGCTAAAGTCGAGAACCAACAAAAATGAGGGAAAGGCTCAATGAGAAGGACTGACATAAGAGCCCCAACAACAGAGTCACATACATCAACGATCATGAAGACGGCAGAAGGCCAGGCAGTGTTTCATTCTGTTATACACACGTTTACCATGAGTTGAAACCACCTTGATGGCAAATGTCAACAACTAACACTAAAACCCGGCCCTGGAAGGATGAGACCTAAGGAAGTCTGCTGGGGTGGGGACTCACTGGAAGGTTTTCTGTGCTCTGATTAAAAGAGATACAGTAAAGAGTCTTTAGAGGATGTGATGTCTGGAGCCATGGCAGCTATTCTGAGATGTTGAGGCAGGAGGGCCAAAGACACGATGAGGGCAGAGGAAGAGAAAAGGACCTTGAGGCCTTGATGACACCACACTGTACTGACAAACCAGTCGGGGGACTCTGCATCTTTGGACTTCTTGTTATGTGAGATGATCATTAAATGTCCCCAGTGCCTAAGCCACTCTCAGTCAAGCATTCTATCACTTGCAGCTGAATGTTCACATAATCAGGCCTCCAAGCCACTGAGGACCTGAGCTGGCTATCATGTTCTCTGAACTAGCCAGATGGATGACCTGCATTCAGAAGCTATGGGTGGTGTCTCTAACACACAGCTTTTGAGGCATCTGATTTTCATCAGAGCATGAGTATCTCCTGAGCCTCTATGGGCTAAGAATTTTGTTCAACTTCTTGTCCCAAAAGCTCCATTTCTCTGGCTGCTGAGGTGGGTCAAATCCCCTGCTGGGACCCTGATTCAAAGCCAGTAAGAAAGGTTGTTGGCAAGTTTTTTCCTGAATACATTGGGCTCCCACCTGGCCAAACACATCTTGGGTACAGCTCACGTCTCTGGGGACAGCCTGGCACATCAACTTACATACCTGAGAGTTGCTCACAACCAATGACTTTGCAATTAGGATTGAATTTACAGATGTCTCCAGAGATGTCCAGGTGTGCAGAGCTGTGGACCAGGCCTTTCATAAGATGACACTATGTGTCAGATGCTGGGGCTACTGGCAACATGTGTTTGGAATCATATGAGGAGACTGTGGAGAACTCAGAACAGGGTGGTGTCTGTAGGAGAGAATTCTGTGAAGTCAGGCTGGAGGAGATGCTCTGAGCTATGTCGGAAGCTGGTCCCCCAAGGAGGTGTAGCGATGCCCGTGAGGACCAGGCTCCCGCAGGATCCCAAGCAGCTTCCCAAGGGGATCTTCTTTCAAGTGAGCGTTATGCAGTTCTGCCTGCTAACCACCGAACAGTGAGGAGACAGACACAGAGGGCTTAGCCTGAGCCTTCAGAACTTCCTGGGAACACCACAAGGATTGAGCACGTGCGACATGCTAAAAATAGTCACCATGCAGAGGCCTGACGGGGACTGGGCAGGGGAGAACCACACCAGAGAACAGAATCATCCTCCCGGATGACCAAGGTCACTCCCCTTGCTGAAAGCAGCATGGATGTGCTGATGGCTCTCCCATGGAGGCTGCCAGCCACAACCAGCTCCGGGCTCGTGTACCCCACCGACTGGGCTTTCCGACCCCCAGGTAGAACACAACCAAACTGAACTCCTGTCGAGTGGATTCCGACTCATAGCAACCCTACAGGTCAGAGTACAACTGCTCCATAGGGTTTCCAAGGAGTGCCCAGTGGATGTCAACCACTCGCCTTTGGGTTAGCAGATGCAGTACTTAACCACCATGCCACCAGTGTTCCATACCCAACATCTCCAGAGCTAAATTTCCGATCTCTCCTACTAACTTACCAACCAAACCTTGTCTCTTAGTCTTCCCCACTTAAGAATCACCCTACATTGGGGTTCCCGGCTATCTTTGATTCCTTGGCACTGCTGATATTTGGGAAACCCTGGCGGCAGTTCAAATCCACCAGATGCTCCTTGGAAACTCTATGGGGTGGTTCTACTCTTCCCTATCGGGTCACTATGAGTCGGATTGACTTAATGGCAACAGTTGGGTTTTTTGATTTTATTGACATCTGGGGTTGGATTACTTGTGTAGGAATCCCTGGGTGGTACAAACTTTTAAGTGCTCAACAGCGAAAAAGCTGACCGTCTGAACTCACTCAGAGGAGACAGCGGGGTGATCTGCTTACAAAGGGTCACAACCTTTAAAACTCTATGGATCACAGTCCTACTCTGCAACAGATGGGACAACCATTAGTTGGAAATGACTTGACAGTAACTAATAATGACAACAATTTGTTGTGGAATCCATCCTGTTTGCTGCGGGATGTTCAGCAGTATGCCCAGGCTCTACACACGAGATGCCAGTAGCAACTCCGCCTCCAGTTGTGGTAAGTCTTCCTTGAGGGACAAAATCAATCAGGCTGAGAACCACGAGAAAGTCCTACTGCCTCTAGTTCCAAAATCTGTGACCCAACTGTTCATACCATCTCCATGGGTACCGACATTAGCAGGCTACCCCTGCTCAGTGATGTCACCAGGAAGGTGCAGAGGATGTGGTTCATACTGGGTGATACTGTCAACGGGGGGTGACACCAGAAAGACTGCTCATAAAAATATCCCTGTAGTTAGTTCTAACAGCAAAAACATTTTTGTAAGTCTAGCTTACATGTTATCAGTATGCTTACAAGGCTAAAACTCTATGCTAATTTACTTTGTGACTCTTCTAAGGCACCGTTGTCAGGGCTGTACCCAATTACAACGACACTTGGAATCACAAGGCTTTGTCTGCACACGCCAACACACACTATGTTTTCACTGTTGATGGTGTTTTTGTAGTTGCTGATTTTTTCAAACTTCTTGGTGGTGTTTTGATGACAGTATTATGGTAATTCATATTTGTGACCAATATCAACAGCTTTTTTTAGAATGAAGTAGTAATTAAAGGACAAGAAAGAGTGACATATAGGAATTATGACTTACGAGTAACATTCATAAGAAAACATTACTAAGGATTCTGTATGGTCTGGTACAGGAGGAGGCCCGTGGGACCAGGAGCGATGACATCATAAGTTTCTGCACTGAGTGACACCAGTCCTAATGACACCACTGCCACGGTCCCCCAGATTCCACATGCAAGGCGTCCTTCTCATGGCAGCCACAGAGATCTTTGCAAACCAGAAATGATGTCAGCCTTTCACTTCAAACGCTCCAATGGTTTCCCATTTCATTGAAAATACAAAGTGAGTTTCCCACCATGGACGTTATCTCTCCTCTCTGACATCACCTCCTACGGCCCTCCCTGTCACTCACTCCCCTTCATGTCACCAAGCTGCTGCTGTACTTGGTATAGGTGTCCCCTGAGCTTCTGTCCTTGGTCTTCCCTCCACCTGGTATGTTCTTCTCCCAACACACCAGCTCTTTCTTAAAACCTAGGTTGAAATTCAAAGGTCACATCCTTGGAGAGGCCTTCCCTGATCACCTGCTAAATGTTGCCCCCACCCTATTCCCAGTACAGTCATTTTTCCATTGCATCACTCTTTTGTGCACCCACTGCTGAGTTTGTCACCCTCAGAAAGACTTGCGGACATACCTACTTGTTTATCATTGGTTTGTCACCCTTTGGAACAGGAGCTCCAGGGAAGCAGGCTTCTGTTCTGTTCACCCCAGAACCTAACACAGCAACTAGCACACAGCAGATGCTTGATAATTCTGATGGACCGAAAAAAAAAGACCAGACTTACTGGCCTGACAGCGACAGAAGGAATCTCCAAGACTGTGGCCCCCGGGCACCCAGAACTGAAACCATTCCTGAAGCCCACTTTTCAAACAAAGTTTAGACAGGTCTATGAAACAAAAAATAACACATGGGAGGAATGTATTTCTTCTTAGTTCAATCAAATCCGAGACCGAACGTGTAACTCCTGTCCAAAAGCAAGAGCAGAAAGCAGGAAGGGACAGGAACTGGGTGAATGGACAGAGGGAACCTGGGGTGGAAGGGGTGCCTGTGCGTGCTGCTGACACGCTGTAGGGATTGCACCCAATGTCACAAAACAATGTACTTACATTTTTGAATGAGAGATTATCCTGAGCTGTAAAATTTCACCTAAAGCTCAAATAAATAAATAAATTCCAAAGAAGAGGAATGCCTCCCTGAACCCTTTGAGACCCTCTTTTCCTAGAGAATGTCTCCCTTGCCTTCCACAGCCTCCACGTTGGGCAGAATGACAGGGTGCCTCTTTCCCAAACCCGTCTGCTGACAGGGAACGCAGACGGGGTCACTGCCTAGCTTCCAAGTCCCTCCCTGGCAGTTGGATTGAGAGCCCGGCCTGGTCTAGAGTCTGGGATTTTCCTTTTTTTTAAAAAAAATGTCTCCAGACGATTGTCACGGCAGAAGGTGGCCACCAGAAAGCACAGGCTCTAGGCCAGGCTGCACCCTTCAGAAAGGACACGGTGTCACCACCAGCAGCGCTCTTACAGCGTGTCCGCCTTCCTCTCCTGTCACAGGCACTGGCTATCTGTCCCTCCGGGAGCTACCCTTCTCTTTCACTGGAGAACTGCGGAGTCCCTATGGAGTCTCCGGGTGGCGCATGACTAAATGCTCCGCCGTGAACGGAGGGGTGGGTGGTTAGCGTCTACCCCGACGAACCTCAGAAGAATTCCAGCAATCTACTTCCTAACCACTGAAAACCCTACTAAGACACACACAGGGTCTCGAGGAGTCAGAACCCGCACCACCTACTCGGTATTTCCTTCCCTCCGACTTGGGAGTCTCTGAGCGTGAACCCGCGACACTGGCCAACCAGATTGTCCCCTCTCACTGCCTTGGCCCGTGAGCACGTGACGTACAATAGTCCAATCAGAAAGCCAGTCGGGAGCTGGTGGGCGTTACCTTGGCTCAGAGGTGAGCACGTGATGTACAACAGTCCAATCAGAAAGCCAGTCTGGAGCTGGTGGGCGTTACCAGAGACTCCTATGGGGTGGACCTCCAGAGGACGAGGCGCCAGCCCCTCAGCTGCCATATAGCCACCTCGGCTATGGTCCCAGCCAGTGTTGACTGAGGGCTGTCCCGTGTCAGACCTGCACCGAGCACTTGCCACAGATGATCTCATTTCATCCTTGACCATAAACCAGGAGATGTGTGCTGTTATCACTCATTTGTGAGATGAGAACAGGAGGCACAGAAGGGTTAAGTTACACACACAAGTTCACACCTCGGGGCAGGCAGCCGGGTCATCTGGCTCTTAACTGCTCAGCCCCTCAGAACTGGAGAAGGAGACCAGTACCACGGAGGGCAGAGCAAAACACACAGAAACTGACTTCTTAGGATACAACCTGAGCCCAGAATCCAGCTGTGCCTGAAGCCAGGGCTATCTTAGGACCTTTTTGGCTCTGAAAGCCAGCAAGTTCCCTTGTTTACTCTTAAACTGGTTTGAGAGCTTCCCCTTCCCTGCCCCCCCCCCCCCCCCGTTACTGTGGCCTGCAAGAGAAAAGGATTCTGATTACTTTGCTGTCCTTCTACTAGGAAAGTATCCCAATTGATACTCCACTTGCAATTTGCACACAGCAGCCGCTCAGCGAACACCAGTAGCTGCGGAAGAAGCGGTCTCCTCTCGCTTCCTGTCCTGAGGTCTGCAGCCCTAACACCTACCCCTGGCCAGCCCAGCACCTCTTCCCCTTTAGGCTCTCAGTCGGCCTAGTTCCCTAGCAACCACTCCAATTAGGCAATCTCACCATTTATCAGGATGCCAATTAATTATAATCTCAATAATCTCTCAATTAGACAGTGCCTGGAATGTGGCAAGATGAGGGCCATCTGCAGATTCCCCCTCATGGGCCTTCACAAGAAGGCCCAGTAAAGGCCAGTCCTCAGGAAGCCCTCTCTAGCCAAAAGGTCAGCCTGAGAGGCCCTGCCTGCCTTCCCCACCCACTGGGCACAGGGGCCCGGTGGGAAGCATTCTGGACCTTGCAGCCACCCGTGGAGGCACAGGCCAGCGCAGCTCCATTCCATTCACAAGAAAGTCTCACCTGGTCAGGAATATTTACTCTTTTGCCACTGTGATTTCAGGGGCTAGTACCCTCCTCTCAGATGCCATGACTTTTTCCCTTCAGCCACATTTGCTATTCCGCTTTGTGTTTTGAATAGAGGGGATGTGTGTACAGACTCATAGCTGGGATGAAAAACCACCAGGCAATGGCATGTTTTCCTCAGCACAAAGGAAACTGAAACTCAAACCCAAAACTCCCCCCAAAGTGGATGCTAGTAAAAGATATATGGGATTATTAAAGGGTCTCTACTTTCTAAAGTTTTATTGTCTCAAAGGTTTTCTTCTGCTGAGCCAGTATGTCTTCTATATTTGGGGGAAAAAAAGGTCAAGGTGGTTGAGGCAAGATGTGCAGTGGTTTGGAACACAGGCCGTAGAGCCTGAGGGCCTGGCTTGGATTGTGGCTCCAACACTGACCAGCTGAGGATGAGTCAAGGATCCTCTCTGTGCCTTGGTTCTCCTATCCTTAACACAATGACAACTGCAGCACTGAGCTCACAGGGTTGTTGTGTGGATTAAAGGTGTTAATACGTATAAAGGACTAAAAACAGCGCCTGGCCTATGAAACACTACAAAAGTCTTATCTATCACCGTAAATCTAGACTAAGCCCTTTCCTTTAACTACAAAGTGGGGAGAAATGCTGCTGTTCTGCAGGACAGGGCTCTCAGTCTCCTTCTGAGGGGCAAAGTCTACGCATAGATAATGGCCAGCATTTGCTGGGGTGGCTTACAGTCCCCATCTGGTTAACTTGGAGATGAGAAGCTGCCCCCTGGAGGCAGGCCCAGACCTGCCTGATTCAACCAGATCCAGAAAAAGGGAGAGTGAAACATTAGCACCAAATCAGAAGGTGGACTTCAGCCCTTAGTGGGAGTGCAAAGGTCCCTGGGTGGCACAAAGGGTTCGCACTTGGCCTGTGTCCAGAGGTTGGTGGTTTGAACCCACCCAGCGGCCCTGCGGGAGGAAAGTCTGGCAATCTCCTCTAAAGATTACAGCCAGGAAAACCCTATGAAGTAGTTCTACTCTATAACATATGGAGTCTCCTAAGTCACAAGTCAACAACAGAAACAAAAACCAACAAAGGCATCAGTAGGTATGCAAATGCCATCAACCAGGTCCCCAGATGACTGTCACATCAAGCTGTTGGACATCACACATGCATGTATGCACACACACTGCCACACACATGGATATGCACCCACACATACTGCCACACACATGTGCAGATACATTAACATACATGCTGTCACACATGGGCGTGCGCCCATAAACACACTGCCACGTACATGTGCACACACATGTACACACTGCCACACACATATAACACTGCCCCATACATGCATGCACACAGATATATATACACTGTTGTATACACACTTCATAGCCACATTGTTGTCATCAAGCCCAGGCTTTTTACAATCAACTCATCAGTCCATCCTTAAGTTTGAAAGCATGTTATTAGGGTTTCAGAAAAAGCCATCAATTCAAACGAAAAAACCCAAGAAACATACACAAAGCCCAAAGCCCAAACCCACAGCAAGCAGTGATGCCAAAAGCCTGGGTTTATACACACAAACTTCACCAAGGAAGGAAGATGCTTTATGTGCAAATCTTCAGCCTTTCACCAGCCAAGCCCATCACCCTCACCCTTCAGGCTGCTTAGTAGAACACTAAATTACATACACGGACAGGCTGTTTTGAGGAAGTCTTCTCCTCTGGCCAACAAGCAAAGCTGGGAGAACATCCTAGAGGGTCAGTGGTCTTTAGTCTTCTTCCCCTCTCCCTTCTATATTTAATGAATGGCTCTGATTTAATTAAAACCCTCTAGTGGTTCTGTAATGGGTAGCGGAGTTGCGGAGAGAAATCCCCTTCATATTAACTACGAGACTAACTATTCCTGCTCTGGGGAGCTGCCAGCCAGGCTGTCCTTTGGGGACAGTCCATCTCCCCTGTGCCCCATGTACCTTTCCTAAGAATCTGCTCAGGGCAAGCCTCCCCTTCTCTGCCCCAAAGGAGGGAGGGCAGCACTGTGGGAAAGAGGCAGGGGACAGATGGAGGGGTGAGAGGGCGGCTGTCCCAACATGCACAGATGTGCAAATACCCAGATTCAAACGTAAGCTGAATGTAATTACTTGGTTAATTAAATATTGACTTTTAACTCAAAAGTGATTAAAACAAGCTGCAGGAAAGACTGTCCAGAAAGGAGAGGGCCAAAGGATGAATTAGAACCTTCAAGAAGGGAGCAGGGAGGATGGGGTTGTCTAAATGAAGGCCTGTGCCTGCTCTTTCTGCTGCCTGAAGGCGCCGACTGTATGCCGGGGCGTGTCCTTCAGTTTCTGGGCAGGTGGGCAATTGCCGACAGAGGCCACCGTTCAAAACCAAGATCTGCAGATTTCTCCTCACATTTTTCCACTCTGGGGCCCACATTTCTCTCTGTCTGCCCTCGACAGGGTGACTGGGGGGGGGGGCGCAGGGAGTAGATACCGTTTTCCATGTTTCGCTGGCACGGGGTGGAGTGCCATAAAAGCTTGTGCAATGAATGAATGAACTAGTAGAAACAATTATTTTTGTTGTTATTAAGTTCACTCCTAGAAATCGCTGCTACTTTTCAGACTTTTGAAACCCTCGGGAGTGCGGGGAGGAGAGATCTCTCTCCAGGGCTATGAGAACTGACTCTGCCCCGGCCCAGGAGGAAGTTCGTCTTTTCAATCCTATTCACCCTTTCGGTATCCGCGACTTCCCAGTCACTCTGAGATCCGGTCCACCGCTTTCTCCTGTCCTGCCCGGGCAAGCCCCACGTGGGCTGGTTTCTAACCCGCTCGTTGGGTCTAAATCCAAAGGGGTCAACGGGGCCATTCCCCTGCGGCCGGCGGGCTCCGGTGCGCTTCTCACGGGGCCCCCGGGGGCGCAGGGTGGCATGTCCGCGCGTCAGGGGCTTGCCCAGCCTGCCGGCGGGGTCAAAGGGGTCGTCCTCCTGCGGCTGGCCGGCGCCGGATCTGCTCCCCTCTAGCTCGCCGGGTCCCCCCTTAGCGCTTGGCGCCCGGGCCCACCCCATCTCACCTGGGCGGCGCTCACACCTCGGAGAGCTCGGGCTCCGGCCGCGGGGGCCCCCGCCAGGCCCAGCGCCCCTGCCCCGCCCACCTGCCCCGGGGCCCCCCTCACCGCGCGCTCCGCCTGGGCGGCCTCTGCCGGCTCGGGGCGCCGCTGCCTCTGCCGCAGCCCGGCCGGGGGCCGCGGGGCGCAGTGGACTCCGCGCCGCTGCTGCTGCCGCCGCCGCCGCCGCCGCCGCTGCATCCCCCGGCGAGCGCGGCCGCTGCTCCTCCTCTCCCTCCTCCTCCTCTTCCTCCTCCTCCCCGCCCCCTGCTCCGCCACCGCCCCGGCCCCCGCCCCGGCGCGCCGCCCTCGCCAAAGTCCGTCTCCGCGCCCCGCCCGGCCCGCTCTTAGTCGCCCCGGCGCGGCCGGAGGCGCGGGCCGAGCCAGCCCCTTGGCACCGCGCGGCCAGGCCCCCGCCTTCTGCAAGCTGCGGGCCTCCGCGCGGGGAGGGAGCACCGAGCTGGAAGCATCGGGGGCCGGGGACCGCGGGCAGCGCGGAGCTGGGGACTCGGACCGCGGGGGGCAGGGAACCGGGGACGAGGACTGCTCGGCGCTTTACCTTCGGCTCCGGGATGCGCGGCCCAGTTGCCCCGGCACACAGCCTTTGCCCCGAAGTCTGGCCCCGGACGGGGGTGCGAACCAGGTCCCTGCGGCTCTCAGCGTCCGGATGCCTCCGGACCCAGCCGCCGCGCTCCCGCCGCCGGGCGCGCACCCTTGCCGGGACACACGGATGCACACTCACCCGTCACACACTCGCTCTCGTCTCGCCCTCGGCGCAGAGTTGAAACAGATGTGGGATTCGCCCAGGAGCTAGAAGGGAGGGAGAGACGCGAGCCTGAGCCGTGTGGTGGAGTGTGTGAGTGTATATGCACGTCACACAAACGGAGACGGGATCCTAATCAATCAGATATTGTAATTAAGTCAAGAGGGCCACCGACCGGTCCACCTAGCTGCAAACGAATAGATCCTCTTGTTTCTTTTTCGCTTTCTTTTTCTCCTCCCTTCGAGCTAGAAGGAGCCAAGTGTTCCGCGGGGCGTGCGACTGCTCCAGCCCGGGCGCCACCTCGTAATGACACGTTAATAAATGTTTCCTTTTATCCTTTCACAGGGGCTCGCCCTCGTCTGCAAACGTCCTACCGCCTTTGCCGAAAGGTTGGCGCTCGCCTGGAGCTTTACGTTTGTTTGCCCTTGGAGACTCCGGCCGGAGCCCGGACCCGCAGCTAGACCACAGGGTGAACAGCCCACGCGCCGGGATCTTCCCCAGTGCGCTGTAAGCTCCCCACGAAATTAACTTCGGCTCAAGTGAGAAATAGCAGCCGTTACCCAGAAATGACCCAGGTATAAGAAAGAAAGGAGAAACCATCTTCTTCCCAAAGGGGAAAACTTCAACTCAAGGTGGTGCTGTCTACCGCGGTTTCCATTGTCCCCAGCGCCACAGAAGAGTCTGCAAGGGGACAAGGCTGAGAGGTGGGCAGAGATTAACAAGAGAACCAACTAGCAGCAACAGAAAATAGAGCCAAGCTGCTGAGGGGAAACAGACTCTGAGAAAGTGTTTTGTTGGTGATAGTAAGTTATTTGAACTAGTAACCATCTTACTGGATTGATACTCTTATTACACCCATTTCACAGTTGTGGAAACAAACTCACAAGGAGGGTATGTAACTAACCCAAGGTCCTGTAATTCTACGTGGTAGACTCAGGATTTGACACCAGGAAACCTGGCCTCAGAGTTATGCTCTTGGATGTTAGGCTCTTATTGTTTGCAAAAGAAGTATTTCTTTTCTCCTGTGTAGTCTCTCCTATTAGATTGTCCGATTTGGCAAATAAACACAGAGAGAAGGTCCATGAGGACAAAGTTATGTACTGAAAACTCTGCATTATCTGATGCAAATTTAACTGGAAGCCTTGTGTCTTATCTGCCTCCTCTCTAAACAAAAAACAAACCTACTGCTGTTGAGGGAACTTGAACTCATACTGATCCTATGCCAAACCCCAAACCAAACCCACTGCCATCGAGTCGATTATGACTCATAGCAACCCTATAGGACAGAGTAGAGCTGCCCCATGGAGTTTCCTAGAAGCTGATGGATTTGAACTGCCAACCTTTTGGTTAGCAAACATAGCACTTAACTGATACAATACCAGGATTTCCACTTCATCCCTGGCCCCCATAAAAAAGGACAACAAAAAAACCCATTGCCATCAAGTTAATTTTGACTCATACTGACCCTACAGGACAGAGTAGAACTGCCCCATAGGGCTTCTAAAGACAGCTGTGGATCTTTTGGTGAGCAGCTAAACTCCTAACCACTTCTCCGTCAGGGTTTCCCCAACCATCATAATCTCTCTTGAAGAAACGTGTTGTCATCAAGTCTCTTCTGACTCATAGTGACTGTATAGGACAGCACAGAACTGCCCCATAAGTTTTCCAAGGACATAAATCTTTACGCGGAGGCACACTGCCACATCTTTCTCCGGAGAAGTAGCTGGCGGAACTGCCAACCTTTCGGTGAGTGCCTGGTGTTTAAAGCAATGTGCCACCAGGACTCATTATAATCTGTCTTTCAAACCAAGCCAAATGCACTGCCATCAGCTCATAGCAACTCCATAGGACTGCCAAGGCTGGAAATCTCTGTGGAAGCTGACTGGCACATCTTTCTCAAGGAGACACTGGGAGTTTTGAACTGCTGACTTTTAGGTTAGCAATCAGTGGCTTTGACCACTATGGCATTAGAGCTCCTTGTAATCTCCCTCAGCCACCTCATAAACCAAAACCTAACCTGATGCTGCAGAGTTGATTCCAACTCAGGTATCAGAAGAGAAGTGTGCCCCACAGGGTTTTCAGTTGCTGATTTGGGGAAAGCAGATTGCCAGGCCTTTCTTCTGAGGCACCTCTGGGTGAACTTGAGCACCCAAAGCTGAGCATATTAAGTGTTTGTACCAACTAGGGATGCCCAGATCAAAGTGCAGTCTATTAGAGAAATTGTGAGCTTTCTTTTTCAAATTGAGTCCCCAGCTCCACCTTTGGCACCCCTGAAATTGTGGATCCACTGCTTCTGCTGTCTTGAAATGGAACAGCAGATTTGCCTCTTCATCAAGTACCAAAAATAATGCGGACCCTCTCTCTGCCTCGTCTCTCCCAAGGGAAGGACATGTTTCTGTAGAGCCTCGAGGACAGGGCTGCCCAGTAGAAGCATCAGGCGAGCCATGTGTGTAATTTTAAATTTTCTAGTGGCCACGTTAAGATATCAAAAGAAACAGGTGAAATTAATTTTAATAATAGATTCTGTTTAACCTGTCATGTCAGAAATACTTCTGTTTTAACATGTTAGCAGTATAAACCATTACTGATGAGATGGCTTACATTCTTTTTTGTCTTAAGTCTCTGAAATCCTGAGTGAGTTTTAAGCTTACGGCACCTGTCGGTTTAGACCGGCCATGTGTGGTGAAGGGTTACCATGTTGAACACTGAACTTCTAGCTGGTTCTTCGGTCCACTGCGCAGTGTTTCCATGAGGGTGTCTCGTTTAAACCTCTGAATCATCTTTCCAGAAAACTAATGCTCAGAGAGGCGAAGGAACTTGCCCAATATCACACAGCTGGCAAGTGGGGTTCTACTTGGCAGGAGTGTCTGATTTGGGGATATGTACCCTACTACAGCAGTGATTTTCCAGTTGGACCCACGGGGATGGCTGAGGGGCCTGAGGTAGGGCAGGGAGGCCCAGCGGTGGGATCTCCCTTTGACTTGCTTTTGGGTGTTGGGTTCTCAGATGATTTCAGGGTAATGGGGAGATTTCCACTGCAAACTACTTTTGAGCCATGGCATTGCAACACATGGCTTCCTTCAGGCCTCAAGTTCATGAGCGTGACCTTCCCTCCACAGGTGAGCCTGCCCACAAGTTTCTGTTCCATGTTTCTCTGTTCATGAAAGAAATGCAGTCATTGAGTTTGGGGGAATAAACTTAACCCTGAATATGGATGGGGGCTATGGGCTAGGTCAAGGGTGTTTTGTGGTGACTGGAATTTTCTTTCTGTGGTTGCCGTTCACATCAAACATGGTGATGTTTGCTCCCTGTCCTTCCCCAGGGAGGAAGGGACAGATATGTGTGTGTTCCTTGTAGGCAGGTGTGGTCAAGACTTCAAACACCAGCTCAGACACTCATGGGGGTAAAAGGGCCAGTCAAACACAGGTCTGCAAAACCACATGGGTTTTCCATAATTCACCACTAACTCCATAATCCTCTATGTCCAGTGCCTCAGCCTCAGTTTCTCAGGTTACTTCTGGCCAGGTGGGGACTTGGGTCCCACCCAGGAGATCACTGTCTGCCTGGGAGACACAGAGGGTCTCAGGCTCAGATGAGACTGAGTCTTTGCAGAATTCCTGGGATCCTCCTGGCCTTCCAGTCCCTCCGCCCCTGCCTATCCTCAGCCACACTTGTCCCTCTTCATTGATAAAATCTCTTGGTGATGGGGACTGTCCTGGCTGGATTACCCACCTTTCTAGTTCATCATGCGTTCCACTCCCCAAGGCTTCCGCCACCGTTGTTTTAACCTCGAGGAGACCTTTGTCTCCTGTAAGGCTTGCTTCTTCCTTCTGTGAGTTCCTTGGCAGCACTTTGGTGCAAAACGTCGGTCTGGTTCTGTGTACCCTGCAGAATGATGGCTGCTGTTTTATTTCAGGAACTCAGGTGCAGCAAGCAACAGCAACACACCTCTGGTGGTGTGTTTCTGTCTTCCCACCAGAGGCTGAAACTCAGTCTGATTGTGGCTGTGCTTATGGCTGGTATTTGGGTTGGAGTAGATGGAATTTCATGAGGGTTGTGAAGTCAAGCTTTTAGCGTGTCTCAAATTGGCGTGTAAAGGAGAAACATTCAAAGACAGGAGTGGTCAGGGCGCTTGGGAATTCAGGGTGTACTGCCAGAGCACAGGTGGCTTTAATAACACATACAAGTTTGGCTGCCGCGTCTACAAACAAGTGCAGAGAAGGTCGAAGAGCCACCCGCAGGGGCTCTCCTAGCTCCTGAGTGCAGACAGTGTTGCATGCTTTTCACATTACAAATTCCAGGATCATCTGGCACCATCTAAACTTGCAGTTAATTCTGCCTGAGTTTTCCCTGACACCCAAACCATCTTGTCAGTAGAAATGCAATTACATTAGGGACAAACTGTTTATATTCCTTGAGATATTGTGATAATGAAAAACAGCCATGTATACTACCATTAAGTAAGACAAGCATTAATTGTATTTCACGCCGCCTCCCTGGGCCAGCGCGCTCACATAGACTTGCCTGACTTCAGCAAAACAGTCCTAATCTTTGCAGCAAAATCTATACATTTTCTCCCTTAATGACATATAATTGTATGGTCTAATTTATTCTAACGCCTGACGCCTAAAAGTGCACATTCATGAATCAAGGGTTCGTTTGGGAGGTGGGAGAATTATAATCAAGCATAATTGCAGTCTTAGGTGCTGCTTATAAAGGACCTCAGAGCATGGTGATGGGTGTTCCGAATTCTGTCTTATTCTGAAGACAGTAGGGCAGCCTTCAGTTAAGATATTTTTTTGAGGACACATATACAGTGACGGTTTGTCCAGTTGCTTAACCAGCCTTCAATAGTTCTCCTCTGGACAAGCAGGCAAGAAAGGTGGAGCACGTGGATTTCGCTGTGATGAAACAGAGACGTGCAAGCGGGATTAATCCATGCGCAGTTGAGTATTACAATGATTAATGTGGTCTCACGCAGCTTGGCTGCTAATCTCTCTGGACGAGGCAGAGCCTGTGGCTCTTTGGTGGACAAGCGCTTTCTTAAGGGGGAAGGTATCATCTGTTTGACAATTGCAATTCAACTTAGGGCTCTGTGACAGCACACCATGCTTTAAAATCACATTCCAGAACAATCAGAAGCAGATTAATGGGGCTGTGGATTTAATAAGGGCAGGGGGATGCTTCCCAGAAGCCTCAGGGCCTAAGTTCTAACCAGAGCTCTACCCACAAAGGCTGGCAACACCTTTAGCTGACCTTCCCAAGCCTCAGCTTTCTCAATTTAAGAACGGGATTGACAGCTATGACATTGCAGGTTGGCATGTGGATTAAGTGCGATTCAAACCCAACCCAACCCATTGCTGTTGACTCCAGCTCATAGCGACTCCATAGAACAGAGTGGAACTGCCCCATAGGTTGCTAAGACTAATCTGTAGGGAAGCAGGTTGTTACATCTTTCTCCTGCAGAGCATCTGGTGGGTTCGAACTGCTGACCTTTTGGCTAGCAGCTGAGCACTTAACCACTGCACCATCAGTGCTCCTTAGATGCTTGCCCATGTTCATTGCAGCACTTTCCACAATAACCAAAAGGTGGACACTGTAAATGTCCATCAGCAGACAACTGGTTAAATACATATGATGAAGTATTGTTGTTAGGTGCCCTTGAGTCAGTTCTGAATCATAGCAGTTCTGTGAACAACAGAACAAAACACTGCCTGGTCCTGTATCGTCTTCACAGTTTTTCCACTGTGTCAATCCATCTTATTGAGGGTCTTCCTCTTTTTCACTGACCCTCCACTTTACAGCATGATGTCCTTCTCCAGGAACTGGCTCCTCCTGATAAACATCAGAGTACATGAGACAGGAGTCTCACCATCCTTGTTTCTGAGGTGCATTCTGAATGTACATCTTTCTAAACACCCACAGAGTGGGAAAAAATATTTGGCAACTCTATGTCAGATCGACGCCTGATCTTCATAATCTATAAGATACTACAAAATATCAATAAGAAGAAGATAAACCATCCAATTAAGCGATGGGCAAAGGAGATGGGCAGATACTTCACTAAAGAGGAGATCCAGGCAGCCAAAAAACACATGCGGACATGTTCATGATCTTTAGTTATTAAAGAAATTCAAATCAAGACAACAATGAGATACCGTCTCACCCCAACAAGATTGGCCATGATCCAGAAAACACAAAACAACAAATGCTGGAGAGGCTGTGGAGAAAGTGGAACCCTCCTACACTGTTGGTGGGGTTGCAAAATGGTCCAGCCTCTTTGGAAGGCAATCTGGCGCTTCCTTAAAAAAATGGATATTGATATACCATTTGACCCAGTAATTCCACTACTTGGAATATATCCTACAGATTCAAGGCCTTTCACACCAATGGACACATGCACCAGAATGTTTATCGCGGCACAGTCCACAATAGCAAAAAGGTGGAATCAACCCAGATGCCCATCAATAGAAGAATGGATAGGTAAACTGTGGTACATATACTCAATGGAGCACTACACAATGATAAAGAATAACGATGATTCCAGGAAACATCTCCTAACCTGGTTTCAACTGGAAGACATTATGTTGAGTGAGAGTAGTCAGCGACAAAAGGACAAATACTGTATGAGACCTCTACGATAAGATCTCAAAAACAGACTTGTGTATAGAAGAAAAGACTCTTTGACAGCTGCAAGGGAGGGGAGGGAGGGAGGGCGAGGGGGGAGGGTTTAGTTTAGGTAATTACTAGAAATCTAGTTGGGAGAAAGCGGTGACAGCACACATTAGGAACAAGAACAACATTAAGTGGACTTCAGCATAACTTGAGTACTCCTTCTATCTTAACTCAATACTGCAAGGATAGAGTAGCTGGGGCGGGGGGCGGGGGACCATGCTCTTAGGCGAATTCCAGGCCAATTGGCACAACTAGTGTTTTGCTAAGAGAGCTCTCTGCACCCCACATTGGTGAGTGGCGTCTGGGGTCTTAAAAGCTGCCAAGCTGCCATCCAAGGACACAGCAAATGGTCCCAACTCAGTAGGAACGGATGCTCACCGAGGGCCAAAATGGCATGCGGTAAAGACAACCGAGAAGACAGAGAGACCCACAAGAGTGGGTGCCTACATCGACCTGGGACCGGAAGAACCGGATGGTGCCCGGCCACCACCAGTGATAGCCATGACGGAGCTCACAGAGCGGAGCTTCACTGGCAACACAAGAATAAAAAGAGGTGCATCATGAGATCTCCACTAAAAGACCTCAATTGATGGTCCAGCAGTTTTGGGGTTCCTCTGAGAGCATGGCCCCCAGCCCTGATGCTGCCCGTTCCCATAAATTATAACAAAGGTCCACTCTTTGGACAGGAATGGAATGGACTTGGCAAGGCAAAGTAACCATATATGGGAAGCACTTTATGGTTCTATACATCTATAGGATATCATCTTGCTGACCTCTGGCTGGAGGAAGGGGAGTGGACGGAGAGGAGGGGAAAGGAGACTGTTGGGAGGATGAGACATGTATGGAGCAGAGAGGAGTAGTGTGCAGTCACCGGACAGGGAGAGCAGTGGAAGCTGCATATAGGGGGGCATGTAAATTTACATGTGAATGTACATTTTCACTCAGTTATGTTAAATAAAAAAAAAAATGACACTGAATGTACATCTTTCTAAACAGATTTGTTCATTCTTCTGGAAGTACATGGTATATTCACTATTCTTCACCAACACATAATTCACATTTAATTCCTCCTTCCTCTTCCTTATTCATTGTCCAGCTTTCACATGCATATGAGATGATTGAAAATACCAGGGCTCGAGTTAGTCTCACCTAAGTTCTCAGTGTGACATCTCAGCTTTTTAAAACTTTAAAGACGTCTTTTGAAGCAGATTTGCTCAACACAATACTAAATTTGATTTCTTGTCTGTTGCTTCCATAGTGTTGATTATGGATCCAAGTAAAATGAAATCCTTGACAATGTCAATATTTTCTGTTTGTTATGGTAGTGCTTACTGGCCCAGTTGTGAGCATTTTTGTCTCCGTTATGTTGAGATGCAATCCATACTGAAGGCTGTAGTCTTTGAGCTTCCTTTTTCTTTTCGGCAAGCAAGGTTGTGTCATCTGTATATCACAGCTTGTTAACGAGTCTTCCTCCAATCCTGATGCCATGTTCTTCTTCATATATTGCAGCTTCTAGGATTGTTTGCTCAGCATACAGATGGAATAAGCATAGTGAAAGAAAATAACCCCGACATACACTTTTTCTGATTTTAAATCACTCAGTATCCCCTTGTTCTGTTCAAATGACTGCCTGTTGGTCTGTGGGCACAATTCAGTGCTCTGGAATGCAAATTTTTTGCAATGTTACTCACAATTTGTTATGCTCTACACAGTTGAATGCCTTTGCATAGTCAGTTAGCACAGGTAGATATTCTTCTGGTATCCTCTGCCTTCAGCCAAGATCCATCTGAAATCAGCAATGATATCCCTTGTTCCATGTCCTCTTCTGAATCCAGCTTGAACTTCTGGCAATTCCCTATCAAGGTATGGATGCAGCTGTTTTTTTCAATTACTTTTAACAAAACTTTACTTGCATTTGATATTAACGATAATTGTTCAATAATGTCTTCATTCAGTTGGATTACTTTTCTTTGGAATGGGCACAAATATGAATGTCTTCCAATTGGTTGTTCAGATAGCTCTTTTCCAAATTTTTTGCCGGTGACTTCAGTGAAGTTTGGAATTCTTCCTTCAGGAATGTCGGTTCTTGATCATATGCTACCTCCTGAAATGGTTGAACAATTTTGTTTTTTTGGTACAGTGGCTCTGTGTATTCCTTCTACCTTCTTTTTGATGTTTCCTGAGTCATTTAGTATTTTCCCTGCAGACTCCTGCACTGTTGCAACTCTAGGCTTGAATTTTTTCATCAGTTCTTTCAGCTTGAGAAATGTGGAATGTGTCCCTTTTGGTTTTCTATCTTCAGGTCTTAACACGTTTTTATAATACTTTGCCTTCTCGAGGCACCCTGTGAAATCTTCTGTTTAGCTCTTTTACTTCATCTTTTCTTCCATTTCTTTAGCTACTCTGTGTTCAAGAGCAACTTTCACAGTCTCTTTTCTTTCTTTGCTGTCTTTTTAATGACTGCTCTTTTTGTGTATGACGTCTTTCCACAATTTGTCTGGTCTTGGGTATTAGTGTTCAGTGCACCAAATCAGTTCTTGAGATGGCCTCTAAATTCAGGTGGGATGTACTTAAGGACACATTTTGGTTCTTGTGGACTTGTTTTAATTTTTTTCAGCTTCACTTTGAACTTACATATGAGAAATTGGTGGTCTGTTCCACAGTTGGCTCCTGGCCTTGTTCAGGCTGATGACATTGAACTTCTCCACCGTTCCTTTCCATAGATATGGTCAATTTGATTCTTGTGTCATTTCTATCACCATGGCCATATTTTCCAACTACTGACCCTTCTTCTTTGTTTCCAGTCTACAAATTCCAATCACCAGTAATTTCAATGTATCTTGATTGCATGTTTAATCAATTTCAGACTCCAGAAATTGGTAGAAGTCTTCAATTTCTTCCTCTTTGGCATTAGTGGTTAAATAATAGTTGTATTAACTGCTCTTCCTTATAGATGTACAAATATTATCCTGTCACTGACAGTGTTGTACATCAGGATAGATCTTGAAATACTTCCTCTTAATGACAAATGTGATACCATTCCGCTTCAATTTGTCATTCCTGGCATAATAGACCAGGTGACTGCTCAGTTCAGAATGGCCAATATCAGTCCATTTCAGCTCATGAATGCTCAGGATCTTTATGCATTTCATTTCCTTCCTGACAACTTCCAGTTTTCCTAGATTCATGTTCTGTACATTTTGAATTCTAATTACTAGTGAGTATTTGTGGTAGTTTCTTCTCATTTTGAGTCTTGCCACTTCAGCAGACGAAGGTCTTAAAAGCTTTACTTCGTCCACATCATTAGGGTTGACCACTTTTAGGAGGCAGCTCTTTCCCAGTCATCTTTCGAATGACATCCAACCAGAAGGGGTTGTCTTCTGGCGCTGTATCAGATAATGTTCTGCTGCTATTCATAAGGTGTTTGCTGGCCTGTTATTTTAAGAAATAGATTGAAAATCCTTCCTTGTAGTCCACCCTAGTATAGAAACTCCACTAAAACTTGTGCATCATGTGTAACACTGCTCTTATTTGTAATACTGATGGCATAGTGTCCAGAACCAGGGCAGCACACAAACTACTGTCATACAACAAATTGGCAGATGAAGACAGATAGAAAAGGAATCCTGATACATACTGTAACATGGATGGAACTTGAAAACATGCTGTGGGCAACCAATCAGCCATAGTATGATCCTACTGGTGTGAAATACCTGGAATAGACAAGTGTCTAGGGACCAAAGCTTACCAGTGGTTATTTGGGGAAGGTGTGAGAATGGGAAAAAGGGAAACTTGCTCCTTGTAGAACACTGATCTTATGTTAAGGGTAATAGAAAGATCTGGAAGCAGACCATGGTGATGACTGGACTGTATGACAAGCATAGTTAGTTCCACTGAACTGTACATGTGAAGAACGTTGATGCAACAAATATCTTGTTATGTATGTATTTACCATAACAAAAAAAATTCCAAACAACAGATGATCATCAAGGACAGCAATGACATGAAGGAAAAAGAGTCCAGAAGACAGAAAGACCCACATGAATGGGTGACTATAACAACATGTTACCAGAAAAACCAGACAGTGCCCAGCCACCACCAGTGACAACCATGATGGGGCTCATAAGGTCAAGTCCCAGGGACAACATGAGAGAAAAAGGGGTGCACCCTAAGAACTCCAATAAAAGACTGCAACTGATGGTCCAAAGGCCTAGGAGTTCCCCTGGGAGCATAGCCCCTCGACCTGATGCTTCCCCTGATTATAAATCGTTACTGAGGTCAACTCTTTGGATGGGAATGGATTGAACTTGTGGGCACAATGTGACCATATGGTATGTGCACTTTATGGTTCTGTGAGTCTGTAGGATGCTGTCCTATTGGCCTCTTACTAGAAGGGAGAAGAGAGAGTGAAGAGGAGGGGACAGGAGATCGTTAAGAGGACATGACATGTATAGAACGGAAGGGAGGAGTGTGCTGTCACCAAGCAAGGAGACCAGAAGGAGCTGCAGATAGACAGGCATGCAAATTTAAATTATATTGGAAATTTTCCGTCAATCACAGTAAGAAAATAAATTAAAAAAATCAAAACAGCAGAAAAGTTGAAAGACTAGTGCAATGAACACGGTCTGTCTTACATGTAGCATCGATAGTTGTGAATATTTCACCATGTGTGCTTTCGGTGTTGACGAGCCTTTTGAAGGGAAGATTCAGACACTGACCCCTCAGGTCTTGAGTTAGGGTCTCCTAAGACCATGATGTTCTTCCACATGACCTCTACCTTGTTAACGTTTTAGGAAATTAACAATAGTTTTGTAATCACATCCCTACTCACTCATATTAGAAGAGGTACAAAGGCTGTCGTTCTTTTTGTTTCTCAAACCTTTTTCTGCCTCAGGGCATTTGCACTTGCTGTGCCCACTTCTTGGAATGCTCTTTCCTCTGATATCTACTCCACCGGCTCTTTGTTATCTTATCCTGCAGATCTCAGCTCCAATGTCACCTCCCCAGTAGTCTCCCCATCTGTTTTACCTAAAGATGTTCCAGTATCGCCTTCACTTTCTATCCCCCCGACTCATTGTACTGTTTTCATAGAACATGCCACTACCTGAAATTCTGTTTCTGTGTTCTGTCTTTGAACGCTTGTCTATCTCCACTTCCTACAACCCCAGCCCTCACTAGCTGTGGGAGAACAAGGACCGTGTTTGATCTATTCACCGTTGTAGCTCTAGTGCCTAGGACACTGTTGAGTGCACAGTAGAAATTCAGTAGCTATCTGCTGCATGAACAAAAAGGCATCTCCATACATGGTGTTTTCAGACAGATTTGGTGTTGTTGTCTTCAAGTCATCTCTGAATCCTAGTGACTTGTTGCCTAGCAAAGTGTAGCACTGTCCTGTGCCATCCTCAGGATCTCCTATGTTTGAGTGTGTGGTTTCAGCCTTAGTGTCAGTCCATCTTACTGAGGGTTTTCCGCATTTTTGTTTGCCCTTACCAAACATGATGTACTTTTTTAGCAGTTGATCTTTCCTGATGACACATCTCAAGTAAGCAAATTGAAGTCTCATCATTCTTGTTTCTAAGACACATTCTGACTACATTTTTTCTAAGACTGTTTTGTTCAGTCTTTAGCAGTCTACTGTATATTCAGTAGTCCTCACCAGCATCATAGTTCAAATTCATCAGTTCTACTTCTGTTTTCCTTTCTCACAATCTATGTTATCTATCAGGCTTTCATTGTTTAATTTTTGGAAGTAGGTTGCCATGCCTTTCTTCCTAGTCAGTTTCAGGTCTGCTGAAACCTATCCACTGTGGCAACCCTGCTGGTATTCGAAATACTGGTGGTATTACTTCCACATAAGCCATGACGGTGTGACAGACTGACAAATTGGTGATCATTTTATAATGGAGTGGTAGAACACGGAGAGCTGACAGCTCAGCTGTCAAGATCTGCTTGGGTTTAAGTCCCAGGACTGCCACTTACCAGCTGTGCACTGCCACGGGACTCGTCATTAGACTCATCTGCCAAGTGGGATGTTGACAGTAGTCTCTACCTCCTGGGGTTACAGCAAGTATCTTGGTCATCTAGTGCTGCTGTAACAGAAATGCTGCCAGTGGGTGGCTTTAACAAAGAGAAGTTTATTCTGTCACAGTCCAAGGCTGCAGGTTTGAATTCAGGGCACAGCTCCAGTGGAAGCCTCTCTCTTTTGGCTCTGGAGAAAGGTACTTGTCATGCATCTGTCTTTCCTTGGTTTGGGAGCATCTCAGCACAGGAACCTCGGGTCAAAAGGATGTACTCTACTCCTGGTGCTGCTTTCTTGGTGGTGCGAGGTTCCCGTGTCTCTCTACTGGCTTCTCCCTTCTGTATCTCAACAGAGATTGGCTGTCCAATCCTGCAGAGCTCATCAATGTAACTGCCGCTAATCCATGTTATTAAATCATAGTGATAAAATTCACAACACATAGGAAAATTCCATCAAATGACAAAATGACAATCATGCAGTACTGGGAATCATAGCCCAGTCAAACTGATACATTTTGGGGGGAACGTAGTTCAGTCCATGACAGTGAGTCATTAATGAGTTTGTATATAAAGTACTTAGAACTGTTGCTCAGCACGTAACAACTGACCTTCCTTGTGCATTTATGTTGTCACTGTGTGTTGTTGAGCTGATTCCAACTCACAGTGACCTTATAGGATGAAGTAGAACTGCCCCATAGGGCTTCCTTGGCTGTAATCTCTACTGGAGCAGACTGGCAGGTCTTGTCTCCCTCAGAGCAGCTGGTAGGTTCAAACTGCTGACCTTTCTGTTAGCAGACAAACGCTTCTTCACTGTAACAGGAGAGTTCTTCCTGTCAATCCCAATGTCCATCGGCACAGGCACACAATTGAATACGTGTCTTTCAGCTAAAGTTACAAGAAAAATGAGTTAGGGAATTAAGAAACATATTGGAAATATGGACAATGAATATCATCCAGGAGGGTATGTGTGGAATATAGATACAGTCATCCTCATTATTCTTGGTTTCTATATTTGTGCATTTGCCTACTTGTTAAAATTTATTTATAACTCCCAAATCAGTACTCATGGCACTTTTGTGGTCATTTGCAGACATGCTCGGAGTAGCGAAAAATTCGAGTTGCCTGATTCATAAGACTAGTTCAGAATTTAGTAATTCAGTGTTTCCGTGAAATTTCTAGAATGGATCTACTTTGAATAATAAGAACCGACTATATTTGCTTTTCAGGAGGGGAAGAGTGTTTCCAGCATCCATTTTGCTTAGCTTGTATAACAAGAACCCTGTTTCATTGGTGGCCAAGGTCTCCACCCTAATTTCAATCCCTGAGCCTCTGGCTTTGACCCCTTGCTCCAATTTGGTGGCGTGACCCAGGCCTGCCCAATCCATGCTTTTCATCCCTCTGATCAGTGATTGGTTTAGAAATGGGCATGTTATCCACTTTCAGCCAATGGGATTCAGGCCCAATATTTGCACTTGAGTTACAGAGTGAGCGGAGCTTCCCTTTTCTGGCGTTTGGACTGGGTGATATAATTGAGGAGCTGCCGAGGCCACACGTGGGTCTGGAACTGAAGCAGAAATTGGAGACACGGGTATTGGAATGAATTGTGTTAGGGGAGGCAGAATTCTAGAATGATTCTGTCATGGATTGATTTGTATCTTCCCTCTCCCCACCAAATGTGTATAGTGATTTGACTAGACCATGATTGTTCGTGTTGTGTGGTTGTCTTTCATTTTATCCTTTTCCTTTGTTGTAAAACCTCATCTTTGCCTGTGGTTAATGGGGCAAGATTGGATTATGTTAAAAGAGATTAGGGTAGGAGGAAAGCCTGCTGGCATGGTGATTAAATGCTACATTTGCTAACCAAGACATCAGCAATTCTAATCTGCCAGGTGCTCGTTGGAAACTCTATGGGGCAGTTCTGCTTTTCATAGGGTCATTATGAATCGACTCGATGACAGTGAGCCTACTAAGATTAAGTAATCTGCTAAGATTACTTCCCTGATCCAATGTAAAAGGAGTTTCCTTGGGGTGTGGCTTGTACCACCTTTTATCCTACAAGTCATAAAAGGAAAGGAAAGCAAGTAGGGAGTTGGAGACCTCATACCACCAAGAAGACAGTGTTAGGAGCAGAGCATGTCCATTGGACCTGAGGGTCTTGTCCTGAGATGCTTCTAGACCAAGGGAAGGGTGATGCATCACAAGGACCTTCTTCCAGAACCCACAAAGAGAGAAAGCTTTCCCTCGGAACTGATGTCCTGAATCTGGACTTGTAGTCTACTGGACTGTGAAGACATAAATTTCTCTTTGTTGAAGCCATCCACTTGTGATATTTCTGTTACAGTAATACTAGACACCTAAGACAGACTCCAAGATTCCTGCCCTCTCATTAATATGCCCTGTAGTACCCACATCCCTTGAGTGTGAGTGAGACTTCAGATATGTTGGTTTTATTCTCTCGAGTAGGCTAAGGGAAAAGGATTTTGTGGATGTAATTAAGACCTAAAATCAGGTGACGCTGGGTTAATAAAGAGGAGAAGATCCTGGGTAGGCCTAATCTAATCATGCAGAAGCCCTCCAAAGGAACTGCTTTCTTCCTGGGGTGACAGGTTGGAGGCATAGGAGAGTCTGTTGGTCTTAAAAGAAGCAAATAGCTATGTTGTGAAGAAGTCCCCGAAGCAGAGAGTGGACCCAGCTGACAGCCAGCAGAAAAAGAGGGACCTCATTATTACATCCACATGGAACTGAATCCTGCCAGTGGCTGTAAGCTTGGAGGTAGACCCTGAGCCTCTCATGAGATTGTAGCCTTGGCCAGTGCTTTGATTTCAGCCTGGTGAGATCTCAAGCCGAGGACCCAGCCAACTGAGGCCTGGACCTCTGACCTTCAAGAATTGTGAGATGTTAACAAATCCATGTTGTTCTAAGCTGCTAAATTCATGGTAGTTTGTTATGCAGTGTCTTAGTCTCTGAGTGCTGCTGTAACAGACATACCACAAGTGGGTGGCTTGAAAGAAGAGAAATTAATTTTCTCACACTTCTGGAGGCCAAAAGTCTAAATCGAGGTGTTTCTTGTCAGTAGTCTGAAGTGTTTCTTGCTTCCTTGGTGACCCTGACAAGGGCTCCCTCTTGCTTGTCTGTTTGTGCCTCTGCCTCTAATGTTTTTGTTTTTTTTATAACTCAGAAGTGATCAGGTTTAGAACCCAGCTTACTTGAGTGTGATCTAATTAAAATGGAAAAAAAAAAAACCCACTGTTTCCAAACAGGATTCTAACACAGATTTTGGGGGAAGGACAGGCACAGTTTAATCCATAGCAGGCATCAACAGAAAATGCATGTGTGAACCCCAGGTCATGCTGTACCTAACAGCCAGCAAGCAAGCGCTGGAATTTTCAATTACATGAGCCAATAACCCCTCTCCCACTGGGGCTTTCTCTTAAGCTGGCTTTGGCAGAAATCCCAGGATTTCATCCCATTGACCTGGCTTATTTCATATCCCATCCCTGAACCAGTCATTAAGTCTTGAGACAAGACACACAGCTATGTGATTGACCATACCTGGGCCACTGGCCTGAGCACAGGGGTGCCATGTGCTTGTGTCATTTGCCATGACTTCGCACGTGTCTTACACCTCTGACTCTGAGCCTGTAGACCTCTGCTCCAACTCTGCATTCCTCCTGGGGCCTCTCTTGGTCAGATGCTGTTGGGAGTGTGAGAGGCTGTGTGATCAGGACTTAGGGCAGGGTGAGCAAAATTTTTCTGTAAAGGCACAGAGAGCAAAATTTTTCTGTAAAGGCTTTGCAGGCACGTACATCCTCCATGACAGTCTTCTTTATTTTATTTACAACTCTTTAAAAAAGGGAAAAAAAAAATTCTCAGGGTGAGGGTGAGAGCAGTGAGGCGGGTGAGGAGACGGAAGGAAGTTGAGCTGCTGAGACGGGCTGGGTGGAAGCCAAGGCTCCAGCCTAGAACTTTCCATCTGGGCTGTGGATAGTGTTAAGGGATGAGTTGAGGGAAGGGGGGCCTGTTCCTGGGCCCCTTCTCAGGAAGTTAGGAGGTGCAGATGGAAACTGGGAACTAGGTTGGGTGTGAGGGACCAAAGGTTTGCTGAAGAACCCAAATAAACTGTTGCCATCAAGTCGATCCTGACTTTCAGCAACCCTACAGGACAGAGTAGAACTGCCCCATAGAGTTTCCAAGGAGAGCCTGGTAGATTCCAATTGCCAACCATGTGGTTAGCAGTTAAGCTCTTGACCACTGCGTCAACAGGGCTCCAGCCCCTACACGTCTGCATGACCCAAGGGCAGGCACACAGAGTCCCTGCACCCAGAGAGTGGGGCACCATTCTTGAGGACACACAGAGAGACAGAAACAGAGGAACTCAAGGTTCTGAGCTTCTCTTACCTTGCTGCAGCACCTCAAGCCCTGCATGGACTCTGAAAGAGCTAGGGCCAGCTTGGACCTGCTTAGTGTCCAGGATGGCGTCCGCTGGGATGCACTTAAACAGTCTCTGTGGGAGAACTTTGCCTTGCCATGTGGCTCGGCCTGTGAGATGCCGTCTGCTGCCGTGACTTGGCAGAATCCCTGCTCACTTGGCAGCTGACTTTGTCCTCGTCCTGCAAATTGCTCCTCGGTGACTCATCCGTTTGTGCTAATATCTGGCTGTCTGTGGCTCTGGCAGGCACTGGTGCCCACAAGAGCTGGGCTGCCGACCAAGACTGCAGCAGAGGCCTCTGGGAGAGGCCCAGGTTTACCCTAGTCTGTTCCTCTTCACCTTGGAGAGAGCGACTTAGGGGTATAGCAACCACCACTTCTGGATACTTGTTGTCTGAGTCTGAATCCATGGTTGCAGACAATAGAAACCACCTTGGCCAGCTGAGCAGGAAAGGAATTTGTTAAAGATGCTAAAAGCCAAGCCAAGTGCCATCGAGTCGGATCTGAGTAGTGCCCAAATCTGTGGGACGATCAGGTATAGGCTCTGTCTTGGCTGGGAGAGGACTCCACCTGTACCTCAGCCTCTGCTTTGCCGGCACCTTACGGCTGCCATATTGGTCACTGTTTCAGTCAGCTAGGGCTGCTCTAACAGAAATACCACAGAGTGGATGGCTTTAACAAAGAAAGATTTATTCTTACACAGTCCGGTAGGTTGCAAGTCCATATTCAGGGTGTCCGCTCCAGGGAAAGACTTTCCCCTTGTCGGCTCTGGAGGAAAGTCCGGTATTGCATCAGTCTTTGTCCAGGGAGCGTCCTAACGCAAGAACCTCTGGTCTGAACGACGCGCTCTGCTCCCGGTGCTGCTTGCTTGATGATAGCAAGGTTCTCAAATTGTCCTTGGTTCTTTTTCCTTTTATTCCTTGCAAGCTAAAAGCATTAAGGGTGGGGCAAGCCATATTCCAGGGAAACTTCCCCCATAGCAGGAATTCACAGCCCCACCCTAATCCTTTAACATACAGGTTAGCGAAACCACACAATGGAGGACATTTCCAAGATACTGGGAACCATATCCCAGCCACATGGCTGCACACATTTTTGGGGGGACACAATTCAAACCATGACAGTCACCATGTTGGCTCCCGTGACACTTGGGCCAGGGTGACGGAGGCTCAGCTACCGCTGCCCTTGAAAGGACCGGAAGCCTTTGGCAGAAATGCCTTTGGCCTGAGCTCAGCGCCCTCAGGCATAGCTGCTGCCTCAAGTGGCTCCATTCCCAATGGTGGTCTCACCCAGGTGGGTCTGGGTCATACGACTGGTACCCCACTGTAAGGGACCATGGGAATGCAAGTTTCTGGAACTGTCTTGGCAAGGTCAAACTCATCATGTGAAAAGTTGGCAAAATAGGTTTTGTGGGGGTCACAAAAGACTAGCACCCACTTCTCTTATAAAGTGTTGGGGGTGGCCTGAGTGTGCAACGCTTCTGTACTTGTCATCCTATAGGGTTGCTATGCATTGGAATCGACTCAACGGCAACGGATTTGGTGTCTGTTTTTTTTTTTTTTGGCAGGTTAACTTGTAGTTAGGGAACCAAGGATTTGGGAGGGGAAGTGATACGTCTGAAGTTTACCAGAAGATCACACTCCAGAACCTGTGTCCTTCACCAAGACACTTCACCACCTGTGGAAGGCAGGACTAGGCGGGAAATGGCAGACCTCCCAGCTCCTGGCCATGTGGAGGTGCTAGTGTTGGAATGTTCTGGTTAGGTGTCATCGAGCTGATTATTTGTTGACTCGTAGTGACCCCACGTGATGGACTGGAGTTGCCCACAGTGTTCTCATGGCTGTAATCTTTAGGGGAGTAGATCACCAGATCCTTCTTCCTGGGATTGAACTGCCAATCTTTTGATTCATAGCCCACTGTGTAACCTTCGTACCATTGGGGCTCCTTTCAATGGGACCCAGGACTCTGTGTTCGTAATTTAGGGTGGCTGTCACAAAGTGGCATAGAGATTTGTTGTCTCAGCGTTCCGGAAGCAACAAGTCTGAAATGAGGGTGTCGGCCATGTGGATTCCTTCTGAAGGCTCAGAAGGAGAGTGTGGTCCAAGCTCTTTCCCAGCTTCTGCTGATGACCAGTGATCCTTTCCGTTCATCGACTCATAGGTCACTTCAGTCTCTGCCTCCACTTTTCCACAATTGCTTTCCTTCCATCTGTCTGTCTTTGTGTCTCGTGTCCTCTTTTAAAAGATACTGGCCACACATAAAGGGTTACGACCCACCCTCCTCCAGTGTGACCTTCTCTTAACTGATTACGTCTGCAAAGGTCTTATTCCCCAACAAGGCCACATTCACAAGTAGAAGGACTAGGTCTTCAGTGTATCTTTCGGTGGGGACACAATTCAACCCACAGCAAACCCCAGAAAGTAGCAAATGTGTTTTGTATGGCAAGTGTAGTCACGGAGGGGCTTCGTGTCCCTGGCCTTCAGTCCACTGATGGAAGCAGGGAACTACTTTCATTCTGTCCATCCAGGAAGAGGCAGCGTATATAAAATTCACCTGCATGATGCGCAGTCAGAGCATTTGAACTCTGGTCCCAGCTCTCTGCTGCACGGCCTCTAGCCTTGTTCTCTGAGCTTCTGATTCTCCATCAGTAAAATGGGGGCTAAAATCTCCCCCGATCACCTGTCTGTCAGTGGGTTATGCTGCAGTGGCTGGCATGTTGTTATGATGCTGGAAGCTTTGCCACTATCATTTCAAGGACCAGCAAGGTCACTTACGGTGGAGAGATTCCAATGGAATGTTCAATGGAGCTTCCAGACTGAGACAGACGAGGAAGAAAGACTTGACTATCTTCTTGCAAAAATTGTTGTTATTACATGCTGTTGATTTGATTCTGATCCACAGTGACCCTGTAGGACAGAGTAGAACTGCCCCACTGCGTTTCCAAGGGATGGCTGGTGGATTTGAACTGCTGATGTTTTGGTTAGCAGTCAAGCTCTTAACCAGTACACCACCCCATGGAAACACTACGGATCACAGCAGAACAGTGACCAGTGTGGCACTGGAAGGTAAGCCCCTGGGTTGGAAATTAAAAATACACAGTGGCCATGACAATGGACTTGAGCATACCAAGGACTGTGAAAATGGCATGGGACTGGGCAACATTTTGTTCTGTCATACACGGTGTCGCTGTGAAACAGCCCCTAACAACCACAGCAAAACTGTCCCCCTGCTTTGTTGTCTCCAGGTAGAATAATATGAGTGCTGAATGAAAGGATAAATCACACACACGACACTTCCCTCCCTCATTGATCTAATTCCACACTAGCAACCTTCTCGAGGTTTTCCCTGTGGATAAAGGAATAGCTTACAACCTGCTGGCAGCTGCATCCTCTCAGGCTAATGAAGAATCATTAGCCAGCAGGTACGGCTCTCAGTTGGAGTTGTCTGTTTAGACAATGAGTGAAGGAAGAGCTAGTTCCTTTGGCTTGAGCGGCACCACACACACACACTGTGGGCGAATCACGGGCAGAACTTGGAGATGGTGGCTACAGGCTGTCTGTCACATCCTGCATTCTGCAGCAGAAACCTAAAACAGGCATTGTTTGTGAGCTGCCCTTGGCCCCCCAAGTTCTAATCTGCTGGCATCATTTCAGAGTAGGAAGAGGGGCCACCCTAGGAAGGGCAAGTTGGCTTCCAAGGCACCAGGACCTTGGGCGGGCATGGAGGACAGCAGCCTCCCTCGCTGAGCCTGGGAGGGAAGGGACTAGCTCTGGGCCTCTGAGCTTACCTGCCTGTGGTGATGAAAGATGCTTTGATCTGAGTCATCATAGTGTTATATCAGCCTTGGACATCCTTGGTGAGATGTTTATTTATCTATTCATTTGACAAGTGTGCTTAAAATTGGTACTAAGCAACATCATCAGAAGCTAAAGCCAACAGGTGAACTTCATCGGGCTCCTGCTCCCCAGGGTTTAGTCTACTGCATGAAAACAGCCCAGCAAGTGGGCTTGGCTGAGAGTTAGTGGCTGGAAATCTTAGTTCTTAACAACACTGAGCTCCTTCCCTTCTTGCTGACAGAAGTCTGAAGTTGTTTGGGCGGCAATAAAACCTTACTCAAAGGGTAGGTCCCTGGACCACCATCTGCACCTCCTGGCAGCTTGTTAAACAACCAATTGCTATGGAGTCACTTCTGACTTGCGGTGACCCTACATGTGTCAGAGCAGAACTGTGCTCCGCTGAATGTTCAATGGCTGTTTCCGCAGAAGTTGATTGCCAGGCCTGTCTTCCAAGGCAACGTTGGGTGGACTCCAACTACCAGCCTTGCAGTTATCAGCTGCCTGGTAAACATTGGTATGACCCAGCCAGCCAAGTCTCACCAAGGACTCAGGGAAGTTGTTAGGAACTCAGATTATCAGTCCCCACCCCAGACCTACCAATTCAGAAGCCCTAGGGGTGGGACCTCTGAGCTTTGACAAACGTTCCGTTGGCCAATTGCCAGTTCTTGCCAATAAGGTTGTGTGGATTGAATTATCTCCCCCAAGAATGTGTGTCAGTTGGGCTAGGCCATGATTCCCAGATTGGGCAGTTGCCCAGTATTTTGTGGTCTGACATGATTATCCTCTGTGCTATAAATCTTAACCTCTATGATGTCAGTGAGGCGGGATTAGAGGCAGTTATGTTAATGAGGCAGAACTCTATAGGATTAAGCTTTATCTTGAGTCTGTCTCATCTGAGATGTAAAAGGGAGAATCCGGCAGTGAGGAGAAGGACCTCAGGCCACCAGGAAAGTAGTGCTGGCAGCAGAGCACATCTTTTGGACCTGGGGTCCTTGTGCTGAGAAGCTCTGAGTCCTGGGGAAGACTGATGACAGAGAGAGAAAGCCTTCCCCTGGACCTGGTGCCTTGAGCTTAGACTTCTGAGTGCATAGACTGCGAGAGAATGGATTTCTGTTTCTTAAAGCCAAGCACTGGTGGTGTTTCTGTTAGAATAGTACTAGATAACTAAGACTAAGACGTAAGGAGATTTCTGCTGGGCGGTTTGGGGAAATATTTTTCTTCTTGTTACAAAGGCCAGAGGTTAAAAGGAGGATGCCCTACCTCCTGTCCTCCCCTGGTGCTTTAGACACTGTCCTGTGTGCATAAGATGCCTGGCATTGAGGACTGTCACCAAATGGTCTGGAGGGTGTGTCATCACAAATCCACTCAGAATAGCAGAGCAGAAAAGGGCTCCAGTGGCTGGCCCACCCACCCCAGGAGCCACTTGTGAACAATGTAGCATGTAAATACTCTCAAAGTATTGTGACCTGCAGCCGTGGGCATCTCCAGTAGACCTGGGTTCCTGAGGTTGATGTGGTGTAAGTGCATTCATGAATGATTGACTAATTATGATGGTACTGGATCTGCATCTGTTTCCACATCTGTAATTTGTTGTTGGTGGTGGTGTCCATCAAGTCAGCTCTGACTCATGTAGGACGTAAGGAAGCACTGCCTGCTCCTGTCTCATCTTCAAAACTGTTGGCATGTTCGAGCCCCTGGTGGTGGCCGCTGTTTGAGTTCCTCTTCCAGCATCGTGTCAACAACGTTCTGTTCCGATCCAGTAATCTAGCAGCATTGAATATTATCTACATTCAGAGGAGAGAAGAAGATCTGCATCAACATAAAACTCCTACGTGTGAGGCGGAGGTCAGACTTGTGCAGTCTGACAATCAAGATCATGGACTCATCCTTGAAAAAGTGTTACATGCCTCATTGCTGAATATCGTCATGGTCACCTTAGAAGTCCTCCCCTTGGGAAGCTATGCACTGACATCAGTGCCTAGTCTACTCTTCAAAGCGATTTTGGAATTCTTTTTCTGGAATGGCTATTAGGGTTGTTGTCATATTACCCTTGATGTCCTGAATACCATCTAAATGTCTTCCTTTCAATATTTCCTTTGTCTTTGGGTAAAGAAAAAAGTCATTTGGGGCCAGATGAAGTGAGTAGGGAGGGTGTTCCCATATAGTTATTTGTTTACTGGCTAAAAATTCCCTCACAGACAACTACACAATTAAGTTTGCGAACTTGCCACCATGTGCGATGGCCATTCCAGAAAGAGTTCCAAAGTTGCTCTGAAGGGAGGGCTAGGTGCTGACATCAGTACAATAGTTTCCCAAGGGGAGGACTTCGAAGGTGACCATAGTGATATTCAGCAATGAGGTATGTAGCACTTAGAACAATTAAGTTTGCAGACTAAATTGTCAGACCTTGTACTTCTTGTCTCCAACTTTTTATTTACCTCTTCTGACAGTAGCTGTCCTCCCCAGGGTACTCTCTACTTCTCTGCTAGGTTTGGTCATTGGTTGCAGTGGCCACACAGAATTTAGAGACCACATTCAGGATTATGTGGGTTGATTTGGGAAGTAACAAATTATAACTCAGGATCAGGATCAATTTGGAGGTAACAGGATAACAACTCAGGACACAGGACGCGTTCTGTCAATCAGGATGCTTCCGATCAAGGCAGATCTCAGTTCCTTCTCAGCTGTACCCACACACAGGCAGGCCTGGCCTTGGCTGGGCTAGCCTTATCTTGGCTGGGCTAGCCTCCTCTGCTCTGCTTCAGCAAGTGTTTCAGCTTCTTAGCTGCACTGACTAGTGACCCAAGGTGCCTCACTCTTGGTAGAACGCCTGCCTGAAGGCACTCAGCTGTCTCACTCCATGGCTGGCAAGCCACTGCAGTCATCACATTCTATGGGTTAGGAAACCCACCACAGCCGTCTCACACTGGTGTCTTGGTTCTCACTGCTCGTACTGCCACCACTGTCTCGTTTCGTCTCGCGCTGTCTCCGGTGTTACAGCTGTCTCTGATTCTTGCAACTAGACGTTCTCAGTACAGAGGCCCTTTGTCCAGTGGGTACACTCTGCTCTGGTTGTTCTTCTTGATGATGCTGAGGTTCCCCTCTACCTCTTTGGCCTTGGTCCTTTTATAAGCCTGCTTCTCCCACCAAGACCACGAACTGACTAATCTCCTGTGTAGGCCACAGTCACCTAATTTGCACAGTAATAGAGTGAGGCCCATGAGGACTTTATACACCCTATTTGCATAGTAAACTGTCCTATCCCTGCAGCGTATGTAAAACAGACCAGTCGCTGGGCAGGCTGTGGCCCAACCAAAGGTCTTTGGTACAACTATAAACCCAGGGTGATCAAGTCTATATATGCAAGATACCCAATGCCTTGCAGATCCATAGGCCTTTTGCGGTCTTATTTTCCAGAGTAGATTGATCACCAGGCCTTTCTTCCTAGTCCGTCTTAGTCTGGAAGCTCTGCTGAAAGCTATCCACCATGGATGACTCTGATGATATTTGAAATACCCTGGAAGTGGCATAACTTCCAGCATCATAAAAAACAATCAAACAAAGAAACCAAACCAATCTCATAGCTATCACATCAGTTCTGACCCATAACAGCTCTATAGGACAGAGTTGATTCTAACTGTTGACTTTTTGGTGCCATGGTGCCACAGGGCTCCTCCAGCATCATACCTGCCTCTTAAGACCCCTACCCCTTCCCTCTGCACAACTGTGGGCAGGTGGTCTCTGCTGCTTCTCTGATTCTGGCTTTCTGATCTTTCTACCCGTAAAGTACCTCAAGCTTTGTCTGAGCCTGACCTCATGACCTCCTTCCCCAAACCTGTTCCTCCAGCGCTGCTTGCCTTCGTGGTAACTGAAACTTCAATCCAGTATAAATCAGAAATCACTCTCTTCGTAAGCCTCTTTGCTGCAGTCAAACCCATTACCAATTCCCAGCGACTACACTTCCTAAATTCCTGTCAAATGCAGCCAGTCCTTTCTGTCTCCTCCACTGGCATCTCTGATGCCTGCAGCTCCAACCTCGCCCACATGCAAACCCTGGCACTGCTCAAACCCACACTTTACAGAGGCCAGAGTGATTTTTTTCCCAAAATTTGATTAACTCAATTCTAGTTTTCCTTGAGGTAATAGGTGCCA